>JAWZYU010000001.1:35020000-36270000 GCA_038380435.1 Ryuthela nishihirai
GTTGCCTTTTTGAGAGGTTGCCTTCTGACTCTTATCTGGTATATTTCTTCCCTATCCCAAAATTTGCTTTTTTCTTTTCAATCTGTCTAGCGCATTGTGAGAGAAGACGCTCCCACTCAGAAAGACAAAAAAATTCCAATCCTTTTCCCAATCTCTACACAGAACACCTCCACATACTGCATTTTAATCCTCACCCTGCATTCGTTGAGGAAGTGGACACCGATCGCCTTGGAAAGACAGCCGCCGTCGAATGAAACGTTACGCCGTGATCCTGTTTGCATGTTAAGGAACACGCTGGATGCTATTGATGGCATGCTGACATCTGTTTCGTAACAGCTATCCAGTGGGTTTCTTTTCTCTCAAACTTCTCTCAGTTCTTGGGGTTCTTGTGATCTAGACATTTAGCCCAATGTGTGCAAAAAATGTCTTTTAGCGGTAACACAACCCAAACTAGGGCCAGCCTTAACCCAATTGGACCCAATCGTACCCCGCGCTAGGGCTATAATCTCCACAAAGGGAGGAAATTATCATTCTAAATTTGGGTTGTTTTACCTCTGAGCGGCTCTTTTTTTTCACACCATGGGCTAAATAACCAGGTCATGTGGACCCCGAAGGCTCAGAGAAGGTTGGGGGAGGGGACCCACTGGAACAGCTGTTGGGAGACAGGTGGTAGCCTCCCGTCAAGGCCATCCAGCGTGTTCTTTAACGTGCACAGGGGCCACGGCTTAACGTCCCATCCGACGGACGGCGTCCTTCCCAAGCCCATCGGTGTCCTCTACTGACTGTGGGCAGGGCGGGAAATTTTTCGAGAGAAGTCTCAACTCTGCTGGACTCGAACCTGAGAACTACAGATTATGAGCCTGGCGCGCTACCGACTGAGCCACCCCTTTCATTCTAAAGAAAAAATTGTTGTCCCATTTTGTGAGAACTACAGATTTTAGATTTAGCAACATTGTGTGCAGTGTAAATTTTTCAGCAGTTCAGTTTTTGTTTAATTGTCGTTTGTGAACCGCATTTCCAAATCGGGAACATTTGCTAAGCCCGTTCCTGTGGATTAGTTTTTCGCGATGCCTGTTTCATATCCGAGAACTTTTAATGACCTACCGATCACTTCTCCACCCACATGTTTGGTAAAGCTTCTTTTGCAAACTCTTCTCCCTCCTCTGCATCTTCCACCTCCTCGTTGCCACCCTCATCAGAGAGAAAGTTTGGATGCTTCAGAGGAAGAGGGTGAGGCAAACAACGCTGTCACGTGATGTCAGCCAAGACGGATTCTGTCCGATGTTTTCAGCTCTGGCAACAAGTCTCTGACGGCCAGGTGACGCCTTCTTCCTCGCTCCGTTTTGTTCCTTCCCCTTGAGCGCGTTTGCCCCGTGGGCGGCAGGGGTGGGGTGGCCGCCAAGCAGGTGCGAGGACAGACCACACCTGCGTGGAAGAGACACGCGATACTCTCGTGGTGAGATATGATTGCCGCCAGCAATAATTGAATTAGACTGCCTCGGTACCGATTGTCCGATGGGCCCGTCACGAGTCCAACACCTCGGCTCTGTAATTCGACACGAGAAGCGTGAAATGGCGGGTGCGTCTCCGAACCGGTGTCACGCAATGACTCGCTCGGTCTGATCGCTTTCGCAGACAGCAACCATGGCAACGAAAGGATCGTTTCTTACTGTAGCAGAGATTGCTCAGCGAGATCTCCGAATATCATCATCTCAGATGGAGAAAATGAGATTTTGTCCGAGATGGTGATCGGAATAATGATATATAAACAACCTATTTGACTGAGGTACAGTGATAAGGGTTCGAATCCCACGTAAAACACGAATGTTTTCTCCCTGAGAATATTGTCTTCCTGCTCAGCCCTTGTTTTCTTCAGAAATATTCTCTTTTAGGGAATATTAAAATGACAATCTCCTGTAAGACCCTGGAGCGAGGGTGGTTCAGTCGGTAGCGCTACAGAATCGTAATCTGCAGTTTCCAGGTTCCAGTTCCGTCTGGGCCAGTGTTCCCGCAAAACTCCCCACCCCCTTCGGTCAGCAGGTGTCACGTCCCTCTAATTTATTTATTGTTGCATTTTTATTGTATTTTTGTTGTAAATATTTTTATGTATTAAGTGTGTTTTTGGAAGTGCTATTGTGGGGATGTGACTCATAGATGTTGTTTTCGGGTCTGAGCTGGCTGCCTGCACATGCCGACGAGTCCAAAAGCCCTTTTTCGGCCATTTACAACTAGCCTGGGGCGCGAGTGTGAGCGCTGGAGATGAGACTGGCAATAATAAACAGCAGTTGGGTTGTGGGTTGTTTACTTCTGAGCGGCACATTTTTTGCACACCATGGGCTAAATGGCCAGGTCACATGGACACCGAAGGCTCAGAGAAGGGTGGGGGAGGGGACCCACTGGAACAGCTGTTGGGAGGCAGATGGTAGCCTTCCGTCAAGGCCATCCAGCGTGTTCTTTAACATGCACAGGGTATGGCTCTCCCGCACACGGGGCCACGGCTTAACGTCCCATCCGACGGACGGCGGCCTTTCCAAGCCCATCGGTGTCCCCTACTGACCGTGGGCAGGGCGGGGAATTTTGCGGAGATAAATCTCAACGCTGACCCAGCTGGGACTCGAACCTGGGAACTACAGATTACGAGTCTGGCGCGCTACCGACTAAGCCACCCCCGCCCCAATAAACAGCAGTCTTAAGCGTCGCTGTCAAACAGGAAGGACGTTTGAATACGCGTCAAGCGACGCCTCCCTTACTCAAAGAAAAACACTTAAGGAGAGGGTTCGATTCTCTGTGAGAATCAAGGTTCGGTTCTTAGTCAAGGTAGAGTTCTGTGAATGGTATCTGTGAATGTGTATTCTGTGAATGTGTACTCTGTGAATGAATCAAGGTACAGTTCTGTGCAACCGAGGTGAGTTCTATGTAAACCCACGTTGTAGGCAAGGGTTGGATTATCCTTTCGCCGAGTTTGAGGTCGGTAAAACGAGAATATACAAATTGCGGTTCTCCACCTCATTGCATAATTGTTTACAGTAACAAAGGCCTACGGAGCCGAGCGCATCTTCAGCACGTGATTCTATATAAATGTGAATAAACTGTGCCTTCCGTATACAATTCTCGTGCGTTAATGTTGGACATATCTCTCTCTATACATCACTTAGGGCAGCAAGTCTGAGGCATACGTCGGTACGGGTGTAACAACTCAGGAACCTGCTATTTCATCTAAGCAATGGAGAATCTAATTAAGGGATTAATTGATTGTCCTCTACTTTAGAGTGGTTAATCGTTCGCCATCCCTGCCCACCACAGTAGGGGACACTGATGGGATTGGAAACGCCACCTTCCGGCCGTGGCCCCGTTTGCGGGAGTTGGGTTGGGTTGTTTTACCTCTGAGCGGCACTTTTTTGCACACCATGGGCTAAATGGCCAGGCCACAAGGACCCCGAAAGCTCAGAGAAGGTTGGGGGAGGGGCCCCAACCTTCTCTGAGCCTTTGGGGTCCATGTACACAGGGTATGGCTCTCCCGCACACGGGGCCACGGCTTAACGTCCCATCCGACGGACGGCGGCCTTTCCAAGCCCATCAGTGTCCCCTACTGACCGTGAGCAGAGCGGAGAGTTTTGCGGAGATAAATCTCAACGCTGACCCAGCTGGGACTCGAACCTGGGAACTACAGATTACGAGCCTGGCGCGCTACCGACTGAGCCACCCCGCCCCAAATCAGCGGGAGAGGTATGCGTTAAAATGCACCTTAATGAACACGCTGGATGGCCTTGACGGGAGGCTACATCCTGTCTCCTAACAGCTGTCCAGTGGGTCTCTCTGGGTCCTTGTGAACTGGCCATTCAACCCAATGTGGGCAAAAAGTGCCGCTCAGTTTTGATGTGTGAGATAGAGCAGTGACGCCCAAACTTTTTTTTAAAACTGCGACCCCCTTTTTTAATATTAACTTGATGTAACCCCTAAAACTTTTTGCATGTATTCGCATTTGTGTTCGAGTAAGAGGGCAAGTTTGTTTTTTTTTTTCATTTAAATTTTCTGCGATCCCCTGAATGGCGGCAACTCATAGTTTGTGCATCACTGTGATAATGAAAACATTTATTTAGAAATTTCAAAAACTATTTTTTAAGGAAGGAAAAAATGCAGTTTTAAGGTAATCACAGACCTTCTCCATGGCGTATAAACTGACAGGCTCCAGTAAGAACTCTGTAACAAGCAGCTGCTTGAGGGGGGGGGGGGGGGTATTATTATTTTTTAAGTGTTTTGACCTCTAGTGTTATAATCTTGAGTAGCATTTTCTTTTTCTGCATCCTTAAGGTTCAAAGATAAGAGTCGTCCATATTTTAAGAACTTGTGTTTTAGTCGAATTTAAATCTCCTCCATCGTATGAAAATCGCGTAACGCTTTGCACCCTGCTCTCCTCCACGTGGGTTGAGTTGGGTTGTTTTACCTCTGAGCGGCACTTTTTTGCACACCATGGGCTAAATGGCCAGGTCACAAAGACCCCGAAGACTCAGAGAAGGTTACGGGAGGGGACCAACTGGAACAGTTGTTGGGAGACAGATGGTAGCCTCCCGTCAAGGCCATCCAGATTGTTCTTTAACGTGCACAGGGTATGGCTCTCCCGCACACGGGGCTACGGCTTAACGTCCCATCCCACGGACGGCGGCCTTTCCAAGCCCATCGGTGTCCCCTACTGAGCATGGGCAGGGCGGGGAATTTTGCGGAGATAAATCTCAACGCTGACCCAGCTCGAACCTGGAACTCGAACCTGGGAACTACAGATTACGAGCCTGGCGCGCGACCGGAAAAACTAGTTTTACCTCCCTCTCTCTCCGTGTTAGGTAGCACTGTTATTTTCACAAGAGTTTTCTCATTTTCTTCTCTATTTGCAATTAAATTCATTATTAGTTAAGTAAAGTAATATTAATTATGATTATTAGTTAAGTAATAGTGAAAAATATAATAAATTAGCATTATTTGTCATCAGAAACAGAAAAAATTAGCAATTGCCGAAATGAGCGTGGCCCCTCATTTTGATCATCCCGTTTTGTCTCGGTGAAACATTTTCATTGCACGAGAGCGTTTAAATAAGCTATGAATAACTTCCTTCTACAATCTGTGTAGAATATCCAAATATCTCTCATTCAGACACGAACCTCAGATTTGGAGCCCTCTAGCACTCAATTCCTCTGAGAGCTCGGAGTGTTTAGAAGTCGTAAGTATTCGGAGCCCTGACATGAAGTGGGTTCTTTTGTCTCTTCAGATTAAGGCGCAAAATGGACGAAATCAGTTGTGTGTTTCTCTTTCCAACTAGTGTATCGCGACACAGTAGGGTGCAGCGCATGAGAATTTAAAAAGGAGAATACTACATGAAAATGTGCACTTTTTATTTTTCGTAAATTCTATAGTCTAATATGCATTTTTGTTTAAAAACAAAAAGACTGAATTTTTACTACAGGTGTGCCGCGGTAAATAGACCATTTCTGAAGTATGTTGCAGTACATGGACTATTTCTGAAGTGTGTCTCGATGAATACACTATTTCTGAAGTGTGTCTCGATGAATACACTATTTCTGAAGTGTGTCTCGATGAATACACTATTTCTGAAGTGTGTCTCGATGAATACACTATTTCTGAAGTGTGTCTCGATGAATACACTATTTCTGAAGTGTGTCTCGATGAATACACTATTTCTGAAGTGTGTCTCGATGAACACACCATTTTTGAAGTGTGTCTCGGTGAATACACTATTTCTGAAGTGTGTCTCGATGAATACACTATTTCTGAAGTGTGTCTCGATGAATACACTATTTCTGAAGTGTGTCTCGATGAACACACTATTTCTGAAGTGTGTCTCGATGAACACACTATTTCTGAAGTGTGTCTCGGTGAATACACTATTTCTGAAGTGTGTCTCGATGAACACACTATTTCTGAAGTGTGTCTCGATGAATATATTATTTCTGAAGTGTGTCGAGGTAAATAGACCATTTATGAAGTGTGTAGAGGTAAATAAATTATTTGAAGTGTCGTATGGCGGTAAATGAACTATATTTGAAGTGTGTCGAAGTAAATGAACTCTTGCAAGAAGTGTGTCGCCCAGAGCAAAAGGTTCAGAAAGAGTGGACTAAATGACCGCTTCACAACTCTCAGCTGTGCTTGCGTTGAGGTCTGCCAAAAAGTACCTCTCAGAGGTGAAACAACTCAACTGCTTCACAAGGAGTCACAATAAGGTAGAGAATGGGAACCCACTGAGAGACGGAAGCCTCCCGTTAAAGCCATCCAGCATATTTTTAACGTGCACCAAGTATGGGTCTCATGCAGATGGAACCTCGGCAGAGAGTCCCATTCGATGGGCGCTGTAGCAGAATGGTAAATGGAAATGGCCCTGGAATTCGTCAGTGGACCGTCCTCTAGATACCTACCACCTCTCAGAAACCTTTTTCCAAAGTGGGGAAGGAAAGGGGAACAAACTAAACCCTTTTGCCAGGGTCTGGAGTGTATAGAATATCCAACAGGAGATTTCGTCTCCGTGGTAGAAATTTTTGAAAAGAAGAAATACGTCATTATAAGGGGTTTTTCGCAGCTAGACCGGATTCTATTTTATATATTTTATTACTTTTAAACTGCCAAATTTTGAAATCAGATTTAATTTCTCCCTTAAAGTTGCTGTCGAGTTTTGGTTTCTAAAAAACGAAGTACTTAAAATCTTCACAGAATTTTCCAGACAACCATTTTCTTTAATTTATTTTTTATACTAGTTCTAATAGAAAGCACTACAGAGAACTTAATAAAAGTGTAAAAGATCAGTTAGCTGCTGATAAGAATCTTTCGCTTGATGGCTTGGCTGACAGAGCCGAGGAAGAAGTTAGACAGCACAATAGCAGAGAGCTGTACCAGATAGTTAATGTTTTGTGTGGTAGAAAACGGACAGGCATACAAGGATTGCAGAATAAACAAGGTAAGGTTATACAAGGTGAGGATTCTGCCATGGCTAGGTGGGCTGAGCATTTCAGTGATGTTCTAAACAATGCGGTTATCCCATTGTTTGCAATGATGATAGATGCATTGGTGGCTTTAATGTTGGCCCTATAACACAATCTGAAGTTATTTTGGCTGTTTCAAAACTTAAACTTCATAAATCCCCAGGGGTAGATGAAATTACTACAGAAATGCTTAGAGCTGGAAATGTTTCAGTTACCACTTGGATGACTGAAATTCTGAATATCTTTTATGATAAAGGCATGGTTCCTAAGGATTTTACCAGAGCTATTGTTATCCCTCTTTTCAAAAAAGGTGATCGCAGTTCTTGTGATAACTATAGGGGTATCAGCCTACTCTCTGTTCCAGGTAAAGTTCTTTCCATGATTGTGCTTAATAGAATTAAGAATCTGGTTGACAGTCAATTGCGTGATGAGCAATGTGGATTCAGAAGTGGTAGGGGATGTGTGGATCAGATATTTTCACTTAGGCAGATTCTTGAGAAATGTTTAGAGTTTCAGAAACCTTTGGTTGCTAGCTTTGTTGATTTCAAAAAGGCTTTCGACTCTGTTGATCGTCATAATTTGTGGTTGATTGTGAGATCATATGGTATACCAGACAAGTTAGTTAACATAATGAAAGCTCTCTATAATAACACTGAGGCGTGTGTGAGAGTTGGTAAGGCTTGTAGCAATTGGTTTAGCATTACTTCTGGTGTTCGACAAGGGTGCATTTTGTCTCCTTTTCTCTTTAGTTTGGTTATTGATTATGTTATGCGAAATTCACTTCAAGGGAAAGATTTTGGCCTTAAATGGACTGGAGATAGGAAAATTTCTGATTTAGATTATGCTGATGATTTAGCCCTTTTGGCAAATGATGTTGATGAGGTGAACTCTTTCATTCGAGCTGTTGATGAGACTGGTAGTAGAGTGAGTAGGTTTGGTTATAAACAGAGTGAAACTAAAGTGATGAAAATTGGTCAGGCAGGCTGTGATTCAGTTAATCTGAATGGTTGCAGTCTTGAGCAGGTGTCAGAGTTTAATTATCTTGGGAGCTATGTAACAGATAATGGTGATGTGCGGCATGAGATTAACAGACGAATAGAGATTGCTGCCGGGACTTTTAAGAATCTATGTAGAGTGTGGAGAAATAGGCGTTTACACCTAAAGACTAAAATTAGACTGTATAATAGTTTGGTTCTTTCTAGGGTTAGTTATGGTAGTGAAACTTGGACACTTTGTAAACAAGATAACAGGAAACTCGATGCTTTTGATTCCAGATGCTTACGCAGTATCTTGGGCATTAGGTGGTTCAACTTTGCAACTAATGATGAGGTTAGGCAAAGGAGTTTGCAACCTCCTTTAAGCAGCATATTGTGCAGAGAGAGACTCCGTTGGTTTGGCCATGTTGCCCGTATGAATAATTATAGATTGGCGAATAGGATTATGAACAGTGTGCCTAAAGGCCTCAGAAAGAAGGGGAGACCTAGGATGCGGTGGGCAGACAATGTCAAACAGGACCTTGTTAGAATTGGTGTGCAGTGGCCAGATGCAGTAGGTGTAACTCAGGATAGACTTGCTTGGAGAACTAAATTGCACGGTCTGGTTGGACCTCCGTAGCCCATGGCTGCTTGGGGATGATGATGATGATGTACTAACAAGTGACGGATTAAGGTATCCTAAGGCTCCAGGCGAAAAGGCTTCGGGAATGATCGTTTACAGAAGAGTTGCGATTACTTCATTATAACTCTGATGGTTACCAACCTGTACTCTCCTTTATCTGTGGGCAAACATGCAATCTGGCAGGAAAAGGGTAAAAAAAAGAGGGGATGGGCCAAAAGACTAGTTCCATTCCAATGTAATATTTTCTCTTTCGTTTTAGTGGTTTTAAAAATATTTCTTGAAAATCGTGCGAATATGCACAAGCTTAATATTTTTTTCATCTTCGTTACCTTCATTAGCATTCTCAAAAGGATTTTGGGCACGGCACCCTTTTGCACCCTCCTCCCCAAATTCGACCCTGCCTATTTTTTTCGCAATTTACAAAGGTTACAATCTCTCAAAAAAATATCCAAACACTACGGTTGATTACGTGCCACGTGACACGAAGGTTGCCAGATCACTAATTTCTGAAAAAATCGTTGCCAGATATTTTTTCTGAACTCTATAATCAACCATAAATAAATAAATAAATACCTCCTCAAGCAGCTGCTTGACACAGAGGTCTGACAGGAGCCTGTCAGTTTATATGCCATAGTAGAAGGTCTGAGAGGATGGCGGCCCTCAGCAGAAAAACGACACAAACAACCATGCCTTACCCGGGGCTCGAACCCAGGTTCCTTAGATCAGTAGCCAAGCGCGCTAACAATTTTCCAAAATTCGATTTTCGACTTATACGAAAGGTATCGTAAATGTTGCCATTGTGTTACAACTTTAATAATCCACTATTTGCTTGTTTTGCGCAAACGTATGCTATCTAGGGGGGGAGGGGGGGTTGTTATTGCGTTCTATTCCTCCTCTGTGAAAGTCTGAATGCTAAACGTTACCTTGGACCAGTGTTTCCTTACCTTTTCGGCACCCATGGAAAGCCTAGTAATTCCCATCCTTTTTGCGGACGCCCAATAAAGTCTCATTCTTTCTGCGAAACCGTACGAAGTCTACTCTTTTCTTTGCACCCCTAGAAAATCTCTTCTTTTCTGCGCACAACCTACGAAGGCTCATCTTTCTCCTGACACTTTACGAAGGCTCATTCTTTCTCCTGACATTCTACGAAGGCTCATTCTTTCTCCTGACACTCTACGAAGGCTCATTCTTTCTCCTGACACTCTACGAAGGCACATTCTTTCTCCTGACACTCTATGAAGGCTCATTCTTTCTCCTGACACTCTATGAAGTCTCACTCATTCTCCAGATACCATACAAAGTCTCACTCATTCTCCGGATACCATATGAAGTCTCACTCATTCTCCGGGTACCATACGAAGTCTCACTCCTTGTGTGGGACCCCTACCTAGTCACACACTTTTTGCGTATCCCCTACATATTCTCACTCTTTCTGCGGACACCTACGAAGTCTGACGGTTTCTGCTAACCCCCTATGAAATTTCACGGTTTGTGAGGACTCCCTACGAAGTATCACTGTTTGTGAAAACCCACTACGAAGTCTCATTCTTTCTACGAATCCCTACGAAGTCTCATTCTCTCTGCGAATCCTTACGAAGTCTCATTCTCTCTGCTGACTCTCTAAGAAATCTCATTCTCTCTGCTGACTCCCTACGAAGTCTCATTCTCTCTGTTGACTCCCTACAAAGTCTCATCTTTCCGAGGACACCCTACGAAGTCTCATTCTCTTTTTGGACACCTTTCGAAATGTCATTCACTCTGTGGACCACCTACGATGTCTCATTCTCCCTGCTGACTTCCTAATATCTCCTGGTTTTTCGGACCCCTACGAAATCTCATTCTGTCTGTAGATCCGCTAAGAAGTCTCATTCTCTCGACTGACCCCCTATGAATTCTTGCTCTTTCTGCGGACCCACAAAGTCTTATTCTTTCTACGGAGACCTACGAAGTCTCATTCTCTCTGAAGATTCTTTCGGTAGTCTTGCTCTTTCTGCAGAACAATTACGACGTCAGACACCTTACTTTCTCATTCTCTTTGAGGATCTCCTTAAAGTCTCATTTTCTGTCTGCGGAAGTTCTCTTATTCTCTCTTCTGACTCCCTACGAAGTTTCATTCTTTCTGTTTCATTTTCGCTACGAAGTTTCATTCTTTCTGCAAATCGCCTTTCTCCTGCAAGTCTCATTCTTTCTGTTTCATTTTCGCTACGAAGTTTCATTCTTTTTGCAAATCGCCTTTCTCCTGCAAGTCTCATTCTTTCTGGGGACTTGCTACAATATTTCATTCTCTCTGCGAACCACCTTCGAGAGCTTATTCTTTTTGCCAACCCCCTTAAAAAGTATCGTTCTCTCTACGGACTGCCTACGAAACCTCATCTACGGACTGCCTATGAAACCTCATCTACGGACTGCCTACGAAACCTCATCTATGGACTGCCTACGAAACCTCATCTACGGACTGCCTACGAAACCTCATCTACGGACTACCTACGAAACCTCATCTATGGACTGTCTACGAAACCTCATCTACGGACTGCCTACAAAACCTCATCTATGGACTGCCTACGAAACCTCATCTACGGACTGCCTACGAAACCTCATCTATGGACTGCCTACGAAACCTCATCCATGGACTGCCTACGAAACCTCATCTACGGACTGCCTACAAAACCTCATCTACCGACTGCCTACGAAACCTCATCTACCGACTGCCTACGAAACCTCATCTATGGACTGCCTACAAAACCTCACTTTCTCTCTCTGAAGACCCATACAAAGTCTCATTCTTTCTATAGACCCATACAAAGTCTCATTCTTTATGCGGATACCGACGAAGTTTCTGCATACTCTCTATGAACGCTCTCTTTCTGCAGACACCTAAGAAGTCTCACTTTTTGTGCGGATACCCCTACAAAGTCTCATTTTTCTGCAGACCCTCTGTTAAGTCTTACTTTGAAGTCTACTAAATCCCCTATGAAATCTCATTGTTTCTGTGAACACCTACTTTCACTCTTTCTGCAACACCCTATTCTGAAATTCTCTTTCTGTAACACCCTACGAATCTCACTCTTTTGCAGACGACCTTGGTAGTCTCTCACTCTTTTTGCTGACTCCCTACGAAGTCTCATTCTTTGTACGGACTCCATATGAAGTTTCATTCTTTCTTCGGACTACCTACATATCCCTACATATTCTCACTCTCTCTGCGGACCCTTACGAAATCTCATTCTCTGTGCGGACTCCCTACGAAGTCTCATCTTTCTGCGGACCCTTACGAAATCTCATTCTCTGTGCGGACTCCCTACGAAGTCTCATCTTTCTGCGGACTTCCTACGAAGTCTTATTCTTTCTGCGAACCACCTTTGAGAGCTTATTCTTTCTGCGAACCACCTTTGAGAGCTTATTCTTTCTGCGGGCCCCCTTAAAAGGAATTCTCTCTATGCACTCCTTACAAAAGTGCACTCTTTCTGCAGACTCCTACAAAGGCTCATTCTTTCTGCAGACTCCTACAAAGGCTCATTCTTTCTGTGGACTTCATAAAAAGTCTCATTCTTTCTGCTGATATCCTATGAAGTTTCACTCTTTCTGCGGACCACTTATGAAGTCTTGCTCTTTCTGCTTACCCCCTGTGAAGTCTCTCTTTATGCAGACCCTTAAGAAGTCTCACTCTTTCAGAAACACTACTGAGTTTCACTCTTTCTGAGGAACCCTACTTCTGCGAACCACCTACCTAGTCTCATTTTTTCTGCGGACTCCCTACATACTCTCACTCTTTCTGCTGGCCCCTGCGAAGTGTCATTCTTTCTGCGGACCTCCTACGAAGTCTCACTTTTTCTGCGGACCCCCTAAAATGTCTGACTCTTTCTGTGTACCCCTACTAAGTCTCCCTCCTTCTGCGGATCCCCTATGAAGTCTCCTCATTTCTGCTGACATGCCATGATTTCTGCAGACCCCTACGAAGTCTCATTTATTGTGCGGACTCCCTACGAATTCTCATTCTTTCTCTGGACAACCTACACTCCTCCCACACATTGAACTATGGCTTTAGGTCCCATCGAACGGACGGTGGCTTTTCCAAGCTCATTGGTGTCTCCTACTGACGAGAGCAGAGCAGAAAGTTTTGGGGAGATAAATTTCAACGCTGGCAAGATAGGACTCGAATCAGGGAACTGCAGATATAAGTCTGGCCCACTACCGACTGAGCCAAACTCCTCCCCAGATAGAACAGATATTAGAGGATATAATTCTCATCGCAGTGACATTTGGAACTGGAACATGGGAATGAGGAGACTGGCGTTCTATCGACTGGGCCAATCATCGCTTCCATTACAGCTATGAACATTTCTGCAGCACCTGGTCTGACAGTAATCGAATAAATACACTCGATTTTTGCTCTGTCTAAGACGTTTCGTAATAAAATCAACCTCTTCACAATTGATGTCTAAATGTGCAGCTAAATCATTGATTATGTGTGTGATAACCTTCAACTCTGCTTATAGAAAAGTCTGCCTATAGAAAAGCAGTGCTGTCTGAAATCTGAACTGCGAACTTCCGATGCTTCCTAACGGAACATCCTTCCTCTTGTCGTAGTCGTTTGATTACAGATCATGACATGCCCCGAAAATCCATTACGAAAAGATGCGAATCGCGACCGACGAGATCTCTGTCATTGCGAAATCACATTAAAGTCTATTTTATTACCAACTCCGTGCCAGGAATGAGGCAGATGTTTCTCTCTCTCAACACACGCAGCCAACAGGTTAAGGTTCCCGCCGCAGTCCACAAACCATTAGCCGCTCAATTAGCCCACTCTCGGGGAGTCATTTTAAGAACCTCTCATTTCCACGCAAACCGCACATTCCTCGCTTCAGCTGTCATCGGACTGATCGGGCTTGTCCACTTCACCTCCCGGGACGTAATGACGGGTTTCGGCATCGTGTTCGGCTTCTCGCGCTTGTTTGCTCTGGGGTGGGTTTGGTGCCGACACTCTCCGCTGTGACTGGCAGCACCTAGCTGTTGGGTGGTGGTCGCGCTCGTCTGTCACTCAAACTTTGCCTCCCTCCCCTTCTGCCCTTCTTTCACTCTCACCCCTGATACTCCCCCCTCCTCTCCCCTCCCTACAACTATAAAAAAATGCACCTCCTTACCGGAGGTTTTTTTTTTGCAATATGTTTCTTTTTCTTGTTGATGAATATCTCTCAGGAGATTGCCGTTGAAGCACGATAGCGTTATCTATTTAAAGAATTGCTCAACATTTCTACGGGCTCTTTGGTTTCCACTGCTAAGCTTCGGTAATAAAATGATGTTTGCAACGAAAAGAATGTTCTTCTTGTGTATCTTGTCGCTATTGCTGAAATGAGCTACGTACTGAGTTCGAGTTCATCTAAGCCTGCTTTTAAATTTTTTCCACTAATCCCATCGATCCTGCCCTCAGTGAAAAAGTGATCAGCGGATTTAATAATATAATAATAATAATTTATTTCATGTAGGGGGTTACAGTAAAGCCAAGGTACAGGTAATTTTGGATATTAATTTAAACGTTCAAGCGGCTTGATGCCCCAGTACATTTCAGAAATCAAAAAGAAATACTGATGATAGTACAAAACGACAAACATATTTACAGGAATTGCATAATTATTTGATACATATAAACAAAAAGACGAAGACAAACATATAATATGAAAAATGATAAAAAAAAAAAACAACATAGAAAACTTAGGGGAAAGAAAAGGAAGGTTTAATACAACAGAGAGTAATATTGATGAATGAACAGGGGGGAAAAAAAGGATTGCGGATAATCCAGACAAAGGGCAAAGATGGGGGAGTGGGAATAGGGATGAGAAGATGTTGTTGGTCAAACGTTTCAATATTCTGATAGGAGTTGAGTAATATAGATTTTGTTTTCGAATTTAAAGAAGTGATATCGCTCGGTAGAGAGTTCCAAGTTGAGGTTGCTTGAAAGGCAAAAGAAATTTCACCATATTTAGCTCTGAAAATCTTGGGAGTAGAAAACATTTTATTATCAGAGCGAAGGATGTGGCGATGTCGTAATCGAATAGAGGGTGTAAGAATCGAATGAAAGGGATGAGACTTGTTATAAATAGTGTCGTGAATAAGGGTAATAAACCGCAGCTTTCTTGTAGATTGCATTTTGCTTAGTAGTTGGAACGAATATCAGTAAGTGTTAGAGATTCTCGTTTGTTAAAATAGATTTTGCTGATGATTTTCAGAGCTTCATTTTTGAACTTTTTCTAATTTATAAGTTTATTTTTAATTTATAAGTTTATTTTTCTAATTTATATTGTATTAATACGAAAACGAGTGGAAGCACAATATTCGAGTTTCTGAAACTGTAGAATATTGGGGCGTAGGAGGATATATAGTTTCGAATGTACCTTAAGTTCTTTTAGAAGCTGAAGCGACGGTTTTATTAATGTGGGTTCCAAAGTCAAGATTTATTATCTATCGTCATACCTAAGTACTTCATGGAAGTGGAAACTGTAATATGGGTGTTATTAATTTTAATGTTTGTGTTAGGCGGGGGAGATTTGAAGTTGAAAGAAAAACTATATTGCTATTTTTTATATTGACAGTGAATCCATTTTTAGTATTCCAATGAAGCACATCATGAATATTGTTTTCTATTTCTTGTTTTAGAGAAGTGAAAGAACTTGATGTAAAAGAAAGAAGACAACCGTCTGCATTACATAAAAATATTGCAGTTTGTGAAGGATTCTAGAAGATCTTTAACAAAATGGTTGAAGAGAAGTGGGCTAAGAATGGTTCCTTGAGGTACTTCCCGATTGATTTTAAGAAGTGTAGAGATCTCATTAGTGCTTAATTTAGTTCGGATAACACGGTCGTTGAGGTAATTTTTAAACCAGGAAAGAGCTGAGGGTGATAGATTAAGATTATAGCAGAGTTTTAGCAAGATACGTTTGTGTTCAACTGAATCGAATGCTTTTGAGATGTCAAGAGAAACCCAGTCCCACAACCGTTTTCACTTTGCTGTCTAAATCCAATCTCCACTGATTAAGAAGAAGTGTCATGAGAGTTTCAGTTGACCGATTTTTCCTAAACCCGAATTGTCTGCACGAAAGTAAATTAAATTTTTCAACAAAAGTCGATAATTGTCTCTTGACAGCTTTTTCTAAAATTTTGCTTAAAGCACATGTAACTGAAATAGGTCGATAGCCCTGAGGGTTAGAAGGATTTGAAATTTTAGGTATGGGTGAGATGATGGCTTCTTTCCATGGAACTGGGAATTCATTGGTGTTAAATGAACAATTAATTAGATCACAAAGGGGTGCAGAAATTAATGGGGAAAGAATTTTTAGAATAATGACAGGGATTCCATCTGGTCCGGCACTGCAAGTGTTTTTATCGAATTTATGAAGTTAAGAACTTCGATTTCGGTAAAATTTTTTGAGCTTAAAGGTTTCCAGATTATTAAATGATTTACTGGAATAGGATAATGACTCATTTGCGTTTGCATAATTTTCTGTAGAAGTGCAGGATTTACAGAATACATTATTTAAAACATTAGCAATGTCTTTAAGATCATAAAAATAGTTGTCATTGCAAACGATCTTATTCATTTTAGTTCGGTTTCTTAAGTTACCTGTAACAGAATCGAAAATTCGAAATACTTCATTACCATTTGGATTAATAACGGAAAGTCGATTAAGAAAATATAGACGCTTGACATTTTTAATGCTACTGTTGACTAGATTATGGAAAGTTTTATAGTTCTCCCATGTGTATGGGTGATTAGGGTTAATAGCATTCTTAAAGTGTTTGTTTTTTAATGTGATCGTTTTCAGAAGCTCTTTTGTAATCCAAGGCTTTCGAGAAGGGCGAAATCTGAAAGTTTTATATGGAGCATAGGTGTCAAGTACAAAATTGATTAAACAGGAGAGATGTGCTTTTGAGGTAGGAGTTGTGCATTCGGAAATACTCTTTGTGGAAAGGAAGATATTTTGCAAATTCAAAAAACTCATCATTGTTGAAAATTTTACGGTGTCTTTTTGAAATTAATACTTTAGGTACACGAGGTTACATTACAGATGTGCTAATAATAAAATGATCATTAATGTCTTCGAAGAGAGTAAGTGTATGCTTGTGAAGTGAAGGTCTATGGGAGAAAATCATATCAATGAGAGATTCACTGTGATCAGTAATGCGAGTGGGCAATTTGTTTAAATATATATATGTCCGAATGTTTTTAGGCAGATTTCAAGCTTCGAATACGCAGAATTATGTTTTAGAGCAGCGATATTAAAATCTCCCGTGAGAATGGGAGTAATGTTGCGAGGGAAGCTTTCAAGGACTGAGTACAGTGAATTAAAAAAGGTAAGTACAGTGAATTAATAAAATCTTCAATATTGCTGTTCGGAGGAGGGTAAAGTGTGCCGATAATAAGAGCAGGGTTTTGTTTATTGATAGGGGAGATTTTGATCCAGAGGCCTTCGAAACAAGAACAAGAAGGGAATAGGCGTTACTTCGACATTAAATGTTTCCCTCACATATAATGCAAGTTCTCTTCCTGTCCCAATAGATCTGTCGAGGCGGAAGAGTTTATATCCTTCGAGTTCAAAAAGGTCATCTGGAAGGAAGATATTGAGCCATGTCTCTGTAAGAGCAATTGCATCAACTTTCAGAATGTCAGAACGCAGCAGATAGGAGTGTTTAGATTTAAGAGAACGAATATTGAGATGACAGAAGTTTAACCAACAGTGATCTTGGGGAAGAGATATGTCTGAGAGAGTTGGATATAAGTCAAGAAGAAAATTTTCGTTAGCGGTAGATAGGGACATGAAGTTATATAAATGTACAAATATAAAACGAATACAGAATAAGAATAGATAAATAAAAGGACTAATGGGTTTCAAAAAGTCGTAAAGAGTACTCGTAGTAGAAGAGTTTTTACTAAAAACGACAAACTATGTGCAGTTTAGCAACAATAGAAGTTGAGACACAGGATTGTGTAAAGTGCTTTAGAGATCACAATATGTATCTACTTATAAACATGGGTAAAAATATGTATAAATATACAGGTAAACAAAGAAGGTTTTTTAAAACTAATTTTAAAGTTCATTTAATATTCCTTGATTTAATAAAGGATTGTTACCGTTTTTCATTTTAACCACTATTAATCCAATATTGCACTAACCAAATTTCTCAATAGCCGAATGAAGCACTTTAAGTCTTTCTAACGTTAGATCTTCATGAATAGTGATTCCCCTACCTTTATATTTCCTTTTAGCACGGAACACAGCATTTCTTTTCCGATATGAACAGAATTTTACAATGATCGGTCGGGGCTTGCCTTTCCGACCAATCCCCACTCGATGGCTGCGGTCAGTCGGTAGCGCACCAGGCTCGTAATCTGTAGTTCCCAGGTTCGAGTCCCAGCTGGGTCAGCGTTGAGATTTATCTCCGCAAAATTCCCCGCCCTGCTCACGCTCAGTAGGGGACACCGATGGGCTTGGAAAGGCCGCCGTCCGTCGGATGGGACGTTAAGCCGTGGCACCGTGTGCTGGAGAGCCATACCCTGTGTACGTTAAAGAACACGATAAATGGCCTTGGCGGGAGGTTACCATCTGTCTCCCAACAGCTGTTCCAGTGGGTCCCCTCCCCAAACCTTCTCTTAGCCCTCGGGGTCTTTGTGACCTGGCCATTTAGCCCATGGTGTGGAAAAAAGTGCCACTCAGAGGTAAAACAACCCAACCCAGTTACATAAATATTTCCAGAGGATAAGTGAGGCATAAATGGCTGAGAACTACTGGTTTAGTGGATCCCTTTCCTCTCAGCCCTTAGGCAGATAGCTCTCAGACCCTACAGCTCTCAGCCCTTAGGGTCCTTATGACCTGGAACGCGAGTTGCCTCAGTAGACAGGAAGCCAGGATCGCCATCTTTAGTTCAAAGGTTCGAGTCTCACCATGGCCGGAGTTGAGATTTATCTGAGAACTACTCAGTCCGTCGGATGGGATGAAACGCCGTGATTCCGTATGCGGGGAACCATATGCTATGCAAGTTGAAGAACACGCTGTATGGCTTTGACAAGAGACTTCCATCTGTCTCCTAATAGCTGTCCAGTGGGTCCTTTGCTCCAATCTTCTCTAAGCCCTTGGGTCCTTGTGACCTGGTCATTAGTCCGCTGTGTGGGGGAAAAAAAGAAAATAAACTGCCCTTCAGAGGTAAGACATCAGCAACTTAATCCTTATGACCTCGCCGTTGTGTGCACAAAATTTCTGATCAAAAAAATAAAAGCAAATACCCCCTCAAGCAGCTGCTTGCCACAGAGGTCTGACAGGAGCCTGCCAGTTTATATGCTGTAGTAGAAGGTCTGTGAGGATGGCAGGATCTCAGCAGAAAAACAACACAAACGTCCATGCCTTATCCGGGGCTCGAACCTAGGTCCCTTAGATCAGTAGCCAAGAACGCTAACCACTCGGCCGCGAGACAGATCAAAATACAACCTCTTGGGGAGAAAGCGGCTTCTATTGATTGGAATTTGGGTTGTTTTACCTCTGAGCGGCACTTTTTTGCACACCATGGGCTAAATGGCCACGTCACATGGACCCCGAAGGCTCAGAGAAGGTTGGGGGAGGGGACCCACTGGAACAGCTGTTGGGAGACAGATGGTAGTCTCCCGTCAAGGCCATCCAGCATGTTCTTTAACGTGCACAGGGTATGGCTCTCCCGCACACGGGGCAACGGCTTAACGTCCCATCCGACGGACGGCGGACTTTCACAAGACCATCGGTGTCCCCTACTGACCGTGGGCAAGGCGGGGAATTTTGCGGAGATAAATCTCAACGCTGACCCAGCTGGGACTCGAACCTGGGAACTACAGATTATGAGCCTGGCGCGCTACCGACTGACCCCCCCCCACCCACCCACGCACACACACACACACACAAATTGAGTTAAGGTATTGTAGTGATAATAAAATTCTTTTCCGAAAACTAAAAACTTAGTTATATGACTTCGACATATTTGAGAGACCATATCTTAGTTTAAATAAAATATATTCAATTTGATTAAACTTAGATAATATTGTAACAGAGCTTGCAGGTTTCTAATGGCAGCCTCATTTAAAAACAAAATTTATCAATCTGAGAAATAATAACGAACAATAGCTTCTGACGCAGAAAATTAAATTTTAATGGTTTAGCAAAGTATGCCTGGTATATTTATTTCTTTGAACAAATTCCAATTTCCCTTTTAAGTATTTTTTGTGCTTGCTTTTGCATATTTTTATCAATGGATTTAACAAATCAAATATTAGAAAACTACTGAGATAAAGTCATTGCAAGTGTTTCTCTAAAATCCGCATTATAATTATGTAAACCAACTATTAATCATCACGTATGCAAAATGATTCGAAAAGTTCAAATAATGAAATGGAAAACAAAAATAATTATATTGTCATTCGGTATTCCTGTGCTTTAACTAATAGTAGTAGTAAAAGTAGATTTTATTTCCACTTATAATCAATTCTTATATAAAATAATAAATACCCCCTCAAGCAGCTGCTTGCCACAAAGGTCTGACAGTTTATACGCCACAGGAGGTCTGTGAGAGGATGGCGGGACCTCAGCAGAAAAACAACACATACATCCATGCCTTACTCGGGCTCGAACCCAGGTCCCTCAGATCAGTAGCCAAGCGTGCTAACCATTCGACCACATAGGTAAGAAAAAAATCCATACATGCAATAACTTAAATAGTTGAAGCAAAAACACACAAGAAAAATCCACAAAAATAAGATAAAAAAAATAGATAAACCAATGATTTCATTCATCATTTTCCATGCTGAATTCATGGAGTTATTTCATTCAATGATTTTATTTGAATAAAAGTTTTTCTTTGCTCTGCAAATCTCATTTGTGACTTCATTCCTTAATGTTGTAAAAAACTTTTTGTGTTCTTAATATTTCATCATCATCATCATCCTCAAGCAGCCATGGGCTACGGAGGTCCAACCAGACCGTGCAATTTAGTTCTCCAAGCAAGTCTATCCTGAGTTACATCTACTGCATCTGACCACTGCACACCAATTCTAACAAGGTCCTGTTTGACATTGTCTGCCCACCGCATCCTAGGTCTCCCCCTCTTTCTGAGGCCTTTAGGCACCCTAATCGCCAATCTATAATTATTCATACGGGCAACATGGCCAAACCAACGGAGTCTCTCTCTGCTGCTTAAAGGAGGTTGCAGACTCCTTTGCCTAACATCATCATTAGTTACAAAGTTAAACCACCTAATACCCAAGATACTGCGCAAGCATCTAGAATCAAAAGCATCTAGTTTCCTGTTACCTTGTTTACAAAGTGTCCAAGTTTCACTACCATAACTAACCCTAGAAAGAACCAAACTATTATACAGTCTAATTTTAGTCTTTAGGTGTATATTTATCCAGTCTTTAGGTGTATATTTATCCATGCTTTATCTCTTTGCTCGATTCGATCCTTTATTTCTGTTTAATCCATTCTTTGTTGCTTCGGTTATTTTTCGGTATATTGAATTTTTGAGCCCTGCTTAATTTCATTTATTTTTTCTTACAATTGCACTATAAATCTCAATTGGACAATTTAAATATCAACTAATTGTATTCCAATCAATACTTTGCAATTCCATTTTAATTTATTAATCATTTTAGCAATAGGCAGGCCTCTGTTAAGTTTGATTCGTGTTGTTGTTATTCTTTTCTGTGTTTATGCTTTTGGATATTTTGTCTAGTATTGCTATCACAGGGTAACGATCAGCAATTTTTGCTTGGTACATGAGTGTTGTCAAGAAAAAATTTGTTATTTTAGCGTTAATGTGGTCAATGCGTTCTTGTTTTAAAATATTGTTCCTATATTCTTCTCTTGTGAAGCCATTTATTTATGAAAAATAACTGAAATTAGTTAGTGCGTCTAGATATTCGCCTACACTAGATTTTGATGAATTTTTGATACCTATATTAATGTCCAATATCAATAAAAATTTTTCAAGTTTTCATTTTGGCTAACCATAGTTTTGTGTTATGATTGAATACATGAACATCTTTATTAGGTGAGTGATAAAAAGCTGTTATGTATGCAGTAGCTTGGGTCATTAATATAAAAGTGTATATTTCTGTTGATGGAACATTATCTTGTAATGTTTTACATTCGAATCATTTTCTTTAAAAGATTAACGTACCATGTGCAGTAGGTAAGTCATTATCTGCGTAAATGGTGGTATCTGCAAAATTAGCAATCTCATAATAATCATATTCTACATGGCTAAAATTAGTTCAGAAACAATAATGTCATTAATATAATGCAGAAAGTCATCTACAATAATATATTGGTCCCAGCATTTTTTTTTTAACTACGAATATTTATTTATATGAAAAATGCTGATTTTATCTTTTGAAAAACATTCTTCACTAAACTTATCATTGAGCCAATTATTTTTGTCTGTTGCAATATAACAGCCAAGTTCTAATAAGTTGATCAGTTCTAATTTGTCACAGTCCATAATGTGAAATAGAATGCTGAATTCTGCATTATGCAGCTTAAGCAGTTTGCAGATTAGAGTTTAAGTTAGTTCTCTTTGCCTTTTGTGATGTAAATTTATCTCTTCTTGCAGCAAACAAATTTAATATAGTTTTTCTTAGCAAAACTTTTCACTCTCCAGAACAAATCTTTATTCTCATTTGCTAAGTTTTCATTGATGTATATGTTACCAGTTATATTTCCATCCGCTTGGGATCTTTTCTACCACCAATAGTTTCCAAGATATCCCGCTACAAATGTACGAGTGTACATTTGTAGCGGGATCTCGTCCGATTTGTAGCGGGATCTCGTCCGATTTGTAGCGGGATCTCGAGTGTACCCACATTTATAGTGTACCCACATAGAGAGGGCGTCCAAACAGTCTGCAACCATAGGAGAAGTAGTTTAGTTGCAAAATAGTTTGCAGAATTTATTCAGTTGTACAGTCGTTCAAAAAAGTATCCGAACACTACGGTTGATTAGCAATCTCATAATTAAATTCAGAAAAAATATCTGGCAACGATTTGTTTTAGAAATTAGTGATCTGGCAACCTTCGTGTCACGTGATTACAGAATTCAGGAAAAATATCTGGAGCGTGTACAGCAACTGTACACGCTCCAGTTACCGTTCACAGCAAACTGGAGCGTGTGCAGTTATTGCACACGCTCCAGTTTGCTGTGAACGGTAACTGCACACGTTCAATATTTCCGTGAGTGGGCCCACACGATCTAGTATCAAAATAATATGACCACCTACAGTCGCTCAAAAAAGTATCCGAACACTACGGTTGATTAGAGAATTCGTAAAAAATATCTAGCAACGATTTTTTTAGTAATTAAAAATTTGGCAACCTTCGTGTCACCACGAAGGTTGCCAAATCACTAATTTCTAAAAAAATCGTTTCCAGATATTTTTTCTGAATTCTGTAATCAACCAGAGTGTTCGGATACTTTTTTGAGCGGCTGTACACCCAATATCTCGAGATATGTTTGCAGACGAAACTTCATGTTGTTTTGAATTTTTCGTAGCACGTCTGCGCAATGAATTGGCAGACTTCTTTAGTTCGCTGTTGGGGATGAGTTACACTGGCAATTTCGACTTTATAAACTTGCGATTTCACATAATCCCAAAAAGCGTAATCAGATGCATTGAAATCTTGTGATCTTGGAGCCTAACCTACTGGTCTCCTCCTATCAATCCATCGTCCAAGAAATGTTTGATCTAACCAGTGTCTAAGTGGGAGCACATAGAGCGTTGGAGCAATGCCTTGCACGAATATTTCTGGTTTATCAAAGAATATCAAGCTCTGGTATTAACTTATCCCTTAGCAACTGCAAATGACTTTCCCAAGCCATTGTGCCAGCAAAACAGAATGGACCAAAATACTTTTGTATCTCGAATGCCACACAATCTCTCAGCTCCTTGCATGAGGGTTGTTAAAAAAAAGTAATAGCAACCCTGCCACTAACTGGAAGAAAGCTGCCAACACGCTTTTTTGCACATCCTGCACCGTGCAGAACCTGTTCTAGAGGGAGCCATCATCACACAATGCCACACGGTAGGAAAGTGGACAAAACGAAGTCACGGCATTATCAGATTCCTTCTCGTGTGCCCTAAAACATGTTCACGAAGCTCGGAATTAAAATCTAGGTGGCATCTGGTCAATAATGCAAGAGATTATTTACCTGGACTGAGGGAAGAGTGCGAAAATGCAGCACTACCCTATCATACAGTTGCATGATGGCTGGAGTCCTTTTGTCAGGGTAAGGACAATATTGACGACACTCGCCATGTCATGTGTCCACACAATCCCAAAGGAGGTTCAACTCAAAAGTCGTTGCTGGATGTTGATCGACACTGGGCGACACACCAATGTGCAAATGAAGTTGGACTCATTAATTCCACCATTCAGCACATTCTGAGGGACATCCGGGCATGCGAAAATCAGCACAGGGGTCTCTATACCATCTCACGGAGGTGCAAAAGTGGCAGAGGTACGCCATTGCAACGGATCACAACGAGGGTGATGCATTTCTTCATAGTATCATTGCCATTGACGAAACGTGGGCACGGGTGTACGAGCCAAAACTGAAACGCCAGCCCAACGAATGACACCTTCCAGGATCTCCACGCACCAAAAAATTGCGGCAAGAATCCAGCAATGTGAAAATGCTGCCAATTGCCACTTAAGACATCGATGGTGCCCATGCTCCGACGACTCCATAATGCATGCCTCAGGAAATGTGGTGAACACTGAATGTGGAGCACTACCGACAGTTTCTTGTGCATCATCTGCATCTGGCCATATGCTGAAAGCGACGACACTTCGTCACAGAGGATCCACCACTTCTCATTTACCACAATGCCTGTTATCATGTGGGCTAACCTTTTTGAAGGAGCCTTTGGCAAGGTGGCGATTGGAAACCTTGGAACATCCACCATACTCTCCATACATGAGTCCTTATGATTTTGATCTGTTTCCTACAGCAAAGGAACTATTCTGAGGACAACAGTGTTGCAGTCTGACTGAGGTGTTGCCATCCATAGAGCGGTCCATCACAGTGATCAACAGAAACAGATCTGCTGATGGCATTTGCCGGTTCCCACAGATTTGGAATAAAGTTGTTAACCTAGCCGGTGATTGCATTGAGGGAATAGAATGTCAATTTCACGTGGAAATAAAGTGTTCAGTAAGTACCACATATGTTGCCCTTATTTTTCGAACAACCCTCGTATTTGCTTCCGAAGAAACAGTGTGGATTATCTTTCGATCAGTATCTGAGATTCTGTTTAATTTCTCGGTGCACTTAAAAACGGTAAAACAGTACACCAAGCAAGAAATTTTGTCTTGTTCAATGTTATCAAGGAACATTCACACATTCGTAATCGTCGCTTCTGTGAGGGGTTGCAACAGCTGATGTTTATACGATTGAAAGTTGTCCTCTTCAGAGTGTCATGCATGGTAGTCTTCAGTATTCCAAGTTCCAACTACGGACTTTTCTTTAGTGAGTTTTTAGGACTAGAGGGTTGGGGTTGGGTTGTTTTACCTCTGAGCGGCACTTTTTTGCACACCATGGGCTAAATGGCCAGGTCACATGGACCCCAAAGGCCCAGAGAAGGTTGGGGGAGGGGACCCACTGGAATAGCTTTTGGGAGACAGATCGTAGCCTCCCGTCAAGGCCATCCAGCGTGTTCTATAACGTGCACAGGGTATGGCTCTCTCCCACACACGGGGCCACGGCTTAACGTCCCATCTGACGGACGGCGGCCTTTCCAAGCCCATCGGTGTCCCCTACTGAGCGTGGGCAGGGCGGGGAATTTTGCGGAGATAAATCTCAACGCTGACCCAGCTGGGACTCGAACCTGGGAACTACAGATTACGAGCCTGGCGCGCTACCGACTGAGCCACCCCCGTCCCCAGGACTAGAGGAAAATTTAGCACTTAAGGTCTCACGAAGTTTCTTCAAAGATTCTGAGACGACCTAAATATATGTAGTTTGCCTGCCATGGAAACAGTTTCTTTAAACTTGTTGAATACGTTTCTAACGGCACTATGTGTTACTGGTATTCTTTCAGCGTAACCATTGGTGGTGTAGTGGTTAGCATAACAGGCATGTTTCCTGGAGACGTGGGTTCGAATTCCACTCATAGGAAAACCAATTTTTTTCAACTCGTTATTTCATGAGTTCCATGTCTACAGGACTTATCCTGTGATTCCTTACTACTGATTTACTGATATTATATTGGGGGCGGGGGTGGCTCAGTCTGTAGCGCGCCAGGCTCGTAATCTGTAGTTCCCAGGTTCGAGTACCAGTTGGGTCAGCGTTGAGATTTATCTCCGCAAAATTCCCCGCCCTGCTCACGGTCAGTAGGGGACACTGATGGGCTTGGAAAGGCCGCCGTCCGTTGGGTCCCCTACCCCAACCTTCTCTGAGCCTTTGGGGTCCATGTGACCTGGCCATTTAGCCCATGGTGTGCAAAAAAGTGCCGCTCTGAGGTAAAACAATCCAATCAATCCAAAGCCCAACTTCATACTTACCTTGCAAAATAAGTGCTTCAAAGAGGAACTTCTTTTTTGTGCAATCTGAGTATTTAAATACAAATATCAAAAAATGATTGTTTACTAATATAACAAAGCAAATCTGTCTCGGAGACGGTTTACTCAATGTTCTTTAAAATATGGCGCTACTACATCAATTGATCGTCTGCAGCCGAAAAGCGTCAGCCCATGGTATTGACGTCACATCACGTGATATGCAGCTTACAACAGGTAACACGTAACACGAAGGTTGCCAGATCACTAATTTCTAAAAAAATCGTTGCCAGATATTTTTTCTGAATTCTGTAATCAACCATAGTGTTCAGATATTTATTTGAGCGACTGTAGGTGGTCATATTATTTTGATACTAGATGGTGTGGGCTCACTCACGGAAATATTGAGCGTGCGCAGTTACCGTTCACAGCAAACTGGAGCGTGTGCAGTAACTGCACACGCTCCAGTTTACTGTGAACGGTAACTGGAGCGTGTACAGTTGCTGTACACGCTCCAGATATTTTTCCTGAATTCTGTAATCACGTGACACGAAGGTTGCCAGATCACTAATTTCTAAAACAAATCGTTGCCAGATATTTTTTCTGAATTCTCTAATCAATTGTAGTGTTCGGATACTTTTTTGAGCGACTGTACAGCAGGTTTTTTACTAATAGAATAGCAGCGGCAACAATGTTATAAAAATTTTCGATCTCAATGAAAGTGGCTGGAAAAAAATGAGGCTAGAATCATCATTAAAATGATAGCGGTATCCGGTCAGGCATCGCCAGAGGATACCGCTATCATTTTAATGTCTTTCTTCTACTTGCTGACGTCAGCTCGCGCCATATGGGTACCGATGGCTTAATTATTGTGCCAGTTGTTTTTATCGCTGTTTTAACAGATTTCGGTGCACTGTGATTCCACGATACCTGACCGACTAGTCCCAAATTTGGAACACGATTTCCACGAATTATCTATCGAATTCCACCCCCCTCCGTTTTTATTTATTTTAGATCCGAACCCATTGCCAAGCATGCATTGTTAAGTATTTCTTATAAGTTTTATGGAAAATTTTGAAAATAAATACTTTTTTAACCTAGCTGGAAAATAATATATATTTAACCTAGCCGCACACGGGGCCGCAGCTTAATAAAAAACGGGGGGAGGGCATGGCATTCTTAACGGGACCACGCCTTTCCCCATCTTAAGAATGCTAGTTAAGTTGATGTGGGTCAATAAAACGATAAAACTTGTGCATATTTCGCACATTTTCAAGAAAATTTTCAAAAAAAAATTTTTTTTAAAGAAAAATAGACTTCTAAATCAGACGGGAAAATATTATACTACAATGAAATCTATTTCTTGGCTTACCCCCCCCCCCCCCCCCAATTTTTTATTAAGTTGTGGCTCCGTGTGCGGGAGGGCCATACCCCGTGCACGTTAAAGAATACCCTGTATGCCTTGACGGGAGGCTACCATCTGTCTCCCAACAGCTGTTCCAGTGGGTCCCCTCCCCCAACCTTCTCTGAGCCTTTGGGGTCCATGTGACCTGGCCATTTAACCCATGGTGCGCAAAAAAGTGCCGCTCAGTGGTAAAACGACCCAACCCCCAATTTTTAATTTTTTTTCTGGCTCGATTACGTCGCTTGGCATTCCTTCTTCCCACCCATTTAAAAAATACTCATTAGCACCGAACAGAAATGTAAAAAGAAGTGCACTACTAAGAAATTAAGGAAATGATTTTCTACACCAAGAAACAAATTTTATAAACTTCGCCATGTTCTCTTACGATGCAGATATATTCCGTTCCAAATCCATTATATGTGAACTTTCTCATTAACCTAAATAGCCATTGTGATAAGTGTTATAATTTCCAAGAGATCACCTCCAAAAGGCGGTCTGGTTGTGCTTTTTCTGGTTCAATCTGCGATAAATGCGACTCGAGATCCGGTCTGTTTCGAAGTTGCCTCTTCACAATGGCGATCCTAGGCTTTTGGGCTAATCAACATGTTTAGAGGTGACCTCCCCTACATCACCTGTACGTGACATACGCGTGAGGCAACATTTATGGGTTCGGTATTCCCTAGTTGTTCTTCTTCTTCTCGTCCCCTTGTGGAGCAGGCCGGCTGGGCCATAAACCTCTGTCGAGTGGCTGGCCAACCCCCAGACAGAGGGTGGGCGAAAACGGTAATTAATAGCGATTCTCTCTCTGATAGCGGCAATTAGAGGCTCGGTCGTGTGAGAACTAGGAGGGAGGGAGTTGGCCTCCGCATTCCTTGGATCAGGTCGGCTCCATTGTGAAACTATTATAGAGATGGAAGACACGATCTGATAGCGGCGGACGTTGACAGCGAAGGAGGGTTCCCGAGCACGGGCAGGCTCAACACGTGAGCTACAGGGAAAATACTGGTGTGGGGAGGAGGATATAATATCAGAGGAAAGCTGTCTTCGGGATTAGAAACGGCTTCTTCCTTGAAATTTAAAACCTCAAGTTACTTCGGAGAATCGCAACAGGTAGTTGAGACTGCTCCACGGGGTTGTTGTGTAGGAAGGAGTATTATAAGAACTTAAACGTTGTAAGTGATTAGCCTGAAAGTGTTTTAAGGGGTTATTAAGGTTATAGAGCTATTTTAAGTGTGGATGTGCAGCGAATTTTAAAGATTTTTTGGGTTATTGTTGGTTTGTGTTATGCTTACCATCCTTCTATAATGGTACAGAATGGCAATAATTTAGGGACTATTTTACTGCGAGAGAATTACTTTATAAAAAAAATACCCTCTCAAGCAGCTGTTTGTCCCAGAGGTCTGACAGGAGCCTGTCAGTTTATATGCCGTAGTAGAGGGTCTGAGAGGATGGCAGGACCTCTGCAGAAAAACAACACCAACGTCCATACCTTAACCAGGGGTTCGAACCCAGGTCCCTTAAATCAGCAGCCAAGCGTGCTAACCACTCAGCCAAGGGACGGCATATATTGAATTTATCAAAGGCATAAATCTTTCAATAGTTTAGTATGAAGTGGGTTCGGTTGTTTTACCTCTGAGCGGCACTTTTTTGCACACCATGGGCTAAATGGCCAGGTCACATGGACCCCGAAGGCTCAGAGAAGGTTGGGGGAGGGGACCCACTGGAACAGCTGTTGGGAGACAGATGGTAGCTTCCCGTCAAGGCCATCCAGTGTGTTCTTTAACGTGCACAGGGTATGGCTCTCCCGCACACGGGGCCACAGCTTAACGTCCCATCCGACGGACGGCGGCCTTTCCAAGCCCATCGGTGTCCCCTACTGACCGTGGGCAGGGCGGGGAACGCTGACCCAGCTGGGACTCGAACCTGGGAACTACAGATTACGAGCCTGGTGCGCTACCGACTGAGCCACCCCCGCCCTACTAGCGAACAGAATAAACAATTTTTATAATTATAAATATTCTTAGCCATCCGGTGGCCGAGTGGTTAAAGCACTTGGCTACTGATCAAAGGAACCTGGGTTCGAGCCCCGGATAAGACATGGATGTTAGTGTTGTCTGTCTGCCGCCGTCTTCATAGACCTTCTATTATTGAGAATTAAACTGTCAGACATCTCTAGTAAGCAGCTACTTGAGGGGATATTTATTTATTTTATAAATATTCAAACGTACTCTCGTATCATATGAATCTGTGAGACGCAGTATAAAAAAACCCGCCAAACAATATAAGGTCAGAGAGGGTGTGAATCAGTGAAATGCGGAATTAAAAGATCGCTCATATTCTGATTACAGGAATGTTTCGGAAAATTGAGCGTCTACGAAACTTGACCGATTACTTTATATATCAAATTTGTCAAATATCTCGCGATAAAATAGTCCCTAAAGTTATTTTCTTTCTTTAACACCATAAAATCAAAGGTTAATAACCATAACAAAACAACAGAAATTTTTAAAATATGCACCGCCGATTCGCACTTGAAAAAAATCCAGTGTGCTAAATTAAACTCGCTTCTGGCAAATACCTAATAATTTTTTTCGTTTGAAAATTAATCTTTTTTTTTTATATATGACGGTGATGGAGAATTTTGTTTCGAGATTATGACGGATGGAAAAGGACGACTTTTGTAGCAAAAAACAAAATGGCGGTACGAGTACCCAATTCCAAATAACTATCATATTTTGTTTCTGATTTATTTTTAAATGTGGAAGATGAAACGAAACATTCTGGCATTTTCAAGTTTTTCTTCATTCAAACATTTTCTTATTTAGATTGTCAATATCTCATTATCATTTGTGATTCATTTAGAATTACGTGATTTATGAAAATTGTGATTTAAAAGCGTTGTGAGTCTTTATTTTTTACCCTAACCTGGTGCTTTGGGGCAAAATTAACATCTATCAAAGAGGCGCAATTTTTTTACCTTGCGTCAAGCGCCAAAAAAAAATCTCGGTTCGGCCTTGGTCACGGGTTTACAGTCGCTCAAAAAAGTATCCGAAAACTATGGTTGATTACAGAATTCAGAAAAAATATCCGACAACGAATTTTTTAGAAATTAGTGATCTGGCAACCTTCGTGTCACGTGATTACAGAATTCAGGAAAAATATCTGGAGCGTGTACAGCAACTGTACACGCTCCAGATATTCCACACGCTCAATATTTCCGTGAGTGAGCCCACACGATCTAGTATCAAAATAATATGACCACCTATAGTCGCTCAAAAAAGTATCCGAATACTGTGGTTGTTACAGAATTCAGAAAAAATATCCGGCAACCTTCGTGTTTCTGAATTTGATATTTGCGAATGTAGTATTTACCTTTACCATTTTACGAATCTGCCCTTAAAATGTTGTTAAAGTTAGAAAATTACCAATAAAATGTTTTTGAAAACTAGCGATTCACCAGAAATAATTAGTTCTAATTATAATAACTTCTATACACTATGGTTTATTCTTATTCTTATTTTCAATGAAGAATTCGAAACTTCTCACTTATGTACATCATCTAGGACCGTCTAACCTGGGGGCGGGGATGGCTCAGTTGGTAGCGCGCCAGGCTCGTAATCTGCAGTTCCCAGGTTCGAGTCCCAGCTGGGTTTCAGCGTTGAGATTTACCTCCGTCAGGTTAAGCCGTGGTCGACGTGTGTGGGAGAGCCATACCCTGTGCACGTTGGACTACCATCGAGGCTACCATCTGTCTCCCAACAGCTGTTCCAGTGGGTCCCTCCGCCAACCTTCTCTGAGTCTTCGGGGTCCATGTGACCTGGCCATTTAGCCCATGGTGTGCAAAAAAAGTGCAGCTCAGAGGTAAACCGACCAACCAATCATCGAACCTACGGCTCATGAAACTTTGAGCATGAAACATACAGTTTCCCCCGGAATTCACTGCTCATTAGAAATGAATGTTTTCGTTTTTAAGTAAAGAATTTTTCCTGCAGCTCTTTAAGAATATATTTTTTTCTTGCAGCTCTTTAAGAATACAGTGTTTTTTCTTGTGGCTCTTCACTTAGTTTTGGTTGGTCTGAGTTGGAAATGCCTGTACAACATCTATTGAACGACAGGTAGATGTTAAACCGATATAATTCTGATAGACTTGAAATATACGTTAGAATAGGTGCGAAATGTACAGTCGCTCAAAAAAGTATCCGAACACTAAGGTTGATTGCAAAATTCAGAAAAAATATCTGGCAACGATTTTTTTTAGAAATTAGTGATCTGGCAACCTTCGTGTCACGTGATTACAGAATTCAGGAAAAATATCTGGAGCGTGTACAGCAACTGTACACGCTCCAGTTACCGTTCACAGCAAACTGGAGCGTGTGCAGTAACTGCACACGCTCCAGTTTGCTGTGAACGGTAACTGCACACGCTCAATATTTCTGTGAGTGAGCCCACACGATCTAGTATCAAAATAATATGACCACCTACAGTCGCTCAAAAAAGTATCCGAACACCATGGTTGATTCAGAAAAAATATCTGACAACGATTTTTTTTAGAAATTAGTGATCTGGCTATTTCATCCATGGCCATTTTTCTATATCCATGGCTAATTTCATCCATGGCCATCTGGCCATTTTTTTTTGGAAATTAGTGATCTGGCAACCTTCGTGTCACGTGACACGAAGGTTGCCAGATCACTAATTTCTAAAAAAATCAATGCCAGATAATTTTTCTGAATTTTGCAATCAACCATAGTGTTCGGATACTTTTTTGAGCGACTGTACGTCTACTGCGAAAGGTGTAATTGCAGGATGGTTCGATTGATAATAGATTATCATCCTGTTGGATTTTCTTTATGTTTTATAGTTCTTCAGATAAGACGCCACTGGCTATGGAAGAGATCGACTTGCAAGTTCCATTACGCGAAATTCCCTTTGGCTTTTTCAATCACGTATGTCCTGTGTTTTTGTATCGTTTGTGCACCGCAGATTTTTGGGTCTGTAAATGGTGGGCTGAAGAGAAAAGAGAGCTGTGTTCTAAACTCAGACAATGCATTAAACAGATCAAGAATAGCTTCTACCCAACCTCCGTCTTCAAGCGATGCAGACATTTAGAATCATTCCGAAAAGACATCATTTCGCCGAAAGTGACGAATGTGAGATCACGGTAATCAATTTGGTATGAACTCCTGTTCACACTGATGCATGTAGTATGCTAAGATGTCTATGAACATTGATTTAGTTTTTCATTTTTTCTGTAATGTACCGGCAAAAAATTTTCCAGGTGGTGGGTGACAAAAATGTTTCAGAGAAGGGAAAAATTTTTCCAGCGGCGAACAAAAACCGTATCGATGTTTCAAAATAGAAATATTTATGGGTTGGGTTGTTTTACCTCTGAGCGGCACTTTTTTGCACACCATGGGCTAAATGGCCAGGTCACATGGACCCCGAAGGCTCAGAGAAGGTTGGGGGAGGGGACCCACTGGAACAGCTGTTGGGAGACAGATGGTAGCCTCCCAGCAAGGCCATCCAGCGTGTTCCTTAACGTGCACAGGGTATGGCTCTACCACACAAGGGGCCACGGCTTAACGTCCCATTCGATGGACGACGGCCTTTCCAAGACCATCGGTATCCCCTACTGACCGTGGGCAGGGCGGGGAATTTTGCGGAGATAAATCTCAACGCTGACCCAGCTAGGACTCGAACCTGGGAACTACAGATTACGAGCCTGGCGCGCTACCGACTGAGCCACACCCGCCCCCGAGAAATATTTATGTCGAACTCTTCATTAATGAGCGCAGTTGAAAATAATCATCGCACCATAATTGAACTAAGGATGTCCGAAAACAAAACGAAAAAAAAAAAAGGTACCTTATTATAGAAAATACACGTAAGAAATGTTTTCTCATAATAAATAAAAATAAATGAAATATTTCCAATAACAAAAAAAGTAAAAAAAAAAGATTTACATTTCTTTAAAGAAAAAAAAATCATAATTTTTAATACACTTTTTTTTTTAGGCTGCTGAATAGTAAACCAATTTAAGGTTTATGTTCTGGATATTTATACACTGACCAGACCGTTTTTTTAAATTTAAGTGTAGGACAATGTGTTTTGATTTGTTTCACTGGCAGTGTTCTGTGGGTAAAATTTTCGGTTAGACTGATATTGTGCTTTTAGCGTAAAAAAATTCTTTTCTTTCAGCTGCAAAGAAAAGCTTGAAGCATTTCATTTGCTTATTCCAGATCTTTAACAATGGGAGTAAAGATTTTGGAGAGATCTCATCAAGATCTTCATTAATTTTAAAAAACTGAAAACATCTTATTATTGAAGATACGGAGATTAGCATTAGGTGCTCAACTGACGTCATGTAAAAGTTCTCCGCAAAAATTCCCCGCCCTGCTCACGGTCAGTAGGGGACACCGATGGGCTTGGAAAGGCCGCCGTCCGTCGGATGGGACGTTAAGCCGTGGCCCCGTGTGCGGGAGAGCCATACCCTGTGCACGTTAAAGAACACGCTGGATGGCCTTGACGGGAGACTACCATCTGTCTCCCAACAGCTGTTCCAGTGGGTCCCCTCCCCCAACCTTCTCTGAGCTTTCGGGGTCCATGTGGCCTGGCCATTTAGCCCATGGTGTGCAAAAAAGTGCCGCTCAGAGGTAAAACAATCCAACCCAACAACCCACGTAAAAGTGTCACATTACTTGTGTGAAGAGAGTGTATGTGAAAGAAACCCGACTTCATGAAACGACCCCATTAGCCGGACGTCCTCTGAGAGTCTCTCCTCTGATCTCAGTCAAGCAATCCCCGTTGCCACTCATTTGTCGTCTGTTTTTCCTGTTTTATTGTCATCAGACAAAAGTATTTATTTTCCCATTAGTGGTAAACGTCGTGCTGTCTGTTGGTCGCTCTGTGGCAGCCGAACAAGTGTGAAGTGGAGCAGGCAAATGAGACCCTCTCTCTGAGTGCCCTGCGGTCAACCAACCTGCAGGGGCAGGAGGGCCACTGTCAACGCAAACAGCCCGAGCTGCAGAACACGCCCTGTGACTGCGATGTGGCTATTACGCACGCTCCTCCATCGCAGCTCCGTCACTTCGAGGTCACATTTAAGCTCTAATGGTGGTTCGACCTCGAAGTAGCATCTTGGAAGCTTTTTTGCCTCCCCTCTCCACTCTGTCGATAATTGAGTGAGAGAAATGCGCAAAAATGAAACTTTCTTTCTGTAGTTACGACCCAACTGAGATCCTGCGTGAGAACTCTGCAAAAACCTCATTTCGAGGCGTTAATTTGCTAAGGAGCAGGTGCACTTAACGAGAAGAAAATGCTCTCTTCGATTCGTATTATCTTATACAATGTAGCATAGACGAAGAAGAAAAGTATCCATGTATTGTTTGTATAAATTTATGAATGGCGAAAGAAAAAAATGACCTTGTAATGTTTCGTCTTGATGCTGCGACTGGAATTATTTCAAAAGCAACATTGTTACATGATTCACGAATTATCGGCGATTTTCTTATTTTTCATTTTCCTCTTCATTTCTTTCGCCCAAAGATATCCTTCCCCAAATTCACGGAAAGTTGTTGCATGACAGGGTGTTCCTGATTCCTTCTATATCAGCTGACACCACGAATTGCTGTGGAGGATAAATCTTGATTCATCCGTTAAGAGCACAGACCGTCATGATGTCTGCACCAGTTAGACAGTCCTTTCTGTGGCATTGGGTCAGGCCCACACACCATTGACCGCCTACTACAGAGACACACACATTCTCGCCATTCCACTGGCTGCTGCAAGGTCCTATTGCAGTTGACGTGGTATTGAAGTTCTGTTCCTCTGGTAGCACAACAGAAGATAGATGTCCTTTCTTGGGGTTGTTGCCCTTTGTTGTCCACTGCTAAGAGTCATCTGGATGCATTCTGCCCTTATTGGAATCTCTGTCAAAGTCTATACTGAACATCTCATATTTAGCCATTTGGCAACATATACTTGACTTTGGCCACTTCATTCTTCTTCTCATCTGCTTGACTTGGCTCGAGCCGACCTGTAACCATCCACCACGCTTCTTCCGATACATGATGTCTGATAGACAGAGACAACAAACCTGTTCTTTCGAAATCCTCACCTCGCACTTTGCAGAAGAACTGGAGAACAGCTTCAGCACAATTTTAGCACACTGCACACATTTGCATATATCTCTTCCAGCGTCATTCATTTGCATACCGTACCTCAATCCTGCGTCGAATTTTATGTACTATACGAATTTCGTGCATTTCGGTCATCGAAGTTTTATGATATCGCGTTTTTTTCATTTATTCTTTAGCTATGGTATATACATGGCGGATCTAAAAAAAATAAAGAGGGGCTAGGGAGAGAAACTCAATTGAGATGGGGAAAGGAAAAAGGGGAAGTAGTGATTCCCAACTTGGCACTTTTACCCCCGTGCTTTCTCCCCCTATGACGTCACCGACCACGCCCGCTTCCGGCCACGCCCCTTTATTAACATTCATATTTAATAATTCATAATTAACGAAAAAATTTCTCCCCTCTTATTAAAACCAATCTCCCCCCCCCCTTTTAACCCTGGCGCCATCTGGTGACTATGAGGAGTACTATTTTCGGAAAAACCCCTATTTTAGCTATAATTTTCCGATTTTTGACTCCCCCTTTATTAAAACCCCCTTCCTTCCCCCTTTTTAACCCCTGGCGCCATTTGGTGACTATGAGGAGCACCATTTTCGGAAAAACCCCTATTTTAGCTCTAATTTCCCGATTTTTGACTCCCCCTTTATTAAAAATTTCTCCCCCTTATTCAAAAAAACCCTTTCCCCCCTTTTAACCCCTGGCGCCATCGGTGCCAGTCTGATGAGGTTTGTAAATTGTTAGCTCCTTCTGTTGCAAGCAAGTGATACCATGTTTGAACTCACGATTCATAGAAACACCCACACACTCACACACATCCGATTCACAGTAACAAACATGAAAGCACACTCACACACGCAATGAAACCCATGCACGCACATACAATTAACACATATACAGAGACGAAAACAAGTGCGTGACACAATATGGAGAAAAACTTAGTCCATCGCATGGATGTATGCATACACTTATGTATAACACCATACACCACATAAAAATGAATATACTTTGCATAAGATCAGAGAAACCGTACAGCATAAACCGACAGCTGTTGTCTTATGTTTACTCGAATCGGATAGTCAACATATTTCTCACTAGATGGCGCTGGTTGAACGTCCAAAACACAGAAAATCGTTTTTTTAAACTGATACATGGTTCATCTTCCTTCGAAAGTTCTATCTTTTGTGCTCGTAAGAATAGTATATAGATATGAAGAGACACAAGAAGGAGACACGTTTTCCGTATCCATGAGTTCACACTAATGTTTTTAAATATTCTTCTCAACTGAATGTTTGGTTCACATACAGCTGAAATGTAATATTCACATGCTTACGCAGAAGAGTGAATGTTGCAGACTTGTATCTTCACTAGCTATGAACGTTGTTGCAAGAAAGTGTAACATGAACGTCCTAATACTTAAAAAATGAACGGTTAAACCATGGTTACTAACCTTCTTGCTGCTTTTCAAGCCGGCATATAGCGCCCTCTGTCTTATCTGTTTTGAGGTGATGAATGCTTACGCTTTCTTTTAATGTGAGAATGCTTTCCTTTTAATGTGAGAATGCTGGGTGTGGTGCTTTTCTTTCTCTTCTCTATCACTTCTCATTTCATTTTCAATCTTATTTCTGCAATATTGATTGTCTTGGTGATTGAGTTTGAAGTATGAAAGACTTTATACGTTAGGTCCTGTAAACGCAAAGTATTGTCTATCGGTTCTGGGAACTCTTAGAATCGCGAGGCATTATGCTTATGATATGTACAGGAGCAATGCTCCATAGACAGTGTTATTTCCAAACAAGATACATAACATTATCAAAAAACTTGTGTTCGCCCTAGCCGCTTTCACACGAACATAGCACCACTTGTTCTAAGAATTCCACACTAGTATAGAAATAGGGAAAAATAACTAAACAGACATCTCCGTGTTAGATTGTAGTGAAACACCCTATCTTTGTCGAAAAACTTGTGTCTGCAGCTAACCACCTTCACCCACACTTATGCACTTATTCAAACGTCCGAGGGGGTCGAGAACTCTGAAAAGAGATAGCGCCTTGGAATAACCGTCGAGAGAGCTTACGTTACGTTTTATCGGCAGTTGAAGTCAGTGAATGCAAAGCTACGTCTCGATTCTGGGGCCCAACTTTTCATGGAAATATTGTTGTTTTCCAGTGAGTTTTCCAAACAAAAGCCAGATTGTCTTCTGTTCGAATCATATTTAATGCAGTCAACATTGACATATTGTGAAAGAATGACTGTTCGCGCTTTCCTTTTCATACTTAGGAGATAGAAGGTTTGTGCATCTATTGATTGCATGTAAGAGTGAGTTCGGTTTATCTTTAAAATACAACTATCTGACCGTTACCTTTCATACGACATAGGTGCTCAGTAACATTCATGTCTTACCATGGATATCTAAGTTTCTTAGAAACAACCAACCTACTGTCTATGGGATAGATGTTGGCCATCATAACTTATAGCTGTATCGGAGGTAAAGTACTGAATAGGCTATTGTGAGATTTTCAACGTAAGCAGTAATAATCTGATGATGCTTGCGATTTACCTACTTTGGTCGTTAAAGCATGGTTTATTAGAAAGTAAATATACACATAGGGAAGATGAATCAGTGATTGAACTTTAATTATCTTGCGAGATGTGTGAGGAAATGCAAAGATATTGAGAGTTTACGATTCTATGAAGAAACATGCATCTGAAGTGAAGCAAACTCAATTTTTCATTGTAAATGCCTGTTTGCATGACCACAGTCTTCTTCCCCTAGCGCTTCACCGATTCCAGTTATATTTCATAACCTAAAGGACAGCCATCTGCAAGGAATTGGCATGATTGCATTCACAATAATATGGAACACAGCATTCACCCTTGGAACTTTGAATTTCATAGATTCTTATCGAGAAGCTAATCTATCAGCAGAAGAATTCCTTATTTTGCATTTCGTCCTGTCATTATTTAACTTTCTCGTTAGGTTTGCGGAAGATAAAGCGCAGAGCGGTTCTCACATGAAATTAGACATGCTCCGGTTATCGGCTTTCCATAGGTCAGCGCTTGAGTTGACCCTTGACCTTTTATCACTGGGTGGGTTGCTGCGCACGTATCCCTGCATTTCTTTAGAATCACGTGATTTGTAACAGAGGCAATGCTGAAGTGAGAGCGTGTGCCTATATTTAGAAGGGTATTGCTGGACTTGGGATTTTTCACGCTCATAGTTTGTAAAGGTATTGTTTTTCATCTGCATAGTAGGTTAGTGTTAAAACTAATGTTCTCTACTCCTTTAACTCATGCTGGAAGTAAAGTTTTTTACGGAAACGTATGAATTCTACTTTTAGCATTCTTACTTGCTATAGCATTCTGCTGTGCAGTCTTTACCCGATGAAAACATCTGACCTTGTAAAGTGAATTTCGTCAGCGTCTTCACGTTCGCCGATAAACGGTGGAAGAGACGATTTTTAAAAACTGTGCGAGCGCTTGTAGATTAATGATTACTCCCATAGCTGATTTTTTTTCGAGTAGCGTTACTTCTCAGTACTGAGGATACAACGGTAATAAGTATTTTTAAACCATGTCACGTAACGGTTGAGAGTAATTGAGACAAACGTAAAATCACTTTTCAAGACAAGTCCTGATGCGGAAGCACAGATATCTGACGGCATCAACCTGATGGAGAATAATACGCTCAAATCTTGGAGGGGTTTAGGGCGCATAATTTCAAAAGTCTACATTGAAACGCTGACCTATCATTAAAGGGTAGAATTGGGAATGCAGGAACCATCTCTGGACTTGTAAAAATTTCGGGTTCTAAAGCAGCGGTCAAGGCTACGAGTGGGTTTTCATGTTGTAAGACCCGATATGAAAGCAGCGCAGATCCAAGATTCATCCGTCAATAAAACGTGGTTCGGGATGAGGATCCGAACACGGGTCTTTCAGGTTACCAGACCCTATTACCGCTCAATATTTTTCATAATTATGAATAAAATCAGATTTTTTTCCTTTTATTAATTTTTTTACCCTATAGCAGTTTTTATTTTCTGTGGGGCAGTTAAACAGTTACTGCGGAGTAGTCCTTCTTCTAATAAAAATGCGACAACCAATAGTCGCGGGGTTAAAAGAAATAAGTGTTGATTAAAACGCACTTCACGACGGTTATAAAAATACGTATATTAATATGAAAAGACTGTTGGGTTTGCAAGAATGTGTAAGATCTAAATTTTAAAAGTTTTAAAACCTAGCAACAAAAACTACTTATACACTATAAGAGTTGTTAATCCTAACATAGTGTGTAAAATTATACTGAAGGTTAAACACCCTATGAAATTTACTCTGTTAACCGGGTGACAGTGAATCGAATGTAGAGATATAGAAGAAACGTGTAGATAGAGAAGTAAGAGTTGTGAACAGAAATTGTACGATCGGTAATCCTTTCGACACAAATGAAGCGGTTCTGAAAAGAACCTTTTCTTTTTTTCTCCTGTTACAACTTCAACGATGTTAGCTATCTCTATTGAGGTCATAGTATCCTCCACCACAGCCCCATAGTCGATGTTTCCAGTGTGTTTTAGTGCCGCTTCTTCGACAAAACAGACTCTGCATAAATATTCACCCTAATTCGAATACTGATGATAGGGGGGGGGCAGATGCTTGGTGACTTCACACACAGGCACGACTAGAGACGTCTCTGATGTTTACGTCTCAGGGCCTGAACGACGTTCTGCGGTAGACCAGGGGGCCAGGTTTCAGGCGGTTTCATAACCAAAGGCCCTCGTAGTCTTGTAGGTGGTGGTGGTGTGTCATCGTAAACAAGAATTTATTCTAATTACATTCATTTCATATGTAAACAATTATTTTTTAATTCAGCGATGTTAAATTTCTAAAGAAACGAAAGATTTATTTAACGATTATTGAGGTTATCATGAATGAGATGGTGAAACCTAAATAGACGAAAATTGGTTCCTTCTTTAAAGAGAACGTGACTCCCACCTTCAGAAGAATGCCAACAATCTGGTCCCTCCCCATCAGGCATCCAAATTTTTTTTTTATTCTTCTTCGAGTTCATGAACTCTGATTCCATTTGTTGTTTTTTAAAACAGATTGCCAAAGAAAATATTTTTCCAAGTATTGTTTTTTTGTAACTACAATTTTCAATTTATTTAATTAAAATGCAATAGATAGTTGTGTTTTTAAGTGCTAATTATATTTTGAGCAGATTTCCAAAAAAACATTTTTCATTTAACTTTTTGTTAAATTTTTCAAGTTTTTTATAATTAAAGTATAATTTACTGTAGCGTTTATTTTAACATACATATTTTCTTGAAAAAGAAATGAAGGAACACTTTTTTTTACATATTCTTTGTTAAAATACCATCTATATATGATTATAATAACAACATAAAGCAATGATCCGCATAATTTATTTAAAAAATAAATCCCACGCCGTTATTTAAAATAAGAACACTCTCCTGTTGCTCGTGAAATCTGCTTACTGAGATGAGCTTTCGGTTCTAATTAATCACAAGCGAACACTGCGTTTATATAAAGAAATTGAATCAATTTATTATTTTCAACTTTTTCTCTCCCTTGCTTTAACATTTTTTTTTAATTTTCTAATATATGAACGAAAATGCGAAATTTCTCTTTAAGTTCTTATTTTTAATATTCGTTATCATAGAGGGCTTCCATAAAATCATAAATATTTTTGATATATATATATTAAAGAATAATACTGAAATAATAATACTGAATAATACTGAAATATTATTGGGATAGCAGGAAGCCCATTGTTGAAGGGTTTCTAACCTTCCCATCACATTTTATCACAGCACATCGCTGAAATATTAAGTACTTTACTTAAATAGGTTTAAGCTCTGCGTTTGAGGCAAAATATTGTACTGGAAGAATATTCTTAATCTTAACCCTGAAAAGGCGAAATATTTTAGTTTTTTATGTTAATTGATATTCTTTCTCAGCGTTTATTTATTTTTACTTTTCACAATTCAGTTTAGAATGGAGTTTCTTAGCTGCATTTGCTAATCAGAACTTCGTACCTTCGGTTTATTGTTTAAAGCTTTTTTTTTTATACATTGAAATGTGTTTTTTAAGTTCTTTCCTTAAATATAAAAACGAAGACTTTTCGGTATTCTGTCAGCGAATTTCATGCCGAGGAATTTGAATAACTGATTCTCTATCTCTTAGTCCTATGTAGGATGTACCCAGGGGGTAAGGAAAACGTCCCCGAAATTCCATCGTCTTATCACGAAATCTCAAACTTGTTACCTGCTTTAAAATCGAAAACAAGTCTTTATCGATTTAAAAAACAACTTTGAAATTTCATTCAATATAGAATAGTTTTTAACCTTGTTCGATTAAATATTTTAGTAATTGGGAAACCCTACAAGAGTCTCCCCCCGCCTCTGAAACTAAATACTGGGTACGCGCCTGTCTCAATCATTCTCCCAACTCTCGTTAATTCTTCAATCAAATCTCCAGTCACTCTTCAATTCTGTCCTCTTTAGTACCGTCAAACAGAGAAAAAAAAAATCACGAACATCCCACAATTACTCCTGTGATTACCGCGTGGTGATGTTGCACTTGGTCATGCTATGCGTTAATAGATGCAAATGACCGTAAAGCGAGCAGCCTCGTTTGACGTCTATCTGATTTCTCTGTCTTCGTCGGAGCGGAAGCGAAACTGCCGTTCAGTTGACACAGGGCGTCCCACCCTCGTTTTTAGGAGTAATTGGCCTCCCCCCACTCCTTTCCCCCCACCCCTGTTCATCCATTGTGGAGTGTACATTACACTGTCAGGGACACAGAAACAGGTGTCGCGCGTGTCGGGGGGTGTAGGAGGGCTGACAGCAGCTGTGACCGACTGCAAAGTTGGATTTGGTCGGAGGGTGGGATTATTGACGGACAATTACCGACGATGTTCTCACGGGTCGGGGTCGGAAATGGGTGATCATAAGCTGACGAATCACCAGTGACGTCACTGCCTGGAAATGACACTTTTCCTGATTAGGTTTCATTCAGCCCCCAACCCTCACCTCCGCCATTGCTATTGCTATTCTTTCTCTTCTAACTCATTCAGCACTGACTTCTCATCACTACAATCTGGGTTTTCATCAAAGAGACGTTTCAGAACAGAAGGGAGGCGTCTTCATCTTGATTCTGTTTCTTAAAGTTCACCTACATATGGCTGGATCTAAGATATAGTTGAAGGGGGGGGGGGGGGGGGTCAGTGTTTTCCCAATTAATTCGGGGTGTGTTACAATATTTAAGAAGGATTTTCTACTATTAGAGCCGTCCCGTGGCCGAGTGGTTAGCACGCTTGGCTACTACTGATCTAAGGGACTTGGTTTCCAGCCCCGGGTAAGGCATGGATGTGTGTTGTTTTTCTGCTGAGGTCCTGCCATCCTCACAGACCTTCTGCTATGGCGTATAAACTGACAGGCTCCTGTCAGATCTCTGTGGCAAGCAGCTGCTTGAGAGGGTATTTGTTTTTTATTCTACTATTAAGGAGGTTGGGTTGGGTTGTTTTACCTCTGAGCGACACTTTTTTGCACACCATGGGCTAAATGGCCAAGTCACATGGACCCCGAAGGCTCAGAGAAGGTTGGGGGAGGGGACCCGCTGGAACAGCTGTTGGGAGACAGATGGTAGCCTCCCGTCAAGGCCATCCAGCGTGTTCTTTAACGTGCACAGGGTATGGCTCTCCCGCACACGGGGCCACGGCTTAACGTCCCATCCGACGGACGGCGGCCTTTCCAAGCCCATCGGTGTCCCCTACTGACCGTGGGCAGGGCGGGGAATTTGGCGGAGATAAATCTCAACGCTGACCCAGCTGGGACTCGAACCTGGGAAGTACAGATTACGAGCCTGGCGCGCTACCGACTGAGCCACCCCTCCCCTGGACTTTGGCAGTTTAAGGTGATGCCATTTGGACTTTGTAACGCACCTGCTACATTTGAACGACTAATGGAGTCGGTGCTCAAAGGTTTGTCTTTGGAGGTCTGTTTGGTTTACTTGGACGACATCGTAGTTCTTGGAAGAACTTTTGAAGAACATTTGAGAAATCTTCGTCAATTATTTGAAAAACTTAAGGCAGCCAAGTTAAAATTGGGACCGACAAAGTGTAAACTGTTCCAGCAAGAAGTTCATTATCTTGGTCATGTGATCACTACATCAGGGATTAAGACTGATCCTAGTAAGATAGAAGCTGTAAGAGACTGGCCTCCACCACAAGATGTTCATCAACTTCGTAGTTTTATTGGACTTTGCACCTACTATAGAAGATTTGTCAAAGGTTTCTCCAACATCGCAAGGCCATTACACCGTCTGACAGAAGAGGGCCAGCGGTTTATGTGGACCACTGAATGCGATATAGCCTTTCAACAGCTAAAGAAAACTCTTTCCACAGCGCTTGTGCTAGCGTACCCACAAACTGGAAAACAATTCGTAATAGATACTGACGCAAGTAACACAGGAGTTGGTGCTGTACTTTCACAAGAACAAGACGGACAAGAGAAAGTTATTGCATACTTTAGTAAAACTTTATCCAAACCAGAGCGGAATTATTGTGTAACACGCAAAGAACTGTTAGCAATAGTAAAAGCAATAGAACATTTTCATCATTATCTCTATGGCCAGAAATTCCTTATGCGTACTGATCATGCTGCACTTAGATGGTTATTAAACTTCAAAAACCCTGAAGGACAAATCGCTAGGTAGATACAACGGTTACAAGAATACGATTTCTCCATCGAACATCGAAGTGGTAAAATGCATAAGAATGCAGATGCTCTTTCCAGGCGCCCATGTATTGACAACTGTAAACATTGCTATAATGCAGAACTGAAATTTGGAACTAAAGAGATAATGCCCATAAGACAAATAGTATCGACACAAACAAACAGTGATACCCCTAACATCTGGAATCCAATTGAAATCAGGAAGGCTCAACTAGATGATGAAGACATAAAACCAATATTAGAATTGATTGAAATATCTGATGTAAGACCTAATTGGGAGCAAATCTCGAGGTATAGTCCAACTACTAAAAGTTACTGGGCACAGTGGGACTCCTTAAGAATGGAAGACGGTGTATTATACAGAAGATGGGAGAATCCCACTGGACGGCTGATCCGTTGGCAGATAATCCTTCCTCGCTCCCGAGTGGAACTTGTGATGAAAGATGTACATGATAGTGCCACGGGAGGACACTTTGGTGTTAATAAGACATTAGCCAAATCCAGGGAACGATTTCATTGGTTGAAAAGTAGGGCAGACGTTGAAAGATGGTGTAGGCAATGTGAAGCCTGTGCAGCAAAGAAAGGCCCTAAGACTAGGAGTCGGGGTAAGCTGCAGACGTATAACATTGGTGCCCCTTTTGAAAGAATAGCCATTGATGTAATGGGTCCGTTTCCTAGAACTGATGATGGAAATCGATATTTATTAGTGGTAATGGATTATTTCACAAAGTGGCCTGAGGTATATTACATCCAAGACCAGGAAGCAACAACAGTGGCGGAGATGATAGTTAATAACTTCATTAGTAGCTATGGAGTACCTTTACAACTCCACTCTGACCAAGGACGGAATTTTGAATCCAATGTGTTTAAAGGCATCTGCCAACTATTAGGCATTCAGAAAACCAGAACAACTCCCTTACACCCTCAGTCGGATGGTATGGTTGAAAGATTCAATAGAACAATTGCTCAGCATTTAGCATTATTTGTGAATGACCACCAACGTGACTGGGATCGCCATGTACCACTCCTTTTGCTGGCATATAGGACGGCAGTGCATGAGACAACTGGACAGACACCTTCCATGATGCTTTTTGGAAGAGAGTTACGTCTTCCCTGTGACCTTTTATATGGTCGGCCCGAAGCAATTCCTGTGTCCACTCCACAATACGTACAAGAATTAGAACAACGACTAGAAGAAATCCATAACTCCATTAGACATAACATCGACATAGCAAGTGATAGAACCAAAACAAGATATGACAGTAAAATAAATGGAACTGTTTTCAATCAAGGAGATCTTGTCTGGCTATACAGTCCACATAGAAAGAAAGGGCTATCTCCAAAACTTCAGAAACCTTGGGAAGGTCCATATACAATAGTTAACAGGATTAATGACGTGGTATATCCGCATTCGTCGACGTCCAGCTACAAAGTGCAAGGTGGTTCACGTGGATCGTTTGACCCCGTTTCATCGAAGAACTGAAGAAGCTTTGGAATCCAGAATTGTTCGGGACGAACAAGACCTAGGAAGGGGGCAGTGTTACGACAGAAGAAATCTGGCATCCGAAAGCAAAAAGTATCAGCCAACGAATAAGAACTTTGGGAGAATTTGAAGAAGAACATTGGGAGCGTGTAATTTTAATCGCCGCCCCCTACATTTTTATGACTCGAATGTGTTTCTTGCCTCTCCCTACATTTTTATGGCTCGATTGTATTTCTTGCCCCCTCCCTACATTTTTATGGCTCGATTGGCCATACTATTTTTATGGCTCGAAGGTCGTGTGTGTAACGGTCGAGAGTTCGAAAATGGACGGTTAGCTGTTCTGAGACAGTGCGCGTTAAGTATAAAGAATTATCTTTATGTGATGTGTACGCGGGAAGTATAAAAGTGGTATCTTTTATGTGATGTGTACGGGGACGGTCGTATGTGTGACTGCTGTCGTTAGTGAACTAGCACAGGACGTTTTGTTTGTGTATGAAGATCTTCAATTGACATGGTATACCAAGTAAAAGGTAGTATTTAGTAGAATAGACAGAGCTGATGTTGTGTACTCTGTGCAGGAAGGTTGATGACTTGTGCATGTTAGTAGTTGATTTGTGTATAAGATACTTCGTCCATATATTCTTTGTAACAATTTACCTTGTATTGAATTTGGTTTTAAAATATAGTTTTTAATACTCACACTCAGTGGCTATCCATTTTTGCAATCCGCAACAATATATATTAAAAAATATCCGAACACTATAGTTGATTACAGATTTCAGAAAAAATATCTGGCAACGATTTTTTTTAGAAATTAGTGATCTGGCAACCTTCGTGTCACGTGAAGGTTGCCAGATCACTAATTTCTAAAAAAAATCGTTCACAGATATTTTTTCTGAATTTTGTAATCAACCATAGTGTTCGGATACTTTTTTTGAGCGACTGTACAACATTTTCCATCGGTTTAAAGGTCTTAAAAAAATTATTGAAAAATACGTGAACATGCACAAGATAAATAATTTTTCGCCTCCATTACACTTTCTTACTGGCCGTCTCCAAGTGTGTGTGGGGGGGAGAGGGCAAGGCCCCTTCTGCCCCTCTTCTAGACCCGGCCCTCTCCATTGACTGTCGGAGGAAGCTGAATTTCATTACGTGTTAGCGAATAATAATGAACAGTGTGCCTGAAAGCCTCAGAAAAAAAAGAGGGAGACTTAGGATGTTGCGAGCAATTAATGTGAAACAGAATCTTGTTAGAGTTTTTTGCAGTGACAAAATGCAACAGCTGTAGCCATTTTGGAGGGACGTCCCCCCCCACCCCCAGTCATCAATTCAGCAATGCCAATCAGCAGTGTAATTTAGTCCTCCTTTGAAGGACTAAATTACTCCTCTGTAGTACATGACTGCTTCAGGATCATGTATGCATTTATGCAGGGCTAGACCTGCGGTAGGGGACCAAGAAGGCTATGCTCCCCCCCCCCCTACTTTCAGAATGCTAGGTAGGGTAATAGAGGGGAAAAAACATTAAACTTCTTTATATTTCGTGCATTTGTCAAGAAATGTTTTTTAGACCAGTAAAACGGAGAGGGAAATGTTATACTTCATTGAAAGAATCTAGTCTCTTGTCCCCCCCCCCCCGAACTTTTCATTTTTATGGCTCGATTGTGTTTCTTGACCCCCCCATACATTTTTATGGCTCGATTGTGTTTCTCGCCGCCCCCTACATTTTTATGACTCGAATGTGGTTTTTGCCTCTCCCTACATTTTTATGGCTCGATTGTATTTCTTGCCCCCTCCCTACATTTTTATGGCTCGATTGTGTTTCTTGCCTCCCCCTACATTTTTATGGCTCGATTGTGTTTCTTGCCTCCCTCTACATTTTTATGGCTCGATTGTGTTTCTTGCCTCCCCCTACATTTTTATGGCTCGATTGTGTTTCTTGCCTCCCTCTACATTTTTATGGCTCGATTGTGTTTCTTGCCTCCCCCTACATTTTTATGGCTCGATTGTGTTTCTTGCCTCCCTCTACATTTTTATAGCTCGATTGTGTTTCTTGCCTCCCCCTACATTTTTATAGCTCGATTGTGTTTCTTGCCTCCCCCTACATTTTTATGGCTCGATTGTGATTGTGTTCCTTGCCTCCCTCTACATTTTTATGGCTCGATTGTGTTTCTTGCCCCCCTCGATTTGTGTCTAGATCCGGGCCTGCATGTTTGCATCTTTGTAATTATTTTCATATATGAAAGAGTTCTTATTACTAGCCATATTCTTTATGCCGAAATAGTTTATTTTTGCTCTCACTATTCATATTTCATTTCTTGATTCTGACACGTGTTAAGTTCCCCTATTCAGTACTTTTAGATTCCGAGAAGAATTTTGAGAATTTGAGTCGCATTTTTTGACAGGTTTTCGGCGTAATAGAAGTTATCTTCATACAAGAAGTCTGTGCCTCTTATATAAAATTGGTGAAATTCAACTTTAAATTTTGCCATGTCAAAGATCGAAGCCTAAATAACGTTATCCCTCTAAGATAGACGTTTCTTAAAAAAAACTAAGCCGCTTGGAGAGACTTCTTCGCCCCCCCCCCCCTCCCACATAACAAACTACTGAGACGGATGTCTCTTTTAAAATATCCGTATGTTGCCCTGACGAAGTATGTAGGAAGATGTGGCTAGTTCTATTTCTCTTCCGTCAAATGCTGCCAGTCGAAATAATAGCTGACTTGGCGCTCTTGCCTCGCATTGCCTTTGCAATCCCAAGTGATAAAAGAGCGGGAGATTGCAATCCTCCCTCTCCATCAACACAGCGAGGCCTTTAATGGCAACAACCAACCTCGATTCTATTGTGACGAAACTGCTAACTGTTGATAATACTGAATTATAACAATTTCTCAGGAAAGCGTGTGTGTTAGGAGTGATCTGGCAACCTTCGTGTCACGTGACACGAAGGTTGCCAGATCACTAATTTCTAAAAAAATCGTTGCCAGATATTTTTTCTGAATTCTGTAATCAACCATAGTGTTCGGATACTTTTTTGAGCGACTGTAACAGAGTGTTTGAACGTCCTATTTTTTTGCATTTATTATTAAAAAATGGTCGGCTAATAATTAGCCACGAGTATAGTTAATCCATTTGTATAAATAAAAAATAAATACCCCCTCAAGCAGCTGCTTGCCAAAGAGGTCTGACAGGAGCCTTTCAGTTTATATGCCACAGTAGGAGATCTGAGAGGATGGCAGGACCTCAACAGAAAAACGACACACACATCCATGCCTAAATCCGGGGCTCGAACCCAGGTCCCTTAATTAAGTGAATATTCAAAATCATACCTATTTCTTATAAAAATAATTGTTCTAGTAAAAAATGGCTATAAAACAATTTCGTGTATTATTAGTTTGGTTAATTTGAATCCACTTCACAATATTGCCAAATCAACGTTGACTGAAAACTTCGAAACAATATTTTAACCTCGGTATTAAATAATAATTTGTACGTTTGTTGCTTCTTTTCTGTACATTTCTTTTCATGATACACGTGTAATTGCGTCAAGATGATCATAATTTTGTGTCATGTGCTGATTATTGATTTCTGGGGGTTTAATAAATCCTTCAAATATGGAATAAAGAATGACTACTTTTTTGCAGTTGTTCTCAAACGGTGAGCAGCAGCACACTGATGTTCGGGTTGGTTGGTTGTTTTGGTTGTTTTACCTTTGAGCGGCACTTTTTTGCACACCATGGGCTAAATGGCCAGGTCACATGGACCCCGAAGGCTCAGAGAAGGTTGGGAGAGGGGACCCACTGGAACAGCTGTTGGGAGACAGATATTATCCCTGATATTCGGGAGCCTTTGCCAAGTGTGCCACGGCATTCACATGAAGTATTCCAAAAATATGAGGGGCGGGGTTGGGGGTGGCTCAGTCGGTAGCGCGCCAGGCTCGTAATCTGTAGTTCCCAGGTTCGAGTCCCAGCTGGGTCAGCGTTGAGATTTATCTCCGCAAAATTTCCCCGCCCTGCCCACGGTCAGTAGGGGACACCGATGGGCTTGAAAAGGCTGCCGTCCGTAGGATGGGACGTTAAGTCGTGGCCCCGTGTGCGGGAGAGCCATACCCTGTGCACGTTAAAGAACACGCTGGATGGCCTTGACGGGAGGCTACCAGCTGTCTCCCAACAACTATTCCAGTGGGTCCCCTCCCCCAACCTTCTCTGTGCCTTCGGGGTCCTTGTGGCCTGGCCATTTAGCCCATTGTGTGCAAAAAAGTGCTGCTCAGGGATCAAACAATCCAATCCAAAAAATGCTCTAAAATATTAAAAAACCTGGAATATAAATTAAATTAGCACGAATGATGTAAATGCATAAAAGAGGAATTGGTTAGATTACGAATTATAATTTTTATTACTGAACGATGCTATTTTGACAGAATTGTTTAAATTTAAAATAATGAGTATAGAAGTCATTGAGTTTGTATTACGTGGCACATCAGCATTCTGCGAACGAGTGAGGGTGAATAACAAAGAAAAAATGGCAATGCCATCTATCACTAAAAGAGTTTCTTTAATTGCTAAAAATATTAACTTTGGTGTACAGGCGTTCAATAAAGTATCCGAACACCATGGTTGATTACAGAATTCAGGAAAAATATCTGGAGCGTGTACAGCAACTGTACACGCTCCAGTTACCGTTCACAGCAAACTGGAGCGTGTGCAGTTACTGCAGACGCTCCAGTTTGCTGTGAACGGTAACTGCACACGCTCAATATTTCCGTGAGTGAGACCACACGATCTAGTATCAAAATAATATGACCACCTATAGTCGCTCAAAAAAGCATCCGAACACTACGGTTGATTACAGAATTCAGAAAAAATATCTGGCAACGATTTGTTTTAGAAATTAGTGATCTGGCAACCTTCGTGTCACGTGACAGGAAGGTTGCCAGATCACTAATTTCTAAAAAAAATCGTTGCCAGATATTTTTTCCGAATTCTGTAATCAACCGTAGTGTTCGGATACTTTTTTGAGCGACTGTACAGCGTCAAAGTGAACCCAGTACTAGGTGTCTTGCGACGCGAAAATGGTTGATAACTACTGGATTAATCGTTCAACCATATCGCCCCAAACAAAGTTCTCCTTATCAATAATTGTCAAAAGGAAACGAAAAAAAAAAGGCTAATCGGAAAAAAAATAAATCTCGTCCCATGGCCGAGTGGTTAGCGCGCTTGACTACTGATCTAAGGGACCTGGGTTCGAGCCCCGGGTAAGGCATGGCTGTTTGTGTCGTTTTTCTGCTGAGGTCCTTCCATCCTCTCAGACCTTCTACTGTGGCATATAAACTGACAGGCTCCTGTCAGACCTCTGTGGCAAGCAGCTCCTTGAGGGGGTATTTATTTATTTTTTTTTATTAGCACCTGGGTTCTAGCCCCGGGTAAGGCACGGATGTTCGTGTTGTTTTTCTGCTGAGGTCCCGCCATCCTTACAGAGCATGGGCGTCCGCAGAGGGGGGCAAACTGGGCACTTGCCTCCCCCCTCTGGGATCGAGTAAAAAATTCCACAAATTATAATCGTAACAATTTAAACGTAATTAATTTATATACATTATGTATGTGTTTTTGTATTGATGCAATACTGTATTCTATAATGTACTTGTGAAAAACAACCCTAAGAAAATTAAATAATTAAATAAAAATTTATTGATGTAATTATTTGTCTCCAAGCTAGGGGGGGGGGGCTAGAAAATTTTCTGCGGACTTCCACGCTCACAGACCTTCTATTTATGGCGTATAAGCTGATATGCTCCTGTCAGACCTCTGTGGCAAGCAGCTGTTTGAGGGGGTATTTATTATTTAAAGCAAATTAATTTGGTGAGGGTCTGACATGTGAAATATAAGTGCAAATTCCATAGAAAACCATCCTTTGCAATTAAACCACAAAATATTACTCCCCAAATCTAAATTGTGTCGCTCGAACAAATTGTCATGAGTTTTTTTTAAGTACAAAAATTTAATATTATCCTTTATTTGCCATTAATTTTAAATGAGTAGCTAGATTTTTCTATCTATTGGCCTGCCAAAATGGGAAATTTGGGATTTTGGCAGGATCAGTATCAAGAATTTTATAAATTATAGTTAGCATAAATCAAAAGATTTTTTGGCTTTGCAGATCGTTAAAATTTGTCATTTATCGTGAGATCAAGTTAGCTAACTTAATGAAAGCTCTCTATAATAACACTGAGTCATGTGTGAGAGTTGGTAAGACTTGTAGCAATTGGTTTAACATTGCTATTGGCATTTTGCTACTTTTCGCTTTAGTTTGGTTATTGATTATGTTATGTGGAATTCTCTTCAAGGGGAAGAATTTGGCTTAAGTGGCCTAGAGATTTGAAAATATCTTATTTAGATTATGCTGATGATTTAGCCCCGTTGTCTAATGACGTTGATGAAATGAATTCTTTCATTCGAGCTGTTGATGAGACTGGTAGTAGAGTAGGTTTGGTTATAAATTGGTCAGGTAGATGGTGCTTCAGTTGAATGGCTGTATTATTGAGCAAGTGTCTCAGTTTAATTATATTGAGAGCTATATAACTGATATTGGTGATGTACGACACGAAGTAAACAGAAGAATAGGATTGTTGCTGGCAATTTTAAGAATATATGGCGAATGTGGAGAAATTGTATATACACCTTATGACTAAATTTAGACTGCATAATAGTTTGGTTCTTTCTAGAGTTAGTTATGGTAATGAAACTGAGATCCTTTGTAAACAACAGAAAACTTAATGTTTTTGATTCTAGATGCTTACGCAGTATCTTGGGCATTAGGTGGTTCAACTTTGTAAGTAATGATGAGGTTAGGCAAAGGAGTCGGCAACCTCCTTTAAGCAGCATATTGTGCAGAGAGAGATAGCTTTGGTTTGGCCATGTTGCCCGTATGGATAATTATAGATTGGTGAATAGGGGTTATGAATAATTATGAATATTAGCGAATAGGGTTATGAATTTATTAAATGGCCTCAGAAAGAGGGGGTGATACACTACTTTGCAAATCACATATATTACCTTGTCTGATCCAGTTTTTTAGACCTAAAATATTAATCATTTACACTCTTTTGCAATTTTAAGATAGTTTAGTATGATGTTAAACAGTCTATGTACGAAATAATGTTCAATTTAATATTTTTGTTTAATGCATGCCTCGGTTAATGGCAATTTATCAAATCTTTAGATCTTAGCCTATCATTATTACAATTTTAATCTAAAAACGTAAGAAAATGTACATGTACAGTCGCTCAAAAAATATCCGAACACTACGGTTGATTATAGAATTCAGAAAAAATATCTGGCAACGATTATTTTAGAAATTAGTGATCTGGCAACCTTCGTGTCACGTAATTACAGAATTCAGGAAAAATATCTGGAGCGTGTACAGCAACTGTACACGCTCCAGTTACCGTTCACAGCAAACTGGAGCGTGTTCAGTTACTGCACACGCTCCAGTTTTCTGTGAACCGTAACTGCACATGCTCAGTATTTCCGTGAGTGAGCCCACACGATCTAGTATCAAAATAATATGACCACCTACAGTCGCTCAAAAAAGTATCCGAACACTGTTGATTACAGAATTCAGAAAAAATATCTGGCAACGATTATTTTAGAAATTAGTGATCTGGCAACCTTCGTGTCACGTGACACTGAATTCTGAATTCTGTAGTCAACCGTAGTGTTCGGATATTTTTTGAGCGACTGTACAGCAAAGGTAACGACGGGTAATCTAAAAAAACTATTGTTTTTCAAGTTCTACGAAAGAGACAAAATTTGCGATTTATTTTTACGATAAATAATCTTTTCCTTAAAAATATCTTCCTTCTTTCCTTTAACACTTAGGTGGATATATTTAATAATAATGTGTGTTAAATGATTCTGCTCTAATTACTCTTCCAGATCATTGTTCATTTCCTCTATTAATGTTCTTGGTGAATTCAGGGCCATTGCGGGGCGGGGGTGGCTCAGTCGGTAGCGCGCCAGGCTCGTAATCTGTAGTTCCCAGGTTCGAGTCCCAGCTGGGTCAGCGTTGAGATTTATCTCCGCAAAATTCCCCGACCTGCCCACGGTCAGTAGGGGACACCGATGGGCTTGGAAAGACCGCCGTCCGTCGGATGGGACGTTAAGCCGTGGCCCCGTGTGCGGGAGAGCCATACCCTGTGCACGTTAAAGAACACGCTGGATGGCCTTGACGGGAGGCTACCATCTGTCTCCCAACAGCTGTTCCAGTAGGTCCCCTTCCCCAACCTTCTCTGAGCCTTCGAGGTCCATGTGACCTGGCCATTTAGCCCATGGTGTGCAAAAAACTGCCGCTCAGAGGTAAAACAACCCAACAGAGTGCCATTGCCCCATCATTTGCAAAATGTAATCCTTTTCCCTCATAAATATTAGTTACAAGGATTATTGTTTGTTGTAATGTTGATTAGAACGATTTTTGCCTTAAGGCTTAGTGGAAGGCCAAATGGAGGTGACCCAGTTAACAGCTCTTAGCGAAGAAACGACTACATTAATTCAACACTTACGTTAATATATCGCTTTGTTTGAGTTATTATCTGTTATGTATTGGATAGAAATATAGTTTGAATCTACTCGTCATGGGCAAGACAATAGTTTATTTCATTTTTTACATTAAAGGACACAAAATGGATGGAAGTAGTATAAGAAATGGCAGAAAGGAAGTCTCATCCATGGAATCTTCTGGATGCCATTCTTCCCCTTCCGCATGAAGATGTCCTCGAGGCACAAATACTGAAAGAACGCGAAACATCACATGACATCATCACGTGTTCGTTGTGATTTCATCATTAGAACTATTTACATATCCGTTTTCACGTTTAAAGAGTGTCATTGTGGACGAATGCAAATGTTTTGATTCTACACCTTTTGCATAGAAACAATATGGACGCTCTTATCACAAAAGTAATGTCGTATGCAGACATCATTTGGAATGTTGGTTTTATTCAATCATTACCAGTCGAACCTATCAGAAGGAACGAATATCATTTTCTGTTCTTTAACTTCGTTCTTTGATCTGTCTTATTTCGTCTGAATTCGGATCATTGAGTCAATCTGTGGACAACATGGATTCGGAGAAGGATATCTGTGGATATTGGAAGAGCACTGAAGGATGTCAGGAGTGTCCAAAGTACATCACACAACGTAAAGAAAATACCGATGGCTCTTTATCATAACAACTGCTGTAAAAATAAATGATTTTTGTATTGATTGCTATCTTTGCACGTGCTATGCATAGCAAGAACTGTTTACAGTAATCCTTCTTTAATCAACTGCTGCCATTCGCCTCTAACACAATTGATGGATAACAGTTTTAATATCATGATGGCTCTTTAATATAGACATTGATTGTTGCAGACTTTAATTACACTCTTTACTTATACTAACGTTCTAACAATATTCCAAAATAGCTTTAGAGTTTAATTTATTTATAACATTTCTTCTTGGTCATTTAATGTAATTTCTAATGCATTAAATAAGTGAAACCTGTTGGCATTGCATTTGACTGTGTGATTGTTTCAATTCGTTATGGAATGGATTCTACTACTGGGGCGGGGGTAGCTCAGTCGGTAGCGCGCCAGACTCGTAATCTGTAGTTCCCAGGTTCGAGTCCCAGCTGGGTCAGCGCTGAGATTTATCTCCGCAAAATTTCCCGCCCTGCCTACGGTCAGTAGGGGACACCGATGAGCTTGAAAAGGTCGCCGCCCGTCGGATGGGACGTTAAGCCGTGGCTCCGTGTGCGGGAGAGCCATACCCTGTGCACGTTAAAGAACACGCTGGATGGCCTTGACGGGAGGCTACCATCTGTCTCCCGACAGCTGTTCCAGTGGGTACCCTCCCCCCAACCTTCTCTGAGCCTTCGGGGTCCATGTGACCTGGCTATTTAGCACATGGTGTGCAAAAAAGTGCCGCTCAGAGGTAAAACAACCCAACCCAAGGATTCTACTACTTGACTCATGCTGCCAAAAACTAAATTATTCATTAACTAATTTACAGTTCTCTTCCTCTGCCAATACCATCCTTTACACTGTGCTTGATCTTCCAAGACATATGAAAGAAAAATCTTCGGGTTAAAAGTGATTTTTCGTCATAGTTTAAATATTGAATTGGGAAGCAACATGTATTCTGGTCTCTTCCACTAAATTCGATTCCTTGCTTTGTGTATTGGTGATAATAATACTAAGAGGGCAATCCGTAGAAATAACGACAGCTAGTAAAGAATCACAGGATATGTCCTGTAGACATGGAACTCATGAAAAAAATAAGCTGAAAAAAAATTGGTTTTGCCATGAGTGGGATTCGAACCCACGTCTCCAGGAAACATGCCTCCCGGATAGATGGCGCCAGTGTGCGAATCAAATAAAAAAAAATCCGGAAAGTTTATAAGGTCACACAAGCTGAGAAAAGGTTAGCCATTGGTGGTGTAGTGGTAGCATAAGAGGCATGTTTACTGGAGACGTGGGTTCGAATCCCACCTCATAACGACAGCTAGTTTGCAAAAGACCTGACTATGATCTCTATTTGCGGAATGCTCATGGCAATGTTATATTTGCTTTGTACTTCTGGCAAGTCTTCTCTGGCAAAGCATCTTTTGCAAATTTCAAAATGTACGAGACAATCCTCGACCTCTTTCTTTCTGTATAGTGGACATTTAGACAGGTGATACAATCCATTTGAGGCACTTCTTTCAAGGCAGAGTCAGCTGTCTGCTCACCGAGAATAGCTTCATTCATTATAATAAATTATAAGTGAAAAAATATTAACTTTAACTCTATTGCTATCACTAGAGAGAGAAAGGCCTCAAACATTATTTTGCATATCAAGACACACCTTTACTGATATTTGAATGACTTTCTTCCGCCAGACATTTCTGTTTTGTAGGATTGCTGATTTTTGCGAGTCAGGAACAAGACGAGATGAGGATATTCGATGAATGTAGGAGGAAATTTGCTACATGATAATTCATTGTTGAGAGTGAAACATAAACTCAAATTTCATCATGAATGGACGACTAATCGCATGGAATCTTCCAACTTGTTCAAGTGAATTAGGAAGCAATTATTTACCCATCACGAGTGACATTAAAGGCGAAACTCAGACAGAAACAATGATCACAAAAAGAATACGTCTCGCTCCACAATGGGGGTTAAAAAAATCTCTTAATTAGCACATCAGTTTAACCAAGGCTCTATCTGACCAACGACTTCTCGAGCTGCTGATGTTGACTTCGAATCGCCATTCTGTTCACGTGCACAGGAATGGGTACCACGATCTTCGGGCCGTTGCTGTTTGCGGTGGCTCGTCCCGAGGTGAGTCCCGCCTTAACCCGCTTCCATTTGGCCCTCCTGTTCTGGAACCAGATCTTTACCTGCACCTCGCTGAGTTTGAGGGAGTGAGCGATCTGGGATCGCTCCGTTAGGGAGAGATATTTCTTCGCGTGGAACTCTTTCTCGAGCTCCAAGAGTTGCTCACTCGTGAAGGCAGTCCTTCGACGCCGACCTTTGCCGTCACGTGTCCGCTCTTCTCCGCCGCATTTGTCCACGGGCGACGCAGAGTGGTCGCTGACGTCATCGTCCAGCGTCGTGACATCGGGACTAGAGGAGGGCTCGTGACTAGCGTCTGGATTCCCTCTCGAGGCACTGGCAGCTGACAAAGGAACAGAAAACATCACGTTAGTTATGCCACCAGCTAGAACAATTAATATGATGTTTTTAAATATGTATAGTACATTTGAATAGAAAAGGATCAAGCAAGTGTAAACATAATCATGATACTCAAAAACGGCAAAAGTTTTAAACAGTAGAATTTCATTTACCTGGCTCGCATTTTAACGACACTTCATTAACCGATTCTTTATAAGCCTGCTGGACGATTAGATCATTTTTCAACGACAACTGCCACAAAGGGATTAAATTAGTACTAAGGCACGGATTTCGTGTCGTTTTTTCTGCTGAGGTCCCGCCATACTCACAGACCTAATATGGCGAATCAAACTGACAGGCTCCTGTCAGACCTCTGTGGCAAGCAACTGCTTGAGCGAGTATTTATTAGTTTTAATACGTTTTCACTGTTAGCGGATTTAGGCTTTTAAGGTCCCCAGGAAAAAATTTCGAGCCTCCTCCCCCCCCCCCAATTATGAGAGATTCATTATGAAACATATCATAATAATGCATACATGAAGAATCTAAATAAGGACTGAAAGCACAATTTATTATTTCTTTGATATACACAAAGCCTCCATCCATAAACCTGCCCTACTCCCAACAATAATGCGGCTATAAATAGTTCAGATACCTACCTGCTGTATCATCATCATCATCCTCAAGCAGCCATGGGCTACGGAGGTCCAACCAGACCACGCAGTTTAATTCTCCAAGCATATCTGTCCTGAGCTACATCTGCTGCATCCGGCCACTGCACACCAATTCTAACAAGGTCCTGTTTGACATTGTCTGCCCACCGCATCCTAGGTCTCCCCCTCCTTCTGAGGCCTCTAGGCACACTGTTCATAACCCTATTCGCCAATCTATAATTATCCATACGGGCAACATGGCCAAACCAGCGGAGTCTCTCTCTGCACAATATGCTGCTTAAAGGAAGTTGCAGACTCCTTTGCCTAACCTCATCATTAGTTACAAAGTTAAACCACCTAATACCCAAGATACTGCGAAAGCATCTGGAATCAAAAGCATCTAGTTTCCTGTTATCTTGCTTACACAGCGTCCAAGTTTCACTACCATAACTAACCCTAGAAAGAACCAAACTATTATACAGTCTAATTTTAGTCTTTAGGTGTATATGCCTATTTTTCCACAATCTCCATAGATTCTTAAAAGTCCCGGCAGCAATACCTATTCGTCTGTTAATCTCATGCCGCACATCACCAGTATCAGTTACATAGCTCCCAAGGTAATTAAACTGTGACACCTGCTCAAGACTGCAACCATTCAGATTAACTGAATCACAACCTGCCTGACCAATTTTCATCACTTTAGTTTTCTCTCTGTTTATAACCAAACCTACTCTACTACCAGTCTCATCAACAGCTCGAATGAAAGAGTTCATCTCATCAACATCATTTGCCAAAAGGGCTAAATCATCAGCATAATCTAAATCAGAAATTTTCGTATCTCCAGCCCATTTAAGGCCAAAATCTTTTCCTCGAAGCGAATTTCGCATAACATAATCAATAATCAAACTAAAGAGAAAAGGAGACAAAATGCACCCTTATCGAACACCAGACGTAATGCTAAACCAATTGCTACAAGACTTACCAACTCTCACACATGACTCAGTGTTATTATAGAGAGCCTTCATTATGTTAACTAACTTGCCTGGTATACCATATGATCTCACAATCAACCACAAATTATGACGATCAACAGAGTCGAAAGCCTTTTTGAAATCAACAAAGCTAGCAACCAAAGGTTTCTGAAACTCTAAACATTTCTCAAGAATCTGCCTAAGTGAAAATATCTGATCTACACATCCCCTACCACTTCTGAATCCACATTGCTCATCACGCAATTGCCTGTCGACCAGATTCTTAATTCTATTAAGCACAATCATGGAAAGAACTTTACCTGGAACAGAGAGTAGGCTGATACCCCTATAGTTATCACAAGAACTGCGATCACCTTTTTTGAAAATAGGGATAATAATAGCTCTGGTAAAATCTTTAGGAACCATGCCTTTATCATAAAAGTTATTCAAAATTTCAGTCATCCAAGTGGTAACCGAAGCATTCCCAGCTCTGAGCATTTCTGTAGTAATTTCATCTACCCCTGGGGATTTATGAAGTTTAAGTTTAGAGATAGCCAAACTAACTTCAGATTGTGTTATAGGGCCAACATTAAAGCTGCCAATGCATCTATCATCATTACAAACAATGGGAGTAGAACTAACCACATTGTTTAGAACATCACTGAAATGCTCAGCCCACCTAGCCATGACAGAATCCTCACCTTCTATAACCTTACCTTGTTTATCCTTCAATCCCTGTATGCCTGTCCGTTTTCTACCACATAAAACATTAACTATCTGGTACAGCTCTCTGCTGTTGTGCTGCCTAACTGCTTCCTCAGCTTTGTCAGCCAAGCTATCAAGCCAAAGATTTTTATCAGTAGCTAACTGATCCTTTACACGTTTATTAAGCTCTCTGTAATCTTTTCTATTAGGACTAGTAGGGTACTGATTAAGGACATTCCTGCAGTTCCTTCTTTCAGAAATAAGCTCAATTGCCTTATCACTTAAATAATTATGCCTCCTCTGCTCCTTTTTTCCTAAAAGTGTACTGTTAGTTTCCAAAAAAGCCTGTTTAAAATGGCCCCATTCTTCCTCAATTTCAGTATTAAGCAAACCATGACTGTCATAATGACTAAGTAACCTATCATGGTAAGCTTTAGCAATAACTGGGTCTTTCAGAGCTTCAGTATTAAAGGTAAATTTTTTAACCCTAGCACAACACTTTTTAAGTTTAAGTTGCAAGACACTTTTAACAAGGTAATGGTCAGATCCAATTTCAGCTCCCCTATATGCCCTGGTATTTCTAACAGAACTAGCCCATTTGCTGTTAATTAATATATAATCAATCATATTCCTATGCAGCCCATCAGGTGAAACCCACGTGTATTTATGTATGTCGCGGTGTTTGTAATATGTGTTAGTTATTCTGAAACCATTGAGTGTACTTACCTGTAGGAGACGTTGCCCATTGCCATTGCAGCTACCAATACCAAAAGGGCCTATCACCCCTCCCCCTCCCCAAAATAGCGTACATGTTATGATGAGTAAACAAGGCGACCTGAGCGAGTTCAAACATGAGCAGATAGTCGGTGCGAGGAAGATGGGGATCTGCAACTGCGTAATGTCTGGAATTTCTGCATGCAACTGTCGCACATGTATGTACCACGACTACATCCAAACCAGCAAAACCTACAGCCACCGGGAAATATGTGGTCATAAGTGGGCCTTTGATATTCGAGGTGAGTGCTGCCTATCCCATTTCTTAATATCAGAAAGGAGGGTCACAGTGTAGATGATAAAGTTGATATTCAACATTGGGGAAGCTACAAAGGTTTATGCAAAGACCATTCGATGTACGATGACATCCCTGGCCTGTGGCAGCGGACGCCCATATCGAGGGGCCTCATAGCCCATGTCACTGGGCTATGAGGCTGCAGTGGGTGAGGGAACATAGCCAATGGACAGTGGGAAAACTGGAGAAAGGCAGCTTGATATGACGAATAGAGATTCCAAGTGCAACACGCTGATGGGAGGTTGCGTATGGCATAAACCACACGATGCATGGGCCCAACTGGCAAATCGGGGTGTTACAGGCTGGCGGATGAGGTGTGTTGTTGTGGGCCACCTAGGTGCCCTAGTACCTATTAAGACAATCATCACCACAGAAGGTTATGTTGACGTACTCGTCGACCACTAACACCCATTTGTGGCTATCCATTTCCCACAGCAGGAATACTTTCTTTCAACAAAACAACACCCCGTCTGCGAGGCCAGGGCCCCGCTTCCCCCATTGTAATTGTGTAAATAGTAGGCATTTGTTTTTTATGTAATTTCATTGTGTCCCTTTTGTATAGGCTGCTCGTTATACCCTGACAGTGTAAGCCGCAGGGGGGGGGGGGGTCTCAAGGAGGTGACCCAGAAGGTGACCTCGATCCCCACTGCTCAGCTACACTTACAGCTCGAGACGAGTCCTCGTCCATGAAGCCCTGAGGGGGGGGGTAAGTTGGAAGCGAGAAGGTTGCGCGGGAGAATACCGAGAATGCTAGAGGAGCGGTAGTAAGGACTTAACTGTTGGACAGTGAGGGCGTGGGACGATGTTCTGTCAACGTTTGAGTTCTGTCGACCTAGGCAGTAATACGTTGAGAGAGTTGCTCTTGAGTTGAAATAAATTAAATGCTGGGATTAATTTTTTCTTTGGAATTCAAGTGCTCAGCGGTAAGAGTCCTCCCTTTGTATGGTGAAAGGTACAGTGATGCAGCAGGTATAGCTAGTCGAGCTATGTGTAAATATCTGTAATAAAACTGTAAATATCTCCAACATCGAAGTGCTTTATTGTTTCGTTGAAAGGCTAACTCCGTGATCTCCAGCCTTTTAAGGAATTTAAGCAGAAGAAAATACTTAATAACAGGCCGCAATCCACAGGCGGTATCCAACACTCTGTAATATATCATGTGGGGATTGCCTAGGCGTATTCTGAAACTAGAAATCCGTAAACCGTCTCATTGTTCCTGTTTGGCGAAGGATTGGTTGGAGGATCATTCCAGTGAGTTCATAACTCTCGAATGGCCATCTCACTTTCCGGATTTGAACCATATTGAGCACCATTGGGACGAAGTGGAGCAATACATTTGAGCCCAAAACATACCACCGGCAACTTTCGACGCTTTACGGACGGCTCTCTTGGAATCATGGGACGCAATACCTCCTCAACAAGGACTGGTTGGAGGATCATTCCAGTGAGTTCATAACCCCCGAATGGCCATCTCACTTTCCAGATTTGAACCCTATTGAGCATCATTGGGATGAAATGGAGCAATACATTCGAGCCCGAAACATACCACCGGCTACTTTCGATGCTTTACGGACGGCTTCTCCTGGAATCATGGGACGCAATACCTCCTCAACAAGGACTGGTTGGAGAATCATTCCAGTGAGTTCATAACCCCCGAATGGCCATCTCACTTTCCAGATTTGAACCCTATTGAGCATCATTGGGATGAAATGGAGCAATACATTCGAGCGCGAAACATACCACCGGCAACTTTCGCGCTTTACGGACGGCTTCTCCTGGAATCATGGGACGCAATACCTCCTCAACAAGGACTGGTTGGAGAATCATTCCAGTGAGTTCATAATCCCCGAATGGCCATCTCACTTTCCGGATTTGAACCCTATTGAGCATCATTGGAATGAAATGGAGCAATACATTCGAGCGCGAAACATACCACCGGCAACTTTCGCGCTTTACGGACGGCTTCTCCTGGAATCATGGGACGCAATACCTCCTCAACAAGGACTGGTTGGAGGATCATTCCAGTGAGTTCATAACCCCCGAATGGCTATCTCACTTTCCGGATTTGAACCCTATTGAGCATCATTGGGATGAAATGGAGCAATACATTCGAGCCCGAAACATACCACCGGCAACTTTCGATGCTTTACGGACGGCTTCTCCTGGAATCATGGGACGCAATACCTCCTCAACAAGGACTGGATGGAGGATCATTCCAGTGAGTTCATAACCCCCGAATGGCCATCTCACTTTCCAGATTTGAACCCTATTGAGCATCATTGGGATGAAATGGAGCAATACATTCGAGCCCGAAACATACCACCGGCTACTTTCGATGCTTTACGGACGGCTTCTCCTGGAATCATGGGACGCAATACCTCCTCAACAAGGACTGGTTTGAGAATCATTCCAGTGAGTTCATAATCCCCGAATGGCCATCTCACTTTCCGGATTTGAACCCTATTGAGCATCATTGGAATGAAATGGAGCAATACATTCGAGCGCGAAACATACCACCGGCAACTTTCGCGCTTTACGGACGGCTTCTCCTGGAATCATGGGACGCAATACCTCCTCAACAAGGACTGGTTGGAGAATCATTCCAGTGAGTTCATAATCCCCGAATGGCCATCTCACTTTCCAGATTTGAACCCTATTGAGCATCATTGGGATGAAATGGAGCAATACATTCGAGCCCGAAACATACCACCGGCTACTTTCGATGCTTTACGGACGGCTTCTCCTGGAATCATGGGACGCAATACCTCCTCAACAAGGACTGGTTGGAGGATCATTCCAGTGAGTTCATAATCCCCGAATGGCCATCTCACTTTCCGGATTTGAACCCTATTGAGCATCATTGGGATGAAATGGAGCAATACATTCGAGCCCGAAACATACCACCGGCAACTTTCGATGCTTTACGGACGGCTTCTCCTGGAATCATGGGACGCAATACCTCCTCAACAAGGACTGGTTGGAGGATCATTCCAGTGAGTTCATAACCCCCGAATGGCCATCTCACTTTCCAGATTTGAACCCTATTGAGCATCATTGGGATGAAATGGAGCAATACATTCGAGCCCGAAACATACCACCGGCTACTTTCGATGCTTTACGGACGGCTTCTCCTGGAATCATGGGACGCAATACCTCCTCAACAAGGACTGGTTGGAGAATCATTCCAGTGAGTTCATAACCCCCGAATGGCCATCTCACTTTCCAGATTTGAACCCTATTGAGCATCATTGGGATGAAATGGAGCAATACATTCGAGCGCGAAACATACCACCGGCAACTTTCGCGCTTTACGGACGGCTTCTCCTGGAATCATGGGACGCAATACCTCCTCAACAAGGACTGGTTGGAGAATCATTCCAGTGAGTTCATAATCCCCGAATGGCCATCTCACTTTCCGGATTTGAACCCTATTGAGCATCATTGGAATGAAATGGAGCAATACATTCGAGCGCGAAACATACCACCGGCAACTTTCGCGCTTTACGGACGGCTTCTCCTGGAATCATGGGATGCAATACCTCCTCAACAAGGACTGGTTGGAGGATCATTCCAGTGAGTTCATAATCCCTGAATGGCCATCTCACTTTCCGGATTTGAACCCTATTGAGCATCATTGGGATGAAATAGAGCAATACATTCGAGCGCGAAACATACCACCGGCAACTTTCGCGCTTTACGGACGGCTTCTCCTGGAATCATGGGACGCAATACCTCCTCAACAAGGACTGGTTGGAGGATCATTCCAGTGAGTTCATAATCCCTGAATGGCCATCTCACTTTCCGGATTTGAACCCTATTGAGCATCATTGGGATGAAATGGAGCAATACATTCGAGCGCGAAACATACCACCGGCAACTTTCGCGCTTTACGGACGGCTTCTCCTGGAATCATGGGATGCAATACCTCCTCAACAAGGACTGGTTGGAGGATCATTCCAGTGAGTTCATAACCCCGGAATGGCCATCTCACTTTCCGGATTTGAACCCTATTGAGCATCATTGGGAAGAAGTAGAGCAATACATTCGAGCCCGAAAGATACCACCAGCAACTTCCGACGCTTTACGGACGGCTCTCCTGGAATCATGGGACGCAATACCTCCTCAACAAGGACTGGTTGGAGGATCATTCCAGTGAGTTCATAACCCCTGAATGGCCATCTCACTTTCCGTATTTGAACCTCGTTGAGCATCATTGGGAAGAAGTAGAGCAATACATTCGAGCCCGAAACATACCACTGACAACTTTCAACGCTTTACGGATGGCTCTCCTGGAATCATGGGACGAAATACCTCCTCAACAAGGACTGGTTGGAGGATCATTCCAGTGAGTTCATAACCCCGAATGGCCATCTCACTTTCCGGATTTAAACCCTATTGAGCATCATTAGGACGAAGTGGAGCAATACACTCGAACCCGAAACATACCACCAGCAACTTTCGACGCTTTACGGACGGTTCTCCTGGAATCATGGGACGCAATACCTCCTGAAACGTTTCCAACACCTGGTAGAGTGCATGCCGCGGCGTATTGCTGCTGTTGTGAGGAAGAAAGATGGACTAACACGTCATTAAATGTCTATGTATAATAAATATCCTATTTACACAAATAAAATTATATAATAAAAATAATGTTATTTGTAAAGATGCTATTTAACACCTAAATAATGTTGCCTATAAATAATAATAATGTTATTTGTAAAGAGAGACATTGTTTACACAAATAATACAGTCGCTCAAAAAAGTATTCGAACACTATGGTTGATTACAGAATTCAGAAAAAATATCTGGCAACGATTTTTTTTTAGAAATTAGTGATCTGGCAACTTCTGGGTCAGGTGACACGAAGGTTACCAGATCACTAATTTCTAAAAAAAATCGTTGCCAGATATTTTTTCTGAATTCTGTAATCAACCATAGTGTTCGGATATTTTTTTGAGCGACGGTACAATAGTAAAGGCTATTTGCTATCATTATTTAGATTAAAAAAAAAAAGCACAAAAACAAATATTTTGTCAATGTAAAGCAAGATGCACATAATTGCAGCAGGTTGGGTTGTTTTACCTCTGAGCGGCGCTTTTTTGCACACCATGGTCTAAATGGCCAGGTCACATGGACTCCGAAGGCTCAGAGAAGGATGGGGGAGGGGACCCACTGGAACAGCTGTTGGGAGACAGATGGTAGCCTCCCGTGAAGGCCATCCAGCGTGCCCATTAACGTACACAGGGTATAGCTCTCCCATACACGGGCCGCGGCTTAAAGTCCCGTCCGACGGACGGCGACCTTTCCATGCCCATCGGTGTCCCCTACTGACCGTGGGTAGTTTTGCAGAGGTAAATCTCAACGCTGACCCAGCTGGGACTCGAACCTGGGAACTACAGATTACGAGCCTGGCGCGCTATCAGATCAGGTAGTGATCGAAGATAAACTGCTCTAACTTGATAAGCAAACTATCCATTAAATATTGTAATTTAAAATTTTAGTAATATCATTTTGAATAAACAAGGATAAATCACAAACTTCGGGATTTTTTGTTTCTTATATTTTTTCTACTCGTTTTAGTATGGAGAACGATCTAACATATTACGGTCGTTGAAATGGAAAGTGAACATGGTAATGTCAAGTCTGGGCAGTGGAATGAGCGATCTTTGCGCCGTCACACATTGAAACGGGTAGCCTAGTGGTTAGCGCGCTTGGCTACTGATCTAAGGGACCTGTTTTCGAGCCCCGGGTAAGTCATGAATACTTGTGTTGTTTTTCTGCTGAGGTCCTGCCATCCTCTCAGACCTACTATGGCGTATAAACTGACAGGCTCCTATCAGACCTCTGTGGCAAGCAGCTGTTTGAGGGGATATTTCAAAATAATACATATAAGGAACTCATCTGAATCAGTGGCAAATATTGGTTTGAAGGTGATAGATGTTACGTGGATTCTAGACAAACGCAACATGGAAGTATCCAAAGTTAGATGAGGCGCGGAATGATACATGTTTTGATTTGACTCTCAGGGTCCGCAGTTGACTGAGTTTCTGAACCGTGGTGACACCATCAGCTCGCAACGATATTACGAAACTATGAGCATTTGAAAAGAGTCAGTCTAAGAGATGATCCCAGGATTTTTGAGTAAGAAGGTTGATTTGTTATATGACAATGGCCGCTTCCATACTGTCCATGTAGAAATAACAACGTTGAACAAGTTGGGATAGGAAACGCTACGAAAAGAAGGAAGCTGAAGTCGAATATAGTGCAGTGCATTGTCACAGGCATGCAACAATGAACAGGGTGAGACCAAGGATGCGGTGGGCAGACAATGTCAAATAGGACCTTGTTGGAATTGGTGTGCAGTGGTCAGATGCAGCAGAGTAGCTCAGGACAGACTTGCTTGGGGAACTAAATTGCACGGTCTGGTTGAACCTCCGTAGCCTATGGCTGCTTAAGGATGATGAATCTATTAAAGAGTCCTAGACATTCGTCCATGCCGAAAATTCGTCCTCAGTTTCCACATTACTTTTCAATGATATTGTAGTCAGTTACACATTCATAAAGTATAAAAATAATATTACTTCTCTTATCTTAGAATTTTATGAAAGAAATATGGACACGAAGTACAGTTCCCTTATATGTCACAGTATTGAAAAAAAATGGTTAGTCCCTGGTGGTCTACCCCTGTCATGCTTCTGGGAGACCTCGGCAACCAAATGTGTTTCAGCTAATTATTTCAAAAGTATATATATTTCTCTGAATTTTTGCAGACTGGAAAGCAAAACTGGGAACACATGACATTGATTCCTCAATGCAGAATATCATACTGAGTTTATCTTGTACAGTCGCTCAAAAAAGTATCGGAACACTACGGTTGATTGCAGAATTCAGAAAAAATATCTAGCAACGATTTTTTTAGAAATTAATGATCTGGCAACTTCTGGGTCACGTGACACGAAGGTTGCCAGATCACTAATTTCTAAAAAAATCGTTGCCATATATTTTCCGTTCACAGCAAACTGGAGCGGTTGCGATTAATGTTCACAGCACATTGGATCGTGTGAGCTCACAAAGACCTGGATCGTGTGGGCTCACTCACGGAAATATTGAGCGTGCGCAGTTACCGTTCACAGAAAACTGGAGCGTGTGCGTTACTGTACACGCTCCAGTTTGCTGTGAACGGTAACTGGAGCGTGTACAGTTGCTGTACACGCTCCAGATATTTTTCCTGAATTCTGTAATCACGTGACACGAAAGTTGACAGATCATTAATTTCTAAAAAAATCGTGGCCAGATATTTTTTCTGAATTCTATAATCAACCATAGTGTTCGGATATTTTTTTGAGCGACTGTACAACATAATGCGTTAAAATATAAAAAAATTTAAAACTAAATAGCATAAAAAATTTCTTAATTGAAACACTTTGCTATAAATTTTAACATCTAACTTCAGAACTAATTAAATCTTATTTCTCATTGCTAAAATTTCTTTTTCGTTCGAGTTAAAAAGAAAGCCTATCGTTAGGAGATCGAAAAGCAGTATACGAAACGACAACTGTTTTCTGAAAGGAAGCCGTTGACGCATCTGCAAGAGGTGACTTAGCCATCGCACAGGGGGGCGCCTTGTCGTACGCCCTCCCCAGCGCCAAAGCTCCATTTCTCCCTCACAGCAGCACTCCGGGAGTTCTCATTGAAGCTGCAACTTCGCGCATGCCTCCCATTGTGCCCCAAAGCAGCACAAAACGTTGACTGCCTTGTAATCCGCGTGCCTGCTTCTGTTCGGCCCCTATCCTGACCCGGAAAGGTCACCAAAATCTGTCAACTGGTGTCACTCCCACTGGGCCCTGATGCCGCAGATCCTCCCCCGTGTTCATCCCGGCGTCTTTTGTCGGTTGCTAAGCGACCATGAGTTCAGAAGAGTTGTTCATTTGCACGAAACTCTGACGTCTCCCTTCGGGATTCAGTTTCCATCCCCCGTGCAACGCTTCCGCTCTAGCGAGTAAGAAGGAAGTTCGCCTTTGTCACGATTCCTTCCCCACTCTCCGTACGCCTTCTCCCTCCCTCCTGCTGAAATCCTTCTTCGTTGATGCTTTTGAAACTCTTTCGCTTAGTATGGATTCTCTGAAGACACATTCTATCGGTTGGGTTGTTTTACCTCTGAGCGGCACCTTTTTGCACACCATGGGCTAAATGGCCAGGTCACATGGACCCCGAAGGCTCAGAGAAGGTTGGGGGAGGGGACCCACTGGAACAGCTGTTGGGAGACAGATGGTAGCCTCCCGTCAAGGCCATCCAGCGTGTTCTTTAACGTGCACAGGGTATGGCTCTCCCGTACACGGTCCACGGCTTAACGTCCCATCCGACGGACGGCGGCCTTTCCAAACCCATCGGTGTCCCCTACTGACCGTGGACAGGGTGGGGAATTTTGCGGAGATAAATATCAACGCTGACCCAGCTGGGACTTGAACCTGGGAACTACAGATTACGAGCCTGGCGCGCTACCGACTGAGCCACTCCCGCCCCCACATTCTGTCGATATAAGTATCAGGTTTCATTAATGAAAACATGACGTGATAGAAAGCAGATTTCGATCTTTCTCTAACTGCAAACTACTTGCTTTAATAGTTTACCGTTAATTATTCCCTAATAATCACTTCATTAAACATTCATCTGTATTATGTGTTTTGGCTATTCGAACGTTCTTTCCAATTCTAAGTATAATTGATATCGATTTTCGGTGTATTAAAATTATTAGTCTCATTTATCTTTTCTTCTCAATGCATTATTAATATATAAATATATTATACAGGGTGAATCTGAAAAAGTGGGCAAAACTTTACCGGGTGGTAGAACGCAGCTATACGAGCAATATTCGTCATAGAATGTATGGTCGAAACGCAAGCGGTGAGAAGTTAAAAGGTAGTTTTCCACTGTCACATTTAAAGAATGAACACAAGAAGGAGAGGAGATACTTCAGAAAACATTTTATTAACAGGAATGTAATTGAGGTACATGCTCAAAGAAATTGCTCAAAAGAGCTGCCGCCAGCTGTAATGCACGCTTCACACCTGCGGAATAGGGACCGACGCACATTTGCGAAGACACCAGGCGACCCTTTTATACCATTTCCAACGCCACCTAGCGGCTCGCCGTTTGCGTTCCGCCCATACTTTCTATGACGAATATTGCTCGTATAGCTGCGTTCTACCACCCCGTAAAGTTTTGCCCACTTTTTCAGATTCACCCTGTATACAAGTATTTCGAACATTATAATATCAATTTGAAATACAGTGGGCACTCGCTGACTGCGGCAGTACGTTACTGAAGATTGCTGCGAAAGGGCAAATCTGGGATCCATAGAAACCAAAGGTTAATGAGAAGGAGAAGTGTGTGGATGGGTTGTTTTAACTTTGAGCGGCACTTTTTTTTCATACAATGGGACCAGGTCACAAGGACCCCTAGGGCTCAGAGAAGGTTGGAGGAGGGGACCCACTGGAACGGCTGTTGAGAGACAGATGGTAGCCTTCCCGTCAAGGCCATCCAGCGTGTTCTTTAACGTGCACATTGTATTACTCTACAGCACACGGAGCCACGGCTTAACGTCCCATCCGACGGACGGCGGTCTTTCCAAGCCCATCGGTGTCCCCTATTGACCGTGGGAAGGCTGGGAGTTTTGCGGAGATAAATCTCAACCCTGACCCATCTGGGACTCGAACCTGGGAATTGCAGATTACGAGCCTTTCTCGCTACCGTCTGAGCCACCCCCGCTCCCAGAGACGTGTGTGGGAGGTTTGAGGTTGGGGTTTATGATCAACAGCAGAGCACGCTTTCAACACTTGCACTATGCGAGAGTGTGTGATGTTTATTTCACTGCATATTTCAGTTTATTCTATACTAGAAAAATATTTAAAATAAAAATTACTTGATATTATAAATTAAGAAAAAATATTTTATATGATGATAGTGAAACAGTTTTGTTCGTATCAGAAATAACGGCTGTATTGTGTTAGAGGATGTTAGCATGAGATATTCTGTTCATTAGTCATCAAGAGATAACCAAGAGCTCGGAGAATCTTCATGCAAGAGGTTGCAAAGAGCGATACTAATTAGCTTAGCAAAGAACAGAAAAGTCCCATGACTATTACTTTCCCTTAGGATTTCGTTAATGTCATTGGTTGTAAGACCATTAAAGTATTTGCTTAGTAAATGTAATATTGTGCAAAGTTTTAGCTGCGAAATGTCAAAAAATGCAAGGAAAGAGATATCGGACCCAGATGTTGTAACTTTTGGGTTGGGTTGTTTTACCTCTGAGCGGCACTTTTTTGCCCACCATGGGCTAAATGGCCAGGTCACATGGACCCCGAAGCCTCAGAGAAGGTTGGGGGAGGGGACCCACTGGAACAGCTGTTGGGAGACAGATGGTAGCCTCCCGTCAAGGCCATCCACCGTGTTCTTTAACGTGCACAGGGTATGGCTCTCCCGCACACGGGGCCACGGCTTAACGTGACTGATCTACGGGACCTGGGTTCGAGCCCCGGGTAAGGCATGGATGTTCGTGTTGTTTTCTGCTGAGGTCCTGCCATCCTCTCAGATCTTCTACTGTGGCCTATAAACTGACAGGCTCCTGTCAGACATCTGTGGCAAAGCAGTTGCTTGAGATTTATTATTTATTTAAAGAAAAATTAAGCATAATGTACCAAAAATAATAGCTTTGATATTTCTGCCCCTCCCCCCACCCCAAAAAAACTTCTGTGGTTATTACTGATTTACATAAGCCCTGGGTTAAGTCATGGCTGTTTGTGTCGTTTTTCTGCCGAGGTCCTGCCATCCTCTCAGATCTTTTACTTTGGCATATAAACTGACAGGCTCCTGTCAGACCTCTGTGGCAAGCAGCTGCTTGAGGGGGTATTTATTTATTTATATTTAAAAAATATATAATACCAGTATAATAACAATGAAATACAGCACCTTTTTCCATCCGCAGTTGTTATAATTCTCAGCTGAAATAGAAAAATATAGTTTCACCGATTTACGCTTTAGAATAACAGAAGTCTGCAGAGAGATAACAACAGTGCGATATTACACTGTCAATGTTAGACTGATTAACCATGCAAAGGACAGTAGTTATAATCCTCAACTTAGAAAGTTACCAGCAACTTTAATATTACCACTCTTATCAAACAAGTGAAAAAAAAATATGTATTGAACAATTTAGTTAATTAACGTGATGAAAATTTCAATGATAATTCTGATGTTAAAGAAAATTTATATATTAAAGTTTAATTTGTGTTGCGATACGTGAATAGTCGAGTCCTACCTAACTTTTCGTGGGCGGGGGTGGCTCAGTCGGTAGCGCGCCAGGCTCGTAATCTGTAGTTCAATGGTTCGAGTCCCAGCTGGGTCAGCGTTGAGATTTATCTCCGCAAAATTCCCCACCCTGCCCACGGTCAGTAGGGGACACCGATGGGCTTGGAAAGGCCGCCGTCCGTCGGATGGGACGTTAAGCCGTGGACCCGTGTGCGGGAGATCCATACCCTGTGCACGTTAAAGAACACGCTGGATGGCCTTGACGGGAGATTACCTGTCTTCCAACAGGTGTTCCAGTGGGTCCCCTCCCCCAACCTTCTCTGAGCCTTCGGGGTCCATGTGACCTGGTCATTTAGCCCATGGTGTGCAAAAAAGTGCCGCTCAGAGGCAAAACAACCCAACCCAAAGTGGTCCATGTGCCCATGGTGTGCAAAAAAATGCCGTTCAGAGGTAAAACAACCCAACTGATAGCTTTCGCCTTTCCATATCAAGCTCTTTTCTTATCATGCTTCCATAAAATTCGAAGTTCCATTAGGTTTTGAAGTTACAAATTATTCTAAAGTTTTTAAGCTCAATCGTTAGAGTTATGTGCCAAATTCTCTAGTGTCCACAAAAATTGAGAAGTTCCAGTAATACTAATAATCCTGTTTCATCACCCATTACTTTAATCTGTTCTGCAACGACCAATAAAACTGAAGGACCAACTTCTAAAAAAGCACAACGATTCAAAAGGACCGTAATCGTTTCATGGTACAATTGGAGTGTGGGTTGATTCAGTCAGTAGCGGACCAGACTCGTAAATCTGCATTCTCATACTAAACCCTACTTGGTATTATTATGACAATTTCCAAATGAGAAAGATGCACTTTGTTTAATGCAATACAAGTATGGCATATAATGATCCTAAATTTGAAATTGTTAACCTTTATAGCTAACGTTGTCAAATAGTTTTCAGCGGAAAGATATAGTTTAATGCGGAAAATTGTATAGTCGCTCAAAAAAATATCCCAACACTATGGTTGATTGAAGCCGTCCCATGGCCGAGTGGTTAGCGCGCTTGGCTACTGATCTAAGGGACCTGGGTTCGAGCCCCGGATAAGGCATGGATGTATATATGTATCGTTTTTCTGCTGAGGTCCTGCCATCCTCTCAGACCTTCTAAATAAAAAAAAAAATAAATACCTCCTCAAGCAGCTGCTTGCCACAGAGGTCTGACAGGAGCCTGTCAGTTTATATGCCACAGTCCTGTCAGTTTATATGCACACAGTCATCTGAGAGGATGGCAGGACCTCAGCAGAAAACAACACGAACATCCATGCCTTACCCGGGGCTCGAACCCAGGTCCCGTAGATCAGTAGCCATGCGCGCTAACCACTCGGCCATTCTACTATGGCATATAAACTAGCAGGCTCCTGTCAGACCTCTGTGGCAAGTAGCTGCTTGAGGAGGTATTTATTTATTTATTTATTTATTATGATTGATTACAGAATTCAGAAAAAATATCAGGCAACCTTCGTGCGTGTCACGTGACATACATGAAGGTTTCCGATCACTAATTTCTAAAAAAAATCGTTGCCAGATATTTTTTCTGAATTCTGCAATCAACCATAGTGTTCGGATATTTTTTTTTAAGCGACTGTACTAGCTCCATCATTTGATACTAACATTACGCAGTCATACCAAGGAAACTTGGAACATTTTTTCGTCTTGGATACTATTTACATTTTGGGAACTATTAATTAATTTTGTTAACCTATTAAACAATTAAACCAAATAAATTTGTTACCTGATTCTTTAATAAAATATACCACTTTAAAATACGGGTTTCTTTTAAAATCACTGTTATAATATCAAAATAGAATTTGCTAGAATTTTCAGAAGTCATTGATCGGATGCAATTTAGTCGAGAATGGTGTTGCACTTAAAAAGCCATGCACATATTTATTTTATTTCAATACATGTAACGCCATTTCCTTTAGTAACAGCAAAGATATAATTTATATCAACATATGATCTCCACAAAAGAACGTGAAAGCAAAACTGAAAAGACTCCTGCATCATTAAAATATAGTTGAATATAAATATGGTTTAGAAAAGAAAAAGAAATCGCGAAGAGATTCATAAAATATTATGTTTACGTTCTTCAAGTTTGGAGAAGAGGATTTTAAATTAATTTAGTCATTTGTTTAATATCTTCCCGAATACAACCTAACCTATTGAATTCCAACCAACTTGGTGTGGGCGGTAATCTCTGTCTGTAGTACGAGAGTCGTTTGATCTGATGTTTCCAGGTTCGAATCGCGACTATGCCTGCGTTGAGATGTTCGTGTTAACTCCCACGCTGCCCTCTGTGAGAAATGGAACACTGATGGGCTAATAAGGACCGCCGTCCGCCGGATCGAGCGAGGGTCAGGAGAAACATACTCTGTGCACGCTAACGAACACGTTACGTGACAGAAGGTTGTCACGTGACACGAAGGTTGCCAGATCACTAATTTCTAAAAAAAATCGTTGCCAGATATTTTTTCTGAATTCTGTAATCAAACATAGTGTTCGGATACTTTTTTAAGCGACTGTACTATGTATACAGGAATGTTTCCTGCGCTATCGTCTTCATTAGTAATAAAGTTAGGTTTGTTATACAGAATCTGCATTTAATGCCGTCAAAGTTAATGGCAGGACTAAGGACGTTTCATTGGAGCTGTTCATGAGGTTTGCGTTGGAATGATTCGAACCAAACATGGAGCATGGAGAACCCACATTCATCATTGCTTTAATTGCCAAAAAAAAAAAAACCAGGTAATGATTAACGTGAAGGAAAGCTATTTTGCAAAAAAAGAAACTTCATTTTGAAGAGAGTGAAGAGTAAATCGTTTCCTAAAATGATCAACTATTCAGGGTAAAGTTTCATTTTGTGATTCTCGATCACATGAGTAGTAGCATCCCAGTATAGGCCGACTACGTCCACTTCCGGTCTGAAGTCACAAGCAACGCCCACTTCCGGTCACGTGACTACCCCCCTCCCCACCCCTTATTAATATTCATAATCAATAATTTATAATTAATTAATTAATCCCCCTTTATTAAAAATTCCTCCCCCTTATTAACAAACCCCTTCCTTCTCCCCCCTTTTAACCCATGGCGCCATCTGGTGACTATGAGGAGCACTATTTTCGTAAAAACCCCTATTTTAGCTCTAATTTCCCAATTTTTGTCTTCCCCGCTAAAAAACTTCCCCCCTTTAAACCACCCAGGCGCCATCTAGTGACTATGAGGAGTACTATTTTTTTTAGAAAAAACCCTCTTTTAGATCTAATTTCCCGATTTTTGACTCCCCTTTATTAAAAAACCCTCTTCCTTCCCCCTTTTAACCCCTCGCGCCATCTACTGTATAGACTGAGTACTTGGGAAAAACACTCGATTTTAGTCGTAATTTTCCGGCAAAACTTTGGGGTGGCAACGATCGGATGATGCAAGCCTCAGAATAATTGCAAAACTTTGGGTGGCACCCTCGCGCAGAAAGGGATGATGCAATCCTCAATTACAAAGTCCCAATTTTTTAATCCCCCCCTCATTAAAACCCCCCTTATCAAAAGCTTCCCTCATTAAATCGCCCTCTTATCAAAATTCACTCCCCTTTATTAAAAATCAAAAGTTCCCTCTATTAAAACTTCACAAACTCCTTTGGTGTCCACGTTCATCTGAAATTTGCCAAGTCCAGATAAACTTTGGGATGGCAACGATTGGATGACGCAAGCCTCAGGATAATTACTCATACTCGAATTCGAGCTTCACTAGAATAAGGACTATCCCGCAGTCCCCCACAGAAAATTCTATTTGGTAAAAAAATTAATAAAAGGAAAAAAAATCTGGTTTTATTCATCATGATGAAAAATATTGAAGGGTAACAGGGTCGACCTAAAAGACCAGCGTTCGGTACAGATTACGTTTTATTGACGGTTGAATCTTGGATCTGTGCTGCTTCCGCATCAGGCACGATGTCTTACAACATGAAAACCAAACTCGCAGCCTTGACCAGTGTTTAAGCACTCGAATTTTCACAAGTCCAGAGGTGGTTCTCCGCATTCCCAATTCTACCCTTTATGATATGTTTCAATGCATACCATGCAGACTTTTGAAATGATGCGCCCTACACCTTCAAGAGTTGAGCTTATTTAGTCTCCATTGGGGTTGAGACCATCATATATCTGTGCTTCCACGTCAGGACTTGTCTTAGAAAGTGATTTTACGTTAAATTCCTTACAAATTTCAGTCACCTCAAAATTTATTAACTTATTTTCCTTTACTAAGTCACTTCAAAAACATCGTGATTGCAAATGTGTGACTAATAATACTAACTGTTTTAATTCCTATATATCCGTTGAGCGACATGGTTTAAAAATACTTATTACCGCTGTATCCTCAGTATGGGGAAGTAATGCTATTCGAAAAAAAATCAGCTATGGGAGTAATCTACAAGCACTCACACAGTTTTTAAAAATCGTCTCTTCCACCGTTTATCGGCGAACGAGAAGACGCTGGCGAAATTACAAGGTCAGTTGTTTTCATAGGGTAAAGACTGCGAGGCAGAATGCTAAAAGAACTCACACGTTTCCGTAAAAAACGCAACACGAATGCATGTTAATAGAGTACAATAGTTTTAACAATAACCTACTATAAAAAATATAAGTCTCACTCGAACGTACCCTTCTCAACATACGTAGGCTAATCCACGGAAAGGAGAAAGCTTCGGCGCAACATAAAAATCCATCTATGCTTTGACCTATATGTTCTGATCGGGTCTACCCATGTACTTATGCTTGCTGTTCTCATGTACAAGAAGTGACGTGTCTGAGAATGACAAATCCCTTCTCTCCGCTTCGACTCTGTTCACGTGATTTGCTGAAATGCGGGGGGGGGGGGGACGTGCGCGCAGCAAGAAGCAACTGGTGACGTACAAATGTCACGGGCTGCTCACCCGACGCCACTCGCGCTGACCTATGGAAAGCTGACAACCGGGAGCATGTCTAATTTCATGCGAGAACCGCTCGTGTCTTATCTCCCTCAAAGATCTTTTGAACAAAGTTCAATAATTACTGTTTCCTGTCGAATGCTCCACTTTATCAGAACTCCATGTGGGGTGCCTTCGGATCTTAAGTTATCGCGTTCTCCAAGCGGTCAGCTGATTTTACAAGGTCGACATCACAATTAAAGAATGTAGCGGTTACAGGGAGAATATGGTCTGACCTCGTACATTAGAAAAGGGAACAATTGTTAATGTCATAAGAAATTGTGACGTATAATTCAGTGGAAAAACTTAATACGAAATCTTTAACATTATTCCCTTTATCCTTTGTTAGGTGATCGTGTTAACATCCTTATATGTTCAAATTTTCATATGAATATTCGGGGGTTATCACTTAAGTTTCAACTTTTATTTTTTCCAACCGCAATAATGTACCGTTTCTGTGGAACGCTGGTGACTTCAATGCAAAGGACGATCTTTCTCACACTAGCGATATTACTTTGCTAAAAAACAAACCTGGAAACCCATAGACAATAAAGAACTAAAAAGTCATTAAAACCGTGAATGGACTTATGTGAAACGTAATGTACTGAGCTTGAGCGTATTGTATCCTCGCTTTTTTTCTCTATACTATCATAACCCTCGATGCTTGAGAAATTATCAAAGATGAATAGAATTCTGTAAAGTTCTGACCACACAATCTTCTGAGTTAATTCTGCTGTAGATGTCTAATTCTGTCAGGATCACAAGGGATGTTTTACACATTCAAGGACTTTTTCTGACATTCGTTAATCAAAGTGTCTATCTACGCATCAGACTCATCATTACACAGACAAACTACCTATCCATAGGTTGTGTAAGAATTTAGAATGAAAAATTGAGTTTGCTTCACTGTCATACAATCTCATAACTTAATTTTCAGATGCACGTTTCTTCATAGAATCGTAAACTCTCAATGTCTATGCATTTCCTCACACACATCTCGCAAGATAATTAAAGTTCAATCACTGATTCATCTTCCCTATCTATATATTTACTTTCTAGTAAACCAAACTTTAACGATCAAAGATGGTAAATCGCAACATCATCAGATTTTATCCGTATATCTGCTTACGTTGAAAATCTCACAATAGTCTATTCAGTACTTTAACACAACCGATACAGCCACAAGTTACCATAGCCAACATCTATCCCATAGACAGTAGGTTAGTTACTTCTAACAAAGTCAAGGTTTGAGATCCATAGTAAGACATGAACGTTGTTTACCTGCCAAGATCCCGACATCCTCTCATCCCTTCTACAGGGTCGTGTGAAAGCTAACCGTTAAGACAGATAGTTGCATATATTTTTAAAGATACACCGAAATCACTCTTACATGCATGAACCTTCCATTTCCTAATGTATGAAAAGGAAAGTTTTAATAGCACGAACAGTCATTCTTTCACAATAAGTCAATGTTGACTGCATTAAATATGATTCGAACGGAAGACAATCTGAATAGGCGCTTTTGTTTGTAAATTAAAAAAATCTGAAAACTCACTGTTTATAAAAAAACAACAATATTTAAGAAAACAACAATATTTTAATAATTTTATAAGAAAACAACAATTCTTTAAGTATTTCCATGAAAAGTCGGGTCCCAGAATCGATCCGCTAGACCTAACTTTGCATTCACTGACTTCAGCAACCGATAAAACGTAACGTAAGAAATGTAAGTTCTTTCGACGGTTATTCCAAGGCGCTATCTCTTTTCAGAGTTCCCAGTCCCCTCGGTACATTTGAATAAGTGCATAAGTGTGGGTAAAGGTGGCTATTTTTCGCTGCAAACACAAGTTTTTCGACAAAGATGGGGTGTTTCACTACAATCTAACACTGTCTAAGAATCGGTTTAGTTATTTTTCCTGCATGAGAATATTTCTATACTAGTGTGGAATTCTTAGAACAAGTGGTACTATGTTGGTGTGAAAGTGGTTCGGGCAAGCACACGTTTTTTGATAATGTTATGTATCTTGTTGGGAAATCTGAAAGAACACTGTCTATAGAAAGTAGCATTACCCCCAGTAAGCTAGTACTAATTACTTCTCGATTCTGAGGGACGAAGGTTGCAATCGTTGACAGATATTTTTTCAGAATTATGTAATCAGCCATAGTGTTCGGATATTTGATCCATAGTAAGACATGAACGTTTGTGTTGTTTACCTACCAAGATCCCGACAACCTCTAACACTTCTACGGGGTCGTATGAGAGGATCCTGTAACTGTTATGACAATTAGCTGCGTGAAGTCGTATTTATTTTTAAAGCAAAGACACGCTAATTTCGGACTCGCTAGCTAGAGAACGATATATTAAATTCCTTGCTAACGTTTGATTTTAACGATCAGATAGTGTATATATATATATCATCACTTTTTTAGTTCATACTAATAATTTCCAACTTTTAAAGGAAATGTCTCATTATAAGCGATTTCATACAAAGAGATACGCACTCTATGCTTCACATTTAAATCTATAGAGATAACGATCACTACCCCTGGAACACATTTTTGAAAAAACACGCTATGATCGGGTTTGAGAAAGATTTTTAGCCCATGGGGGTGCTGCACCGCGGGAAAGTACACTCATCTTTGATATCAGAACCTACATGAAAGTTATACTGTTTGGGTTTGAGAAAGATTTAGTTCACAGGGCACCGAATTACAGTAAAGCACACATGTCTAGTGCGTATGTATGTCTGTATGTTTGTTTCTCTGTGTGTGTTTGTATCATGCGTGTAAATATGTATGTTTCTACGAAATGTGTGTACGTGTAGATGTGTGCATATATGTCAAGATGTAACTGTGTCTTCATGTTTGTTTCTCTCTCGGTGTGTGTTTCAGTGAATCGAATGTATGTGAGTGTGTGTGTGTGTGTTCATGTATGTTAATATGTTTGTTTCTCTATATGTATATGTTTTCGTTGTTGGGTTGTTGTTTTACCTCTGAACGGCACTTTTTTGCACACCATGGGCTAAATGGCCAGGTCACATGGACCCCAAAGGCTCAGAGAAGGTTGGGGGAGGGGACCCACTGGAACAGCTGTTGGGAGACAGATGGTATCCTCCCGTCAAGGCCATCCAGCGTGTTCTTTAACGTGCACAGGGTATGGCTCTCCCGTACACGGGGCCACGGCTTAACGTCCATCCGATGGACGGCGGCCTTTCCAAGCCCATCGGTGTCCCCTACTGACCATGGGCAGGGCGGGGAATTTTGCGGAGATAAATCTCAACGCTGACCCAGCTGGGACTCGAACCTGGGAACTACAGATTACGAGCCTGGCGCGCTACCGACTGAGCCACCCCCGCCCCATATGTTTTCGTGCGTGTGCGTATGTGTTAAGATGTCTGTATGCACATAGTCGTTTCTCTGTATGTGTATACGTCTTCATGTTTCTCTCTCTCTGTGTGTGTGTTAAAGTGTCTGTATGCAGTGCCGCCGAGAGAATTTATGGGCCCCTATGTAATATTATGCTCGGGGCCCCCCCTTGAAAACTTTTTATCTTTACAAATCATTAATAGCAATTATTCTGGACACAATGATGACATTCAGAGGAAAAAAAGCCTGTTGCGCAGTCAGGCATGCAAAAACATAGGCCTACACAGTTTGTGTCACATAAAACTTTTTAGCATTTATTTTAGGGAACATATTTTGCAAAGCTCACAGCAAGATTTAGGATTTTTGAGTAAATTTAATATAGGCTACATAACGTATCATGGAGAAAAACTGTGCAATTCTGCGAGTCTTCATTTTTAATTGTCAGTGCTGAAAAATAGGCAACAATATTTGTTAAACTTCACATTAGCATAATAGCAGATTCAACACTAAATGTGCCGACAAGAGACTTTTAAACTGTTATAATTTGCAACACTGACACACAGACCACAGACGATGTTACTGGAACTCGAAACATGAACAATATCGCACGGGTTGGGTTTGGGAGAGTCCAACTGTTGCTACTGCTGCAGAGGTGGGGTGGTTAACAGGGAAAATACAAGCAAATGCTGTAAGTTAACGCGGACAAAAGATGTTAAGAAATGGTTCGTTCAACTACTATTAATGAGATAATGTCATAATCCAACTAATGTTTCTTTTTAAAAGCATATTATAACAAATAATATTCTTATGGAATTTTATAGGATCGATATATAGCCTAACTAAGAATAATTTTTGTAAGAAAAAGTAGAGTCACTTAATCTGACGGGCCCTTATTGCTGACGGGCCCCTATGCATTAGTCCCCCTTGCCCCCTCCCCCTGTCGGCAGCCCTGTCTGTATGTGTTTCATCTTTATGTGTATATGTTATCATATGTGTACGTTGTGTTTGTTCACATGCAAGAATAAACATATTGTCTTATACGGACACTTGCTTACTACAGAAGAAGCTAACAATTTAAAACGAGACTAGTGGTTATGCAAAATATTTCATCACAGATCTTAACTTGAATACTCATATTTCAGGAGGTGTAAACACGCTCGAATATTTTTTTTTGAGCACGACTGTCTTACGTTACGCTTCCTGTCAGATGTCTCGTGACGAACAAAACGTGTTTGTGTGTTTTTTGCTAATATAGAAGAGGACATACAACCGAGAATATTTTCAAACTTAGAATAACACAACATCCTGATGCGTTAAGAACGAAGCGGTGGGATACTAACAGCTGAACCATGACCTGAAACGGTCAAAATCCTTGTTGTTTCGCGCAAGGGGGCGAAGGATGTAAAACATGTAATAATCTGAAAAGGGAAGTTGTTTCAAAAAAGAGGACCTTTTGCCATCCCAAAGTTTATCTGGACTTGGCAAATTTCAGATGAACGTGGACATCAAAGGAGTTTGTGAAGTTTTCATAGAGGGAACTTTTGATTTTTAATAAAGGGGAGTGAATTTTGATAAGAGGGCGATTTAATGAGGGAAGCTTTTGATAAGGGGGGGTTTAATGAGGGGGGATTAAAAAATTGGGACTTTGTAATTGAGGATTCATCATCCCTTTCTGCGTGAGGGTACCACCCAAAGTTTTGCAATTATTCTGAGGCTTGCATCATCCGATCGTTGCCACCCCAAAGTTTTGCCGGAAAATTACGACTAAAATCGAGTGTTTTTCCCAAGTACTCAGTCTATACAGCAGATGGCGCGAGGGGTTAAAAGGGGGAAGGAAGGGTTTTTTTTAATAAAGGGGGATCCAAAATCGGGAAATTAGATCTAAAATAGGGTTTTTTCTAAAAAATAGTATTCTTCATAGTCACTAGATGGTGCCAGGGGTTAAAATGGGGGAAGAAAGGGGTTTTTAAATAAAGGGGTAGGAATTTTTAATAAAGGGGGAGTCAAAAAACGGGAAATTAGAGCTAAAATAGGGTTTTTCTAAAAAAAGAGTACTCCTCATAGTCACTAGGTGGCGCCTGGGGGTTAAAAGGGGGTAGTATTTAAGGGGGAAGTCAAAAATCGGGAAATTAGAGCTAAAATAGGGGTTTTTACGAAAATAGTGCTCCTCATAGTCACCAGATGGCGCCACGGGTTAAATTGGGGGGGAGGTTTTTTTAATAAGGGGGGAGGAATTTTTTATTAAGGTTTTTTAATAAAGGAGGGATTAATTAATTTTTAATTAATTATTAATTAATTATGAATTATTAATTATGAATATTAATAAGGGGGTGGAGGAGGGGGTGATCACGTGACCGGAAGTGGGCGGAGTCGGCCTATACTGAGATGCTACTACTCACATGGAAGATAGGTGTTCGCATATTTGAAGCTAGTTTTTTGATTAATTCACAAAATTTAAGAAACGAAAAAATAGAATGAAAAATCTTTAAAATTGCAAAGCTGATTTAGAAGTCGAATCCATTGGGAAATGCCTACATTTAAAAGAGTTCTTGCAAAAATCAGAAACAAATAAAATTTAATCTGTTAAGATACTGAACTACACTACACTTGCAAGAAGTTTTGCAAATGTGTGACGAAATTTAGGAGGTGGTAGTGTATGGAAATGCATGGAAATGATTAGGTTTGCGGGACCATCAAAACAATTGGATAGGCGAGGGCTAATGTCACAGGTGCGGAGCAGTCCAACACAGATAAAGACAACCAAAGCTCCCTGGTTGACAAAACGTTGTAGAAATTGTTCTAAACAGTTAAAGACGCCCTTATACAGACGTCGACAGCCGTCTCCAACAGTTAACTGACTTTGAGTGTGGAAGAATCATCGGTCTTAGAGAAGCTGGTTTGTCGTCTTTGTTGAAAGTTAGTTTGAAGAAGCCAACTTCGTTGGCCGCAATCCCAACACCATCTTACACATATGGCGCCAGCGGGTTCAAGAAGGATCCATCACACGCCGACAACCATCAGGAAGACGAAGCATGATCACAGAACGACAAGACCACCATTTGTGATGCCTGGCATTGCGTAACAGATTCGCGACTACAACGCAACTGCAAAGGGATTGGCAACAGGTAACACATTGAATACCTACCAGGTGGACAGTAAACAACAGGCTTTTTTCATTGCGAGCCTATCGTCCTGCACTGCGTTTGCCCCTCACATCTGCCGACATGCAGGCACGTCTTCAGTGGTGTCTCTCAGACAGAACTGAAACGAACAAGAGTGGAGTACCGTGGTGTTTAGTGATGAATCCCGTTTTTGTCTTGGTCAGCACAACGTGTTCGCCATAACCAGGGGTAAGGAACGCCACCCTGTGCATGCGACATCGTCACATGCTCCAGCACCTGGTGTCTTGGTGTCGACTAATGGTACCGGGGTGTCATTAGTCGGACATCTCCGTCAGAACTGGTCATCATAAGGGAATCTCTGACTGCCCAATGATATGTTACGAACATTTTGCAGACAGTGGCTGTCCCATTTGTTCAGCAGCATAGAACCACCAGTATGGTAGTACTATGGCCAGCATGTTCGCCGGACCTTTCACCTATTTAACACGTCTGGGACATGATGGGCCAACAACACCCAAGAGGTGCGCCAATCACTGTCGCTGAAATGGAACAGCGACTTCGCGCTGTTTGGCGTTCTATCCCCTCAGGAGGACATTATAGAGCTGGAGGACATTAGATAGCCTTCCCCTCCATATTTATGAATGTATTGCTACTCGGGGCGGTTCAACATCATGCTAATTATACCACTTTACCAGATGGGTAAAGTGGTAATTTTCCGTATTTTGTTTTGATAATGTAATCAATCAATCGCACATCTCAGTGTATACTAACAGCTGCCTGCGTTTCAATAAAATGGCATTAATCCTTCCAGGTGCTGCAAATTTTTTTCCTGTAGTGTATTAAAAAGAAAATAAACGCTGAACTTGCTGCAGTGCTGATGTGTCTCGGTTTTAGGGAAAATCCAAACTTGATTCCCACTTAAATAGGGATCACCAGCTCCAAAATAGCTAGAACTCTTACAAATGTAGGAACCAGTTTAAGAATTTTTTCTCTCCCTTGATAAGTGAGTCACAGAAGAAAAAAAAACTTTTATCTCTAAAGAAAGCTGACATTTATGTGCAGCGAGGTATCAATTTAGATTTAAATTAGATAATCTCAATAAACGCTTTTATTGTATAAAAAAAAAGATTTTAAACCTGGAGTTCTCTTCTGTCATTGAAGAATTTGTTTTCGGGAAAAAAAAATCTATTTGGTGTAAAGAGGGTAAATTATTTTAAAGGGCAATTATTTTTCTGCTGCCTTCGAAATTTTAAGGCAATTTATTTCTGTTGAAATTGATGCACTTATTGTAATTTTCTTCAACTAAGGAATGGGGATTTCTTATCATTGCTCTTCTTATACAAAATCTTGCTCATAGTTGCATTTCTATGATTTCTTCTTCATTTTGGATTTTTGCTTAAGAATGTGATTATCTATTCTCTGAAATCTTGTTTTGTTGCTATGATTTATTTACGATAAATTCAAGTTTTATTTTTGAAATGACAGGAAATTCTTTATTTAATTACACCTAGTTATTAAAGCCCTAAGTTCCTGACTGGACACACTAATATATTTTTATTCTTAATAATTCTGCGAATTTCTTAACAAAAAGTGAAAAACTTCTGATGCTTCTCATTAACAAGCAGACAGAAAATATTTTAAGGAATCGGGAGGAGAAGAAATTAAATGGTGCTGAAAGCAAAAGGTAATATAAATGCTTTTGTCGTCATTTTATCTCAAATCAGCCCTTTTGTGCATACAATGAGATAAACGACCAGGTCTTAAGGATCCCAAAGGATCAGAAAAGGTTGGGTAGATGATCCACTGGAAAGCTATTAGGAGTTGGGTTGTTTTACCTCTGAGCGGCACTTTTTTGCACACCATGGGCTAAATGGCCGGGTCACATGGACCCCGAAGACTCAGAGAAGGTTCGGGAGGGGACTCACTGGAACAGCTGTTGGGAGACAAATGGTAGCCTCCCGTCAAGGCCATCCAGCGTGTTCTTTAATGTGCACAGGGTATGGCTCTCCCGCACAAGGGGCCACGGCTTAATGTCCCATCCGAAGGACGGCTGCATTTTCAAGCCCATCGGTGACCCCTACTGACCGTGGACAGGGCTGAGAATTTTGCGGAGATAAATCTCAAAGCTGACTCAGCTGGGACTGGAACCTGGGAATTACAGATTACGAGCCTGGCGCGAAGGGGCATAGCGAAGGTCTATGGTTGCGGGGGGAGAGAAATCAAATATTTCCCAACTCTAAACTCAAATTTTGCCAACTGAGCAAAATAATGTCTACATTCGCTCCGTGGGGGGAGGGGGGGGGGTTACATTTTCATTTTGTTAAGTTTCCTCGATATTTCCAACAAACCTTAAATTCCCAATTTTCACAAATCGCCTTTATTCTATATTTTACCAAGTGCATTCGAGTTCTGCCAAGTGTTCTCGTTTTTTCCAACTCTCCTTAATTTCACAATTTCACAAAACCAATCTCAATTTTCACAACTCACCTGTACTTTACCAAGTGGTTTCCAGTTTTGCCAACTTCCTTGGATTTTGCCAAGTTGCCTCGATTTTACCACTTCTTCTTTATTTAGCAAAACAATTCCCTTTTTTACATCTCTCCTGAATTTGCAAAGTCACTTCAATTTTTTCAAACTCCCCAAAAATTTTATCAAGTTCTCTTGATTTTTCAACTCTCCTTAATTTCACAAAAACAATCTCAATTTTTACAACTCGCCCGTATTTTACCAAGTGGATTGGAATTTTGCCAACTGCCCTAGATTTTGCCAAATTTCCTCGATTTTGCCATCTCGCCACATTTTTACAGAAAAAAAAATCGCAATTTTTACATCTCAACTGATTTTTGCAAAGTCACTATGAATTTTGCCAGCTCCCCCAAGATTTGCAAACTCTCCTAAATATTGGGAAGTTGCCTCGTTTTTGCCAACACCCCATAATTTTATAGAAAAAAGATTGCAATTTTTACATCTCATCTGAATTTTGTCAACTCTCCACGATTTTGTCAAGTCACTCCGAATTTTGCCAACTGTCCCTAGATTTTGCCGACTCCCTAAGTTTTGCTAACTCTCCTAGATTTTGCTAACTCTCCTAGATTTTGCCAACTCGCCATAATTTTACAGAAAAAAATCTCAATTTTTACATCTCACCAGAATTTTGCCAACTTCCCAAGATTTTGCCAAGTTGTCCCGATTTTCCAACTCACCTGTATTTTACTAAGTGGCTTCGAATTTTGTCAACTGCTCTAAATTTTGCCCTCTCTCCATTTTCCAAACTGCCCAAGATTTGTCAAGTTGCCTCGATTTTCACAACTCCCCTTAATTTTGCAAAAAAAAGAGATTACAAATTTTTACAACTCATCTAGATTTTACGAAGCAGTTTCATTGAATTTAATATTCATTGTTTACTGGTTGTAACTCATTATTTGTTATTATTTTTATGCGCCCACAGGTTAAGTTGTATTACAATGAGATAAATGGCCAGGTCTCAAGGATCCCAATGGATTAGAAAAGGTTGGGTAGATGATCTACTGGACAGCTATTAGGAGTTGGGTTGGGTTGTTTTCCTGTGAGCGGTACTTTTTTGCACACCATCGGCTAAATGGCCAGGTCACAAAGACCCCGAAGACTCAGAGAAGGTTTGGGGAGGGGACCAACTGGAACAGCTGTTGGGAGACAGATGGTCAACCCGTCAAGGCCATCCAGCGTGTTCTTTAACGTGCACAAGGTGTGGCTCTCCCGCACACGGGGCCACGACTTAAGCTATTAGGAGACAGACGGAAGCTTCTCTCAAATAATATCCAGCAAATAATATCCAGTTATTTAAAGTGCAGTGTGTATGTCTGTCTCCTACACAGGATCACGTCTTAATGTCCCAACGGAAGAATATGACTCTTTGAAGACCATCGGGGTTCGCTTTCTGCAGATAAGAAAATTTCAACGCAAGTGCTCAGCTGGGTTTCGAGTCTTGGAAGATTAGGTTACATGCCTGCCACACTACTGATTGAGCCAATCTCTGCTCTCAATATAAAGGAATTTTCTTTTTTATTTACTTTTGAATAAGTATACAATTAAATGTACAAGAATATATATTACACAGGGTTAAATATAAATTAATGCGTAATTTATTTCCAGGCAAATGAGGCAGTCGTCTAAGGCTTCAACACTGAGAGGGGGGGGGGGGGGGGGCTCAAGATTTCTTTCGAACATTTTTATGGAGTAAATTATTTCGTAATCAGTACAATCTGCATTATATACACGTCTCGTTTTTTTACTAAGGTTCCCGTGGCCGAGTAGTTAGCGCGCTTGGGTACTGATCTACGGGACCTGGGTTCGAGCCCCGGGTAAGGCATGGATGTTCGTGTTGTTTTTCTGCTGAGGTGCTGCTATCCTCTCAGACCTTCTACTCTGGCATATAAACTGACAGGCTCCTGTCAGACCTCTGTGGCAAGCAGCTGCTTGAGGGGGTACTTAAAAAAAAATTATGCCAAATATGATGTGATTTTGTTAAATACATTAAAATGAACAGATGTTTATTTTCCAGTACATGCAAGTTTATATACGCACAGTAAATTTTCAGCCCTAGAATTAGACTTAGCCCTAGAATTTCAGTGGAAGAGGAATGAGCTGGGATGTACTTAAGAAAACAATCATTTCTGGCAATGAAAGGAATTTCGTAACCTCGGGTTCGAGTCTCAGCAATTTTAACGTTGAGATTTTTTCACCTTGCTTGCAATTGGCGATAAAAAAAAAAGCGATGCCGCTATTTGTGGGCAGATTAAAGTATCTGGAAGTCCCAGGCGCAAAAAAATATTTGAGAAGAACCCATTGTCCGAGAGCGTCCAGGCTGCGCCTCGCACCCCCTTTTTACGCCCTCCGTACTCCTTCAAGTCCCTACTTGTCTCCTCTGAAACAAACCTTTATCTTCTACTTCGAGGCTTCTCATCGCCGCTCGTGTAGTATCGTTAGACGGAATACGAGTTTTCCCCATTGGGGGGAGGGACCCGCCCTCCACCCCAATTATTGAGAGGTGTCCGAGAGTGTGTGTATGTGACAAAGGAGGAGGGATACCCAGGCTACAAAAAATTTGTAACTTACGAATGGGGAAAATGCATACAACAGGTTAAATAAATTAAATGACAGAAATTGAAAATTTACTGTGAGTTATATAAACTTGCATGTACTGGAAAATAAACATCTGTTCATTTTAATGTATTTAACAAAATCACATCATATTTGGCATAACTTTTTTTAAATACCCCCTCAAGCAGCTGCTTGCCACAGAGGTCTGACAGGAGCCTGTCAGTTTATATGCCAGAGTAGAAGGTCTGAGAGGATAGCAGCACCTCAGCAGAAAAACAACACGAACATCCATGCCTTCCCGGGGCTCGAACCCAGGTCCCGTAGATCAGTAGCCAAGCGCGCTAACCACTCGGCCACGGGAACCTTAGTAAAAAAACGAGACGTGTATATAATTGCAGATTGTATTGATTACGAAATAATTTACTCCATAAAAATGTTCGAAAGAAATCTTGAGCCAACGCCCCCCCCCCCCCCCCTCAGTGTTGAAGCCCTAGACGACTGCCTCATTCGCCTGGGTGTTAATCCGCCTCTGGCAGCAGATGTTACCATACATCATGCAAGAGGTAAATAGTTTCCTTGAAAGACAGCCATTGCTCGGCGCAGGGACGGATCTGGGGGTGGGTGGGGGGGGGGGCATGCCCCTTTCAGAATGCGAGCTTATTAAACTTATTTATATTTCATGCATTTATACAAGAATTTTTTTAAAAACCCGGTAACAGGAAGAGGGGAGGGAGCAATACCGCAATGGAAATCAAGTGTCTTGGTCCCGTCTTTTACATTTTTTCGGCTCCATTGTATTTCTTACCCTCCCTCCCTCTCAGTTTTTTCTAGATTCGACCAGGCCTAGTTCTCCGTGTTCCCCAAGGACTGGCTGGATTGAACCAAAGGCTGATTTTAAAGCTTCCTTTTCACTGCATCCCTTATTTGAGCAGCACTCTTAGCATTCTCATGATTGTGTCCTTTCCTTCTCATTTCATCTCATGTCCTTTCCATTTTCATTTCCATTCCATATTTTCATTTCCATTTTTCATGTCTCATCTCATGTTCATCTCATGTCCTTTCCATCCATTCTCATGATTGTGTTCGCACCCCCCCCCCCCCTCCCTAATATCTACAACATTCTGACCTTTTCCTGCTCTTGACGTGTCACGTCAAGACTTGCTTCTGGCCGGCAAGCTCCACAGTCCCCCAAAACTTGCTTCTGGCCGGCAAGCTCCACAGTCAGGTTCGAACGATACCTTTGAAGGGAATCCTTGACTGGTGCCATCCCCCCCCCTCCCGTTGTTCCTCCTCCTCTTCGACCGTCGGACGCTCGTGGGAGGTTCGGTTTTATCGGGACTCGCGCTGGTCGTCCGGCTGCTGTCCCCCGGCTCAGTTTAGCGTGGTTCGGTGCGGACTCGCCTCGGGTCCGCTCCTAACTCAGGCCATTCTGATCAGGCATTCGGTTTCAGCCTTCCCCTCACTTTATATTTTTCCCCTTTCATCACTGATAATGAACAAAATTTTCTTAATGAAATTTTATTTCAAGACTTCAGATTCACTCAATATTTGGCTACTTTATTTAGATTCAGATTCTATATTGTTTGGTGCATATTGTTAGACATGCGCTCAAAATTCAAAAAGACCTTCCAGGTACAGTCGCTCAAAGAAGTATCCGAACACTATGGTTGATTACAAAATTCAGAAAAAATATCTGGAGCGTGTACAGCAACTGTACACGCTGCAGTTACCGTTCACAGCAAACTGGAGCGTGTGCAGTTACTGCACACGCTCCAGTTTGCTGTGAACGGTAACTGTACACGCTCAATATTTCCGTGAGTGAGCCCACACGATCTAGCATCAAAATAATATGACCACCTACAGTCGCTCAAAGAAGTATCCGAACACTATGGTTGATTACAAAATTCAGAAAAAATATCTGGCAAAGATTTTTTTACAAATTAGTGATCTGGCAACCTTCGTGTCACGTAGGTTGCCAGATCACTAATTTGTAAAAAAATCTTTGCCAGATATTTTTTCTGAATTTTGTAATCAACCATAGTGTTCGGATACTTCTTTGAGCGACTGTACCTCAATGATTAAAAACCCACACTTATTGATTTATCAGCAACCGTCAAGTTCAAAATAACAGGCCTTTTCTCTGCTGTCCCCACGCAGGAATGATTATTCTACAGAAGGTCTTCCATGAAAAGAGATGGGGGGGGGGGGGGGGGGGGAATGGCATCACCTACGATGTAGTGTTGTTCTGTGTAGCGGAGCATCCGGTTTTGCAATTCAATTTACTACAGTTGTGCCAGCATTGAGACTTATCCCCTACCCCCGGTCAGAAAGGGGATACCGATAAGCTTATGAAGGCCACCGTCCGTCGAATGGGACGTAAAGCCGTGGCCCCATGGTACGAAAATGCCCTACCCTGTGCACATTAAAGAACATGCTGTATGGCTTTGACGGGAGGCTACCATCTGTCTCCTAACAACATTACATAGGGTACCCTTCCCCCAACCATCTCTTTCCCCCAACCATCTCTCAAGCACTCTAAGTCTCTCGGGGTCCTTGTAACCTGGCAATTAAGCCCGTTGTGTGCACAAAAAAAGAACCGCTCCGAGGGTAAAACAACCCAACACAACGTCCATTTTACTAAATGAGGGGACACAAGGATGTGAAGTTAGTTTTACACTTAAGAAGAACTTGAAACAAACTCCTCTGTGGGAACAATAGGGGCGGGGGTGGCTCAGTCGGTAGCGCGCCAGGCTCGTAATCTGTAGTTCCCAGGTTCGAGTCCCAGCTGGGTCAACTTTGAGATTTATCTCCGCAAAATTTCCCCGCCCTGCCCACGGTCAGTAGGGGACACCGATGGGCTTGGAAAGGACGCCGTCCGTCGGATGGGACGTTAAGCCTGGCCCCGTGTGCGGGAGAACCATACCCTGTGCACGTTAAAGAACACGCTGGATGGCCTTGACGGGAGGCTACCATCTGTCTCCCAAAAGCTGTTCCAGTGGGTTCCCTCCCCCAACCTTCTCTGAGCCTTCGGGGTCCATGTGACCTGGCCATTTAGCCCATGGTGTGCAAAAAAGTGCCGCTCAGAGATAAAACAACCCAACCCAACTGTGGGAACAAAAAGACATCAGGAGCGAGGATTTTTTGGAAATGAGTCGATTTTGTTTCCTACGGAGAAGATAATCCTCTTACAGCTGCCTCCGCGGCGGCAACATCATCATCATCACTCGGCAGCTCGAGTTTCGAATGAGAACATCGCGTGGTCTTTAATAACTGCTAATTGTTGGAGTCGGCATCTGACGCATCGAGAGAGAGGAAGTTCGGATGTAAAACAAACCACCGCCAGGAGGGACAGAGATAACTGCTCGTTCTTGGCGCGAATTTGAGGAGTGGAAGGACCATGTTAAGTGGAGAAAGGCAGAGGGAGGAACGATAGCAATCTCCGCGAAGCCTTCTCTTGTCCGACGCATCAATGGTAATCTTCGGATCCTCTCACACAACAGAAAAATCCCCCAGGCGACGCCACCAAGGACAACGGAAATTTTACCAATTATCTATTTAACCCCCTTATTAGTTGCGGCGATGAAAAGTCCGGATTAGTCGTGGTGGATGGGCTACGACAGTTTTAACGTCACATTGGTGTCGCGTGCAGCCGCGAAACCTAACAACTGGACGATTGATGCGTCGGAAAAGAGGAAAAAAAACTGCGCCGAGAATCACGTGGCTTGTTAGGCGAGAATAATAGAGATGATTTCTGAAGTGAAAGTGACGGCGAAAGTGGGTTGCAGAGCGGAGTTCAGAGCGTGGAAAAAGATGATGCCTCAATGTTCGAATGAATGGTTGAGAAATCATCCGCACTTGGAACTTAATCATAACCTAGCGTGACAATCGAGGTCGAGATTGGAAATGAAGATGAAAAACTGATTGGACTTTGTAAGATAAGTTTACTCTTAAAGATAAGGTAATGAAGATCTTGACTCGTAGTGAAATATGTGTTACGATAGGTTTGGTCTGATCCAGAACCCACCAACAGATCTACAACAGAATTTAAGTTGATTTACCTCTGAGCGGCACTTTTCTTTTACCCAATGGGCTAAATGGCAGATGGGTTGGGTTGTTTTGCCTCTGAGCGGCACTTTTCTTTTACACAATGGGCTAAATGGCAGATGGGTTGTTGTTGTTTCACCTCTGAGCGGCACTTTTCTTTTACACATACGGCTTTTTTACATACGGCTAAATGGCAGATGGGTTGGGTTGTTTTACCTCTGAGCGGCACTTTTTTGCACACCATGGGCTAAATGACCAGGTCACATGGACCCCGAAGGCTCAGAGAAGGTTGGGGGAGGGGATCCACTGGAACAGCTGTTGGAAGACAGATGGTAGCCTCCCGTCAAGGCCATCCAGCGTGTTCTTTAACGTGCACAGGGTATGGCTCTCCCATACACGAGGCCACGGCTTAACGTCCCATCCGACGGACGGCGACCTTTCCAAGCCCATCGGTATCCTCTAGTGACTGTGGGCCAGGCGGGGAGTTTTGCGCAGATAAATCTCAACGCTGACCCAGATGAGACTCGAACCTGGGAACTACAGATTACGAGCCTGGTGCGCTACCGACTGAGCCATCCCCGCCCCAAATGGCAGATGATAAGGGCCCCAAGGTCTCAGAGGAGGTTGGAGGAAAGGGACTCACTTGACAGCCATAGAAGAGCTGTTACGAGACAGATAAAACCCTCCCATTAAGGTCATCCAGTGAGTTTTTTGAAGAGCAGAGAGTAGAGGCTCTTGCACACATCTCTTACGTCCCATCCGACGGACGGCTGCTTTTCCAAGCTCATCGGTCCCAACGAGAGAAAGGAGGGGATTTTGCGGAGATAAATCTCAATGCTGGGCCAGTTGGGACTCGAATCTGGGAACTAGAGACTATGAGCTTGTTGCGCTATCGACTGAGCCAAACAACACACCAATGTCTTCGCGAAATGCCATCGTAGATTTAATGCAGTTTCAAAATCATTCAACTACTCAACGCTAGCCTAGCACAGTTGGATGGGGTTGTTTTATCTCTGAGATGCGCTTTTTTTCCACACCATGGGCTAAATGACCAGGTCACAAGGACCCCGAGGGCTAAGAGAAGTTTAAGAGGAGAGGGACCCACTGGACAGCTGTTAGGAGACAGATGGTATCCATCCGTCAAGGCCATCCAGCGTGTTGTTTAACGTGCACAGAATATGGCTCTCCGACTTTACGTTCCATCCGACGGACGGCGGCATTTTCAAGCCCATCGGTTTTCCCTGCTGACCGAGGGCAGGGCAGCCAGTTTGGCGATGATAAATCTCAACTGTTGTCCAGGTGACACTCAAACCTGGTAATTGCAGATCCCGAGCGTGGTTCGCTATCGATTGAGCCAAGACTCCATCTCCCTTCCTGGGAATGGCGATGATAAATTCTCTTCAATACAGCAATGGTGGATTTTACCCACGACTTACTTAATGAGTAACAGACAGACAGGTAGTGGTTACTATATGAGTAACAGGTAGGAGATTATGAGATAGGACAGTGTTGATGCTTCTGAAATCCTCATGGATCAAAGATTGATTAAGAGGTGATTGACAGACAACCCAGCTGCCATTCGTGCTACGTCACTTGATTTCAGACAGGTAGAATGTTATGCTCATCACCTAAAAGATAAGGTGCTTAGCAAAAGACGACTACAGACAGGTAGTGGTTACTACATGAGTAACAGGTAGGAGATTATGAGATAGGACAGTGTTGATGCTTCTGAAATCCTCATGGATCAAAAATTGATTAAGAGGTGATTGACAGACAACCCAACTGCCATTCGTGTTACGTCACTTGATTTCGCTCTCTCATGGAAGTGTCAATGCGCATTACAAAGCAGAAGTACGATATCAATTAATACTCATAATCTTCATCGTAATAGCTCTTTTATTTACGTTCAACAGATTCATCATTTCGGGCGGGGGTGCTCTGTCGGTAGCGCGCCAGGCTCGTAATCTGTAGTTCCCAGGTTCGAGTCCCAGCTGGGACAGCGTTGAGATTTATCTCCGCAAAAATTCCCCGCCCTGCCCACGGTCAGTAGGGGACACCGATGGGCTTGGAAAGGCCGCCGTCCGTCGAATGGGACGTTAAGCCGTGGCCCCGTATGCGGGAGAGCCATACCCTGTGCACGTTAAAGAACACGCTGGATGGCCTTGACGGGAGGCTACCATCTGTCTCCCAACAGCTGTTGCAGTGGGTCCCCTCCCCCAACCTTCTCTGAGACTTCGGGGTCCATGTGACCTGGCCATTTAGCCCATGGTGTGCAAAAAGTGCCGCTCAGAAGTAAAACAACCCAACCCAACGGTTCAACATTTCCTTCTTTTCTCATCAGCCAAAAAAGAATCATTTCCTGTATCTTTTCTTCACAGATGATTACATCAAACGGAATGTTATGCGCATCACCCAAAAGATAAGGTGCCTAGCAAAAGACGACAATAAGCCGTTTCGTAAATCGGAAAGGTGCAATGGACTTCTATGAATGACGGTGAAGACCGACATGTGATGGATATTGCATCAGAAAGATAAGAACATGAGAAACTGGTTATTCCATAGATGATGTGTTATTCAGGTTATTATGAGAACTGGGGATGCATTAGCGAAATAATCGCCAATAAAATGAATGACTGTTTATAACGAACTATCTGATATTCAAAAGTGCAGAAGTTTTCTGATCGGATTGTCGAGATTTTTCAAAATCTCATAACCATGATATTTTAAAAACCCATCCTATTAAGAGGTGAAGCATGTCTCAGTTGGTAGCGCGCCAGACTCATAATCTGCCGTTTCTAGATTCGAGTCCCAACTGTGCCAGGGATGAAATTAACTTCCTTCAGCTCACACCCTGCCTCCGAAAGAAACGGAACACGGATGGGCTTGGAAAGGCTGCCGTCTGTCTGGTGGGACGTTAAACCATGGATGGGTCTGTGTGTGCAGGAAAGCCATGCCCTGCTCGAGTTAAAGAGCACACTGGATGGCCTTGACGAGAGGCTTCAATCTGTCTCTTGTCTAGTGGGCATCCTTCCCATAAATGGGGGGGGGGGGTGGCTCAGTCGGTAGCGCGCCAGGCTCGCAATCTGTAATTCCCAGGTTCGAGTCCCAGCTGGGTCAGCGTCGAGATTTATCTCCACAAAACTCCCCGCCCTGCCCACGGTCAGTAGGGGACACCAATGAGCTTGGAAAGGCCGCCGTCCGTCGTATGGGACGTTAAGCCGTGGCACCGTGTGCGGGAGAGCCATATCCCATGTGCACGTTAAAGATGGCCTTTGACGGGAGGCTACCATCTGTCTTCCAACAGCTGCTCCAGTGGGTCCCCTCCCTCAACCTTCTCTGAGCCTTCCGGGTCCTTGCAACCTGCCCCTTTAGCCCATGGTGTGCAAAAAAGTGCCGCTCAGAGGTAAAACAACATAACCCAATTCCCGTAACCTTCTCTGAGCCTTGGGATCCTTGTGACCTGGCCATTTAGTCCATAGTGTATAAAAAAATGATGCTCAGAGATAAAACAGCTCAGATCATCTGCAACTTCCGTTATCATGCACCCAGCAGCCATTTGATCTTTCGTCATAAATAAAGCAGAGGAAAAATCTGTGAAGTGTATCATTGCGAAGATGATAAATACATTCAAAATTCGACTCGAAAAGCACTAGATATTCTCGTCTCCATTGCAAAGAGCTTTTATCACACAAACATCATGCCGAGGGAAAGTGAGTTGCTTCCCTTGGTGGGGCGGGGGTGGCTCAGTCGGTAGCGCGCCAGGCTCGTAATCTGTAGTTCCCAGGTTCGAGTCCCAGCTGGGTCAGCGTTGAGATTTATCTCCGCAAAACTTCCCCGCCCTGCCCATAGTCAGTAGGGGACACCGATGGGCTTGGGAAGGCCGCCGTCCGTCGCATGGGACGTTAAGCCTTGGCCCCGTGTGCGGGAGAGCCATACCCTGTGCACGTTAAAGAACACACTGGATGGCCTTGACGGGAGGCTACCATCTGTCTCCCAACAGCTGTTCCAGTGGGTCCCCTCCCCCAACCTTCTCTGAGCCTTCGGGGTCCATGTGACCTGGCCATTTAGCCCATGCTGTGCAAAAAAGTGCCGCTCAGAGGTAAAACAACCCAACCCAACCCAACTTCCCTTGGTTCAATTGTTAAAAAAATTTGGGATAAAGAGCATTGGAGGTGGATTTTTCTACATTGGTGCCAAAGGATAATAAAAGGAAAATGTACATAATTCAGATTAGTTTTCAGAAAATATAATTAAATATCGTACGGAAAGGTACTGCGATACGGAAAGGAACCTCGTGGACGGGAAAACAGACGAATTATGTGATATGTATAAATGCGACACATGAGAACATATCAGTTCCCTAAATGACGATGCTAGAAATAAGGAATAGATGCTGCTATGGAATAGGATCACTTCTGACAGCAACACAACTCATGTATCGTATTCTAACGTTGTTGATTAGGCTGTTGATGTTTCGTGGTAACAAAGCTTCCTCCTTCACAAGAACAAATCTGAGCTCGTGTAGAGTTTCGAATGATTACAATCGCTCAAAAAAAGTATCCGAACGCTATGGTTGATTACAGAATTCAGAAAAAATATCTGGCAACGATTTTTTTTAGAAAATAGTGATCTGGCAACCTTCGTGTCACGTGACACGATCTGACAACCATTGTGTCACGTGACACGAAGGTTGCCAGATCACTAATTTCTAAAAAAATCGTTGCCAGATATTTTTTCCGAATTCTGTAATCAACCATAGCGTTCGGATACTTTTTTGAGCGGCTGTACATGGCGTCCTGTAATTTGCCTCCCCAAGGTTTCCCACATACACAGTCGTATCAGAATAATATGACCACTTACTATGGTAGGTGGTCATATTATTCTGATAATAATAATAATATCTTTATTAAGCCTTAGTATGGTTATATACATAGATTACCCCGCTAAGCCTTATGGCTTGTCAGCAGGATACCTTTCAATCACACGACAGGTTTATTAAAGAATATGACATGTATAATGGAAAATAAACACATAATTAAAAAAGAAACTAAAACAACAACAACAAAAAAACACGTATTAAAACACAGACATGAAAAATTAAACACATTTATAAAATAAACCTATAAAATTTCGGATTACAGCACATATTGCACAAAACTATCACCTATGGTACAAGTCATCATTTCGCATTAAAATTGCACTTGCTTAAAGGATACCAGATACAGGATAGGACTTTTTAAACATTACTTTTCAATTATTTACATCTAATAACCATTTCGAAACTTTAGTTTTAATTTCTGAATAAGTGCTCAGGCATAACAGATCTCTCGCATAACAGACTGTGTATATTCAATTGGTTTAAGATCCGGGAATCTGTCCTGGCCATTCTATTATAAGAATCTTCACTTTCGAGGAAAACATCGACTACATAAGACTTATGAGGGCGAGAATGATCATATATCGGTGTTCAAACTGAATCTGGGTACATCTATGAGGAACACATTTGTCCACTTGTCTGGGTTGGAAGGTGATGTCTGCGCCACGTTAAGGAAAGGATGGGAACACAAACCATTGATCTTAACGCATACAGAACTCCTTCATTCAGCATCCTGTACAGGATGTCCTGAAACTTGGTCTCTCTCTGTGTCCTCTTGCAGGATCATGAGGCTGTTGCCTCTGCCATTCCCTTGCCAGTTCGTGTTGCTGTTAAAGACAGCAATCATCCTGACTAGTTGTGGCTCTGTGAGGACCTTGTCCAGGCTTACGATTAACCTCACTTGTGGGGCGGAGGTGGCTCAGTCGGTAGCGCGCCTGGCTCGTAATCTGCAGTTTCCAGGTTCGAGTTCCAGCTGAGTCCGCATTGAAATTTATCTCCGCAAAATTCTCCGCCCTGCCCACGGTCAGTAGGGGACACCGATGGGCTTGGAAAGGCCACCGTCCGTCGGATGGGATGTTAAGCCGTGTTCCCGTGTGCGCGAGAGAGCCATACCATGTGCACGTGAAAGAACACGCTGGATGACCTTGACGGGAGGCTACCATTTGTCTCCCAACAGCTGTTCCAGTGGGTCCCCTCCTCCAACCTTCTCTGAGCATTTCGGGTCGTTGTGACCTGGTCATTTAGCCCATTGTGTGCAAAAAAGTGCCGCTCAGAGGTAAAACAACCCAACCTCACTTGTTGCTTGAAACTGTATTCGAGATCTTGAGACGATATTTTGCGAGACATTAAGGACCTGGATGCTTCAGTCAGAGACTGGTGAGCTTTATTTTCTTCTATCTATTACTTTCCATCGTACACAGTCATTTACACGTCGACTTTGTGATATGATGAAATCAAATTACAACCCAAGTGAACACCAGGCTTGCTCGAAAGGAAATGAATGGCCGCACCAGCTACGCGCTTTTCTACATTGCTCGTTTTCGATCTTGTTTTAAAATGGATAGAAATCTATTGTGAAACATTTATTCACCTCTACGCCAGTTGGGTTGTTTTACCTCTGAGCGGCACTTTTTTGCACACCACGGGCTAGGTCACAAGAACCCCGAAGGCTCAGAGAAGGTTGGGGGAGGGGACCCACTGGAACAGTTGTTGGGAGACAGATGGTAGCCTCTCGTCAAGGCCATCCAGCGTGTTCTTTAACGTGCACAGGGTATGGCTCTACCGCACATGGAGCCACGGTTTAACGTCCCATCCGACAGACGGCGGCCTTTCCAAGCACATCGGTGTCCCCTACTGACCGTGGGCAGGGCCGGGAGTTTGATGAAGATAAGTCTCAACGCTGACCCAGTTGGGACTCGAACCTGGAAACTGCAGATTACGAGCCAGGCGCGCTACCGACTGAGCAGCCAGTATTAATGATAAAAAAAATAAATGAATATTTCCTCAAGCAGCTCCTTGCCACAGAGATCTGACAGAAGTCTGTGAATTTTTAACGTCATAGTAGAAGCCTCTGAGGAAGGCGAGACATCACATACATCCATGCCTTAGCCAAGTCTCGAACCCAGGGTCCTTAGATCAGTAGTCAAGCGCGCTAACCACTCGGCCGCGAGACGGTACGACCAATAGGAATGAAAGAAAATTTATTAAAGAGGTCGAACCACATCATTTCATTGAAACTTAGTTTTAAAAATTACTGGATGATTACTTACACTATGTGTTACCAAAGAACTGGCATACTTCCACAATCATTGATCATTAATTTCTAAAAATAACCATTGTGAGAAAAATGTTTCTGGAGATAAATTGAAAATCTTGACATACCAAACTTCAACAAAATTCGTCTAACCCAGGAGAACCTCACCTCACGGGGCCAGGAGTGACTCAGTCGGTAACGCACCAGGCTCGTAATCTGCAGTTCCCTGGTTCGATTCCCTCCTCGGACAGCGTTAAGATTTATCTCCGCAAAATTCCCCGTCCTGCTGTTGGTCAGTAGTGGACACTGACGGACTTGGAAGGGTCGCTGTCCGTCTGATGGGACCCTAATCCACGCACCCTGTGCAGGAGAGCCATACCTTGTGCACGTTAAAGAATATGCTAGATGGCCTTTATGGAAGGCTACCATCTGTCTCCCAACAGCTGTTCCAGTGGGTCCTCAACCTTCTCTGAGCTCTTGGAGTCCTTGTGGCCTGGCCATTTAGCCCATTGTGTGTTGGGTTGGGTTGTTTTACCTCTGAACGGCACTTTTTTGCACACCTTGGGCTAAATGCTAAAATACACCTTGCTAAAATACACTTTGGGCTAAATGGCCAGGTCACATGGACCCCGAAGGCTCAGAGAAAGTTGTAGGAGAGGATCCACTGGAACACCTGTTGAAAGACAGATGGTAGACTCCCGTCAAGGCCATCCAGCGTGTTCTTTAACGTGCATATATGGCTCTCCCGCACACGGAGCCACGGCTTAACGTCCCATTCAACGGACGGTGGCGACTTTTGAGCGAAATTCTTACGAAGCGTCACTTTTAAAATTCTGTTTTTATTGCTTCTGTACAATATCAAACGAATACTGTTAAATTTTTATTTTAAACGATATTTGAGGTGAGATTTTTAGTTTATTTCTAACAGAAAAATTTTCTTTTATGGAGTAATGCTTATTTGCAGAGTTGAGGATCTCTGAATGAGTCTTTCAATTCCCGTAGCATGTCACTCGCCCACTTACTCTTGATGATAATATGTGCGAAGAGATGTGTTGGCGATCTCTCGCTGGATGAGAATCATCTCGGATCGTTGATCTTCGCAGTTAACTGCAAACGGAGGCGATGAATCGCATCTCGTGAATAATGCATCGGCACGTGACAAGTGGAATCGTTAGCCCTTGGGATCATTCATTAGAGGAATCGTTAGCCTTTGGGATCATTCATTAGAGGAATCGTTAGCCCTTGGGGTCATTCATTAGAGGAATCGTTAGCCCTTGGGATCATTCATTAGAGGAATCGTTAGCCCTTGGGATCATTCATTAGAGGAATCGTTAGCCCTTGGGATCATTCATTAGAGGAATCGTTAGCCCTTGGGATCATTCATTAGAGGATTCGGATCCCGTGGAATCAACGTTTTCATGCAGCAAACGGAGTTTCAGTTAAGTCTTCACTTAAATTCGTTATCGGTAGGTGGAGACAGTAGTGGAAAAAAAGATGAAAAGACCGGTTAGAGAATTCAATGAGTGCTGGATAAAATCGTTCCTCATTTATTTAACGCGGTTTAAATAGTCGTGGTTATTGCAGAAGGGGGGACGACGACAATTTTTGCACTCAATTTAAAATTCCGGAAAAATATCTGGGGCGTGTACAGCAACTTGTGCAGGAGCGTGTGCAGTTACTGCACACGCTCCAGTTTGCATTCTTGACGCCTTAAATAAATGAGGAACTGCACACGCTCAATATATCCGTGAGTGAGCCCACACGATCTAGTATCAAAATAATATGACCACCTACAGTAGCTCAAAAAAGTATCCGAACACTATGGTTGATTACAGAATTCAGAAAAAATTTCTGGCAACGTTTTTTTAGAAATTAGTGATCTGGCAACCTTCGTGTCACGTGATTACAGAATTCAGGAAAAATATCTGGAGCGTGTACAGCAACTGTGAGCCCACACGATCCAGGTCTTTGTGAGCTCACACGATCCAATGTGCTGTGAACATTAACGCAACCGCTCCACTTTCCTGTGAACGGTAACTGCACACGCTCAATATTTCCGTGAGTGAGCCCACACGATCTAGTATCAAAATAATATGACCACCTACAGTCTCTCAAAAAAGTATCCGAACAGCATGGTTGATTACAGAATTCAGAAAAAATACATGGCAACGATTTTTTTTTTAGAAATTAGTGATCTGGCAACTCCAGATGAGCTAAATGTCCAGGTTACCAATGAGCTAAATGTCCAGGTTACAAGAACCCAAGCGCTCAGAGACGTCTTGGGAAGGGGTTCCACTCGGCAGCTATTAGGCGAGATATGACCATCCACCGTGTTCTTTAAGGTGCACAGAGTATGCCTCTCTTAAACACGGGGACGCTGCTTACTGTATCCTCGGATGAATGACGGTCCTTCCAATCCCATCAGTGTCTCCTATCTCACGTTTGGTGGAGTATAGTGGACATTATCTCAACGCTGGCACAGGTGGGACTGAAACCTGAGAACTGCAAATTTCGAGCCTGGCGTGCTCCCGGCTGAGCCACCCCGGCCCCATAGGAGGGTTGGGTTGCTTTACCTCGGAGCGGCACTTTTTTTGCACACTATGTGCTATATGGCCAGGTCACACGGACCCCGAAGGTTCAGAAAAGATTGGGGGTGGGGACCCACTGGAACAGCTGTTGGAAGACAGATGGTAGCCTCCCGTCAAGGCCATCCAGCGTGTTCTTTAACGTGCACAGGGTATGGCTCTCCCGCACACGGGGCCACGGCTTAACGTCCCATCCGACGGACGGCGGTCTTTCCAAGCCCATCGGTGTCCCCTACTGACCGTGGGCAGGGCGGGAAATTTTGCGGAGATAAATCTCAACGCTGACCCAGCTGGGGTTCGAACCTGGGAACTACAGATTACGAGCCTGGCGCGCTACCGACTGAGCCCCCCCCCCCGCCCCCCCATAGGAGGGATGGAATATTGTAAATGTATTTTGTCCCCGTGAGGAATAGAGGTGGTCTTATTATGAAGAGACAAATGTTAACAGAGAGTTAGATTTAGAGCTCAGTGTCTTCTTAAAGAAGCTCTTTATGGGAAAATATGACTGAAGGAGAATTAAGGACTTCTAAATCAGTTCCACAATTGATATCGATTTTGAACAATATTCGTGTGGTATTTAAATAGTTATGAAAGCTGAAACATTTTAGAACTTAGCTGGTTCCAAAAGAGATCATTCAATTTTAGCGAAATTGAAATAATCATTACACAAACAGCTAAAAATGCACATTCTGTATTTTTAGCTAAAAATACATTTCTGTATTTTTAGTTAAAAAGCTTCCTCAAAGACCTCCTTAAAAAATACATTTCTGTATTTTAATAAAACTTAATTTAACCTTCACTGCTTTAGTTTAAACCTGTTCCAAGGAAAATTCTTGATTAGTTTTAATAACTGCTATTTCTGTTGGTTTGTAAATGGTAGCTAGGTAGTCACTGGAAGGAGAGCTATGCACCAATCCCCTGTGATGATGCATAGAACCGGCCAGGCCTAGCACCTAATGTCCGACCCCGCCTTCTCGTGGTGCGGACCGTTAGTAACTTTCAAAAGAGATACTCTCTTGTGGAAGTGAACGGAAGGGGAGGTCTGCCAGATTAGTGTGGCCTACTGATCTGGACAACTATGATCTGGACAACTACTACTTTTCTTTTTTCCTGATCTGGACAACTACTACTTTTCTTTTTTTTCTACCCTGCTGAGGAGTGGTCAACCACACAGGGTCCTGGTGCTGACCATATAAACCTACTGGACTGGACAGATATATGGCTCTGAGCTTGATTATGGATCCTGATTTTGCTGCACTGGTGGGCTTCTGTGGAGGGAAAATCTTCCGCTGTGTTTTCTGTTTGTTTGTGGGTTGACAGCCCCAAGTGAATAGATTCACAGGATATGTTTATCAGCTGGTGGATAATCCTGAGCAGAAGTCATCGCAGGCACCTGAACTCTTTGCTTTTATTGGCATCGTCAAATTCTACATTGGAGGAAGTCTTCCAGTGTAGATGGCTTCAGCCTTTAGTAGTGGGGGAACGGGTCTTTGCCCCATGTCTGCGATTAGGGGCTGTTTGATATTGTCGGCATTCCCTCTCTCAATAAATAATAGTTTCTTTAAACATCCCACTAACCATTTTCTCTCCATAGGTAGTTGGAATGTGAGGACTCTGCACAAAGCTTTTTCTCTTGATGTCCTCACACAAGAATTCCACCGTTATAATTTAGATATTCTCGGCTTGCAAGAGACCAGATGGACAGATAAAGGTCAGATTCTTAAAAATAATCTTAAATTTCTCTTTTCAGGGGGGGATGACAATAAGCATCACCAAGGCGTGGGTCTGCTTCTCAGCAGACACGCTAGCGATGCTCTTCTAGGATATGAGTGCATTAATGAAAGGTTTCTTACAGCAAAATTTCAGACAAGCGTAAAAGACTTGAATGTTATCTGCTGTTATGCCCCCACTGAGGATGCCGATGAGGATGAGAAGGATAGGTTTTATGAACAACTTCAGGATATTTTGAATTCTGTCAAGAAAGGAGATATTACCCTTGTTCTTGGTGACTTCAATGCCAAAGTTGGTACTGACTCTGACCTTTGGGGAGGAGTAATAGGCCCTTTTGGTATTGGTAGCTGCAATGGCAATGGGCAACGTCTCCTACAGGTAAGTAAACTCAATGGATTCAGAATAACTAACACTTATTACAAACACCGCGACACACATAAGTACAGTCGCTTAAAAAAATATCCGAACACTATGGTTGATTGCAAAATTCAGAAAACATATCTGGCATTGATTTTTTTAGAAATTAGTCATCTGACAACCTTTGTGTCACGTGACACGAAGGTTGCCAGATGACTAATTTCTAAAAAAATCAATGCCAGATATTTTTTCTGAATTTTGCAATCAACCATAGTGTTCGGATACTTTTTTGAGTGACTGTACACATGGGTTTCACCTGATGGGCTGCATAAGAATATGATTGATTGCATACTAATTAACAGCAAATGGGCTAGTTCTGTTAGGAATACCAGGGCATATAGGGGAGCTGAAATTGGATCTGACCATTACCTTGTTAAAAGTGTGTTGCAACTTAAACTTAAAAAGTGTTATGCTAGGGTTAAAAAATTTACTTTTAATACTGAAGCTCTGAAAGATCCAGTTATAGCCAAAGCTTACCATGATAGGTTACTTAGTCATTATGACAGTCATGGTTTGCTTACTACTGAAGTTGAGGAAGAATGGGATCATTTTAAACAGGCTTTTTTGGACACTAACAGTACTCTTTTAGGAAAAAAGGAGCAGAAGAGGCAAAATTATCTGAGTGATAAGGCACTTGAGCTTATTTCGGAAAGAAAGAACTGCAGGAATGCCCTTAATCAATACCCTACTAGTACTAATAGAAAGCATTACAGAGACCTTAATAAACTTGTAAAGGATCAGTTAGCTGCTGATAAGAATCTTTGGCTAGATGGTTTGGCTGACAAAGCCGAGGAAGCAGTTAGACAGCACAACAGCAGAGAGCTGTACCAGATAGTTAATGTTTTGTGTGGTAGAAAACGGACAGGCATACAAGGATTGAAGGATAAACAAGGTAAGGTTATAGAAGGGGAGGATTCTGTCATGGCTAGGTGGGCTGAGCACTTCAGTGATGTTCTAAACAATGTAGTTAGTTCTATTCCCATTTTTTGCAATGATGATAGATGCATTGGTGGCTTTAATGTTGGCCCTATAACACAATCTGAAGTTATTTTGGCTGTTTCTAAACTTAAACTTCATAAATCCCCAGGGGTAGATGAAATTACTACGGAAATGCTTAGCTGGGAATGTTTCGGTTACCACTTGGATGACTGAAATTCTGAATATCTTTTATGATAAAGGCATGGTTCCTAAGGATTTTACCAGAGCTATTGTTATCCCTATTTTCAAAAAAGGTGATCGCAGTTCTTGTGATAACTATAGGGGTATCAGCCTACTCTCCGTTCCAGGTAAAGTTCTTTCCATGATTGTGCTTAATAGAATTAAGAATCTGGTTGACAGGCAATTGCGTGATGACCAATGTGGATTCAGAAGTGGTAGGGGATGTGTGGATCAAATATTTTCACTTAGGCAGATTCTTGAGAAATGTTTAGAGTTTCAGAAACCTTTGGTTGCTAGCTTTTTGATTTCAAAAAGGCTTTCGACTCTGTTGATCGTCATAATTTGTGGTTGATTGTGAGATCATATGGTATACCAGACAAGTTAGTTAACATTATGAAAGCTCTCTATAATAACACCGAGTCGTGTGTGAGAGTTGGTAAGGCTTGTAGCAATTGGTTTAGCATTACTTCTGGTGTTCGACAAGGGTGCATTATGTCTCCTTTTCTCTTTAGCTTGGTTATTGATTATGTTATGCGAAATTCACTTCAAGGGAAAGATTTTGGTCTTAAATGGGCTGGAGATACGAAAATTTCTGATTTAGATTATGCTGATGATTTAGCCCTTTTGTCAAATGATGTTGATGAGATGAACTCTTTCATTCGAGCTGTTGATGAGACTGGTAATAGAGTAGGTTTGGTTATAAACAGAGAGAAAACTAAAGTGATGAAAATTGGTCAGGCAGGCTGTGATTCAGTTAATCTGAATGGTTGCAGTCTTGTACAGGTGTCACAGTTTAATTATCTTGGAAGCTATGTAACAGATAATGGTGATGTGCGGCATGAGATTAACAGACGAATAGGGATTGCTGCCGGGACTTTTAAGAACCTATGGAGAGTGTGGAGAAATAGGCGTATACACCTAAAGACTAAATTAGACTGTATAATTGTTTGGTTCTTTCTAGAGTTAGTTATGGCAGTGAAACTTGGACACTTTGTAAACAAGATAACAGGAAACTCGATGCTTTTGATTCCAGATGTTTACGCAGTATCTTGGGCATTAGGTGGTTCAACTTTGTAACTAATGATGAGGTTAGGCAAAGGAGTATGCAACCTCCTTTAAGCAGCATATTGTGCAGAGAGAGAGACTGCTGGTTTAGCCATGTTGCCCGTATGGATAATTATAGATTGGCGAATAGGGTTATGAACAGTGTGCCTAAAGGCCTCAGAAAGAAGGGGAGACCTAGGATGCGGTGGGCAGACAATGTCAAAAGGACCTTGTTAGAATTGGTGTGCAGTGGCCAAATGCAGTAGATGTAGCTCAGGATAGACTTGCTTGGAGAACTAAATTGCACGGTCTGGTTGGACCTCCGTAGCCCATGGCTGCTTGATGATGATGATGATGATTTCTGTTACTGAATGCTCTGTCTTCCATATATCTTTAAATTCCAAGCCAATCTTGTCGAAAAAAAGAGATTTAGATAGCTTTCATTGATACCTTTTTATGTAATAAAGTTCTTCAGCTGAAAATGATGAAGTATCGTATTATCCTCCTCACTGTTCACATGGAACCGCAAGTACAGTCGTTCAAAAAAGTATCCGAACACTAATGGTTGATTACAGAATTCAGAAAATATATCTGGCAACGATTTTTTTTAGAAATTAGTGATTTGGCAACCTTCGTGGTGACACGAAGGTTGCCAAATCACTAATTACTAAAAAAATCGTTGCCAGATATTTTTTACGAATTCTCTAAAAAACCATAGTGTTCGGATACTTTTTTGAGCGACTGTAGGTGGTCATATTATTTTGATACTAGATCGTGTGGGCTCACTCACGGAAATATTGAGCGTGTGCAGTTACCGTTCACAGCAAACTGGAGCGTGTGCAGTAACTGCACACGCTCCAGTTTGCTGTGAACGGTAACTGGAGCGTATACAGTTGCTGTACACGCTCCAGATATTTTTCCTGAATTCTGTAATCACATGTCACGAAGGTTGCCAAATCACTACTTTCTAAAAAAAATCGTTGTCAGATATTTTTTCTGAATTCTGTAATCAACCATGGTGTTCGGATACTTTTTTGAGCGACTGTACTTATGTCTTCCTTCCTCCCACACGAAAGGCAATTGCTTGTTTTTATCTAACTATAGGGAAACTTCTATCAACTGGGATTGCAGCCCGCTTTACAGAATGATCCTTAATGATCACTTATGAAGAGGATGACAGCGATTCTTTCTCCATTTCCTATGATTCATCCCAATAATAACTTTACTATTAACATTCCTCTGGGAAGAGACTAACCTCCATCTCTATTGGCAGATCTGGGGGTTTTCTTTCTGCAAGATTTCAGAAATATTCCGCTGATGTAACATCATAATACTTTCTACTTCCTAGAGATATCATTATCGTTTATTTTTATGTAAAAGGGTTACAGAAATGTAACATGCAAATGTAAATAAATATTAATCATGTCGTTGCTAATAATTTTTACGCATTTTAAAATGAAATATTCATGAAACAGTAATAAGTTTATTTGAAGGTTTAAAATTCAGCATTACAGTTAAAACTCAAAAGTAACTGCAAAAGAAACTGAGTACTCATTCTAACTAGGTTTGTCGCTTTTTAAAAAATATATAGAATCGTAATCAGTCCTTCATCTTCATTATGAACACAAGATCTAAGGTAGCGGTACTCAACCCTTTCGTCGTCAAAGACACCTTTTATCAAGAATTATTTTCGAACACCCCTCTCCACCTTTACGAAAATATTAAATTTTTTTTTCAGCATAAAACTAGACGAAAACCTTGATTTGAGAAGGTTGAATACCGAACGCCATCACACCAAACGTTTCCACAAATTTCTAAAACGCCCACTTTGGACGCTGGGACTTTTTTGGAGGCTTGGACTTTTTGATCATGGTCTAAGGGTATATAAAACAAATTACGATTTTTAAAAAGATAGCCAATGACCACTTATTTGGAAGATATAAAAAACGAAAGGTTAGTTATACAAATGAAATACGAAAATGACCTTTAATAAAGATTTGGGAAACTTTTTATTGGTACTTTTTAATCAGTTTTTAAACCATTAAAACCCTTTTAATTAAACTTTTTTAAACTATTTAAACCCCAAACCCTTTACTAAATGTTTAAGAATTTGAAAGAGGTACAGTAGCTCAAAAAATATCCGAACATTAGTGTTGATTACAGAATTCAGAAAAAATATCTGGCAACGATTTTTTTAGACATTAGTGATCTGGCAACCTTCCTGTACGTACACAAAGGTTGCCAGATCACGTGATCACGTGTTGAACGACTGTACCACAGAAAGAGTGGGCTCAAAATAAACCAGCAGAAGTGATTAGCTTTGGTAATCTTTTCAATTCTATCCAATCTGCGATTCAGTTGTTGTCTTTCCCTATTGAGGGTTGGGTTGTTTTACCTTTGAGTGGCACTTTTTTGTCACACAATTGGGTTAAGGACCAGGTCACAAGGTTGAGATTCACTGGACAGCTGTTAGGAAAGAGAAGCCTCCCGTCAAAGTCATCTAGCGTGATTTTTAGCGTGCTCAAGGAATGGCTCTCCCACACACGGGGCCACGGTTGGAAGAAATATTCAATCCGACGGACGATGGCCTTTCCAAGCTCATCGGTGTCCCCTACTGACCATGGGCAGAGTGGGTATTTTTACGAAGATAAATCTCAACGCTTTCCTTCACAAGTTGGACTGGAACCTGGGTTGGATTGGGTTGTTTTTCCTCAGAGTGACACTTTTTTGCACACCATGGGCTAAATGGCCAGGTCACATGGACCCCGAAGGCTCAGAGAAGGTTGGGGGAGGGGACCCACTGGAACAGCTGTTGGGAGACAGATGGTATCCTCCCGTCAAGGCCATCCAGCGTGTTCTTTAACGTGCACAGGGTATGGCTCTCCCGCACACGGGGCCACGGCTTAACGTCCCATGCGACGGATGGCGGCCTTTCCAAGCCCATCGGTGTCCCCTACTGACCGTGGGCAGGCCGGAGAGTTTTGCGGAGATAAATCTCAACGCTGACCCAGCTGGGACTCGAACCTGGGAACTACAGATTACGAGCCTGGCGCGCTACCGACTGAGCCACCCCCGCCCCAACTGGAACCTGGGAACTACAGTTTGCGTGCCAGGCACGCTACCGACTACTGGCCACCCTCTTCCCTCTTTCCCGTTACTCATTTCCTTCAGATTTATTTCTGTTTGTCACTTATAACTGAATTCAGCTGATTAGATGCGAACCCCGATGTTAAAAGAACGGTTTTGTTGCTTACTTAATATGAGTTGCAGTTTATGGCATTCCTTTCTATTGCATTCGAAGCAAGCAACAAACAACACCCGCAAATGAGTCACTGATAAAAGTCCAAATATGACGCGGCTGTTCCCCATGCAGCATCATAAAGTCTCTTTTAGTGGCCATAAGGATCTCGTTAAAGAGTTCTTATTTCTAAGAAACTGGAAAATATATTAATGTTAAGATCCTTAGTTTCAGCTTGAGAGAATATCTCTCAACTGCACTGGTTACAACTCATAAAGTTTAACATCCTAGCATGAATCATTACAGTTGATCGCAAATTTTCTAATATTGTTAGTTTATGATCTTAAATCTTTAGCCCAATCCCATCGCATTTAAATATCGCTCAAGTTCCGTTGTTTTTATTCTGGGTAGTTCTCTTTTTTAATGCAATTGGCCAGGTCAGAAGGATCTCGAGTATTCAGAGCTGAGTGAGGATATTGACAGAACAGCTACTATAAGAGACATAGTTGGGTTACCACTGAGCATCACTTTTATTGCATGCCATGGGCTAAATGGCCAGGTCACAAGGACCTCGAAGATAGTAGCCTCCCGTCAAGGCCATCCAGCGTGTTCTTTAACGTGCGCAGGGTGTGACTCTCCCGCACACGGACCACGGCTTAACATCCCATTCGACGGACGGCGGTATTCCAAGCCCATCGGTGTCCCCTACTGAACGTGGGCAGGGCGGAGAGTTTTAAGAAGACAAATCTCAACGCTGACCCAGCTGGGACTCGAACCTGGGAACTGCAGATTACGAGCCTGGCGCGCTACCGACTGAGCCACTCCCGCCCCTGAGAGACATTAAATCCTCCGTTATGACCATACAGCATGTTCTTTGACGGGCACAGGGTATGGTTCCACTGGAAATTGGATCACGGCTTAACATCTCATGCAACGGACGACAGATTTTCCAAGCAACTAAAGTACCACAGAAACTGGATTGAAATGAGTAGCATAAATAAATAAATAAATAAATACCCCCTCAAGCAGCTGCTTGCCACAGAGGTCTGACAGGAGCCTGTCAGTTTATATGCCATAGTAGAAGGTCTGTGAGGATGGCAGGACCTCAGCAGAAAAACGACACACATACATCCATGCCTTACCCGGGGCTCGAACCCAAGTCTCATAGATCACTAGCCAAGCGTGCTAACCACTCGGCCATGGGAAAGGTATAGAAATATCTAAGGGCATTTAAAACACCATAGAAAATTACTTACAATTATCAATGTCATGAAAAACTAGTGTGCAACCACACAGAGCTCGTCAAACGAGTTGTTGTGGTAAGGAAATATTCGTCTGATAAGATTTGTAGAAAGTTAATTTAAAATATTAAACGTGTATCACCACATAGTTCGTTTTATAGTTGCATGCAAACATCTTAACGTTTGCTGTCTTACACTAAAAGGAAATTCATCAGAACCATCTTTCATTGTGAAATGCGTTTTATCTTGCAAGGGGAATGGACTCCTCGTCGACACCCTAATGCACATCCAATTAGAGCATCACCTAAGGTCACTCGTCTTTGAGCCAATAGCAGCGTACCAGCTCTAGTCGAGCTATTTAATCTGACAGACAGTTTTTTTTTCAGAAGGAAAAATGGTAAGTGTAAAGGATCACAGATTATTTAAAAATGCAGAGGAGAGGACTCAGTGGACGACAGCTGTTAGCAGCAGATGGAAGTAAGCGCTTAAAATGAGGGTTGGGTTGTTTTGCCTCTGAGCGGCACTTTTTTTGCGCACCATGGGCTAAATGGCCAGGTCACGTGGACCCCGAAGGCTCAGAGAAGGTTGGGGGAGGGGACCCACTGGAACAGCTGTTGGGAGACAGATGGTAGCACCCCCGTCAAGGCCATCCAGCGTGTTCTTTAACGTGCACAGGGTATGGCTCTCCCGCACACGGGGCCACGGCTTAACGTCCCATCCGACGGACGGCGGCCTTTCCAAGCCCATCGGTGTCCCCTACTGACCGTGGGCAGGGCGGGGAGTTTTGCCGAGATAAATCTCAACGCTGACCCAGCTGGGACTCGAACCTGGGAACTGCAGATTACGAGCCTGGCGCGCTACCAACTGAGCCACCCCGTTAAAATGAGCAATTCCCGAGTAGTGGATTGAAATTTTTTTTCGAAAGTTGCCTGACCAGAGCCTTATAAGAATGAGAACACACCCAATTTATGTGTACTGATATTGCTTTTTTTTTCTTGCATCACGTGACAATCGTCCAAATATGTGTATCGCATATTTTTTTACATTATGCGTTAATTAATGTGCATTAAAATATGTAAATACAAAGTGCTACGCACGGAATGTTTGCTGGTATAGTGCCTTAAAATGATGTATGCATTCATAACAGAAGCTAATTCGTTGCAAATTAAGCACATCAGATCTCTTCTTTTTTAACTATCCCAAAGATAATCATTACTTCGCTTATTTTGATAAACCTGACATTTTTCATGAGAACTACGAGTGTCGATAAGATGAAAAGTTTACGATTGCAGAGAGTTGCCCATGCTTGATTTCAAAGCCTTCATCTAGCTGATTCTTTAACCCTTTCAGGACCATAAGGTTTCTAAGAGTAAATATTAGTATGTAACAGTTTATTTTAGTTTGTTTAGACGTAAAATAAATAAAAATCATAAGAAAAATACATAACAATGTGTAGTTTTTTTGGAATTTTATGGGAAATATTTTTCCCAATGGACTATAAAGATAACACAAATTATAGTTAGGCTTATTATGCAATGTCTTTTATTTATTGGTTTATTAGAACAAAATGTTAACTAAAATAATACAAAATTATGAAATAAAATTACTATACAAAATGATGTGCTAATTATGATATTCTGCGAAGCAATTTCTTTTGGTAGTGAGGCAAAGATGGACATTGCACATAGTACATATATTATGCGTCCTGACAGTTCTGTTTTTGTTTTCTAAACGTTCCCGTTTACGTAATTGCGTTCGGCATACGTTCTATTTTGACATTCTGTGTAAAAAATGCAGATAAGGTTATAATTAAATACGACAATCACCAATTTTAAAATGGGAAAAATGTTTCCCTTGGTCGTGAAAGGGTTAACGTGAAAAGGTAATACTCCACTTAGGAAATTATGAAGTGGGAAGAGGAGGGAGAAAGAAATGAAGGACAATTTTCGTAGCACGAGAGACTCATCCTTCCTGGGGATATTCAATAAAGGCAGAGTTAGCACAATTAGGACTGTTTTCAAATACAAATGGTTAGAATCCGGTGGAAGCATGTGATCATTTCTTTTGCTCAGTCTTTGAATAATAGTTGCATAAATTTCGGCTCTTTGATAGTCAGGGAAAATGATTCCATCACAGTAGCGAGATAGGCTGCAAAATGAAGAGGACTGGGTTCTGGTTTCAGAAAAAGCAATGGATGTTTTCTTTCTAATGCATTTTTCTCTCTTTTTGAGGTCTCGCCTTCCTCACAGATCTCCGCAGCATATTTTGCTAACCTATTGCTCTCATACCTCCATATCAAGTTAGCTCCTTGATGTTTTTTTTTTAGTATATTCTTCTCTGACAATACTGAGGGAAGGTTCTTGATTTATCTGTCCTACACAAGTTTGTTTAAAAAAAACAAGTATGGATAATATGCAGCCTAAAAGAGCTAAAATGTTGGTTTTCTCATCACCATATTCCTAAACATCATGGGGTGAGGATGGCTTCGTTGATAGAGCGCCAGGCTCGTAATCTGTAGTTCCCAGGTTCGAGTCCCAGATGGGTCAGCGTTCAGATTCATCTCCGCAAAACTCCCCCATCCTGCCCTCGGTCAGTTGGGGATACCGATGGACTTGGAAACGAAACCGCCTGTCGGATGGTAAGTTAAGCCGTGATCCCATGTGCGCGAGAGCTATACCCTGTGCACGCTAGTGAACACGTTGGATGGCCTTGATGGGAGTACACCATCTGTTTCCCAGCAGCTGTTCAGTGGGTCTCCTTCTCCCAACCTTCTCTGAGCTTTATGGTTCCTTGTAACCTGACCATTAGCCCGCTCAGAGGTAAAACAGCACAACCCAAACATCATCCTATTAACTGCACTCTTAAATGAAACCCATGCTTTTTCAAACATGGACACTATACTCGAGAGAGTTGAAATTGCGCAATTATTACAGTTATTCTTCAGAAGAGAAAAGGGAAATTCATTGCATAAAAAACGTGACCTTAACGAATAAATAAAAAATAATAAATACCCCCTCAAGCATCTGCTTGCCAGACGTCTGACAGGAGCCTGTCAGTTTAATACGCCATAGGATGGCGGAACCTCAGCAGAAAAGCAACACAAACATCCATGCCTTATCCGGGCTCGAGCCCAGGTCCCTTAGATCAAGTAGTCAAGCGCGGTAACCACTCTGCCACGGGAGCATTCATTAAAACGCAAACACTGTATTAAAGTTGCGGGATTCGGGTAATTGTCACGCAAGATATCTGGAGTTACTTGTAACTCGCCTATTGTAAGCGTTATAATTTTGAAAAAAAGATTCTTCGGCATTCATTACAGCAGAGAGTATTTGACGGGTTGGGTTGTCTTACCTCTGACTCTTTTTTTTTGCATATATAGTCACAAAAAGAGAGGTGTAGAATATAATAAGGTCACAAGAATATAGGCATATAAGGTCACAAGAAGAGGTTAGCGGAAGAAGACGCACTGGACAGGAGACAGATGGAAGCTGCCCGTCAAAAGTCATCCGGCGTGTTCTCTAAAGTATACAAGGAATGACTCTTCTGCAAACAGAGCCACGGCTTAACAACGTCCCATCCGACGGACAGCTGTCTTTCCAAGCTCATCGGTGTCTCTTTTTTCACTGAGGGTCTACTCTCAGTTCTTACGGGAATTAGCACAGAAAATTCTTACCCTAGACACGGTTGGGACTCGAATTTGGGAAGTGAAGATGAGGAGCCTGGCGAGCTACCGACGAAGCCATCCCCGCCCCAGGTATCTGGTGAATTACATTATTTAGATGTATACAATCAAGCAATAGATTTGTTGATATTGTTTTCCGGCTTTACACAACCAATTAAACACGGATCAAAGTGATCAGACTGCAAATGAATTGTTTGTTCTTTGCGAAAGTTCATTGCACATTGAATACATTTCAGATTCATGCATGTGCAGAGGTTTAGAGGGCTTTCTGTCTTTCCAAATACGTTCGAAAAAAAGAGAAATACGAAATGCAGATTAGGTTCTTTATTTCACAATGACTTATCGTTAAATAGTGGATATGAATGAACAACAGAAGCAGTTTATAATCCCGTGGAATCAGTATTTAATTTGCGCAGGGTTGGAAAGCCAAGTGCAAACCTCTAATTACAGCTCACAGAGGTGCAATTAATGAATTTGTATTTCGGGTTTTTATGTTGCTTGCATCACGAGTCATTTGGTTCTGATTTGAATTTCAAATTGCTCATTATTTTCGGATAGGAGGCAAAACAAATTGCAAAAGTGAAGTGGAAACCTTCACTTCGGGTAGAGGGAGCACAGGATGGGGCTGCTTCTTCGTTTGCCCCCTAGAATGAAGTGGTGCTCCTCGCTCGAGACAGAGATGAAACGGAGGGTGTGACACGAATAACGAACAGATTCTGGGGATTGGTGCGTGACGTGTGAGGAAGGATTGGAGGCATAATGATTAGAGGAGGGGGGAGGTGTCGAGGGGGGGAGAGAGGAATGAGGTAAGCGTCACTGAAGAAATGCTTACCAGGTGAGATCACGGGCAAGAATAAGGGAAAATGAGAGATCTATCACTTTGGAAATTGTATAGAGGAAGGCTGCTTTATAAAGTATACTGAGAACATTGCAACATAAGAGGAGGAGATGGGAAAGTGATACTTTGGGAATGGATGGAACGGAGACGAAGAGATGATTAAAGACGGAGAAAGATTGGCAACACGCTGGGTCAAAGAACGATGGATTCAACTGAATCTAATATCAGCGATTGCAAGAAGTTTTCAGATACGTGATTCAGAGTAGAGCTAAAGATTTTACCATCATTTTTATTATAATTTCATCTCCGATGGATTTTGATGATCTCCGATGATCTTGAGAACGCTAGTATATGACTGAGAATGAGCAAGCATTCATGACAATAACTTCATTCTGTATCAGCTGGATATAGTTCATTGGGGGTTTCTTCGTCTAACAATTGATCTATCTATTCACGAAATCAAACTACCTAATACACATTGCATTGAAAAAAATCTGGAATCAAAAGCATCAGGATTCTTGCTGTCTTGTTTACAAAGAGGCTAAGTTTCTACCTTCAAAATAGACTTTAGAAAGATATAAATTGATGTGAGAGTCCTCCTTGGTGGAGCAATGGTCAGCGTGATTATGGACTTAGTGGGGCATGTTCTTATATGAGAAGATCTGTACAAACTAGGAGTAGTTTGTAGGACCATTACCCATCCTCTAAGTTGCATAAAAAATTGTGGAATTTGGCTATTTTTTTCATGATTTCCATGCATTCTTAAATGCGGTATTAGCAATGATTATATTTGCCGTTCAACTTTCTAGGTAATTAAACAGATTTACATCAAAATATCATCATTTAAAATAACTGAAACATTATTGCTTGACCAATTTCCGTCACTTTAGTTTTCACAGAATTTATACTGAGTATTATTTTCTAAACGAATTAAATTTCAAAGAATTGATATAATTTTCTTATTTAAAACAAGTCGAAAGAATGTTTATCGTGCATACAAATTTACGAGTCTTTTGAAATATTAATTTCAACGGTATTTCTGTCGAAATGAAATACGCATAACTATAATAATCTCAGAAGTGTACGATATTTCATTTCATTTGTTTTTCCAGCAAGAAATCGTTTTCGCCATTTTCCAAATTTCCCCCGTTGGGAGCAACTGATCTGATCACCAAACTGAAGAGGAAAGGGAGACAAAACGAGGTCTAGTCAACATCGATTTTGATGTCGAACTAATCATTACAGGGACAAATGAATCCACGACTCATCATTTGATTTACTAAGTGTTTGTCCCGTGGCCGAGTGGTTAGCACGCTTGGCTACTGATCTACGGGACCTGGGTTCGAGCCCCGGGTAAAGCATGGATGTTCGTGCTGTTTTTCTGCTGAGGTCCTGTCATCCTCTCAGATCTTCTACTCTGACTTATAAACTGACAGGCTCCTGTCAGACCTCTGTGCCAAGCAGCTGCTTGAGGGGGAATAATAATAATAATTAATCACTATTAAACGTTTAAATAACGGGATGTAGCTGGGTCCAGAGGGAAAATTGGTTTGAGCCGTGTGGATTCTGTACTCAAGATCTGACAGCATGTTAGGTGCTCTGGCAGCTGAGCTACCTGCAGTTGAGCAATCGCTCCTCTTCTGCTGACATGTGCTTTACACCATTCGATCAGTCATTGTCATCAGGATGCTCTTGAAGGATCTCTGGTCGTGTACGGTCGCTCAAAAAAGTATCCGAACGCTATGGTTGATTACAGGATTCAGAAAAAATATCTGGAGCGTGTACAGCAACTGTACACGCTCAATATTTCCGTGAGTGAGCCCACACGATCTAGTATCAAAATAATATGACCACCTACAGTCGCTCAAAAAAGTATCCGAACACTGTGGTTGATGACAGAATTCAGAAAAAATATCTGGCAACGATTTTTTTTTCGAAATTAGTGATCTGACAACCTTCGTGTCACGTGATTACAGAATTCAGGAAAAATATCTGGAGCGTGTACAGCAACTGTACACGCTCCAGTTACCGTTCACAGCAAACTGGGGCGTGTGTAGTTACTGCACACGCTCCAGTTTGCTGTGAACGGTAACTGCACAGGCTCAATATTTCCGTATGTGAGCCCACACGATCTAGTATCAAAATAATATGACCACCTACAGTCGCTCAAAAAAGTATCCGAACACCATGGTTGATTACAGAATTCAGAAAAATATCTGGCAACGATTTTTTTTAGAAATTAGCGATCTGGCAACCAACGAAGGTTGCCAGATCACTAATTTCTGAAAAAAATCGTTTCCAGATTTTTTTTCTGAATTCTGTAATCAACCACAGCGCTGATACTTTTTTGAGCTATTGTCCACTTGCCTGAGATGACACTGAAGAAACAGAGTCCCCAGATGCATTCAAAAGGCAGAGATTGACGCAATGGTGTATAACATCAGCAGTAGAGAAGAGACTGATCAGCAGCCTGTAGCTCAGAAGTCAGAGCACCTGACAGTTACTCTTCCGTACTATATTCAGTTCCGATCCCACTCGGCCCAAGATAGTTTTTCCTCTACACCCATCTTCATCTTGTTAGTTAAACAGTAGTTAAATAGTGATTAAATACTTACTAATCATTAAGGGTTTAGACAACCTTTAATGAAATAAATAAATCCCTCCTCAAGCAGCTGCTTGCCACAGAGGTCTGACAGGAACCTGTCAGTTTATATGCCATAGTAGAAGATTTGAGAGGATGGCAGGTCCTCAGCAGAAAAACGACACATACATCCATGCCTTGACCCGGGGCTCGAACCCAGGTCCCTTAGATCAGTAGCCAAGCGCGCTAACCACTCGGCCACGGGACGACTAGAGACCTTTACACTATCATTATACTGGCTTTCTATGTATATATGTATTGTGTAAGCCCTCAAGGTTAAATACATATTCTGCCGATCAACAGAGTCACAAACCTTGAAATCCACAAAGCTAGTTACTTTAAATTTTCGATAGTCTAAATGTTTTTCAAGAATTTTCTGAATGACAAAATTTTTTTCTATGCAACCCCTAGGTTACAATTACTCACGGCATTTCACTAGGAACAGAAAGTAAGCGAAATCGATCAATAAAATCAAGATGAACTTCGATCATCTTCAGCACGCCATTTGATGTTTTCGTCCTATATTTATATTCAGACCATCCGTTATTTGCATCAACATTTCACAGCTTGAGTCTTTCACAAATAAGTTTTCTTGAATGAAACAAATAAGTTCCACTCTTTCGAAGTTGTCAGTAAGAATTATTAACTACAGCCAAGTGTAATATTTGCATAGAGAAAAGTAATTCAATTTTGAGACAAGATCCCTCTGACCGGGAATCCAAAGGGCCCTTGATTTAGTACAGTGGGTGTGAGAGGGTCAGAGAGCGAATATAGAGACGATGTGATTTACGAACCAGGAAAAGGTGATCTCAACGGTTGCCAGGTCATGGAGATAACAAGAAACTGACACACTTGTTACTTAAGATGCGGACTCGATCTGGCATCTAGAGTCAGAAACAGTTGATTTGGTATAGTCGCTCAAAAAAGTATCCGAACACTATGGTTGATTAGAGAATTCAGAAAAAATATCTGGCAACGATTTTTTTTAGAAATTAGTGATCTGGCAACCTTCGTGTCACGTGATTACAGAATTCAGGAAAAATATCTGGAGCGTGTACAGCAACTGTACACGCTCCAGTTACCGTTCACAGCAAACTGCAGCGTGTGCAGTTACTGCACACACTCCAGTTTGCTATGAACGGTAACTGCACACGCTCAATATTTCCGTGAGTGAGCCCACCCGATCTAGTATCAAAATAATATGACCACCTACAGTCGCTCAAAAAATTATCCGAACACCACGGTTGATTAGAGAATTCAGAAAAAATATCTGGCAACAATTTTTTTAGAAATTAGTGATTTGGCAACCTTCGTATCACCACGAAGGTTGCCAAACGCCAAACGAAGATGCTGCACACGCTCCAGTTTGCTGTGAACGGTAACTGCACACACTCAATATTTCCGTGAGTGAGCCCACACGATCCAGGTCTTTGTGAGCTCACACGATCCAATCTGCTGTGAACATTAACCGCAACCGCTCCAGTTTGCTGTGAACGGTAACTGCACACGCTCAATATTTCCGTGAGTGAGCCCACACGATCTAGTATCAAAATAATATGACCACCTACAGTCGCTCAAAAAAGTATCCGAACACTATGGTTGATTAGCGAATTCAGAAAAAATATCTGGCAACAAAAATTCCGCCTTCGTGGCAGGCGGGCTATTTCAAGAAAAATAATAAATTACGCTTCTAGCAGTCCATTCTTTACAAGAGGTCTGGCAGGATAATACGCCAGAGAAGGTCTGTGATGTCAGCCAGACCTCAAGAGATAGACAGCACAAGAAACACATCGATGCTTTAACTCGACCTAAAACTTTGGTTTCTGTATTCCTCAACCAAAATCGCTAACCTCTCGGTTATTGAGACTAGGAATTTAATCTTCTGTTTTATTGCATATCTATTTTCTTATTGCTTTTCGCTCGTCATTTGTCTGTTTGTTGGGGCAGGGGTGGCTCAGTCGGTAGCGCGCCAGGCTCGTAATCTGTAGTTCCCAGGTTCGAGTCCCAGCTGGGTCAGCGTTGAGATTTATCTCCGCAAAATTCCTCGCCCTGCCCACGGTCAGTAGGGGACACCGATGGGCTTGGAAAGGCCGCCGTCCGTCGGATGGGACGTTAAGCCGTGGCTCCGTGTACGGGAAAGCCCTACACTGTGCACGTTAAAGAACACACTGGATGGTCTTGACGGGAGGCTACCATCTGTCTCCCAACAGCTGTTCCAGTGGGTCCCCTCCCCCAACCTTCTCTGAGCCTTTGGGGTCCATGTGACCTGGCCATTTAGCCCATGGTGTGCAAAAAAGTGCCGCTCAGAGGTAAAACCAACCCAACCCATTGTCTGTTTGTCGGTTTGTGGATTTGTCAAAACAGTTGTTCCACAGTATCTTTCAAACGCGACGGACAAATTTAATGATTTAAGTGTCAAATGAAAACTTGTGACACGAAGAGTGTCATTGGTTATAAAAAAACACCCCACCCCCACCTGCTTTTTTCCCGCTTAAAAAAGGGGAAATATGAAAACGATTGTTCCGCTATACCTTTGGAATGCGAGTGCAGAAAGTCATTTGCTCGAATAGATTACTTCCGATGTAATTCAGATTTGCATAGCTCGCAAATGGAAATGTTCATTAGATAATCTAAATATTTGCTTCATCAGTGATCATTGTTTGAGAAACTAAGAATTCTGACCATCACTGCTCCTCCAATACTGATGAATGATCACGAAAAATCCCTTTCCGCTTCTTCTTAGATAGGGATATCACTTGAGTTTTTGTTTTTAATATTAATCTGTTATAAGTGATAACTTTATTTCCGAAAGAAAGAATTTCAGGGATTAAACTGAATCAACGCTCTATTAGTTCTGATAGAAAGCATTATAAAAGACTTAATAAGCGTAAAAGATCAGTATAAAGTTGATATGAATCTTTGGGTTGGATCACAAAGCAGAGGAAACAATTACACAGCACAATAATAAAGAATTGTACCAAAAAGCGAATATTTTGTTTGGAGAAAAACAGAATTTAATTCGGAAACTGAGGAATTAATATGGTATGATAATTGAAAGTGAGGATACTGTCATGGCAAGGTCGGCTGAGCCAGAAAAAGGTGATCTCAACGCTTGCCATGTCATGGAGATAACAAGAAACTGACACACTTGTTACTTAAGATGCGGACTCGATCTGGCATCTAGAGACAGAAACAGTTGATTTGGTACAGTCGCTCAAAAAAAGTATCCAAACACTATGGTTGATTAGAGAATTCAGAAAAAATATCTGGAGCGTGTACAGCAACTGTACACGCTCCAGTTACCGTTCACAGCAAACTGGAGCGTGTGCAGTTACTGCACACGCTCAATATTTCCGTGAGTGGGCCCACACGATCCAGGTTTTTGTGAGCTCACACGATCCAATGTGCTGTGAACATTAACCGCAACCGCTCCAGTTTGCTGTGAACGGTAACTGCACACGCTCCATGTTCATTGCATTATATATTCATACGCATTATATATATTTAAAAAAGTATCCAAACACTATGGTTGATTAGATAATTCAGAAAACGAGTATATATATATATGCATATATATATATACTCGTTGCTCATAAAAAAATATTATGCCAAAACTTTAAAAATCATTCATTTTGCGGAATGAAACTAAACATTTTTCAGTATGACAACACGCTTTAAGATTTGCACCATAAAGGATTTTATTAAAATGGAAGATTGTTTGACGGTCATCTAGTCAGATGAAGTCCCAGCTTCAAACTATTACAACATGCCAAATATATATATTATTTCTCATCAGTTAATGATGAAATTGGACTTTTTGGTTATATCCAGACACGTACATCGGATTTAGTTTCAGGAGGCGGTGTCTGAGAATAAGACTTGAGTAGAGTTTCCTAATTACTAAAATATTCCACCGGACAAAATGGTTAAAATGATACTCTATATAGAAAAAAATTTTATTGTTGTATTTTAAATATATTTTTAGTATAATTATATTATGGGGCTGAAATAAAATTATACAAAGACAACTCTTTTGGATCTCAAAGGCAAGTCTGAGATTTCGTATAAAACGACCGGATATATATATATATTTTTTTTTTTTGGGGGGGGGGGGGGTCAAATCGCTTGCTCCTCTCCCTGTGTACGTCCGTTATCCGTACATCATTCTCTTATCGCCATTCATTGCAGAATTTGCATGGCGTAATCGTTATCTTTTCCCCATCCTAAACAGATGGCCGTGGTTCATCTAACAGGCTTGCTAGATATATTTTCAGAAAAACTTTGAATATTGTCTAATGCGAAAAAAAGTGTAAATTAATGATTTTATTATTGATGAATGATGATGATGATGAAAGTGATGATCTCTTTGTACTCATCACTGAGTAAATTTGCCATTCCAGATGTCCTTTATCCTTCAATTAAGTAATACTGGCAACGATTTTACTTTTGATAATCACGTGGTCTTAACACTTCATCCCTTGAACAGATTTTACTAATGTTAAGTTTTTCTTGTCCATTGTATCCGTTATTTCCGGCATTACAGATGCTTCTTGTAACAGCTGCAGTCGCTTAATGTTAAACGAGATTAAGATGCCCCCTTCTACGGACACGTTCTCGGATTGGTTGATTTTTTTTCACTCACATTCTGTTCTTCAGATATTCTTGTTACCTCAGGGGGTAGAGCTTTTGTCATCTGCAAACAACAATCCTTTGAAGGATAAGGATCAGGTGGATTCGATAATTTGGCGGCTGCTTCTCGGATTACAAAATCGTAAATAATAATAGAAATGAATCCTCGTGGCTCTTGAATTGGAATGAAGGATAGATGAATGCGGACAAGACAGCTGCTAAGCGTTGATTCGCCTGATAGGAATAGCATTAAATATTGTGATTTTCTTTTTAAACCTTCCTCTCAATATAAAACAAAAACTTTCATCCTCTTTGTGATAGCAGCAATGGGTTAAGAAGTTTTCCCCTTAATAGTTATTCTTTCGATGCACAAATCATGAGAGGAAATATCGAAGCTTTATAACTTCTAGGGGCAAAAAAATTAGAAATCTTCTCGTTTCTTATGCTGGTTTTTAAAGTTAAAGGACAATATCACATCTCGAAAAATATAAAAGACAATGTCAATGTACATTTAAATTTCGAAATGCAAAAGGAGAAAACACAAATACTTCTAAGGGATTCACCACGGGCATTAAGACTGCTAGAAAAGAGTTCGTCGTTGCCGTTACCACTGATTTCGGTTGCAGCAAACCTGGCATTAACTCGTCTTGCAATTTGAATTCGTCATCTCACAAAGCCGACGAATGTATGTTGTGTACTGCGGAGAGTGACAGGTAGAATGGATGTTGTGTACTGCGGAGAGTGACGGGTAGAATGGTTGTTTTGTACTGCGGAGAGTGACGGGTAGAATGGTTGTTGTGTACTGCGGAGAGTGACAGGTAGAATGGTTGTTGTGTACTGCGGAGAGTGACAGGTAGAATGGTTGTTGTGTACTGCGGAGAGTGACAGGTAGAATGGTTGTTGTGTACTGCGGAGAGTGACGGGTAGAATGGTTGTTGTGTACTGCGGAGAGTGACAGGTAGAATGGTTGTTGTGTACTGCGGAGAGTGACAGGTAGAATGGTTGTTGTGTACTGCGGAGAGTGACGGGTAGAATGGTTGTTGTGTACTGCGGAGAGTGACAGGTAGAATGGTTGTTTTGTACTGCGGAGAGTGACAGGTAGAATGGTTGTTGTGTACTGCGGAGAGTGACAGGTAGAATGGTTGTTGTGTACTGCGGAGAGTGACAGGTAGAATGGATGTTGTGTACTGCGGAGAGTGACAGGTAGAATGGATGTTGTGTACTGCGGAGAGTGACAGGTAGAATGGATGTTGTGTACTGCGGAGAGTGACAGGTAGAATGGATGTTGTGTACTGCGGAGAGTGACAGGTAGAATGGATGTTGTTTACTGCTCAGCGTGACAGGTAGAATGAATGTTGTGTACTGCGGAGAGTGACAGGTAGAATGGTTGTTGTGTACTGCGGAGAGTGACAGGTAGAATGGTTGTTGTGTACTGCGGAGAGTGACAGGTAGAATGGTTGTTGTGTACTGCGGAGAGTGACGGGTAGAATGGTTGTTGTGTACTGCGGAGAGTGACAGGTAGAATGGTTGTTTTGTACTGCGGAGAGTGACAGGTAGAATGGTTGTTGTGTACTGCGGAGAGTGACAGGTAGAATGGTTGTTGTGTACTGCGGAGAGTGACAGGTAGAATGGATGTTGTGTACTGCGGAGAGTGACAGGTAGAATGGATGTTGTGTACTGCGGAGAGTGACAGGTAGAATGGATGTTGTGTACTGCGGAGAGTGACAGGTAGAATGGATGTTGTGTACTGCGGAGAGTGACGGGTAGAATGGTTGTTGTGTACTGCGGAGAGTGACAGGTAGAATGGATGTTGTGTACTGCGGAGAGTGACAGGTAGAATGGATGTTGTGTACTGCGGAGAGTGACAGGTAGAATGGATGTTGTTTACTGCTCAGAGTGACAGGTAGAATGAATGTTGTGTACTGCGGAGAGTGACAGGTAGAATGGTTGTTGTGTACTGTGGAGAGTGACAGGTAGAATGGATGTTGTTTGTTGCGGAGAGTGATAGGTAGAAGAGAAACGGATCAATCCCAGATCGATGTACTGAGGGCCTTGCTACAATATGTCTTCTCAAGTCTTTGGGGACAATTTCAAGAAACATTAGACATTAGTCGTAGATCAGAACAAGGTCACTCCACGGCCACAACCTTTCAAGACGATCTCTTTATGTTTTTAACATCAAGACGGCATAGGAAAAGGATAGCTGAACAATTGTCTCGCGAGTTGTAAGGAGCTACAGGGCGGCAAGTTTCAAGCTATGCTATCTGTGTACAGTTTATGTTTTTAACATCAATACAGCATAGGAAAATGACAGCTGAACAATTGTCGCGCGACTTGTAAAGAGCTCTATTGTCTGTTGTATGTAAGCTGTATTGTTTCTCGCTATATTGTCTGTGTACAGAAGCCTACATCTTTATGTAGCGTCTTCACATATAGTCACTCACAAGAAGCATCGCTTAATCATTGTAATAATCATAATTTTTTATAACTGAATTCAGGAATAATGGGACCATTTTGAAGATGATATTTTTTAAACCAACTGTAGTGTTATGGATAAAAAAAGATATAAATGAGAGTCATTTGAATGATAAAGAAAGAGAGCTTATTTCTGAACGGAAGAACTGCATCGTCGCTCTACTAATCCTAATAGAATTTCAGAGAACTTGATAAACGTGTTAAGGATCAGTAAAAGTGAATCTTTAGCTTCATACCTTGGCTGAGAAAGCAGAGGAAGCAATTCACACAGCACAAAAAGTGAAATATAGCAGAGAGTACATATTTTATTAATGTTAGCCCCTACCTGATAAAGTGGTTGGCGCACCTGACTTACTAAACCAATGAACATGTCCATGAGAAACCACGACAAGGCAACAAAGTTTCTAGATTATCTCAATCCATTTGAAAAAAAATTAAAAAATTGTTTTGTGAAAACAGAATTTAATACAGGGATCAACATGGTAAGGTTATATTGATCGTTTTTGCATTATTATTGAATCATCGCATCTAATGTACACAGTTCTCCAGTTGTTTGTAATGACTGTAGGTTTATTACTGCCTTTATGCCAAGATCTGAAGTTACTTTGGCTATTTCTCTAAATTAAATCTACAGAAATTCTGAGGAGTAGATTAAATCACTTTCGAAAAACCTAGGATTATTAAATGTGTCTGTTGTCACGAAGTTGACTGAAATTTTGTATTTGTTTTATGATAAAGGTTTTGTTCCTAAGGATTTTACTATAATTGCCATTCGCCGTATTTCAAGAAAGTTGGACCTCCGTAGCCCATGGCTGCTTGAGGATTATGATGATGATGATGATGATTGCAGTTCTTGCGATATCTAGAAGAGTATCAATTTCTGTTCTAGAAAGTGTAGTTCATGTAGTGTACTGTCCCATTCTAAGATTTTCAAGACAAAAAAATTCTCTGTAGATCAATCTGTGCTAGAATAAGGTACAGTCGATCAAAAAAGTATCCGAACACTATAGTTGATTAGAGAATTCAGAAAAAATATCTGGAGCGTGTACAGCAACTGTACACGCTCCAGTTACCGTTCACAGCAAACTGGAGCGTGTGCAGTTACTGCACACGCTCCAGTTTGCTGTGAACGGTAACTGCACACGCTCAATATTTCCGTGAGTGAGCCTACACGATCTAGTATCAAAATAATATGACCACCTACAGTCGCTCAAAAAAGTATCCGAACACTATGGTTGATTAGAGAATTCCGAAAAAATATCTGGCAACGATTTTTTTAGTAATTAGTGACGAAGGTTACCAGATCACTAATTTCTAAAAAAAAACGTTGCCAGATACTTTTTCTGAATTCTCTAATCAACCATAGTGTTCGGATATTTTTTTGAGCGACTGTATATATAGAATTATGGTGCCAATTAATTCCTTGCATCATTGTGCTTAATAGAATTAAGAATTTGATTTATGGACAATTGTGTAATGGACAGTGTGGTTTCGGTAGTGGTAGGGATGTGTAAATTAGATTTTTTCGTTTAAACGATTTCTTAAACGATTCTTCATTTAAGCAGATTCTTGAGAAATTTCGGAGTTTCAAAAACCTATGGGGGGCGGGGATGGCTCAGTCGGTAGCGCGCCAGGCTCCTAATCTGTAGTTCGCAGGTTCGAGTCCCAGCTGGGTCAGCGTTGAGATGACTGTCCTGCAGAAACGGAAAGAAACAATGCTATTGGGCAAAAAAATTTAAAAACCCCGAAATAAAAATAAATTAAAAAAGAAAAAAAAAAGGTGAAAAGAAAAGAAATATCTGATTAAAAAAAATAAATTATATGAATTATTGAGGGAAATATTGGCCTGTATGTGTGTGGCCCGCGTCTTTATCTCCGCAAAAATTCCCCGCCCTGCCCACGGTCAGTAGGGGACACCGATGGGCTTGGAAAGGCCGCCGTCCGTCGGATGGGACGTTAAGCCATGGTCCCGTGTGCGGGAGAGCCATACCCTGTGCACGTTAAAGAACACGCTGGATGGCCTTGACGGGAGGCTACCATCTGTCTCCCAACAGCTATTCCAGTGGGTCCCTCCCCCAACCTTCTCTGAGCCTTCGGGATGTGACCTGGCCATTTAGCCCATGGTGTGCAAAAAAGTGCCGCTCAGAGTAAAACAACCCAACCCAAAAACCTATGGTTTACTATCTTTGTGGATTTCAAAAAAGCTTTGGACTTGGTGATCGTCATAATTTGTGGTTGATCGTGAGATCACGTGGCATACCTGATACGTTAGTATTATAACATGCAGACATCATTATGCTGAGTCTTGTGTGAGATTTGGCAAAACTTACAACCTTTTGTTTAGCATTAGTTCGACAACATGGGCGTCCGCAAAAAATTTTCCGGGGGGGGGGGGAAAGCTTGGAGAAAAATAATTACATCAATAAATTTTTATTTAATTATTTAATTTTATAGGATTTTTTTTCACAAGTAGATTATAGAATACAGTATTGCATCAATACAAAAACACGCATAATGAATTTAAAATAATTACGTTTAAATTGTTACGATTATAATTTGTTTAATTTTTTACTCGATCCCAGGGGGGGGGGTGCCCCATTTGCCCCTCTCTGCGGATGCCCATGTTCGACAATGATGTATTTTGTGTCCTTTTCTCTTTAATTTGGTTATTAATTATGTTATGCAGAATTCACTTTAAGGGGAAAATTTTGGTCATAAAGAGATTTGAAAATTCTGATTTTAAAAAATGCTGACGATTTGGCTTTTTTGTGTCGAATGATGTTGACGAGATGAACTCTAATTTGGTCTATTGATGAGATTTGTAATACAGTAGATTTGGCAGATAAAGAGAGAATATTAAAGTGATGAACATTGGTTAGGTAGATTTTGCTTCAGTAGTTTCGAATGGTTCCACCCTTGAGCAAGTGTCTCAGTTTAATTATCTGTGGAGTTGAGTAACAGATAGTGATGATGTGAAACACGAGATAAACAGAAGAATAGAGATTGCTGCTGGGACTTTTTATAATCTGTTGAGACTATGGAAAAATAGAATGCATACGCCTAAAGACTTAGGTTGTTTAATAGTATGGTCTCTTCTAATGTTTCCAATGGTAGAATACTCACGATACAAAACCCACTGGTTCCGCCTTTCGACACTACCAGTATTAGGAATTGCTGTGTTACCACTATCTACGGTCAGGGGCAAGACAGTACCATGTAGATATAGTTCATCCCCGACTATCCTATGACGAGCAGTCCTATAGAAGGAAAGCTCATCCATCGGTCAAAACCTAAATTTAATCTGTTCCCCGGTTAGCCACAACAAGGATATATAGATCCGAGTTGGTTCGGCTCCCGGAGTGGGAACTCTTATTTGGACCCAGATTTGAAAAAGGACCCTAGCCTACTAGAGGTACCAAGTCGTTCAGCAGGGTCCCGAACTGCTCCACTAAGCACCTGAACGATGTCTTAGATTGCCAACCGGGCTCCAAACCAGTCAGCAGATCCTTCGACCTCAAAATGGTCTTAGCTCTGTCCAACTGGGGCACAAACCGGTCAGCAGAGTCTTCGACCGCACTGGGCCACAAGCCCCCCCCCCCCCCCCCCCACCACCACCACCACCACGTCAAGGTGGTTCCCTGTCGAGGGGTCCTATGGTAGTGAAACTTAGACTCTTTATAAAGCAAAAAAACAGGAAGCTTGATGCCTTTGATTCTAAATACTTACATGGTATTTTGGGCATTAGCTGGTTTGTAAGTGATGATGAGGTTAGAGGGAATCATGAGTAGCTTCTTGGGCATAGAGAGACTACGTTGGGTTGGCCAAGTTGCCCATATGCAGAATGGCTGAATAGCGAATAAAGTTATAAGAATTTAACTATAGGCCTCAGAAAAAAGAAAGGAATACTTTGGATGCGATGAGCAGAAAATGTCAAACAGGACCTTTTTAGAATTGCATATAGTGGCCAAATGTAGCAGCTGTAGCTCAAGACAATCGTTTAGAGGACTTAATTACAGACTTGGATGGACCTTCGTAGTCCATGGCTTGCCTGAGGATTATGCATGTAGTGTACTGTCCCACTCTAAGATTTTCAGGACAAAAAAATTCTCCGTAGATCAATCTGTGCTAGAATAATGTTATATAGAATTATGGTGCCAATCAAATAGGAAGTTGTTCGACAATCACTTTACAACAGCAACAAGTTGTGTAGGAGAAAAGTAACTAAAATAGATTTTTATTATTTTTGCGCAACATTTTAATAAAAAAATAAATAATTTATAATAAAAAGTTACTTTCAGTTTCGATACAGGCTTGGCGAACCATTAAAATTTAACTACATCAACTTCGCGTTGCCTGTAGGTTAGTTTTTGTTTATTATTCCTGCTTATTATTAATATTCTTTGCTTATTATAATCACTCATTGTTTGTTTTATTACTCTTTGCTTTTTTAAGCATTGTTTAAAAATAATAAATTTTCTCTTAATCAGAAAAATTAAATTCCCCCAGATTAAGAATTTTTTGGCCGCAGGCTAAATCTAAAAATGAGCACACGTGCCTCTCTCTCCTCCCAAGGGGGTGGCTCAGTCGGTAGCGCGCCAGGCTCGTAATCTGTAGTTCCCAGGTTCGAGTCCCAGCTGGGTCAGCGTTGAGATTTATCTCCGCAAAATTCCCCGCCCTGCCCACGGTCAGTAGGGGACACCGATGGGCTTGGAAAGGCCGCAGTCCGTCGGATGGGACGTTAAGCCGTGGTCCCGTGTGCGGGAGAGCCATACCCTGTGCACGTTAAAGAACACGCTGGATGGCCTTGACGGGAGGCTACCATCTGTCTCCCAAAAGCTGTTCCAGTGGGTCCCCTCCCCCAACCTTCTCTGAGCCTTCGGGGTCCATGTGACCTGGCCATTTAGCCCATGGTGTGCAAAAAAGTGCCGCTCAGAGGTAAAACAACCCAACTCTCCTCCCAAATCATTGCCAAGTTACCAAATCGACAGGAATAATTTTGCATCAGTAATTACACGTTAAATATTATTCTTTTGTTATGAGAAGGAGAAAAAGATTGGCGCGATTTAGTAAATGTAATATTTTTCTTCTTATTCTTTTTTTTTTAATTTTCTAATCTAAATTTACAATTTCACTCAAGAATTACAAAAAACAAATCAATGTTTTTACACGGTTAAAAAAAATATGAATTAAATTACAAGGAGTTGCTAATGTTTCGAAATTTATCTTATCCAAGGAGGCAAGAATAGGACATTAATATTAATTATCTTGTAGAGGTAAAAGAGATTCGTGTAGGGATTACCTTCAAATATATCATTCTTTCATCTATCTGTTTCTTCCTGTCTTTTATGGAGATCATTCCCTTCAACATTGCTTTATAAAACACCAAATGTAGGAACTGTGAGAAAGGCTAGACTTCAGCAGAAAGTCAACACAAGAAGTACCAATCTTCATCCGGGTTAGGTGGTACCATTGAGCGGCAATTTCTTTGTACCCAATGGGTTAAATGGCTAGATCACAAGGACTCCGAGTGCTCAGGGAAAGTTAGGGGAGGAAATCGCTGGAAAATTGTTAGGAGACAGATGGTAAGCTCCTGTCAAGGCCATCCAGCGTGTTCTTTAACGTGAACCCGGTATGGCTCTCTTGCACACTGGGCCACGTCTTAACGACGGCGGCCTTTCCAAGTTCATCGCTGACTGAGGCTGGTGATCGGCCCCTTACTGACTGAGGGTAGGGCGGGGAGTTTTGTGGAGAGAATTCTCAACGCTGGCCCAGGCCGGACTCGAACCTGAGATCTGCAGATTACGAGCCTGGCGCACTACTGGCTGAACCACACACGCCCCACCCCCCAGCCCCCTTCATCGGGGACTCTAACGCAGGCCTCAGTTTATTCGCAGTTCACTAATCACTCTGCCACATAGAGCTTAAGAATTGCATTTCGTTTGTACATATGAAATAGAATGGCTTGTTCGAAGAGAAATTAGTTTTGTTGCAAGAGCTTGTAAGAGAACTAACATTTTTTTTTTTCATTTTCCCGACTCCTTCAGGTTAATGTGATTCTGTTGACTAGCTTATTAGCATGAAGAGGAGGTAAGTTCTATCTTCTCGTGTTTTGCGAGATGAGATATTCTCTCAGATATAGATGTTTCCGCTTGGGAAGAGAAATCACCGGTTATCTTGGGTTATTTCAAGTCTCGAAGTTATTTCTGAATGTTATCTCAGGTGCATTCTGTTGAAAGCCTTGGGTAAACGGAATTCGAAGCGAACGATGTCAACACGGACAGCTAAGCAAATGTTTCGACACTTCTCAAGTGCTTTGCTAATGTGGTTGGCACATTGCAGCGTCAGATATTTATTGTTACAGACCGTTGTTCTTAAAATAACACTTGGAACAATTTTAAGATCAGAATAGCAATGGATAAAATGAGCAATGATTTCATAAGAAATAAATGACCAATGATCAGTAAAGATTTCGCAGATGAAACAAATATCGATAAATTCGAATATTTACATAAATATCTAAAGATTCTAAATGCAAGAAATAAGTTTATGCACAACGCAATCTTATATTAAGGTACACTTGCATAATTAAAATCGGTGGATTATTTTTTTTCTCTTTTATGCATTTATAACTTTCGGTTCTCCTAAGCTAAGGCCACAAAAAATGGGCAAAAAATTAAAGGCTTCAAAAGTAACAAAAAGTATATATCCTGTAATTTCCGTTATCAAACAGTGCTAGAATTTAATTAAAGAAGACAAGTGCGAATGCAATTATTAATAATAATTTGTGTTACTTTAAGGAAAGATTTCAACCTTTTCAGCCGGTGGGGCATTTTTCAATAGTAGAGCAACCGGTGGGCCATTTTTCAATAATAGATGAACCGGTGGGCCATTTTTTAATAGTAGATGAACCGGTGGGCCATTTTTTAATAGTAGATGAACCGGTGGGCCATTTTTCAATAATAGATAAACCGGTGGGCCATTTTTTAATAGTAGATGAACCGGTGGGCCATTTTTCAATAGTAGATAAAACAGGGGGGGGGGGGCATTTTTCAATAGTAGAAGCAACCAGGGGCGTAGATATGGGGGAAGGCTCCCCCCAAAGTAAATTGGAGTTGGCAATATTCGAAGCGACTTTGTAAAAACCAGGGGAGTTGTGAAAATTTGAATTTTTTTCTATTTGTAAAATTTAGGGGAGTTAGCAAAATCTAGACAACTTGACCAAATCTAGGGCAGTTGGCAAAATCTAGTGCAATTGGTAAAATTTGAAGCCACTTAGTAAAATGCAAGTGAGTTGGCAAAATCGGGACAACTTGGCTAAATCTTGGGGAGGTGACAAAATCTAGGAGAGTTGACAAAATTCGAAGTGGCGTGGTAAGATATAAAAATTGGAATTTTTTCTGTCAAATTATGGTAAGTTGGCAAAACCTAGGGAAACTGGCAAAATTCGAAGCCATTTGGTAAAATACAAGTGAGTTGTGAAAAATGGACTTGGTTTTGTGTAATTAAGGAGAGTTGGTAAAATTCGAAGTGACTTGGCAAATTCAGGGAAGATGTAAAATTCGAATTTTTTCTGCAAAATTGTGACGAGTTGGTGAAATCTAGGAGAGCTGGCAAAATCATGGGCAGTTGCAAAATTCGAAGTCACTTGGAAAAATATAGGTGACTTGTGAAAATTAGGATTGTTTTTCTGAAATTAAGGAAAATTGACAAAATCTTGTGGAGTTGGCAAAATTCGAAACCAATTGGTAAAATACAGGTGAGTTGTGAATTAATTTTTTTTTAAATACTTATTTTCCTATATGGTCCTAAAAAGCAGAAAATAAAACTAAAGCATATCGATGGTGCAATCAATCACTGAGTTCGTATTCACTTCAAAGGAAGATAGGGCGCCGGCAATCTTGTCGATTAGGTAAATCGTCGCCCTATCTTCCTTTGAAGTGAATACGAACTCAGTGAGTGATTGTCCCATCGACATGCTTTAGGTTTCTTTTCTACTTTTTAAGGCCATGTAGGAAGGTAGGTATTTTTTTTTTAATTTATTTACATTTTTGTCGTTGAAAACACCTACCTTCAGAATTTTTTTTTTTTTTTTTTTTTTTAGAATATAATTTTTATTCATAAGAGTAAAGAATACAAATACATTTACACTTTGACCCGCAAAGCTAAATAGCTTATCTGCAGGAAAATGAATAAATTATATTAACATAAGTCATTCAGCCACAAAAATGGTGTACATCAAATAAATCCACAAAACACAACACATAAAAATCAGCTAACTAGAAAATACCAAATAATTTTTTAATTCCATTTTAAGTCTTCTAAAAGGATCTATATTTAGTAATTCTTTTGGAATAACATTAAATATAAGTGGTACTTGATATTCGGAGGTATGTTTCCCGTAATTATTTCGAAAATTTGGCAATTTGTAATAACCCTGGTTTTGAAATCTAGTATTTTTATTATGTTGAATTTTTAGTTTGTAAGTTTCGTCAAAAAAATTTTAAATTATTACATTATATTTATATAAATTGCTGTAGGACAAAAGATTTAAAAATTTTAATCTATCGGTAGAAGTTTTATAAATTTTTGCTAATGAAACGGAATAATATTTTTAGCTATTATAGACTGCAGTTTTTCTATTTTATTTATGTTAGTTAAGTTAGTTGTTCCATGCACAATTATTCCATAATTTAAAATAGATTCGCATATTGCTTTATAAAATAGGACACATGTTTCCATATTTAATACGTATTTTAATTTTTGAATTTTTATCGCTGATATTCTCAAGCTTTCACATATGTGGGATATACAGGCATTCCACCTAAAATATTCATCAAAAATGATTCCTAAGTAATTTATTTTATTTACTTGCTCAACAAGTGGGCAGCTGCATAATGATTCACAATTCGAAGCATCCTTTTTTCTGCAATTTATTTTATGAGTTTTGATAAAGAGGTTTTGATGAATATGAAATCCTGGTGAATCATCAGTTTTGTTTTTTTCTCATTTAAATAGATTTTATTATAATTTAACCATCTAATAATATTATTGTAATCTGTTTGAACCTCTGAAATGCTATCATTTAAATATTTCTGACTGTTTATTAAAACAATGTCATCAGCATATAGATAAATACACTATTTAATTTTGTATTGAACAAATCATTTATGTACACTAGGAACAATAAAGGACCTAAAATTGAGCCTTGGGGAATTCCACATCGTGTAATTACTTTTCTGCTGTAGCAGTTTTTTATTTTAGTAATTGTGTATCTGTCTGATAAATAATTTCTAAACCAATCTAACAAAATACCGTAATTTTCCAATTTGTTTAGTAAAATGCTATGATCTATTGTATCGAAGGCTTTCTTTAAATCTATGCAATTTTCATTTGATATATGACACATTAACATCGACCACATTTTTCCTCCTTTTTGGAATCGTGTTTGAGGTAGCCCATGACATTGGAGACGTCACAAGATTTAGTTTGAGAAAAAAAGTTCTCAAAAATATTTTCGTCAAAGTCGAACCCAGCGAAAATCCTCCCTCCCATTTTTAATAGGGGGGAATAGGGGAACAAAATTCATAATAATTTACGACGGTCATTATATGAGAGTTCATTTGACACCTAACTCGTAATTGTTGGCTCTCACATTCGCAAGATATAGCAATTTTCACAGTTCCCATTTTTAGGGCGGAGATTGCATGGGGTGGTCAATTTTTTACCCTCCATGCCAAGATTGCATGGTTTTTTCCCCCTCAGGAAGGGCACAATTTTATTTTTGCTTGTGACACTCCCACAGGCTTTCATTTGACAGACAGCTTGTTACTTTCCGCACTCGCGTTCAGGAGTTATTAGAGAACAATCATTTTCATATTTTCCCCTAAAAGTGGGGAGAGAAAGCATGGGTGATCATTATTTTATAACTATGACATTCGGCGCGTCAGAAGCTTTCATTTGACGCATAGCTTGTTACTTTCAACACTCGTGTTCTGCAGATATAGGGCGACAACCTTTCCCTATTAGCCACCCCCTAACCCTGTTTTTTTTTCAGGGGGTGTACAAAAGCAGGTCAATTTTTATAGCCTCTGACATTCCTAACGTCAGAAACTTTCATTTAACACATAGCTTGTTACTTTTCGCACTCACGTTCTGGGGATGTAGGGGGACAATCATTTTCGTATTTCTCCCCCTGTTTAAGAGGGGAAGAAAGTATGAGGTGTCAATCCCGTGTCAGAAACATTCATTACATGTATAGCTTGTTACTTTCGGCACTCCCATTCTGGAGATATAGCGCAAAAATTGTTTTCATATTTCCCCTGGCAAAATTTGAAGCCATTTAATTAAATACGGATGAGTTGTGAAAATGCGAGTGGTTTTGTGAAATTAAGTAGAGTACGTACAATCTAGAAAACTTGGCAAAATCTTGTGGAGTTGGCAAAATTCGATAGGTAACGGTTAATGAAGTGAAATAGGAATCTAGCACTTGGCAAAATCCAATCAGAAATCGATGGAAGCTGTCCCACCTCAATCCCCTATTGAACGTAATGCTCTGTTGGGTTGGGTTGTTTTACCTCTGAGCGACACTTTTTTTTTGCACACCATGGGCTAAATGGCCAGGTGACAAGGACCCCGAAGGCTCAGAGAAGGTTGGGGGAGGGGACCCACTGGAACAGCTGTTGGGAGACATATGGTAGCCTCCCGTCAAGGCCATCGAGTGTGTTCTTTAACGTGCACAGGGCATGGCTATTGTTTTTAACTGAACCTGGTGTAGAAGGGAAAAACGTCACCATGGTTGTTAGGTGCATAAATAAATAAATAAACGTCGCATCCGACGGACGGCGGCCTTTCCAAGCTCATCGGCGTCCCCTACTACCCTACTAACCTAATTTTGCGGAGATAAATCACAACGCTGACCTAGCTGGGTTTCGAACCTGGAAACTACAGATTACAAGCCTGGCGCACTACCGACTGAGCCAACCCGCCCCCGCGCCAGGCTTCTAATCTGTAGTTCCCAGGTTCGAGTCCCAGCTGGGTCAGCGTTGAGTTTTATCTCCGCAAAATTCTCCGCCCTGCCCACGGTCAGTAGGGCTTGGAAAGGCCGCCGTCCGTCGGATGGGACGTTAAGCCGTGGCCCCGTGTGCGGGAGAGCCATACCCTGTGCACGTTAAAGAACACGCTGGATGGCCTTGACGGGAGGCTACCATATGTCTCCCAACAGCTGTTCCAGTGGGTCCCCTCCCCCAACCTTCTCTGAGCTTTCGGGGTCCATGTGACCTGGCCATTTAGCCCATGGTGTGCAAAAAAGTGCCGCTCAGAAATAAAACAACCCAACCCAACCGGCCCCAAAAATTAAATTCCTTACTTACCCCACTGTCCATGCCTGTAATTCTCTATACGTCAGTGACAAGAACATAATTAAAGTCATGCAAAGTATTTATTTTCTCATTTGGCAACATTTGATTTCCGAATTTGTGAAAAAATTTCCTTTATGCTTTTGCATTTGCATCTTCATGTAAAACTTATTAGTTCTAGAAAAAAATTAAGAGAATGAATGGGAGAAATGACAAAAAAGACGGTAAAGAATGAAGGTAAAGTAAAAGGACGATGAGCCCGATTTTCATTACAGTAAACCATTTTTCAGCCGTCCCGTGGCCGAGTGGTTAGCGCGCTTGGCTACTGACCTACGGGACCTAGGTTCGAGCCCCGGATAAGGCATGGATGTTCGTGTTGTTTTCTGCTGAGGTCCTGCCATCCTCACAGACCATCTACTATGACATATAAACTGACAGGCTCCTGTCAGACCTCTGTGGCAGGCAGCTGCTTGAGGAGGTATTTATTTATTTATTTTAAAAAATTTTTCTCCCCATTTTAGAGACCTTTAAAAATGTTCCTGAAAAATGCATAATATGCACAAGTTTAATAATGTTTTGCCTCCGTTAGTCTTAATACCATTCTCCAAAGAGAACAGAGTGATTTTTGAAATTCATCATCTATGCTGTAAAAGGTTAAAGCTCTGATCTGTTATGATTGCGTTATTAATCATGTTGCTGAGTTTTCGTTGCACAAAAATAAAGAGATAAATTATTCCCTTTCTTCGAATGAGAGCACAATTTTGTTTTTTACCGATCTTCCGATTGCTTTTCGCTCGTTTTTTGTCAGTTCGTAAATTTGTTAAAATAGTTGTTTCACTATATCTTTCGGACGCGACGGGTTGTTTTACCTCTGAGTGGCACTTTTTTGCACATCATGGGCTAAATGGCCAGGTCACATGGACCCCGAAGGCTCAGAGAAGGTTGGGGGAGGGGACCCACTGGAACAGCTGTTGGGAGACAGATGGTAGCCTCCCGTCAAGGCCATCCAGCGTGTTCTTTAACGTGCATAGGGTATGGCTCTCCCTCACACGGGCCACGGCTTAACGTCCCATCCGAGGGACGGCGGCCTTTCCAAGCCCATCGGTGTCCCCTACTGACCGTGGGCAGGGCGGGGAATTTTGCGGAGATAAATCTCAACGCTGATCCAGCTGGGACTCGAACCTGGGAACTACAGATAACGAGCCTGGCGCGCTACCGACTGAGCCACCCTCGCCCCCACAGACGCGACGGGAAGAAATGATTAATGTGTCAAATGACAGCTTATGACGCAGAGATTGTCAGAGGCTGAAAAACATTGACCCCTCCATGGTTCCTTCTTCCCTAATAAAAGGGAAATATTAAATCGTTCCTTCGGAACGGGAGGGCCGAACGTAGCACGGTTCTATGTCAAATGAAATCGTTATAACTTCGGAACGGGAGGGCCGAACGTAGCACGTTCTATGTCAAATGAAAGCTTGAGAGGTTGAGAATGTTGTCCAATAAAAATATCCCTCCCTCTTGATTTCTTCCCTCCTAAAAAAGGGGAAATGTGAAAGTATCCTTCTATTTTATCTTCGAAATGCGAGGGACTGTAGTTACGAGTTAGATGTCAAATGGAAGTGCATATGAGAACCATCATAGATTACTTCGAATTTGTTCCATGCTGCCCCTCCCCATAAGGGAGCGAATTTTCATGCTGGTCGACCATAATGAGTTATATCTTAAATTAAAACTTCTGACATATTCAATGTATTGGACTACGTGAAAAACGATTTCAAAAAAAGGGGAGGAAAAATGTGGCCGATAAGTCAAATATCAGAGGAAAGTTTCTGAAGGTCGGTGTTTTTAGTGAAAAAGAAAATAAGTATAGATGTAAAGTAAAAAAAAATTAAAAACATTTATCTTCCTATATGCGCCCTAAAAAGTAGAAAATATTATCTGTGACATACCGATGGTGCAATCAGTCACTGCATCCGTATTCACTTCAAGGGGGGGGGGGGGGATCGGTAGCGCGCCAGGCTCGTAATCTGTAGTTCCCAGGTTCGAGTCCCAGCTGGGTCAGCGTTGAGATTTATCTCCGCAAAATTCCCTGCCCTGCCCACGGTCAATAGGGGACACCGATGGGCTTGGAACCTTCTCTGAGCCTTCGGGGTCCATGTGACCTGACCATTTAGCCCATGGTGTGCAAAAAAGTGCCGCTCAGAGGTAAAACAACCCAACAACGCAATAAATCAAATCTTTTGATTTCTTCCGACAGAATTTAACATTCAGTCCTCGTCGTGTAGAAAGACCGATACAATGAAGTGAACGGGAAATAGCGTGTCATGCAACGATTAATACTACCCCGTGGTTTCCTGCTCCGTTCAAAAATAATTCTCCATCTCCTTCGGTTTCCGTTTCCCCAAGGTGCGAGACTAAACCATAACCGGGAGAAAGTGCGTCAGGTGAGTCTGGGCGCGTTAGTCTGCCTCGTGTAGCTACGGTCGGCTGCTCTGCCCGTTCCGTCAACAAGCGCGCTATTGACATATCGTCGCCAACACGGTATTTACTGGTTTTATGTTGCTCGTTGCGGGGCCGCCCTTGTGATTTCCTCGCTCATAGTCAACAAGTCGGGGCCGTTATGTTCACAGGTGCGAGCGGAGAAGGTGTAGCTCCGACCGCCTGCATGGGCGCGAGCTGTTTGCTCAGGTAATAGCCGCAATGGGGGCCGCTTTGCCGACCCATTAGAAGGGTGGTCCGCCTGCTGACACAGCACAATAACGCCTCGGCTGCGAGCTCGGCAATCTGCAAGCACCCAGAGGCCATTTCTCACATAACTGCTTTTAGTGGCCGACCAGCCCTGGAAGCAGTATTTGAGCAGCACAATGGTACAAAGGTAGCTGCCAGATGATGTGGGGAAAGAGTTTGGTGGTAATGTAGGGTAATACTTTGCATGGCAATTGACTGGGTAACACTCTCAAACAGGTTTCGTTAATTGAGTTATTCCTCGAATAATGGTTCTGTGGTTTGTCATTTCCGTGAACTTGAGGAGTTCAAATAGTTTTCTGCAGCATCTTGAGTGAAGCCAACATCCATCGAAATTCGTAATGAACAATTTTAAAAAAGAAATTCATTGAAGGCCAAACCATTGGGTAGGTTGGGTTGTTTTACCTCTGAGCGGCACTTTTTTGCACACCAAATGTCCGTCCCGTGGCCGAGTGGTTAGCGCGCTTGGCTACTGATCTACGGGACCTGGGTTCGAGCCCCGGGTAAGGCATGGATGTATGTGTCGTTTTTCTGCTGAGGTCCTGCCATCCTCACAGCCCTTTTACTATGGCATATAAACTGACAGGCTCCTGTCAGACCTCTGTGGCAAGCAGCTGCTTGAGAGGGTATTTATTTTTTTATGGGCTTAAATGGCCAGGTCACATGGACCCCAAAGGCTCAGAGAAGGTTGGGGGAAGGGACCCACTGGAACAGCTGTTGGGAGACAGATGGTAGCCTCCCGTCAAGGCCATCCAGCGTGTTCTTTAACGTGCACAGGGTATGGCTCTCCCGCACACGGGGCCACGGCTTAACGTCCCATCAGACGGACGGCGGCTTTTCCAAGCCCATCGGTGTCCCCTACTGACCGTGGGCAGGGCGGGGAATTTTGCGGAGATAAATCTCAACGCTGACCCAGCTGGGACTCGAACCTGGGAACTACAGATTACGAGCCTGGCGCGCTACCGACTGAGCCACCCCCGCCCCAACCATTGCGTAACAAGCATGGAACAGAGTACCTCACATTTTAGTCCAAGAAGCACGATGTAAATTATTTGTTATAATTAGCAGTTCATTCTATCAAAAATATTCAACTCTATCCTATTATCCAGAATATAATTAATAAACATACATTCATTTTTGGCAGTCAACTTATAAATATAAATTATAAGTTGACTGCCAAAAAATTAAATTAACACTTTTCAAATAATTTAAAAACTTCATGAATGTCCACAAAGACTAGAGTGTGTGATATCATTTTCTACTTTTAAGTGGGGACATAAAAGGCAAGAAAAAGCTCGCACGTTGATTGGTGAAAAGAAAAATATCTCGAAAATAAGTCTCAGAGTTATGTTTTTAGAAGTCCTATGGGTTTTTGGAATGCAATCAAAATGCGAATCTATACTTACAGCAATTGTTCTCAACCTTTTATGCTTCACGTACCCCCTGGAAATGTGTATGTAACTGGCGTACCCCTTGTGTAGATAGATACTACTATAGTTGTAGTATAACAATGGGAATAAAACTTTGTTACTGGATCTAGCGACTTTTGAGTTCTCACGGCGTACCCCAAAAACTTTTACCGCGTACCCCATTTTGAGAACCGCTACTTTAGCGTAACGAAAAATTTCAAACATTTTGTTAAAATATTATTCATTACATCAGGCACGTACCCAGGATTTAGTTTTAGAAAGGGTTGATAATTTAGACGATTAGACTTCAGTAGGGTTTCAAAATTGCTAAAATATTCCACCAAACAGGAAAGGTTAAAATAATATTCTATATGGAATAAAATTTTATAGCTTCTTAAATGTATTTTTTAGCCTCTGTGGCAAGCAGCTGCTTGAGGGGGTATATTTATATATATATTTTTATATGGTATGGGGCTAAAATAAAATTATACAACAAGAAGACTTCTATTTTGGATTTCATAGCAGTTAGATAAGTTTGAGATTTCGTATAAGACCGGGTTTTCGGTCTTATATGAATAATATAATGCAAGGATCTGCAATATAATGCAAAGATGTACCCAGCGAGGTGGGGGTGGAGGTTGTTCAGACTCCCCTTCCTGGTTGAGGAGTTACGTACTAAATATTAGTTGGTCTTGGGAGAGCTCATGCTCAAAACAGCCGAGACGACTTCGGGCTCAAATTGATTTAAATTTTAAATTTTTTTTGTAATTCTGGAAAAACCTATTAGATACTTTTTTATTATAATTTCAATCTTTTAATCAGTCTTTAGTAATTGAAAATAAGCATCATGCGGGCATTTTGTTGTTTTTATTTTCTATATTTAATAAATGAATGGTTATCATTAATAATGTAAGAACAAAATAAATGATTCGCGAAATGCATTTCTTTTTATATGGCGTATGATGCGTCAAAGAAATTTTTCTCCAAATGGGGCTCAAGAGTTGTCGAAACGATTGCGGTTTTAGTTGACTCGAAAAATTGAGCCCGAATTCAATTCTAGTAGGTACTGTTCCAGAAGACATACACTTTATTAGCTCTACTTAAAGCAATAGTGAACAATCACTTCGGTCGTAGCTGGGAATGCCTTTGTATCATAAAGTCTGTACAAATCTCCTAAGGTTTAGTTTGCTCTCTGTCCCATGGCCGAGTGGTTAGCGCGCTTGGCTACTGATCTAAGAGACCTGGGTTCGAGTCCCGGGTACAACATGGATGTTCGTGTCGTTTTTCTGCTGAGATCCTGCCATCCTCTCAGACCTTCACTCTGGCATATAAACTGACAGGCTCCTGTCAGACCTCTGTGGCAAGCAGCTGCTTGAGGGGGTATTTTATTTTTAAACTCTTCATGCCATTTTTTAAGGGCACATTCCTCTTTTAAAGCGTGGTTGAACTCTGCTGGAATCATCTGAGGAACTCTCTGCTTTTGTTCAGAAATGACTCAAAGTTAGACTTACGTGTCTAACATTATCATGAAACAGGCTTTCAATTCCATTGTAGGAGGGCGTTCAAAAAATTTTTAACACTTATCTCTAGATTTGCACTCGTTCCTCCGAAGTTAATGAGCTACGACTTATTTGAAAGCTTGTCTAAACTTTAATTACGTGTTAAAAACAAAGGCCGTATTTATCATTTCTCTATTTGCTGGCGACTCCTAAAGTTCGGACTGAAAAATCTATGCCTTGCTGCTATAGAGCCTATTAAAGATAGGGAAAGGTTTTACCTTTTCACAAGGATGAAGCTAGGGGACGCCGTGAAAAAAATTCATGCCGGTTTGTCACAAGTATATGGGGATCATGACTGTTCATATGGCACAAGGGGCGTAACGAAGGACTATGATAGGGGGGGGGGGCGAATTTCGACTCGAAAATCAAATTTTTCTACTCACATAATAATGTCTCTGTCATGTTCGTACCTAGATTTTCGCTCCGTGGGGGACAATTTTCACAAATCTCCTGCATTTTGCCACGTAACTTAAAATTTTGCCAACTAAACATATTTTCACATCTCCGTAAAACTCCCGGCCCTGCCTACAGCAGTCGGGGACACCGATGGGCTTGGAAAGTCCTCCGTCCCTTCGGATGGGACGTTAAGCCGTGGCTCCGTGTGTGGGAGAGACATACCCTGTTGTACACGTTAAAGAACACGCTGGATGGCCTTAACGGGAGGCTAGTATCGGTCTCCCAACAGCTGTTCCAGTGGGTCCCCACCCCCAAACTTTTCTGAGCCTTCGGGGTCCATGTGACCTGCCCATTTAGCCCATGGTGTGCAAAAAAGTGCCGCTCAGAGGTAAACAACCTAACCCACATTGTACCATACCCTAGGACTTCATGAGAATGAGACGAAAAATCTTGGTAATTCAAAAGATAAGAAAATACTTTAGCACCAACAATCATTAAAGCGAGAGAGCGTAACTTTAAATGCAATTTTTAAGTGAAAAAATACTCCTGAGAAATATTAATTTTGTTGAGGACTGTAGCTCCTCAGCAGACGACGAAATGATGCTGACGGAATTTGCTTTCTTTTTGCTTTTCCTCAAAAAAATTACTCGCGGGTGAGAAATCTCGATTGTTTGAAATCTCTCAAATTCAAGCATCGATTGCCATCACAATAGTTTCCCCTGAAGAACAACAAGTAGGGCTGGCTTTCAACATGATAACTGTCTTCATGAGCATTCGTAATATTAAGCATCATAACATGTGCTTGTCAATAACGTGAAAATTCAACTTTACTTACACTAGTCAAAAATCAAGAAATAATCGCCCATTGAACAATACACCAAGACATTACGAAAAGCCAGAAACGAGAGAGACTGTCGTGTTTTCTAAAAAATTTGTGATGCTCAATGTCCCAATACGTTGTTGGGTTGGGTTGTTTTACCTCTGAGCGGCACTTTTTTGCACACCATGGGCTAAATGACCAGGTCACATGGACCCCGAAGGCTCAGAGAAGGTTGGGGGAGGGGACCCAATGGAACAGCTGTTGAGAGACAGATGGTAGCCTCCCATCAAGGCCATCCAGCGTGTTCCTTAACGTTGGGTTGTTTTACCTCTGAGCGGCAATTTTTTGCACACCATAGGCTAAATGACCAGGTCACATGGACCCCGAAGGCTCAGAGAAGGTTGGGGGAGGGGACCCACTGGAACAGCTGTTGGGAGACAGATGGTAGCCTCCCGTCAAGGCCATCCAGCGTGTTCTTTAACGTTGGGTTGTTTTACTTCTGAGCGGCATTTTTTGCACACCATGGGCTAAATGACCAGGTCACATGGATCCCGAAGGCTCAGAGAAGGTTGGGAGAGGGGACCCACTGGAACAGCTGTTGGGAGACAGATGGTAGCCTCCCGTCAAGGCCATCCATCGTGTTCTTTAACGTTGGGTTGTTTTACTTCTGAGCGGCACTTTTTTGCACACCATGGGCTAAATGACCAGGTCACATGAACCCCGAAGGCTCAGAGAAGGTTGTGGAAGGGGACCCACTGGAACAGCTGTTGGGAGACAGATGGTAGCCTCCCGTCAAGGCCATCCAGCGCGTTCTTTAACGTTGGGTTGTTTTACCTCTGAGCGGTACTTTTTTGCACACCATGGGCTAAATGACCAGGTCACATGGACCCCGAAGGCTCAGAGAAGGTTGGGGGAGGGGACCCACTGGAACAGCTGTTGGGAGACAGATGGTAGCCTCCCGTCAAGGCCATCCAGCGTGTTCTTTAACGTGCATAGGGTATGTCTCTCCCACACACGGGGCCACGGCTTAACGTTCCATCCGACGGAAAGCGGCCTTTCCAAGCCCATCGGTGTCCCCTACTGACCGTGGGCAGGGCGGGTCCCAATACGAAACAAGTAGACTTGTAAATGGGGGTGTGATGAGAATTGAAGGGTTTGTGAGGCTTCCTGTGATGCTGCAAGGGATGCGAGGAACTGATAAAGGTTCCCTGGGGAGGCCTCTAAAATTTCAGCCCGAACTAATCTCTACTAAATATCTTTTAATATCTCAGTAATAATTCCAAAATCATAGTTCCCATTTAGGTCACAGAAAGTATATGGATGAAACGAGTTCTTTAACCGAAATAAAATGAAACGGCATTCATTTTATTATCGACATTGCAAATCTGTTACATTGCCAATTAATATCCTCGGATCAACTTTGCGTCGTTAATTTCAACCCACTCCACGATGCAACGGTACAGTCGCTCAAAAAAATATCCGAACACTACGGTTGATTACAGAATTCAGAAAAAATATCTGGCAACGTTTTTTTTTAGAAATTAGTGATGTGGTAACCTTCGTGTCACGTTACAGAATTCAGGAAAAATATCTGGAGCGTGTACAGCAACTGTACACGCTCCAGTTACCGTTCACAGCAAACTGGAGCGTGTGCAGTTACTGCACACGCTCCAGTTTGCTGTGAACGGTAACTGCACACGCTCAATATTTCTGTGACTGAGCCCACACGATCCAGGTCTTTGTGAGCTCACACGATCCAATGTGCTGTGAACATTAACCGCAACCGCTCCAGTTTGCTGTGAACGGAAAATATCTGGCAACGATTTTTTAGAAATTAGTGATCTGGCAACCGTCGTTTCACGTGACACGAAGGTTGCCAGATCACTAATTTCTAAAAAAAATCGTTGCCAGATATTTTTTCTGAATTCTGCAATCAACCATAGTGTTCGGATACTTTTTTGAGCGACTGTACACCCTTGCCTGTGAAAATCTTCCCCAAACGATGCTCGAAGCCTGCCAAAGATTTCACAAGGAATGACACTTTCCCTTCGTGCGAAATTTGATAATATGCGCTGTGCAGTACTTCTTGGTCTGACATCTTGATTACAATTGACTGGTGATGTGGGGGGGGGGGGGGGGGTTGAAAGTTTCAACATGTCTTTTTTACTTATCAATGAATGCTTGTTCGCATAATTTGAATTCTGCTCCAATAATAACTAAATTCTTGTTTATATTTGAACGCACTATGTATTAGAGCCGTCCCATGGCCGAGTGGTTAGTGCGCTTAGCTACTGATCTAAAGGACCTGGGTTCGAGCCCCGATAAGGCATGGATGTATGTGTGGTTTTTCTGCTGAGGTCCTGCCATCTTCACAGACCTTCTGCTATGGCATATAAACTGACAGGCTCTTGTCAGACCTCTGTGGCAAGCAGCTGCTTGAGGGGGTATTATCAACCGAATTTGTCATGAGCATATGCCAGGTGCAAATAATAAAAGTAATAATAAGTGATATATCGTTAAGGTCCGAATAAAATAAAAATAAATATCCCCTCAAGCAGCTGCTTGCCACAGAGGTCTGACAGGAGCCTGACAGTTTATATGCCATAGTAGAAGGTCTGAGAGGATGGCAGGACCTCAGCAGAATAAACGACACATACATCCATGCCTTATCCGGGGCTCGAACCCAGACTAATTTTAAATCGGCTGCAAGCTTTATTTCTGCAAATATTTTCTCTATAGCAGAGACAGATTTATAGATACGCGCAATAAGTTCAGAAATATGGCCCCGTGTGTCTGAGAAGTCTCGAATTCCAATTTTTCGGTATAGTTAGGTTTATTTAGGTGAACAAATAAGCCCCCCCCCCCCAAAAAAAAAAAAAAAAAAGACTGCGGCAGAGCCCCGTGAGAAATAAATCCGCTGCTGCTCTACAGTTTTAAAAGTTTATTTACACTTCCTATTATCCACTTGCTTTACCTGCCTATAAGTGCAATATAACAATGCAGTGTTTTGCAAATGTTCTTTATAAGGTCATCGGTTTTGATACACTTGATAATAAATGAAATATTCTTATTTACAAAGACGTATTAAACATAACAACCAGTGTTCTATCGCAATACCTTACCTACATCAGCAATAAAACGAATCAGTATCTACCATTATGCCTTTAATTTGATAAGTCTACTGTGCTTCTCATAATACCTTTAATTTCATAAAGCTACTAGGTGGTTCTATATTGCTATTAATTTGATAAGACTACTCTATCTCTCATAATACAGGTTTGAGTCACGCCTGCCCCAACGAGGAGATTTATCTCCGCAAAATTCCTCGCCCTGCCCTCGGTCTGTAGGGGTCATTAATGGGCTTGGAAAGGTCGCCGTCAGTCGGATGGGACGTTAAGGCGTGACCCCCTGTGCACATTAAAGAACACGCTAGATGGCCTTGACGGGAGGCTACCATCTCTCTCCTAGCAGCAGAGGCGTACCTAGGGTAACTGGCGCCTATGGCAAACACCGATTTTGCGCCCCTCTCCGACCGTCCGACGATAGGTTGCTTACGTTTTATTTTCTAAAAAAACTACTTTAAAATTGGGGTAAAAAAAAAGCACACAATTTTTTTTTTCAAGTACAAAATCACATTTGTAGACAGAAAGAGAGCTAGAGGCCTAGAGAACCGTGACAAACAAACGAAAAACGCATGCTTGGAGTCTTTTAATACACATATTTATATCTACAAAAATATTTTTTTATTTTCATTTTCGTATCTATACGTTAGGCGCGTTTTCGCGCCCCCCCCCTTCAGTGGCGCCCATGGCACGTGCCATGCCTGCCATACCCTAGTTACGCCTCTGCCTAGCAGCTGTCTAGTGGGTCTCCTCCCCCAACCTTCTTTGAGCCTCTTAGGGTCCTTGTGACCTGCCCATTTAGCTCATTGTGTGCAAAGAAGTGCCGCTCAGAGGTAAAACAACCCAACCACCCCTGTGCACATTAAAGAATACGCTAGATGGCCTTGACGGGAGGCTACCATCTCTCTCCTAGCAGCTGTCTAGTAAGTCTCCTCCCCCAACCTTCTTTGAGCCTCTTAGGGTCCTTGTGACCTGCCCATTTAGCTCATTGTGTGCAAAAGAAGTGCCGCTCAGAAGTAAAACAACCCAACCAATCTCTCATAATATATTTAATTCCATAAGGCTAGTCTACCTCTCCCAATCCACGGTACTTCTCATGATCCGGCACCGCGCATGCGCTGAAGTTGCTAGGCTAAAGGAGTTCAGAAGTATTTCTATTAAATCATCATAATGATATTTACGAATATTTGGCCTAACAACAGTTCCTTTGGCGAGAACTATTCTTGTGTTAAAGAAACTTAAGTGTAAAGGTTCCCATTTGGTGATTTCTCATGATTAGGAATATAAGTTTTACACGTAGCAAATTTCAGTGTTTTTGAACGGTTCCACGAATTTCGATACTTTTTCATGATTCCGTAAATTTCGATATCTTTTCACGATTCTGCGAATTTTCATAGGGGGGTTTTTCCCTTAAAATTCTTTGACTAGTCATAATTTTTTCAATTTTTCAAATTGTTAAAATTTTGTTGTCACAAAAGAGTCACTTTGGGTAAATTTCCGACTTTTCTCGTGTTTCCTATGATTGTTTTTCTGAAATTATAAAAACATACGTTTTGAAAAACTGATGTGGACGTGCAACTTTTATTTTAATGACTTTTACTTTTCCTTAGTAACAAGTTTCTATATGACTAAACTTTTCGCCACATTTTACTCCTTAAATGGGTGAGACAATACCGTTTAAATCCTGGGGGCGGGGGTGGCTGAGTCGGTAGCGCGCCAGGCTCGTAATTTGTAGTTCCCAGGTTCGAGTCCCAGCTGGGTCAGCGTTGAGATTTATCTCCGCAAAATTCACCGCCCTGCCCACGGTCAGTAGGGGACACCGATGGGCTTGGAAAGGCCGCCGTCCGTCGGATGGGACGTTAAGCCGTGGCCCCGTGTGCGGGAGAGCCATACTCTGTGCACGTTAAAGAACACGCTGGATGGCCTTGACGGGAGGATGGGAGGCTACCATCTGTCTCCCAACAGCTGTTCCAGTGGGTCCCCTCCCCAACCTCTGCTGAGCCTTGGGGGTCCTTGTGACCTAGCCATTTAGCCCATGGTGTGCAAAAAAGTGCCGCTCAGAGGTAAAATAACCCAACCATTTAAATCCCCTTTACATGGCTTTAGCTGATGGAGTAATGCTTTGGGGAAATGTGGAATTCAATGTCGCAGCTCCACATTTCCCCAAAGTACATGTTTACTGTAACAATTTTCCGATATACATATAAAAAAATTTAAATTATCGCATTCTGTTGTCACAGATTCTGTTACCGACAATGCTTCGTGCATGCTCAAAGCATAGAAACGAAAGTCTAAAATTTGTTTTTTTCTAAATGTAGTTCATGTCAACATGTAAATGTTCCCCTTCTAAATCTTATTGGTGAGATGTGATAACGAAAAAACAAAACTATAATGCTTTGGTTGCAGCGGTTAAACATGAATTCACCATTTGGTCCTGAACGTAAAACTCGTTTCAATATGTTTCTTCAAGAAAAAGGAGACAAATCTAACGAGGCACCATTTCCCTTCCAAAGAAGATGGGATATTTGTTTCCAAGCTGTACTCTATTACCTCGATTTTATAGAAGATTATGGTGAGTTTTGCTAGTGTAAAATGGGGAGCAGCTCCAGCAGTATATCAAATGATAGCGTTGAAATATGTAAAATGATTCTTTAGAAGAGATATTAATTAAATTAAATAAGACATGCGTCGAATATTTGCGATCCGCTTAGGCTGTTTGAAGTCCTCTTATATCAGCACATAAAGTTCATAATGAAATGAACGCTTTGGCAGTGTAATTGACTCAGCAAAAGCCAAGAGTGTGACATAGCACTCGCAAATATCAGACTCGTTCATGTTCGGAAAAAATTAGACAAATTTCAATTATGCAAAAAAACTGCAGATTTCGCCAGCCTGTAATAAAAAACAAATAAATTCTCCCTCAAGCAGCTGCTTGCCACAGAGGTCTGACAGGAGCCTGTCAGTTTATATGCCATAGTAGAAGGTCTGAGAGGATGGCAGGACCTCAGCAGAAAAACGACACAAACAGCCATGCCTTACCCGGGACTGGAACCCAGGTCCCTTAGATCAGTAGCCAAGAGCGCTAACCACTCGGCCATGGGAGGCTTTTTCAGCCTGTAATAGCTTTTATTTTTTAAGCCTGCTGAATTTTCGACCACAATTAAACTGAAAGTCTTAAATATTTCTGCGAATGATGTCGATAATATAATTTTGAACAGTATGTCCATCCTCGAAGACGACAACAACTTAAATGCGCCTAGCAATGCTGTGAAAGAATTAAATAACACTTATGATTTCATTCCTTTCTGGTTGTCTCAAAAGGAATGATTTCCCAGACTCCCCGATATTTATCAGTCTCACCGAACATTAACTAAGAGCGATCTCTTTCTAAATACAGAGGGGTTGAGCAAGATACAGTCGCTCAAAAAAATATCCGAACACTCCGGTTGATTACAGATTTAAGAAAAAAATATCTGGCAACGATTTTTTTAGAAATTAGTGATCTGGCAACCTTCGTGTCACGTGACACGAAGGTTGCAGATCACTAATTTCTAAAAAAATCGTTGCCAGATATTTTTTTCTTAATTCTGTAATCAACCGGAGTGTTCGGATACTTTTTTGAGCGACTGTAGGTGGTCATATTATTTTGATACTAGATCGTGTGGGCTCACTCACGGAAATATTGAGCGTGTGCAGTTACCGTTCACAGCAAACTGGAGCGTGTGCAGTAACTACACACGCCCCAGTTTGCTGTGAACGGTAAATGGAGCGTGTACAGTTGCTGTACCCGCTCCAGATATTTTTCCTGAATTCTGTAATCACGTGACACGAAGGTTGTCAGATCACTAATTTCGAAAAAAAAATCGTTGCCAGATATTTTTTTCTTAATTCTGTAATCAACCGGAGTGTTCGGATACTTTTTTGAGCGACTGTAGGTGGTCATATTATTTTGATACTAGATCGTGTGGGCTCACTCACGGAAATATTGAGCGTGTGCAGTTACCGTTCACAGCAAACTGGAGCGTGTGCAGTAACTACACACGCCCCAGTTTGCTGTGAACGGTAAATGGAGCGTGTACAGTTGCTGTACCCGCTCCAGATATTTTTCCTGAATTCTGTAATCACGTGACACGAAGGTTGTCAGATCACTAATTTCGAAAAAAAAATCGTTGCCAGATATTTTTTCTGAATTCTGTAATCAACCATAGTGTTCGGATACTTTTTTGAGCGACTGTAGGTGGTCATATTATTTTGATACTAGATCGTGTGGGCTCACTCACGGAAATATTGAGCGTGTGCAGTTACCGTTCACAGCAAACTGGAGCGTGTGCAGTAACTGCACACGCTCCAGTTTGCTGTGAACGGTAACTGGAGCGTGTACAGTTGCTGTACACGCTCCAGATATTTTTCCTGAATTCTGTAATCACGTGACACGAAGGTTGCAGATCACTAATTGCTAAAAAAATCGCTGCCAGTTATTTTTTCTGAATTCTGTAATCAACCGTAGTGTTCGGATATTTTTTTGAGCGACTGTACCAGGATTATAAAAGAGGGCAATATACTGTATCAGAATTCATCGTTGGTGCTTTATATATGCAATATATAGCTGAACCTAAATAAAGTAATCATTCTTTCTTCTTTTTAAGCAGTTGTATGCATGGGCGTACGCAGAGGGGGGGGGGGCAAACGGGGCACTTGCCCTCCCCTGGGATCGAGTAAAAAATTCCACAAATTATAATCGTAACAATTTAAACGTAATTAATTTATATTATTATGTGTTTTTGTATTGATGCAATACTGTATTCTATAATCTACTTGTGAAAAAAAACTCCTAAAAAAAGTAAATAGTTAAATAAAAATTTATTGATGTAATTATTATTCTCCAAGCTTTGCACCCCCCCCCCCCTACAAAATTTTCTGAGAACGCCCATAGTTGTATGTATCCAATTATCGTTACTTTGTTTATGTGAGCGCCACTGAAGTGCAATTTTGTGACTTGTATTTCTAAAATGATGCGCGAATTTCGACGTTTCGCAGCGCGATTGTTCCGCGAATTTCACCTTTTTTTCCCGCGAAAAATTTACAGTGCTACTCATGATGAATGAGACGCATTGCAGTGATTAATCGATCGTTTCCATCGCCCCTTCTATCCCCCCCCCCCTCTACTCTCAATGAGATGCAAAGCAGCGACAAAAACGATTTTTCATTTCCACGGGAAGTGAATATTTTGTATCCGATCGTCCCCTAATTGAATTAGAAACGAACCACTGTCCTTCCTTCGTCCGTATCTCTGTGACAGAACAGGTTATTTGGAGTTGGCAGAAAAGAGAAGCCCAAAGCTTGTTTGTTTAAGGTTCGGTGATCACTGGGGCCAATTCCACCGGACGTCGATGTCGGATCTAGAGATTAGCAAAGTCGACCAATCTCTGAGTGGCGGATGTTAAGAGGCAAAGTGATTCTGTGCTTCGCCTGAAAGGAGATGCTACGAGGTGATTAACATTAAGCGTCTTCAACCAATCAGCTTGTGCTACTGTTTCCCAATGCATGATTCATGGCGGGTGTTTTTTGTTTCTTGGGAGGAGGCAATCATCATGAGAAATTCTATGTGCTCCGATTCTAATGCTCTTGAGCAGAGGGGTAATACATCCAGAGGGATTTTCCCCTGGGAATTCATCATCACTAGGAATCAGTTAATGTTTCTACGAAAAATAAATTTAGTCTTCAAATATCAGAAATGGACTGGAACTCAATCATGAAACAAATTTCAATTTTGCTTGTACAGTCACTCAAAAAAATATCCGAACACTATGGTTGATTACAGAATTAAGAAAAAATATCTGGCAACGAGTTTTTTAGAAATTAGTGATCTGGCAACCTTCGTGTTCACGTGATTACAGAATTCAGGAAAAATATCTGGAGCGTGTACAGCAACTGTACACGCTCCAGTTACCGTTCACAGCAAACTGGAGCGTGTGCAATAACTGCACACGCTCCAGTTTGCTGTGAACGGTAACTGCACACGCTCAATATTTCCGTGAGTGAGCCCACACGATTCAGGTCTTTGTGAGCTCACACGATCCAATGTGCTGTGAACATTAACCGCAACCGCTCCAGTTTGCTGTGAACGAAAAATATCTGGCAACGATTTTTTTAGAAATTAGTGATCTGGCAACCTTCGTGTCACGTGTCACGAATATCACGTGACACGAAGGTTGCCAGATTAAAAAAAACGTTGCCAGATATATTTTCTGAATTCTGTAATCAACCATAGTGTTCGGATACTTTTTTGAGCGACTGTATCTGTGGAAGAATACGCATTCAAATTAAAATAATCGATTGCTTTTGATCATGATTTCAACTTTAATCAGCGTTTGGTTATCGCGTTTGATTTCTGATCAAAGAGACTTTGGTTAGAGCAGTGTTTCCCAACGTGGGACCCACGCCCCACAGGGGGGCAATTTGATTGTCAAGGGGGGCAATTCGAAAATGGACTCGTTCAGCGTTTAACCGTATGGCGCCCGTAGGATTAGCGAGCCCGGACAAAAGAAAACCCGAAGATTGCACAACGGACATAACACAACAGGGAGACTTGAGACTGAAGTTAACTAAATTGGAACCTGACATAAAATCTCTTTGCATCAAACGCAAGATCTCACTAAATGTAACATATAATATATAATAATAAATAATTACTACTAATTAAAACATTATAGAAAAATCTTTCATTAAAATTTTTTCGTACTTGAATTTTAGTTCTCCATAATGTTTTGAAAATTTACTTACTGTGTTTCCTCTACAATTCCCTAGTGACTTCTTCCTGAAACCTGTCATTTAAGTTACTTCAACGAACAATTTAATTTTACATAGGGGGGGGGGGGGACATAAGAATTTTAGAAAGGCTTAAGTGGGGCATGGCACAAAAAAGGTTGGGAAACACTGGGTTAGAGCCCCTGGTAAGGTATGGATGTTTCTTTCTCGCCATCCTCAAATCTCCTCTCTGTCGTGTTACATTCAAAGGCTCCAATTAAACCTTTTTATGTCAGCCCTTGTGGCTGCTCTCAACCCTTACTCCTCTGACAATCGGACTCCGTTACACACTGAACAGAAATAGCGTATTATTAGATAGCAATTCTACGGCATCTGTCAATAAAAAGAATGCTTAAAACTTTCGATGTCAAGCGACAACTAGACTTCTAGATTCTATGACTTCAAGGTTTTTCATTTCACACTGGTTCTGTGCGTCATGTCGTTATGCGCCAAACTCAAGTAGCTTTTGACATCTCTTGGGTATCATTTGGGTTGGGTTGGGTTGTTTTATCTGAGCGGCACTTTTTTGCACACCATGGGCTAAATGGCCAGGTCACAAGGACCCCGAAGGCTCAGAGAAGGTTGGGGGAGGGGACCCACTGGAACAGCTGTTGGGAGACAGATGGTAGCCTCCCGTCAAGGCCATCCAGCGTGTTCTTTAACGTGCACAGGGTATGGCTCTCCCGCACACGGGGCCACGGCTTAACGTCCCATCGAACGGACGGCGGCCTTTCCAAGCCCATCGGTGTCCCCTACTGACCGTGAGCAGGGTGGGGAATTTTGCGGAGATAAATCTCAACGCTGACCCAGTTGGGACTCGAACCTGGGAACTGCAGATTACGAGCCTGGCGCGCTACCGACTGAGCCACCCCGCCCCAGGGGATCATTTGGAAGCCGTACTTTTCATTAAAATAAAAAAAAAAAACCTTCAAGCAGCTGTGCTTGCCACAGAGTTTCTGACAGGAGCCTGTCAGTTTATATGCCATAGTAGAAGGTCTGAGAGGATGGCAGGCCCTCAGCAGAAAAACGACACAAACAGACATGCCTTACCCGGGGATCGAACCCAGGTCCCTTAGATCAGTAGCCAAGCGCGCTAACCATTCGGCCATTCCTTAGATGTCAATAAATGTCGTTTAACCCGACCTCGGGTTGTGGGTTTGAACTACAAACCTGCTATTAAAGAGTTAAAGGCAAAAAAGTGTGGTATATGGCCGAGTGGTTAGCACGCTTGGCTACTGATATAAGGGACCTGGGTTCGAGCCCCGGGTAAGGCATGGATGTATGTGTGTCGTTTTTCTGCTGAGGTCCTGCCATCCTCTCAGACATTCTACTATGTCATATAAACTGACAGGCTCCTGTCAGATCTCTGTGGCAAGCAGCTGCTTGAGTGGGTATTTATTTATTCTTATTTATTTGTGAATTGAGAATTTTCTCTTCTAAACCTCGTGCAGCCTTCAGTGAGAAAGGGGACACGCGTGGGCTTGGAAAAGTCGCCGTCCTTCGCAGAGGAAGTTCTGCCGTGGCCAGGAGAGCCATACCCTCAGCACGTTAAAGAACACACTTCACGAGAGGCTTCTTTGGGTCTCCTAAAAATTGCCCAGTAGATCCCTTTCCTATTGTGACCAGGCCATTTAGCCCATTGTTTTTAAAAAATGCCGTTCCGGTATAAAACAACCTAATAACTTTTTATTGAATTGTTGTTTTTTCATTATTTTAATGAATTGCTTATGTAAATTTTGAAGAAAAAAACTAATTTTAGAAACCGATTATTGATTCGGGATAACTTTAAAGGATCTTATCGGAAATTGAACATATATATATATAATCCGGTGTCAATAGGCAAAACTGTACAAAATTGGATGTGTGGCAACTGCTTGGGGATAATGAAACGAAACTTGTTTGCAATTAATAGAATTGTACCGTGGCAATTCGAACCTGAGGCAAAGCTATATGATGCAGCGTTTAAGGGTGAAAGAAGTCGGTTTTTTTCTAGGGAGGGGGGGGGGGGGAGTTCGTGTTTTCTAAATAAGACTTTGATTTCAAAATTTTTTGAGCTCTTTAGCGTTTTAGTGATTTTAACACGTTCAGCATGGTGTGGCATAGCACTGATGTCTCACTGGCTGTTCTACTTTGACCGGCGTGACATCAATGAATGCCTCAGCTCGAAAATTAACTATATTTCAGTGGTGGCATCACGACGTACCACACCGTCTTACTGAACCAAATTTAGTTTAAAGACGGTGAGGTAAAAACATTATGCCTCATAATTTGAGTAATTAAAAATTGATGAAACTCTATTTAAATGTTTGGAACTGTGTAAAATATTTGTTATAAATATTTTGAAAATGAAATACTAGCAAAATAGTTCCCCGTCCTTAGTGAAAAAAAAATCCGCTCATAAAGCAAGAAAACCGAAGATATATTCAAGTCATATTTTTGTACTTCCCTCCCCATCATATCGGGGAGGTAAGAGTGTGAAAAAAAGATACGTTCTGCTTGTTTTCTAGATTTTATTCGGCATGAAACAAGAATTTTGAAATTATTTGGATGTCAGGTGTTTTTGTTATCTATTCACGCCGTTTCTTTCGATTCAGTTTCTGGTGTTGCCTTCCGAAACTGTTGTTCAGAATATCCTCAGAGGAAATCGTTCGAAGGAGAGAGGTTTACAAATCAATATAAATTTTATATCGGGAATTAAAATTTAAAATACATCTGAGATCTGTTGCATTTGACCATTGATTAGATGGAAGCTAGCAAAACTCTTTTTTCGGATTCTGTCAAATCGGGGGCGGGGGTGGCTCAGTCGGTAGCGCGCCAGGCTCGTAATCTGTAGTTCCCAGGTTCGAGTCGCAGCTGGGTCAGCGTTGAGATTTATCTCCGCAAAACTCTCCGCCCTGCCCACGGTCAGTAGGGGACACCGATGGGCTTGGAAAGGCCGCCGTCCGTCGCATGGGACGTTAAGCCGTGGCTCCGTGTGCGGGAGAGCCATACCCTGTGCACGTTAAAGAACACGCTGGATGGCCTTGACGGGAGGCTACCATCTGTCTCCCAACAGCTGTTCCAGTGGGTCCCCCCCCCAACCTTCTCTGAACCTTCGGGGTCCATGTGACCTGGCCATTTTGCCCATGGTGTGCAAAAAAGTGCCGCTCAGAGGTAAAACAACCCAAACAACCCAACCGTCAAATCGAATTCGCTTATCATCGTTGAAACGATCAATAAAGAACTTCTTTATGACTTAACCAGCAATCGAAGGGGATGTGAACGAAACTCATGAAGCAGATGCATTCACTCCGATGATTGGATGCGCAGCTGCTTCACTGATGAGAGGAGCGATTTCGGTGATCATTTCGCGGTGATAAATGGGAGTAGATGCTGTAACAGATGCTTCAGTTTGCTCATCTGCCTCTTTAAAGGATTATTAGCGAAACGTGAAAGGAAGAATTCCCTTTTCCTGAAAGAGATTTGTTCTTTTATTCCCTTTAAACGCTGTTTAGTGGCAGAGTAGGTACAGGTGTTGTTCCAGATGGAATCCGACAGGATAATATTTGTCTATGAATTGAAAAGCCCTGCAGCGTACAGGTTAAAGTTTTTTAAATGCTAAGTGGCTTAAACTCTCGACAACTTAAAGAATTCCGTATCTTTTTTAAATGGCTGAAGAGTAAATTGACCCGGGTTCGAATCATGGATTATATTTTTCTGTTCAGTTTTCACATCATTTCAAACGTTTTCGTTTTGTACGACGAATTGAGCTATAAGATCTCCGGTTCCAGCGACTTCCTGGGATGCAAAATTGCTTTTGTTTACATTCTATGAGTAATTATTGGAATACCGTGCGTCGTTTTGATGTGCTACGAACAGGGATGGATTTTTTTTCATAAGGTTTGCCATAGGGAGCGAAGGACTGGGTGGGGAGCATTCCAATGCTACATTTCGTTTAAGTAGGAACGAAATTTTATTTTTTTCCAATTTTAGGATAAATGAAAAACTGGTTGCAAATATTCAGAGTTCAAGAGATGTTCAAAGGACACTCTCTGCTGCCAATCAAAAGTTAACTTTTAAAGATTTTGGGATGTATATTATCACACGTATTGGGGCACTTCCATATTAAGTAAAAAGGAAAACTATATTTGAAGCCCCATAACGCTGTTAGGAGACAGATGGAAGCTTCCTTCAAGACAATCCAGCTTGCTCTTTAATATGCACAGGATTTTATTTTTCTGCTCATGGGGCAACAGAATGACATTCTGACGGACAGCGGTTTTTCCATTCTCACTGGGCATCTCCCCCCCCCCCCCTCAAGAGCAAAGAGGGAGTTAATGGAGTTTTCCAACAGGGTTGTCGATAACTAAATACGGTGATGTATACCGTTCAATCCTAATTTGAGACTCCAGATGTATAAACCCATAAATTTCAAAAGCTCCTTGACTAGTCTCATAAAGTCATCTACAAAGACTTTATCACAGAACGTCGACAAGTACAAAGTCAATGACTTAAAAATTACTCTTTCTTTTCCCGAATCTCCGCACCATAAAACAATCCCTTTCTGTCAGGAATATTCGAGCGCTTTCTTCGTAAATTACGCTGATGCCATAAGTAAGAAGCAATCGCGTTATGTAAATGAGTAATATTTCAAGGAATACCTCACTAGGACTGCTGTATCGTTCTGAAGAGACACTCCAGTTGGCACTAGTTTTCCTGTGCTTACTTAAATTATTAACTAAAGTCAAAAATTAGTTTAAAATTTTAAAATAAATGTTTTATAGAATATGCATTTATTTCTATTGCTAAAGAAATTTTATCCCGACAAATTCCTACATTGATATCTGTTCCATTCAGACCAATTTTCCAGTTGGGTATTCAAAGCAGCAATTCGATATTCAGTTCGCAAGTGAGAGATCGTGCAGTCCTAAACTGGTTTATTCTTTTGTTGGCTATCCATCCACCTTATTTTACAACTGTTGGGTTGTTTTACCTCTGAGCGGCACTTTTTTGCACACCATGGGCTAAATGGCCAGGTCACATGGACCCCGAAGGCTCAGAGAAGGTTGGGGGAGAGGACCCACTGGAACAGCTGTTGGGAGACAGATGGTAGCCTCCCGTCAAGGCCATCCAGCGTGTTCTTTAACGTGCACAGGGTATGGCTCTCCCGCACACGGGGCCACGACTTAACTTCCCATCCGACGGACGGCGGCCTTTCCAAGCCCATCGGTGTCCCCTACTGACCGTCGGCAGGGCGGGGAAATTTTGCGGAGATAAATCTCAACGCTGACCCAGCTGGGACTCGAACCTGGGAACTACAGATTACGAGTCTGGCGCTCTACCTACTGAGCCACCCCCGCCCCATTTTACAACTGTAACAGAATAGGATGTTGTTAAAGAGAAATTCTTGTTTCATATTTTTGATTGAGATTTTGATGTCTTTTGCTAAAGAATGGGCAATTCCACTTTTCTCCAACTATTGTACTGGCCCCTAATCTTTTAAGCTCCTCTTCCCCCTTTAAATAAGCATCCATTCCATCATCTCTCTTGAATTAATGATTCATTTCAACGCTCTCTTAGATGTGAATGAACACTTGGAATCAAAGTAACGCTGACTTCAAGGATCTGAGCAGTACGAACAGAATCATTTGATTTGATAATAAAAAAATATTAGCTTTTATCTTAAGGACGCTCAAAAAGTAGGAACACTCAAAGGTACCATCGTAACCTTGGCTTCGGGATCTTTGTGATTCTTTTTGACTGCAACGGCATTCGCATCTTCAAGGTTGGATTCATGGCTGCCAAGTAGATTTGGATTGAAATTTGGACACGGCATGGATACCAATTGGCTAAGTTATATATAAGTATCTCGTACTGAAATTATTTTCACAGTCCCGAATTTGTTAATGGCAGAGGCTTATTTTTGTGCTCTTGAAATTCTCTCTGTTTTGGTATTGATGAATGATATAACGAAATGCCTACCAATGAGGAAAAAACGCTGTGAGTTGGGTTGTTTTACCACTGAGCGGCACTTTTTTGCACACCATGGGCTAAATGGCCAGGTCACATGGACTCCGAAAGCTCAGAGAAGGTTGGGGGAGGGGACCTACTGGAACACCTGTTGGAAGACAGGTAATTTCCCGTAAAGGCCATCCAGCGTGTTCTTTAACGTGCACAGAGTATGGCTCTCCAGCACACGGCGCCATGGCTTAACGTCCCATGTGACGGACGGCGGTCTTTCCAAGCCCATCGGTGTCCCCTACTGACCGTGGGCAGGGCGGGGGAATTTTGCGGAGATAAATCTCAACGCTGACTCAGCTGAGACTCGAACCTGGGAACTACAGATTACGAGCCTGGCGCGCTACCGACTGAGCCACCCCCGCCCCAACACTGTGAGTGGCGTCCGTGGAATCTACAGAAGAATCAAGATAGCAATGCTTCTCTTACAGTTCTGATATTGCCTCGATAAGCTTTAACTCACAGAGTAGTTAGGGAGCTGGCTGTTGTTCCAAGAGGGTCAACTTTGTGTTGCTCTGAAACATTGGTCATAAGTAACTTCTGTCTTAGTAGGGCTTTTCCTTACGTGAGAAGTCCTATAAATGATAGGAGAAACTTCTATCATCCTTCTCTGTTAAAAAAAATTGCATACAAAGCTATATCCAGTAGTTAAGTATCATAGGAAATGTCCTGTAGACATGGGACTCATGATATAGTTATCTAAAAAAAATCCAGTTTCGCCGTAAGGGTGTCCGAATCCCACTCGCGACAAAACTAAATTTTTACAGTTAACTATTTCGTGGGTAAAATATCCATAGATTCGTAATGATGCAAAATATAAATCTATTCAGATAAAAGTCAAAGTATTTTCATAACTTAATAGGTATTGGAATGCCTTTTTATTTCAAAAACTATTTCCCTCATTCGACAAATCACGCTACGCCAATGAACTCTAGGAGTCTGAAACCCCAATCTCCGCAATTCGTAGGGGCGGGGATGGCTCAGTAGGTAGCGCGCCAGACTCGTAATCTGTAGTTCGCAGGTTCGAGTCCCAGCTGGGTCAGCGTTGAGATTTATCTCGGCAAAATTTCTCCGCCCTGCCCACGGTCAGTAGGGGACACCGATGGGCTTGGAAAGGCCGCAGTCCGTCGGATGGGACGTTAAGCCGTGGCTCCGTGTGCGGGAGAGCCATACCCTGTGCACGTTAAAGAACACGCTGGATGGCCTTGACGGGAGGCTACCATCTGTCTCCCAACAGCTGTTCCAGTGGGTCCCCTCCCCCAACCTTCTCTGAGCCTTCGGGGTCCATGTGACCTGGCCATTTAGCCCATGGTGTGCAAAAAAGTGCCGCTCAGAGGTAAAATCAACCCAACCCGCAATTCGTAATAACAATACTAATTGTAATCATTTCTGTTCAGGCAGCCCAATTTGCAACATAATGCTGAGAGGAATCTCATTGGGCAAATCGTGGCAGAGAAGCGCCCTTGAAGAGATCTCGCCAGATAAACGAGGCAAAACTTCATATCATCTCCAGAATTCGGAAGACGGTGCCTTTAATCCTCATTGAAATTCACTTCCAACTTCTCTGAAACAAACTGCGGGCAATTTTTATTTGGGTAAAAGGTCTAGGCACGAAATTACTTCTTAACAGAAACCAGCATCAACAGAGGTTTTTTTTTTCACATTTAATACAAATGACTAAAATCTCTCTCAAAAATTGCCATACTCTATACGAAAATTTAGAACATGCTGGGTTACCTACCAGGGAGGCTCACACCAGTTCTCTAACATTCCCCCTTCCTCTACTCATTTCTGTGAGCTTTTGGGGTCTTTGTGACTTCGCTTATTTAGTGACATTTTGTAGAAAAAAAAAAGCGAGGAAGTTCTGAGATATACTGCTCAGAGATACACTTCTGATGTAATAGAACTTTCTTGCGATCTTATAAGGTTTCCGTAGATTTAAAATTTTCTGAAAAGGGCTGGGAGATTTTTCCTCTGAGAATCCCTTTTTTTTCCTTTGCTCAGAATGGCTTAAATGAATAGCTCAAGGACCCTAAGACCAGAAAGAAGATTAGGTAAGTGGATTCGGTGGATAACTTGTTGACGTATTTCCCTTCAAGGCCATGAATCGTGTTTCTTCAAGTGCACAAAAACGTAGTTTTTTCTGCATTTGAGAGCAGGGTATGGGCTCAGTCAACAGCCTCTGAGCGCATAATCTGCGGTTCCCAGGTTCGAGTTCCAACTGTAACTGCTTTGAGTTTTTTTTTTTATCTCCACTAAGCCTCATTGTGTCCTCGGTCAGAAGAGGACACCGATGGGCTCGGGAAGGCCATAGTCCGAGAGATGGGGCATTCATCCATGGCTCCTTATACAGGAGATTCATACTCCATGCCCATTAAAGAATAGGCTGAATGGCCTTGATGGGAGGCTTCCTTCTGTCTCATAGCTGTCCAGTATGTCACCTTCCCCCAACCTTCTCTGTGCCTTTGGGGTCCTTATGGCCTAGCCACTTTGCCTATTGCGTGGAAAAAAGTGTCGCTCAGAGGTGAAACAAACCAAACCCAACCCAAAACCTGCTTTTAACGTCTCATCTGATGGATTTCGGCCTTTCGAAGCCCATTGTAACTCCTTTCTGATTGAGGCCAAAAGTGAGAGTCATCATATCCTGGAGATGAGATTTGTTTGAAAGATGCTACTGCCGACTAAGTGATGAATCCTTTGGCAAACCTCAACTGCTCGTTTAGTCAGTTTTGATCCACCATGGTTCGATTCTTACTGAATTAAAGCAATCGTCTTCACGAATCGAACATCTTAATGTGAAAAGTATCTTCTCCGTTCTTACTAGTCGCGAAACGAGTTTTGTCTGCGACGGATCCACTTCCACTTTCCAAAGAGCTCAATAACTCGAGTCAGTCTTTTCCCTCTTGATCTCATCCAGAGAGTAATCACGTGGGTACACGTGTAATATGAACAGCCTTTAGATGCAGCTGCCAGAAAAGAATACCCCCCCCCCCTCCGCATCCCCTGAAGTAGGTAATGAAACGATGATGGCAAGCCGAAGACAATAAAATGGATAAATGGGAGTTTGACATAAGGAAAAAAAATTCTTCAGCAAAAGAGATTTTTTTTTTATGGTTCATAAATTTGGCTTCAGAATGTTAAAAATATTTATTTTCCCAGTAAGTGCAAAGTTAATTTTTAAGCCCTGAAAGGACATTCAGTTTATAAATAATTATGTCTGTTGAAGTCAAACCCATCCTTAGATGGACGGCAAAGGTTCAAAAGCCGTCCTATGGCCGAGTGGTTAGCGCGCTTGTTTACTGATCTAAGGGACCTGGGTTCGAGCCCCGGGTAAGGCATGGATGTATGTGTCATTTTTCTGCTGAGGTTCCGCCATCCTTAGATGGACGGCAAAGGTTCAAAAGTCGTCCTGTGGCCGAGTGGTTAGCGCGCTTGTTTACTGATCTAAGGGATCTGGGTTCGAGCCCCGGGTAAGGCATGGATGTATGTGTCATTTTTCTGCTGAGGTTCCGCCATCCTTAGATGGACGGCAAAGGTTCAAAAGTCGTCCTGTGGCCGAGTGGTTAGCGCGCTTGCTTACTGATCTAAGGGACCTGGGTTCGAGCCCCGGGTAAGGCATGGATGTATGTATCATTTTTCTTTTGAGGTTCCGCCATCCTTAGATGGACGGCAAAGGTTCAAAAGTCGTCCTGTGGCCGAGTGGTAGCGCACTTGCTTACTGATCTAAGGGACCTGGGTTCGAGCCCCGGGTAAGACATGGATGTATGTGTCATTTTTCTGCTGAGGTTCCGTCATCCTCTTAGACCTTGTACTAAGGCGTATAAACTGGAGGACTACTGTCAGACCTCTGTGGCAAGCAGCTGCTTGAAGGGATATTTATTTATTTAAAGGTTCAAAGCATTTTTTTTAAGTCAAGTAATACTCAGAAGACACAATATAGTGTGACTGACTTTTAAGGTATTTCTTATGTAATAGAATAGTTAGAGTAATACCGTTCCAACTTGGTTATATTCGCCACAAGAAGTGGATGGGAAATAATCACCTCCTAACTATCACTACCAGCATAACCCCGAATGAAATTCGCATACCTCCCGAAACATCTATTCTCTACATAAGGTTGAGAACCACCTATCTGGACCAATGGCTCTCAGACTACGCTCCTATGGAACACCTGTGTTCTGCCACTGAAATCGTGTTGGATTAGATTACCTCTGAACGGCACTTTTTTGCACACCATGGGCTAAATGGCCAGGTCACATGGACCCCGAAGGCTCAGAGAAGGTTGGGGGAGGGGACCCACTGGAACACCTGTTGGAAGACAGATGGTAGCCTCCCGTCAAGGCCATCCAGCGTGTTCTTTAACGTGCACAGGGTATAGATATACCGGTAAAATATACCGGTAAAACAGGGTATAAATATACCGTTAAGCCGTACTCCCGCACACGGGGTCACGGCTTAACGTCCCATTAAAGGGACGGCGGCCTTTCCAAGCCCATCGGTGTCCCCTACTGACCGTGGGCAGGGCGGTGAAATCGGGTAATGGCAGTCTTTTTCTAAAGCGCAGAAAAAAATTAGCCTAATGTACAAATTTTTTATATTTTCTTTGCAATGATTTTAAAAAAAACTTTCCGAAACTTGTAGTGTTTGTAAGCGATGCTCTCATACAACAGAAGACGAAATTTGGTGACACTGGTCGTCTGCTAGCGAACACTATTATGATAAGTGTTTTCAGATTTCGCACGAATATTATCGTGCTTGTCGCTTAAAGTTGTATTTAAAGTAAAATCATTGAATTTTATCAATACTAGGTGTGTTTAAAGATTATATATTTTTTTGTTTTAATGTGTTGGTAGCTGTGTGTTCTTAATTGGCAATATTATTCTTGATTCGTATGATGGCATAAAGAAGGAAATGAAATGTTTCCGTAGAGAGCATTTGATGTCTAGATGCTCCAGCAATCGAAAATGTTTGGGAATCAGATATTAAGCATTAGTTCTCACGAAAAAAAAAAAGGTGGCCACACATAAAACCAAGGTAATTTTTCAGAGAGTATAATTTTTTCTATAACACTGAAAAATGGTTGTTGAAACTGTTGCCTAAAAACTCATTTTTAATATATTTTTATAATATTTCTTTTATTAGGAAACAAAACACTTCAACACTTTATATAAAACATGTATGTTAAATTCTTACTACAAATGAGATTATAAGTTACTTATATTTTACAACTAAAAGAGTTTATTAAAGGAAAATATCGTCCATGCGATGTTATTACATAATAAGATGGTTTGAGAACAGTTTCAAGATGTTTATCCTTCAGTTTGATACGATGTTGAACTTCCAAAAAGTGAAAGGCACTCACTGTGCATTTACACATGACCGTACTTAACTTAGAGCTGGGCTTTTATCATCAGCAAAAGTTAGTTGGTTCGGTTGTTTTACCTCTGAGCGGCACTTTTTTGCACACCATGGGCTGAATGGCCAGGTCACATGGACCCCAAAGGCTCAGAGAAGGTTGGGGGAGGGGACCCACTGGAACAGCTGTTGGGAGACAGATGGTAGCCTCCCGTCAAGGCCATCCAGCGTGTTCTTTAACGTGCACAGGGTATGGCTCTCCCGCACACGGGGCCACGGCTTAACGTCCCATCCGACGGACGGCGGCCTTTCCAAGCCCATCGGTGTCCCCTACTGACCGTGGGCAGGGCGGGGAATTTTGCGGAGATAAATCTCAACGCTGACCCAGCTGGGACACGAACCTGGGAACTACAGATTACGAGCCTGGCACGCTACCGACTGAGCCACCCCCGCCCCCGCCCCTCAGCAAAAGTCTGTTTAGTACGTGCACAAAGAGTAAATGGTAATCGCCATCGAAGTTCGGAATCTAGGAAGAGACAATCCTAGAATTCGAAAAAAAAACATATGTTTTGAAAGAAAAACCTAAGCTATGAAAGGAAAATTGTGCTTTCGTCTCCTAACATTTCTCCAGTGGCTATCCCTTCCCTACCACTTTCGAGTCCTCAGCTCTGGCCATTTAGTCACAGGTAAAAAAAAACAGAACTTGAAAACATTTTCTTTTTAAAAATGTTTATAGAAAATTAAGTGGAAAATTTATTTTCTCTTCCATATTTCAATACGTAGTGAAACAACCCCGAGACAAAAGTCAACTGTTTGTTTACAATTGTCAAAGGTCTTTGTGGTTACATTTACGGAGCGCTTTCGAAAAGTTCTCGACACGTGTCTGTATATTTGCTTTCGCTCCTCCAAAGTTAACGAGTTATGATTCGTTTGAAAACTTGTCTAAACCTCTGATCTTGTCATTACATATTAAAAACGAAGGCCGCATCATCATTTTTCTCTTCGCTGGTGAAGCCTGGATCGTGTGGGCTCACTCACGGAAATATTGAGCGTGTGCAGTTACCGTTCACAGCAAACTGGAGCGGTTGCGGTTAATGTTCACAGCATATTGGATCGTGTGAGCTCACAAAGACCTGGATCGTGTGGGCTCACTCACGGAAATATTGAGCGTGTGCAGTTACCGTTCACAGCAAACTGCAGCGGTTGCGGTTAATGTTCACAGCACATTGGATCGTGTGAGCTCACAAAGACCTGGATCGTGTGGGCTCACTCACGGAAATATTGAGCCTGTGCAGTTACCGTTCACAGCAAACTGGAGCGTCTGCAGTAACTGCACACGCTCCAGTTTGCTGTGAACGGTAACTGGAGCGTGTACAGTTGCTATACACGCTCCAGATATTTTTCCTGAATTCTGTAATCACGTGACACGAAGGTTGCCAGATCCCTAATTTCTAAAAAATCGTTGCCAGATATTTTTCAAATCTGTGCGTTGTTGCCATAAAAAAATAAAAAATACTCCCTCAATCAGCTGCTTGCCACAGAGGTCTTACAGGAGCCTGTCACTTTAATATGCCATAGTAGAAGGTCTGAGAGGATGGCGGGACCTCAGCAGGAAAACAATATAAACATTCATGCCTTATCCGGGTTCGAACCCAGGTCTTTTTGAACAGTAGCCAAGTGCACTAACCACTCGGGGAGCCTACTGAAAATGGGAAAGATTTTACCTTTTCACAAGGATGCAGCTTGGGAACTACGCGAAAAAATTTCATGCCGATTTATCACAAGTATATGGTTTGGTTTACCTCTGAGCGGCACGTTTTTGCACACGTTGGGCTAAATGGCCAGGTCACATGGACCCCAAAGTCTCAGAGAAGGTTGGGGGAGGGGACCCACTGGAACAGCTTTTGGGAGACAGATGGTAGCCTCCCGTCAAGGCCATCCAGCGTGTTCTTTAACGTGCACAGGGTATGGCTCTCCCACACACGGGCCCACGGCTTAACGTCCCATACGACGGACGGCGGTCTTTCCAAGCCCATCGGTGTCCCCTACTGACCGTGGGCAGGGAGAGAAATTTTGCGGAGATAAATCTCAACGCTAACCCAGCTGGGATTCGAACCTGGGAACTACAGATTACGAATCTGGCGCGCTACCGACTGACCACGCCCCGCACAAGTATATGGGGGATCATGCCTATTCATACAGCACTCTTACGGGACGGATGCGCAAATTCGGAGGACGGCTAAGCTTCGAAATGTGCAGGAAGACCCAAAAAAGGCCGTGAATGAGAGAACCTTCGCTTCTGTTCGTGAAATTCATAGTCATTAAAGAAACCCACACATCAACGTTCAGCTAATAAGTTTAGATGTCAGTGTATCGATTGTTAGTACGGAAACAATTATTCATAAGCATTTAACGTTCCGAAACATCTGTGGTAAATGGGCACCCCACAAACTGACAGAACAGCAAAAAAATGGCTAGAATCGACTCGTGCAAGGAGATGATGGCAAAGTTTGAACCTAATGGCCCCAAACGATCTAACGGTCTCCCTTTTTACTTTTTGAAGATAAAACTTGCAGCTCGTCTACATATCACACTTACATATATTTTTTTTATTCCATCATTACCAATTATTTATTTTCACAGTTCGGGGAGACGGTGGTTGGCTCACTCGGTAGCGCACCATGTCGGTAATCTATAGTTTCCAGTTTCGATTTCCAAAGGAGCCAGCTTTGAGATTTATCTCCGCTCATCGCCACCTTGCCCTTAGTAAGAAAGGGGACACCCAATGACTTGCAAAACGCCGCCGTCCGTCAGATGGAATGTTAAGTCATGGTTCCGTGTGTAGGAGACTCATACCAGTCATACTCCGTGCATGTGGTTAAAATGACCTGTGAACACTATCAAATCATTCGATATGAGGCTTTGTAGAGGTAAATAAGAGATAAATCGGTCATTATTAACTGTTGATTTGATTTTTTGCATTAAGGAGCTAAAATGTTAATAGTAGAAACTTGCGTGAAACTAATGACAAGGGGCGGGGGGGGGGGACTCAGTCGGTAGCGCGCCAGGCTCGTAATCTGTAGTTCCCAGGTTCGAGTCCCAGCTGGGTCAGCGTTGAGATTTATCTCCGCAAAATTCCCCGCCCTGCCCACGGTGAGTAGGGGACACCGATGGGCTTGGAAAGGCCGCCGTCCGTCGGATGGGACGTTAAGCAGTGGCCCCGTGTGAGGGAGAGCTATACCCTGTGCACGTTAAAGAACATGCTGGATGGCCTTGACGGGGGGCTAACCATCTTTCTCCCAACAGCTGTTTCAGTGGGTCCCCTCCCCCAACCTTCTCTGAGCCTTTGGGGTCCATGTGACCTGGCCATTTAGCCCATGGTGTGCAAAAAAGTGCCGCTCAGAGGTAAAACAATCCAACAACCCAACTAATGACAAGTTTATTTCCACTATTTGATCGAACCATTTACACCAAATAGTTAAAAGCGTACTGAAATAACTATACATTGTACAATAGTCCCGTCAAGGCCATCCAGCATGTTTTTTAACATGCTGGATGGCCTTGACGTGAGGTTGTCAGTGCGTCTCCTTCCTCTAACCAACTGTTCTCATTCAGCAATAATAATTGAATGAGGGCCTGGATCCTTCTGATCGGAACGTTTAGTTCATTGCGTGCGCAAAAATGCCAGTTAGAGGTAACCCAACGAATCACAATTTGGATTTTAAAAGGATTATCGCTCACCTGATTTCGGGACTACCTCCCAACCCCTGGCAAATTGTTGGAGCAATATTGGCCTTGCCCTCTCATAGTCAGTCTCATAGTTTAAAGCAGGGATATGTAGGAAGTGACTAGAAAACTCTGTTTAAATTAAGTAGAAGAGTATAAATATTTATCGCGAAGCCCATCACATTTCATTTCTGAAATTAAATACATTTTCTCATGTATATTGGCTTTTGAACCCTTTTGAAACGAAAGTATATCTGGTAGAATAAACATGCAGAATTTTAAAAATGAGAATGCATTCTGTGTATAATCACCATCAACATGCACAGTCGTATCTGGCAACGATTTTTTTTTAGAAATTAGTGATCTGGCAACCTTCGTGTCACGTGATATTCGTGTCAAGTGACACGAAGGTTGCCAGATCATTAATTTCTAAAAAATCGTTGCCAGATATTTTTTCTGAATTCTGTAATCAACCATTGTGTTCGGATATTTTTTTAATATATATAATGCGTATGAATATATAATGCAATGAATATGGAGCGTGTGCAGTTACCGTTCACAGCAAACTGGAGCGGTTGCGGTTAATGTTCACAGCACATTGGATCGTGTGAGCTCACAAAGACCTGGATCGTGTGGACTCACTCACGGAAATATTGAGCGTGTGCAGTTACCGTTCACAGCAAACTGGAGCGGTTGCGGTTAATGTTCACAGCACATTGGATCGTGTGAGCTCACAAAGACCTGGATCGTGTGGGCTCACTCACGGAAATATTGAGCGTGTGCAGTTACCGTTCACAGCGAACTGGAGCGTGTGCAGTTACTGCACACGCTCCAGTTTGCTGTGAACGGTAACTGGAGCGTGTACAGTTGCTGTACACGCTCCATATATTTTTCCTGAATTCTGTAATCACGTGACACGAAGGTTGCCAGATCACTAATTTCTAAAAAAATCGTTGCCAGATATTTTTTCTGAATTCTGTAATCAACCATAGTGTTCGGATATTTATTTGAGCGACTGTATTTAGATAAAAGATCATAAAGATGTGGCTACCAACATATCTTCTGACACACTCGTGCACAATTTTTAAAGGATATAGTGTAGTGATCCCTCGACGAATGTCTTCATGAATTTCGGAGTTCAGGACCTCACTTCATAAGGGATCATAAGTATCTCCGAAGTGTGTCAGATGTGTTGGCAACTACATTTTTATGATCTTTTATCTAAATGCATGGTGATAGTGATAATTTACTGAATATAGGTAATAGCTGTGATTACCTTGGAAAATAAGGATGCATTCGTCGAATCGTAGGTTGACTGACAATCGAGGAAATATTAGAAATTAAATACTAACAATGAAACATTTCCTATCCAAGATTTTCACATCTAAAATCGACTCCAAAAAATGTCAAACTTTCTAAATTGCAACAAATATTTCTACTTTAAAAGAAATTGTATAATGTATTTAATTCACAAATCAGGATTTTGTAAAGGGTTCAAAATGACTAAATTTCCAACTAAACAGAAACGGATATATATTTTTCTGAGTTTTTAGCAACTCATTCTGACTAGAAATTCAGAGTACCATAATTATTATCTATATTTTTCAGTCGTGAATAACCATATTGTTTTATTATATAAATAATATTGTTACATTTGCAAAGTGTGGCTATTGTACAATGTATAGTTATTTTAGTACGCTTTTAGCTATTTGGTGTAAATGTTGTGATCAAATAGTGGAAATAAACTTGTCATCAGTTTCACGCGAGTTTCTACGATTAACATTTTTGCTCCTTGAAGCAAAAAATCAAATCAACAGACACTTAATAATGACCAATTTATCTCTTATTTACAAAGCCCTCTAATTGCAAAGCCTCATATCGAATGATTTAATAGTGTTCACACGTCATTTTAAACATTGCAACAAATCACTTGAAAATTTAAAGGGTAGTTGCTCTTGAACGTCTGTTTTGGTGCCCACTCACCATGCAGAATTATGATGCATTGCTTCCTTGCTCCTCGGTTTCGCATCGCTATTTACTTTCTTGATTTCTTTTTACTTTCTCATATGAAGGTTTAAGTGAACAAAAAATATCACTACTGAAAAAGCTTTGGAATCATAAAAAATTATGTCAGTGTTTATATTAAAGTTATGTTTTTTTTGGTCGAAAAAAGTAGATCCCATAGTGCAGTCTGTCCGTACTTTTTAGTGCTCTTTTACTTCCGAATTATTCGCAGTCCATAAAATGAATCTTCTGACTAAAGCTGAAAAATATCTGGGGCGTGTACAGCAATTGTACACGCTCCAGTTACCGTTCACAGCAAACTGGATCGTGTGCAGTTACTGCACACGCTCCAGTTTGCTGTGAACGGTAACTGCACACGCTCAATATTTCCGTGAGTGAGCCCACACGATCTAGTATCAAAATAATATGACCACCTACAGTCGCTCAAAAAAGTATCGGAACACTACGGTTGATTGCAGAATTCAGAAAAAATATCTGGCAACGATTTTTTTAGAAATTAGTGATCTGGTAACCTTCGTGTCACGTGATTACAGAATTCAGGAAAAATATCTGGAGCGTGTACAGCAACTGCACACGCTCCAGTTTGCTGTGAACGGTAACTGCACACGCTCAATATTTCTATGAGTGAGCCCACACGATCCAGGTCTTTGTGAGCTCACACGATCCAATGTGCTGTGAACATTAACCGCAACTGCTCCAGTTTGCTGTGAACGGAAAATATCTGGCAAATACTTTACTTATTATTTTACCAGTCGTCTCCTAGCCGAGTGGTTAAGCTGCTTGTCTACTGATCAAATGTCTGGATAAAGCATAGACATTTGTGTTGTTTTTCTGCTGAGGTTCCGCCATCCTCACAGACCTTTTACTATGGTGTATAAACTGACAGGCTCCTGTCAGACCTCTGTGGCTAGCAGCTGCTTGAAAGAGTATCTATTATAAATATATTTTTTAAACCTTTCCTCGTCTATGTAAGACTTCAAATCTGAGTGGACACTTTAGTAGTTATTTGTTAGTTTAACAAATAATGATAAAAAAATACAATAACTTTAAAATATGGCTAAATTGACTGTTAAATAGGATGATTGTGAAATATCCTGAAAGGTATTAAAACTAAATAAGTTAACGCTTCGAATTTTTGAATTCAGAATATTAAAAAATCTTTATATTCCTTGTTTCGGGGTTCGGGTCTGGTTCAGAGTTGCCAAATCAGTTGTCCGATAATTTTCAAACTGTCTCTTAAAACGAAAACGCCCCACGTTCCGTATTAATACTGAGCGGAATGACAAATGTGTAATGTTTCAAAACAAACTCTATGGCCTACAAATTAAGATTAGCAACAGAAGAATAAATAGAAATATGTTTCCTTGGCGAAAACTCACAGAACAATATAAATTTTATATCCATGATCATACAAATAAAGCACTCTGCTAATATTTAATCTAAAATTTTTCTCCCACTTATTTGTTCTTATTTCTGATCCTCAACGCTACGTCTCCTTTTCGGGTGACGCTGACATCCTCCACTGATGCATTCATTAAGAGTATTTGCCATTGGAAGTTATATAATGCTTTGTGTTCGTATGAAGTTCAGGGCCAGCGAGATTTTTCAGATGGACCGTGGGCGTAGGGGCGGGGGTGGCACAGCCTGTAGCGTGCCAGGCTCGTAATTTGTAGTCCTCAGGTTCGAATTCCAGCTGGGCCAGCATTGAGATTTGTCTTCTTAAAACTTCCCGCCCTGCCCACAGTAAGTAGGGGACACCAATGAGCTTGGAAAGGCTGCCGTTCGTCGGAAGAGACGTTAAGCCGTAGCCCGTATGCGGGAGAGCCATACCCTTGTGCACGTTAAGAACACGTTGGATGGCCTTGACGGAAGGCTACCATTTGTCTTCTAACAGATTTAAGATGGTCTGTTGGGTCCGCACCCCAACCTTCTCTGAGCCCTCTGGGTCCCTGTAACCTGGCCACTGAGCCCATTGTGTGCAAAAAAGTGCCGCTCAGACGTAATACAACTTAACCAATTTTTATGGTGAAGCACAAATATAAATTTTATGGCCATGATCATAGAAATAAATACAACTTAGCCAATTTTTATGGGCGCATAAAAATAATAACAAATAATGAGTTACAACCAGTAAACAATGGATATTAAATTCAATGAAACTTTAAAAAATAACTCTGATGACATTTTTGTATGATATTACAGAAATATAAGGAATCTTAACTTACGGAAGATTTCGCGAATTGCGGAAATTTTCGCAATAACATGTCAGCTAGATTTCCAGTATCTATATATTTGTACGGAAGCATTTTTTCCAGTGAAAAGGGGCGGGGTGGCTCAGTCGGTAGCGCGCCAAGCTCGTAATCTGTAGTTTTCAGGTTCGAGTCCCAGCTGGGTCAGCGTTGAGATTTATCTCCGCAAAATCCCCCGCCCTCTCACAGTCAGTAGGGGACACCAATGGGCTTGGAAAGGCCGCCGTCCGTAGGATGGGACGTTAAGCCGTGGCCCCGGTCCGGAGGATGGGCCGTAAGCCGTTGCCCGTGTGCGTTTACCTGTGCACGTTAAAGAACACGCTGGATGGCCTCGATGGGAGGCTGCCATCTATCTCCCAACAGCTGTTCCAGTGGGTCCCCTTCCCCAAACTTCTCTGAGCCTTCGGGATCCATGTGACCTGGCAATTTAGCCTACGGTGTGCAAAAAAGTGCCGCTTAGAGGTAAAACAACCCAACCTCCAGTGAAAGCAATTAAAAATTAAGCAAAAATCTCCTCTCACAGAAAATAATCTTCAAAATTTTCTCTTCTTGCAAATACAACTTTAATTCCCGAAATTTAGAATTTGTCTGCTATGAATAAAAATAATAAATACCCCCTCAAGCAGCTGCTTGCCACAGAGGTCTGACAGAAGCCTATCAGTTTATATGCCAGAGTAGATCCCATGGGCGAGTGGTTAGCGCGCTTGGCTACTGATCTAAGGGACCTGGGTTCGAGCTCCGAGTAAGGCATGGCTGTATGTGTTGTTTTTCTGCTGAGGTCCTGCCATCCTCTCAGACCTTCTACTATGGCATATAAACTGACAGGCTCCTGTCAGACCTCTGTGGCAAGCAGCTGCTTGAGGGGGTATATATATATATAGAAGATCGGAGAGGATGGCAGGACCTCAGCAGAAAAACGACACACACATATCCATGCCTTACCCGGGGCTTGAACCCAGGTCCCTTAGATCAGTAGCCAAACGCGCTAACCACTCGACCACGGGACGGCACTCTGCTATAAAACAACGTTAAAATCCAAGCCATAAATGAGATCATTTTGTACTATTTTGGCCTGTTTTTGTGTGGCATGAGACCTATCTGGATCTTCTTGACATAAGTTTTGTAACAGGCATATAAAATATGTTGGTAAAGTATTTATTTCTTATGGTAGTGAGTTTTGTAACAGGTGTGTATATTAGGGAAAATGTTTAATGTGGTTGTGCATCAATTTTATGCACAATTTTCTTGAAGGAAATTGCTCTTTACAAATTTCGCATTTCCCGAGTGTTCCGCAGCGGGAAGAAGAAAGACTGTGAAAAAAAAATGAACTTGCACATTAGAACTTTAGAACATCGTCGGTTTAAGCGAACCGTTAGATCGTAATTTTTCTTTTTGGTGGTGGCATCCGATTTGAAATCGTTTTTTTTGTTGAGGATTTGTTATTGGTTTGGCTACTGATCTAAGGGACCTGGGTTCGAGCCCTGGATTAGGCATGGATGTGTGTGTCGTTTTTCTGCTGAGGTCCTGCCATCCTCTCAGATCTCCTACTGCGGCATATAAACTGACAGGCTCCTGTCAGACCTCTGTGGCAAGCAGCTGCTTGAGGGGGTATTTATTATTTTATTATTTCCGTAATCTGAGTAACAAATGATCCAAAACTTTCAAATGACTCCGAGCATGCATGTCGGTTTCGATTATAATTGTCTACTTAGGTTTTCATTAACTTTAAATTAACATAGAACATCTGGCAACCTTCGTTTCACGTGACACGAAGATTGCCAGAACACTAATTTCCAAAATAATTGTTGCCAGATATTTTTTCTAAATTCTGTAATCAACCATAGTGTTCAGATATTTATTTGAGCGACTGTACTGTAGGTACTTAAAAAAATAAAATCAAAGGGAAAAAAACTGTTCAAACCAACAGAAGAAAGAATTCGAACAGTTTTGTTGTTGCATGAAAAGTGAGAATTATTCGGGGAGCTCTTTTTATGTCTGTTTGATTTCCTCTGCTTCCTGCTCGCTCTCTTTTTTTTCTTCACGGAAAATCCCGATCCTCTTAAAGTTTCCTTTGTGAAAAATTGTATCTTTGTGAAAGATTCTCCTTCTCTCACAATTCAGTTTCACTCCTCCTTCTTCAATTTGCCTGTATTCGAGCTACTCCCTCTACCCACTTAGTTCGCCAATATTTGCACGACCCCTGAAACTCTGACATTTAAACTTTTATACAGTCTAGTCTTACACTTCCAAACCGAATAGATGCTCAACAGTTTCTTCATCGAATAAATCATTACATTATTTCATTATAACCAAATTATGGGTGTGAAACAGATCTGCCACCTTTTTGCAGATTTTTTCCATAAGTTTGTGTGTTTACTTATTAGAAAAAAAAATCTCAGTTCAAATCGAAAGCTTTGTTTTGTTTAAGAGGCACTATTTTTTTTCCACACAACGGGCTAAATGACTCTATTGGAGAGACACAAGGGTCTTCATCCAGTCAAGGCCATCCAGCATGTTCTATGGCGTGCACGGTGTATGATCTGCACACGGTACCACTGCTGAACGTCTATCGATGACCTCTCTCACGAATGCAAGCAAATTTCGGATTCGAACCTGAGAACATCATTATTAGCCTAGCTTATACCTCTAAGAAGACTGAATAAACTTCCACTCACAAATTAAAAGACTGCAAAATAATCTATCACACGAAATGAACTGAGCCCAGTTTGTGGAAACTATTTAGGATAAAGTATATATAAAAAAATAAATACCCCCTCAAGCAGCTGCTTGCCACAGAGGTCTGACAGGAGCCTGTCAGTTTTTGTGCCATAGTAGAAAGTCTGAGAGGATGGCAGGACCTCAGCAGAAAAACAACACAAACGTCCATGTCTTACCCAAAGCTCGAACCCAGATCCCTTAGATCAGTAGACTTATTAGAATATTGATTAGCAATGCACGGAGTCAGAAATAATTGTTAGACCAGTTGCAATATAAAGCAATTAAAGATTTCTAAAGTTATATATTCGCTGTTCACAATCCATAACGTTATTGCTGTTTTCTAAAATAAAGTACTCTTCCGAGTTTTGCAATAGAGGAATGCATCACCCCTTCAAAGATTCGGATCAAGAGATCTCCTAAAAGGGAATACCTAGAAAAGAATCGATTACACGATATTAAAGAAGATCGAGTACTACTCACTGTGTGCAGAGTCGAAGTGCGATTTGCTGCTCGTCGATCTGTCAGCTAGAGCTGCAGCCTGGCAGTGCGGAGACAGAGAGTCCAAATCCGGTGATCCGCATCCTGATGGAGGGACGGCACACAGTCCCGACACAACACCGGGATAGGGCAACGGAAAGCCGCGGGGACCCAGCATGTCGGGCACGCACAGGTGGGACTGCGGGAACGTGAAGCCGGGATAAAGTCCGGCGCGAGGAACAAAAACGTAGCCATTGTAGAAGACCGGAAGATGCAGCCCGGGCACACGATCTCCGGCTCCGGGCGGACTCGAGATGATGGAGTCTATGGAGAAGGGCGCCGCTGTCGTCCGCTGCATGAGCCGCCTTGTCTCGCCTCTACTGCATCGCACCTCCGAGCGCAGATTGATGACTCCGACGGCGGCGATCATCAGTCTTGCTCGCGTTACGGCAGCGAGAGGCGGGGCCCATGACACACCGGCCCTTAGGCACGTCACGTCACGTGCTAATGGCCAACTGTGATTGGCGGGCAGGCGTGAAGCGGACACCGGAGAGAGAAAAGGGAGGCGGAGGGTCGAGCGGCGATTGGCGGGCGGGGGACGGTGGCGGCGAATGTGTGAATGACGCTCACGATTAGCGGCGGCGTGCCGGATGCTAACAATGTTAAGACATATTACCTGTTGTATAAGTGTTGACCCAGGGGAGCGTCCACTAAGTGAAACGCTGCCCACGAAAGGGAGAGGCAGACAATGAGTGGAAGGAGATCAGGAAATCAGAAAGATTGCTTGGGAACGGAAATAAAACGTGGAAACTTAATTTCAGAGGAAGGGGAAAATTTAATAAGTGGTTTTGAATATTTTTTTTAAATAAAAATGAAGAAAAAAAAACAGTTAAAACAAATCACCTCTCAAGCAGCTGCTTGCCACAGAGGTTTCGATTGGGTTGCTGTTTTACCTCTGAGCCGCACTTTTTTTGCACGCAATGGTCTAAATGGCCAGGTCACAAGGACCCCGATGGGGGAAGGGGATCCAATGGACAGCTGTTAGGAAACATATGGTAGTCTTCCATCAAGGCCATCCAGCGTGTTCTTTAACGTGCACAGGGTATGGCTCTCCCACACACGGAGCCACAGCTTAACGTCCCATCCGACAGATGGCGGCTTTTCCAAACACATCGGTGTACCCTACTGACCGATGGGACACAGGTGGGACTCGGTCTTTGGCTGAGAATCCCCCAGCCCGAGACAGAGGTCTGACAGGAGCCTGTCAGTACTATAATATGCCATAGAGAAGATCTATGAGAAGGCGAAATCTCAGTAGAAAGACAACACAAGAAATGAAACATCGAGATCTGAAGTCTCCTTCATCTATTCGGGTCTCAAACCCATATGCTGCTAATCCATAAACAAACAAGTTAACCACTCGGCAACCGGAATGGTCAAAGATTTTTTTTTTTTATTAATTTTTTTATTCCTTCCTAAAGTGTCCAAGAGCTTAGACGCCTCGTACCCCCCTTCTTGTCCCATAATATGGCAGGTGCATGGCAAAACTGATTTAGCTGTTTTGATTCTATTGAAAATCTTGGAATAATCTGCTTGTATCGCGCTACAGTTCTGTACTGGTTCAAAAAAATACAAAAAACATGCTTCTGTATATTTTGTTGTTACTTTTGCTACAGTTCGAGTCGCTTCTGTAACTTTAAGGGACAATAAAGTCTTTGTTTCTAACTCTCTTGGAACTTTCAATTGAAGAAACAGAACATCTGCAAAAATGTTCCGAGCTCCAACTTTAAAATATGTTCACTTTTAATTGCAAAGAAATTGCGATCGTAACATTACGTGAGTCATTTCACACTGAAATGTCTTCAGCAGTCATTACTAATAGTGAAAATCTTTTTCAGGAAAAGAAGATGGGCGAAAATTCGGAATCGAAAGATTAAAACTAAACTTTCTCGAATTTGAACAACGAAGTCCAAAGGAAACTATTTCAACATAAGGTAAAAGACCATGCTCAGAACTAGAAAAGGGGGAGATAGAAAACGGGCTGTGATGAACTGGAACGGACCGGAACGCTACTCCGGTATATTTTTATTTTATAAAAAAAAAATACTATTAGAATCAGGGGAGAGACATGCTTCCCCTAAATCAGGGTTTCCAATTGATGAGCGTTCTCTCCTAGGGAGCCAAAGAATTCCAAAGAGAGCCCAAGTATGGGAAATTTTTAATTGAGAATTTAAATTGTTTTGAAAAGAAAGTTTTTTTGATAATAAGGAGAGTTGAGAAGGCGTGAGTGTTTCCCAATACTCAACAGTGGAGAGCAATCACGAAACACTTGGAAACCATACCCTAAATCGTGAAGAAGAACGCTATGCAAAGTTTCCATTTTTCCTACTTTCCATAACACCTCTCTTTTGTTGCGATCTTATGCACCTACTTTCCATAACAGAAGTTCGCTTTATGGTTCAATCTCTTGTTGGTTCAGCAGCTATTTCGCAGCAGCAGCAGCAACAGCTGGCATCAAGCGACAGTCCAGCCTCAGCTTTGCTCAGACTTCTTCTGTCGAAACGTTTCCCCGTTTCAACATCTTTTAAGAACCAGCGGCGGTTTCTGCTGAGGCTGCGATCTCACTAAAGCGATGTCGAAAGTGCACGAGGCACACTAATTCCGGAGATTGTGGAATCGTCTATCTTGCGAAACTCTTCATTCTGTTAGCGACATAAACACAACTTTAATAAGCAGTCATTGAGTAAGAGTGACAAAGGAGCCAAGAAATAGCTGCATGTTTCTGAAAGTAAAAATGCTGTTCATTTTTCGCATTGTACATTATTATCATTGTAATTTTTATTATTTTTAGCATGTTTGGTTATTGTTAAATTTAATATTAATTTAGGGTTTGTTTTTCAGTTTTAAGAGACTTTTTGGAAACTGACAAGTTTTCCAGACAAAAGCAAGGTGCCCTCGCGGCAGTGTGGGCAAACAAATTTTATTTGGTGACCTAAATAGGATGTGCCAATCGTTCATAGAATCAGTTCTGCGAAGAATGGCTTTAGAATGGGAAGAATGGTTTTGGAATGGGAAGAATGGCTTTGGAATGGGAAGTATGGCTTTGGAATGGGAAGAATGGCTTTAGAATGGGAAGAATGGCTTTAGAATGGGAAGAATGGCTTTGGAATGGGAAGAATGGCTTTAGAATGGGAAGAATGGCTTTGGAATGGGAAGAGACTGATTCTTCTTTTCGCCATTCTAATAGTTTTACTTGCAAATATATAAAACAATTGCACTTTTTTAACGATATTAAAATATTTTATCAACATTAATTTAAATTTAATTTCAATCTGTAATATTTAGTAGAAATCTATATATATAAATCTTGCAGACTTTTCATAAATGCAAATAAAAGCGATGATCCTTAGGAGTGCGAAATCTCAGAAAGTATTAGTGATAGGATGATTATTGCGTCCAACAGTTTTACGATTTCCCGCAGATTGCACCGTTCGCATTACTGCAATGGAAAAGTTGTATTAGAAAATAATTTCTAATATATTTAAAAGAAAATTATTTTACATTATTTTACATTATATTTTAAAAGAAAATAATTTCTTCTGAAACCTCGAATTCTTATTCATATATTTTATGTTTAGTTTTATATTTTTCCGTCTTACAAATGCTTCGCGGGTCGGTACAAAGTGCTCGGCGGGCCACACATACAGCCCGACAGGGAGTATTTTGCCCACACTTGCGAAATATATGAAAAACATACCCTAAATCGGAAGAAGAAAGAAAATATTTGCTTATAACTAAACTAATCGGGTTGGGTTGTTTTACATCTGAGCGTCGTTTTTTTTTTTGCACACAATGGACTACCATTGTGTGCAAAAAAAATTTGTGTGCCCATTGTGTGCTAAATGACCAGGTCACAAAGACCCCGAGGGCTCAGAGAAGATTTGGGGAGGAGGACCCACTGTTAGGATACGACAGTATTCTTAGGGTTCTTTAACCTGTACATGGTATGTCTCTCCCGCACCTGGCGCCCACGGCTTTGCGTCGGATCCGACTGACGGTGGCCTTTTAAAGCCCATTGGTGTCACTTATTGACCGAGGGCCAGGTGGGGAATTTTGCGGACCAAAATCTCAACGCTGGCCCAGGTGGGACACTAATTGGAATGACTCTTCATCCATTGCTTAACGGGAAAGTTTGCAGTTTGCTTAAAGGCTTTCGACTAATATCTACGCTAAACTTTGATGGATAATACTATTCAGAAAAAATATATTAAGTCTTTGTATGGAATAGCCACGATATGCTTACCGATCACCCTGAGTTCTCTAGTTTTTTGACAGATTCTCAGGCTGACATCGTCCGATTGGGCGAAACGGACCTCCGTCTCTGTCATTTACTTAAATTTCCTAATTTCGAAGTATATTCGACGGCTCGCTTACACAGCAGTGGAGGGGGTACTGCCGTCATTGTAAAGTGATCCATAAAACATCACTTGCTTCCTATTACTCATCTCAATACTTTAGAAACTACTGCAATAGCAGTTACTGATATCAATCTTAGTACCATTACTTTTATGGCTGCATACAAGCCACCAAATTCTGACTTTGTATGCGATGATTTTAATTCCATTTTTGATACAAGAATTCCTACTGTTCTAGGAGGCGATTTAAATGCCAACAACGTAGTTTGGCTCTCTAGAAACTGCAACAAGAGCGGCAGATTGCTGCTAAATTATAATACCAAGAAAGGACATTGTTGATGATCCAAGCGAACCAACTTTTTATCCTTTTAACACCATGCACAGACCAGATGTTTTGGATATGGCCGTCTTGGGCAATTTTCTACCATCCTATGAACTTTGTGTTCTGAATCAGCTAAATTCAGATCACTTGCCAATCTGACTTTATTTCTGTCTACAACTTTTACAATAGAATCACACAGTCTTACAAATTGGGAACTCTAAAAAGTTTCTGTCAATAATAAGTTTTCTGGATCTTGCTCACCTCTTACATTCAGATGTATTAATGATTCCATTTCGGGCTTCACTAATCTGTTGCATGACTCAAGAATTGACGCCAGTACTGGAATAACACCCAAGCAAGATTTTTGCATTCTTCCTTTGCCTCTCTCTCTCCTGTCTCATATAAGAGAAGAACAGAGCCCGAAATGCATGACAAAGAAATCGGAATAAATCTGATAAAGAGCTTTTTTACTCCCTCAAGACAGAGTTGAGATAAAAACTCCAGGAACTCAAAAGAAACTCGTGAAATGAAAAGATGTCTTCATTTTCTAAGCATGATAACTCCATTTGAAAAATGATGAGGGTATTTAAAAGCCCTCATTTGAATTATCCTCCCATTCATGGGGAAACAGGAATGTGCTATAGTGAAGAAGATAAATGTGGGGCATTTTCAGATGCTCTTGAACGACAATTTCAAGAGAATTTTGACCTTTCCGACCTTGAAACCTGCGATTAGGTAGATGATGAACTTGTTCATTTTGATTAGACACAAAGATCAAAAATTTTATTTTCCACCCCTCAGGAATTGTTTCAGACTAGCAAAAAGTTTAAATTAAACAAAGCTACTGGTCCTGACAAGATATCGAAAAGGATGTTGAGTCATCTTCCCAAGAAAGCCATAACACATCTTTGTTCTATTTTTAACATACTTCTTAGAAACCATACTTTTCCTGATATTTGGAAAAATGCCTCTGTTCGGCTTATCCACAAGCCAGGAAAGGACTCAACATTTCCTCTGAGTTATCGCCCAATCAGCTTGCTCTCTTGCTTGGGCAAGTTGTTTGAGCGAATCGTTCTGAGCAGATTGGACGATTTTCTCTCCCTGCACCCTGTCTTGCGTGAAACCCAGTTTGGTTTCAGACGAAACAGATCAACTGAGCATCAAATTCTCAGAGTGGTGGAGAAAATCGCGGAATATTTGAATAAGAAAGAAAGAGTGGCTGCTGTCTTTCTAGACGTTGCTAAAGCTTTTGATCACATCTGAACAGATGGTTTGATTTACAAGTTAATTAAGATGGTTGTATCTTCGAGTCTCACCAGTATTTTACAGTCATATTTGTCAAATAGAACTTTTCAAGTGCAAGTTAAAGCTACTGGTCTAGACAAGAATCTTCCTTCCATTCTCCCATAATCTTTCTATCTACAAAGAGAGTAATGGACGCTGGAGTACCAAAGGGCTCTCTCCTAGGCCCTTCTCTCTTTTCTCTCTATCTTTACGATATGCCATCTTTTGATCGCATCCTATTAGCTGATGACCCTCCTTTCCCCCTCATTGGGTTCAGTGATTGCTATAGACAGACTGCAGAGATGCCTTGATGTGGTGGAGGGACGATAACAACTAAACACTGAGAAGAGCACTGCCATCCTCTACAGTGGAAAACTTTTTAAAAAACAAAAACGTTTAAACTTTTTAAATAAACCAATTGAATGGCAAAAGACCATCTAATATTTGGATATAACGCTACATCAAAAGCTCAAATGGGACCTCATATTCATGATATTATCACTGAAGTCAATGGAGTGAAATGCCAACTAGGACCTCTCTTTCGGAGAAATGCTGCCTTCATGATTGACCATAAATTATTATTGTACAACATGATCATTCGTTCAATAATCGATTACGCTTCCCCTATATGGGCGAACACCACCTCCAGGAATATATATACCCAAGATTCAGGTCTTGCAAAACAAACAATGCTTCTTGGTTTGTTACTAACAGACAACTTCATATAGACTTGGGCATCGGGGCGGGGGTGGCTCAGTCGGTAGCGCGCCAGGCTCGTAATCTGTAGTTCCCAGGTTCGAGTCCCAGCTGGGTCAGCGTTGAAATTTATCTCCGCAAAATTCCCCGCCCTGCCCACGGTCAGTAGGGGACACCGATGGGCTTGGAGAACCCGCCGTCCGTCGGATGGGACGTTAAGCCGTGGCCCCGTGTGCGGGAGAGAGCCATACCCTGTGCACGTTAAAGAACACGCTGGATGGCCTTGACGGGAGGCTACCATCTGTCTCCCAACAGCTGTTCCAGTGGGTCCCCTCCCCCAACCTTCTCTGAGCCTTCGGGTTCCATGTGACCTGGCCATTTAGCCCATGGTGTGCAAAAAAGTGCCGCTCAGAGGTAAAACAACCCAACTTGGGCATAGACCACATATATACTCGTATTAAATGCATCTCATAAAGGTTTTTTGAGGCTGTTAAAAATAATCCTAATGAGATTATATCCTCTTTGCTTAATTGTGATCATAATGTTCTTAATAAGTACAAGAGGCTTAAAATGATGGCTTTCTCTGAGTAAAGCTATTCGTTTTAGGTCTTTTGTGCATGATATATGCTATTTTTAGCGGACGGATTCAAAATTTCAACAGACGGAACAAGAATTACAAGCGATAAACAATAATAGCAGAAAATGAAGAATCCCAAAAGACGAAAAAAGATTAAAATGATGGAACAAAGCAGAAAATTACAAAACAAATTTAGGAAAAAGACTGTGAAAATTGGACAAGTAGATGGAAGAAAAAATTGGAGGAGGAGGAGAAAGATGTCCTTTGAGGTCAAAGGTGAAATTCCTATATAATGTTGCTAGACAGCTAGAATTTGACGAATAGGGCTATTTCGAGTAACAGAACTTATAAATATTTAGAAATTTGTGATGAGGTATTGCGTTCAAGGTCAAATTGGAGTTAGAGTGGATGTCCAATATCAAGAGCCAATTGATTTCTAGCATATATTTAAACAATGTATTTTTTCAAGTTGAGCTTTACCGATTTCCAAGGAATTTAACAGTAAACTCTAACTGGGTGCCAGATATGGGGTGGTGTGTAGATAATTCACGAAAATAAAAATGTTCCAGTTTTATCCCAAAATTAAAAATGCAAACGATCCACAGGTATTTTATTCTGTAAACCATAGGCTATGAACGTGTTGAATTTCGATTATTCAGTCGGTTGGTGTGCAGTGGCCAGATGCAGCAGATGTAGCTCAGGACAGGTATGCTTGGATAATTAAACTGCGTGGTCTGGTTGGACCTCCGTAGCCCATGGCTGCTTGAGGATGATGATGATGATGATGGTTATATTGCTATGATGGCATATGTTGGATATCAGTTGGGAAACCTGTAGGAACTTTGCGAGGCTCTGATGGATGGCAGCCAGAATCGCTATTTTTCGTCTTTCCTTCTACATACTGAAAAACTGATATCTTGAAGATGCATATCGTTGGAAGTCATATCAAACAAATCCACGATCATAACAATCAAGTACCTTGCCTCCAAAACTGATTCCAGAATATTTTTTGTGTTAGATATTTCCAATATTTCGAAACTGTTGCAGGATATCTTATGGATATCCATTAAACCTAAACTGGATGAGTAGCTTTTTACATATTGCTGCCTGTGGACAACCTTATATGTATATTCTTACTTATTTGTCCGTTGAGTTATCAACTTCCAGGATGAGAATTGACGAAAAATGGATTAATTATTAATGCCAGGTTTAAGGTGTTTAGAGTAGGATTAAATTTGATTTCTTTGAAAAGTTAAATAGCTAAATTACAAGGACCGTCAAGGCTCAAGTGTGACTTTTTTGTGAAAATTATTTGTGTCATTTTTCTAGCTAGGGACTTATTTACATGATATGTAGCTTGTACTGACTGGCTCCTGTCAGACCTCTGTGGCAAGCAGCTGCTTGAGGGGATTTATTTATTTTTTTACTACATATATCTCTCTTCAGTTTTAGGTTATTCATACAGTACAAAAGAGCCTAAAACATATTTTAGATTAAAAAAACTAGTGTATTTGTTAAAAAGTTAATGTATAAAATTAAATGCTTATGAAGTAATAAATTTTACTTTTTTAATAAATTCTAAAGAATTTTTTAATAAAAGTATTTTAGAGTAGTATATATTATGTAAATAATTCCATTCAAAATATTTCTTTTTTTAAATTTAAAAATTCAAAATAAAATAATGTAGTCTTTAATAATGTAAATGATATTTAGGAACAAAAGCATTTTCTAGAGGAGTATATTATCCCTAAATATATATGTACATGTCCTTTGGTTTGGTTTGTTTTACCTCTGAGCGGCACTTTTTTGCACACCATGGGCTAAATGGCCAGGTCACATGGACCCCGAAGGCTCAGAGAAGGTTGGGGAAGGGGATCCACTGGAACAGCTGATTGGGAGACAGATGGTAGCCTCCAGTAAAGGCCATCCAGCGTGTTCTTTAACGTGCACAGTGTATGGTTCTCCCGCACACGGGGATTGGCTCCACTTTTTTATTTATTTGCCTGTCACGGTTTAACGTCCCATCCGACGGACGGCGACCTTTTCAAGCCCATCGGTGTCCCCTACTGAACGTGGGCAGGGCGGGGAATTTTGCGGAGATAAATCTCAACGCTGACCCAGCTGGGACTCGAACCTGGGAACTACAGATTACGAGCCTGGCGCGCTACCGTACATGTCCTTAAATGTCCGTTATTGAAAATGCATCGAAACATACAGAAACGTATTCTGGACAGTAAAATGGAAGCCTTCCCACGTAAAGTCAATAGAGAGTCAAATTCGAAGATCGATAATTTCTACAATAATCTTTTTATAGATAAATAGAATTCATACATATCTATTTATGTAATATAATATCATTCATCAGTCTATATCAATTCAAATATATCAAAATCTAGATTTTCAACAATATTTGTTGGGTATTTAAACAGCTATGGAAATTCGAACACTTCATTTTCATCATCATTCTGAAGAGGCATAGGCTACGGATTATAATTTATTTCTCCAAACACACCAATTTTAACAAGGTCCTGTTCGACATTATCTGCCCACCACATCCTAAGTCTCTCTCTCTCTTTCTGAGGCCTTTAGGCACATTGTTCATAACCCTATTCGCTAATCAGTAATTATCCATACGGGCAATATGGCCCGTATCATCACCGGGCCGCACATCACCAATATTTGTTACCCTAGATAATTAGCCTAGATAATCCCTAGATAATTAGACTGAAACATCTACTCAAGAGTGGAACTATTCAGATTAACTGAACCACAGCCTGCCTGACCAATTTTCATCACTTTAGTTTTTCTCTCTGTTTCGTGGCCGAATGGTTAGCGCGCTTGGCTAATGATCTAATGGACCTGAGTTCGAGCCCTGGATAAGGCATGGATGTTTGTGTCGTTTTTCTGCTGAGGTCCTGTCATCTTCTCAGATCTTCTACTATGGAATATAAACTGACAGTCTCCTGTCAGACCTCTGTGACAAGCAGCTGCTTGAGGGGGTATTTATTTTTTTTTATAGCCAAACCTACTCTACTACCAGTCTCATCAACAGCTCGAATGAAAGAGTTCATCGCATCAACTTCATTTGCCAAAAGGGCTAAATCATCAGCATAATCTAAATCAGAAATATTCTGATCTCCAGCCCATTTAAGGCCAAAATCTGTACCACCAAAAGCAATGCCAAATCAATTGCTACAAGCCTTACCAAGTCTCACACACGACTCAGTGTTACGATAGAGAGCTTTCATTATGTTAACTAACTTGTCTGGTATGTTATACGATCTCACAATCAACCACAAATTATGGCGTTCAACAGAGTGAAAAGCCTTTTTGAAATCAACAAAGCTAGTAACCAAAGGTTTGTGAAATTCTAAACATTTCTCCAGAATCTGCCAGAATGAAAATATCTGATCTACACATCCCCTACCACTTCTGAATCCATATTCCTCATGACGGAATTGACTGTCAACCAGATTCTTAATTCTATTAAGCAGAATCATGCCAGTAGTATAGTCCCATTATACCGTACCCACATGCACAGTGCTTTCCCCCTATGACGGCACCGACCACGCCTACTTACTAATATTCATAACTTATTAATATTCAAACTAATTCATATTTCATAACACGCTATTAACCCTTTACAAAAGGTGTCATCCCCCTTTATTAAAAACCCCTACATCCGCCATTTTGATCACAAATTTCCAAAATAACTCTAAGTTCCGAACCTGCCATTTTGAATTCCGCTATTGTGGTTTCCGACTCCCCCTCATTAAAAACCCCCTATCAAAAGTGCCACCCCCCTCATTAAAAAAACACTTATCAAAAGCATCATCTCTCTCATTAAAAAAAACCCTTATCAAAAAGTGTCATCTCTCTCATTAAAAAACCTCCTATTATGATCAAAACTCTAACCTCCCATTATTGAAAAACACCTACGACCGCCATTTTGAATTCTAACTCCCCCATGGTTGTGACATCCCCCTGTAAGACCTCCTAGTTCACCCTCGTGAAATAAAACTCCCGAATAAGTAGGCCATGTTGGATTCTGACGTTATCTATCTTAGGTAGGATGTGTTACAACACGAAACACTGCACAGCTGTTCTCGAATGATATCAACAGTAAACAACCCTTGTCCAGACATGTCCAGACATGTTACATCAAACAGGTCCGACAGGTCAAAAACATCCGAAGGAGTAAGTCATCGCGTATCAAGGTCACTTTACTGAATGGTTGTGTGCATGGTGTGTCCATTAACGTTAAATAGCGTGCGCCCGTCAAGCACGTCATTGTCCACGATGCAGACTAACAATCCAGATGTGTGGTGTCTCGGTGAAGATGTTTATGTTATGCCTTCTCTGTTCAAAAATAAGTTTTCGGTACATGTACGTCATTACATGAAGTATGAAAATGGTGAACTCATCTACCCTACACCTATGGGGGTTATCCTCTCATTACCTGAATGGGAGACCTTGTGGAAAAATGTGCCTCCCATCGAGGATCAAGTGAAAATTGATCCCGATCAACAGACGTGGCACGTGATGCACGGTGTACGTGTGTACATGTATCGCAATGAAGAAGGTGAGTGTTATATTGACTTCATCAAAGAGGCAGCTGCTACAAGAACTCTACAGTTTTGCGTTGTGAGCCGCAGTATAACTCTGAATACGTCGCAGTGGTTTACATTGGTTATTCATCTAAATGAAGTGATGGCAGTGGTACATAGCGTGTAGCACCCTTAAAGACCACCAACTCCGCAATGCTATTATGGAACATTCAGAATCAGTTCTGCCTTTCCTGCTGAGACCTGTGTTTGAAGGACTCGATCGTGTCTACCAGCAATTTGTGGACATTTTCCAGCAAGAATTAACACGTCTGATACCTTTGGATGAAATGCACCCCGAAGAAAAACTCCTAGCCATCATCGGATGGAGAGACGACCTGGAAATTGATGCATTAGCGCAAGTGTTTGTCGATACTGCTTGGAAACGCGGTCTGCTGTACTTTGTAGATACTGAATTTTTATGTACTCTGAAATATAATGTTATTTTTGATGACGCTAAAAATCAAATGTATAAATTAGTTTAATAAAAAAGTTGAAACCTATATAATGTATCGTTGAGTTCTTTATGATTCATTTTATTCTTGGTTTGGATAGGAGAAAGAAGGTGTTAGCTAGTATAACAAATCTGATTATAACCATGTTAATGATAGTAGGAATTGTATTGGAAACCTGACTAGAATACAGAGACAGTAACTGTGACGAGGGGGAAAATATTAGGGAGGCACTACAAATTACGAGTGCATAATTTAACACTCGATGTTAGAAAGTTTATCAGTGACACCCACACGCTTGTAGGTATTATTCTTTCTCAGGGAATGGCAAAATCTCGTCAGTTACAAGGGGTGGGTGCACGAAAAAAAAAAACATTGGAAGCTCATTACTACGACCCTGAAAGAGGATATGCAAGTGCCAGAAATTTAGCACAGAGTACGGGGCTCCCCCCTCAAATGTGTTCAGACATGGTTAGAGAAACAGCCTGCCTATAAGTTACACAGGCCCATGCGTCGAAAGTTTCCCAGAAACCAAATGTATGTCACAGGTTTAGATGAACAGTGGCAGGCCGATCTCATGGTTGTGAAAAACCGAACGTGTTTCAACGATGGTTATCGCTACATATTAACGGTCATCGATGTGTTCTCAAGATATGGGTGGGCAATACTCATGAAGGCAAAAACGGGGAAAGAAATGGTGTCGGCATTCAAAAAAAATCTTTCCCAAGGGATGATACCCCCTGAATTTAAACATGGATCAAGGTACCGAATTTACTAACAAGAGTGTTTCAGAAATTCCTGAAAAAGAAAGGTATTTGGTTCTTTGTCACGTACTCGGACAAAAAAGCAGCTTTGGTGGAAAGATGGAATCGTTGTTGTTGTCGTTGTTGTTGTTGTTGTTGTTGTTTTACCTCTGAGCGGCACTTTTTTGCACACCATGGGCTAAATGGCCAGGTCACATGGACCCCGAAGACTCAGAATTTCAGAAATTCCTGAAAAAGAAAGGTATTTGGTTCTTTGTCACGTACTCGGACAAAAAAGCAGCTTTGGTGGAAAGATGGAATCGTCGTCGTCGTCGTTGTTGTTGTTGTTGTTGTTGTTGTTGTTGCTGTTGTTGTTGTTGTTTTACCTCTGAGCGGCACTTTTTTGCACACCATGGGCTAAATGGCCAGGTCACATGGACCCCGAAGGCTCAGAGAAGGTTTGGGGAGGGGACCCACTGAAACAGCTGTTGGGAGACAGAGGGTAGCCTCCCGTCAAGGCCATTAAGCGTGTTCTTTAACGTGCACAGGGTATGGCTCTCCCGCACGCGGGGCCACGGCTTAACGTCCCATCCGACGGACGGCGGCCTTTCCAAGCCCATCGGTGTCCCCTACTGACCGGATGGAATAGTACATTGCACGGGAGACTGGGAAGATATTACATTCGCCATAACACCTACAGATACTTGGACGTGTTGCAACGTGTTGTGCGAGATTACAATGCAACAGTTCATAGTGCACACGATAAGACGCCCAAGGACGTCACCTTGCACAACGAAGATGTCGTATGGCTGCGTCTATACGGTAATCCACCCAAGGAAAAAGAAAAACCGACATTTAAAGTGAGGGATAAGGTTCGACTAGCCAGTCTTAAAGTACCGTTCAAGAAGGCAGGTACGCATTTGAGGACTGAAGAAGTATTTAAAGTGGATCACATGTTGCATCGACCCCCCCCCCCCCCTGTTTACACAGTGCAAGATTCGGAGGGGAAAGTGTTGAAAGGGACGTTCTACAAATCAGAATTTCAAAAAATGACAGAACTCGAACTTTAAGAAAATTAACTATAGTCCGAGGTATATAAAACAATGGGATCGAGAAAATGAACCAGAGAAAAGGACAGAAGGCACTGGTCAAGTTTCGAGGTTATCCCAAACCTTCGTGGATTCCTAAAAAATGGATAGTTTCTACTTGACCCATCCTCTACAGCTAGTCAGAATATTTACCCCAACAATTCGCAGAGTGATTTCACGGTTCATCTAGCACAACCCAAAAGGCTTCAGGGGAAATGGAGAGTGGGCCTCGAAGAAGTTCACTTACCCGTGAGCTGGGGGAAATGGAGAGTGGGCCTCGAAGAAGTTCACTTACCCGTGAGCTGGGGGAAATGGAGAGTGAGCCTCGAAGAAGTTCACTTACCCGTGAGCTGGAGGAAATGGAGAGTGGGCCTCGAAGAAGTTCACTTACCCGTGAGCTGGGGGAAATGGAGAGTGGGCCTCGAAGAAGTTCACTTACCCGTGAGCCGGGGGAAATGGAGAGTGGGCCTCGAAGAAGTTCACTTACCCGTGAGCTGGGGGAAATGGAGAGTGGGCCTCGAAGAAGTTCACATACCCGTGAGCTGCTTCAATGTCGATGGTCTCAATGATACGAAATGAGCAACAACATGAGCGAGCAATTTCCTCGCTCAGGCAATCGAACTTTTCAAATCACTTCGTACCCACCAGAGTTCTTCGGATGCAATTTGCCAGTCATATGTAACTTTATAGCAAAAGAAAATTAACTATAGTCCGAGGTATATAAAAAAGATAAAGGTACAAAAAAATTATTATTAAACAAAATTATTTATTACATAGCATAATATTTAAAACATTTATTAATTTTTTGTATATACTTTTATTGGCTTTTGCATATTTTTCAAATTAAGGTAATGATTTTAACTTCCGATACGAATTTAGTTTTTGAAAATCATGTTCTGCTCGTGCTTAATTAGAACGATTTCAATATCCACGGACGGACGCAAACTGAACAATGAGTTTATCACGCGAAATCAGAAACCAATTAGTTTGATGCCTTCATTATTTCAAATTTAAGGGTGGCAACAGTTATTTTGAATAATTTTCACGGTGTTAATGTTTAATCATGCGAAATCAGATATTAGTAGAGGTCCTGTATAAAGTTCAAGTCATCTCGGTGATTGACTGCCATTGAGTTTTGTCCACCATGTTTTGTCGTATCATGAGACAAAAGCCTCTGAGTTAGTGTGTTTACCTAGTTAAAGCTTCTCAGTTATTATAGTTTAAACATTTGTGCCACCATTTTTTTGTCTATTAAATCTTCCATATTTTATCAATGCCTCATTGCGCTACATTTGGGCGTAAAGATTCCACTCCTAGAAATAAATTAATGAATATTTTTTCCAAGAAAGTCTGTCAAAAGACGCCAATCGGTTGCAAAAGTGAAACGAGCTAACTGAAAACCAACAAATAATTTCTAGGTTCGTTTGAAAAACGAGCTAATGTTTTACTTTGTCGTTTGCCTATACCAATGTTTGTTCGTCTGTCTGCTCATTGTTGTCTGTCCGTCTGTCTGTTAATTGTTGTCTGTCCGTCTGTCTGTTAATTGTTGTCTGTCTTTCCACCTATCAGTCCGTCTATAGACAGTCAACTTTTTTACTTTTAGAGATAAATGTAAAAAAAAATTGGGTTGGATAGGTGTCGAAGAAATATTGCGATTCATAATTTTAAAATATTCCAAAAGCTTTAATAACGCCCTCTAGCGGTGGAAAAACAAGAAAATGCCAAAATTTCAAACATATATTGCAAGCAAGCTGTTTACTCTGAAATCTGAAATTTTGGTAGTATAGTGTTATGGTTAGAAGGCTTGCATGGCAACAAGGCTTTGACTCTTACCATCAAGCGGATGAGAAAATGAAACTTTTTCATTTTGAGAAATAAACGAAAAGTTATCTTTTTTTTATTTAACAGGTACTAACAAAATATTAATATTTACATTTTTCTAATCCCCATCAATTGGAATTTCCACTGTTAGAAAATGCTAAAGATGGTAAATAAAAACCCGAAAAAAGAAAGCGAAAGCGGAAAAATACAAAACCTTTAAGCGAATATTAAAAACAATCTATTTATGCTAGAAACTTAAAATTTTGGTGAAAGAATGTAATGGTTAAGTGGTTTACACTAATAGTAATTATTTGTCCTCTTATATAAGGGGGCAAATATTTTACCAATAATATCAATTGGTAAAAAATGCAACTTTTCTGCTTTAAAAGATAAATGAAAAACTTTTTGGTGTTGTACAGGTACTAATAAAATATTAATAGTTTATTTTCTCAATTATGCAGTAGTTCGAATTTCCAGTGTCAAAGGGTACTGAATGTGAATAATAACTAAAAGAATGCATATTGACTCTGGCGGATATGGGAATCTCGTTTTCAAAGAGAATGAAGCTCTCCCTTTGCCTACTTTTTTACTCCTTGAAAATATTAATTATGGATGTTTGTGTTGTTTTTCTGCTGGAGTTTCACCATCCTCGCGGACCTTCTACTACGGCATATAAACTGGCAGGGTCCTGACAGACCTCTGTGGCAAGCCGCTGCTTGAGGGAATATGCTTTTTTTTTATTGTAAGATGGGTAAAATGCACATATTAGTATTTTATTCTTAATTATCAACATAAAAAGTGTTTGTCTTTTAGTCTTAAATTCAAAAAGTTGCTTTTCTCCCACCCGTCTGAAAATAGTGGACAGATCATTGCTGTCAGTGGAATTTCTATCATAACAGAACTCTACCGCCGAAATTTCTACCACAAATAGATCACTTGAAACATCCTTTAAAAGTTTTGCCGTTTGGATATCTAATGATACTGTATATATTAAAATACCTTTGAAAACGCGAATTATATTTCATTAGTACCAACCAAAATAAAGATTTCCAATTATCTTTTAAAACAAAATTGTTCCGTTTCTTACCAACTTGGGCTTAGGGGCCGACTCCTTGTTGTCAATGAATCTTCAAGACTGTCACATTCCACAACCAAAATGTTCAAATTTCTAGCATAACTATATCGTTTTCAACATTCGTTTTAAATTTTGGAATTTTTCGATTTTTTTGCACCGTTAGAGGGCGCAATTATAGGTTTTGGGAGATTCGGAAAAAGCAAATTGCAATATTTCATCAATACCTGTCCAACCAAAGAATTTTTAAGTTATCTCTAAAAACATACAATTTTCTGTTAAAACGAAAAAAGTTGCATTCCCCCCCCTCCCCATGTCTAAAATGTCAAGTGATTGTTGCCAAGGTTACTTCGTAATCTTCGCATTTCAACACCAAAATTTCAAATTACTAACATAACTACATCGTCTGGAATATTCGTTTGCAATTTTGGAAATTTCTTCTTTTTCCACCATTAGAGGGCGTAGTTATAACTTTTGGGAGAATCGAAAAATGCTAATCGTAATATATCATTAATACCTATCCAACACAAAAAGAATTTTTTATATTTCTGTATAAACAAAAAAGTCCGATGTCTACAGAGGAAAGATCACAAAGCAAAAAATATCTCTTTTAAAAAAAAAGCTCAAAAATTTACTTTTCCTTTTTTGCCGTTTTCTAAAATGCTTCCAATCATGATCACTAAAATCTGTGTCAAATATTACCCTACTCTTTCCCGAAATCCATAAATATCCATGTAATACCATTCAGCTTTGTACGCCAAACCATACGAGCGACGACAAAACATGGCGTCCAATTTTGAGATGGCTAACCTCTACCTATATAGGGCCTCTAGATATTAGTTTCGTTTGATGTATTGCTTTTTTCAAATTTATTGGTGGCAACAGTTATTTTGAATAAATTTCTATGGAGATTTTGAAAAATTCAAACCCACTCACCTGTAACCATAGGCTCACCCCAATTTTGGTTGACCCCAGCGAGTTCACATATAGCCTATATTATTCCCCTGTGGGTACGTTCATTGAAAGTTTGGAGCCTCTAGCTTTTATGGGGGCTGAGTGCATAAGCGGACAGACACACAAACAAACAAACTTTCTTCTTTATATATTAGATTATACAACATTAAGAGTATTTGGTTTTTATTCCTTTAATTAAAAAGATTGCTTTTTATCACACCAGGCGCGGATTTGTAAGGGGCGCTGAGTGCTGTAGTTTTTTCCGGACCTTTAGTCTGGCGGGTCCCTGGAATCTCATAAGAGAAGGATTTTTTAAATAATAATAATTGTTATTTTGCATATATTCCCCAGAATTGGAGAAAACCAATTTCAAGCTTCTTGTACGAACTCTCAAAAGAATAAGTATTGAAATGTTGAAAAAGAAACGGAATTTTTTATCGCAGCCTGCCCCCCCCCCCCCCCCCTCTGTTCCTGCTGCGTCCCTGTCTCACACCCTCTGAGAAAAGGGGGCAGATTATTCCTATCAGTGGAAATCTCTTGACATTCTACCACCGAAATTTCAAATTTCTATCGTAAACTAATCACTTGCAACATTCATTAAAGTTTTGCGGTTTCCACATTTAATGATATCGAACAATATAAATTAAAACTAAGCACTGTAAAAGAGGTGTAAGGTTACACCAGTTTATGGGGACAATTAGGTTACCATCATTTTATGGTGACAATTAGGTTACTATCATTTTATGGTGCAACATAACACCACATTCTAGTGTAAGGTTACACCAGAGAAAGTGCAACACCAGTATCCGGTGTAAAGTTTCATTGGGGGAAGTGAAACGTTTCACCAGAAATAAGTGTAGGGTAACACCACATTCTGGTGTAATGTTACACCATAAACAGTCACCTTAAAACGCTATTTGCTGCCATCTAGCGGCAAGGAAGGACTCTATATCTTAAAAAAACACATTCCCATGAGATAGTAATAATTATATTTTTAAGTAATGAGTTTGTAGGAGAGAAAAAAAATCCACACTCTAAAAATTTACAATCAAGGACATAATACCCAACAACAGAAGTAAATTTGCATTTAGCGAAATGCACAAACTATAGTAAAAATAGCTATAGGTTAATAAACCACTATTCCTGCTCAAATAACTGGTTTAATTCCTTTAGAAAACAATGTTATTTTTCACAATTTCCGCTGCAGTCATACTCTGTGATTTCCAATGGAATTTTCTTGTAAAATATATACCACGAGAAAATTTTTGAATTTCGTGAAACAATTAATGCTATTCTAAAAAGCTCCTTGGAAATACGAATTGACGGTTGGTTAGCGCGCTTGGCTATTGATCTAAGGGACCTGGGTTCGAGCCCCGGGTAAGGCATGGATGTATTGTGTCGTTTTTCTGCTGAGGTCCTGCCAACCTCTCAGACCTTCTACTATGGTCTGACAGGTTCCTGTTAGACCTTTGTGGCAAGCAGCTACTTGAGGGGGTATTTATTTATTTATTTAATAAAACAGTAATTTTCATCTATTTGAAAAACTTATTTTTTTTTTACATATTCACGTAATCCGTGTTTATAGTCATCAAAGCCATAAACTTCCAATATTTTGTTGTTGTTTTAAAATAAAAAAAATTTTTTTTCTTTAAATTTTTTTGTTTTAACTTTCGTTTAGGAGCTGGCACACTAATATTATAATATTTTATTTCCCAAATGTAATCGTGTTTACCAAGCACATATCAACTAGTTCATACCAGATAAGGATTGATAAAAATATTCAAGTTGAAGCAGATGGATGAAGTGACCGGAATGACCTTCAGGTATATAATTTTTATTTGCTTTAATGATATTTAAAAGAAATATTCTTGCAAAATACGTAAAGTACATATTTACTATAACTCCGTCGTCATTCCGATTATTAAAATTCTTATAATCAAATTTTTATAATTAATCCTATTCAAATATAATTGATAATATTAATATTAGTAAGAGTGGTAGTGAAAAAATTAGGTTGTTCTTAGTAAAAAAATTAAATTTATTGGGGAACAAAAAATCTATAAATATATTGGATGTGGCAAAAAAAATGATGGTGAAACGTCTTGACTCAGTACGGCTCCATAAAAATAAAGGGAGGGAGTATTATTAAGCACATGGACTTAAGTACCATTGCTTAAAAAGACTGATTAAGTTTGCCTAAAAAAAGTAGTTTTAGCCGATTTATTCAGAAAATAAAAAGCTCCGCGCTTCAGATTTATTTTTACTGTCATAACATTAGTCCATTTGCTTCATATTTTTAAAAAATAAATTTTGAAAGAGAAAACTGTTCAACAGGAGTTTACAAGCATTAGGTAAAATATAATTGAACATCGTAATGCCAAAGGTATGCTTTAATCATGTCCAGTGCATATAAAAGAACAAAATTCCTTCTGTCTCCCAACAGCTGTTCACAGGATTTCCTTCTCCTATCCAGCTCTAAACCCTTTTGACCTGAAGTTTAGCCATTGTATGTGCCAAAATGTTACTCAGAAGCAAAATAACCATTCCAATTTCAAAGTGTCATATCATATTCAAAAGTTCTTGTATTGTCAAAGTTACACTGAAATTTTAAACTAAAAAATTTGATAAAATGTTTTTCAAATCTCACACATTTATGAAGTTAAATTTCCGTTAATCGTATACAGGACTGTTTTAATGCGGAAAAATAGAAGTGGGGGGGGGGGATGTAAAAGAATGTCCGGGCTCCAAGAAAAATGAGGGACGTTTTTACTACTATACTTTAAAAAAAAGGAGTCTGTCAGTTTATATGCCACAGTATGTAGAAGGTCTGAAAAGATGTCAGAAACTCAGCAGAAAAACGACACATAATACATGCTTACCCGGGGCTCGAACCCAGGTCCCTTAGATCAGTAACCAAGTGCGGTCAGCATTTTTGAAATAAAAAAAACCACAACATATAGCTGAGTTTGTGTAAAATTTAAAATTGGTAACATCAATATCAAAGAAAAGTGGTGTAAGATCCGTGTTTTTTTTTTTTTCTCAGTTATTTATACTTCATTTCTAATAATATGAAGAGAGAAACGGGACGCAATGCTGCCAGGCTTGACAGCTGAAATAGTTACAATTGAAGCATTTTCTTGCGAAGGGTGAAGAATATAACCTATTCACTTCTACAGTTTCATCAGCGCGTTTACCTGCCATAATTTGCTTAAAAAGGTTTCAAATTTCAACTGTTGTTATTTCGCGTAAATTTTTCACATGGCTTTGACCGTTAAAAGAACAATCAAATGATTCATTTTTGCATTCAAGCTCAAATTCGGCAACACCTTTTTGACAGCTAAAAACTTACAAATTCAAGTTTTAGATATTTCAAATCACCATGATCAAAATTTCGATTAACTTCATTTGATGGTGACTGGGTATTTAAATTGACTGTGTCAGTAATTAATAACTCAGAGTAGCTACAGCATTATCTTTTCGTGTTATGTCAACGAGAATCTTACTCCGAAGCTCTATAACTTCTAAAATATGCATTTAATAGAAAAATGTGATTAAGTAAATTGAAGATCATAATCAAATTTATTTAAACTCGATTTTTCATCAATATTCGTTCAGTCTTTAAAGAATTATGGAAGTTAAGATATTTAACGATAAATTATTCTGTTTTATAAAAATCATTCATAATTATCTAATATCGAAATAATCATTATAATAAAAATAAAATAAATACCCCCTCAAGCAGCTGCTTGCCACAGAGGTCTGACAGGAGCCTGTCAGTTTATATGCCATAGTAGAAGGTCTGAGAGGATGGCAGGCCCTAGGCAAACTTTTAAAAAGTATATTTTATCAAATGATTTAAAACAATACTTGTTATTTAAGTTTTATTTAAAACTTGAAGTTTATTTAATAACTGAAGTTATTGAATAAAGTTTAATTAATATCTGAGAAGTTTTACTTAATATCTGAGAAAAATTCTTATGACTCATTAATGCTGCGAAATTTTCTAGCTTCCATAACTCCTTAAATACTGGACGAATATCGTTGAAAAGTGATGTTTAAATAGATTTAATTATGATCTTTATTTCAGTAACATTTTTCTACTAAATGCATATTTTAGAAGTTATAAAGCTTCGAAGTTTGATTCCCATTCACATAACATGCAAATTGTCTAATATTTTGTTAGGACAGGATAACTCAGTTCAGTATATTGTAAAGATATTCATCATTTTGAGATAATGGAAATAACTTTCCCTTGCGTACAATTCCTGCAATTCCAAAATATCATTTATTTAAAAGTGATTTCCGAAATTTTTTCCAATTTCTCGTGTCAACGTTGCCGACATATTGCTTCAGCCACATGTCTTGCAGATCGAGTTTGGGACTCGATAGAAACTGAGTTCTGTTTCCTAAGTTTCGCTTCTGCAAAACATTGCACAGAACTACACCATCATCACCATCATTCACACTTCTAGTTAATTACGTACAAGAACGCATATCGTCTCTGACTCATATGGGAATCTCGTTTTCAAAGAGAAAGAAGTTTTTCCTTTACGTACCCTTTCACCCCTTAGAAGTATTAATTTGAGCTAACGGATGATGGGATAAATGCAGTATATTATTAGTAATTATAGACATAAAAAGTATTCGTCTTTTATTTCTTGAATTTGAAAAGTTTCATTTCTCACACCCCTCTAAGAAAAGTGGATAGATTATTGCTATCAGCTATTCAGTCTCTTGAAGGGCTACCATTGAAATTTTAAATTTCTATCTTATACAAATCGTTTGAAAAAGTCGTTAACAATTTTGCCCTTTTCCATATTTAATTCCATGTATTACCAAGTAGGCATGTGCATTGAAATATGCGCAAGTGTTTGCAGAAATTTTGCTGTTAGTCGCCTCCGTAGATCGTAGATCGTAAAATCGTATTCGATGTCCATCTCCATCATAAAGATATGTCTATTTGGCATAAGTAAGAACAAAATATATAAGTAAACCATCTTTAGGTGGGCCCCTAAGGGCAAACATAAGAAAAGCTAAAAATAGCAGTGAAATTGCATAAGAAACCTAAAACGGGTAGGTCTCCTCAGAGAACGCTACCGTTTTACGCCTCTTGTACTTGTTCAAAACAGTATGATCGTAAAGAATCAGAGAAGAAATAATCTCATTGGGATTATTGCTTACAGCCTCAAAAAATCTTTTTGAGATGCGTTTTAGATGTGTATATACAGTATATGGTCGATGCCCATGTCTTTATGGAGTTGTCTGTTAGTGACAAACCAGGGGGCATCGACCGCAGTTCTCAAAATCTTGTTCTGTAAGACCTGAATCTTACGAATACTGGTGGGTGTAGTATTCGCCCATATGGGTGAAGCATAATCACCGGTCTGATGATCAAGTTGTCTACAAAACAGTTTGAATACACCTGTTATAAGGTTCTTCAATTCAGTACCGGTAGCTACAATTGATTTATTAATTTATTTTAGCAATTTTTTTTAATCATACAGTATAGAAATGAAATTTTGTAGAAAATTCTGTACCTCATTTATTTTGCTCAGTAAGTAGAAAATATCAGATTGACGGGATATATAATACACTAAAGTTAACCAATAAAATGTTCATGTGCGAACGTCTCATATAGTCAAAAATTTAGTCATATTTTACAGCATTACCACCTTTGTTTTGACAATTATAAACAGAGAACATTGAACCAGAAGGAAAAAATAGCCCCACTAGCCCACAAGAGCTAGGGGGAAGGCGAGGTTCAATTGTCAAAATCCACACCCCACATGATGGGTGCTGCATTACTTTTTGCCTTCGTCTCGTCTGAGGAATAACAATACTCCCCAGGTAAGAGATTTTAGATTACCACCTTCTCTCGTTTTGCAAACATTACTTTGAAAAATTTGTTTAGTGCACATGCGCAAATTGCTTTTGAAGAAATATGCATTTCATTTTATCAAAAATCTCAATTTTCTTAAAATATTGATCGAGAAATGTATTACGGCAATTTTAGAAAAAAGATTTATAAATATTTTGTTATTTGAATGCCATGCCTGTACATTGTAAAAGTCTACCAATTAGAGTTACCGGTACTGAAGTAAATAATATTACTTAAAAAGAATTAAAATTTCCTCGAAGAGAAACAACAGCAAAATATGTTCAAGAATGCTTGCGTTATTTGCATGTACATGCAATAACTTAAACTATACAAGTTTTGAAAAATGCGAATTATGAGATTTCATTAGTAACAATCCAACTAAGAAAGAGTTTTATCACACTTAAAAAATGGAGTTGTGTTTTCCCATCCTTTAGAGGTAAAGGGTCACTTGGTAACCTTCACATTCCACCACCAAAATTTCAAATTTCTAGCATAATTGCATCATTTGCATATTCGTTTGAAATTTTAAAATTTTCAGATTTTTCTCCACCATTAGAGGGCGAAAGTTTTCGAAAAGATTTCAAAAGAATAATTATATAATAATATTTCAACAGTTCCTATCTAATCCGAAAAGAATTTTACATTTAACTCTAAAAGCAAACAATTATCTGCTGAAACTAAATAGATGTGTTTCCCACACCTTCTGGATATAAGGGGTCAACTCATTATTGGCAATGGAATCGTGGTAACCTTCACATTCCACCACCAAAATTTCAAATTTCTAGCATATATGCATCGTTTGCATATTCGTTCGAAATTTTAGAATTTTCATATTATTTTACACCGTTAGAGGGCGCAGTACAGTTTTTCTAAATATTTCGAAATTGTGAATCATAATATTTCAACTGTTCCTTTCTAGCCCAAAAAGAATTTCATATTTAACTCTAAAAACAATCAATTATCTGCTAAAACTGTATAGGTGTGTTTCCTTACATCCTCTGGATATAAGGAGTCAACTCATTCTTGGTAATAGAATCGTGGTAATCTTCACATTCCACCACAAAAATTTTCGATTTCTGGCATAAATGCACCGTTTGCTTATTTACTTGAATTGTAAATTCAAGTAAAATTTTGCCACTTTATTTTTTTTCCACCGTTAGAGGGCACAATTTAAACTTTTGGGTGGGTGGAGTGCGAATCGCAATATTTCATCAATACCTATCGTATGAAAAACAAAGAATTTTTTACTTATCTCTAAAAACAAAAGCAAAAATGTTGAATGTCTGCAGACAGAATTAATAATACACATTATTTCAATTATTACACTTAAATATAATAAAAATAAACACATTATTTCAATTATCACAATTACAACAATTTATTTATTATAAGGACATTATTTCGTTTTTTGTTGTTTTAAATATAGACATTTTTATTGAAAAATAAACACATTAAATCAATTATTACAATTTTAACAATTTATTTATTTTAAGGATATTATTTCGTTTTTTGTTGCTTTAAATATAGATATTTTTATTGAAAAATAAACACATTATTTCAATTATTACAATTATAACAATTTATTTATTTTAAGGACATTATTTCATTTCTTGTTGCTTTAAATATTGGCATTATTATTGAAAAATAAACACATTATTTCAATTATTACAATTATAACAATTTATTCATTATAAGGACATTATTTCGTTTCTTGCTGTTTCAAAAATGAGATAAAAATTGAGTGTTTTTGTTGCATTGCTAAATCTGGAGCCTATTACCAAAACTCGCTGCAGAAAGAGTCATCTATCTTAAGCTTCATTCATTTAACGGTTCTTCATTATCTCGATAAAAGCTTCATTTATGGCAGAATAAATAAGCTCCGAACTGACATCCCTAAAAATTTAGGAGCTCCTAGAACATCAGTTAAATGTAAAGTCTTTTTCCTCCTCGATAATTCTTTGATAGTGATGGATTTTTAAGTTCCTAATGCAGATAAGTTCCAGCAAAATTTTCGAAAGTGATGCAATGGACAGCTTTCAAGGTACAGATGAAATTTCCCTGTTACAAGTATCAGATTCCTGTCAATTCACACCAATTCAAGCACTTATTTTGAACTCTCAGCTCTTCACCTTGTTATTACTTTCAAGCACTTATTTTGAACTCTCAGCTCTTCACCTTGTTATTACTTTCAAGCACTTATTTTGAACTCTCAGCTCTTCACCTTGTTATTACTGGATCACTAATCAAAATCGAGCAATTATAACATATTTACTAATTTCTCAATATCCTAAAATTACTTAACAAGAATACAAAACATAACACTTTCAAATAAATTTCGAAATGTTAAAAAATATCATAAAAATACAACAAGTGGAATGGGTTTCCAGTCATAGATATATTTTCGGATATGACATAGCTGACCAAATTGCCAAAATTCTCAAATGAGTATAATATTCAGAATTTCAGTGATATGACAGAAACTCTCCACTATTTCAATCAGGAATGGGAAAACACCTGTACTTTACTCTCTTAAAATAAATATCATTACCGATTTCAGTGGTCTGTGGGTCTCTTCGATCCGATTCACCTTTTCTGTGGGTCTCTTCGATCCGATTCACCTTTTCTGTGGGTCTCTCGATCCGATTCACCTTTTCTGTGGGTCTCTTCGATCCGATTCACCTTTTCTGTGGGTCTCTTCGATCCGATTCACCTTTTCTGTGGGTCTCTTCGATCCGATTCACGTTTTCTGTGGGTCTCTTCAATCCGATTCACGTTTTCTGTGGGTCTCTTCGATCCGATTCACCTTTTCTGTGGGTCTCTTCGATCCGATTCACCTTTTCTGTGGGTCTCTCGATCCGGCTGTTTATAAGCAAATAAATTTAAACACATATAGAAAAGTTTTTCGACTTTGCCCTCAGCTCTATCATTTTATGTCACTTTACCTTGTCATTTATAGTTAAAAACTAATGTGCATCTAATATATTTCAATTTTTAAAAAATTCTGAATGGTAATAAATATTATAAACATTAATAAACTTCAGGGATCTAAAAATCTTTAAAATCCTAAAAAATGAACATCAATCACATCAGTTTTTTTTCAGAGAAAATCCTTCTCTTTCTGCGACACTGCAGGAAGTGAAAACAAAATCTTCTATCGACCGGATATTGAGGGTCATCGGAATCGTATCTAGTTAGAACAATGACGTCACCAAGCGCGAAGGCAACCAACAGAAGACAAAAGGTCGGGGATCAAGGCCCGATTGGGAATTGAGATTCAAGAAGAGCTCGAGTTTTCTCTTATCGAGGAAGAGAGATGAAAAGATGCCGCCACCGATGACAGATGAGGAAGGAAAGAAGAGGTCGCGAGAATTCTCATTCCCTTCGAAGTGGAAATCGTACTCTTTGAATGGTTTTCGATTCTTGCACTCTCTCTTTGACTATTCTTTAACTGCATAAGAGTCGAAAAAAATTCTTCAATTGGTGCTCTGCGAGCTCGCTACGGGGAGGAAATAAATAATTAAACCCCTAAAGCAGTGGTTCTCAGCATTTTATGCTTCACGTACTCCCTGGAAAGGTGCATGTAACTGGCGTACTCCTTGTACAGATAGATAAAACTGTAGTTATAGTATAACAATGGGAATAAAATAAAACATATATATCAGTGGTTCTCAACCTTTTATGCTTCACGTACCCCCTAGAAATGTGTATGTAACTGGCGTACTCCTTGTACAGATAGATAAAACTATAGTTATAGTATAACAATGTGAATAAAATAAAACATATATATATATAATCGCTAGATATATATTATATATATGACATATATCTAACGACTTATGAGCTCTCACGGCGTACCCCAAAACATTTTACCGCGTACACCACGTTGAGAACCCCTACCCTAAAGAAAGAGTATGGAAAAAGAAGCTTTCCTGTTAACGGCCAAATTTTTAACGGTTTGGTCATAATCACTGGAGTTTATTTTTACAAACTACTATTCTTTAATTTTGCAAATGTTTAATTTTTACACTTCTTAATAAAAGCCGTCCCGTGGCCGAGTGGTTAGCGCGCTTGGCTACTGATCTACGGGACCTGGGTTCGAGCCCCGGGTAAGGCATGGATGTTCGTGTTGTTTTCTGCTGAGGTCCTGCCATCCTCTCAGATCTTCTACTGTGGCATATAAACTGACAGGCTCCTGTCAGACCTCTGTGGCAAGCAGCTGCTTGAGGGGGTATTTATTTATTTATTTTATTTAATAAAACCTTGTTTTCTGCACACATGAAGGGTTAGAAACATTGGTTGAAGTGTACAAATTTAAAAGGACCCAAAGTTCAAGAGCCCCACTGAAGAGATTAAAGTTCAGCAGACACAGCGAAAAGCAATTAGCGAAATGGCCTATCGAGCGAAGATTTTTATCAGCTTTCAACCTAATCTATTAAATTATTTGTAATGCTTTCTGTTAAGACTAGCAGATCGTTGATTCACTCTCCTCGTGACTTTTCTATCAGAAATGAGTTGCGTTACCTTTTCATTTATGTGATTCTGATTCTTTTTACTTAGAACATCATAGTTGGTTTCAGTATCAAATAAATAACCCTTCAAGCAGCTGCTTGCCACAGTGGTCTGACAGGAGCCTGTCAGTTTATACGCCATAGTAGAAAGTCTGTGAGGATGGCAGGACCTCAGCAGAAAGTCAACAACAAAAATCCATGCCTTATCCGAGGCTCGAACCCTGTATCTTTCATCAGTATCCAAATGCACTATATCCTGAATAAAACAGCTCCATTCTTCCTTAGTCTTAGTTATAAGCTAATAACATTTTCATAATATCTAAGCGACCTCTAGTGGTGAGCTTTAATCGCTCCTAAAGTGTTCGAGTCTCAATGTCAGAGGTAATTCTTTTTAAATTTACCAAGTTTTTTTTCATTTCGTCTGTTAAACCTTTTTAGCTAGATTATTGTTCAATGTGGCTAGAATATTAACTATATTTCTACTGAATACATATGTTTCTTAGCACTACTTTCGATTTTTAAAGGGATTTTATCTTGATTCCAACTGGGTTGTTTTGTTTTACCTCTGAGCGGCACTTTTTTGCACGCCATGGGCTAAATGGCCAGGTCACATGGACCCCGAAGGCTCAGAGAAGGTTGGGGGAGGGGACCCACTGGAACAGCTGTTGGGAGACAGATGGTAGCCTCCCGTCAAGGCCATCCAGCGTGTTCTTTAACGTGCACAGGGTATGGCTCTCACGCACACGGCCACGGCTTAACGTCCCATCCGACGGACGGCGGCCTTTCCAAGCCCATCGGTGTCCTCTACTGACCGTGGGCAGGGCGGGGAATTTTGCGGAGATAAGTCTCAACGCTGACCCAGCTGGGACTCGAACCTGGGAACTACAGATTACGAGCCTGGCGCGCTACCGACTGAGCCACCCCCGCCCCCTTGATTCCAACAGAGAATCATTAAGTATCCTTAATATTAATGGATAAAGTATAAGATCTAAATTTGAGTCTGTTGAAGCAATTATCGACTATTTTATTACCGAATTGATATTCTTATATTGACTGAGATATGGATAAAGGATTTGCTTATATAAAATTAAACGGTTATAATAAATTTTGCAAATGTAGGCATTACAACAAATCAGGTGATATATTCGTTTTGTTAAAAATAAATACAGTTTAATTTTAAACGAAAATAATGACTTGGTGACTGCTTGAATCGCTTTGTTAAAGGGCTGATTATGATATTTGTCTATACGCAGTGTATAGATCTCATTTTTACACATTAAAAAAGTTTATAGAGGAATTAAATGACGATTTAAATTTAATTAAAAATAGTACAGTTATTCTTATTGGTGATCTTAATATTGATAATGATTATGTCAACAATTATTTCGATATGCTTATTTATGGTTAGCATCTGGGTTGCAGTGTCAAATTTAAAGTCCAGAGTCCAAAAGGGGACTTGTTAGATTTATATTTGAATTATTATAGTTTTTATTTTATAAATTATATTTTCTTTAATTATTTTTATACTAACCATGCTTATTCGTAGGGAAACTAATCGCTGTCAAATTTATTGTTGCCATTTACTGCTTCCTAACTCTGAACGCAAATGTCAAATTATCATAACATTTAGAACTGCTACGTCTGCTAGATTTCTCAAAGATCCAAATGTATTAATATGTTTTAATAATGTATTTGGAACAAATTTGAGACTATTCGGTCAAGTTGGCCAGGAATCAAAAAATACGAAAATCTCGAAATTAAAATCCCCATAGTTTGCGATAAAACCACGGCTAGAAAAACACACGCTGAATCAGAAATGACTTTTCGAACAGCGAGAAATATTTCATGCTGAAACAGCTAAAAAGTCGAAGAGGCGGATACTCGAAAATATATCCTTTAATGCAGTAAAAAAATATATGCAGATTAAATGTCAGACGGTCTGTAAATGGTAGCTAGGTAGTCACTGGAAGGAGAGCTATGCACCAATCCCCTGTGATGATGCATAGAACCGGCCAGGCCTAGCACCTAATGTCCGACCCCGCCTTCTCGTGGTGCGGACCGTTAGTAACTTTCAAAAGAGATACTCTCTTGTGGAAGTGAACGGAAGGGGAGGGCTGCCAGATTAGTGTGGCCTACTGATCTCGACAACTATGGCTAGTTTTCTTTTTTTCTACCCTGCTGAGGAGTGGTCAACCACACAGGGTCCTGGTGCTGACCATATAAACCCACTGGACTGGACAGATATATGGCTTTGAGCTTGATTAGGGATCCTGATTTTGCTGCACTGGTGGGCTTCTGTGGAGGGAAAATCTTCCGCTGTGTTTTCTGTTTGTTTATGGGTTGACAGCCCCAAGTGAATAGATTCACAGGATATGTTTATCAGCTGGTGGATAATCCTGAGCAGAGGTCATCGCAGGCACCTGAACTCTTTGCTTCTATTGGCATCGTCAAATTCTACATTGGAGGAAGTCTTCCAGTGTAGATGGCTTCAGCCTTTAGTAGTGGGGGAACGGGTCTTTGCCCCATGTCTGCGATTAGGGGGCTGTTTGATATTGTCGGCATTCCCTCTCTCAATAAACATAGTTTCTTTAAACATCCCACTAACCATTTTCTCTCCATAGGTAGTTGGAATGTGAGGACTCTGCACAGAGCTTTTTCTCTTGATGTCCTCACACAAGAATTCCACCGTTAAAATTTAGATATTCTCGGCTTGAAAGAGACCAGATGGACAGATAAAGGTCAGATTCTTAAAAATAATCTTAAATTTCTCTTTTCAGGGAGGGACGACAATAAGCATCACCAAGGCGTGGGTCTGCTTCTCAGCAGACACGCTAGCGATGCTCTTCTAGGATATGAGTGCATTAATGAAAGGTTTCTTACAGCAAAATTTCAGACAAGCGTTAAAAACTTGAATGTTGTCTGCTGTTATGCCCCCACTGAGGATGCCGATGAGGATGAGAAGGATAGGTTTTATGAACAACTTCAGGATATTTTGAATTATGTCAAGAAAGGAGATATTACCGTTGTTCTTGGTGACTTCAATGCCAAAGTTGGTACTGACTCTGACCTTTGGGGAGGAGTAATAAGCCCTTTTAATATTGGTAGCTGCAATGGCAATGGGCAACGTCTCCTACAGGTAAGTAAACTCAATGGATTCAGAATAACTAACACTTATTACAAACACCGCTACATACATAAGTACACATGGGTTTCACCTGATGGGCTGCATAAGAATATGATGGATTACATATTAATTAACAGCAAATGGGCTAGTTCTGTTAGGAATACCAGGGCATATAGGGGAGCTGAAATTGGATCTCACCATTACCTTGTTAAAAGTGTGTTGCAACTTAAACTTAAAAAGTGTTGTGCTAGGGTTAAAAAATTTACTTTTAATACTGAAGCTCTGAAAGATCCAGTTATAGCCAAAGCTTACCATGATAGGTTACTTAGTCATTATGACAGTCATGGTTTGCTTACTACTGAAGTTGAGGAAGAATGGGATCATTTTAAGCCGGCTTTTTTGGACACTAACAGTATTCTTTTAGAAAAAAAGGAGCAGAAGAGGCAAAATTATCTGAGTGATAAGGCACTTGAGCTTATTTCGGAAAGAAAGAACTGCAGGAATGCCTTAATCAATACCCTACTAGTCCTAATAGAAAGCATTACAGAGACCTTAATAAACTTGTAAAGGATCAGTTAGCTGCAGATAAGAATCTTTGGCTTGATGGTTTGGCTGACAAAGCTGAGGAAGCAGTTAGACAGCACAACAGTAGAGAGCTGTACCAGATAGTTAATTTTTGCGTGGTAGAAAACGGACAGGCATACAAGGATTGAAGGATAAACAAGGTAAGGTTATAGAAGGGGAGGATTCTGTCATGGCTAGGTGGGCTGAGCATTTCAGTGATGTTCTAAGCAATGTAGTTAGTTCTACTCCCATTGTTTGCAATGATGATAGATGCATTGGTGGCTTTAATGTTGGCCCTATAACACAATCTGAAGTTATTTTGGCTGTTTCTAAACTTAAACTTCATAAATCCCCAGGGGTAGATGAAATTACTACGGAAATGCTTAGAGCTGGGAATGTTTCGGTTACCACTTGGATGACTGAAATTCTGAATATCTTTTATGATAAAGGAATGGTTCCTAAGGATTTTACCAGAACTATTATTATCCCTATTTTCAAAAAAGGTGATCACAGTTCTTGTGATAACTATAGTGGTATCAGCCTACTCTCTGTTCCAGGTAAAGTTCTTTCCATGATTGTGCTTAATAGAATTAAGAATCTGGTTGACAGTCAATTGCGTGATGAGCAATGTGGATTCAGACGTGGTAGGGGATGTGTGGATCAGATATTTTCACTTAGGCAGATTCTTGAGAAATGTTTAGAGTTTCAGAAACCTTTGGTTGCTAGCTTTGTTGATTTTAAAAAGGCTTTCGACTCTGTTGATCGTCATAATTTGTGGTTGATTGTGAGATCATATGGTATACCTGACAAGTTAGTTAACATAATGAAAGCTCTCTGTAATGATACTGAGTCATATGCGAGAGTTGGTAAGGCTTGTAGCAATTGGTTTAGCATTGCTTCTGGTGTTCGACAAGGGTGCATTTTGTCTCCTTTTCTCTTTAGCTTGGTTATTGATTATGTTATGCGAAATTCACTTCAAGGGAAAGATTTTGGCCTTAAATGGGCTGGAGATACGAAAATTTCTGATTTAGATTATGCTGATGATTAGCCCTTTTGGCAAATGATGTTGATGAGATGAACTCTTTCATTCGAGCTGTTGATCAGACTGGTAGTAGAGTAGGTTTGGTTATAAACAGAGAGAAAACTAAAGTGATGAAAATTGGTCAGGCAGGCTGTGATTCAGTTAATCTGAATGGTTGCAGTCTTGAGCAGGTGTCACAGTTTAATTATCTTGGGAGCTATGTAACAGATAATGGCGATGTACGGCATGAGATTAACAGACGAATAGGGATTGCTGCCGGGACTTTTAAGAACCTATGGAGAGTGTGGAGAAATAGGCGTATACACCTAAAGACTAAAATTAGACTGTATAATAGTTTGGTTCTTTCTAGGGTTAGTTATGGTAGTGAAACTTGGACACTTTGTAAACAAGATAACAGGAAACTAGATGCTTTTGATTCCAGATGCTTACGCAGTGTCTTGGGCATTAGGTGGTTCAACTTTGTAACTAATGATGAGATTAGGCAAAGGAGTTTGCAACCTCCTTTAAGCAGCATATTGTGCAGAGAGAGACTCCGTTGGTTTGGCCATGTTGCCCGTATGAATAATTATAGATTGGCGAATAGGGTTATGAACAGTGTGCCTAAAGGCCTCAGAAAGAGGGGGAGACCTAGGATTCGGTGGGCAGACAATGTCAAACAGGACCTTGTTAGAATTGGTGTGCAGTGGCCAGATGCAGTAGATGTAGCTCAGGATAGACTTGCTTGGAGAACTAAATTGCACGGTCTGGTTGGACCTTCGTAGCCCATGGCTGCTTGATGATGATGATGATGATGATGATGATGATGATGATGATGATGATGATGATGATGATGATGATGATGATGATGATGATGATGAAATGTCAGACAGGAGCTGTGACAATTTGCATAGCAACAGGATTAGGAGCAAATTAGAAACCTGAATTTTAAACCAACCACGAGGCACACGGGTCAAGAAGGGAGAAAATTTGAACAATGAAGTCAAATATCACTAGAGCCATAAAGCAGCAAAATATGCCGCAATGGAAATAAGAATCGAAACTTTAGGTAGAGTGCTATCAGAGATTTCGCTGATTCACCAATGGCCCTAGCAATCACCGGAATCTATGTGCTAATCTTACGTTGGGTAGAGGATTTACTTAGAAAACGTATCTTTGGTGCACTCAATAGTAGAATAGAGATATTAAAGTGCATCCCAGAAGCGCCTTTACCGTTCCACTAGACAAAAATAAGCTAGAAATGTTCTGCAAAAAATTAAATGAACGATGAAAAGTGTGTCTCTGTATGCACATTGCGAATATCATTTTGATAGAAAAGAGACATGGATTTTATTCATGTATATTACGTTTCCTATTTTATAAATTTTTGACATACTGAAATAATCAGTACATTCGAAGTAGATGAGGGAATATTAAAAATGATTATTTTAAACTGTTTTCCTTCGTAGACATTTAACTGGCAAAGTTGTGAAAAGAGTTTGCAGTAGTAGGAATACTTCTCGCCGTCTTTACAGAAGCAAATTCTTTCGAGACCAATATGCAATATATTTTTCGATCGAATAGAAAATTAAGGTCATGCTTTGATCTCCTACTTTTTCAGTTCGTCTACTGTTTAAGGAGAAGGATTAGCCTCACTGAAGGTCACGCTGAGGAAATTTAGTAATTTTCATTGCAATAGAAGTATTTATTTTCGGATGTTTCCCAAGACTAGTAATATTTTTTTATATATATGCACTGATTGCTTTCAATATATGTGTTCCTGAAAATATTAATATAACAATTTGCTTTCGTGTCTCTTTTTTTTAATTGACTTGCCTTTATGCAAGCAATGAAAAGACGGAAATTTTATAATATTGTTTCAGATGTTTATAATTAAGGAGGATCAAGGACCTTTATTCACCTAGCTATATAATAACCAACGCACCTATAGTATTTCCGACAACTGTGAGCAGGAAGCACAGTCTTCGGATATATATATATACGTTTCAAGTTTACGAGCGATGCAACAAGCAAATTCTCTCTCACACGGAATTCTGATATTTTCACAGTCAGATTTAATTGATATTTACGGATAGTAACTATCAGTTAATATAAAAGACATAAGTGTCTTTGTGCATACATAGAATAGAAAGTGGAAGTTCCTTTCCAACTGTGAAAATCCGTAAATGAGAGGCATTTTAGATTATATCGATCGTATCATCACTAATGCTATTTGCAATTACTACAAGCCCGATTTAGCAACGGTTCTTTAGGAAGTAAATGCTTAGAAGAAAAGACTTCCGTGTTGCAAGGCTGGGAACAAGATTTTATTCCCTTGTTATCAGACGGTGTGAAAGAAGGTGCCACATCCTCAAAGCAAACAAAATAATCTGACAAAAGTTTATGAGAATTAAATTTGCATGACATTCCCAGCTGGTGATTGTAGATTAGAGAGGGATGGAGAATGTAACCTGAATTTCCTAACCTAGCCTAAATTATGCGGTTTTAAATACAGTAAACTCTCGATTAACGGAAGGCGTGTAAGTCGGTTGGCGTTTCCTGCCATCCTCTCAGAATTTCTACTATGGCATATAAACTGACAGGCTCCTGTCAGACCTCTGTGGCAAGCAGCTGCTTGAGGGGGGTATTTATTATTTATTATTTTAATCTAATAATCTTTCTGCTGCTTAAGCTGAGTGTTACTAAAAATAAAAATAAAATAAATACCCCCTCAAGCAGCTGCTTGCCACAGAGGTCTGACAGGAGCCTATCAGTTTATATGCCAGAGTAGGTCTGTGAGGATGGCAGGATCTCAGCAGAAAAACAACACACACATCCATGCCTTACCCGGGGCTCGAACCCAGGTCCCGTAGATCAGTAGCCAAGCGTGCTAACCACTCGGCCATGGGACGGCACTATGTGTTACTCAAGCAGTGACAAAATTATCAACAGCTTCTAGAAGTACCTAGCATCCTAATGAAAAGAAATGCAACAATGGCCAATATTTTTAATATTCGATGATGTTCTGCAATATTAATATCTTCGGTATTCTTCGCAAAGATAATTTGTTGTGACATCGTAATGGTGATCTTTTTGAATTGGTTAATCCTAAAATGACAATTTATCGGGCAAGATGCATAAAAGAAAAAATACGGACCATGTTATAAAGTATATTTTTAGCGCGCTTCGCTACTGATCTAAGAGACCTGAGTTCGAGCCCCGGGTAAGGCATGGATGTGTGTGTTGTGTTCTGCTGAGATCCTGCCATCCTCACAGATCTTCTACTATGGCAATAAACTGACAGGCTCCTGTCAGATCTCTGTGGCAAGCAGCTGCTTGAGGGCGTATCTATTTTATTTTTCTTCATATGGATTCCAACCATATTTAGATGCACTTACAAGACAGACTCAAACTAGTGTTTCATGTTCGGGCCAGGTATTTGTAAGACAGCACTGTAAAATATTAATTTTGGACAATAGGAAAATGCAGAAACAAAGATACAACTAAAATACTTATTTGTTTAATAGTGTAGTTAATAGTGAATGTGACCCTCCTTAGCTTTAATTACTTCTTTCACTCTCTCAACCATTGATGCCACTAGCTTTCCACATATCTCCTTCACTTCAGGGTCGTGGTACCACACTTTCATGACACTTTCTATCATTTTGGTTTTCGTCGTGCAATCCATCTTAGATATGCGCGCTTTAATAATGGTCCACTAATTTTCAGTGGGGGTTTAGATCGGGTGAATTTCCTGGCCACTCCAATACCTTCAAATGTTGCTGGGTAAAGAAGCTCTTAGCAAGCTTAGAATTGTGGCATGGCGCCAGATCCTGTTGAAATACCCCATAGCCTTAGGAAACAGCTTCTGCAGTGTTGGGACCATTTTCGCCTCCAGATCGCCTATGTACTTTTTGCTGTCCATCATTCCTCCAATGGGGTGAAGCGTCTGTGGCCCGGAAGCTGTGAGACATCCCCAAAACATGAGTTTGAGTGGATGTTTGGGGAATTGCTGGATGTGGCCGGATCGAAGAGGTTCTCCAGTCTTCGCTTCTCCCAACTAATTCGCATAGTACTGTATAATATTGGAGTGCAAACAGTTGTTGATATTGTTGGTCATTACTTTGTAGGAATAAGAATTGATATACGCGAGCAAAAGAGGAACGAAGGTCATTCAATATTGCCGAATGTTGTGTATGAAAGAAATTTTGTAGCATTAAGGGAAAAATAAATAAATTGTAGATGGGAAGAACTTAAAGAAATTAATCATGTCAATTTGTGCTACAAATTGTTTATTGGTAAATACTCTGAATTGGTGGAAGATACTAAAAATATGGTATTAAAAAAATTTGACGACAGAAGTTAAAATCCATGGATAACAGATGATATCAAAAAAAAGATATAAATTAAATGATAAATTATATAAAAAGCATAAGAAATATGCTTTTTTACAATATTATACATGAAGATAATTGCAAAATAGTTAGAAATATACTTAAGGCTTTATTGATATTTACTAAAAATAATTATCATATAACACAATTCCTTAAACGCAGCGGCTATAGTAGAAAGCAATGGAAATTTATGAATAATTTAATAGATAAGAAACAGGAATCTAAACCTGTCTTTCCAAATTTTCCTAATCCTGATCCAATAGAAAGTAATAACTCTGTAAAAATTGCCAATGATTTTAAAACATACTTCGTTATATTCCAGACATTGACAGTGGAAACAAAGTTCACTCTAATTTAAATACTGTAAGTAATTATATTACTAGGAATAGCAAATTCATTTTTTGATTTCAACTACTGAAGAAGAGATTTAAGATATCGCTAATCGTATTAAGGAAAATAAGAAGCCAGGAGATGATCGATGGCTTCAATGCAACAATTACAACATTTTTTTAATTATATTGTTCCGTTATTGACATAAATAAATAAAAATAAATACCCCCTCAAGCAGCTGCTTGCCACAGAGGTCTGACAGAAGCCTGTCAGACATTTTTAATTTATCGCTTGCAAGTTGCGTATTTCTTGATAGACTAAAAAAGACAGTCGTGATTCCTATATGCAAAAAAATGAAACAAAAATACTCTTTCAAATTATAGGCCTATGTCTATTATTCCGCTCTTTGAAAACATTTTGGAAAAACTGGTAAAAAAGACTGAATAGTTATCTATTAAGTAATGCTTTCTACTCCGATAAACAATTTGGTTTTAGAGAGAATAAAAGTACGGAAGATGCTATGACAAGTACTGTCGCTCAAAAAAGTATCCGAACACTACGGTTGATCATAAAATTGAGAAAAAATATCTGGAAAAGATTTTTTTTTAGAAATAGTGGTCTGGCAACCTTCGTGTCACGTGACACGAATGTTGCCAGATCACTAATTTCTAAAAAAATCGTTGCCAGATATTTTTTTCTGAATTTTGTAATCAACCACAGCGTTCGGATAATTTTTTGAGCGACAGTACACTAAATGTGTTTATGAGTCTATTGGCAATAATTATTTAACCTCAACTATTTTTTAGACTAATGACACTAGAAAACAAATTAAAACTTTTGTTTTATAAAATTGGCCCATAGGATGTTTTTAACTAATTTTGGGGTGCTAAATTCAAATATGGCTGTGAAAAATCTGCAGCACGTACAGTTCTTTTTTTAATTACAGATTGATGTGTTTCAAATTTCAATGAATACGCATATATAGGAAATGAAAATAAATGTGACTATTTTATTAAATTGCAATTTAAAACTCATTAATACATGATTACAATGAAAAAAATTAGAAATATCATTGTTATAGACCACTGAATGTAAAGTAACAAATGAAATAATATTGAAACGCAAAATAAGAAAATGTGGGTAAGGATGTTTTATACAAGAAGTTCAATTTTGTCTTTTATATGCTGGGGTATCTTCCTTCTGCAAGAATCAGCAGTTGTCACCCATCATTGCTGGATCCCACCTGCCTTGGTATCTCTCCTCCATGGTTCGGATATCCTGGTGAAATCTTTCCCCTTGCTCATCACTTGACAGCTCTTAAGTTCTTGGGAAAGAAGTCGAGATGCGAGTGCAAGAGATGGTGCTTCAAAAACATTCGCAAGCCAAGATTTTCATAGTTTTTGAGAAGATCTTGAATGAACTGATGGTAGTTTTCTCTTTGTGATTACCCAGACAACCCTGGACCAGAGATGTGAAGGATTTCCATGCAGCACACTCCTTCATATTCAGTTTTTCTTCAAAGACAGTATCATTCAATAGCTTCCTGATCTGAGGACCAACAAAGATCCCTTCTTTGAGTTTGGCCTCACTTAGTTTTGGAAAAATTCCCTTCAAGTGCAAAAACCATTTACCAGTTTTGTCCATAGCCTTTGCAAAGTTTTTCATAAGCCCCAATTTGATGTGTAGTGGTGGGAACATAACATCAGAGGGGTCAACTATAGGCGCACCTCACATTACTCTTTCCACGAATAAAAACATCTCTTTTGGGACAGTCTTTTTTTTTTGTAGTGTTCCTTTCTGGCCCTACTGTCCCACAAACACAGAAAACAGCAAAATTTTGTGACTCCTTGAAGCTCGAGCAAGAGAGATATGACTTTTAGGTTACCATATATTGTCCACTTAAATTGGTCATATTTTATAGCAGTGAGTATTTTTTCCATGTTTTCATAAGTTTCCTTCATTCCCTCAGCATGTGTCACGAATGGAAGGTTTTCGGTTTTCTTTATGCAAAAGGACAGCTTTTAAGCTGAATTTTGACGAATCTATAAAGAGACGCCATTCTTTAGGGTAGTAGTTGTTCCAATTTCTTCCATCAGCCCTGAAATATCTGTGCAGAAACACAAACCATCTTGCATCTCGTAATAAGCAGGAAATGCCAAATTTCTCTTTCTGAACATAGAAAATCTGGTACCCTTTGCCAGAAGATTCCACTCTTGAAGTTTTGAACTAAAACCTCAATGCTTGTTGTTTGGAAAGTCCTAGGTCTCTAATAAGATCATTTAGTTCATTTTGCCGAATCAGATGAGGCTCGTCTAACTTTTTAGGGGTGTATGTAGGATCAAGATCTGTATGTGCCTCAAAGTCTGCCATTGATGATTGTGAATTCATCTCCTCCCAGTTGGTTGGAGGTGTTGGTATAGGAAGATCTTTCCCATGAGGAACTGGCCTTATGGCTGAAGTCACATTTCGATATTGTATTTAGCTTTTGTTCTTCTTTGAAAAGCCCGACAGTTTAGTTAAATAAAAAGAGCAACATGCAAATGAATAGTTGCTTGTGAAAATGCTTTGTGATAGCCAGATAAGAGCCTGCAGTGGAAAAGAAAGGAAGTCTCCATTGATGCAGAAAGTAAACATGACAATTACAATAGGGCGAAAATGATGCATTTCAATATTACAATTCCCTCTGATATATGTACTCTCAATATTCTTTATAACAATTTCCTGTGATCTATTTAGACATTTAGAAAAGAAACAATATTGGTGGGATAATCTGAGTACAGTACAGAGAATTGAAAGAAAGGGCATTGATTTATTGACATCAGTCGAAATTTTCGGTTTTGATCTTCTCACCAAACCTTCGACTTTCCCCTTCCCCCTTCTCAATATTTGCACTGTGCATGTTTGCAAATCCGTTAACGATTGTCACATGTTGAGAAAAATAAAGGTGATTCTCATGTTTCAATCGAGCAATGACGACGCATATCTTGTACTTCTCTGCAGCTCCTTTAAAAAGAGACTAAATACGCTACAGGAAATAAAAAGAGCACCACTTGCAAGAAGTTATGTAAATGGGACAAAATTTAGGGAGGCTGTAGTGTATGAAAATGCATGGAAGTGATTAGGTTTGCAGTTCGATGGAAAGGATTAGACTGGTGCGGAGCAGTCAAACACAGATAAAGGCAATCAAAGCTTCTTGGTTGACAAAACGTTGTGGAAATTGTTCTAAACCACACACCAGAAGCTAAAATCCTGGCGCAAGGTCCACCACATCTCAGTGAAATATTTATAGGTCTTATTCTGGAAGATTTTAGCGTTTGATATGTGGTTTAATGGTTAGAGTGTTCTGTTATATATTTAGAGAGTTGGGGGTTCGATTCCCTCCTCATCAGCGACAATTTTTTCAGATGTTTTTAACGTAACGAAACGTTTTTCATTTCGTTTGCTAACATATATACGTACAAAATCCTCATGTTGCCATGGGCTACGGAGGTCCAACCAGACTGTGTAATTTTCCTCTCCACACGTGTCCGTTCTGAGCTACTGCTACTGCATTTGGCGACTCTAGGCCAATTCTAACAAGATCCTATTTGACATTATCTGCCCATCGCTTCCTAGGTCTCCCTCTTTTTCTGAAACCCTGAGGCACACTGTTCATAATCCTCTTTGCCAATCTGCAGCTATGCATACGGGTAATATGGCCAAACCAACGCAGTCTCTCTTTGCAGAATATGCTGCTCAAAGGAGGTTGATGACTCCTTCTAACTTCATCATTACTTACAAAGTCAAACCACCTAATGCCCAAGATACTGCGTAAGCATCTGGAATCAAAGGTATCAAGTTTCTTGTTATCTTTCTTACAAAGGGTACATGTAAACCTTAGAAAGAAAGAAACCATTATAACAGCCTGATTTTAGTCTTTAGGTGTATACACCTATTATTCCACACTCTCCATAGATTCTTAAAAGTCCCTGCAGCAATATTTGTACTTATATTTATCTCATGCCGCACATCACCAGTATCTGTTACATAGCTCCCAAGATAAACTGGACACTTGCTCAAGACTGCAGCCATTCAAAGCAAATACTGAAAAAAATATATTTCTTTTAGCAAAACTAATGTTGTTTTTTTATTTTCAATTCGTTTCAGTTTAAATTTGTTCAATTTCCTTTCGTTCCTCCTCCGAGATGGATTGAAGATGAATGAGACACCAAGAATGGAAGATGAATGAGACACCAAGATGAATGAGACACCAAAATGAGACACCAAGATGGAAGATGAATGAGACACCAAGAGATTCTCCGGTGTGAGTCAAACTTTCCTTTTTCCACTTACATCAAAATCAAAATTCATATTTAGTTCTCATTGATATTATATGGAAGATATTAAATCTTTATTTAAAATAAAGAAACTGTGCATTAAGAAGCACGATAAGGAGAATTTAAATCACAAATATAAGAATTTCGAGCCTAAATGGGAGGCCTCCTTTTTAGGCTTAACGTTAAAGAAGAATTAAGTAGGATACGATCGACAGAAATCCTCGGTCGCCGGCGGTCGTCTGTAATCCTACACTAAGTGGTGAAGCATACTTCCAGCTGACCCATACTCAAACTACGCTTCTGCACAGCCACGAGTAATTTAATCATACTTTTCATATTCTGAGAGGATATATGTAAGGCAGAGGCGGATCGGAAACCTTTTTTCAGGGACGCAGCTGTACAGTCGCTCAAAAAAATATCCCAACACTGTGGTTGATTACAGAATTCAGAAAAAAAACTATCTGGCAGCGATTTTTTTTAGAAATTAGTGATCTGGCAGCCTTCGTGTCACGTGACACGAAGGTTGCCAGAACACTAATTTCTAAAAAAAAACGTTGCCAGATATTTTTTTCTGAATTCTGTAATCAACCATAGTGTCCGGATACTTTTTTGAGCGATTGTAGGTGGTCATATTATTTTGATACTAGATCGGAAATATTGAGCGTGTGCAGTTACCGTTCACAGCAAACAAACAGCAAAATTGCAAACAAACAGCAATTCACAGCAAAGTTGCAGTAACTGCACACGCTCCAGTTTGCCGTGAACGGTAACTGGAGCGTGTACAGTTGCTGTACACGTCCAGATATTTTTCCTGAATTCTGTAATCACGTGACACAAAGGTTGCCAGATCACTAATTTCTAAAAAAATCGTTGCCAGATATTTCTTCTGAATTCTCTAATCAACCATAGTGTTGGAATATTTTTTTGAGCGACTGTAACAGGGAGCCCGGACTGCGATAAACAGTGAGGTTTCTTTTTCAAGATTTCAATACTCATTCTTTTGAGAGCTTCCCTACATGAAGCTTAACATACGTTTTCCTCCATTTTTTTTTAAATTTCTGTAAAATAACAAGTATTAAAAAAAAACCTGCCATTGTGAGGTCTCAGGGACCCATAACGCTAAGGGCCCGGGATCCTACAGCGTTCAGCCCCCCTTACCATTCCGCGCTTGATTTGAGGAGTTCCCTGTCATAAAAAGACTGCCAAAAACCCTTTTTAGAAGTTTAAAAAAAAGAACGTCTGCGCATTAAAGTATTTTTTCCGTCTCTGAATTTTAATTCAAATTTCGAACCCATCCAACCCATTCGAATGAAAAGAGTTCACCCTCATTCCGTGCCCAGGGAAGAGCAAGCTCTCGTGAGTCCCTCCAAGCAGCATCCGAAAGTCATCTTCCAACTCCACTCCGCCGAGCGTCGCAACCCAAATGAAGGATAATAACCGAGACTCGAATAACTGTTGCCAGTGTGTTTACACAAATGTAATCGTCTCGCGCTGATTCCTTCCTCTGATAGGAGGCCACTGCGGAAAGGAATCCTTTGACGTCGAGGCATTTACATCGCAACTTCGCTATCTCGTTGAGGAAACATGTGTTCTTCGTCAACCACTTCCACCTACACAGGGACACGTTTCCTTCCAAATATACTTCTCCACTCCACAATAAAACCGTCAGATAATTCCACTTCATCTGTGGTGCGCACACTGCAGCAAACTTTGTGGCAATCGCAGGCATCATCTTGCAAGCAGTCCTCTTGAAAGCCCACTTATTACTGCACTCTGTCCATAACGCTGAGGAACACCCCAACGTTTACAGTCGTCGGAGGCCGGTCTCCGGCCATTGCCGACAGGCGATAACACCACACCCCGTCTCCCCTGGCTGCACTCGCTTATCGGTGTCCCAGAAAGCCCTAATTGCTGTGTTTGCGTCCCGTCATGGCTTCTCACGTTACAGCCTCTGCCCGCAACGCCGAGAGCCGGGCCCGGGTGGGAAGGCCGAGCCGTTCTATCTGCCACGCCAATTTCCAAGTCTGAACTCACGCCGCGATCTCGTTGCCAGATAAACGTAATTACGCGGCTAGCGCGCTTGTAATTTTCACACCTCACGCATGCGCGCGGCAGATTGTTGCAACTCGCTGTGCTCGACGTCGGGAAAACGTGGAGGACGGAAAAGTGGCGAGATGGGGGGAGGGCCGAAGGTCAAGCTGATCCACTTTGGGCCGTCGTCATTGGCAACCCGATCAAATTATACGTCGCTCAGAGTGATGTTTACAATTCCTCGGTGATGCGGATTCTCTGGACGGAATCTTCGAACGATGATTCGGTAAATAATTCATGAGATCAACCTCCCTTGTGATACTGATTTGCGATTTACTTATTCAAGAAGCTGAGTCTGCGCGGTGAGGAGGAATAAAAGAGAGCTCGAAGATGCCACTTTCTTATGAAGTTGGCACACAAGTGTGTTTACATTGCACCGTGGTCGAAACTGGCTAACCAAGGCCTGAGTGGGATTTCGCTTTTTTCTGGTTCTAGTTTTGATTCCGGTATCTCTGTGTACTTGGCTGATAGGTGCCTTTGGGCGATGTTCAGTTTTTTTTATCCAAAGCAAGGCACTTCAATGACTTTCTACAGACCCCCCCCCCAATAAATTACTGCTCTTAAAGCGTCAAAGGGCCGCTCTAAGGTTCCGAGGGGAGGAAGAAAGGAGAAAGGGAAGGCAAATGACCTGAGGCAGAATTCCACGTTGAAGCATCAAGGGAATTGCCAAATATTTGATCATCAAGCAATAGCTTTTTGTAGGGAGGGGGTGGGGGAAATTTATGACTTAATAGTAGCAGTCTGCCTTTTCTCTCCACCTCTAGGAAGCTTTGTAGGTTAAACCGCTATTGACAAAGAATGCCGACAGGATGGAATTTCTTCACGGACCCAGAGAATATAACAGGAATTGGATCTCGTGGTTTAGAAAAACTTCCATTTGAGGATTCTTCACCTGACAAGGTTGTTAGGTTGTTTAATCTCTGAGCGGCTCTTTTTCGCACACAATGGGGTAAATGGTTAGGTCACTAGGATCCCGAAGGCTCAGAGGAAGTTTGGAGAGGGGACCCATTGGACAGGTGTTAGGAGACAGATCGTAGCCTCTCATCAAGGTCATCCAGTGTGTTCTTTAACGTGCACAGGGTCTCTCCCGCACACGGGACCACGGCTTAATTTCCCATACGACGGACGGCGGTCTTTTCAAGCTCATCGATGTCTCCTGCTGACCGAGGGCAGAGAGAGGAGTTTTGAGGAGATAAATCTGAAAGCTTGCCCAGGTGAGACTCGAACCTGGGAACTGAAGATTACGAGCCTGGCGTACTGATGACTGAGCCACCTCAGTTCCTTAATCTATGGCAGTGTCTCGCAAACTTTTTTACTCTGCGGCACACTGAATCTAATTTTTTTCCGCGGCACACTGAATCTAATTTTTTTTCCGTGGCACACTGAATCTAATTTTTTCCCGCGGCACACCTGAAAAAGAATTTTTTATGGTTACGTAAAAAGATGAAAATTGAAGTTTCGTTAAATGCATTTTATTTAAAATAAATATAATAATAAATATAATTAATCATAACTCGGTGTTTGTTTTAAATATTTGTCCATTCTGTGGCTTGAAATAATCAAAAATTAATACCAAAAATTGGAAAAAGCTTGATAAATACTTACAAGATCCCAATTGATAAAATCTGAAAGATTTTTATTAAAGCACGTCGATAGCACGTCGATATTAAAGCACGTCGATAGCACGTCGATATTAAAGCACGTCGATAACACAAGTCAAAATGAAATTTTTGGAATATCTAGTGTCAATTTGAAAATCTCTCGTGGCACACTTGGAATCTCTGGCGGCACACTAGGAATCTCTGGCGGCACATTACTGTGCCGCGGCACACAGTTTGCGAGACACTGATCAATGGGGTAAGAGGTGGCCGGGTGGAGGGGAATGCATTCACAAAACTGACCGTTAGAGCAGTGAAAATAAGAATATACAGATTTAGAGTGAGACCCTGTCACCTGGTATAAGTTTTAACTAAAATCAAGGGAATAGACTTTAAACGGAAATTCGTGATTAACTTTTATTTCGTAAATAAATGCATCATGTTTGGCATTAGTCTAATCATCATACTCTATATATTTTTGGATATGGAATTTAGTCATTGGGAATATTTGGTATTCGTTCCTGCTTCCAGAATTCGTATTTGAACGAATTCGGCTAGCCAGTGGAAGGAAGAGTTGATCCTCAAAACAAGGGGAGCCACTCCAGCAAGCAGATGCTTCTGGGAGAAAAATTATGAGTGAGGCAACAGACTGCATTGCCATTGCAATGGATCATTCTCCACTTCTATTTACAGGTTTTTAAAAAAATTCGTTGAAATATTGATGAAATATGCACGTTTAATAATTTTTGGCTTCCATTACCCTTACTGACATTCTCAAAGAGGATGGGGGGGGCATGATCTCTTCCCCCTACATCAGGCCCTGAGCACTAAAAGCACTTGATATCCACACAAGGTCATAGAAAGGAATAAAATCATTAAATGGTGTCCAAAAAATCTGACGGAATGACGAACGCAGAAAGGAAGAAAGAACTGGAGAATAATTTATTGAAGCTGGCGAATATAGGTTGGGTTGTTTTACCTCTGAGGGGCACTTTTTTTGCACACCGTGGGCTAAATGGCCAGGTCACAAGGACCCGAAGGCTCAGAGAAGGTTGGGGGAGGGGATCCACTGGAACGGCTATTGGGAGACGGGTGGTAACCTCCCATCAAGGCCATCCAGCGTGTTCTTTAGCGTGAATAGGGTATGACTCTCTCCCGCACACGGAGCCACGTTTTAACGTCCTATCCGACGGACGGAGACCTTTCCAAGCCCATCGGTGTTCCCTACTGACCGTGGGCAGGGCAGGGAGTTTTGCGAAGATAAATCTCAACGCTGACCCAGCTGAGACTCGAACCTCTGCGGTTCTGTCTCAGCAAACGATCCTTCTAAGGAAAGAAGAAATCGTTTATAAAGAGAATCAGTTTTTTCATCTTTTGCGCCCTCTAACAGTGGAAATTGAAATATGAATAGGATGATTTGGAAAGCGCAAATAATATTTTTTTCAAACTTATATAACACAAAGAGAATATTTCCTTCATCTCATAAAATGGTTTCGTAAAGGGCGGTAAGAGGAAGATTTTTTTACTGCTAATGTAAACTTTTTGATGATCACTTTACGGATCGTTTGCAATATTCATTTAAAGTTTTGGCGTTCCCTCAAGTTTTTTTCATCATTAGAGGGCACTATTGCAGTTAAATGGCAGATTTCAAAAATGCAAATCGTAATATTTTTATCGCATTAGACGAATACACATATACAAATCTAATCAATACATTTTCTACCCGAAAAGAATTTTTATCTCTTTTAACGAGAAAGTGGAATGTCTAAAGACGGGTAGACAGACAAGTGAAACGGGTGAGTATAGGCTTAGTCGATAGGAGAAGTTTTTCGTTCTAATTGCAACTATTAATGCCAAAATCCCAACTGCATTAAAACTCCCCCTGCCCTGCCCACGGTCAGTAGGGGACACCGATGGGCTTGGAAAGGTCTCCGTCCGTCGGATGGGACGTTAAGTCGTGGTTCCGTGTGCGGGAGAGCCATTCCCTGTGCACGTTAAAGAACACGCTGGAAGGCCTTGACGGGAGGCTACCATCTATCTCCCAAAAGCTGTTCCAGTGGGTTCCCTCCCCCAACCTTCTCTGAGCCTTCGGGGTTCATGTGACCTGGCCATTTAGCCCATGGTGTGCAAAAAAAAGGGCCGCTCAGAAGTAAAACAACCCAACTGCGTCACGATTGAGACTTACATATCTCCTCTGAACTCTTCTTAGCTTCAAAATGTAACCAATAACAGTTACCTCTGTTCGTAATGATATTAGGTTGTTTTACCTCTGAGTGGCATTTTTTTTGCAGGCAGTGGAGTAAATGACCAGGTCATAAGCACCCCGGGGGCTCAGAGAAGGTTAAGGGGAGGGGACCACTGGACAGCTGTTAAGAGACAGATGGTAGCTACCCGACAAGGCCATATAGTGTGATATTTAGCGTGCACGGAGTGTGGCTTAATATCCCGTCTGATGGACGGCGGCTTCTCCAAGCCCAACAGTGTCCCCTACTGACCGTGGACAGGGGAGGAGTTTTACGAAAAAAAATATCAACTTATTTGAAATGGAGTATAAACTCGTTCAAAGTCACTGGAATCCCGGAGGTGACTCTGGAATATTCATTCCAATTATTCTCTTGGATATTTCCGCCAAAATACGTCTTAGAAGTTGACGGAAAAACTTACACTAGGTAAATATTTATCGTTCAGAATTCATTTTTAATATTCAACCTCCTAAGTCACTTTCATGTTGACATCACAAAACTTCCCAAGGGACTATTCTCAAGGACGTAAAAATATAATCGTAACTTTAATATCAAAAAAGTATTAAAAATTGTTGAAATGAAAAGGACATGTGATTCAAATCGAAAGCAATGATATCAATGAGAAAGTAAATATGACACCTGATGAACTCCGATAGTAAACAACTGATGCCACCCACTCCAATAGAGGCGACGCGGCAAAAGATAAAAATCATACTTCATTCCGAAAAATCAGGTCGTAATTTTTTTTTCCTATTTCCCAAAATTGAAGCATCGCCAACAGAAATATTAGACGAATATTTCTATTGGCAATATTATCCCATAAGTTGGGATAATATTTCTATTGGCAATATTATCCCACAAGTAGCGAACCGCTGCAGTATAATTAGTTTCTTCTGGGATGGGAAAAGCATAATCCCTTCGGAAATAAAAGATAAGTCTCTTTTTCAGTGGCAAAAACCGTAATCTCTTCAGATGGTAAGGAGTATTTTGATCTGTTGGAAGTAATAAAAATACATTCGCTTCAGGAGCAAAAAACGGATCTTTTCGGAGACAAGAATAATAGATTCGGAAGCAAAAATTGTACTTTTTGGATGATAACAGGTATACCGCTGGTATATCTGGTATGTCCGCTGGGAAACGCAAGAATTAATCCTCCTCGCGCGAGAAAAATGTTATTTTGGGGAGGCAAAAAAAAATATTTTGTAGCACCCAAAAAAAAGAAATTATCTTTTAGCAGAAAAAAGAAATTTTTTCTATGATTCTGGTGTACTTTTTGCGTGAACTCGCTTCTCTGTTGGTGGGAAAAAGCTTAAAAGATTTGAGCACTAAAAGAATACTCTGCTGTACAGTCGCTCAAAAAAATATCCGAACACTATGGTTGATTACAGAATTCAGAAAAAATATCTGGCAACGATTTTTCTTTTAGAAATTAGTGTTCTGGCAACCTTCGTGTCACGTGACACGAAGGTTGCCAGATCCACTAATTTCTAAAAAAATCGTTCCCAGATATTTTTTTTTTTTTCTGAATTCTGTAATATAGTGTTCGGATACTTTTTTGAGCGACTGTAGGTGATCATATTATTTTAATACTAGATCGTGTGGGCTCACTTACGGAAATATTGAGCGTGTGCAGTTACCGTTCACAGCAAACTGGAGCGTGTGCAGTAACTGCACACGCTCCAGTTTGCTGTGAACGGTAACTGGAGCGTGTACAGTTGCTGTACACGCTCCAGATATTTTTCCTGAATTCTGTAATCACGTGACACGAAGGTTGCCAGATCACTAATTTCTAAAAAAAGTCGTTGCCAGATATTTTTTCTCAATTCTGTAATCAATCATAATGTTCGGATATTTTTTTGAGCGACTGTAACAGGGAGCCCGGACTGCGATAAACAGTGAGGTTTCTTTTTCAAGATTTCAATACTTATTCTTTTGAGACTTTCCCTACGTGAAGCTTAACATACATTTTCCTCCATTCTTTGAAATTTCTGTACAATAAGAACTATTAAAAAAAATCCTGCCATTATGAGGTCTCAGGGACCCATAACGCTAACCTAATTAAGTTAAAAAAAGAAAACTTGTTTGGAGCAACAGAAAGTAAACTCTCTTGAGCGGTGAAGTTTTTTAAGCCTCTCATTGTGAACTGCATTAGAGAATTATTAATAATAATAATCTTTATTTTATTCCGCCAGTCAGTACAATATACATTTTCATAGCAGAATTATCTAATAACAATTAATACATAGATGAGAAAAATCGAGAAGTGAAATCTCTGAGAAATATCAATTGCATTAGAAAGGGGAAATAATCATTTAAAATATTAGTGATTAATAGGAAAGGCGAAATAAAAAAGGAGAGCATAGTAAGCTGACTCTTATTTTTAATTAATGCTCCCTATTTCCCTTAAGCCGTACCGTGGCCGAGTGGTTAGCACGCTTGGCTACTGATCTAAGGGACCTGGGTTCGAGCCCCGGGTCCCTTATGGATGTATGTGTCGTTTTTCTGCTGAGGTCCTGCCATCCTCTCAGACCTACTACTATGGCATATAAACTGTCAGACCTCTGTGGCAAGCAGCTGCTTGAGGGGGGTATTTGTTTTTTATTTTTTATTTCCCTTAATGTTCAATTATGACAACAGTAATGTATGCAATAATTCAATAGCAAAGCTACTTAGCTTACCTGAAGGGAATAAGAAAATCGGTAAAGCAATTTCCATGCAACATAGTTTTAAACGTGTTTAACAAGTGGAACAGTTTTTTTTTTTCATATAATAAGCATAATACCTGTTTAGCCATATTTTCCAATCAAAATTCATTAAAAAGTTTCGACTTTTTTTTATATCATTGTAGATTTTAAAATTCCCTTGGTAACGGAAAAGTAGACTTTGTTTTCCATATTAACAGTGGAGCGGGAGTGAGGGTGGCTCAGTAGGTAGCGCGCCAGACTCATAATCTGCAGTTTCCAGGTTCGAGTCCCTCTTGTTCCGGCTTTGAGATTTATATCTACGCCCTACCATTGGCCAAATGGTACTTGGAAATGATACCTATGGGCTTGGAAAGGCTATCGTCCGTCGTACGGGACGCTAAGCCGTGGTCGCCATACCCTGTGCACGTTAAAAACACGCTGGGTGGCCTTGAAGGAAGGTACCGTTTGTCTCCCAACAGCTGTCCAGTCGGTCCCCCCTCCCCAACCTTCTCTGAGCCTTCGGGTCCTTGTGATCTGTCCCTTTAGCAAAAGAAAGTGCTGCTCAGGAGTAAAACAACTCAACCCATATTAACACGAATTCCAGCAGATAACAAAAAAAAAAATAACAACAATTCATCCAATAGAGATTAAGAATCACTTATTTGAATGGGAGATTAATTTATTACTTAACTCGAATTTCACTCAAATCTAAAATGACTTATTGAATATGGATTTTTGAAAACATTCTCGGGTTATTTTTTCCCTCCATAAGCAGCATTCCTTCAACTCCATAGAATAAGCCCAATATCCCTCACCACATTATTATGCATTCATAAAACATTTGTATACTGCGAGCAGTTTTTAACCCTTCATCTTTCAACAATCACGACACTGAATAGTAATCTCTCCTCAAAATACACTGGAAAAGATTCGTCCCAAAGATCATGGTGATCTTCTTCAGGCAACATCTCCTCCACCACCTCCTTCACGCTCGGAGTCCTTAAATTGCCAACGATTCTAACATTTCCACTCATCCCCCTCCCTCTTTTCCCCCACCCTTCACCCCCTGAGAAGCGTGTGAGGTTCGTAACGAGACCCAGAAGAGGTGCAAATAGCTGAGTAGCGGCGCCTCGCCGTTCTCTCAATTACGGCCGTCATGATTATGGATGGCCGCAATTAGCATAGCCGTCGAAGATGCCGCCATTTGGCGGGCACGGATTTGGTCTGTTCTCACGCACAAGTCGACACTTCGGCTGCTCCCACCTCGAATGGGGTGGCGGGAGATGAGCCGGCGATGAAGAAGAAACTGCTGCTATGGTGGCAATGTGGAAGCCGTTTCGTCCTCTGCTGAATATGGCTTTTCAAATGAAGAAGGATCGTGATGAAAGATGTTACGAGTAAGGAGAAAATTGAAAAGAAAAAGTTTAACCGGCTGATGAAAATCGTTTCTCTCTACCTGTTTGACTGCTGCTCCGGTTTCCAGATAATCTGTGGTTAACTGGGTAGAAGAAAAGGAAGGCTGAGAGTGAATCATAATGCAATGATGAAGAGTGAATGCTACTGGGGAGACTACGGAGAGACGATGAGAATGCGTAGTTGAACCTTTGACAATCTCTTTGATCCCAGATTGATAATTGATAAATCATTAATCATTATAATTGATCACATTTAGGACCTATGAAAACTGTCAAAACATGAACAGTGCAAGCTCATGGTCTCCCTGTTTCTGGAGCGGGGTGGTTCAGCCGGTAACGCATCAGGCTCGTAATCTGCAGTCCCTAGGTTCGAGTCCCATCTGGATCAGCGTTGAGATTTACCTTCGCAAAACTCCCCGCCCTGCCCACGGGCAGTAGGGGACACCGATGGGCTTGGAAAGGCCGCCGTCCGTCGGATGGGACGTTAAGCCGTTGCCCCCGTGTGCGGGAGAGACATACCATATGCACGTTAAAGAACACGCTGGATGGCCTTGACGGGAGGCTACCATCTGTCTCCCAACAGCTGTTCCAGTGGGTCCCCTCCCCCAACCTTCTCTGAGCCTTCAGGGTCCATGTGACCTGGCCATTTAGCCCATGGTGTGCAAAAAAGCGCCGCTCAGAGGTAAAACAACCCAATCCTAGTTCTCATTCCCGTTACGCCAATGTTTGCAATGATAATATTTTCCTTTTTTTTTTGACAAGTTGCTACTACGGCCGGATCGGGGGGATGATCCCCCCCCCTCCTTGCGAATCCTGATAAGGGGAAGAGGGTCAAAAATTTCTTAAACATTTGAATTTTTCAAATTTTGCATCCTTTAACAGTGGTAATTCTACTAATGGAAAAGCAAATAGTAATATATTATTAGCCCTATGAAATACCAAAAGCCTATCTCATTTATCCCTTAAAATGAAAAAGTTGGATTATCTTATCCTCTAGATCAGTGGTTCTCAACCTTTTATACTTCACGTACCCCCTAGAAATGTGTATGTAACTGGCGTACCCCTTATATAGATAGATAAAACTTATAGTTATAGCATAATAATCCCAACTTAACGACTTTCTTACTAGATCTAGCGACCTTTGAGTTCTCACGTCGTACCCCAAAATATTTTACCGCGTACTCCACGTTGAGAACCCCTGCTCTAGGGTTAATGGGCAAAGTATCCAGTGAATATAAGGAAAAATAAATTTTTAATTGTTACTATATTACAATATTATTGAAAATTTTAAAATTAAGTACAGTGGACCCCCGATTTACGACATTAATCCGTTTCAAAAAACCCATCGTATTGTGGAAATACGTGAAACCAAAAATGCACATTGTTTTTTATAATTCGTTCTAAGACTTCGGAAACTGAAATTTTCGCCACATAAAAAAGATTAATATCATTTCTCTTTCGAAAAGATGATTTTTGCAATAGAGATATTTTCATAGAGAATACAAAATAAATAAATATTTAAACAGGATGCAAACTTTTCAAAACAACGATAAAAAGAGATAAAAAAAAATGCTGATGGAGTCATTTTTTTTTACTTACTTTTTTTAAACCAAAATGTTGTTTGAAATGATAAATGCAAGATGTAAATATTTAAAAAGCAACAATAAATTAACATTTAACTTAGACTGAAAAGGCTGCTTCTTAAAATCAATGGTGGTGTGGTGATGGAGTTGTCAGAGAGGAGGTTACGTACTGCATGGAAGGAGACTATCCTCCATCAAGATGTCAGAATAACCTTCAGGATCTTGTGTTCATTCTGTCTTACTACTTCTGGTGAAAAACCTGTCTTAAAGTCGGTTGATATTGGTGTTTCCTTGAAGTAACTTAGCACCCGATCTTCAAATTTGCAGGCCATCCTTTCAGTGGTTCCAATGCCCGAGTTTTTTCTCAAACATTCGCTTCACAAAGTCCCACGCAATAAACATATCCTTAATTTCTTGAGATGTTTCTGCATGGTCATCTTCCTCACAATCTTCCTCACCACTGTCATGCTCACTGATCTTCTCTGATTCCTGTAGCTCCTCTTTTGTCAACTCCCTTCCATGATCCTCAATTAACTCCTCCCCATGCTCTGCATCAACTTCCAGACCCAAAGACTCTCCAAGAGTGACGACAATTTCCTGCCTTCTTTTAGGCAAAATTATATTTACGTGCTACAAGGTTTCCCAACAATCGTAAAAGTGCATGCTTATCATCGTACAGAGAATCTTATTTTATTAGGGAGAGTCCATCGTAAAGTGATTTCATGGGACGCTTAACCAATCGCAAAGCGAGGGTCCACTCTATTAGATTTATAAAAATAAAGAACCACTGGTCGTATATTAACCAATTGTAATTTAATTAAAACACACACACATATATATATAAATATCCATCGTTACTATTGTTATGTGTATATATTTTATACTTCTAGTTATTATACAATAGTAGTTTTATGTGTGTATATGATATATTACTCTTAGTTTATTACAGAGGTATCAGTTCTTCGTCAACACATTCTATCACCAGAATTTCCAATTTTGGCATAAATATAGCGTTTCCAATATTACTTCAAGGTTTACATGCTTTACTTTTAGCACCCTCTTACGATGGTAAATTAAGGTCAGTAGTATGGTCCTAGTATACGAATCCCCCTTTGCACAGTGCTTTCCCCCACTATGACGTCACCGACCACACCCCCTTCCTGCCACTCCAACTCATTAATAATTAATAATTAATTAAAATTAATTAATCCCCCATTATTAAAAAAATCCTTTATTAAAAATTCCTCCCCCTTTATTAAAAAAAACCCTGGCGCCATCTAGTGTATATCATGAGTACTATTTTAACCGTAGTTTTCCAATTTTGACTCCCTCCTCATTAAAAACCTCTCTTATCAAAAGTCCCGCCCCCTTTATTAAAAATTCCTCCCCCTCTTTATTAAACTTCCCCTCACTGATCACAAACTCCCATCCCTTGGTATCAACTCTCATCTGAAATTTTCCAAGTCCAACTAAACTTTCGGTGGCATCCTCTCAGGATGGCTGATGCAATCCTTGAAAATAATTATCCATATTTTGGGAATTCGACCTTCATTAAGCCCTGTGACGTGCATTTCACAACAAACGTTCGGTATCTCACCCCGGATCACGTTTTACTGACGGATGGTTTTACAATCTGAAAAGCCCTGTGAAATTAAAAAATATTATTCCAAACGGGGAATCACAAGGGGACCACGATTTACTGATGGATTTACCATCCCTTTGAAGATCATCTTCGATAAACTAGTTAATCATCGAAAAGTCCTCCCATTCCTCCTTTCTTAAAAACCCTTCTTTAATTAAAACTCTTATCAAAAGTTCTGTCCCCCTCATTAACAGTTCCGCCCTCCTTTTAAGGACTATCCCGCAGTAGCTGTTTTAAAAGACTGTCCCGCAAAAAATGAAAAAATGCTATTGGGTAAAAAATTAATAAAAGGAAAACGGCAGAAAAAAATCTGTTTTAAAAGCAAATTATTCGTAATTATGTAAAATATTGAGGGGTAATATGGTCTGGTGACCAGTATGGGTGACATAAAAGACCCACTTTAGAACACGCAACAAGCGTTCGGTACCGCACCCCGGATCACGTTTTATTGACGGATGAATCTTGGATCACGTCACCCCCCTGCGCTGCTTCCCTTGCTACCATATCAGGTGCACTGTCTTGCAACATTAAAACCCACTGGCACTCTTTTTCATAGTTTTCGGACTCGAAATTTTTCCAAGTCCAGAGACGTTTGACAGCTCTTCTGACTAAACCCACACTGTCTCCCCCATTTCAATCCCCTTTTGTTTCAGACCATTACAGGAAATGCGGTATAGAAACAATGTTTTCGGTTTTCCATCTCCTCTTTATGAGAGGTCAGCTATTTGTTTCAATGTACCCCTTCGGAAGAAGACAAGCCATTTTGAAATTAAGTGCCTCTAAACCTCCGAGAGTTGAGCAACTCTTATTAAAATTAGTATCTAGCATGTTGAAGGATGTAGCCATCAGATATTTGTGTTTCTGCACTGCACTTTCCTCGTCAGGACTTCTCTTGGAACGATAAAGTGGTTTTACATTAAATTCTTATCTCTGCCATGTCTCAATTAATTACTCTCCATAAGTATATCCGTTATGCAACATGGTTTGAAACTTTTTATTCCTAATACTTATTACCGCTGTATCCTCAGTACATGATGTAAAATATTACTCTTTCCCAGGAAGTAACTCTGTAACAGACGATAACAATTTCTTCCCCGGAAGAAAAATCAGCTTTGGAAGTAATCATTTTTTAAAAATCTACAATATTAAACGCTCTCACAGTTTTTAAAAATTGTCTTTTCCTCCGTTTACCGGCGAACGTGTGCCTCATCACGCTGATGAAATTTTATTACGTGTTGCGGCGTTAGTACATGTGTGTTCGTTTTACAAGGTCAGCTGTCTTTCATAGGGTAACTTCTGTAAAGAATTTTGTACGTGGTTGAGTGCTATAGAAAGTAAGAATGCTAAAAGTACGTTGCAGGTGCCCTTGCGTAGGGTATATTAGTTTTAACAAATACTAAGCTAGTATGAAAATAATACATAAGTCTCACTCGAATGTACCCTCTCAACTTACCTGAGCTAATCCATCGAAATGAGAAAGCATCTTTGATAACATAAAAATCCACCTAACTATGCTCTGACATATACGTTCTGATCGGGTCTCAGCAAAAGAATTCTGCACATTTGTCAAAAAAAATCGATGTTCTCACGTAGAGTATACAAGAAGTGACAAACAAAAACAATGTCTTTACAAACTAAGAGCATGAAACATCCCAAGTCCAGAAATACCCTTCTCTCCATACACGCTCCCACTTCAACTCTGGTAAAAATTCCTGAAATCTCCTACTATCATTGTCACGTGATCTGCTGAAATGATAAAGACACACCATGCCAACAAGCTGCCCAACTGGTGCCGTACAAAGGTCATGGGGTCACTCATGCACCGACTTATGGAAAGCAGATAAGTCGATGCGAAAACAGATATGCTACTGCTTGCCTAAATCCTTTACTTGTGAGCAGACTGCCCACTCCGTGCTTTTATCTTCCTCGAGGATGTCCTAATGACAAATTATCCGTTTCCTGATGAAATGCAGCAATTCAAAATAAGGGATTCTTCTGCTGATAGATTAGCTTCTCAAGAGATGCACTTAAAAATTGATAAGAATCTATGAATTTCAAAGTTCCAAGGGAGAATGCTGTGTATTTTTCCATATTATTGGGAATGCAATTAATCTTCTTATTTTTGATTATACCGATTCCTTGTATAATAAGATGGCTGTCCTTTAGGTTATGAAATATAACTGGAATCTTATTTGGGAGCTTAAAATTGAGATTACACGTATTATGAGCAGCTCCTCAGAGAAGCACTGTAACACTATACCTGTGCAATGAAAGTATGGAACTCACTGAATATGAAAAAACCTAGGCCAATATCATGACTTGTACATCGACATGCTCCTCTTAGCTGATGAGTTTGAGAAGACTTTGTGTCAGATACTATGAAATTGATCCCTGTCATGTTTACACAGCTCTGGGGATAGCTTCATGCCTGAAGATGACAAATATTAATCTAGAGTTGATAAATTATAATGTACCTTTTCCTGGAAAAAGGCATACGAGGGGGAATTTCAGTGAATTGTTTGGCATGGCAAGCAACAAGCATTTAGAATGAAAGACAAACTGATTGCAAGTTTGTTTCACTTCACTGTCATACAATCTTAGACATAAACTAACGGGGCGGGGGTGGCTCAGTCGGTAGCGCGCCAGGCTCGTAATCTGCAGTTCCCAGGTTCGAGTCCCAGCTGGGTCAGCGTTGAGATTTATCTCCGCAAAATTCCCCGCCCTGCCCACAGTCAGTAGGGGACACCAATGGGCTTGGAAAGGCCGCCATCCGTCAGATGGGACGTTAAGCAGTGGCCCCATGTACGGGAGAGCCATACCCTGTGATCGTTAAAGAACACGCTGGATGGCCTTGATGGGAGGCTACCATATGTCTCCCAACAGCTGTTCCAGTGGGTCCCCTCCCCCAACCTTCTCTGAGCCTTCGGCGTCCATGTGACCTGGCCATTTAGCCCATGGTGTGCAAAAAAGTGCCGCTCAGAGGTAAAACAACCCAACCCAACCCATAAACTAACTCTTCAGATGCATGTTTCTTCGCAGATTTGTAAAGCTCTCATTATGTATTCTTCGCATTTTCTCATACATCTCGCAATATAATTAAAGTAACTCGCTCAAACACTGATGCATCTTCCCTCTCTGTATATTTACTTTTTAATGAACCATACTTTAACGACCAAAGTAGGTAAATCGCAAGCATCATCTGAGTCAGATTATTATTTTTTCCATTTATCTGCTAATTCTTTATGTTGAAAATCTTGCAATAGTCTGAAATGGACAGTACTTTACCCATGATAAAGATATAAGTTATCATAGCCAACATCTATCCCTTAGACAGTAGGTTAGCACGCTCAGCTTCTGATCTAAGAAACCTAGAGATCCATGGTAAGACATGAATGTTGTTTTTCTACTGAGCACCTTCTACTATGTCGTATGAAAGGATTTTGTAACCGTTAAGACAAATAGTTGCTTAAACCCATATTTAAAGATACACTGATTTTGAACTCATTAAGATTCTTACATGTAATCAATAGATGCACGACCTATATCTTTCATCTCCTAATATATGAAAAGGAAAGTTTATCTATTTTAATACAATAGCATGAACAGTCATTATAAATTATAGTATGTTGGCTGCATTCACTTTAAGTCTGATTCTAGTAAACAGAAGACAATAGCTGTTATTACTTCAAGCAGAATAAAAATCCTGTTTATTTTTACATAAACCTATGAATATGTAAAGATTATGTATGTACTAGAATGTTTCTCTGAACTTTGCAAAGTAGGGACGTGCTCCTGGCAGAGGTCATGGTCTGTTCTTATCGACGAGGTCAAAGGGTGATTGCAGACAGAACTGCCGATGCACGCTAACCGCTCTGCAGTATTCACATTTGTTGCTGATAAGATCTGAATTCATGTTTTAATTTCTACAATCTTTAACCTTGCCAGAGTGAGTGACGGTTCTTATCGGTACAATGTCAAAGGGGCACACAAGGGGTCATCGTTTGAATTCTCGATACATGCTATCTGCAATATTTACATTTGCTGCTTATAAACGATTTCCTTAAAAATAGAAGCTAAGTAAATAATTCCGATGCACTCTAGCTCCTGTGTTTACATTGTATCTCACGAGAAGGCTTATCAGATATTGGTAAAGGTCACTATTTTGGTTGACCTTGATCATGTCGAAAGATGTATCAAGGGTGTTTATGAGATAACATCGCATGTATATAAGCATGCAAGCCACTTACTACGTCATTCCTTGCTGTTAGTCAGAAGTTTACTGTCTGTTTGAAGTTCTGCTCTTAGTCTGCAGTTGCGAGATGTCTCTTATCCATGAGTACGAACACATTGCTAAGTTGGACAATGAAAGGAAGGAAGTCACTGCGGCCTTTGATGACCTCCTGGACCAGGTGAATCATCTAGAGGCAGCAGCAAAACGTCCATTGACCATCGAATGTCTACAAATTTTAATAAATATATTGACAGAAAAAAATTTACAAGGCTTAAACGTCGTGTGTGATGGAGAGCCCATAACTACAGAACTGGACGAAGTGGCACATGAATGTTTATGCAAAGTCTGTTTTGCAGAAAGAAATGGCACTAAAACGTGCTGGAAGCATGGACTATTGGGCCGTGGTGGAGAACGCTATGACCTCCATAAAAATAGCTAACATTATTGAGGTGGTGGCATAACACGAGAAAAAAAAAACAAAGGTTCTTTTCAGAACCATCTCATTTATGTAGAAAGAATTACCGATCGTACAATTTCTTCTTTCTGTTCGTAACTCTTACTTCTCTATCTACACGTTACTTCTATATCTCCACAGTCAACTCTTTGTCTCTCCGATTAACAGAGTGAATTTTATATGGTGTTTAACCTTCAGTTAAAATGATGATTTTACACACTAAGTTAGGATTAACAACTCTTATAGTGTATAAGTAGTTTTTGTTGCTAGCATCCCTCTCCACTTTTAAAATATAGATGTTACACATTCTTGTAGAGTCTCTCTCTCGCAATTTCACACACATTTATTAAAAGTATCAACTTTATTATGAATCAGTTTAATCATCAGTAACGGGTATATTTGGAGAAAATCAAAGGGCAAGTTTCTTGCTTCCTCACGAGGAAATCTGTGCTTAAACGCTAAACCAAATGATCGGGATCTGCGCTTTGCTGGATGAATGACAGCTCAGTGCTCTTCCAGCCGGCACAGTGGAGCACCCTCTATTGGGCTGCATCTTTCTGGCACTTTGAGCGTTCTTCGCGAAATGGATAAAGATTGGATTTTTGTAGGGATTAACTATCTCTCTTACAGTATAGTGGGTGAATGGTCTTTACCGCTGTAAACTTTTACCTTACTATTTCTTTTTCTGTCAGCATTTTGTGATTTAATTGAGTACCTTCTCTTCGAATGCATGAAATGTGGAGAACGTCCCAGCTGACATAACGCAGCTAGTGTTACGATCGAAGGGTGTTCCAGTTATAAAGTAGTAAACGCAAAGTAGGAGTAAACGCAAAGGAAGCAAAGGCTATTCTGCATAGGTGATGCCACTCCCTCCTGTGCTGGATAGTTTTTGCGACTTTTTGAATTAATTTTGGAAACTCTGAGACGTGGCTATCTGATATACACAGAAACGCTTAAGTTATATTTTCCAAACATGTGTTCGTCATTTCTGCTTCTGAGTTATTAGCTTTAGTTGATTGATATTTCCGCTTTTCAAGTAGCTATATTTGTTGTGTTGAACTTTAGGAAATGTTCCTGTTTGCGAGATATTTCCTGATCTTTTCCCATGTACGTTGTTGATTTTTCCGATATTTCTGTCATCCATTCCAGAATATTTTGAAGGTATTCTATCATCTCCAGTACTGTTTGATTATGCATCCTGTAATGCCTTCCACTTCGAAGAATTTTGAAAAATATTCTCCCTTCCACTGCAGTGTGTGCGTATTTACTGTTATTCCAGTTTCACTACATATAATGTCTTTCAATCAGTTCTACCAACGGTTTCGTTGGTTTTTACAGTTGTTTTCTCTGACATTGCAATGTATTTTGAATATATAATAATGAATGCAATGGATCATATGATTTTCTACAGTGAGATCCTAGTATACTAATATTTTATGGTTTTCCGGTGATACTCCTTCGCCTAAAGAGGCTTAATTCCTTCGCTTATCAGTCTTTAAGATCACTTTTCCTCCACGAATTAAAAGTCATACCCAAGAAAATTCCTGATTGTTGCGTATATCACTTCCTTTGAAATTTCTTGTAGTATTTTTGCTCGAAAGAACACACACACGATTCATAGAAACAAAATGAATACCCCCCACACACACTGAGAAACAAACATACAGACAGACATACTAACATATGATTCGCAGAAACAGACGTACACAGACATACGCACAAGACAGTGTGCTTGAGTAATGTGGTGCCCTGTGAACTAAAGAATCTTTCTCAAACCCAAACAGTATAACTTTCATGTAGGTTCAGTTATCAAAGAGATGGTGTGCTTTCCTGCTGTACAGCACCCCCATGGGCTAAAAATCTTTCTCAAACCCGTTCGTAGCGTGTTTTTTCACAGATGTGTTCCATGGGTAGTGATCGTTATCTCTATAGATTTAAATGTGAAGCATAGGTGCGTATCTCTTTGTATGAAATCGCTTATAATAAGACAATATTCCATTTAAAAGTTGGAAATTATTAGTATGAACTAAAAAAGTGATGATATATATTTATATACACTATCTGATCGTTAAAATCAAACAGCAAGGAATTTAATGTATCGTTCTCTAGCTAGCGAGTCCGAAATTAGTGTGTCTTTAAAAATAAATCGACTTCACGCAGCTAATTGTCGTAACAGTTACAGGATCATTTCATACGACCCAGTAGAAGGGGTGAGAGGATGTCGGGATCTTGGCAGGAAAACAACACAAACATTCATGTCTTACTATGGATCTCAAACCTTAGCTTTGTTAGATCAGAAGCTGAGCGTGCTAACCTACTGTCTATGAGACAGATTTAAATCTGTTGGTTATCATAACTTATAGCTGTATCGTGGGTAAAGCACTGTCCATTTCAGGCTATTGTGAGATTTTCAACGTAAAGAATTAGCAGATATATGGAAAAAATATTAATCTGACTCAGATGCTTGCGATTTACCTACTATGGTCGTTAAAGTATGCTTTATTAGAAAGTAAATATACACATAGGGAAGATGAATCGGTGATTGTGTTCTTTCGAGCAAGTTACTTTAATTATCTTGCGAGATGTAATGAGGAAATGCAAAGAATAGATATTGAGAGTTTACGATTCTATGGAGAAACATGCATCTGAAGAGTTAGTTTATCTCTAAGATTGTATGGTAGTGAAGTGAAACAAACTTGTAATCATGTTGTCTTTCATTCTAAATGCTTACACAACATCTGAACCAGATAGGTAGTTTGTCAGTGTAATGATGAGTCATTAACGTCTGATGCGTAGTATCTTTTGTAGATAAACACTTGATGAGTACATTTAGCGAATAAGATGTTCGAAAAAGAGAAAATTCTTGATTGAATGTGTAAAACATCCCTTGTGATCCTGACAGATTTAGATATCTACAGCAAAATTAACCCAGAAAATTGTGTGGAGAATTAAACTTTACAGAGGTCTATTCATCTTTGATAGTTAAATGAATCATTTCTCAAGCATCGAGGTTTCTCAATTTATGATAATATAGAGAAAACAGGCGTGCAACTTAATCCCTGTCTATATTATCACACTATGTTTTCAACACTCAAGTTCAGTACATTACGTTTCACATATTTTTATCAATCAGATAAGTCCATTCACGGTTTTAATGACTTTTTAGTTCAAATCTTTATTGTCTATGGGAAATGCATGAACCAGGTTTGTTTTTTAACAAAGTGCATGGTCATATCGTTACTGTGAGAAAGATCGCCCCCTGCGCCATTTTTTGCATCGAAGTCACCACCAGAACTCTTCCGCAGAAACTGTACATTATCGTGGTTGGAAAAAATAAAAGAAGTTGAAACTTAAGCGATAACCCCTGAATGTCATTTGAAAATTCGTGGATGTTAACACTATCGCCACGACAAAATGACGTAGGGAATAATGCTAAAGATTTCGTATTACTTCATATACTTCATATACGACTGGGATTGAAATTTTCACACATTTTGCAAAACTGGTATTAAATGATACTTTTTTTATTACATCGGTACCGTTTTACGTCACGTATTTCTTATGACATTAACAATTTTCTGTTTCTTTAATTGCAATGAACAGTATAAGATGACATTTTAAAATCAGCTGACAGATTGGAGTTTCAAAAACTGCTGTGTGCTTAAGTCCCAAAAGTCCGAAGGCAGCATTCAGGGAGTTTCCATTGGCCTGCTCTAATAAAGTGCAGCATTTCGACATGTAACAGTAATTATTTAACTTATTCATTAGTGTTCAAAAGATCTTTGAGGAAGATAAAGCACGGAGCTGACAGTCTGCTCACAAAGAATTAGACATGCTTCGGGTTATCTGATTTCATATCGACTTATCTGCTTTCCACAGGTCAGTGCGCGACCTATGGAAAGGGACATTAGTTTTAACAAAAGGGAGACATTAGGGTTGTCCAACTGGTGACGTACAAAGGTGCCCGTAACCTTTGTACGTCACCAGTTGGACAGCTTGTTGCCGTGGTGTGTCTCTGTCATTTCAGCAGATCATGTGACAATGATAGTGGGAGCGTGTATGGAGAGAATTTTCCTATTTTTAGAAACGGCATTTCTGGATTTCGGATGTTTCACGCTCTTAGTTTGTAAAGACATTATTTTTTGTTTGTCGCTCCTTGTACGCTCTACGTGAGAACATCTTTTTTTGTGACATATGTGCAGAATTCTTTTACTGAGGCCCGATCAGAACATATATGTCAGAGCATAGTTAGGCGGGTTTTTATGTTATCGAATCGAAGCTTTCTCATGTAGCTTGTTCCATAGATATAATCGCTGGAGTATTTTGACTATCAGTCCAGTTGCAAATAAAATATCGTTGGATTGGCTCAGGTAAGTTGAGAGGGTATGATCGAGTGAGACAATGTATTATTTTTTATAGTAGGTTAGTGTATTTGTTAAAACTAATGTCCCCTACTCGATTAACATACATTCATGTTGGAACTAAAGTTTTTTACGCAAGTGGAAATGTAAGTGTACCCGCAACGTACTTTTAGCATTCTTACTTTCTCTAGCATCCTGCCGCATACAAAAAATTATTTTTTACCCTGTGAAAGACAGCTGACCTTGTAAAGCGAACAAACATGTACAGTCGCTCAAAAAAGTATCCGAACACTATGGTTGATTGCAAAATTCAGAAAAAATATCTGGCATTGATTTTTTTAGAAATTAGTCATCTCGCAGCCTTCGTGTCACGTGACACGAAGGTTGCCAGATGACTAATTTCTAAAAAAATCAATGCCAGATATTTTTTCTGAATTTTGCAATCAACCATAGTGTTCGGATACTTTTTTGAGCGACTTTACTAACGCCGCAACACGTAATAAAATTTCATCAGCGCAATGAGGCAACGTTCGCCGTTAAACGGTGGAAAAGACGATTTTTAAAAACTGTTTACTTCCAAATAACTGATTTTTCTTCGGAGGCTGAAATTGTTATCGACTGTTACTGAGTTACTTCCTGAGAATGAGTAATATTTTGTATGATATGTTGAGGATACAGCAGCAATAAGTATTAGGAATAAAAAGCTTTAAACCGACTCTCCCAACGGATATATTTACGGAGAGCAATTAATTGAAACATGGCAGAGATAAGAATTTAACGTGAAACCAGTTTATCGTTCCAAACAAAGTCCTGACTAGGAAAGTGCAGTGCAGAAACACAGATATCTGATGACATCATCCTTCAACCTAATGGAGACTAATTTTAATAAGAGAAGCTCAACACTTGGAGGTTTAGGGGCGCTTAATTTCAAAATGGCTTGTCTTCTTCCGAAGGGGTACATTGAAACAAATAGCTGACCTATCATAAAGAAGAGATGGAAAACCGAAAACATTGTTTCCATACCGCATTTCCTGTAATGGTCTGAAACAAAAGGGGATTGAAATGGGGGAGACAGTGTGGGTTTAGTCAGAAGAGCTGTCAAACGTCTCTGGACTTTGAAAAATTTCGAGTCCGAAAACTATGCAAAAGAGTGCCAGTGGGTTTTAATGTTGTAAGACAGTGCACCTGATACAGTAGCAAGGGAAACAGCGCAGGAGGGTGACGTGATCCGAGATTCATCCGTCAATAAAACGTGGTTCGGGGAGCGGTACCGAACGCTTGTTGCTTGTTCTAAAGCGGGTCTTTTATGTCACCTATACTGGTCACCAGACCATATTACCCCTCAATATTTTACATAATTACAAATAATTTGCTTTTAAATCAGATTTTTTTCTGCCATTTTCCTTTTATTAATTTTTTACCCAATAGCATTTTTTCATTTTTTGCAGGACAGTCTTTTAAAACAGTCACTGCGGGATAGTCCTTAAAAGGGGGGGCGGAATTGTTAATGAGGTTGACAGAACATTTGATAAGAGTTTTAATTAATGGAATGGGAGGACTTTTTGATGATTAACGAGTTTATCGAAGATGACCGCCAAAGGGATGGTGAATCCATCAGCAAATCGTGGTCCCCTTGTGATTCCCCGTTTGGAATATTATTTTTAATTTCGCAGGACTTTTCAGATTGTAAAACCATCCGTCAGTAAAACGTGATCCGGGGTGAGATACCGAACGCTTGTTGCGAAATGCACGTCACAGGGCTTATTATCGAATTTATAAAATATTTGTAATTATTTTCAAGAATTGCATCAGTCATTCTGAGAGGGGATGATCTGAACGTTGCCACCAAAAGATTAGTTTGACTTGGAAATTTCAGATGAGGGAAGAAATCAAGGGTCTTATTTGAGAGTATGTGATCAGTGAGGGGGAGTTTAATACAGGGGGGTGGAACTTTTGAATAGGGTGAGTCAAAAATTGGGGATAATTTCGGTTAAAATCTTGCTAAAGTATACACTTGATGGCGCTGCCAAAAATCTTTTTCATGTGTTATGAAATTCAGGTGGGTTTAAAAAACACAGGTCAACCAGGGGGTTCTTTAAAGAGGGGGGTGGCTTAAAATAGAGGTGGGTCAACCAGGGGGCAGTTTTGATAGGGTTTTTAATAAAGGAGGTGTAACTTTTGATAAGGGTTTTTTTTAATGAGGGGGAAGTGTAAAAATTGGGAATAATTATGGATAAAATAGTACTCATGATATACACTAGATGGCGCCAGGGGTTTTAATAAATGGGGAGTAATTTTTAATAAATGGGTCCGGACTTTTGATAAGAGAGGTTTTTAATGAGGAAGGAGTCAAAATTGGAAAACTACGGTTAAATAGTACTCATGATATACACTAGATGGCGCCAGGGGTTTTAAATAAAGGGGAAATAATTTTTTAATAAAGAGGGGCAGAACTTTTGATAAGGATTTTTTTAATGAGGGGGAGTCAAAAATTGGAAAATTTTCGATTAAAATAGAGGACTTTTCTAAATATAGTACTCTTGATATACACTAGATGGCGCCAGGGTTTTTTTTTTAATAAAGGGGGATTAATTAATTAATTTTTAATTAATTATTATGAATATTAATAAGGGGTGTGACCGGAAAGGCGGTGTCGATTTCATAAGGGGGCGTGGTCGGTTTCGTAAGGGGGTGTGGTCGGTTACGTAAGGGGGTGTAGTTGGTGTCGTCATAGGGGGGAAGCACTGTGCAAATGGGGATTCGCAAACGTACGTACTTGATAGTACTAAGGTCATTTGGAGGATATTTCATTCAATTCAAAAAGAATTTTTGCGTTGAAAGAAAAGTTGCTTTTTCCCAACCACCATGGGGGTGAAGGAAGAAATTGTTGCTGTCAATGTGAATCCCTCCTTGATCGTCACACTCCACCAAAAAAAAATATCAAATTTCTAGCCCAAATAGATCATTTGCAATATTCGTTTGAAACATAAAGCTTTCGGGAGATTCTAAAATTGTTAATCATATTAGCTTATGAATACAACGGAAAAATAATTTTCAATTTATATCTAAAAACAAGTAATTATCTCTTAAAACACAATAATTGCGTTTACCCCCCCCCCCCCTTCTCTTGAAGGCTGAAATTTATCCAGTGTCAAAGTCTTCTACAATCGCAGTTGCTCTTTGCGATGAAGAGATTCCAACCTGTCCTATGATAGTGGGGCGGGGGTGGCTCAGTCGGTAGCGCGCTAGGCTCGTAATCTGTAGTTCCCAGGTTTGAGTCCCAGCTGGGTCAGCGTTGAGATTTATCTGCGCAAAATTCCCCGCCCTGCCCATGGTCAGTAGGAGACACCGATGGGCTTGGAAAGGCCACCGTCCGTCAGATGGGACGTTAAGCCGTGGCCCCGTTTGCGGAAAAGCCATACCCTGTGCACGTTAAAGAACACGCTGGATGGCCTTGACGGGAGACTACCATCTGTCTCCCAACAGCTGTTCCAGTGGGTCCCCTCCCCCAACCTTCTCTGAGCCTTCGGGTCCATGTAACCTGGCCATTTAGCCCATGGTGTGCAAAAAAGTGCCGCTCAGAGGTAAAACAACCCAACCTATGATAGTCCTAGAGGACAGCATTGGAGTGGTGACGAATGCTGCCCAGAGAAAATGGAGTGTCTCATCAACAATCAGTGCGACCTCACCCCTGAGAAACTCGAAACCTTTCAACAAATTGAAATGACTTAGCAATTCTCGGTAGCTCATAATCCTCACTCGTTTCCATCTCGTTTGGTGACGTTGCTTCTAGCATTTTATTTCTCTGAATGTGTGCACTTTGATTACGAGTGCATGATGACGTCGAAGTTTCAAACGTTGGCAAGATTTCTCTGACGCACTGGATGCATGCTTTAGTAACCCAAACACTTCAAAGCGGCAACTTTGATTTACTTATTTAAACTTGATTCTTCGCGCTATATATCACAAAACCTCCATTTTGCATGAAATGCGGGTAGCTCGAATCAGAGTCGGATTTAGGAGGGGGTAAGAGGGGGAACATGCCTTCCTCTCAGTTTCAGAATGCTAATAAGGGTAACAGAGGCAAAAATAATTTTTATATCGTGCATTTGTCAAGAAATTTTTTAAAGACCTGTAAAATGGTGGGAGAAATGTTATACTGCATTGAAAGTCCAGCCTGTTGCCCCCCCCCCCATCTCGATTTTTTTTTAGGTTCAGCCCTGCTTTTTCTCTATATGTATTAAACGGATAAGCTCCTGCCAGACCTCTTTGACCAACAGCTACTTGAAGAGAAATTTATTTTTATTTTTTATTGCCTGTTGAGACGTTTGTCCAGCGTGAACTTAGCAATATCTTTTATAATTCTGTAGAAAAATTGTTTTAAATAAAATAAAAAAAATATGAGGTGAACTTGTGCTTGTTTATAGCAACATATTTTTTTATATCAATTTCTACATTAAACTTTGATTAACGACTAGAGAGGGAAGACTATCTGGCGAGAAATTGTCCTTTTTGCAACAATATTTATTAAAATATCTAAATTAATAGAAAACTCTGATTTTCAGTGGAACATTTCGCGGAATACTTAGACCAAGCTCGCAGAACAACGGTTTAAAAAAATTGGTTAAATTCAAGTTTATTATCATAGAAATTCTACATTAATATCTATTAACGTATAAACAACTCAAAAGCAAAAGCTTGACTAGGTTGTTGTAAGTACATATTACAAACTTATTTAACAAACTGACGCCAATTATATCGATACACAGTAATTTATTTGCAACAAAACATGCACATCTTGAATTTTAATTTTTGGGAGTCAAACAGATTTGTGAAAAAAAAATTAGCTAATCTACGACAAAGATCATGTTTAATAGAAATTTAAGTCAAACTTGAAAGGCACTTCTTTTCATCTCCGGATTGAAGAATCGTCGAGAGTTTTAGCGTTGGAAATTCCTTTCACCTTACCCTATGTACAAAGTAGCCGTCGCATGGCCGAGTGGTTAGCACGCTTGACTACTGATCTAAGGGACCATGGGTTCGAGTCACGGAGTCGTCCCATGGCCGAGTGGTTAGCACGCTTACTACTGATCTAAGGGACCTGGATTCGAGTCCCGGGTAAGGCATGGCTGTTTTTCTGCTGAGGTCCTGCCATCCTCTCAGACCTTCTACTTTGGCATATAAACTGACAGGCTCCTGTCAGACCTCTGTGGCAAGCAGCTGCTTGAGGGCGTATTTTTTTTTATTTATGTACAAAGTTAAAATAAGCTCCACTGCTCTTGACTTGCTATCAGGTTAAGGTTTAATTTTCATGTTCTTCTTGTTCCTGAGTCGAACGATTCCAGTTCATGTTTAAATTTGAACAGCGTCCAAACAAAACTCTTATCATTTTGGTTCACAAGCACTTACCAACCTCTAAACAAGAAAATAGATTCTCCTTGCAAGCTCAGGCGAATGCTCCCAAGCCTCCCTCCAGTCATCCAGATCCTCCTGTCTCTGTGGCTGATCCCAGAAGGCGATTCGCAAACCTGTTGTCAACGACTATGTAAGCAGTTAATTTACATTTTTTCACCCATAATTACAGCTCTTTATTGCCACAGTACGTGTCACAATGATCCTCGGCTAGGCGGAGCTGTTACGGCGCTAATGTGCGACAGCCACCGTGCCAGCTGTCGTCCTCAGGCATGCCAAGTCTGCGTCTGCTGGCCAACCGCAAACATGCAAGCAGACTGGGTGGTGTCTGCAATCGCCGCTGGCTCTGCCAATACACGCCGCTGGCTCTGCCAATACACACCGCAGCCATTAGGAATGTTAGACTGCTGTGATTAGCAAGTTCAACAAGAGAGTGAATCCCCCCTCTCCCCTTCTCGAATGTTTTGGGAGGGAGGTGAGACAAAAGTGAGGCCCTAGGCATACGGAGGCCACTGCCAAGACGAGTTGTCTAGCTCAAGGGTTGTTGAAGGCTCTCTCCACCCCTCCAGTCCTTGCGAATAAACACCGCCACTTTCCGCAGTCATCACATTTAGCCAGATGGCTAATTCAACAGCTTTTGATGCTTGCAGATGCGCTGAGGAGGTTATTACGTCTCAGAGGAGATTGAGCCAGAGATGATTCAAGAGTCTCTGTTTCGAAGGTGGGAAACTATTTTTTTGCTCAATCGAAATCTCTTTCACACTACAAGAAGCGACGTTTTTTTTTTTTCTTATTTTTTAATGTATGTCATAGGTATTCGATATTTTTAGGGGGAGGGGAGAGAAACAGATAAAAAGAGATTTAAGCTTCGTTTAAAAAAAAACTGCTCAGAACTGATAATGATAGAGATCAGAAAAGGAACCTCGACAGCCACGAGAAGCAACAGATAGAGAGAACATGACGAAAGAGGTCAATTCTCGGGAATATCTAAATAAAAACTATGAGCGAAAATTACAGAAGAGGTAACAAACTAGTAGCTAATAAATAATTATAATAAATCTTATGATTAGTGATGTAGCATCGTGACTCCTGGTCCTTCTGCGAGACTTCTTACCGGGCCCCCTCACCCTCCTTACAAGTGTTAATTTAGAAAAAATTACTAGGTTAAAAAGGTGCTTGGTTCAAGCTTTTTTTTTTGTCGACCTGCTGCCAAAGATCACCCACGATCGGGGGGCGGGGGGGGGGCTTAGTCGGTAGCGTGCCAGGTTCGTAATCTGCAGTCCCCAAGTTCGAGTTCCAGCTGGATCAGCGTTGAGATTTATCTCCGCAAAACTCGCGCCCTTCGCACGGTCAGTAGGGGACACCGATGGGCTTGGAAAGGCTGTCGTCAGTCGGATGGGACGTTAAGCCGTGGCTCTGTATGCGGGAGAGTAATTCTTCTATGAGCCCTAGAGGTCCTTGTGGCTTGGTCATTTAGCCCTTTGTGGGCAAAAAAAGTGCCGCTCGAGGTAAAACAACCCAATAATGCCTTTGATAATGTTGGTGCCTCAAAGCCACATTGTCAAAGTCATGATTGTTTTAAGGTGTCGTATTACAGGTAGGTACCTGATTATTTAAACCCAACAAGAGGTAATGCAGGGAAAACCCGCTTATGAAATTTGGAAACTTTTGGGCAATTACCTTGGCAACCACAGAGTACCAAAATCTGTTGAAACGGTATAAAAATCTCGATAGTTTGCGTAGAAACGAAACCACAGACTATGAGAGCTCGCGCTGACGTCAGGCCCCCCTGAACAACGCCAGGAAATTCTTTGTGTTGGAACTGTACTAATGGGTCGGGGCGGGGGGAAGGGGTTCTCACAAGGGGAAAGTACTCACAAAACTAAACTATACTAATAATATATATATATATATTTTATATATATATATAAATATATATATAAAAATATATATAGTAAAAATCAGAATATGCAGCTTAAATGTGAGACCTGAGCAGGGCGGAGTACCATTCAGCTAGTTTAATACATAAAGAGGAAAGTTTGCTTGTACAGCCTCTCAAAAAAAATCCGAACGCTACGGTTGATTAGAGAATTCAGAAAAAATATCTGGCAACGATTTTTTTAAGAATTAGTGATCTGGCAACCTTCGTGTAACGTGATTACAGAATTCAGGAAAAATATCTGGCAACGAATTTTTTAGAAATCAGTGATCTGGCACCTTCGTGTCACGTGATTATAGAATTCAGGAAAAATATCTGGAACGTGTACAGCAACTGTACACGCTCCAGTTACCGTTCGCAGCAAACTGGAGCGTGTGCAGTTACTGCACACGCTCCAGTTTGCTGTGAACGGTAACTGCACACGCTCAATATTTCTGTGAGTGAGCCCACACGATCTAGTATCAAAATAATATGACCACCTACAGTCGCTCAAAAAAGTATCCGAACAATATGGTTGATTACAGAATTCAGAAAAAATATCTGGCAACGATTTTTTTAGGAATTAGTGACTAATTTCTAAAAAAAAAACGTTGCCAGATATATTTTCTGAATTCTCTAATCAACCATAGTGTTCGGATTTTTTTCTTTTGAGCAACTGTATGTGTGCGTGTTTGTTTGTTTGCTTATGTGTCTGTCAGCTTATGCACTCGGCCCCCAGAAAAGCTTGAGGCACCAAACTTTGCACGAACCTTCCCTTCGCTCAGGGAAATAGGATAAGCTGTATGCAAACCAGCTGGGGTCAACCAAAACTGTGGGAGGGCTCAAATTTCTCGAAATCTAAACGGTTAAAACCAATGTCCTTCATAGAATTAGCATTAGTCATTCGAAATCGCTTGGGGATTGCCATCTACTACAAATTTACAGAGTTTCAGACTTCGCAAAGAGCAAGAAAGAAAATTATGCTACGTGAGGAGTGCCATCTGCTATGCAATATACTTTAGAACAGGGGTGCTCAAACTTTTTCACACAGGTGCTACCTTTCATTCAGAATTTATTTGAAGGACTGCTAAATTTGTATTTACGTTTGAATATAAAGTAATAAAGGGGATGTGATCAGTAGTATGTACGTACATACATACGTGCGGTACATACATACATACATACATACATACATACATACATACATACATACATACATACATACATACATACATATATAGAAAATCCTTATGCAGCCATGGATTGCAAGGATCCTACAAGACTGCGTAATTTCGTTCTCCAGAGATGTCTGTCCTGAACTACACCTACTGCATTCGGAGATTAGATTGCAGAGATAGATTGCAGAGAGCGGGAATATAGAAGAGAGAAAGAAGAAAGAGATAGGGAAAATAAAAGAGAGAAAGAAGAAAGACATGGGAAATATAGAAAAGAGAAAGAAGAAAGAGATAGGGAATATGGAAAAGAGAAAGAAGAAGGAGATAGGGAATATGGAAAAGAGAAAGAAGAAAGAGATAGGGAATATGAAAAAGAGAAAGAAGAAAGAGAAGAGAAATATAGAAAAGAGAAAGAAGAAAGAGATAGGGAATATGGAAAAGAGAAAGAAGAAAGAGATAGGGAATATGGAAAAGAGAAAGAAGAAAGAGATAGGGAATACGGAAAAGAGAAAAAAGAAAGGGATAGGGAATATGGAAAAGAGAAAGAAGAAAGAGATAGGGAATATAGAAAAGAGAAAGAAGAAAGAGATAGGGAATATGAAAGAGAGAAAGAAGAAAGAGAAGGGAAATATAGAAAAGAGAAAGAAGAAAGAGATAGGGAATATGGAAAAGAGAAAGAAGAAAGAGATAGGGAATATAGAAAAGAGAAAGAAGAAAGAGATAGGGAATATGAAAGAGAGAAAGAAGAAAGAGAAGGGAAATATAGAAAAGAGAAAGAAGAAAGAGATAGGAAACATAGAAAAGAGAAAGAAGAAAGAGATATGGAATATGGAAAAGAGAAAGAAGAAAGAGATAGGGAATATAAAAGAGAGAGAGAAGAAAGAGATAGGGAATATGGAAAAGAGAAAGAAGAAAGAGATAGGGAATATAAAAGTGAGAAAGAAGAAAGAGATATTGAATATAAAAGAGAGAAAGAAGAAAGAGATAGAGAATATGGAAAAGAGAAAGAAGAAAGAGATGGGAAATATAGAAAAGAGAAAGAAGAAAGAGATGGGAAATATAGAAAAGAGAAAGAAGAAAGAGATAGGGTATATAAAAGGGAAAAAGAAGAAAGAGATAGGAAATATAAAAGAGAGAAAGAAGAAGGAGATAGAGAATATAAAAAGAGAAAAATAAGAAAGAGATAGGGCGTTAAAACTTAGACAATCAGCTCCAGAAGAAAAGAAACGGACTTGGATTGTAGAGAAAAGGTAGCTAGAAAAGGAAAGAGAAGCTAGGCGATTAGCTTGGCAAGTGGATGATTATATGAGTAGTCTTGTAGGTAAGGTAAAAGTGAAAAATAATGGTGATAATTCTGTTAAAAATATAAATATCAAAAAAGATAATTTACAGCAAAAATTTAAATTTAGCTGTGTCAGTGATTGTCAGGATAATCCAATAAGATAGAACAGGTTTCAAAGGTTTAATGCAGATAATGCACAAGAGTAGTTACGTCCCAACCGCAGAACTTTTATCCCCATGCTTCCCCCCTACGACGTCACCGGCCAGGTCCCTTACGTAACTGACCACACCCCTTATTAATATATATATTTAATATTTCATAATTAATAATTAATTAATAATTAATTAAAAAACCCTTTTATTAAAAAACCCCTTATTAAAAACACCTTCCCCTTTATTAAAAAAGCTGTGGCGACATCTAGTGAATATCATGAGTACAATTTAAACCGTAGTTTTCCAATTTTGACTCCCTCCCCATTAAAAACCCCTCTTATAAAAGTCCCGCCCCCCTTTATTAAAAAAAACCCGTGCGCCATGTAGTGTATATCATGAGTACTATTTTTTAGAAAAAGCACTCAATTTCAGTCGTAATTTTCCCAATTTTTGACTCCCCCTCATTAAAAAAAACCCCTTGTCAAAAGTTCTGCCTCCCTTTATAAAAACACTATCAAAACTGCCCCCTGGTTGACAAGTATTTTTTAATCCCCCTTTTCAAAAGTTCCACCCCCTCACCGATCACAAACTCCCGAATAAGTCCCTTGCTTCCTATCCTCATCTGAAATTTTCCAAGTCCAACTAATCTTTTGGTGGCAACGTTCAGATCATCCCCTCTCAGAATGGCTGATGCAGGCCTTGGAAATAATTACCCATATTTTGTGAATTCGACCTTCATTAAGTCCTGTGACATGCATTTCGCAACAAGCGTTCAGTATCTCACCATGGACCACATTTTACTGACGGATGGTTTTGCTATCTGAAAAGTCCTGCGAAATAAAAAAATATTATTCCAAACAGGGAATCACAAGGGGACCATGATTTACTGATGGATTTACCATTCCTCTTCGATAAACTCGTTAATCATCAAAAAGTCCTCCCATTCCATTAATTAAAACTCTTATCAAATGTTCTGTCAACCTCATTAACAGTTCCGCCACCCTTTTAAGGATTATCCCGCAGTAACTGTTTTAAAAGACTGTCCCGCAGAAAAAGAAAAAATGCTATTGGGTAAAAAAAATAAAACGAAAATGTCAAAAAAAAAATCTGATTTAAAAGCAAATTATTCGTAATTTTGTAAAATATTGTGGGGTAATATGGTCTGGTGACCTGTATGGGTGACATAAGAGACCCACTTAAGAACACGCAACAAGCATTTGGTACCACACCCCGGCCACGTTTTATTGATGGATGAATCTTGGATCACGTCATCCCCTGCACTGCTTCCCTTGCTACCGTATCAGGCATGCTGTCTTACAACATGAAAACCCACTCGCAGCCTTGACCACTGTTTTAGAACTCGAAATTTTTTCAAGTCCAGAGAGGGTTGCCAGCCCTTCTGACTAAACAGCATTGTCACTCCCAATTCTACCCTTTATGATAGGTCAGCATTTAAATGTACCCCATCAGAAGAAGGCAAACCATTTTGAAATTACGTGCCCCTAAACCTCCAAGTGTTGAGCTTTTCTTATTAAAAATAGTCTCCATCGGATTGAAGGATGTAACCATCAGATATCTGTGTTTCTTCACTTTCCACATCAGGAATTGTTTTGGAATGATAAAGTGGTTTTACGATAAAATCTTATCTCTTCCATGTCTCAATTAATTACTCTCCGTAAGTATATCCATTGCATGACATCGTTTAAAATTTTTTATTCCTAATACTTATTACTGCTGTATCCTCAGTACATGATGCAAAATATTAATCGTTCCTAGGAAGTAACTCAGTAACAGTCGATAACAATTTCTTCCTCCGAAGAAAAAGCAGCCAATTATTTCGGAGTAATCATTTTTTAAAAATCTACAGTTCTAAACACTCTCACAGTTTTGAAAAATCGTCTTTTCCGCCGTTTATTGGCGAACTCGTGTCTCATCACGCCGATGAAATTTTATTTAGCGTTGAGACGTTAGTACACACTTGTTTGTTACAAGGTCAGTTGTTTTCATCGGGTAAAAAAGAATTTTTTTGTACACGGTAGAATGTTATAGAAAGTAAGAATGCTAAAAGTACGTTACAGGTACCCTTGCGTTTCTGCTTATGGTGTGTAAAAAACTTTAGTTCCAACATGAATGTATTTTAATGGAGTAGGGGATATTAGTATTAACAAATACGATAAGCTACTATAAAAATAATACATTTAAGTCTCGCACAATCGCAACCTCTCAACTTACCTGAGTTAATCCATCGAAATTTTATTTGCAACTGCACTGATGGTCAAAATTTAGCAAATACTTCAACAATTATATCAGCATATCTATGGAACAAGCTACATGAGAAAGCTTTGTTGGTAACATAAAAATCCGCCTATCTATGCTCTGACATACATGTTCATTTTGGGCCTCAGTAAAAGAATTCTGCACATATCTCACAAAAAATCGATGTTCTCACATAGTGCGTACAAGAAGCAACAAACAAAAAAAAATAATGCCTCTTCAAACTAAGAGTCACTCAGTGTGAAACACCCCAAGTCCTGAAATACCCTTCTCTCCATACATGCTCCAACTTCTTAAAATCATCTGTTAAAAATTCGTAAAAGCTCCTACTATCATTGTCACATGATCTGCTGAAATGACTGGGAGACACACCACAATAACATGCAGCCCAACTGCTGACGTACAAAGGTCACGAGCTACTCGCCCATGCCACTCGCACACTGACCTATGGAAAGCAGATAAGTCGATGCAAAAACAGATATGCTACTGTTTAATCTAAATCCTTTACTTGTGAGCAGACTGCCCACTCCGTGCATTTTTCTTCCTCAACGATCTTTTTCTAAATTAATGACAAATTATCCATTTCTTGACGAAATGCAGAAATTCAAAATGAGGAATTCTTCTGCCTACAGATTAGCTTCTCAAGAGATGCACTTAAAAATTGATAAGAATCTATGAAATTCAAAGTTCATAGATTCTTATCAATGAAACGATGATAAGCAGAATGCTGTGTAATTTTCCATATTATTGGGAATGCAATTAATCTTCTTATTTTTGATCATACCGATTCCTTGCATAATAAGATGGCTGTCCTTTAGGTTATGAAATATAACTGGAATCTTATTTGGGCACTTAAAATTGAGATTATACACATTATGACTGGCTCCTCGGAGAAGCGCTAGGGGAAGAACACTATACCAATGCAATGAAAGTATGGAACTCATTCGATGTAAAAAAAAAACCTAGGCCAATATCACGACTTGTACACCGATGTGCTCCTCTTAGCTGATGTGTTTGAGAAAACTAGGTGTCAGGTAATATGAAATTGATCCCTGTCATGTTTACACAACTCACGATACAGATATAAGTAATGATAGCCAACAGATAAAAATCTATCCGTTAGACAGTAGGTTAGCACGTTCAGCTTCTGATCTAAGAAACTTAGAGATCCATGGTAAGACATGAGTGTTGTTTTTCTACTGAGCTCCTTCTACTATTTCGTATGAAAGTATTTTGTAACCGTTAAGACAAATAGTTGCTTAAAGCCATATTTAAAGATACACTGATTTCGAACTCACTAAGATTCTTTCATGCAATCAATAGATGCACGACCTATACCTTCCATCTCCTAACGTATGAAAAGGAAAGTTTATCTGTTTATAAATTAATACAATAGCACGAACAGTCATTCTTTCGCAATAAGTCAATGTTGACTGCATTAAATATGATTCGAGTAAGCGGAAGACAATCTGAATAGGCGCTAAAACAGGATCTCGGGCTCTTTTCAGAGTTCCTGGTGTATTTCTACAGTTCCCTGGTACGTTTGAATAAGCGCATAAGTGTATATATAAGGGTGAAGGTGGCTATTTTTCGCTGCAAACACAAGTTTTTCGACAAAGATATGTATTCGTGTTTCACTTGTTTGGATATCTGAAATAACACTCTGCCATCCTCACAGATCTTCTACTATGGCACATAAACTGACAGGCTCCTGTCAGACCTCTGTGGCAAGCAGCTGCTTGAGGGGGTATTTATTTATTTTATTTATAGAAAGTAGCATTACTCCAGTAAATTCCATAGGTGTGTACTAAATGGTCCTCGATTCTGAGGGTTCCCAGGACCGATCTGTTAAATAATATTTTGTGTTTCAACCGTTTTCCAGATCTAACGCGTAAAGCTCCAAGTCTTTCAACGGTTATTTCAAACACTCATCAAGACAATCAATCACCACATTACAGAAGTAAGATTGAAAAAGAGAAGCGAAAGAAAAGCACCCTACCCAGAATTCTCACATTAAAGGAAAAAATATGAAAAACGTAACGTAAGCATTCATCGGTTCGCCTCAAAGCAGCTAAGATACAAAACACCCCGACAGCGAGCACCCTGTGCCAGCAAGGAGAATACAAATAACAATAGTTTAACCACAAGTATTCATTTTTTAAGCATCAGGGTGTTAATGTTAAAATTTCTTACAACATTCATTTCTAGTGAAGATGCAAGTCAGCAACATTCATTTTTAGTGCAAGCAATTGAATATTACATGTAAATTTTCAGTTGTATGTAAATCAAATATTCACTTTTCTGAACAAGTGCAAAATCGCTCGAATGGAATGAACTACAGTGAAATCGATTACTCACACAGGACAATAAAAGGCATAGAAGAACAGCCAGAAAATGTACAAAGTCCTAGCGGGGTGGATGACGGATTATCTTCTAAATATGCAGAAATGAGAATATACAGGCATACGCAGTTGAATATTTACATGTTTAAAAACATCCCAGTAAATTCTTTCAAACATATATCGTATCTGCTTCTTAATATCTACATACTATTCTTTCGAGCAGAAATGTTAAAAGATAGAAATTTCAAAGGAAGATGATAATGCAACAGTTAAAAAACGGTATATAAGCGATTTTCTGCGTTTTGGGTATTTAACCAGCGCCATCTAGTGGGAAATATAGTCTGTTGACTGCATTCACTTTAAGTCTGATTCGAGGAAACGCAATCTGAATAGCTGTTATTGCTTTCAAGCAGAATAAAAATCCTGTTTAATTTTACATAGTCATAAACCTATGAATGATTATGTATGTGCGAGAATGTTTCACTGATCTTATGCAAAGTATATTCATGTTTATATCTGTGGTGTATGGCATTATACATATTCAATGGATGTCTTTCTAAGTGTATGTCTCTATGCATAGATGTATGCGATTGACTAAGTTTTTCTTCATATCTATTTTTGTCACATACTTGTTTCATGTTTCGTCTCTGTACATGTGTTAATTGTATGTTGGTGTGTGCGTGCATTGCATGTACGTGTGTGCGTGAATATGTTTTCATGTTTGTTTCTGTGAATGTGTTCATGTTTGTTTCTGTGAATCAGATGTGTGTGTGTGTGGGTGTTCATTTTGTTTCTATGAATCGTGTGTTCAAGAACAAACATGTTATCTATCTGCCAGTTGTTCGTTATAAAAGAACCTAACATTTTACAAACCTCAACAAATTGGCATTATAGCTCTATTAGGAATTTCCAAATCTCATCGAAAAGTCACTAAACTGATACTTGTGAAAAGTTTACTAAAGAGAAAGATGTATTTTCCCTCTCCAATATTGTATACAGTTTTCAGATAGTGTTTTATTATTATTTTGCCTTTCTCGATTCAGTTAAGTAGAACGAGTAGTCAATAAAACAGCTTTGCAGGTTATTCAAACACTATCTTCAGGAAGTTAACAATTATTGACTACTTATTTTTTCGAAGCAGAGATTGAAGGTTTCAAGATCATAATAAAAGTTACAAGACTACGAACACATCATTTTATTCTACATAAGCCGACTCGCTCTCATAATAAAGATTCTGAGAACACATCACTTTATTCTGCAAGAGACGATTCATTCTACAATGCTCCTAGATGATTTTGTAACGCTCTCAGATGTTAGCCTCTGTGGAATTCAAAATAGATCTAAGTTCACCAATCATGAGATGTTATAGTTTCACCATTGCACGGAGTTTCTGCATGTTTTTAAATCCTAGGAATAACACCTTGCCACAGTTCTTACACATTGAACGGAATCCTTTCCCCCTTTGGTGTTTTCTGAATCCTTTCCATACTCGATCACTCTTTCTTCCATTCATATTAGTCACTAGAGTAAAAAACCACAGTATCCAGTTAAGAACTGGTGACAACAAATTAAACAGGATTTTTATTCTGCTTGAAAGCAATAACAGCTATTCAGATTGCGTTTACTCGAATCAGACTTAAAGTGAATGCAGTCAACAGACTATATTTCCCACTAGATGGCGCTGGTTAAATACCCAAAACGCAGAAAATTGCTTATTTACCGTTTTTTAACTGTTGCATGTATCATCTTCCTTTGAAATTTCTATCTTTTAACATTTCTGCTCGAAAGAATAGTATGTAGATATTAAGAAGCAGATACGATATATGTTTGAAAGAATTTACTGGGATGTTTTTAAACACGTAAATATTCAACTGTGTATGCCTGTATATTCTCATTTCTGCATATTTAGAAGATAATCCGTCATCCACCCCGCTAGGACTTTGTACATTTTCTGGCTGTTCTTCTATGCCTTTTATTGTCCTGTGTGAGTAATCGATTTCACTGTAGTTCACTCCATTGGAGCGATTTTGCACTTGTTCAGAAAAGTGAATATTTGATTCACATACAACTGAAAATTTACCCGTAATATTCAATTGCTTGCACAAAAAATGAATGTTGCTGACTTGCATCTTCACTAGAAATGAACGTTGTAAGGAATTGTAACATTAACACCCTGATGCTTAAAAAATGTGCCAGCAAGTCGGCCCTTGCTGTCGTGGTGTTTAGTACCTTAGCTGCTTTGAGGCGAACCGATGAATGCTACGTTTTTGATATTTTTTCCTTTAATGTGAGAATTCTGGGTAGGGTGCTTTTCTTTCGCTTCTCTTTTTCAATCTTACTTCTGTAATGTGGTGATTGATTGTCTTGATGAGTGTTTGAAATAACCGTTGAAAGACTTGGCGCTTTACGCGTTAGGTCTGGAAAACGGTTGAAACACAAAATATTATTTAACAGATCGGTTCTGGGAACCCTCAGAATCGAGGACCATTTAGTACACACCTATGGAATTTACTGGAGTAATGCTACTTTCTATAGATAGTGTTATTTCAGATATCAAAACAAGTGAAACACGAATACATATCTTTGTCGAAAAACTTGTGTTTGCAGCGAAAAATAGCCACCTTCACCCTTATATATACACTTATGCGCTTATTCAAACGTACCAGGGAACTGTAGAAATACACCAGGAACTCTGAAAAGAGCCCGAGATCCTGTTTTAGCGCCTATTCAGATTGTCTTCCGCTTACTCGAATCATATTTAATGCAATCAACATTGACTTATTGTGAAAGAATGACTGTTCGTGCTATTGTATTAATTTATAAACAGATAAACTTTCCTTTTCATACGTTAGGAGATGAAAGGTATAGGTCGTGCATCTATTGATTGCATGTAAGAATCTTAGTGAGTTCGAAATCAGTGTATCTTTAAATATGGCTTTAAGCAACTATTTGTCTTAACGGTTACAAAATCATTTCATACGACATAGTAGAAGGAGCTCAGTAGAAAAACAACACTCATGTCTTACCATGGATCTCTAGGTTTCTTAGATCAGAAGCTGAGCGTGCTAACCTACTGTCTAAGGGTTAAATTTTTAATCTGTTGGCTATTATCCCTTATATCTGTATTGTGGGTAAAGTACTGTCCATTTTCAATGTAAAGAATTAGCAGATATATGGAAAAAATAATAATCTTACTCAGATGATGCTTGCGATTTATCTACTTTTGCCAACAAAGTATGTATTATTAGAAAGTAAATATACACATAGGGAAGATGATTCAGTGAATGTGTTCTTTTGAGCAAGTTACTTTAATTATCTTGCAAGATGTATGAGAAAATGCGAAGAATAGATATTGAGAATTTACGATTCTATGGAGAAACATGCATCTGAAGAGTTAGTTTATCTCTAAGATTGTATAACAGTGAAGCGAAACAAACTTGTAATAATGTTGTCTTTCATTCTAAATGGTTGTTGCTTGCCGTGCTAAAACGATTCACTGAAATTCCCCCTCTTATGCCTTTTTCCAGGAAAAGGTACGTTGTAGATTATCAACTGTAGATTAGTATTTGTCATCTTCAGGCATGACTCTAAGATTGTATCACAGGGATCAATTTCATACTATCTGAGACATAGTTTTCTCAAACACATCAGCTAAGAGGAGCACGTCGGTGTACAAGTCATGATATTGGCCTAGGTTTTTTTTATATCGAATGAGTTCCATACTTTCATTGCATGGGTATAGTGTTCTTCCCCTATCGCTTCTCCGAGGAGCCGGTCATAATGTGTGTAATCTCAATTTTAAGCGCCCAAATAAGATTCCAGTTATATTTCATAACCTAAAGGACAGCGATCTTATTATGCAAGGAATCGGTATGATCAAAAATAAGATTAGTTGCATTCCCAATAATATGGAAAAATACACAGTGTCCTCCATTGGAATTTGAATTTCATAGATTCTTATCGATTTTTAAGTGCATCTCTTGAGAAGCTAATCTATCGGCAGAAGAATTCCTTATTTTGAATTTCTGCATTTCGTCAGGAAATGGATAATTGGTCATTAATTTAGAAAAAGATCGTTGAGGAAGATAAATGCACGGAGCGGGCAGTCTGCTCACAAGTAAAGGATTTAGATAAACAGCAGCGTATCTGTTTTCGCATCGACTTATCTGCTTTCCATAGGTCAGTGTGCGAGTGGCGTGGGCGAGTGGCTCGTGACCTTTGTATGTCAGCAGTTTGGCAGCTTGTTGCCGTGGTGTGTCTCCCGGTCATGTCAGCAGATCACGTGACAATGATAGTAGGAGCTTTCACGAATTTTTAACAGAGGATTTTAAGAAGTTGGAGCATGTATGGAGAGAAGAGTATTTCAGGACTTGGGGTGTTTCACACTGAGTGACTCTTAGTTTGTAAAGGCATCATTTTTTCTGTTTGTTGCTTCTTGCACGCTCTACGTGAGAACATCGATTTTTTTGTGAGATATGTGCAGAATTCTTTTACTGAGGCCCAAAATGAACATGTATGTCAGAGCATAGTTAGGCGGATTTTTATGTTACGGACAAAACTTTCTCATGTAGCTTGTTCCATAGATATGCTGATATAATCGTTGAAGTATTTGCTAAATTTTGACTATCAGTGCAGTTGCAAATAAAATTTCGATGGATTAACTCAGGTAAGCTGAGAGGTTGCAATCGTGTGAGACTTAAATGTAATATTTTTATAGTAGCTTATAGTATTTGTTAATACTAATATCCCCTACTCCATTAACATACATTCATGTTGGAAATAAAGTTTTTTACACACCGTAAGCAGATACGCAAAGGTACCTGTAACGTACTTTTAGCATTCTTACTTTCTATAATATTCTACCGTGTACAAAAAAATTCATTTTTACCCGATGAAAACAACTGACCTCGTAACAAACAAGCATTTACTAACGCCTCAACGCTAAATAAAATTTCATCGGCGTGATGAGACACGAGTTCGCCAATAAACGGCGGAAAAGACGATTTTTAAAAACTGTGAGAGTGTTTAGAACTGCAGATTTTTAAAAAATGATTACTCCCAAATAATTGGCTGCTTTTTCTTCCGAGGAAGAAATTGTTATCGACTGTTACTGAGTTACTTCCTAGGATCGAGTAATATTTTGCATCATGTACTGAGGATACAGCAGTAATAAGGATTAGGTATAAAAAGTTTTAAACGAAGTCGTGCAATGGATATACTTACGGAGAGTAATTATTTGAGACATGGCAGAGATAAGATTTTAATGTAAAACCACTTTATTATTCCAAAATTATTCCTGATGCAGAAAGTGAAGAAACACAGATATCTGATGGTTACATCCTTCAATCCGATGGAGACTATTTTTAATAAGGAAAGCTCAACACTTGGAGGTTTAGGGGCACGTAATTTCAAAATGGTTTGCCTTCTTCTGATGGGGTACATTTAAATGCTGACCTATATTAAAGGGTAGAATTGGGAGTGACAATGCTGTTTAGTCAGAAGGGCTGGCAACCGTCTCTGAACTTGGAAAAATTTCGAGTTCTAAAACAGTGGTCAAGGCTGCGAGTGGGTTTTCATGTTGTAAGACAGCATGCCTGATACAGAAGCAAGGGAAGCAGTGCAGGGGATGACGTGATCCAAGATTCATCCATCAATAAAACGTGGCCGGGTGTGTGGTACCAAACGCTTGTTGCGTGTTCTTAAGTGGGTCTCTTATGTCACCCATACAGGTCCCTTGACCATATTACCCCACAATATTTTACATAATTACGAATAATTTGTTTTTAAATCAGATTTTTTTTTGACATTTTCCTTTTATTTTTTTTACCCAATAGCATTTTTTCTTTTTCTGCGGGACAGTCTTTTAAAACAGTTACTGCGGGATAATCCTTAAAAGGGGGGCGGAACTGTTAATGAGGGTGACAGAACATTTGATAAGTGTTTTAATTAATGGAATGGGAGGACTTTTTGATGATTAACGAGTTTATCGAAGAGGAATGGTAAATCCATCAGTAAATCGTGGTGCCCTTGTGATTCCCTGTTTGGAATAATATTTTTTAATTTTGCAGGACTTTTCAGATTGCAAAACCATCCGTCAGTAAAACGTGATCCGTGGTGAGATACTGAACGCTTGTTGCGAAATGCACGTCACAGGACTTAATGAAGTTCGAATTCACAAAATATGGGTAATTATTTCCAAGGCCTGCATCAGCCATTCTGAGAGGGGATGATCTGAACGTTGCCACCAAAAGATTAGTTGGACTTGGAAAATTTCAGATGAGGATAGAAAGCAAGGGACTTATTCGGGAGTTTGTGATCGGTGAGAGGGTGGAACTTTTGAAAAGGGGGATTAAAAAATACATGTCAACCAGGAGGCAGTTTTGATAGGGTTTTTAATAAAGGGAGGCAGAACTTTTGACAAGGTTTTTTTTAATGAGGGGGAGTCAAAAATTGGGAAAATTACGACTAAAATTGAGGGCTTTTTCTAAAAAATAGTACTCATGATATACACTAGATGGCGCCACGGTTTTTTTAGTAAAGGGGGAAGGAATTTTTAATAAAGGGGTGTGTTTTAATTAATTATTAATTAATTAATAATTATGAATTATTAAAGTTGAATATTAATAAGGGGGCGTGGTCGTTTACGTAAGGGGCACGGTCGTTTGCATAAGGGGATGTGGACAGTTACGTAAGGGGACGTGGACGGTTACGTAAGGGGGCGTGGACTGTTTCGTCATAGGGGGAAATCACGGGGGTAAAAGTTCCCCGGTTGGGAGGTAACTACTCACGAGGTGATACTAATAGTGAGAGTAAGTTTAATGAGATTAATAATAAGAATAATAAAAGTAAAGTGTTTGTTAAAAGTGGTAAATCTTGGTTGGATGAAAGCAATTATTTGCCACAGAAAGGTAAAGTCTGTAATAAATCTAAAGGTACTACGAGGAAAGTATTAGATAATACTGTATATATTATTAAGAGTCATGATGTTAGTAGCTTGGAGAATAAATATGGCAGTATTCAAACTAACAGAAAAGTTAGTGATGAGGCTATATCGAAGTTTGACAGATGCCCGAAGTTTCTTAAGTTTTATAATCTTGAGAAGCCAGTAGGTAAGAAAGTTTCTGGTGAAATCACGTTTATGCCTAATGCAGCTGGAAAAACAACTAAAAAGTCGAAAACTAACTGGAAAGATCGGAGTAATTTTCCGTTAAAAGGTCTACATTTTGACACCAAAGTCCTTGCTGATAAAGAAAATTATACAAATCAGATGTTCAGTAATAAGGTTAAATTTGAAGTGCATAATGAGAAAATGTGTAACAGTGATGTACGTAGTGCGATTGAATTTAATGTAGAATAGAATGTTGTTGAATTTAGTGAAGAAAATATTTCTATAGATGCTAAGGGGGAAATATTGTGTAAATGTACCTGATAAGGAGAAAGATGATGGTAATAGCATTAACATCAGAGAAAGAGGTTTAGATTCTGGTGATTTAATTGAGAACAAAGTAATTAATAATGTAGAGAGTGAGAAAATTAAATGTGAGAAGGATGAGGTGAAGATATATTTAAATAAGGATTTATAATGTAGAACTGCTGATTATAGTACCGTAATTGACAAGTATAATAAAATCAATTGTGAGAGAGTACAATCGATGTAATAGCAGGCAGAGTCATAGGTAATAAATTTGATATTTGTGGAGAAAACAGTAGTCGTAATGAAGCCGAAATGGAAACTAAAAATCAGGATATGAGGTTCGTAGAGAATAAATATAGTGTTGCAACTGCAGTTAACTATCTAGTAGTAGAAAATTTGATTGAATCCGAATCTCTCAATGATTTTTCAGAAAAATGCCTTGTATCGATCTGAGATCTGAGATGCAGCTTAATAAGGTAACCAATTCTGTGGTGAATAAGCACGGTCAAATGATTAGAATAAATAATCCTGAGGAAAAATGTGATCTTCCGATAGAAAGGAGATGTAATTTGGAAGTAGGAGTGAATTTCCGTTGCATAAAGTGTCTGAATTAGATGTTAAAAATAATTATCAGTCAGACAAGGACCCTAAGTCTAAGAATAAAGATTGATGTCTGTGTTAAAAAGGCGGAAGAAATTAGCCACGTAAGGCCAGATAAGAACCAAATAGCTGAGATATGTAATTCTGTGATAACAGATAATATAGAAATAGTGGATAAGAATAAATCTGATGAAGTTAGACAATTAATTAAAAGTGAGAATTAACTGAGAAATTATGTACGATCGGAAATGTAAATATTAAAGAATTAGGTCGTAAATATAAAGACATTAATATGGAGGATTATGTAAATAATAGTGATATGGAGAAAATGTTAAAGGAGATAGGTGAGAGATTTTTAGACAGAAATTATCTTAAGGAAGTAGATTCTATAATCAATGAGAGAAAGTGTTAAAAAGTCAGTTAATTGCGACTGAAGATATGAAAAGAAAAGAGAGGCAGTTTTGCCTAAATGACCGAATTAGAGACGCTAAGGTTAGAAGAAGATTTAGCCAAGAGGCAGATCTAACAGATAAAGGTTCTGATGTTCATATAGTCATTGGACAAAAAGGGATAAATATAGAAGAAAGTACGAAAGTAGACCTAAGTGGTTATTAACTATTGATGAAGAGTGTATTAATAGTAGGCGTAATTCGGTGCTAACAGTGACGAGGCAAAGGATTTATTTCTGAAGTAAAGGATGGTATCTCAAGAATAATATTTCATTTAAACACGGAAATCCAATAAAAAGCAGTGATAGAAGAAATAGAAGATTTATAGAAAAATGTCAGAAAGCAAAGGAAGCAAGTCCGTTGGAAAACAGGTGCTAATGAAGTTTGAAAGGAATAGTACGTCTGGATTATAAGAGAAAGAATATAAGAGGAAGAGATAAAGAGGAAGAATTGCAAAATGAAAGATAAAGCGCGAGCAATAGCCTTTAATTATGCAGGAAGTAAGAGATTGAAAGATGCCAGGAAAACCAAAAAGGAGAATCCTCGATGCGTCATCATCATTGATACCGGACATCAAGCAAAGATCAAATGCCAGCAGGCCTGCAAAAGCTCTAACCGATTGGAGTTCAATCTATTCAATAGCACTCTCTGTCGTTAAGAAAGTTCCTGGGGGTGTTGGTGATTAGGCTAGGGGTTGCAATGGAAAGGGGTGAGGTGGCAACTCAAAGTGGTGTGAAAATGAGAAGGGACGGAATTCACCCGACTCACTTGTAGGGAGCTGCTCTATTTGGACAGTGAAGATCACCAAGTCTGCGAGCACTCAAGAAGTGAATTGAAATTAATTACTTCTGAGTGGCAGTAACATCTGGTGCACTCCGAGTAAACTAACTGGACAGTCTTCGAGTGAGGACATTGTTCACCAGCCAAGCCAGGTATCATTGACATTAAAGTGACAAAAGGCCTGAGTTTCATAAGTAAGGTAAAAACTGATAAAACTCTTTAGGGAAGAGACGTGTCATGTCTCCCTAATGTATTTATTTTTATTTATTGTTTCACTTTAATGTATTTTTACTGTAAATATTTATATATATATATTAAGTGTGTTTTTGGAAGTGCTGTTGTCAGGACTCACGTGCTGTTGTTTTTGGGTTTGAACTGGCTGCCTGCACATGCTGACAAGTCGAAAGACCTTTTACAATCATTTACAACTAGCATCGGGTGCGAGCAGAGCACTGGAGACGAGCCAGGGCAATAATAAACAGAGTCTTGAGCATTGCTGTCAAATAGGAAGGGCATTTGAACACACGTCAAGGGACGCCGCTCTTACTCAAACAAAACCCTCAAGGAGAGGGTTCGATTCTATGTGAGAATCAAGGTTTGGTTTTTGGTAAATCAAGGTGCAGTTCTGGGGAACTGAGGTGAGTTCTATGTGAACCACGTTGTAGTCAAGGTTGGATATCCTTTCGCCGAGTTTGAGGTTGGTAAAGCGAGAATCTTCAAAGTGCGGTTCTCCACCTCATTACATAATTGTTTGTAGCAGCAAAGTAGCAAAGGCCTATGGAGTCGAGCGCATCCCAGCACGTGATTGTATATAAATGTGAATAAACTTTGTCGTCTCTATACAACTCTAGTCTCTGTGCGTGAATTGTTGGACATATCTCTATACATCACTTAGCACAGCAAGTCCGAGGCATATGTCGGTACGGATGAACAACTGCGAACCTGTTATTTCATCTAAGCAATGATGAATCTAATTAAGGGGATAATTACATTTATGTCATCGGAGTCGTGACACGACATTCAGCGCATTTCAGTTCAGCAGCATAACTAATGATACCTGATTTCATTGATTAGAAGAAAGTGTGTCCTCCCTTAGCACCGAAAATCACATTTAGCGCAGTTCAAGCAGGATATCTAATTTCACGTGACGAAATGAAAATCTGCGCCGTTTTTACCACGGCTCACGACAATTACCATTAATTTAATATACCAGTCATATTAGAATAACATGACCACCTACCATAGTATATGTATGGTAGGGTCATACTATTCTGATACGACTGTATATATTTTTAGGCGGATGTAGGGGGCGGGGAGAAAGGTGATCATGACCCCTCTCCCCCTTTGAGAATGTTACTAAGGGTAATAGCAGCAAAAAATTGTTGAACTTCTTTCCAGCGGCAGAGTGGTTATCGCTCTTGGCAAATGTATGAAACTTAAGATAAACTGTTTCATTGGGAAAGTGTGGGACAGGCAGAACCAACAATTAGGAAGGAACATTTGACCTGACTGTGAGCCAACAATGCATTTTGATGTAGCACTTGAAAGTTTTTCTTCCTGGGCATGCCCAACAGAAGAGTACATCCCTTAATTGATTGGTAAAAAGATTTATTTCATTTTCCCACATATTTAGAGACACCCTCCTACCCTAGAATAGATATCTGAATTCAAACTTCACACCACTTTTTTTCCCCATTTTAGCATCTGATTCAAACCTCAGACACTTTTTTCCCCATTTTAGAACGTACCGTTTTAAATCATAAGTTGACACTTTTCAACCTTCTCTACATAAACGTGAACTGCAACAGATAGATAGAAAACTTTGTCCTGGGATCTGTTATCTGTTCCAGAAACTATTTCCCAAATTACAACCATCCAGTTACAGATTTTTCTTATATTATCTCGCCTTCCTTTATTATGCCTTATATAATAGACTGAAGTGCCATTGAATTAGGGATAGGAGGCGTTATCCAAATTCAGTACCACAAGTCCCGCATTTGCACACATGCGTGGCTGAAACTCTGGTCATATATAGCTGTCAGCTTTGGCTTCTGCAAGCATTCATCGTGAGAAGTGTAATGGGAAAGGCACGGGATTTAGATGCATTTGACAGAGGGCAGATCGTAGGTGCCCGACAGGTGGGACACTCGATCTCCGAAATTGTCAACGAACTTGGATTTTCTCGTACGACAGTTTCAAGAGTGTTCCGGGAATATGAAAATTCTGGCAAAAACACAAGCACCCGGCCAAACTGCAAAGGGCGACCAGCCTTGAATGATCGTGGGTTTCGCTGTCTGACCCACATCGTACGGACTGATAGGGGGCAGACATTATCTGAAATCACCTCCCATCTCAACATGGGTTCCAGCTGGGAAGTCAGTGCATGGACCATGCAGCAGTCACTTCATCATCTCGGCTTCGGGAGCTGCCGACCTACGAGAGTCCCACTTCTAATAACACCGGGCTCAGTGCCTTGCCTGGGCTAAAGAACATCGAAATTGGACCATCAAAAATTGGCAACGGATAGCCTGGAGTGATGAATCCCGATTTAAACTTCATCGTACCGATGGGAGACTGAGGGTATGGCACGAACCCCATGAAGCTATGGATCCTGCATGTCAGGTCGGAATAGTACAAGCTGGTGGTGGCTCAGTGATGGCTTGTGGTGTCTTCAGTTGGACGTCTGTGGGACCTTTGGTACGTGTACCAACGACTCTAAATGCATTCTTGTACATAGAACTCATGAGTGACCATTTACACCCATTTATGTCCATCATGCATCCCAATGGAGATGGCGTCTACCAGCAAGACTCTGGTCTCCAGCATCTCACAGGTCCAGGTTGGCTACTGCATGGTTGAAGGAGCATTGTGCTGACTTTGAAATAATGAATTTGCCACCTAGAAACCCAGATTTAAATCCCATCGAAAATCTTTGGAATATCGTCGAGCAGAGTGTTCGGGCCCGTGTCCCATCAGCGATGATCTTGAGAAAATTGGTAGCGGCATTTCCATTTTCTATAGGTCTGCCTACATTCGATATTCTTTTAGTATTTGCGTCATAATTTCCCGTGTGATACAGTGTTATAGACTCTTGTTGCAGATATCATTAATGCTACTACTTGAACAGCTCTGGAGCCATGGTCGCCATACCTGCGGAACATATATGCAAGCTTGTGCAGTCCTTGCCTCGTCGTGTGGCAGCCGTTATCAGGGCCAGAGGGGGTCCAACACGTTACTAGGTTGCTATCCCTAATTCAATGGCACTTCAGTGAAATTTGGTTTTTTCTAAGGTTGGTTATTATAGCAAAACATGGACCCTTTGTAAGCAGGATAACAAGAAACTTGATGTATTTGATACTAGATGCTTACACAGTATCTTGGGCATTAGATGGTTCAACTTTGTAAGTAATGATGAAGTTAGAAGAAGGATTCAGCAATCCCCTTTGAGCAGCATATTATGCAGAGAGAGACTGCGTGGTTTGGCCATGTTGCTCCTATGCATAGCTGAAGATTGGCAAACAGAATTATGAACAGTGTGCTTAAGGGTTTCAGAAAAAAGGAAGACCTAGGATGCGATGGGCAGACAATGTCAAACAGGACCTTGCTAGAATTGGCTTAGAGTGGCCAAATGCAGCGGCAGTAGCTCAGAATAGACATGTCTGGAGAGAAAAATTATGCGATCAGGTTGGACCTCCGTAGCCCATGTCTGCATAAGGATTTTGTATGTATGTATGTATGTATGTATGTATAAAATCTATATTCCCTCATAGACCTTCTCCGTGGCCTAAACGTAGACAGACTGTTACCAAACCTCTATAGCAAGCAGCTCCTTGAGAGGTAATTTATTTATTTTCGATTAATCTGAGAGAAAAGCGCAGCTATATTATTCATGGTTGTGAAAGCTGCCATTATGTTAAAAAATAAATCTCCAATTACATTAGATTATGAAAATGTCTTTTTTGGGCAACGGAATTGGATAGAGTAAAAAAAAAATTCGAACTGCACGCCATATTTAATGAGTTTTTTCTCTTTGTCATTTTCCACCCCCTTCATTCTAGGTCTTTCCCCTTTCTTCAAGTTCTTAGGCACACTCTACAAATCTATTCGCTACTTAATTATTAGGCATTAATCTTTAATTAATTGTATATATTGTTACGACAGATGAACGAGCAACAGTGACTTCACGAGTTAACGTGACTGGAGCCCTCGTGTGTGCTTCTACGTGAGATTCAATTAGCCAACGATTTCGAACTTAGAAAAGTTCTGAAGAAGAAGAATGAAAATATAGCAGTGCAGTGTGTTAAAGTTCTGGGATCTGAAAGGTTGTTCAGATGGTTTGAGTCTATGCGCGATGAGTAAAAGACAAGAAGAATCTTTTATGTGTTGTGTGCGCGGACGGTCCTCTTGTTTTGGCTAGTGTGAGAAGTTTAGTGAACTAGCAGAGGACGATAATTTGTTTACCTCTCAAGATGTTCAAGTGACATGGTAAACAAGGTTGAAAAGGTAGTATTTAGTAGAATAGACAGAGCTGTTGTTGGGTACTTTGTGCAGGAATGTTAATGACTTTTGCATGTTAGTAGTTAATTTGTTTATGAGATACTACATCCATATTTTCTTTGTAACGATTTGCATTGTATTACAATTGGTTTTAAAATATACTTATTGAAACTCACGCCCAGTGCTATCCATATTTTGTAATTCGCAACAATATAATTATTAATTATTAGGCATTAATCTTTTATAAATTATATTATAAATTAACCTTCGTAATCATTATGCATAAATCTGTTTAAACATCGGGTATTAATCTATCTAATCATTATGCATTAACCTGCTTAATCATCGGGAATTAATTTGCATAATCACTAGGCATTAATCTGTATAATCATTAGGCATCAGTCGACTTAATCATTAGACATTAATCATTATACATTAACTTGCTTAATCATCGGACATTAATCTGCATAATCATTAGGCATTAATTTGCTTAATCATTATGCATTGATCTGCTTAGTAATTATACATGCAAGCAACGCAACCAAATCAACATAATCTTTCGCTACATAAGATTCTGCTAAAGAACGTCGAGGATCCTTCCGCTAACCTCATCATCGCTAACGAAATCTAACCATCTAATAAGATCCTGTGCAAACATCTAAAATTAAAATAATAAAACCTCTTGTTAACCTGCTTAGAGTCCAAACTGTACGAGCAAATTTAGAAAGGTTGGGTTGGGTTGTTTTACCTCTGAGCGGCACTTTTTTGCACACTATGGGCTACATGGTCACATGGACCCCGAAGGCTCAGAGAAGGTTGGGGGAGGGAACCCACTGGAACAGCTGTTGGGAGACAGATGGTAGTCTCCCGTCAAGGCCATCCAGCGTGTTCTTTAACGTGCACAGGGTATGGCTCTCCCACACACGGGGCCGCGGCTTAACGTCCCATCCGACGGACGGCGGCCTTTTCAAGCCCATCGGTGTCCCCTACTGACCATGGGCAAGGCGGAGAATTTTGCAGAGATAAATCTCAACGCTGACCCAGCTGGGACTCGAACCTGGGAACTACAGATTACGAGCCTGGCGTGCTACTGACTGAGCCACCCCCGCCTCGCATATTTAGAAAGAAACAAAGATTTTTAAATAACAAATTTAATCTTTAATACATTTGCCTATCTTCACACTTTCTCTGAGATTTTCAAATATTCTAACAGTTATTTACATCAGGTCGCACACGCCAGTCATTTATAACCAGGCCCCGGATCTAAAAAGAAATCGAGGGGGGGGGGGAGGGTGCAAGAAACACAATCGAATCGAAAAAATGTAAAAGGGGGAGAGGAGGGACAAGGGACTGGATTTTCAATGTAGTATAACATTTACCCCTGTGCTTTACAGCTTTAAAAAAATTCTTAAAAAATTCATGAAATATAAAGAACAGTTTAACAATTTTTTTGTCTCCCACTGAACCCGGCCCTAAACACAGTTTTTCAAAGTGTGGGTTGCGTTTTTTTTTTTGGAAAAGGCCGCAGCACACTAAATTATAACTTTGAATTTTCGTACTGCAAGTAAAAGAATAAAAATTTACAAAGTCATATCAGAATAATATGACCACCCACGGAATCCAGTGTACCCGCCCAAACACGTCACAAAGTGCACATGACATGACGTTACAACACGTACATGGAGATATAAGTGGCCGGCCAGGACAGAGGAGCCATAGTACGTAACGTGAGCACAATGGGCAGAGGTATTGATTTGACAGACGTTCAAAAAGAAATGATCATCGGCTACTGTGCAAGGGTGGAAGCATCTCGAAAACAGCAGACTCTGTGGGCTGTTCGCGAGGTGTCGTAGTAAGTGTGTACCAAGAATGGACTGCTGGCACACAGAGTACTTCCAGATGTTATAACTGTGGAACCCCAAAGGTCATCGACACCAGAGGAGAACGTCGCCTCCGTCGACTGGTAAAGGGCAATCGACGCACAACAGTGCAGCAATTGACTACTCAAATTATAACGCTGGGCACCCAGGCATGTGTCCCAATAACAGTAGAGCGAACCCTGTTATGCATGGGTCTCTGGAGTCGATGCTGCATAAAGGCGCCCATGTTAACCAAGGTCCAGCAACGATGCCTACAGTTCACACAAGACTACCATCATTGGATAGTGGAAGGTTGGAAAGAGGTTGCCTTCTCCGATGAATCGAGGTTTCTACTCCCCAGAAGTGATGGGCGGTGGCGGATGCAGCGTCAGACACACGAGAACCAACATCCGGACACGCTTGTCGGTCAAGTACAGGCTGGCAGTGTGCATGTCTGGAAGATGTTTTCCTGGTATGACCTGGGACCACTGGTACCACTGGATGGGTCCCTGAACGCCATTGGCTACCTGTCCATCCTCGCTAGCCCCCCTGATAGGGGACCACTTTGATGTGGTGGGGGAGCTTAAGGTGCCTTTGCGAAGTTGGGGTCCCGGCTCGATTGGTATCTCTGGTGTGCCATGGTAGGTTGCAGCCTCGGTGGAGAGGCCTGTAGGTGAGGGCCCTGCAGACTGGGAGTGGGCTCCCCAGTCAAGAGAGCTCATTGATGGAGCCTCTGTGAAGTTGAGGGTTCCAGCTGATTGGTAATGCTGAGGTGCCATGGGTAGACGTAGCCGCGATGGAAAGGACGACGGTTGAGGGCCATGCCGACCAGGAGTGGGATCCCTGGTTAGGTGGCTCATCGACGGAAAAGCCAAACTAAGAGTCTCAACCACGGGAGCCGAGGGAACTTGGATCTGTATATCCTTCTTTGTGGCTAACCGGGGCGCAGATTAAATTTAGGTTTCGACCAATGGATGAGCTTTACTTCTATAGTACTGTTCGCAATAGGGTAGTCGTGGATGAGCTGTATCATTATGGTACTGACTTGCCCTGACCGTAGGTAGTAGAAAGCGTGGCATTATCCCCATAGATGGTGTGCAGCTTTTGTGCTGCGATACATCTGAGACTTGTCACTTATTTAATTTCCTGTCCATCCTCGCTGACCACATGCATCCCTTCATGTTAGACGTTTACCCTGGTGGTGATGGTGTCTGCCAATAGGACAATGCACCCTGCCATGTCGCTAAGGTGGTCTGTGACTAGTTCCAGGAACACGACAGCAATATCTCCGTTCTCCCTTGACTGGAGAAATTGCCCGACCTCAATCCCATAGAGCACTTGTGGGTCAATTTTGATCCACAGATTCAGTGTGCGGACCAACAACCACGTCATCTCCGGAACCTCCGTGCTCTGCTGGAGTCCAAATGAGCACGTGTACCTCTGGCAAACTTCCAGGGCCTCATTGCATCCATACCACACCGTCTCGCTGCTGTCATCCGGGCCAATGGTGGTTATTCCCATTATTAGGTAGGTGGTCATATTATTCTGATACGACTGTGTATGTCTTTTACTTGCAGTACGGAAATATTATGTTTTGAAGCACATTCTTGTTGTTTAAAGGATCATCACAGTAATATGAAAATGACAACTTCTTAGCAGGGCACAAAGGAAAGAAAATGATGATGGAAGAAGCCCTAGTTTTATCATTCAGTCAGTTTGGAAGAACACATTGGAATGACACCAAATGGGAAGTACACATCAGTTGGTCAACTTTATTTATCAGTCATCCATTTTCGCTCCTCTTCGAAAGAAACAAAATCTTTGGAAAATGTTAATAGCCTGAATATGATTAACTTGAACCCAAACATATACAAACAATTTCAATTCACTGATGAGCAAATTTCCACTTTATCGTTTAACGGGTTGCAATATACTGGCCGCAGATGGCCAATACATCTGCAGAGGCTTGGTCTATAGAGGAGACTATTGGATTAAAAATAATGAATTATCGTCAAGCAGCTGCTTTCCACAGAGGTCTGACAAGAGACTGTCAGCGAAATACACTACAGAAGAGATCTGTGAGGAAGACAAAGCCTCATCAGAAAGACAGCACAAGATTAGAAACATCCAAGTATTCTCCGGGACTTGAACCCGTTTCCCTTTACTCGACAGCCCAACCCAATAAGCACTTGGAATTAGAAAATAAACAATTTTTTTTTTCTGAAGCAGCCCACTTGCCATGGAGGCAACTTTCCTTATTTCCTGTTGAAGTTTTAATTCCAGTCACGTAATTAAGTAAGTTCAATCCTATCTGTCACACGATTGTCAAGTTAATTAAACCACGATGCTTGCTTCAAAGCACAGCCATTCAAATGGACTGAAGCATCACACAACTGACTGGTTTTTATTACTAATTTTCTCTGTGTTGATTCCTAAGCTTAACCCTATTATCAGCTTCCTCAACACCACTAACGAAAGATTACATCTCCTCAACGTCATCTGTCAATAGGACAAGATAATCAACATAATTTAAGTCAGATATTTTCGAACCCTTACAACACCTCAAGCTGCAGTACCCCAGCTGCAGGTGTATTCTTGTAATCAATCACCAAACTAAGCAGAAAAGGCTTCACGATTTAGCCTTATCTCTACTTCAGTCGTAACGTTCAACGAATCACTCCAATGAAACAAACTGTCGCACACAGTTATACAGTCGCTCAAAGAAATATGCGAACACTACGGTTGATTACAGAATGCAGAAAAATCATCTGGCAAAGTTTGTTTTTTTAAAATAGTGATCTGGCAACCTTCGTTTACATACACGAAAGTTGCCAGATCACTGATTTCTAAAAAATTGTTGTCAAATATTTTTTTCTGAATTCTGTAATCAACCGTAGTGTTCGGATATTTCTTTGAGCGACTGTACACATACAGGGGGAGGAAGTGAGGTAATACCCCCCCCCCCAAATATATGCACATCCTTCGGAAACCCGTAATTCATTAGAATCGTGTTCATCAAGTCCATTCCTATTTCATCTTATCGCTTCAATATACTGGTGCATAAATTTTTGGCTTAAAAGTACGATAAATCGATTTTTTTACTGTATCTTATTAAAATGGAGTTTCTCTCTCTATATATATTTTTGCATATTTAAAAATGACTACATTATTTGGAAAATTGTCGCACCTTGTTACAAATTTTCTCTCTTAATTTGATAAAGATACAGTGGAAAACCGATGTATTGTAATTTTACATTGACTATTAATTAAATTGCGAATTAAAATCTGTATTGGATATAAAAATTTGCATTTTTCCGTTTTCAATCATAAGGTGACATTCACCCCCACCACCCCTACCCCTGAGAATTTTTTTTACCTCTGATACATAGAGGGTCATCATTTGATTAACATCTGAAGTAGGCTGTTATAATATTTCCTATTCCATTATACATATAAACAACTTTTTGTGCGTTAAATATACATATCATTGTACAATTTTTTTAGTTCATAAATCCATAATTATTGATAAGAAGAGGGAGGGGGGTAATTTAAAATTTTTACTTCCAGCGCAAGAATACCTAGTTCCGGCAATGCTCTGCTTTTCAAGCAAAGGCAGCATCAATTAATGCACGTTCTCTGCATCATTCTGATAATTATTATTGGTTTAAATCAGATTCATTGCAAAAGAATTTGGGAGTCATAAAACAAACAATTAATATACTGAATCTGGCTCATTCCTTCTAATTTTTTTGAACAAAGAATTTTAGGTGCATAACTAAACGTTTTTGCTAATTCATAATAATCAATAAGAGCATATATTTTGCACTTTTTAAAAAAGGCTTTTTTTACTCATTAGAAAGGTACTTTTTCGTTTTTCAGTAGATAATTTTTCGCGAGGCTCTTTAATTACTTTAAATATATATTTTTTGTGACACTACTATTAAAAATTATTAATTCTTTAAGATTAATAATGAATTAGAGTCAAACTTACATATTGATGGCGATGCTGTTGCATTGCACACTAATAAAATGATATGCTTTCTAGTCCCGGTAAATTGTGTAGATGATCAGAACGGGAAAATATTTGAATTTTATTATTTTCTTCACATCAAATTATAAAATAACTGAAAAATGTTTAAAAAACCATCAATAATTTATCATCTTAAGTTAAAAACTAGAAGGATAACATGTCGCCTGTGGCGAATGCAAAACGTTCTTTTTCAGAGAAAAAAAATGAAGCTTTTAATTTTTGCGAATTTCCCCCCCTTTAACAATAGTAATTCGCATTAATGGGTGTTGGAATATGCAAATAATAATATATTATTAGCCTCATAACAGGCGAAAAAAGCATATCTCATTTATCGTTAAAGCTAAAAAGTTGTATTTCCTTATCCCGTTGAGTTAAGGAGCAAAGTATCCAGTGAACATAAAATTATTTATTTATTATTATTATATTGAAATATGATAGAAATTTTTAAAATTCAATAGTAAAATAATAAAAATAAAGAATCACTGGTCGAATTTTAAACATTATAGTTTAATTAAAACACATATCATTATCAATAACTTAGTTTTTCATCAACACATTCTATCACTGGAATTTCTAATTTCTGGCATAAATTTTTTGTATATTTAGCGCCTCTAACGATGGTAAAGGCCATTTGGGGGTTTTGAAAAATATTAATCATCATGTTTCTTTAGAACTTATTGAAGATATCATCAATCTCTCAAAACAAAAAGTATGTAGTTCATATGTCTGTAGACACATGAAAATTGTTTTAATCGTTTCATGCAACGTGACTGTATGTCAAGGTTGGTGGCAGATATTTGAACAGTGACTTTCTGCGACATACTGTACATTCCCTACTATATAAACTACGGAAGTGAGCAGGGTTTGCGTTTTCCCACCCTGCCTGGGGGCAAGGGATCAACTTATTGGGGCCAATGGAACCTTCATGACCTTCACATTTCACCACGAAATTTTTAATTTCTGGCATAAATACATTGCTTGCAATATTCGTTTGAAACTTTGGGATTTTGAAATTTTCCTCTATTAGAGGACTTTTGTGAGCTTTGGAAAGTGCAAATCGTAATATTCCATCAATACGTACCTATCCAATGCAAAAAGAATTTTTAATTTACCTCTGTAAACAGGCAATTTCCTCTTAAAACAAAAAGAAGCATTTTTCCACCACCCCCTGAGTTTAAGGGATCAACCCATTTAGCAAAAATCCCCCGACTAAACTTCGTGTCCTTTTCACATTCCACCGCGAAAATTTAAAATTTCTACCATAAATATATCATTCGTAATATTAATTTAAAATTTTGGAATTTTCAACGTTTTCCACCATTAGACGAAGAAATTTATAGCTACAGGAAGGGTCTGAAAATAAAAATAAATGTTCCCTCAAGCAGCTGCTTGCCACAGAGGTCTGACAGGAGTCTGTCAGTGCGTAATATTTCATCAATACCTATCCAACATAAAAATAATTTTTTATATATTTCTTTAAGAAAAAAGTTGATGTCTACGGACCGACAGACAGACGACAAAGTGAAACTATTATCTCCTTTTTTTTAATTCTGAAAAGGAGATGGAAAGAAATGTCCGACAATGCATAGTGACTATTTTATCAGAATTTTGACGTATGTTGAACATGCCACCACATGTTCAAATATGTCTGTAGAACACATGAACATTGTTTTCATCATTTCATGTAACATCAAGTGGTGGTCAGATATTTGAACAGTGACTTTCTGGAACATATTGTACATTCTCTAACATATAAACTACGGAAGTGAGCAGGCTTTGGCAGTTTAATTTAAATCTGCTCTTTACACAAACAAAAGACGTTTGTTGACATACTTTGATGTAATTGCTATATACGTAAAGAGAGGGAGGCAAAATGGCGTTGGAGGTTTGCGTAATGATACAGTCATGTTCTGGTAGTTCCTAGATCCACTTGAACTTCGTAGACACGTCCAGGGCTGAAGAGAGAGCATATCACTCGGCAACGAACCCTTCTTTGGCGCTGGTCCCCGCAGAGCGATGACCGACGCCGTGCATTCAACAGGTCGGCCAGCCAGCTCAAGAAGCACGCTCGCATGAGTGATGACGTGCCCGGCCGCATCAGCAGGTCGGCCCTGCCAAGTGTGAACCAAAACACCTGAGAGGGTTAATTATGTTTAAACTGCGTGTAATCGTCAGCTAATTACACCCCGAGGGGTGGCGGGCCGCCGGGAGGGAGTGAAGCCTTCCCCCCTATTCAGGGTCGGGCCAGAACCGGGAATCCGAACCTCAATCTGTCTTGCCGGACCCTGTAATTTGGCGGCCAGCCCCGGCGGAGCGAGAGCGAAAACTCGCGGCTGTAATGGCGCAACGTTTGCGAGCCCTGCAATCAACACAGCTCACGTGGTACCTTGGCGAACGGGCAGAGCTGCATAGCATTTCGGTCAATTAATCACGTGCTAATCCTCAATCTCACACCTCCTTGGAAGAGGTAATTGGGTTGGTGGGACCTGGGGGCGGAGTGAAACCCTTTGTCGCAGGGAGGGGGATCCTGGGACAGTGGTCACGTGACGTGATAACAAGCCCGTCCATCCCGGGTCAAGCTGAAGCTCACGAGCCGAGAGCGTGCGAGACCGAGCCAAGCAGCGCCCAGCTGCTAATGACACCTCTTTCTCAGTTGTGTGTCTTCTTCTTGGCTAGCCGAGTCCGGCAGGTGGAACGAAGAGATGTTGTTGATGGTTGGCCCCGTGCTTGATATCTCTGTTGCCTCCCCCCCACCTCCGACCCCCCGCCCGAGATGCAGACGTACTCGGCAGCGGAGGCAAGCCCAGTGCGTGATCTCCTCTGGCCGTCTAATCATCTGCAACATTTCATCTTCTCATCTTCCACTTCTCCGTTATGTTTTTCTGCTTTCTTCTCGTCGTTTGTGTTTAGAAAGGTTGAGATGTTATTCGTTTCTGCGCATAATGGATTCGTTTCGTTTCTTATTCTTGTGCGATGATTCCAAGATCCGTTTTCTAGTGGTTTGTGCAGGTAATAATAGAACCTCACAACGTTTGGAAATTATCGTTAGGGAAGTTAAAGAAATTTTGGGAACTTTATAGTGAGCACATCTAGTCCAGCTGTACTTTGCGGTCCTCCTGGAGATTGGGGTGCGATTTTGCAGACGAAATTTTCTGATTGAAATTTTTTGGACTACTCTGATGGACACTGTCCTTTTTTACATGGAATTCATTCCCACTTTGACATGTTGCAGGGATGTACCCAGGATTTAGTTTCGAGGGGTGGGTGTTTCGGAGGGAGGGGAGAAGGTCTGAGACTAAGACTTGAGTAATGTTCCTCAATTGCTAAACTATTCACCAGATAATTAAACGAAAAGGTTTAAATGTTTAGGAAAGGCTAAAATGATATTCTATATCAGGCGTGTCCAACCTTTTGACTTCCCTGGGCCACATTGAGTGAAGATTTGACTTCCCTGGGCCACATTGAGTGAAGATTTGACTTCCCTGGGCCACTTTGAGTGAAGATTTGACTTCCCTAGGCCACATTGAGTGAAGATTTGACTTCCCTGGGCCACATTGAGTGAAGATTTGACTTCCCTGGGCCACTTTGAGTGAAGATTTGACTTCCCTAGGCCACATTGAGTGAAGATTTGACTTCCCTGGGCCACATTGAGTGAAGATTTGACTTCCCTGGGCCACATTGAGTGAAGATTTGACTTCCCTGGGCCACACTGAGTGAAGATTTGACTTCTCTAGGCCACATTGAGTGAAGATTTGACTTCCCTGGGCCACATTGAGTGAAGATTTGACTTCCCTGGGCCACATTGAGTGAAGATTTGACTTCCCTGGGCCACACTGAGTGAAGATTTGACTTCCCTAGGCCACATTGAGTGAAGATTTGACTTCCCTGGGCCACATTGAGTGAAGATTTGACTTCCCTGGGCCACATTGAGTGAAGATTTGACTTCCCTGGGCCACATTGAGTGAAGATTTGACTTCCCTGGGCCACATTGAGTGAAGATTTGACTTCCCTGGGCCACATTGAGTGAAAATTTGACTTCCCTGGGCCGCATTGAGTGAAGATGAATTGTTTTGGATCGCACATAAAATATATAATATAGTTAATGTAGATGAATAATAAAACTTCATTTATTTTCTTATGTTTTTATTATAAAATTAAAAAAAGGCAACGTAAAACTATTGGGATATCAAAAACTCGCTAAAAATTACATAATCATGTTGAAAGCTTATGTCGTAAACACGTAAACTTTACGATTTTGTGGGCCGCATTACTAGCTGTCCAGGGCCGCGGGTTGGACATGCCTGTTCTATATGAAATAAACTTTTATAGTTGTTGTTTTTTTCTAAACCCATCTTTAGTGTCGGACATATGGTGCTAAAATAAAATTATCCAAGGACAACTGCTTTATATTTCGAAGTAGGTAGACATGTTTGAGAAGACGAACGTATTTTCATTGGTGGAGGGGGGGGGGGGGGGTCCGGACCCTCTGGTGTTACAGCTGAAAATATTAATCAACAGAAGCATGAATTTTCTGAAGTCAATTTTCCGAAGCGTCAGAAAATCAATTTCACAAATTCGTGATACTGCAAGCCTAGAATCAAGAGATATTGCAAGCAATGGATAAGAGATATAATGAAAGAACAACAGGGTTTTTCAAAGGAGGGTCCAGGATTTTAGCCTCGACCTGAGGCCCAAAGTGCCCTTGTTAATTTTTTGATATTGGATACAACAATAAAAGGTGTGATTTAATAAAAAGACATAGTTTTTTTCTCAAACGAGCCTCAGATACAAGCCATGAATGTTTCTTTTCTGGTGTTTTCTGTTTAGGTCTCACCTTACTCGCAGACTTCTATGACATATTACATTAACAGTGCTTGTTGGACTTCCGTGGCAAGCAGCTACTTGAGGGGTAAATTTTTATATAGATTGTTTCAACTTAGAATTGTAAACCTTTATGAATAATAATCACAATTTTTATTTTGGCTAGTGGCCTCAAAAGTTTTAGGTGGCTGGAATGCAAAAGCAAGAGACCGGCGCATCAAAAGCTCTAAGTGACCCGGACTTCTCTGGACCTATGAATAGCCCTGAATAACAATACAATAAAGACTGTAATGTCACGACCATGACAATAAATGTAGTCTGCTATTCACAGATAATTTTGTCATGAAAATTGCACTGCGTGTACAGTCGCTCAAAAAAGTATCCGAACACTATGGTTGATTGCAAAATTAAGAAAAATATCTCGCATTGATTTTTTTAGAAATTAGTCATCTGGCAACCTTCGTGTCACGTGACACGAAGTTGCCAGATCACTAATTTCTAAAAAAATCGTTACGAGATATTTTTTCTAAATTCTGTAATCGACCATAGTGTTCGGATACTTTTTTGAGCAACTGTAGGTGGTCATATTATTTTGATACTAGATCGTGTGGGCTCACTCACGGAAATATTGAGCGTGTGCAGTTACCGTTTACAGCAAACTGGAGCGTGTGCAGTTACTGAACACGCTCCAGTTTGCTGTGAACGGTAACTGGAGCGTGCAAAGTTGCTGTACACGCTCCAGATATTTTTCCTGAATTCTGTAATCACGTGACACGAAGGTTGCCAGATCACTAATTTCTAAAAAAAAAATCGTTGCCAGATATTTTTTCTGCATTCTGTAATCAACCATAGTGTTCGGATACTTTTTTGAGCGACTGTACAACACACGTTTCACAAACTCTCTCGTGTGCGATTATTGTTAATAATTTTCAATGTTTATTCAATCACCATTTCGAAATCAAGGACTATCAAAAATTTATCGCAGACACATTAATCATTTCGCAGAAAATGAATAAAAGATACCACGGAGAAATACAGTACACACCAATACATTGTTTTGGTAGGGATAGGTTCTTGGAAATCACGATACAAAGCGATATACTATTTCCCACAGAAAAATTTTCGTTGTGAGAAGACTTCTCACAGAGATCTGACAGGAGGCTGTCAGTGCAATACACTACAGAAAAATCTGTAAGAAAAGCGAGAACTCAGCAGAAAGCAACACAAGAAGCCGAGGTTGGAATCTGAGGTCTTTTGATGAGTAACCAAGTACGCTAACCATTGAATACCGAGACGACAAAAATAAATTACCCCTCGAGCAGCTGTTTGCTACAGAGACCTAAGAAACCTGTAAGTACAAAGAGCCTGGAAGAACAAAGCTGTTTAAATAATGAACAAAGGGAAACAATATTCTATTTTTTAGGAGAAACTTAGTTGCAATACTATAATTCAGCATTACGGAGCTACCACTCATACTGCGTTGGGTTGGGTTGTTATACCCCTAAGCGGCATTTTTTTGCACACAATGGGCTAAATCGCCAGGTCACAGGACCCTGAAAGCTCAGAAGGCTGAGGGAGGGGACTCACTAGAACAGCTGTTGGGAGACAGATGGTAACCTCTTGTCAAGGCCGTCCAGTGTGTTCTTTAATGTGCACAGGGAATTGCTCTACCACACACGGAGTCACGGCTTAACGTTCCATCTGACGAACGGTGGCATTTCCAAGGCCATCGGACCCCTATAGACTGCGGCAGGGCGGGGGAGTTTTGCGGAGATAAATCTCAAGGCTGGGCCAGATGGGAACTGCAGATTACGAGCCTGTCGCGCTGCCGATTGAAACACCACCGCCCCATCCATTCTGCGAACGCAACAACGGCTTTCTTGCAGGACTTCTTTGGTGAGCGCACTGTTGGGAGTGGCGTTGGCCATCACGATCCCCAGTTGTCACACCACTTGACGTTTCTCTACGGGGGATATCTTAAAGAAAGATTCTCTCGTAATAACCCACGAAGCCTGGAAGAACTTAAACATAATATTGAACAGATTTAACTGGTTTGATAAACAAACTCTGAAAAGTTGCACTGTTAAAAGTGAGCCGACTCTGTCTTCAAGAACGTGATGGACATTTTCAGCTTTTTTCTGTAACTGTACTGAAACTTGTTTATTACATTTATATTTCCATTGGTAACTTTGAAAATATATAGTATACAATATTGAGTTGTGTTTTAAATGGTACACCCTGTATAATACGTCGTAGAGAAGAACTTTGACTAAGGCGAGGCCTAAGCAGAAAGACAACCACAGAAAAGAAACATTATCATAAACTTTATCATAAATAACCTTTATCATAAAGCTAGATCCCTTTGATCAGTAGCCAACAGCGCAAATCACTCGATCACCGCAAATCACTCGATCACCGCCTTCCCATAAATAATAATTAAAATACCTTAGAAAGGTTCTGGCATTGGATGGTTCAACTTTTCAATTGTGCATCATATAATTAAATATATAAGTAGTAATAATAATAAATATTAGAGAAAAATAATACAGGATAGGATTATATATTTAGAAGCCAATTTACTTACGAAACTTTTCGATAAAAAATAATTTCAAATAATAAGTGCTTGCATTTTACTGTTTGAAAAGTATTAGGAGCTGGAGAAGGATCATTGAAAATAAAGTACTAACAATAATAATATATTTTCAATAACATAACATAGACACAGTTTCCTATTATTACAGAAGATCGATTATTTACACATATTTCAAGTGTATGTTTTCTAGTATGATGCATCTGATGTATAAGACGTAGGCTAATTTAGAGGATTTTCTATGGAAAAAACCAGCATCTTATACACCAGCAAATAAGGTACATATACACTGCTGTTCGTAATATAAGGAAGTTGAACAAAATTAGAAGTATCTCAAGAAATCCTTTTTGGAATTTAACGAAAGTTTCAGAGGATATTTAACGCGAAATAAGTCATATTTATCTGCTATTAAATTTGCATTTCTCGATGCACTCACTCCGCAACATACAAATTAAGCTGGCAATAAAAGCAAATTCAGGAACGGACGCTTCTGATATCGGATTAAGAGCGGCTTTTTCAAACGTTGCGGGTTACAGTTTTCTTAAGATGCGAAGGAGGAACTATTTGGATGACGGTCAGTGATGGAAAGCCATTGGGCAGATGGAAGGTCACATGGAGAGGTTGCCAGATTCATGAATGTATCGGAAAGTATAATTTACAGACTGGAGACATTTTCAAGACACTGGAACATGTTCTAGAAAAGCAGATTGCGAGCCCCCCCCCCCCCTCTTTGAAAATATCCATGACCTGTCTCTCAGACCGGCCATGGGTATTCTCTTTCAATTTCTTGTTTTTTTTTTTTCAATACATTTTTCAAATTTCTGGGAGACAGATATTCCATTTGCTCCCTCTGAGAGGTTAATGTCGCGAGCTTCATTTACAAATGCAGTAGAAACCTGTTTCTCCTGACTGCATGGCACGTCTTGAAAAATCACTTATCGTGCCTTTATTTTTTAATTTTGCATGCAATTTTTCTCTTTATTTGTATAATTATTTTCATTGTCTAAATTAATTTTTTTCAGTAACAGGTTGGTCGAACCGGTGCGAACTTGTTGAGTGGAAATATGGTTGAGTGATCCCATCCGATGCTCCACTATACAAGATAGCACTGCATCTAATGGAAGGCACCACATGTCACTCTCGTGTGCTGATCGACGCAAAAGCAAAACTGACATTAAAGCTGCGGAGAAGGAACCGATCGAAAAGATTTGCATTATACAATAGTTGTCTAATTCCGTCTATTCATTCGATTCAAGAAAATTGAAACTTTTTGAATTTTGAGCTGTGCCAAAGAATTATTGCCAATAGGATTTGGTAGCGATAAATTCGGAATATATACTATAACTCTGTAATTAAATTGTGCCCAGAGTCAACCGTTTTCTAAGGGGGAGTTTCGAGCTTTTTATACTATTATATAATATAATAAAAAAGATGATTATCGCTACCATGAGATCAAATAGTTGGGACTAATGTCCATGTTCCAAGCTCTCGTGAGTTCGAGGATGATTGGGAGAGGGTACCCACTGGACAGCTGTTGGGAGAAAGGTGTCGGCCACCCGTGACATCACTGCTTACTTCCAGTCCGAAGAACCCTAAGAAGCACTAAAATCATTAACTTTTCTACAACTAACATTGGATTACACAGGCCAGTTTGGCCCTGCTCTAGGGCACCAGACATAGTCTCGGACTGCTCTAGGGCTCGCGGACAGCCGAAATATGTCATTTTGTTAATCCCAATTAAGTGAGAGAAAAAGAAGGAAAAGATCTGTTAGACTCAATGCAAATTAGAGTACATGTAACACTCCTCACACATAGCAAAAGAAAACTTCCTTTAATTTATGCATAAACGTTAATGTATGCAATATTTCGCTTGTTTTAAAAAAAAACATCAAGCAACTTTGCCACAGAGATCTGACAGGAGCCTGTCAGTTTAAAATGCCACAGAAAAGGTCTGTGAGGAAGGCGAGACCTCAGCAGAAAAATAACTCAAATAATATTGCTTTACCCTGGGTTCGTACCCAGTCCTCTTTGAGCAGTAGCCAAGCATAGTAACAGCTGAGTTACGCTTACATTACTAAAAACTTCTGAGATTCGAGTCCTAATTGTGTGTTTGAATTTTATCTCCACTAACTCCCACATTCCCTGTGGCGAGAAGAGGACGCATGGGCTTGGAAAGGCCGCTGTCCATCGGATGTTTTTGACATGCATCTGCAGAACAGATGAAACTACACAAAGTTGCAGATGCTTATGATAATTCTGGAACGCTTACTGGTACTCCAGTTGGGGAATACTCCGCAACTCCTAATGAACGCATTTTGCAAGGTCTTGCACCCTCCAAAAAGACTTCCCAGCAAGTTCCTTTCTAATTTTTAGGAACAACCAAAAATCTTATGGTGCAAGATCAGGTGAATATGCAGGGTGGGGTAGCTGTTTGATTTTTTTCTTGCTTTAGAAAGACTGCAACTTGCTGGGTTTTGTGAGCACTGGCATTTTCATGAAGAAGGAGATTCCTTGACATGCCTGTTGTTGGAAGCTGCTCCTTCATGGGGCGTGATTTGCTCAATCAGGGTCGAGTCCCACTGGGCCAGCATAGAAATTTATCTCCACAAAACTCCCCTCCCTGCCCATGTTCAGCAGGGAACACTGATGGGCTTGTAAAGGTTGCCATCCGTCGGATGGGACGTTAATCCGCGGCCCTGTGTGCGGGTGAGCAGTACCTTGTGCGCGTTACAGAACACATTGGATAGCCTTGACAGGATCTAGACCTACCATCAGTCTCCCAACAGCTGTCCAATAAGTCCCTGTCAGGCTAGAAGAACTTGACTACAGCTCGTTTGCAAATATTTTTTGTTTTGTATATTATTTTGTGTCGCACCAATGAGGCATATGCAAAGGGATGCCTTCAGTTTCAGCAAAGTCACACAGTGCAGCGCTTGCTGGAATGTTAATCGATGTGCCAAGTCAGGGAGAGGAAGTGCCACCCAATTTGAGTGTCCTCTGACATTTGACCATGGCCGGAGGTCAGCGATCTCCGACTTCGATTTGCCACATGTCCGAAGTCGGAGAAGGGAGCGGAGTGTTGCCAACAACCAATAGAAGGGGGGGGGGGGGAGCCAGTCGAGGAACGAGCACATAAGACGCTAGAGTTTTGACTCGTAAATGCTGACTGGAAATAACGGCATTGGGCTCTGTGAACTCTGCTGAACAGGCATAGTAAACTGGTGATGTAATGCCATATAACTGAGCTTATGTCCTTGTCCATCAGTCATGTTTATGTGTTCAGTAAATTATTGTTATATTTAACTAAAGACTGGAGTTGAACCATTTTATTGGGAGGAGCCTCACTGTTGAGTACCTGCAGTTTCCCTCGAATCACAGAAGTCTTAAGAAAGACTCTTTCACCCGTTCGCGTATTGCGATCGAACGGGAGAGACATTCCAAAGTGATCTCAACAGACAGACGACCGAGAGTGACATCACAAAGTGGCACAGTCGACAGTGTGCAACAGAGGTCAAAGTAGCTCTGAAGGTGACTGAAGTGTTCTGCATCATGTTCAAGCTGTGGGAAAAGCTGTGAAGGTGACGGAAGGGTTCGACATCAATTGTGAGCTGACCAACACAAGGCTGATCCTGTCAAGAGTGTTCCTGTTGTGTCCTTCAGGTGGTAGACTGATGAGGCAGTTGGTTCCTGTCGTGTCATCAGAGGTAAGTATCCTCTTACTCTAAGGGTGAGTAGTTAGATGCAGCAGAGGCCAGTACGAGCTGAAACGGAGCTTAAGAGCTCCGTTCCGTGTCAGAGCTTAAAGTCGCGATAGGGCAAGGGAGGAGTTAAGGCGAGTCTACACAGGCACAGAAAGGGATAACACGCAGGGTGGTGCTTCAGGGAGTGCCTTGGGAAGCGATGAGGTGACAATAAACAGAGAGTCTGATGCTGCTGAAGACATGAGAGGGTTGAGGGATTTTGGCAATGGCAATGATACGGATATGCTGCGGAGCGGGGCCAGATGGCAGAGAGTTGAAGAAAGGATTGGAGATGATTTTGAATTAGAGAGGATGAGGTTAGAGATGCAGCTAAGAAGGGAAGAGAGAGAGGCAGCAGAAAGAGAAAGAGAAAAGGAGAGAGAGAGAGCATGAGTATAGAATATTGGAACAAATGAGGAATGCAGATCAGAAAGGGGTTAAGAGCAGATGGTGACAAGTTCCAATAATACAGCAGATGCGCGGCTGGCTAATTATATAAAGTTGTTGGGAAATGTGTTAGCTGGAAGCCCTGAAAACCCAGAGGAGGTGATAAATCTCTTTGAGACAGTGGAAAGGGGATTTAAAATATATGAAGTACCACAGGAGTTTCAAGGCAAAGCAATCATTTCTTTTTTAGACGGTAAATACGCAAACCACGTCTTTCGAAAATTAAGTGCAGAAGATTTTACAAACTATAAAATAGTTAAAGAGGCCGTACTAAAAGAGTTTAAGCTCTTCCTCTGCATATAAGAGAATTTTTGAAACTATCACTAAAGAATCGAACGAGTCATATAATCAGTTAGCCTCGAGACTCAGAAATAACTGTGATTACTACGTTCGCAGTAGGAAGGTGAAAATTTTTGAGGAGCTTATGGACCTGATAGTGTCAGAGCCAGTGTGAGAGAGGACAGAAAACAGCCAAAATACTTCACTAAAGTGAACGGCTGGCCACAGCGAATAGGAGAACCATTGGTAATAATTTGCGGTGAAGGGAGAATCTTAGGACAGATAGTCGATACAGTCGCAATATCTCGGATAATTTATCCTAGCAGTGAGGGTTCACAAGGATTGATAAGAGAATGCCATATGTGCGGATCACAGGAGCATTTAATGACTGTTTGCCCAATCCAATCAATAGAGTCAAGTGCAAATAATCATCGTGCAAAGGTGAATCGGGTGAGGGAAGTTGATTCACAAGTGGAAGGAGAACAATGAGGCAATGATAGCCAGAGTTAAAATGCTTTTAGGTGAAATTCTCAGGAGGGAGAATAGGTCGAACAGGGAGAGGACTATTCCTGCTGATTGATTGAATTTTTTACTGGTTAGAGTTAGAAGCGGTGAGAAAATGATGCAAGCAGTGGGCGATTCAGAGGCGAAGGAACCATCACGTTGAAGTGGTTCTCAAAGTGGGGTACTTGGTAAATTTTTTTGGGGTACACCATGAGAGCTCAAAAGTCGCTAGTATGTGTTATATATATTAGTTTTATTTTATTCCCATTGTTATACTATAACTATAATTTTATCTATCTATAGAAGGGGTACGCCAGTTACATACACATTTCCAGGGGGTACATGAAGCATAAAAGTTTCAGAACACTGATCTAGAGAAATATTTTCTTCAGTAAATTTACGCACATTCTTCTCCACCTTAAATTTAATCGCACTACATGCATCATTGTTACACCTTTTCTCGTTATGTACCTCAAATTTAACCTTATCCTTAATGTTTTGAGTCAACTACTATAGGGAGGCGAAACTATCGGAGTGATTAGCATATTTGCACTCAATTCATCCACCATCATACACAAAATTTCACACTTTCCTCCACACACTCCTGCCTGACTTCCATCAGTAGCCTGCTTAAAAGGGACAGTGATTAATGGAGCCTCCAATTGGCCTCCGAAAGCATTAACTAATAAAATCTTCACCTCTAACTCCATATATTTCTCTAGGACTAAAGAATCTTTTATAACAGAAACTTGATCACCCAAATCCACAATAGCATTAAACATTTTATCTTCACACTGAATTCGAACAATCGTTAAAGTCTCTATGCCTTGACTAGGACCTCTGCACTTCCACCTTTCTGTAGTGCAGCCTTCTAATCTTGTTTCTGATTCTAATGTCATAAATTGGTACCCATCTTTTGCAATAATGACCCCGCTCCCCTCCGTGGGCTCAGGCTCGTGAGTGTTTGCATCACATGCTCTGGCCACTTTCATGCTCTTGCTAGATTCCTTTGTAAAATGTATGCCCCTTCTGGTTACAGAAAAACATTCACACAATGAGTCCATTCCATGGACACTTTGCAATTCCGTGGGCAGTTAAAGGTAACAATTAGAGCTGTTGAGAGATTTGGAATATTTGAATAGCACTATTTCATCAATAGCTATCCAACCCAAAGAGAACTTTCCTTTTAACTCTAAGAACAAAAATGTTAAATGTGGACAGACTGACAACAAAATGACAACATTGGTCGATTTTTTTAAACAAGCTAATAAAATATAGTTTTATTCCCTTGTGGTAGTGGATGGGAAAGAGGAGTAGTTACCCTCCCCCAGAATGATTCCACAATTTTTTCGTAAGTCACCATACAGCAATTTTTCCCATAAGCCAGAGAAAAAGCATATTATTTTCTCCTGCAGATTAGCTGTTAGCTTTGAGGGACATCTGCAAACAGAAGTGATTTATCTGTCTGAATAAATAAACGATTTAAAAAAAACGAGGAGAGGGAGAGAAAGACAAAACATTTTTCTTTAATTTAGGCTAAAACAGAGCATTAAATGAAATTAATGATATTGCATTCAATGATGAAAGCTAATGTCCTTTTCCCTTGGAATATTTTTCCAAACTTAAAAAGTAACAAGCCCTGCCAAAAAATTCGTCCGCCGATGGCAAGTGGCGAGTGGATTTCCCCTGCTCTACCATAGGGGTACTCGTTCTCTTTGGTTGCGATCTTATGCAACCACGGCAATTCCCAGTTCCGTCTCACGACACTACCTGATTATGAAAAGCCATGACTATCTAGAGCCGGGGGCAAGAATGTGCCATATAGATGCACCTCAATCCCGACCTCACATGGCAGCAGTCCTATAGAAGGAAAGCTAACCACTGGAAGAAACCTAACTTTAATCTGTTCCCCGGTTAGCCATCAACAAGGATATAAAAATCCAAGTTCGCTCAGCTCCCGGGGTGGAGACTCTAAGTAAGGCCCAGACTTTGGTGAGGGCTCGACCTACTGGGGCACAAATCTTTTCAAAAGAGCCCTCGAACTGCTCACCCAGAGCACCTGATAGGTGAGGTCTAAGACACCATCACTGTCCAACCGGTCGGCGGCATCCTCGACCTCGGTTGTTATTGGCTATGTCCAACTGGGGACCCAATCCGGCCGGCACAGCCTTCGACCGGGTTGCTGGGCCCGAAGCCCCACCACCACGTCAAGGTGGTCCCCTATTGGGGGTGTACCATAGGGGTACTACATATCTCCTGAATTCTCTTTAAAAAATACCTCTCAAGCTGCTGCTTGCCACAGAGGTCTGACAAGAACCTGTCACTTTATGCGCCAGTAGTTTGTTCCCACCTTGGGGTACCCCTAGTGCTTTTCCCCATATAACGTCACCGGCCCCGCCCACTTCCGGCCACACTACCTTATTCACATTCAAAATTAATAATTCATCATTAATAATTAATTAAAAATTAATCCCCCTTTATTTAAAAAAACCCGTGGCGCCATCTAGTGTATATGATGAGTACTATTTTTAGAAAAACCCTCTATTTTACCCGTAATTTTTCCAATTTTTGACTCCCCCTCATTAAAAACCCCCTTATCAAAATTCCACCCCCTTTATTAAAAACTCCTTATCAAAAGTTCCATCCCTTTATTAAAAATTCCTTCCCCCTTTATTAAAAACCCATGGCACCCTCTAGTGTATATGATGAGTACTATATTTAGAAAAGCTCTCAATTTTAGTCGTAATTTTTCCAATTTTTGACTCCCCTCATTAAGAAACCCGTTATCAAAAGTTCCACCCCTTTATTAAAATTCCCTCCCCTTTATTAAAAACCCCTTATCGAAAGTTCCGTCCCCTTTATTAAACTCCCCCTCACCAATCACAAACTCCCGAATAAGTCCTTTGGTTTCTCTCCTCATCTGAAATTTTCCAAGTCCAACTAAACTTTGGGTGGCAACGATCAGAATGGCTGATGCAATCCTCAAAATAATTGCATAGACCAACTAAACTTTCGGTGGCAACCCCTCACAGAATGGCTGATGCAATCCTCAAAACTAATTACAAAGTCCCAATTTTTTAATCCCCCTCATTAAAAAACTCCCTTATCAAAAGTTCCGCCCCCCCTTTATTAAAAACCCTACCTGTATTTTTAAGCCCTGCTCTTTAAAGACCCCTTGGTTGACCCACCTGTATTTTTTAATCCCTCTTATCAAAAATCCCCCCCCCTTATTAAAAAACTCCTCTCGTAAACGAACACGAGATTTCTAGGTCTTATAAATCAACTCCCAAATATTTTTATACTTTAACATGGTAGTTGTATATTCCATATATTTATTATCTTGCGAATTTTTATTCCTTATTAATTAAACACTTATCGAAATTCATGTCCCCTTTATTAATACGCACCTCCTCATCAAAAAACCCCTTATCAAAAGTACCGCCCCCTCTTTATTAAATCTCCCCCTCACTGATCACAAACTCCCTTCCTTTGGTATTTACTTTCATCTGAAATTTTCCAAGTCCACTAAACTTTTTTGGTGGCAAATTGCTGTCAGATTGGCTGCTGCAATTATTCAACAAAGTCCCATATTTTGCGAATTTGACTTTCATCAAGTCGTGTGACGTGCATGTCGCAACTAGCAGGCAGCGTACGTGACAAGGTCGCTTTCTTATTGGGTGTGGGTCAAGGGGTGATTGCAGACAGAACAGCCGATGCACACTAACCGCTCCACAGTATTTGCATTTGTTGCTGATAAGATCTGAATTCGTATTTTAATATCTACAAGCTTTAACCATGCCAGAGCGAGTGACAGTTCTTATCGCTACATTGTCAAAGGGGCGACACTCTCAATACATGCTATCAGAATCGCAATATTTGCATTTGGTGCTGATAAACGATTTCCTTCATTAAAAATAGAAACTAAGTAAATAATCCGGATACCCCTTTACTCCCAATGTTTACTCCAAACGTATCTCACGAGGGGCTTATCAGATATTGGTAAAGGGCACTGTTTTGCTCGACCTTGATCATATCGAAAGATGTATCTTGACTCCACAGGCATTTATGAGATATGGTAAAGGTCACTGTTTTGGACGCATATAAAGGTTAGCATAGGACCAGCATTTAGTAGTTTCTTCTGAGCTACGTGTTATAGTCGTCAACATGGATTTTGGATTTTGGAAGAGTGACGAGGATTCAGGCTATGATAGCGAGCCTCAACACTTCAGGCAGTGTATCCGTTGGCTGTTACGTCGACCTGTGGTTGTGCCTCCTCCTCCATCACCACCCCCGGTGCCAACTGTTAGAATGGAGCTACGTCCTGGGTTTAGCGGTCCTATGCCTCAAGCCGTTCTTGTGGACAATGACACACCACCACCAACAACAAGACTGCGACCTCTCATGATGAAGGCATGTGAAACCTGGCCACCTGGTTTACCAGAGAAGGTTGTTCAGGCACTGCGTCGTAAATGACAGAGATGTCTCTAGACACCCAGACACCTCCCTCATTGTGACAGATATTGCGCCTATCTGTGATCCGTCTGTGCTAGTGACGTACAAATCAACTCCTGAAGCTTGTCCAGAAAACTCCAAAGGAAACGTGATTTTTGGGGCCATGGTAACTGGCCACGCACGTCTGAAGCTCTATGACCTGCTCTCAAAACTGGATCGTAGAGCTTTATATTGCGACACCGACAGTTGCGTTTTCTACACATCCCCTGAGGACACTTATACCCCTGAAACAGGTGATTTCCTAGTATCGTGGGTGTCAAAGTTAGATAAAACCAGGACTTCAGCAACTTTTGACGTTCCCTCCAATGTCGTGAGAGACAAGGCTCAACGAACACTCACAAACAAACCCCTTGTCAAAAAATTCTGCATTGTTATGGACAAAAGATATCTACCCTCAGGGGAGACCTGTTCTGTGCCTTTTGGATATGGTGACATACAGCTCGGCATGTTGGTTGATTTATTGTAAGTTGATTTTTTTATTATTAGTGCTACTTGTACATATCAATTTTTAAGAAAAGTATTTTAAAATGTGTGAGTCTAGCGTATCTCAGGGTTAAGTAAAAGTGTCTCTTCATATGTTAATAGCGTATTATATTTTATTTGTTGCATCAAGCTTCTTTAAATCGTAATATGAATTGCAGAAATAATTTTATACTTTGAGAACAAAAATTGTTTTAAAACGGTATTACTTCTTAGTTGAAATATGTTGCTAGCGAGCGCTGACAATTTTTCTATCAGCCACCGAGGCGCAGCAGAGCGCTAAGCTGATGGTCGTGCTTGGATCTGCTCTGTGCGCTGCCAAAGCGCACTCTTTCATTCTGTCACTTTGAGTTGTCAGCGACGGCTGACACCTCTGAGCGCTTACAGAGCGCCATCTATTGGCAGGTTTCTGTCGGCGCAAGCATGCAGGTATTCTATCTCACTTGCCCTATAGTTGGGGTGAATAGTAAATATGTTTATATCAGTACTGTTTGATTACGCATAGTGTAATTATTTTTACATGGGTACTTGTGAACAATTTCAACCTTGTCTATAGTTTGTAAATATTTCATTTATATCGATACGGTTTGATTATTGCTATAATTGTCAGTAATTGTCAACAATTTCAACATTGAATTACTGTTTGTATATTGTCAATAATTGTCAGAATAATGTATTTTATAATTTCTACAATGAAATATACTGTGTCATTTAGCTTAATAAAAAGTGTTTTTTAAACACCAGTCTCTTTATTTCCCAACACTAAATGATGGAAAACACTATGTAGGGTATAATTTAAAAATTTAAAAGAGGAACCTCAACTTTGTTTTACATGAGTTCTAAAAGCAGATGGAGTATTTCCAGCACAGGTGATTCCGAGACACAGCCGCTGTATACAGCGAGCGGCGCTGCTGTAGCTCGACTTAGGGGATCATCTCCTCATCAACCGCAGTACACCAGTGATATTGTCCTGCATCCGCGATACAGGAACTCTATGAGGAGACGGTCCCCCTAACTCGCGCTGCAGTGGTGCGTGATTGACTATCTTAAGGAGTAGAGAATTCGTAAGCTAACGCTTCAGAGGAGAGCCATCTAGTGGTGCTGTGAAAAAACTAATTCACGTAAAGGGGTATATCAGTTTTAATTTTTTTATATTGTTTCATTTTAACGAATTTTTTATACATTGTTTCATTTTAACACAAGGCATACAATATTTTTAACATGAATCTTCAATATTTTTAACACAAGTCTTCAGGAACATAAGTCTTCAGGGAAATATTTTTTAACAGATATCTTCAATATGGAGTCCAGTCAATTAATTTCCTTTTCTTAGATGGATGGGGGAGATGAACAAATTTGACAATGTTGTCTTGAGGGTGACCAAAAGTCTCTGATAATATTTTCTGTCTGGACAGAGGTACTGATAATATTTGCTGTGGAATGTCAACCTTGACCTCATGGGGGGCTTCCAATTGTTTGTTAAATAACAGGTAATTTTTCAATACAGCCAGGTACTTTTCAGTTTTATCATCATCGTCAGATTCAAGTATTTTCATCATCTCTGTGTCTAAATCACGCACTTTTTTACGCACTTGACGTCGTTGTACCGCTTTCACCGAAATCATTTTCGAAATAGGGACCCCAGCAGAGGTAGCGCTGCAGTGAGGAGGGGGAGCAAAAATCCCGATCCCTTTTGCAGGAGACGTTTCTTGTGGTTAACAGAAGCACGTTTGGAAGCTAAACTTCTTATGACACTCTTGTGGCTTCATAAATTCTTTAATACTCGATGGGAAACAGGAATGCGGCCTTTTAAGAAATTGGTACACACTTCACATAGAGCATACATCTGAGGGTCAGAGATGTGCTTCAACAGAGCTGCACGTTGCTTTCCCCCAGGTTTTGGTAAACACTGAAGGAATGGGCCTTGAGATCTAACGTTCATTTGGACCATAGAATATCTCGGGTTTTTCAGAAGGGAGGATCTTGGCACAGAGCCTTTCAGTATCTAACGTTCTAGGATGAAGGTCCATGCACGAATAGCCAGAGGGAGGTTGTGTAGCTAGTCTATAAGCATCGGTCAGGAGTTTGGAATGATGTGGAAATACTTCTCTTGCCAGATGCCTTATTTGTGAAGCGTCCCGACAGTTGGGAAATAAAAACATATAGTGAGCATTGAGTGACATAGTCCTCGAATGTCTTCCCTTTAACAACAGATTTTGCAAGATCAGGACAATCGTGATATTTTTATGATGAGCGCCACGAATAAACAATTGAAATATGCGTTCACTGGCTACAGACTGTTCCATCAAGTCATCCAGCACCAGAAGCGTAGGTCTGACGGGGTCAAATTCCAGATCTACAGGTAGTCCTTCATAAAATTCCACAATTTTCTTAAAGGGTTCAAAGGCAGGTTGCCACTCCCCGTAGCAGTAAACGACACGTTGGGGTGGGGGTTCGAACACTTGAACAGCTTCTTTGATGAGTTTCAGAGTGAAAGTCGTCTTTCCACACTGAGAAGGAGCGGCAATTAAAATATTTGAAGGAGTTCGGAGAGCCATCGTACCACCATGCAGTCGTTAAAGTCTACCCGACACGTGTAATCGCAGTGCAACACTGTGGGAAGAGTCGAACCGCTTGCTCTTTTAAACAGAAAATACAGACAGTGAACACTGCAGGTGTCTCTCTGGGGGTCCTACAGAGGTATCGAAGGATGTAACACGTGACGTATGTCTAGACAGCTATAGTATTCTTGCATGGACACATCGGGACTTGTCCCCAGGGGGTCAAAGTGATCCACATGCATTCCTTTCTTGTAAACACCTATCCATTGGGTTCCAGGCTGGGAGGATGGATCAGTATTGTAGATAAACAAGGCTTCTGACCGGTCGATTCTACGAGGTAGTCTGTCACGTGGGAATACACTTGGACTTGTAGGTAACATCGAGAGGATGGATTCTAACTGATAGGTATTCATGAGCTGTAGTCAAACAGGATTTTACGATCCAATGGGATTTCCAGCAAATTCTGGTATTTTGCATACAGGACCACAGTGATTGATGTGGGTAGTGGCTTGGCAAACTTTAATTCAACTCTCACACCACCACTCTTTATTAAAGAAAACACTTGATTACATTCACATTGCTCGGGGGTCAATTGGAATCCAAACAGTGTAAAACCCTCGCCATAGGCTTTTCGCGATAAGTTAATACCACTATCGGATTTCCAGGCATCCACAGTTCCAATAATCCTTGGTAACATCGGAGATAACGTCCATTCGTAAAGTCTGGGGTGCAGGACTGCTGTTCACTGTCAATGTGAAGACATGTAGTTTAAGTCGAAATGTTGGAGGTTGAAGGGATTTTTTTTCATACGATCCATTCAGACTGGTACTTTCCACCATACCCAGTACCAGATGTACCGGAAGTTGGCCGAGAAATAAATTGTCACGGTTCACACTCGTCAGACCCGCTGGGACGGAGAACATGCGTAAATCCGTTTTTCATAAGGGGTACTTGGCACTCTCGGAACCCAATAGGCGAGCATGCGCAAGGATGACAACGGAACTGAGTTTGACTTTGCACAAGAAAAATTCAGCTTCGTGAATCTGTACTTTGTAAGAGACGTCCGCTTCACTTGTCATGAGACAGAATTCGGGCTTGGACTTGAACAAACGCAGTCTCAGATCGACTTGATTGAGTAGGTAACGTTCTTGATTGAACAGGTCGGCATGGATCCACGAGATGAGTTCGATACCTGTTGACTTTACGTACCCCTTGCACTGATGCCATCCCTCATTCTTCCGACTGGTCAGTTTCATTTTACCGGGGGTGTCGAGGTACCAGAGTGACGTACCGAGCTGACTTCGCGTGGCATCGATCCCGTAATTCAATAGAGTCTCCAAGTACGCCCTGTAGGGGTACAGGGTGTGAGAAGCACTCACTAGGTGATCGTTGAGGAAGACATCTACTTGATTGAAGAGGGCGTGGAAGAAATGATTGCAGGGGGCAATCACTTCCGACGGAGCTGTACCGTCGGATTTCATAATTTTCAAGATGAGGTGCAGGTGACACGGATATATCAATGGGGTAGATCACGGGATAGATCAATGTAATCATCTGTCCCCTTCACAATGAATTCAAGTGGAGCATTACCTTCCAGCGAAGGCACAGGTAAATAATTGACATAGCAGCCTCTTTCCAGTTGAGAGACAGTGGAGGGAACCAGAAACAGTCCAATTCGGAATTGGCACAATCGCCAGAATCAGCGTAAATTTTCTGAATGCTCATGATGAAAACACATACTTCACAGTACAGAGTCTCTTCACTTTATGAACACTAGGATGATAACGTCGGCTTTTCATCCCTTTTCCTCCCGCAGCTTGGAACTGGCACATTGCAATAGGTCTACACTGGCTTCACGCAACCCTGCTTTGGCGGTTGTTTTGAAGTTTTGCCCTTGGACCATCTCTGAAACGAACCACAGCCCACCCTTACGTAGGGTGGACAGTGCCAGTCGTACGAGAGGGCTGATGAAACGTCAAATAGTGGCAAAGATGCTACCGAGCCCATCACCTCTCTGATAACGAGGTCCCCTGAACACACCCTGCCCCGTTCGGCTCTCATAGTAGCTCACATAGGTGTCTACATAAGGGGGAACGAATTTAACCCTCATGGCAGAAATCTAATTTGACAAAAACTTTACCAAATTTAAAATGCAGAGGTTCTCCTGTATTGGTATGAAGGAAGATTCTAACACTCGCGAAACTGTTTCTTGCCAGGGGGTAGTAATCAGATTGTTGATACACTGCAACGATGACTTCGTTATTACTGGTTCTGATGGCAGGATTCACAACACGCAACAGTTCACCATGAGTATCACCTAACAACTGAGGTGCGATCAGGTCTGAATACAAATAAATACTGTACATTCCTCTGTTCATATCGATGGGGTAGTCACCCATGGCTTTATTCAATGGAATATCTTATTTAGTAATTTCTAGCATGTCTCCTAATCCAGGGTTTGAATGAGGAAATTTAATGAAATGTAACTTGTCTGTATCCATCAATACAGCGTTATCTGCCTGTTGCGTGAAACGGTAAGCTTTTCTCAACTTGTAGGGTAACACCTGGTTCATTGCATCGAATAATGATTCAGCAGTTTCGTATCGTCCATGGGGTACCTTTCGTTCTTGGGAACTACCCGGAGGAATCACGTAGAAATAACAGTCATCATCTATCTCGAATGTTGCAGTATTGCAAAGTTTGCTAAGTAAATCGTTGGTGGAAGGGTTTGTCAACTTCTCCCTCACCAACACACGGAGCCTGCTGAAATTCGTTTTAGGGAACATCAAGCCGTATCCCTCACCTTATTTGAATACCCAGTAACCACTGTTATATGACACCAATATTTCTTTGGGGAGCTGAGTGGAGAGGTGAGACAACAGTTCCATTCCAGTTATTTTGCCTGGTTTAAGCTTGATTTTCCAGTATTCTCCAAAGGGAGCAGGAGCATGATATTGAAACGTGTCATTAGAGCCGTCCGCATTGTACCAGCTCATGGGTAAGTGAACTTCTGCTAGTCCCACTTTCCATTTTCCGCTCAGTCTTAGGGGTTGTACTAGACGAACCGTGAAATCACTCTGCGAATTGTTTGGGTAAATATTCTGACTAACCTTGGAGGGTAGGATCAGGTAGAAACTATCCATTTTTTAGGAATCCACGAAGGTTTGGGATAACCGCGAAATTTGACCAATGCCTTTTGACATTTTCTCTCGATTATTTTCTCAACAGTGTAAAGTTCGGGTTCGGTCACTTTTTGAAGTTCCGATTTATAGAATGTGCCCTTCAACACTTCTCCCTCGGAATCCCGTATGACGTGTACAGGGGGCTGACGTTGTAACACCTTGTCGACTATAAAAATTTCTTCGGTCCACAAATGCATACCTGCCTTCTTGGAGGGCACTTTTAGACTGGCTAGTCGAACCATGTCCCCCACTTTAAATGCTGGTTTTTCTTTTACTACGGCAGGATTGCGGTAGAGTCAAACCCAGACAGCATCCTCATTGTGTAAGGTCACGTCCTTGGGAGCCATATCGTGTGCACTGTGAACTGTGGCATTGTAACCTCATACAACACGTTGCAGCATGTCCAAGTACCTGTAGGTGTTATTGCGTGTATAATATCTCCCCAGTCTCTCGCGTAGTGTACGATTCCATCTCTCCACCAAAGCTGCTTTTTTGTCAGAGTAGGTGACGAAGAACCGAATACCTTTCTTTTTCAGGAATTTCTGGAACACTCTGTTAGTAAATTCGGTACCTTGATCCGTGTTTAAATTCATGGGAGATCACCCCTTGGAAAGGATTCTTTTGAAAGCCGACACCATTTCTTTCCCTGTTTTTATCTTCATAGGCCATACCTTGAGAACACATCAATGACCGTTAATATGTAGCAATAACCGTCATTGAAGCGAGTTAGATTTTTCACAACTACGAGATCAGCTTCCCATTGTTTGTCTAAGCCTGTGACGTAAACTTTGTTACAAGGATAACTTTCTGCGAACAGGTTTATGTAGCGTGTAGACTGGTTGCTTTTCTTACCATTCTCGGACGCATTTCAGTGGCAGTCCTGTATTCTGAGCTAACTTTTTTACTCTATCGAATCCTCTTTCAGGGTCGAAATAATGGGATTCCAAAGTTTTGTTTTCTGCTGCACCCAGACGTCATATCCCACCAGGTTTTGCCATTGTTGTAATGAAAGTGTAACACCTCTAACTGTAGGGATGTCTCCTATAAACTGTCTGATGTCCACTGTTGTTACACACGCGAATTTTGTATTCACCGTCTAAGTCTTTTGACTCTCTTCATGGAATATTTTTACTAGGGGCCACAAGTTCTAATACACTGTTATGATTACACTTCCAACACTAGCTAACACCTTCTTTCTCCTATGCATACCAAGACTAAAATGACATAGGATGAAGAGACAGACACATTATATAGGTTACAATTATTTATTTAACTAATTTATTTAACTAATTTATACATTTCATTTTTTGCATCATCCACAATAGTATTATATTTCAGACTACGCACAAATCCAGAATCTACATAATTCAACAGACCCTGTTTCCAGGCCGTATCCACAAACACTTGTGCCAAGGCGTTAATATCCAAGTCACCAGACCACCCTACAATGGTCGGTAGTTTTTCTTCAGGAAGTCCATCTAACGGAATCAGACGTGTTAATTCTTGTTGGAAAATGTCCACCAACAGCTGATAAACACAGTTAGAGCCCTCGAAAACAGGACCCATCAGGAAGGGTAGAACTGATTCTGAATGTTCTATAATAGCAGTACGGAGATGGTGATCTTTGAGAGTTCCACACAGATTATGCATGACACGCATCACTTCGTCTATGTGGATAGCCAACATAAACCACTGCGATGCATTCAGAGTTATACTGTGACTCAAAAAGCGAAACTGTAGAGTTCTCATAGCAGCTGATTCTTTGATGAAGTCGACACAGCGTTCACGACCTTCGTTGCGGTAACGTGTATACACGTAAACCGGACATCACTTGCCATGTCTGTTGATCAGGACCGATTTTCACTTGGTTCTCTATGTGGGGCACCGTGGCACACAAAGCCTCCCAATCAGGTATGGAGAGGGTAACCCCCGTAGGTGTAGGGTAGATGAGTTCACCGTTTTAATATTTCTTGTAGCGTCGTATGTGCACAGAAAAGTTATTTTTTGAACAGCGACGGCACGACGTAAACATCTTCACCGAGACACCACATATCTGGATTGCTAGCCTGCATCGTGGACAATGATGCACTCGACGGTTGCCCCCTATTTAACATGAGAAAGCAGCGCCACCTAGGGCAACCAATCAGAACCCGTAGTTTTATCAGGAAATATAATGGGCCAATAGGAGTTTATGGAGCGATTGGACTTTGTAATTATTCTTAGGATTGCAACACCCATTCAGCAAGGGGTTGCCACTGAAAGTTTAGCTTTGTAATTATTTAGAGGATTGTATCAGGCATTCTAATCGTTGCTACCCAAAGTTTAGTTGGTAGAAACCCTGGGACTTATTCGGAGGTTTCTAATAAGGGGGGAGTTTAATAAAGAGGGGGAGGAATTTTTTAATAAAGGGTTTTTAGTAGAGGGGGAAGAACTTTTGATAAGGGGTTTTTTAATGAGGGGGAGTCAAAAATTGGAAAAATTACGACTAAAATTCAGGGTTTTTTCTAAATATAGTACTTATCATATACACTAGAGGGCGCCACGGGTTTTCAATAAAGGGGAAAGGAATTTTTAACAAAGGGGGACGGAATTTGGATAAGGGAGGTTTATTAATGAGGGGGAGTCAAAAAATGGAAAAATTACGGCTAAAATAGAGGGCTTTTCAAAAAATAGTACTCATCATATACACTAGATGGCACCACGGGTTTTTTTAATAAATGGGGATTAATTAATTTGCAAATAATTTTTAATTAATTATTAATTATGATTATTAATTATGAATATTAGAAGAGGCGTGGCCGGAAGGTGGCGCGTGACGTCATAAGGTGAAAGCACTAGTGGGGGTACCCCAGGGTGGGAACAAACTATTTACACCAAAAAGATTTGTGAGGAAGGCGATCGATTAATCCTCAAGCAATTAGCTGGTTATATGTACTGTTCTTAACATATTTACTCCCAACTTTTATTTTACTTCCTTAAAAAAACGCTCTTCCTGAAATGTAAATAATGTACCCTCTTTCATCCTCTTGTTCTATGTCAGTTTCTCGGGAAAACCATTCCATTTAAAAAAATTGTGCATTAGCCTTTGACAAACTGCTGTCCCAAGAAGCAATATGAGGTTTACATAGTTGGGCATTGGCAATTTTGCACCTGGGACAAACGATAGGAATGTTCTCCTTAAGGACAAATTATTTTGCACCCTATCGAAAAATTAGTTCCTGCATATAACAATAAATTTCTGCATAATGTAATAATTTGAAATTGAACCTTAGGTTTGATTACGCCCTAGGCATAATCCCTCGTACCCTGCCGTTGTACTTCCCTGGGCATAACAGAGGCGTATTATAATCAGCTTGGGCACTGGTGCAAAGTTTCTTTATGTGGGACCCTAGAGTCACTTTTTAAAAATTAATTAGGAACGCGTGCATTAGAAATTTCATCCGTGATAGATTTGTAAAGATTCTCATTTAAATCTATAACGAATAATTGGACGATTTTCTTAGAATTTAGCCAATTTGATCTAGTTAACCATTGAAATTAGCCTATTTAGCCTAATTAATTCTGATAATTCAATACTGTATTAAAAATGTATGCGTTCCAATATTAAATAAGTACTGATATAATTTTGGTACTGTCACAGACATATATAAATAGTGTAGAATATTTTAGGTACATAATAAAAATTAAATTTCTTTGGAAATGCTTACTAACTTATTAAACAAATATTACTGGGGAATAAACAACTGTTTGTTTCCTGATATAAAAAAAATATTCCAACGCATTATACGCAAATCAGAATAGTATATTCACGACAAATATACTATTTACTACACATAATGGATGTCAGCAATATCATTCAAGCTTTCAAAAAGCTCTCCAGAAGGAAACAGTACCTTCTATCCAAAGCAATTTTCTACACTTATAAATCTCTGCTCCATAAATAGAGCACTAACCACATGCAATTTCGCAAATTCTACATAAAACAGCTTCCAAGCATTTTACAGAAAGAAAACTATATTCCTATAGAATATTTAAACGAATTTAAAAATTTACATAAATGCTTACAAATTAAAAAAAATTTAATTAAGCAAACTTTCATTTTATTAAATTAGCGTAGATTCTAACTTTCGATATTTTCATTTCTTCAAATGTTTAAACAATCTTCTTAACATTTGGTTTTCGTGCTCATTCATTTTCTACAGATAAAAAGGGAAGTCTTGATAATCTTTCTTCTGTAATTTTTCTTCTGAGATAATTTTGTTTACAATTTTAATTTGGAAATGAGCGTTCCGATGTTGCTAGAGTTACCGGTAGCATTAAAAAGAGCAACATCTAGAAAAGCGGAAATAAGAGAGTAGTTTTAATAATCAATAAATTAGTCACATTCCTTATAGTACAAATCTTTTCTATTTCCTGTTTCAAGTTAGTCTAGGGTTACCATACGTCCCCCTTTTATTACCTCATGTTCTCCCTGCATTATAAAAAAAGCATGAAATGTCCTCCTTTTTATACAAACTTATAAAGACTTGTTAAACAATAAAATAGAAGTACACTTTTTTGCACTTGCATTTTTAAATTTCTTGCACCCATGACCGCCATATAATTTACTGTTAACTGTGAGATAATTTTTGGTAAATGCAAATCGCGAATGCTAAACTCATTCTGTTTATGTTGTAAAAGTTACTACTTTCTGTAATACTCAATACCAGCAATTTACATGACAGATGAAAAAAAGCATAAGTTTTAGAAAATGACTCATCATCATTATCATCCTCAAGCAGCCATGGGCTACGGAGGTCCAACCAGACAGTGCAATTTAGTTCTCCAAGCAAGTCTGTCCTGAGCTACATCTGCTGCATCTGGACACTGCACACCAATTCTAATAAGGTCCTGTCTGACATTGTCTGCCGACCGCATCCTTGGTCTTCCCCTCTTTCTGAAGCCTTTAGGCACACTGTTCATAACCCTATTCGTCAATCTATATTTCTCTATACTGGCAACATGGCCAAACCAACGGAGTCTCTCTCTGCACAATCTGCTGCTTAAAGGAGGTTGCAGACTCCTTTGCCTAACCTCATCATTAGTTACAAAGTTGAACCACTTAATGCCCAAGATACTGCGTAAGCATTTAGAATCAAAAGAATATAGTTTCCTGTTATCATGTTTACAAAGTGTCCAAGTTTCATTGCCATAACTAACCCTAGAAAGAACAAACTATTATACAGTCTAATTTTAGTCTTTAGGTGTATACCCCTATTTCTCCACACTCTCCATAGATTCTTAAAGGCAGCAATTCCTATTCGTCTGTTAATCTCATGCCGCACATCACCATTATCTGTTACATAGCTCCCAAGATAATTAAACTATGACACCTGCTCAAGACTGCAACCATTCAGATTAACTGAATCACAGCCTGCCTGACCAATTTTCATCACTTTAGTTTTCTCTCTGTTTATAACCAAACCTACTCTACTACCAGTTTCATCAACAGCTCGAGTGAAAGAGTTCATTTCATCAACATCATCTGCCAAAAGGGCTAAATCATCAGCATAATCTAAATCAGAAATTTTTGTATCTCCAGCCCATTTAAAGCCAAAATCTTTTCCTTGAAGTGAATTTCGCATAACATAATCAATAACCAAACTAAAGAGAAAAGGAGACAAAATGCACCCTTGTTGAACACCAGAAGTAATGCTAAACCAATTGCTACAAGCCTTGCCAACTCTCATACATGACTGAGTGTTATTATAGAGAGCTTTCATTATGTTAACTAAGTTGCCTGGTATACCATATGATCTCATATTCAACCACAAATTATGACGATCAACAGAGTCGAAAGCCTTTTTGAAATCAATAAAGCTAGCAACCAAAGGTTTCTGAAACTGTAAACATTTCTCAAGAATTTGCCTAAGTGAAAATATTTGATCCACACATCCCCTACCACTTCTGAATCCACATTGCTCATCTCGCAATTGCCTGTCAACCAGATTCTTAATTCTATTAAGCACAATCATGCAAAGAACGTTTCCTGGAAAAGAGAGTAGGCTGATACCCCTATAGTTATCATAAGAACTGCGATCACCTTTTTTGAAAATAGGGATAATAATAGCTCTGGTAAAATCCTTAGGGACCATGCCTTTATCATAAAAGGTATTCAAAATTTCAGTCATCCAAGTGGTAACAGAAACATTCCCAGCTCTAAGCATTTCAGTAGTAATTTCATCTACCCCTGGGGATTTATGAAGTTTAAGAAAACAGCCAAAATAACTTCAGATTCTGTTATAGGGCCAACATTAAAGCCACCAATGCATCTATCATCATTGCAAACAATGGGAGTAGAACTAACCACATTGTTTAGAACATCACTGAAATGCTCAGCCCACCTAGCCATGACAGAATCCTCACCTTCTATAACCTTACCTTGTTTATCCTTCAATCCCTGTATGCCTGTCCGTTTTCTACCACATAAAACATTAGTAGGGTATTGATTAAGGAATCCCTGCAGTTCTTTCTTTCTGAAATAAGCTCAAGTGCCTTATCACTCAAATAATTTTGCCTCCTCTGCTCCTTTTTTCCTAAAAGAATACTGTTAGTGTCCAAAAGAGCCTGTTTAAAATGGTCCCATTCTTCCTCAACTTCAATAGTAAGCAAACCATGACTGTCATAATGACTAAGTAACCTATCATGGTAAGCTTTGGCTATAACTGAGTCTTTAAGAGCTTCAGTATTAAAAGTAAATTTTTTAACCCTAGCACAACACTTTTTATGTTTAAGTTGCAAGACACTTTTAACAAGATAATGGTCAGATCCAATTTCATCTCCCCTATATGACCTGGTATTCCTAACAGAACTAGCCCATTTGCTGTTAATTAATATATAATAATCATATTCTTATGCAGTCCATCAGGCGAAACCCATGTGTACTTATGTACGTCGCGGTGTTTGTAATAAGTATAAGTTATTCTGAAACCACTGAGTTTACTTACCTGTAGGAGACGCTGCCCATTGCCATTGCAGCTACCAATACCAAAAGGGCCTATCACCCCTTCCCAAAGGTCAGAGTCAGTACCAACTTTGGCATTGAAGTCACCAAGAACAAGGGTAATATCTCCTTTCTTGACAGAATTCAAATTATCCTGAAGTTGTCCGTAAAACCTATCCTTCTCATCCTCATCGGCATCCCCAGTGGGGGCATAACAGCAGATAACATTCAAGTCTTTAACGCTTGTCTGAAATTTTGCTGTAAGAAACCTTTCATTACTCATATCCAGAAGAGTAAGAAGAAACTGAAGAGCTGTAAGAAACCTATCAAAACTCATATCCTAGAAGAGCATCGCTAGCGTGTCTGCTGAGAAGCAGATGCACTCCTTGGTGATGTTTATTATCGTTCCTCCCTGAAAAGAGAAATTTAAGATTATTTTTAAGAATCTGACCTTTATCTGTCCATCTGGTCTCTTGCAAGCCGAGAATATCTAAATTATAACTGTGGAATTCTTGTGTGAGGACATCAAGAGAAAAAGTTCTGTGCAGAGTCCTCACATTCCAACTACGTATGGAGAGAAAATGGTTAGTGGGATGTTTAAAGAAACTATGTTTATTGAGAGAGGGAATGCCGACAATATCAAACAGTCCCCTAATCACAGGCAAGGAACAAAGACCCATTCCCTCACTACTGAAGGCTGAAGCCATCTACACAGACTTCCTCCAATATAGAATTTGACAATGCCCATAGAAGCTAGAGTTCATGTGCCTGCGATGACCTCTGCTCAGGATTATCCACCAGCTGATAAAACATATCCTGTGAATCTATTCACTTGGGGCTGTCAACCGACAAACAAACAGAAAACACAGCGGAAGATTTTCCCTCCACAGAAGCCCACCAGTGCAGCAAAATCAGGATCCATAATCAAGCTCAGAGCCATAATTCAGTCCAGTCCAGTGGGTTTATATGGTCCGCACCAGGACCCTGTGTGGTTGACCACTCCTCAGCAGGGTAGAAAAAAAAGAAAAATAGCCGGAGTTTTCCAGATCAGTAGGCCAAACTAATCTGGCAGCTCTCTTCTTCCGTTCACTTTCACAAGAGAGTATCTCTTTTGAAAGGTACTAACGGTCTGCACCACGAAAAGGCGGGGTCGGACATTAGGTTATGACTACTACGTAATAATTTGCCTCCGCCAACGGATAAATGGGTCATAAAAGTTGAGGGCACTTTTTTTTTTATATGCAATATAAATGACGGCGAAGGATCGAAGAAACTACTACTAACACCGAAGTCACTGCTGACCATTGCCTCATTCAGAGTTGATACAAGAACACAAAATTTGTCTTCTGGAACAGTAGCTATTTACTAACCAGAGCCATAATTCAGTTAAGGCCAAATAACTCTTCATTGCTTATGTATGAATTAAAAACGGGCGTCATATATTTTGAAGTGTATTGAATAATTAAAACTATTCTTTTTTTGACTGAATTATTTTGAAATTAGACTTGTTAGGGAACAACTTATTTTATTTCACAGATTAAAATCATGCTCTTTTCCTCCATTTCTAGCCTCCTTTTAGAACATTGGCATCTAGTAACCCTAAGCTAGTATTAAATGATTGAATCTGATCATCAAATGAAGACGTTAACTTCGATTTATATTCCCTGTTGGGAAGTTCTGCAGCTTCGTTTGTTCCCCATCAATTACTATTTATAAAGTTTTTGGATACAAGGCGACGAAGTTGTCAGTGATCGCATTTAAACTCTTAAAAGTTTTCTACCGTAATGGCTCTGTTGGAAGTAAAATTGAATATCTAGATTTTGAAGCCATTTCGTTCATTGTTAAACTTCTGATTCTTCTTCTTCTTCTTCCATACCTTGGATTTTAAGCACACGAGAAGTCCGAAATCCTGAACCTCACGTTAATGACATCCTTTGTGCACTTTTATTGAATTTATTTTAATTTGTTCCTCGATTCCTAGAAGCTTCATTAATGCAGTGTGAAGCAATTAGGAGGATTTTGAAATGTCAACATCTGGAGATCGCAGAAATTTAGACAGCATCTATCAGAGCCGTATCCGGGGTTCATGATGGAGCCTACGGCAAAAAAAAAATCATAAATAAGCCTTTTTATAATTAAAATATTGACTTTTAAAAATTAAGATACATGTTTTTTTTTTTAAAGAAGAAAACTTAAAAGAAATATATTACAGTAAAAAAAAGTTGTATGTAGTTTTATAATGATTATTCTTACATTTACAAAATAAATCATTACCCTAAAAGAAGATATTCATTTTTTTTTTAATGTTCATTTTCTTACATTTATGATGTCAAAATCATTAAGGACATCATCACAATTTGTCTGTTCAAATAAAGTACTTTCAATAAATAAAAATGAGATAAAAATTTTTGTTCCTTAGGTCATATTCAATAAATAAGCAATTGTTTTCATTTTGTGGTCCGCCTGTAGACATTCAACTTTTTTTGTTTATGGGGGTAAATTAAAAATTGTTTTTTGGGTTAGATAAGTATTGACTAAATATTGGAATTCGCATTTTCCAAATCTCCCAAATGCCATCATTTCAATTTTGACTGTAACAGTGGAAAATGTTTAAAATGCAAAAATAAATTTTGGCTTGAAATTTGATATATTGGTGGTGGAGTGCGATGATCGAAGGGTTTACATTGCCAGAAAAGATTAGCCTCTTCTCCACTGGGGAGAGGGAGAACAAACCTTTTGATTTTAGATGTAAATGAAAAATTGATTTATGTAGGGCTATATATATATATGCTACTATTTGCTACTATATATACTGTATATACACAGTCGTATCAGGATAATATGACCACGTACCAAATAATTGGAATAACCACCCTTGGCCTCGATGACAGTGGTGAGACGGCGTGGCATGGACACAATGAGGCCCTGGAAGGTTGCCAGAGGTACACGTGCCCATTCAGACTCCAGCAGACCACGGAGGTTCCGGAGATGGCATGGTTGTAGGTCCGCACGCCGAACCTGTCAATCCAAATGGTCTCACAAGTGCTCTATGGGATTGATGTCAGGCGATTTCGCCGATCAAGGGAGAATGGAGACATCGCTGCCGTGTTCCTGGAACCAGTCAAACACCACCTTAGCAACATGGCAGGGCACATTATCCTGTTGGTAGACACCATCACCATCATCATCCATCATGAAGGGATGCATGTGGTCAGCGAAGATGGACAGGTAGCCATTGGTGTTCAGAGACCCATCCTGTGGTCCCAGCAGTCCCAGGTCATACCAGGAAAACATCCCCCAGACATGCACACTGCCACCGCCGGCCTGTACTTGACCAAAAAGCATGTCCGGGTGTTGGTTCTCGTGTGTCTGACCCCGTATCCGCCACCTCCCCATCACGTGTGGAGAGTAGAAACCTCGATTCGTCAGAGAAGGCAACCTTTTTCCCACTTCCACTGTCCAATGACGGTAGTCCCGTGCGAACTGCAGGTGTTGTTGATGATGGACCTTAACATGGGCACCTTTAACCAGCATCGACTCCGGAGATCCATGTGTACAGGGTTCGCTCTACTGTTATTGAGGACATGTACCTGGGTGCCGCAGTGTTCATTTGAGTGGTCAATTGCTGCACTGTTATGTGTCGATTGCGTTTACCAGTCGACAGAGGCGAATTGTCCTCTGGGGTCGATGGCCTTTGGGGCTGCACTGTTATGATGTCTGGAGGTTTCTCATTGTGTGCCAGCGGTCTACTCTTGGTACACCCTTACTACAGTACCTCGTGAAGAGCCCACAAAGTCTGCTATTTCCAAGATGCTTCCACCCTTGGCATGGTAGCCGATGATCATTCCTTTTTGAATGTCTGTCAAATCAATACCTCTGCCCATTTTGCTCACGTTATGAACTATGGCTCATCTGTCCTGGCCAGCTGCTTATATCTCCGTGTGGTCGACCTTGTCATGTGCACTCTGTGACGCTCCTGGGTGGGTACACTGTGATTCTGTGGGTGGTCATATTATTCTGATATGACTGTGTATATATGGTACATATAGCGTATATATGCTTTCTCTACGAATATTTGATATCTTGGTGGTGGAGTGCGATGATTCGGGTCTGGATTGAAATATTGGTTTTTAATATTCATTTTATGTCCAAATATATATATATTGAAGCAAGATACGCCATATGTATATATATACCCATATTACTATATACGTTTTCCCAATCATCCATTTGTATAAATTGTTGAATGTTTAAGGATACAATATTCAGAAAATTAAAAACTTCATTTTCATCGAAACGAGCATCACATTATGCCAGAGGTGATATGTTAGTCTTCTACTTTTTATATATTTATGTATGAATAACGCTAATATGTGAAAGATTTATAAGCATATGCAGTGGTGCAAATGAGGGTGGGGGGGTACTCGATAGCACGGCTAACCAATAGTTCTGAAAGTGAAGAAAAAAACTTGCTGTATCCAGCATAACATACACCATTTTATATAAACGTCTAAGGGCTGCGCCATTCTCAAACACGGCGCATGGAGCAAGAAAATAATCTGACATCTTCAGAGGTTTTTTTTACCTCGGAAGTATCGATGTATTTTGCATTTCCTCTGGTTCAAAAATCCTATTTTCAGTGCTGTGTATATGTGAAAATATCATTTGGCGCCCAACTCTCATGGCGCCTATATCCGGGCCATATTGGCCATAGCCTAGATAAGGCTCCTGCAGGGCCGGAATTCAGCATAAGGTAACTAAGCTACAGCTTAGGGCCTCACGATATGAGGGGCCTCAAAAAAATGTATTTCAAGCTTTACTGCATTACGAAAAATTTTTTGATATTTAATCTGATGTGCAAACACTGTTCATCTTTGCTTACCAATATTAGAATAATGTTTACACTATACCAATTTCGTGTTTATTTTTCAATGTTACCCTAAATCAGAATAGTTATATATATATATTTCAACTTTCGAATTTTTGGCGCCTCTTTAGGTCAAAGTTCGGCCCTGGGCTTCGGCATCTATTAATTGCACAATTTTTGAGAATGCTTTTTAGGAGAAAACTGTTAGAAAATATCTGTCAGTACATTTTTATTAAATCCTGTTTTCTAGACCCACCGGCGCTATTTAACCGATCTTTGGTATTTCTTTTGTAGAACAGATGTGAAATTGCTCTTTTTCCTTTTGCGAATGTTTCCCCTGCTCTAATGACGGCACACGTAAAAAGATATTTGCTCTCAGTGCTTATAAATTTTTAAAGAACAGTAAACTTCCTTGTTTTTACTTTTTATGCCCTCTTTAGTTCAGGGCCCTGGTGCAGCCGCAACATCTGCACCACTGGATGAGACGCCTCTGGGCATAAATCTCTGCCACATTTCCCAATTACTCCAAACAATGTAAACCAAAATCGTAAGCTGCTAGACACAGAGATAGCTGTAACAGGTGGCGACATCTCGTGCCGGACAGTGCAAATAAAGCTTCTGTTTTCGCACATTACAAAAAAATTTTAAACCCAAAATTAGCAGTTGCGAGAAATTTCAATTAACCGAGTCAAGAGCGGAGCCAGAGGAGGGGTCCACGGCGGCCATGGCCCCTAAAAAGACGCGATTGTTATTTTTTTTTTCTTCAACAGGCAGCCTTTTTTGCATTCCTGAAAGTATTACGGGAAATGGACAAGGCTACCATTTTATTTTCACTCTGATGTTAAAAAGGATCTCGATTACTAAATAATGAATTAGTAAATAGGTTCTTTGTGGGGACAAAATCCTTTATATATCCCTAAATGACCCCCTACAGACTTGAGATTTATGATCGCCCATCAGCGACTGTAAATGATGTGATAACGGACGAAAGGAAATTTCCAAATCACTGAAATTTGGGATAAACATGTATAAAAAAAATTTCAATTTACGTTTTATTCAGAAAAAAAGGATCATTTCAGAATCTATCGTCCTTTTTTTGTCATAAGTTGTTGGTTCCGATTTGCACGGTTTTGATCGAGGTATGGGTGTACCGCAGAGGTATGAATGAGAGGAGATGCCCTAATGCACTTTCCCTGTCTAAGGTCATGATGCCGCCGCAGCAGAGTGGTGGCCATGTTGATACCTCCAAACAAACGTTCTACAAAGAGATAAATTTGAATAAATGGAATAATAGCAAAAGAAATGATTAAATAATTTTTGAAATTCTATTGATATATGTAGCCAGTAAATAGTTGAAATGATTTATTGCTTTAAACATTGATAAACTGCTCATAACAAATACTAATAACTACGTATTATACAGGGCACCTAGAGGGCGGGACCTATATATATATACTTTATACAGGGCACCTAGATGGCACGGACCTAGAGGATAAAGGTTACGGAGGCAAAAAATTTCTAAACTTGTGCATATTCCATGAATTTTTCCAGAAATGTTTAAGCACCCTTTTTTAAAGACAAAACAAAGAGGAAAATATCATAATGTAGTGGAATCCAGTCTATTGACAACACCAGTCCCCCCCCCCCTCTTTTTACCTTTTATACGGGTCGTTGCATAATCCCCCCCATTATTTTGATTATGGGCCTGGCAATATACAATGGCGGAACTAAATTTTCAAAATCACAATGCAACATGCTGAATGTTTTCTATGTTAATTAAACTTTTTTCTTATTTTAGGAAAAAAAATTGGATTCAATGAGATTAAAACCAATAATCTACAAATCATAACAGTAGCAATATTTTGGAAATTTTATGTAATTTAATCTCTGGTGGGGACAGAATATAAAATATACCAGCATTGCATGCAACAAAATATGTTTCCTCCGATCTTTTCTCTTGCTGGAAAACAAACTGAGAAGAACATGCTAAACAACTGTGATACTCGCTGTTTAATACAATTTTGATCTTGTTGAAATTTCAATTTGTATGTCATCACTTTGAGATTTATCTCTTCTAAAACCTCACCCTGCTCTCAGTGAGAAAAGGGACACTAACAGCTTGAAATGGCCTTGAAAATGCCGTCCATCTTATGGGACGTTGAGCCATAATCCCATATGCAGCAGAACCATTGAGGTGTTTTGCATCTGAGCAACGCCTTTTTTTTTCACATTGAGCTAAATGGCCAGGTCACAAGGACATCAATAGCTCAGAGGAGGTTGGGGGAAGGATCCCAGAGCACAGTCGTTAAGAGACAGATGGCACTCTCTCTTTAAGGCCATTCAGTGTGTTCTCCAATGTGCACAGTGTATTGCTCTCCTGTACATGGGGACATGGCTTAATGTTCCGTCTGATGGATGGCAGCCTTTCCAAGCCCATTGGTGTCCCCTTTCTGAGAGAGAGCAGCTTTGGGGTCAACATATGAATTTCAATGTTGAAACATTTGGGACTCGAACCAGGGAAGTATATTTTTTTACAATGAATGAATTATTCCTTATATTTATATTGACCTGAGAAGGCCAACCACATAAATCATATATGGATAATTTAGTAATATGAATATAAAAAGCAAAATTTTTAAAATGCGCATTTTTTAAAATTTTCGTAAAATATGCAAAGCAATTAAATTTTTTTTTCTTAACAGATGCCAATTTGCCTTAACAATGCCCCAGATTACCAATTTTGTGCTAAAAATTAGTGAAACTAAAATCTGTATCCAAATTACTTGCGGAATGAAACGAAACTAAGTAATATTTTTTAAAAAATAAGCTATGAATAATCTATAATATAATAATATAATATGATAATTTTAGTAACAATAGCTAAAAAAACTGAAAGAATGAAACCAACTTTTTTTTAGATTTGCTTTTGGTAGGACATTTGAGCCTATTTCATCAGCAAATTTCCTCTATCTACTGGAAGAATTGCCATCCATCATATTGTACATTACACCATGGTCTTGTGTGGAAAAAAAGTCGCACCCTGTACACGTTAGGCGAAGCGCTTGATGGGAAGCTTCCATCTGTCTCCTAACAGATGGACTTATTGCCTAACCCAGTGGGTCACTTTAGCCAATCTTCTCTGAGCCCTTGGTGTCCTTGTGACATAGCCATTTACCCCATTGTGTGCAAAAAAGTGGCGCTCAGGGGTGAAATAAAAGGCAAAATCCTCTGCGAATTTGTAAAAAAATGCACTCTGAAATTCCAGAATCAAATGAAAATATCTTTAATGGAATATTATAATTTCTTGCTTAAAGCAAATATATCTGCTTTAATCAAGATCCTGAACAAAAATTTCAGTTATCAAATGAAATTGTTTACTGAAGCATTTCTAAACATGCATGTCATTTAATGAGAAAGAAACATATTCTTTCTTGAAATCAAGCATGTCTTAAAATTTAAAATGAAAACTAATATTAAAATTAAAAAATCATGTTCATATTTAATCATTGATTCATTAATGCAATAAACCTAAAGAAATGAGGAAAACCTGCTTAAATTCAGGAAGATTTCTAAACAGAATTAAAACTCATATTTCATAACTGCATAAATCAACAGAAAGATGTGTCCACGTTTTATCATTTATTTTAGTTTGATAAATTTACTAGTGAAATATAATCCCGGTACCTGTTTTGAAGGGTGATTTGTACAGGATAATGCTGAACAGGAAGGCATAATATAAAAATCGCGAATTGTTAACTTTTTTTACAGAGCAGAAATTGTTCTATTACTATAGATACAGCTACTGTTTTGAATAGACAACATGCTGCCGCGCAGTGGCTCTAGGGTCAACTTTAAGTGCTTAGGGCGTCTCCTTTTCCTTCCTTCCTACATGGAGTGTACCTTGCTTCTGGAGCTAACTTACTTACTTAACAAATCTTCATTTGAATCTTCTCACTACCAGGATTCCGGAGCTAACACTTGGCCAGAAGTTGCAGATGCATGCGCGGCCACCACTACACACCGCTCTATTAGACTCTAACAATAACAGCTTTAAAAGAGTTCAAAATTATGCGGTTAATAAAAGAATCAAATGTTAATCTACAAACATCAAAAAATTCTTTATATCGGCCAATGAAAAAATATTACAATGACGGATTGATTAATTAATTTCATTTATATTTATAAAAATAAATTTTGTAATACAAACAGATAACAATAGAGCAAGTGTTAATCAAAGAATCACAGTATGTAGAGGTGTCCCTGAACGACTTCATTAACTCTGCATGGTGATATTCCTCTTCATGAAAGGACCAATTATGCCCAAAGAACTATGCCTGTGTGAGGTATAGTTTTCGAGTAAAACTAATCTAAAGATTTATAATATCTCATCCACTTATAACCAAACGATGAGTTTACAAAACGCACCACCTTATCTGCAGTATCATTCTCTGTGAGAGTGCGCACAGCTTCCACATGCGAATTAGATTCCTATTGACATGAATCCTGTGCCTGGTATAAAAAGGTGTTGATGCACACCTTGCTAAGTAACATCATGTTAGATCGCATATGCATTCTATTCAAGAGTACTATGACATATATCTGCTCTTTGGAGTGTGTTATGGGAATGACTTTCGCACTGCAGGGAGTATGGGCATCATTACCCAACATGTCATTATCCCGATGCCAACATTATCAGATAGTTGAATTTTCCAGTGCTTCCGAGACACAGGAAATATGCTTCCTACTACAAGTCTTTGTGACACTGGTTAGACAACCGATGTGCAGATCCCAGCACAGTAGAAAGTTATACTGATGAGGATTGCTACACACACAGAGCATAGAACACATCTACTGAGCAGGCACCTTTGAGTATAGAATATTATCCACAGAATTCTGGAAAGGGAAGGCATTCACCCATTCTATTCCATGCGAGTGCAGGGTGTGAAGCGTGTCAGCTTTCAAGGCCATGCTCCATTTTGTTAATGGTTATTGCACCAACATGAGGCAGATGAGAGTTTAATTGGACATGTATTGTGGACACAAAATGTGTTTCATATGTGACAGCTTTTCAACTGCACAACAGACATTACAATCCACGTCACCCATCCAAAGCAGTCTCAGGTCCATTGGTGGGAATATTGGGTAATGGCATTATTGGCCCATATCTTCTGCCAGATAAGCTGACTGGATAAGGCTACCTGGTGTTTCTATGTCACATACTCCCTGAATATCTGGATGCTGAACCATTAGTGGTACTATGTAATTTTTTGATACAGCATAAAGGGACACCAGTTCATTTTAGTGTCGATGTCTGAGAGTGGTTGGATATTGTCTAACCATGTCATTGGATTGGACATGGTGGTCCTGTTCAATAATCAGCCAGATCACAAGGTATCTTGCTGTTGGATTTCCCCTTAATTGACCCCTCACTATTCATATGTGTCCAGTCATCCATTTGCTGATGCGCACTGGAGTGCATCCAACTGAGGGGTGCCACTTCAAACACCTGCCACTGTGATAAATTAGAAATTCCCACAACACAATGTTTCTATTCGATGCATCCCGTGCATACTGTACTAGTTTTCTTCCATGTACTTCGATTTTTTTCAGTAACTAGAAATTGTAGATATATTCAGTTCTGCCACTGCAGTGATGCTTTCACCCTATGTCATTACATACCATTCATGTTGCGTGAACTTCCATTGTGAACCATTGCAAAAAAGTACATTTGGTTGCAAGCAGATGTATGTCAGCAATCTTTAGACTCGTTGTACTCGGAAACTACCACTCACACAGGCATTGAACATCACCTCCCGTAGAGGAATCTCAGCATGCAGAGTTTTGGAGTCCTTTGGGGAAATCCTGTATACATACAGGGTTTTTTCAAAATAATGGAAACACTGACAGCCAGTGGAGTATATGCAATGCGCCGTATCCAAATCACAGGGACGACGTCACCTGCGATGTGTGGTACATAAAGGGGAGAAGATGATGTTGGCTATCATTTAGCAGTGGTACATGTGCAAGTGAAACAGTTGTTGTGGTGTAATTGTCGACAATGTCAGATCTCAGTGACCTCCAAAAAGGAATGATCATTGGTGCGCATCTTGCAGGAGCTTCAGTAACCAGAACGGCGGAAATAGTAGGTGTAACATGAGGAACTGTATCGAAGATTATGACTACATCAAAAAGTACAGGGCGTTGCCTCCAAACGTGCAAATTGTGGATGTCATACGAAATTGTCAGATAGAGATCAGTAAACGTTGGCACGGATTGTACAACTGAAGCACAAGACTAGGGCACTGCAAATAGAAGCAAGTTAAACACCAGTCAGAATGATCCATTTCCGTCATAACAGTTCGTTGAGAACATCATCATGCAGATATTTATGACTGTACTGCAATCCACAAACCTCTGATTACCAACATCAATGCAACAAAACGTGAAAGGTGGTGCGAAGTACATAAAAACTGGGATGTTAAAGACTAGCAACGTGTCACCTGGTCTGATGAATCATGCTACACATTGTTTCCCACTACTGGTAGAGTGTACGTCTGGCGAAAAATTGCAGAAGCGTACCACTATGGTACCACCTCGACTGTTTGGTTCCAACTGTGAAGCATGGAGGTGGATCCCTGATGCTGTGGGGTACCATATCATGGCATTCCTTAGGGCCATTAGTTCTTCTGCAACACCATGTTGCATTCGCAACGTATAAATCCATTCTCAGGGACCACCTGCACCTAATGTTGCAGGCATTGTTCCCTAATAAACATTCCTGGTTTCAAGCGGATAATGCCCCCTTGCATTGTGCAAAACGTGTCAAGTTAAGATTTGCAGAACATGAGGATTAAATACAGCAGCTACTTTGGTCACCTCAATCTCCAGACCTCAATATTATTGAACATTTGTGGGAATATCTGGAGAGCAAGGTAAGATACCACTTTCCACCTCCAGCATCACTGGCACAGTTGAGCCATATTTTACTGGAAGAATGTCCCACATTCCATTACTGTGTGCATGACTTGTATAAGTCTTTTCCACGTCGAATTGCTTCTGTTCTGAACTCCCGAGGTGGGCCTATAGCTTACTAATAAAATGTTCTCCACATTTTATTATCCATTATTTTGATAAACCCCTTCATATGCACAATGATAAAAATGAAACACAAATAAACAAAAATAGCTGAACAATGAGAATAGAACATGATCATAACATGGTGGCCTCTCAATTGGAATGGCTGTTAGGATGGCCTCTCAATTGGGATGGCTGTTAGGGTGGCCTCTCAATTGTTTTGACTGGAGTGATGAATTACGATTTAAACTTCATCACGCCGATGAGAGACTGAGGGTATGGCGCCAACCCTATGAAGCTATAATAAGCAAAAATATGGTAGACAAGGAATTCTGCTAATTGGACAAGTCATATATATACAGGGTGAATCTGAAAAAGTGGGCTAAACTTTACGGGGTGGTAGAACGCATCTATACGAGCAATATTCGTCATAGAATGTATGGTCGGAACGCAAGCGGTGAGAAGTTAAAAGGTAGTTTTCCACTGTCACATTTAAAGAATGAACACAAGAAGGAGAGGAGATACTTCAGAAAACATTTTATTAACAGGAATGTAATTGAGGTACATGCTCAAAGAAATTGCTCAAAAGAGCTGCCGCCAGCTGTAATGCAGGCTTCACACCTGCGGGATAGGGACCGACGCACATTTGCGAAGACACCAGGCATTTCCCAGGCATTCTAGTCCTGGCGACTAGATCCATATCGGTTTCAATGGGGCACTCGTAGATTAGGCTTTTCAAGTGCATATCCGCCATTTCGTGGTTAGTATAACCAGCCATCCTCTCGGCAATCCACGGTAGAAATGCCGTTGGGTGCGAGGACCGACCCTTTTATACCATTTCCAACGCCACCTATCGGCTCGTCGTTTGCATTCCGCCCATACATTCTATGACGAATATTGCTCGTATAGCTGCGTTCTACCACCCCGTAAAGTTTTGCCCACTTTTTCAGATTCACCCTGTATATGGAAGCGGAAGTTGATAATAATATTCAATTGATAAGCAAAAATATGGGTAGACAAGGAAATTCTGCTAATTGGACAAGTCAATTAGCAGAATCAATCGTTGGTGTGAACCACAACTGATAGAAAACTATTTCAAATGGACTGCAGTGCCTACTAATGTAAGGCCCGCATTGATAATTTTCTCTCAGTTCCTGTCTGGTTAGGACAACCATTGTTCTCTGCTTATTTCGTGGCTTTCAACAGATGATGGAAAAGTTACTTTAAACTTTGAATTTAAACTTTTAAATGATTTGAAAAGTTACCTAAGTTAGTTGCTTTACAGTATTGAGAAGCTGTAAAGTAACAGTAAAAGAAAAAAGTTTCGATTTAGTTACCTGACGAAACTGTACCAATGATGTACACTGAAGTGCCATTGAATTAGGGATAGCAACCTAGTAATGTGTTGTACATCCTCTGGCACTGATAACGGCTGCTACAGGGCGAAGCAAGGACTCCACAAGCTTGCATAAATGTTCTGCAGGTATGGCGACCCATGCATCCTCCAGTGCTGTCCACAATTCTGTCAAGGTCGTCGCTGATGGGACACCGGCTCGAACACTCTGCTCGACGGCATCCCAAAGATTTTCGATGGGATTTAAATCTAGGATTCTAGGTGACCAATTCATTATTTTAAAGTCAGGAAAATGTTCCTGCAACCATGCAGTAGCCAACCTGGACCTGTGAGATGAACAGTTGTCTTGCTGGTAGACGCCATCTTCATTGTGATGGGTGATGGCCATAAATGGGTGCAAATGGTCAGCCATGAGTTCTACGTACCGAAATGCATTGAGAGTCATTGGTACACGTACCAATGGTCCCATTGACGTCCATCTGAAGACACCCCAGGCCATCACTGAGCCACCAATAGCTTGTACTGTTCCAACCTGACACACAGGATCCATAGCTTCATGTGGTTGGCGCCATACCCTCAATCCCATCGGCGTGATGAAGTTTAAATCGGAATTCATCCCTCCAGGCTATCCATTGCCAATTTTAGATGGTCCAGTTTTGATGTTCTTTAGCCCAGACAAGGTGTTGAGCCCGGTGTCATGCTGTTAGAAGTGGGACTCTCATAGGTTGGCGGCTCCCAAAGCCAACACAATAAAGTGAGCTTTGCACAGTCTGGGCACTGACTTCCTGGCTGCAATCTGCATTCAGATGAGAGGTGATTTCAGATAATGTCTGCCCCCTATCAGTCCGTACGTTGCAGATCAGACAGTGAAGCCCACGATCAATCAAGGCCGGTTGTCCTTTGCAGTTTGGGGGTGCTTGCTTCTTTGCTGGAATTTTCATATTACCAGAACACTCTTGAAACTGTTGTACAAGAAAATCCAGGTTCATTGACAATTTCAGAGATCGCGTGTCCAATCCTTCGAGCACCTACGATCTGCCCTCTGTCAAATTCATCTAAATCCCACGCCTTTCCCATTATGCTTCTCACGATGAATGCTTGGGGAAGCCAAAGTTGACTGCTATATATGACCAGAGTTTCAGCCACGGATTCGCGGAAATGCGAGACTTTCTGTACTGAATTTGGATAACGTCTTCTATCCCTAATTCAATGGCACTTCAGTGTACAATTTTCAGTCTTAATATACTATGAAAATAACGGTAAAGCTACTCAGGTTTGAGTGCCAATAGTGTTGAAATAGCAGGAAAAACCTACCAAATTAGTTACTTTATGAATCATTTGCATTCACTCATACAATCCTAATGGTACATCGTCTAGAAAATCAGGGAGTATGTCACATAGAAACACCAGTGTCTAGCATTGTCAGTCAATCTATCTGGCAGCACATATAGGCCAATAAAGCGGTTATCTAACAACCTGCCCATACATAGACAGACCAACGGATCTGATGCTGCTGTCGGTTGGTGACATGTGGATGTCACCTTGTTATGATTAAACGTACATTGAAAGTTTCATTTATATATATTTGTCTCAAACCTATCTCTGGTTATCAATCTCAGATCTGATTCTGTTATCAATAGAAGAAATTGAGTCGTTATATTTATACCTATGTGATTTCTATCAGATACATTATTAAAGATGAAAGAACTAGAAATAGCTATCCTAACTGATACACCGTTATCTGAAGTCAAACATTCTTCACGTACTTCATGTTTTAGTTCACTATGATATTTCACGCAGCTAATACGTCATCTACAGTTTTGCAAATTGTCGTTCCTTCTGTTGTACCCCAAACATGTAAGGATTTACCATTGGCAAAAGTTGTGGTAGAAAGGCAATCACCACTTTCTTAAACAAAGGAAGGGTGGTTTAGTTTTTGATATTGAAGAGATTTGGGCTTAGCGTCATTAGCTAGCAGACAAATGCCATCTGGGAATCTCCTTTTTCTAACTGTAGGGGGACATTTCTGTATGTCATTGCTGACCAGTGAAACTAACTATTGTCGTTGATACACTTGGTTCACATGATCCCAAGGGAACAACTCGCCCAAAGTTGCCTTTATCTGGTTCACGCGGTTTTGGTCATTAGAGGGGCGAATAAGTTGTAAAGTTTCGTGCTGCCCTGTGGGTGGAAGTTCAGTGGTGCTAACGGCCGACATTTATTGTTGACATACCCAGACTCCACAATGTCTATTTTGCCACCCAGACTTTACAATAACGATTTTGCCACCCAGAGCAAAGTTGAATACCTGCTGTCCCTTTCTTCAGATCTGTCATTAGTTCGGTCAATTTTATAGCAGCTGTGGTTAGCTTATTGGCAAATTTGCATCATGGTAAAATACAGCTGCTCCTGGATCTTTCAGTTCTAACATCTTTTGGTATGACTCAGATGTTTGCATACACAAAAAGGATCAGAACATAACTACGACAAGAATAGAATACATGAATTTATTTTTTGGAGTGTTTTGGGGATTAGATCTTCTGTAGTTCTTAAAATTCCCTCATATAATTTTGTAGTTGAGTTAAATTTTTATATTTCTTATATTTTATTTTCTTGTTCGAGATGGCTTTCCACAAACGAAAAATTTTGATGGGAGAAGAAATTATGAACATTTTATTTGCAATTTATTGTTCAGAAAATGAAGTCAACGAATTCAGATTACCTGAAGAAGCGAATGAGGTTTCGACCGCAATCGACAAAGAATATTCAGCTGCACTGAATGGCGAGCAGGAAGGATTTTTCAACTCAACCAAAAAAAGTGCTGATAGAGGACGCGATTTTAGTGAAATTTCATGATCTAACCATATCACTAATGAATCAATGACCTGGAATGCACATGAAAATGGAGATGGACTAGTTCATAATCTTTCAGTAGGATCGGAATCCTTTGGAATTTTATAATTACTTCTGAATGATTATATATATATTATTGTGTGAGTTGAGTGAATTGCTGATGAACAAGACAAACCAATATGTTGACCATCTAAAGCAGGCCCACTCAATCTGCGTCTGATGATACACACACAAAAAAATACTGAATCTGGCTTATTTCTTCCAATTATTCGGCCAAACATATTTAGGTGCATAACTAAATTATTTTGCTATTCCTAATATTAATTAAAAATGTAAATTTATGTTTCTGATCAAAATATTTCCTTGATTCCTTAAAAGTAGTTTTCTTTTTCTAATTCCTTTGACATGTATGTTTCGTTTTTAGGCTGAGAATTCTGCCCTGCTACTCACTCAGAATATAGTTTTTTTAATGCCTCTTTAATAAGTTTGAGTCGGACAGTCCTGATCTAAAGGGAAACAAAAAATCTAAATTGGCACCCTATCGCTAATATTAATGAAATTTGGGAATTCTTCAGTATTATTGTTCTGATAATCCCATTTTGGGAAATCAAATGACCAAATGAATCATGCTTCTTCATCGTTTTTTGATAATCCTTAAGTATTTTATCCTGTGTGATTGAAGTTTTGCGGCCCCACAAGCGTATATATAACGCATTTAATAGATTCGTAAACGTGAATCAATTTTTTCCCCGTTCATCTTCAAACTGCACCCCCACCTCCCTTGAATCAGCCACGGCACTGCAGATGAAATCGTGCATTTTGCAAACTTATTAATCATGGGTCTGCCAGAATATGTGTTTGGTTGTAAGCAAATGTGTTCAGAAACACCATGTCTTTACTCCAAGGCTTCGAAACACTTACCCTATTCTTATATGTTTATACCAGAAAGCAAACGATGCCTTTGACACCTGTTGATTTCTAGACTGTCACTCCAAACCCTATTTGACCATGAATGCCACACCAGATCTGAAAATCCCTCTCATTTCTGAGTTATATCATCGGAAGTTGCCCTATTCACCAATTTTTAGGTCTTCAGCACTGGTACATTGGAATTTGACTTTTGACCTTCAAATATCTATCAAACTCAAAATTTGGCATTATTTCTGAGATCTACGACTGTAAATATCCCAGACACAAATTTTTAGCCTTCTACCACCAACAGATCGATAGTTGACCTTTGACCTTGAAAGACACATCGCATCCAAAATTTTACATTTTTGATATCTATGACACACAATATCCCTTGTCATCATCATCCTCAAGCAGCCACAGCCTGGTCCAACCAGACTGTGCAATTGAGTTCTCCAAGCATATCTATCCTCAACTACATCTGCTGCATCTTGCCACTGAGTTAACAAGATCCTGTTTGACATTATCTGCCCACCACATCTTAGGTCTCCCCCTCTTTTTGAAGCCTTTAGGCACACTGCTCATTACCCTATTCGCTAATCTACAGATATGCATATGGGCAACATAACCAAACTAACTGAGTCTCTCTGCACAGTGTGATGCTTAAACGAGGTTGCTGACTCCTTTGCCTAACGTCGTCATTACTTACAAAGTTCAACCACCTAATGCCCAAAATACTTCTTAAGCATCTAGAATCACAATAATCAAGTTTCCCGTTATCTTGTTTACACAGTGTCCAAGTTTCACTACCATAACAAACCCTAGAAAGAACCAAACTATTATACAGTCTAATTTTAGTCTTTAGGTGTATATGCCTATTTTTCCACACTCTCCATAGATTCTTAAAAATCCCGGCAGCAATCCCTATTTGCTTGCTAATCTCATGTCTCACATCACCAGTATCTGTTATATAGCTACCAAGATAATGGAACTGAGATACATGCTCAAGACTGCAACCATTCAGATTAACTGAACCACAGCCTACCGAACAAATGTTCATAAACCTAATCTACTACCAGTCTCATCAACAGCTCGAATGAAAGAATTCATCTAATCAACATCATTTGCCAAAACGGCTAAATCATCAGCATGTTTAAATCAGAAATTTTCGGATCCTCCAATCATTTTAGGCCAAAATCTTACCTCTGCAGTGAATTTCGCATAACATTATCAATAACTAAACTAAAGAGAAAAGGAGATAAAATGCATCCTTGCCGAACACCAGAAGAAATGCTAAACCAATTGCTTCAAGCCTATCAACTCTCACACATGACTCAGTGTTATTATAGAGAGCTTTCATTATGTTAACTAACTTGCCTGAATGTCATACGATCTCACAATCAACCACAAATTATAGCGATCAAGAGTCAACAGCCTTTTTGAAATCTCTAGGAACCAACAGTTAGCTCTCTAGCATTGATAGATATAAATTTGACCTATGACCTCGAAATACCCTCCAAATACCATTGGTAGATCAAGGTTTGACCTCTACCTGACATCTATTTGACGTCGAAGGAGACTTCGGAGGTCACATTTTGGATTTTTCCCGAGATCTACTATCCGGATTACCCGGAGGTGCGAATTTTCATAGGTCTACCATATCTTCATCTCATTTATAATTAGCGTGATCCCCTGGAAGCCGTCAATCACTCGCAATCTACTGCATATATATATTAGATAACGCAATTTTTTTAGTGTATTTTAAAATAATAAATCAAATGAGTTAACCAATCCGTTATTCTGGCATATGTATTTTTTCCATTGGCCTACATAAAGAATTGTCCCTTTTTGTAGACTCAAATCTGATTCTTTAATTAACCCCATAACATTGTGGTGCAGGTGTGATCATAATCGTTGTTCGCAAACTTTCAGTATTACCGAAATTTATCTTAATCCATAATCATAATATAGTAATCTAATTAAGAATCAAATACTCAGTTTTTCCTCCAGTATAAAAAATATATCCCCAAACGAATAAATATCTCGAATATGTAAAGTTAAACACAATGTTACTATAGCATCGACGAGGTATAGAATAAAACTGTGATAATCCCATTTTTTCCACACGACCTATGTTTAGTCATGATATTAGCATGTGAGCTCATCTCAATGTGTGATCTTCGACACAGAGTAGAATTCGGAATAAATTGCTTGCCACATGATTAAAAAAACAAAACACAAAACCTCCAATCAGTAAGTTTAGGCTTGTGCCTCTAATTTTGTTCAATTTCCATTTTGAAAAATCGTTTATAAAATTTATTTGAAAGAAAATAAATCTCTCCTTTTTTTTTAAACTCTATCAAAGAAAATACAGTTGACAACCGAAGTCCTTCCAACGTTCAAGCACGTATGTATACAAAGTAAATTCACCTACGGTTTGGATATTTAACTGCTGCATTAACAGTTTTCAGTGTGGTTCATATTCTGGGCATTGTATCAAATTGTGTGTCACAGTCTCTCTCTGACTACAATGAAAACAACTGAGGATATCTTCTCTTCCAATCCCAAACAAAAAGTCCCGTTCTCACCCTGTATAACCTAGTTAATCATTTTCTTCTCATATTGTCTATGATAGGAGAAATATTAGATTCTCTATCTCATCTGATAGAATCTGAAGAATATGTATACGTGTATACGAGTATAATGATTTAAGAAAAACTATGTTCCATAATTTTAATCTGTTCCTTAATTTATGAATTATTTCTTTTAATGTGGAAGGCACTATCTTCTTGGAGACCTGTTTGAAGAACATATCAGCCCTGTCATTTCCTTGAATGCAACTGCGGACAGGGACTAATTAAAAAAAGGAAATGAAGTTTTTGGCTAGTGAATCAGTGCTAATTATCTGAATTTGGTAAAGTACTTTGTTATTATTTGATCTTTCTGATTTCCTTGTATAAAATGAAGTGCTGGCCTGTCCTCCAATAAAACTGATTTTTGGTAACCTGAGTGTTATAATTTCTTCAAGGCAATTTAATATTACAATTACTTCAGGAGTAGTAGAATCTCCCACATCTGAAAGTATGATCGCATCCAAAAAACCTTAAGCAGTTTTCAAAATTGCAGAGGCAGCAGTATTAGTATTGGAATCCTATGACTCATCTACAGGGTGATTCAGTTAAGCATGTACAAATTTCTGGGAGGGGTAGGTTGCACAAAGATGAATCAGAATCATATAGCAATGCAGGGTCAGTAACGGAATCTTCACGTGGTAGATGGCGTTTGTTCGACGTGGTAGATGGCATTGTACAGTCGCGGTACTGCGCAACGTCCTAGCAGGTAACCGTCATCGCAAACCACCCGCAGAGGTAGTCGGATGGCCGATTACACAAACGCAGAGTTGGCCAATATGCATCTCGCATACAGGGCTGCAGACTGCAACAGGTGAGCTGCTGTACACGTGTAACAGGAACGGTACCCAATGAGGCATACTCCCAACCACCAGATGTTTGCATGGCTGCATCAGGGGTTATGTGACACTGGTTCCTTCCAGAGACCTGCCAGGTGTCGGGAACGATGGGCATGGACCCCTGACATGAAGGAGAATGTGCTAGGTCATGCAGAAGACATTCCAAGTGCCAGTACTCGAGCAATCACCCACCGGGTCGATCTTTCCCAATCCACCGTATGGAGGATTATACACGATAACCAATTGCATCCATATCATGTGCAGCGTGTACAGACACTGAAGCCTAAGGATTACCCACAGTGCATTGCATTTGCGCAATGGTACCTGCAGAAGAGTGCAGCAGAACCCCAATTTCCTGCTTCTGTGCTGTTAACAGACGAGGCATGCTTTAGACAGGAAGGTAGATTCAATGCACGTAATGTGCATGCATGGGCGGTGGAGAACCCCCATGCTACACGAACACGTGCAGCACAAAACCGTTTTGCTGCAAATGTTTGTTCCGGCATTATTAGGGACCACTTAATAGGCCCATACCTCATGCCTGTTCGTCTGGATGGAAGGAGTTACCGAATATTTCTGAAGGACATCTTGCCAGAACTGTTGGATGAACAACAGGTCCCTCAGTCGCTGCGCCGTGCAATGGGGTTCCAGCACGATGGAGCCCCTGCTCATTTCAGCCATGAAGTTCGTCAACACTTAAACGTGACATTTGGACAACACTGAATTGGGTGTGGTGGTCCCATTCATTGGCCTCGAAGATCGCGGGACCTATCATGCCTTGATTATTTCTTCTGGGGTTACATCAAAGGACTGGTGTTCAACACTCCCAATTGAAAGTGCTTAGGACCTTGTCACACGCATCTTCGTAGCTGCCTCGGAAGTCCGAGACACGCCAGGAAAGTTCCAGAATGTACGTGATTCCATGCGTTGACAATGTCAGGCATGTGTTACAGCTCATGGTCACAACTTCGAACACCTTCTGTGACCTCTGTGCATTTCGCAAATGTACCTATTGTGATTAATAAAACGCATTTTTTTCACTAACGTGCTGCTCTTTCATTCACGTCCTCTCTGTACACTAGGACATATTGATGCCGTTACCGACCCTGAAATGCTCTATGATTCCGATTCGTCTTTGTGCAATCTACCGCTCCCAGAAGTTTGTACACACTTAACGAAATCACCCTGTATATTAGATTTGTGTGAATAAATAACAAAAGGAATATAAAATACAAATGTGTAATCCATTCGTCATTGAAAGAAATTTTGAAATGGATGTTCCCTTGATTGAATATGTCAAATTAGAACAAAGGTCACTGATATATTTTTGCCACTGGTTGTTGATTTTTCTTTTCTTTTTTGATAGCTCAACAAAGAATGAACAGTAAAATTTATTTTGTGATCCTTCAAAATAAATTTAAACCAAACATTTGTTCCAAGAGGAGAGGGTTGCTGAGTAAAAGATTATTATCCCTCGATGACAATGTAAGATCCCATACCGCATACTACCATCCAGACAGGGACAACCATAACTAAATTTAGTTTTGTTACTGTCTTATAGATATATTCTTTATAGCCAAGATGTTGCTTCTAATTATGTTTTGTTTAGACACTAAAAAAATGTTTTGAATGCTACAGTTTCAGTGATGATAAGCATGTCAAATAAATGGTGCACAAGTAGTTGTGCTATCTCCATAAAATGCTTATAAATAATGTACACCGAACAGCCAAAACATTACGACCAGTGCATCTTTATCCAAATCAAAGCAACTGCAGGTAAACGATGGCGTGTGTGAAGGTCATGAAATTGTATAAATAACACCTAATACTGAGCTTTGTTAATCAGTGTTATCTTGTTCTTCAGAAGGGAAAGGCAGCGTACTTAAGCAAATTTGACAAAGGCCAATTATAATAGCCAAATTGTAATGGCCATGACTGGGTCAGAGCATTTCCGAGACAGCAAGGCTTGTGGGGTGCTCACAGTCAGCTGTGATTAGTACCTTCAAAAAGTGATCCGCAGAGGGGAAAACCACGAACTGTCGGCAAGGTGTAGACCAACCATGGTTCACCGATGCTAGAGGTGAGCGAAGGCTATCCCATATAATATGAGCAACAGAAGGGATACTGTGGCGCAACTCACACATAATTTGAATGATGGTGAAGGGAGTAATGTGTCACAACACACAGTATATCAAACCCTGCAGAAAATGGGGTTGCGTAGCCAAGGCCACTCAATGTGCCCATGCTAACTTCAGTTCACTGTTGAAAGCACCTACAATGGGCATGCAAGCATCAAAACTAGACCTTGAATGATTGGAAGAAGGTCGTGAATCTCATTTCCTCTTGCACCACATGGATGGCCGGGTACGAGTGTATTGTTTACATGGGGAAGTGTTGCTCCAGGATGCACTGTGGGACAAAAACAAGCTGGTGGAAGAAGGGTAATGTTTTGGGCAATGTTCTGCTGGGAAACCCTGGTTTCAGTCATTCACGTGCAGGAAACTATGATGTCTACCACCTACCTAAACATCATTGCAGACCAGATACATCCTTTCATGGCAATGGTATTCCCCACTAGTAGTGCCTTCTTTCAGCAGGATAATGCGCCATGCCACACTGCCCAGATTGTTCGAGAATGGTTCGCAGGCCATGAGGAGGACTTCCAGATATTGCCCTGGCCTCCAAATTCCCCAGATATCAATCCAATCGAGCATCTGTGGTTAGTGTTGAATAGCATATCTGATCTGTGATGGCTCAATCACGTAACTTACAAGTTAAAGGATCTGCTGGTAACGTGTCAGTACCAGATACCACAAGATGCCTTTAGAAATCTTATATCATCCATGCCTTGCCTGGCAAGAGCTATTTTTGTGGCACGTGTAGGACCAACATCGTATTAGGCAGGTGGTCATATTGTTTTGGCTCTTCGGTGAATTTCAGTAAAAAAACTGGGAAGCTTGTAAAACACTGGGGGAATTTATATTGAAAAAGGCAATGTTGAATTTTAATTCAAGTTTTTCTTTTTCAAAATTTACTTTGTTTGTTAACCATCCTTTAATTCTCTCTCTGGTGAATATTTTAATTATATCTATATTAAATAATTCTAAAGAATTTTAATAATAGATTAAAAGGAATTGTTTTTAGATGTTTTATGTTTTTTTATAAAAGTGATATATATTTAAAGATGTTTTTATCTTATTTTTAATTTATTCTTAAACTGTTCTCTAATAAATATTTTATTAGGCGTTTTGGCCGAAAAATGCCTAAAAACAATCTTTTTGTATTTTTCATTCTTTTTCTTTTGAACACAAAAGCAATTTAATAAAATAAGATTACACCCATCTGTCGATTTACACGGCAGATAGGTACTGTAATATCACCGTAAAAATCGAAACCGTACAAATCGAAACGAACAACTTACGGAAAAAATGGGGATTGGTTCCAAAACAAACCCTTGTTATGAATAAAACGTATATTGAAAGTTTCATTGTCTCAAATCTATCTTTGATTATGAATTTCACATCACATTTTGTTTCAAGAGAAGAAATTGAATCATTATACAGTATTTACCTATATGGGGCAGCAGTGTCTCAGTGGGTAGTGCACCAGGTTCAAGTTTATCTCCACAAAATCAGGTGTTGAGATTTATCTCCATAACCCGTGGAGATAAATCTTAACACTGGCCTACCTGGCCAGTGTTGAGCTGCCAAAACTGAGTGGGGACACCGATGGGTTTGGAAAGGCCGCCATCTGTTGGATGAGATATTAACCCGTGGTCCTTGTTCAGGAGAGCCATACACCCCTCCCCATCCAGCATGTAACGTGCACGTTATAAACATGCTAGATGGCCTTGATGGGAGTCTATCATCTATCTCTGAAAAGCTGTCCAGTGGGTCCCCTCCCCCAACTTTCTCTCAAACTTTAGGGTCTTGTGATCTGCCATTTAGCCCATTGTGTGCAAAAAGCAACCTCTCAGAGGTAAAACAACCCAACCCTTTACCAATATATTCCTGTCAGATACATTATTAAAGATGCAAGAAGTCAACGAATTCAGATTTTCTGAAGAATAGAACGAGGTTTCGATCGCATTCGACCAAGAATATTCAGCTGCACTTAATGGCAAGCACGAAGGATTTTTCGGCTCTATAAAGAATGATAGACTTTTTAGGTAACACTCTACAAAGTGATAATAGAGGTCAGGATTTTAGTGACATTTCATGGTTGAACCAAGTTGGTAATGAATCATTGATTTGGATTGCTCATGAAAATAGAGATGAACCAGTTCGTAATCTTTCGGTAGGATCGCGATCCTTTGGAATGTTAAAATTATTGCGAGTGACAAAATGCGTGAATTAACTATGAATAATTCGACGATATGTTCACCATCTAAATCAGGCTCACCCTATCTGCGACATAAAAAATAATGTACTGAATCTGGTTTATTTCTTCCAATTTTTCTACCGAACATATTTAGGTGCGTAACTAAATGATTTTACAACTTTTTTAAAAAAGGAAGAATGTATTTCCCTACACAAAAGACGGATATAACTTAGAAGCTTAGTTCAAACCACCTAATGCCCAAGATATTGTTTTGTAAGCGAATAAAATTAAGGGCATCAAGTTTTAATTTACCTTGCTTAAAGAGGGTCCAGGTTTCACCAACATAGCAAATTATTAGAAAGGACCAAACTATTGTGTAACCTAATTTTAGTCTTTAATCCTGTAATTCAACTACAGTTGTAATAATAAAAATTTATTTTTCAACTTAGTAAGACTTGAATCAATAACCTCTTAGTTACATACCATGTCCTCTAGCAATTGAGCTATTGGCACCCAAATTAATCATAAGTGAGAAAAATCAAAATTAAAGCTATCATATTTGTTTTTTGATAAATTTCTTATTTGAGAGTATGAGGATTGTTTGATTGCTGAGAATCTTCATTTAAGGTATGATGTGTAATTTAATATATGAAAAGTAATAAAGTATGCAAATTTAAAATTCAGAACCCACTGCATATAAATGTATTTACTGTTTATGAAAGTATTTTCTTTGGATTTAAATTTAATGAGATACTTTATGTGAGAAATGAAATTTTTTTTCTTCAATTGACTTCTATGTCTAATAAACCTCACGTATATATTTTTGTTTAATAATAAAATTTTTTGTTCATTAGTAAATATTTCAGTGTTAATTGTAGCATAAAGTAGATGTTGGTATTAAATATATTTCCATTTCAATATGGAATTGCAGAATGTAGTTCTTTCAAATCCCATAGAGAAATGGTCTGATTATTTATATTCTGAATAAGACCTCTATTTAAATTGACTGTACTTTTATTTTAATGAAGTTTTGGATTTTTTATTCGAAACAGTTTATGAATAAGGCTTTTAAGTTTACAAATTTTTGAAGATTTAATAACAAATTCAGTAAAAATAGGCTTATGCATCTAAAATGAAAATTCAGTGCACTCATAATTGTCTTAATAGTGGGTGTCATAACTAATTAACATATCTTTAGAGTTGAATCTTTACTATCGTGAAAAATCACTGGAAAGCATTTTAATGTAGGCATGTTATACATGATTTCTAAAAAAAGTTAAAGTTTTTAAAATCTACCATTTTGGCTCCTTTACTATTGGCTTTATTTAGTTTTGTTAGGCAAATTTTTTTTTTTGTGGAGTCAGAATTTTTTAAAACATAAAACAGCTATTTTCTGAATCTTACAAATGTGATTTTTTGCAGTTTAAATGCTGCTATTGCATATAACTTTTATATTTTATCCATAAAATGTTTTCTACTCTTATCAGTGCAGTATAAATAAACTTTCAAATCTTGTAATTGTTTGTTATTGTCGTATGCAACGAAATACATAAATAGTTCTACTATACAGTAATTCTGTATGGAAATATTCATTGCATTAAAAAAAAGCAATATAAATTCCAAATAGCTTAAATGGGCTTTCTCTTAGTCATAAAAAAATAATCTTCCCGTATATAGCGCACAGTAAAACTGAGGATAGCACGTGAAAAGTAAGCTTGATTGCAGCGGCAGACGGTTTGTTTTGAAAGCAACAACATGGCTACCGCCCTGCTGCGTCAGCATCATGACCTTCAACAGGGAAAACGCGTTAGGGCGTCTCCTTTCATTCATACCTCTGCGGGTTTCTCATACAACCACTTACATAAGGACATGCCAGCTGGTCTTAGCAAAATTAGGTACACTAATCTCTAAACCAGGTAGTAGAGAAAGGCCATGAATTCCTAATACTAATTAAAAATGTATATTTTTGTTTCTAATCAAGATATTTCCTCGATTCCTTCAAAGTAGTTTTTTTCTAATTCCTTTTAAATGTATGTTTTAGTTTTTAAGTTGAGAAAAACTGCTGCTCTTTCAGAATATAGTTTTTTTTTTAGTGTGATGATCCTGAGATATTTGGCCTTTCTAATAGAAGTTTTGTGCACCCACGGACATAAATATAACGCATTCAACAGATTTGCAAATGTTAATCGGTATTTCCCCGTTCTTCTCTTCCGCTGTTCCAGAATGTGATGGTTGATTTAGCTGGTAGAGACCAGTTAAACCAACCATCACATTCTGGAACAGCATACGTCTGGAGAGTCGCGGGTGATCTTACTATACCTTGAACCTTAAATCGCACCTAAGTTTTTCAAATAATTATTTATTTAATTATATATATATACTGGTAATCTGTGTATTTACTATGGATTAATTCAGTAGTGTTTTTTTTTCTAACGGCATATATATTAATCATCAGACCACACATGGCAAATGTTAACTTTAAGTCGTAACCAGGTGTTGTAATGGTGTTGGTGGGTGTCGCGGATGTATGCGTATTGCATAAGGCACAGAGGATACAGTGTTATTTCCCATAGGTGGCATAAGGAAACTAGACAAGTACACAAATATATATATCCAAATAGTGTAATATTTTGACAGAAGTACTGATCATGTAGGTGTTATAGTAACTTTTTATATTAAATTATTTAACTAGTAATGCTTTTACATTCCAGAACTAAGTTTTCGTAGTGCGTTGTTTCTATGAGATGTAAAAAGCTTGTTTTAGTATTTCCAAGATTGTTTTTTTCCGGGTTATGGCCAATTACTTAAACCCGTTTAGTAAGTTATTGTTATCATGTGAGTAGCTTGATCAGCTGGACCATAAGTAGTGACTATTTTGTTATCCAAAATTCGGGACGCAGGATTATTTTCTAATTTGTGACTACATATATATGTGAAAAGTCCTACAAAGTATGCAATTTAAATAACATTACGAATTGCCTTTATTGAAAAGAATAAAATAACATAAAAAGTATATATATATACCAACATTTTCGTGAGCAATTTCCCCGAGTCTCTGATGCCACATTTTAACTTACCATATTTTATTGTGATGCTTAGTGACTTCCTTCAGTTACTGTTTACTGAAATATTAGAATTTCAGTGACTTATGGAGACAGCAGTACAGAATACGTAAAATCAAAGATGATTGATTACTATAGCCATAAAGTCTGTAAACCCAAACTGGAAATCGAGGAAAACTTAATTAAAAAGAAAAAATCCTATCAAGAACCAGCTTCTTTAAAGATCCTTTGTTGGCATTAAATGAAAAGTAGTATCTCAAATTGTTTCTTAAACAGATTTACAGTAGTTTCCCAGTTTTAACAGTGAATTCATAAATAAAATTCAATTTTGAACCATTCCATTCTAAATCAACCCAAAAATAGAAAATTATCCACCACTGTCACAGATTGCGATGGTATTTGGTGTAATTGTAAGTACAAATACGATGACTTCCCCGCCCTGCCCATGGTCAGTAGGGGACACCGATGGGCTTGGAAAGGCCGCCGTCCATCGGATGGGACGTTAAGCCGTGGCCCCGTGTGCGGGAGAGCCATACCCTGTGCACGTTAAAGAACACGCTGGATGGCCTTGACAGGAGGCTACCATCTCTCCCAACAGCTGTTTCAGTGGGTCCCCTCCCCCAACCATCTCTGAGCCTTCGGGGTCCATGTGACCTGGCCATTTAGCCCATGGTGTGCAAAAAAGTGCCGTTCAGAGGTAAAACAACCCAACCCAACAAATAAGATGTGCAGTTATCCAAAATATTTTAAGACAAAATTTGTAAGGAGTTTTAGCTATTCAGCCTAAAGAGGAATTCTGAATTATATGTTTAAATTTTGATTCATCTGCAGTTTACAGTAGTTCACTAGGTGGTGTAACAAATGGTAAAGAATCGTACATAAGGTATGTAAAGTAACAAGTGAAAAATGTACAGTATGATAATGCAATGTACTCTCTTAGATAAAAAAAAAAAGACACACCCCCATAAAATAATTTGCAAACTGTAAAAGCTAGTGTGCAAATGCCTCTTTACCAGGCATGCAAATGACTAAAGTTTTAGTACCGATGAATGTCCAAGTCATTCTCAGAGTGCATTTGAATTGTGCACTCAGTATCCTAGATAAAGGCTGTCAGATGCTAACTCTGAACATTTTGAATGCATTCACTTCATTTCTTGCTAATTGTTCCTCAACACTGCCATAGAAGACCCTATGAACAGCATTGCATTCAATAGGGGCCGCATCATTGGACTGCAAGAAGCAGGCTGGTGCCCACCATCTGAGCCATAGTGATACAGCAATGGTTACATGTGGGCACAAATACATGCCCACCATCTGAGCCATAGTGATACAGCAATGGGTACATGTGGGCACAAATACATGTCAAAAAAGTTCTGCTTAGCTTAACAGATAACTGGGAGAGAGGATCATCTCATAGACAAACCTAAACTGCTTTGACAGCTTCTCTGTCCACTATCCAGCAAGATGTAGCTGCCTCTATTCAGCATCCTGTATCATCAAGCACCGTTGTGAGAGAACTCCATTCTCATCACCCCTTCCAATATCTTTTGTTAACCACCCTACAGCACAACTTTGTCTGGAGTGGTGTCATACAGAGAATCATAGCTGGCCTCCTACTGACATTGCATCGTTTTTAGTGATGAATCCTGCTTCTGCCTTGGAGCGGATGACCACTGCATTCGCATATGGAGGAGGACTGGGCAGTGTTCACATTCAGACTTGTGGAATGGCACACTGCCACCACCATGACAGTAGTTTGCTCCTAGTTGTGGTAACAGGGACATTAACAGCACAGTGATACATTCAAGAGCCATGTTACCCATTGTCTTATCTTTCATATCACGTCTGCCAGGAGCCATTTACCAGCAGGATAGTGTCAAGCCACACACGACTTGCCTCTCCTCGGAGTGCCTCTGTAAAACCTCCCTTAGCCAGCCAGATCCCCGGATTTTTCTACTATCAAGCATGTCTGGGATGTCAGCTGCAGCCATCATGGAATATAAGGAATCTTGTGCAGCACTTACATGACTCTTTGGCATAATCTGTCACAGGATAACATCAGAGTTTTATTTGACTCCATACCATGTCATATATCAGCATGCATCACAGCCAGAGGTGGTTTTACAAGGTAGTAATCTATAACAGTTTTGTTACGACTCTTCTGAAATAAAGAGTCCTTTTGCTGTGATATTGTAATCACTTCGTCTCTTCCTCCACATTGTTCATGGTATGTTTCATTATGATGGGACACTTGCTTTAAGATTCATTGATTTTTTTGTGTAAGAGTTTTTGTACCATAATGAATGATTTACTGGATCATTGGTGTGTTTCATGTGGCTTGTAGTTCTTGATTTTTTTTTCAGGTCCAAGGTGGATAAAAGTTATGAAAAAGTTTTTCCCAGGGAGGAGGGGCAAATTTTATATTTTTCTTCATATAATTTAGATTTATTCCTATATATATATGTAGCATAAAGTGAGAAATGTGTAATAGTGGGATTTTTAGTATACATGTTTCTGTTTTAGCCAAGGCATTTTTTAAATAGACCTTTTTTTTGTTGTGTGTATGGGAGGAGCTACTTTAATGGCATTATCAAATTTTGAAAGTAAAGAATTACATTTATTGTTTAGTGTTATGTTCTGGTTAAAATAGTTGTCGTCAATGAGATAATTTTATTCTGTTTTTATATAATGTGGATAAGCATTGTTTACAATATTTGTTTCTTTAGATTTGCTGACTCTGATGGGATTATATAATTTTGGAGCTTTTTTTATACTGCAAATCAGCTGTAAATTGCTTGATTTTCTTGTTTACATTCTTTGTTGGTCAGCAGTGACTTCTGTGTTAGTGGGGCATGTCCTTCCATGAGAAGGCCTATAAAAACTAGGAATAGTTTTTAGGACCTTTCTCCATCCTACTTGTCGCAAAAAAAACTTTCACTGCTATATATCAGTTTAGTATTTTATAATAAATGGTTAGTATTTCTGAATATTTTTGTATCACTCTTTTAAAAAAAGGTCAATATAAAAAAAATGGTAATAACATAAATGCTATGTATTTTTATCAGTCAATACAAAAATGGCTAGTATAAAAAAATTTGACAATATTTTAAGTGAATGGTCAATTAAAAATAGTCAGTGTAAAAAAAAAGCATTAGTAGTAAAACAATTATTTTGTTATATTCAGTATAAATTAAAAACTTTACAAGATAGCAAAATAGATAATATTATGTACATTAAATAATACAGTGATATGAGTAGTTTCTTTTATTAATGGGAAAATGTGCAAATATAAAAAATTAAATTTCATAATGAACTAAGAGAATGCAGCTTGCTAACTTTGGCCTTCCTTGTGATCATTTCTCACCATTCATACGTATTTGGCCACTGGTGGAGGCTTAATATATTTTAAGTATGCAGCTAAGCTTATAATGTGCTTGCATGTAAATATCTTGAAAATGGACAAGTGTAGTGACTGCATCCAATTTTCTTATTCATTTGGTAGATTCACAATCCAAACTATGAACTTTCCTATTGAACTGATCAGGTGTGTTCCAATTCATTTCTTTTACAGTTGATGTTTCTTCATCTGAAATGCTAAATTCTTCACGAGGTGCACAAAAATATTTAAATAAATTTTCATAAATAATGATGAATTGTTCATTTTTGTTTTTGTCCACTGAAAACTTTTGGTCTATTGATGTAGTTCAATTGTTGTCATCATCTTGAATATTTGATCATTACTTGCATATTTCAAACATTTTTCTACTGATTTAATAATATAAGAAATCTAGACAAAGACACTCTCTTAAGAAATGCCACTTTTTTAAAAGATTAAATTACAAGACCTAACACATTGTTTGTAGAAGGGGTATGAAAGTGCAGCACCTTCATACCAATTTTGATCGGATGTGAGCCATGCAGATTCAGATATTCAAATTCTTTTTGCTTTTCCTGAAGCCTTTTTTTTTTTATGGGAAACACATTGCATTTTCAAATACTTCTCAGAATTAACCCTTCCAGTGCCCATGTCAATTATATACTTTGATAGAATCCAAAATGAGAGGCTTAAAAATGGCTGTATCTGTTTTCTGCAACTTCAATTGTTTGAAAATAGAAATTGCAGTTGGTAAATTTTCTTTTATATCTTATACAAATGCATAATTCAAACTTGAAAAATATTAATTTTTCCATTTGATTAATGTCTTATTTAGTGAAAAAATGGCTTGGCTTCTGGACATAAACCAGTTTTTCAGACTGGGCCCTAGAAGGGTTAAATACAATGTAATGGTTTCATTTATCATTTTATATTTGAAGCATTAATCTACTATTTAAGTAATCTTTTTACAGCATTGCATATATGCCCTACATATGATTAAAACTCTTGTTTATTCCAAATACTTGAATCAATGCATTTCAAAGCACATGTGAGACATTAGATGTTAAATTATCTGGATCAATTTGCTCATTAATTTTGTTTAGTTCATCAACAATTGATTGAAAAATAAATATTAGAATCTGTAGGGTTTAGAAGTAAAGGTTGAAATTTAAAATTTTTTCTATGCATTTCTTTTACAGTTGATGAATTTTGAATTTTGATCCACATTTTTATTGTCATTAATTTTGGCATAATCTTTGTTATTATTTTTGACTTTTATATAAAGTACCAAAAGCTGCATTGTCTGATTCAGGAATTTTATTGTTTTCTAAGCACCACTGTTCAGTTTCACTGAGACTTAGTTGGTCATATGTTTCTTGTTTTAATTACACTAAATAATTCAAAAAATATGTTCTGTCTTTAAGCTTTAAACCTTTTTATTTTTCACATAAAATTTTCAAACTTTTAGCTCTAAAATCAGCAAGATTTTTTATTTCTTTTTTCATTTTATTTGAAAATTTTATAGTTACTCCAAATTTTCATGAGAATGTTTGTCACAGCTCTGAACATAGCTACACTTTCATTTTTTTTTAAAGCAAATATATTCCACCATTGCATTGTTATTGAAACTTATTTTTTGCTTTGTTATAATTTTCAGTGGATAAACTTTATTCCCATTTGCCATATTATTTCGATAATGGAAACTCCAAATCTTACTGGGGCATGGGTGGCTCAGTAGCATGCCAGACTTGTAATCTGCAGTTCTTAGGTTCGAGTTCCAGTTGGGTCAGCTTAGAGATTTCTCTCTATCAAAACTCCCTGCCTCTCAGTTAGTAGGGGACACCAATGGATTGAAAGGCTGCTGCCCATTGGATGGACATTAAGCCATGGCCTTGTATGCAGGAGAGCCATACCCTGTGCACATTAAAGAACATGCTCGATGGCTTTAATGGTTAGCTACCATCTGTCTTCTAACATCTGTTCACTGTGTCCACTCCCCCAACCTTCTCTGAGCCTCTGGGGTCCTTTCTAAACTGGCCATTTAGGCCAATTTTTTGGAAAAAAAAGTCACTCAGACATAAAATAACTCAACCCAAATCTTATATTTAATGCATTAATGCTTCTTTGTTATCAAATGTTGCAATTATTGTCCAATCACATTGCCATTTCATTCTTATTTTTTTTTTCATTGAAATCTGCACTCATCTCCATCACTATTATTAAATGAGACCAAGGGGTTAGAGTGCTTGACTACTAATCAAAGAGACCTAGATTCAAGCCCCAAACAAAGCATAGATGTTGTCCTTTTGCTGACTTTTTGCCTTCCTCACAGATCTTCTCTATGGTGTATTATACTGTCAAGTTCCTCTCAGACCTCTGAGGAAAGCAGCCGCTTGAGGGTAATTATTTTAGGTTGCTCTCTCTGACTGTTGTCCTAATGGTTAAAAATTTTAAAATTTCAATGGTGCTTGGTTAAAATTTTATAAGAAGTAGCAATCACTATAAAGAAAAAAACTATATTAAAATGTATTAAAAACAGAAATATGAAACAGCAATAATTATTCTGACCAGCAAATGTCCAACAATAATAGAAGGATGATTTGAATTTTTATGACAGCAACAATGATGTATATCACAATCATAGAAAAAGTAGAGCCACAGCACTGTAACCTGTTGACTGTGCCCTCTTCATCAGTTCCACACATGTTGCATCCACTTTCGACCAATACAAGCCTTCCTGTGGCACTGCATTCAGCCCGACTCATCACACAGAGGAAGATCCAGGAAAATTTGGCAGAGAGGGAGAAAGGCACATAATAAAAACACTGAAGTCATGCTCAGTGATGGCACATTGTGAATGGAATGAATTATGCTAATAAGTAGTTTATCAATTTTCCTGAATGGAGTACATACCCGGGTACCAACCCCCCATGATCTGCCACTGATAATACAGAATTTGTGTAAACCGACTCTTTTTTTATAAAATGAAAGTTACCCAGTCATCCAAAAAAAATTTTAAATATATTTTTTCATCATCATCATCCTCAAGCAGCCATGGACTAATGGAGATCCAACCAGATTGCACAATTTATTTCACCAAACATATCTGTCCTGAGCATTGACCACTGTACATCAAATCTAACACAGTCCTGTTTGACATTGTCTGCCCAATGCTCCTTCCCCTCTTTCTGAAGCTTTTAGGCACACTGTTCATAACCGTATTTGCTAATCTATAATTATCCGTATGAGCAACATGGCCAACCAACAGAGTCTGTGCACAATATGCTGCTCAAAGGAGTTTGCAGACTCCTTTGTCTAACCTCATTATTACTTAAAAAGTTGAAACACCTAATGCCCAAGATACTGAGTAAGCATCTAGAATCAAAAGCATCCAGCTTCCTATTATCTTGTTTACAAAGTGTCCAAGTTTCACTGCCATAATTAACGTTAGAAAATATTATAATCTAATTTTAGTCTCCAAACTATTATAGTGTGATTTTAGTCTTTAGATGTGTACATCTATATCTTCACACTCTCCATAGATTCTTAAAAGTCCCAGCAATAATCTCTGTTTGTCTGTTAATCTCATGCCACACCTCACCAGTATCTGTGACATAGCTCCCAAGATAATTAAACTGTAACACCTGTTCAAGAGTGGAACTATTCAGATTAACTGAACCACAACCTGCCTGACCAATTTTCATCACTTCAGAAACAGATTTTGTCAGTGTTTGTACAGCCCCATTCTTCCTCAATTTCAGTAGTAAGCAAACCATGACATTAATAATGACTAAGCAACTTATCCCAGTCTTCTCTCTGTTTATTACCAAACCTACTCTACTACCAGTCTCATCAACAGCTCAAATACAACAGTTCATCTCATCGACATCATTTGCCAAAAGGGCTAAATCATCAGCATAATCTAAATCAGAAATTTTCAGATCTCCAGACCATTTAAGGCCAAAATCTTTCCCTTGCAGTGAATATTGCATAACATATTCAATAACCAAACTAAAGAGAGAAAATGCACCTGTCAAAAACCTGAAGCAATGCTAAAGGCTTACCAACTTTCATACACGACTCAGTGTTATTATAGAGAGCTTTCATTATGTTAATTAATTCATCTGATATGCCATACGATCTCACTATCAACTACAAATTATGACAATCAACAGAATTAAAATCCTTTTTGAAATCAACAAAGCTAGTAACCAAAGGTTTCTGAAATTCTAAACATTTCTCAAGAATCATCCTAAGTGAAAAAATCTGGTCTACAGATCCCCTGTCACTTCTGAATCCACATTGCTCATCATGCAATTGTCTGTCAACCAGATTCTTAATTCTATTAAGCATTATCATGCAAAGAACTTTACCTGGGGAAGAGAAGTAGGCTGATACCCCCATAGTTATCACAAGAACTGTGATTACCTTTTTTTAAAAATAGAGATAATAATAACTCTAGTAAAATCCTTTGGAACTATGCCTTTAGCATAAAAAAAATTCAGAATATTGAGATCCATGTGGTAACTGAAACATTCCCAGCTCTAAGCATTTCAGTAATAATTTCATCTACCCCGGGGACTTATGTAGTTTTAGTTTAGATATAGCCAAAATAACTTCAGACTGTGATATAGGGCCAACATTAAAGCCAGTAATACATCTATCATCATTACAAACAATGGGAGCTAACACATTGTTTAGAACATCATTGAAATGCTCAGCCTATCTTAGTCGTGATAGAATCCTTACCTTCTATAACCTTACCTTGTTTATTCTTCAATACCTGTCCATTTTTACCACACAAAACATTAATTATGGTACAGCTCTCTGCTGTTGTGCTGCCTAACTGCTTCCTTCAGCTTTGTCAGCCAAGCCACCAAACCAGAAATTCATAGCAGCTACTAACTGATCCTTTACACATTTGTTAAACTATTTGTAATGCTTTCTATTAAAACTAGTAGGATATTGATTAAGGACATTCCTGAAGTTCTTTCTTTCCAAGATAAGCTGAAGTGGCCTTATCACTCAAATAATTTTGCCTCCTCTGCTCCTTTTTACCTAAAAGTATACCGTTAGTTTCAAGAAAAGCCTGTTTAAAACAGCTCCATTCTTCCTCAATTTCAGTAGTAAGCAAACCATGCATTCAAAATAACTAAGCAACCTATCATGGTAAGCTTTAGCTATAACTGGTTCTTTCAGAGCTTCAGAATTAAAGGTAAATTTTTTAACCTTAGCACAACAGTTCTTAAGTTTAAGTCACAAGACACTTTTAACAAGGTAATGGCTGCCCTATATGACTAGGTATTCCTAACAGAATTAGCCCATTTGCTGTTAATTAATATATAATCAATCATATTCTTATGCAGGCCATCTGGTTGAAACCCATGTGTACTTATATATATCGCAATGTTTTTAATAAGTGTTATTCTCAAACCATTAAGTTTACTTACCTGCAGGAGACTTTGCCTATTGCAGCTACCAATACCAAATAAACCTATCACCCCTCCCCAAAGGTCAGAGTCTGTACTAACTTTGGCTTAGAAGTCATTAAGGAGAATGGTAATTCTCATTTCTTGACAGAATTCAAAATATTCTGCAGCATCATGAGAAGGTGTAGGTTACTGACCAAAAAATAAATTATAGTGGCCATCTATTAATTGTATTGGATATAAATTCTGCCCAAAAATCAAAATTTTAGTGACCAAAAACTTACATTAATATTTTATTGTAAATGCTGACCAAATCTGTTTGCTTATTGACAGTTTCTTTAACTTTTTCACAGTTAGAATTCTTACTGTGCCTTTGTCCAGTTTAAATGTTGCATAAAGATGCAACACAACATAGTCAGACAGGACTATACAATTGACAAAAAATGAAATGATAAAGGTTCTAAAAACATGGCAATATATTTGGTCACTATTTTAAATAAAGTACAAACTTCACAACTTAAGTCATGCATGATAGTGAAGAGGTTAATACAATACTGGTAGCTTTTTTTTCTTTTCTTTAAAAATGCTGTTTATTATAGAATACTGACTAAATATATAGTCACATTTTCAGAACCTTTATCATTTCCTTCTTTGTCCCTGGTCATTGTTTATCAATATCATAAACAACTTTGGATCCAAGATTCTGTATTGGAAGAGAATTTGAGGTTTATTTATATATTCCTGGAAATCTTAGCAATAATATTTCTCTGCACTTCCTGGTCCATGGACAAGGAATGTTAATATCTTGGAATTTAAACCTTTCCTACTAGTTATGGAAAATAGCATATATCAGGAATCGGAAGTTTCCTCTGCAAAACATCAATGTACACTTCAACATTAACAAGTCCACTTACTGATCCACTTATCTGAAGGCATCCTACTCCTAGGGAACTAGTACATCCTAACACTGTGACTTATTTTTGAATGATTCACAGTTGGACTCAAGCACTCAGACTTGTACTTTTCATATGGAAAATGTGGAATAAGAACACTGCACTAAAAATCAATCCATAGTGAATGCACAGTATTCCCTGTTAAGATAGACATCAAACATTAATTAATAGATTTTTTTCAGAATCTATTAACACTGCACTAGTTTCTACTAATATGAAACTGTGCTTCATCAGTATTCCACACTGCAGAAGTTTTTTTTTTTGGTGTTCAGTGACCCATTCTGCAAGTCATTTCACCAAACATGCATAAGAAGTGGATCTTTGATTGATCAGCATTCCCATAGACAAAATTCAAAAGTACTACCATGAGTTTATTATCAGAGTAACATTACCTCTGCATCAATTATTCAGTGCTGAAGCAACTGGGGAAACTTTAAGACTCCCCTTGCCTTTTAAGTTGCTTTTCTGGGCAGCAAGGTTACTCTACCATATTTTCATGTTCATCATATTTATTTAGTAGTCTAATCACTATTGAGTGACAGCAGTTTGCATTCACTGTAATTTTGTGAACAAAATTTGATTAACAAAATATGTAATTTTTATGTATTTTTGACCACTTTAAATAAAAATAAAACTGATAGCTTTTTAGTACTGAGGAAAAACTCAACTTTGCTATGCTTCATTTGTCACAGATGCCTGCATTTTATACCAGTTGATCATTATAGGTTACAGATAAGTAAACAATCAGAGTGAAAGTCTGGTTAATGGTGATTGGCTATCAGACTATCATATCACATGCACATTCAGTCCATAAGGGAAACTATTGGTGTACTTGTTTAATCAGTATATTCTCCTGAACAGATAAGGATATTTAAAAATATATTAAAAATGAACTCCCATTAAATTCTGCATTTAATTATTAATTTAATTTAATTATTAATACATGTATATATATATATAACATTTGTGTTTATTGCATACACACATGTTAACTGTCATATCGCATTTCTAATTGCAATTTTTGCCAGAATTGTATGTGCTCATAACTTACTGAGCTATCAAATATGTATTATTTTTATGCTAACTGGAGCTGTATTGATAGTTTCCATGCTGGATGGGCAAAATGTGCTATATACAACCAACACAATACCACTGTACCTCAGTGGTGCAGTGGTATTGTGTTGGTTGTATGTAGGACATTTTCCAATTGAAAAGCACCAGTCTGAGTGATTCAGTCCAACTGTGAATCATTCAAAATAAGTCACAGTTTTGGGATGTACTAGTTCCCTGGGAATAGGAAGCCTTCAGATAGTAAGTGGACTTGTAAATGTTGAAGTTTACATTGATGTTTTGCAGAGGAAAATGCTGATTCCTGATGTATGCTATTTTCCATAACTACTACACCTTGGTGGTGCAGTGGTATCATGTTGGTTTGCTGTGATGCTGCAACTGTTGGGGTTTCAGTTCAAGTTCCAGTGATCTCATAGTCATTTGTAGTGTCATAACCTACAGATAAGTTAGTAGCTTTGTTGGTCTGATAATAAAGTGTAAAGAACATTTCATTATTGATGCTACATTGCATGCCTGGCAATTAAAAAGAAATCAATTGATACAATGCAAAGTTGTGTAATATGATTCAGTTCATTTTTTTCTGTTTCAAAAATACAAGATGATGTTTTCGCTTTGTCATCTGTCTGTGTATCTATAGACATCCAACATTTTTGTTTTTGGAAATGAAAATAATTTTTGGGTTGAGTAGGCATTCATAAAATATTAAAATTTGCACATTCCAAATCTCCCAAAAAACATAATTGTGCCCTCTAACAATAGAAAAAAAATCGAAAATTCCAAAGTTTTTAATGAATATTTCAAATGATATATTTTTGTTAAAAATTTGAAATTTCGGTGGTGGAATGTAAAGGTTATGAAGTTTCCATTGGCAGCAATCAGTTGACCCAACACCTCCTATAACAGAAAGCCGTACAACTAAATCATGGCATCAGTATAAGTAGTCCTAAAACTTTAGCAAATTCTTATATATTTATTTCTCTTATTGTTATTGATAAATTTTAATTACTAATCTTTATACTGTATTTCTCCAAAAATAAGACCGGGTCTTATATTAATTTTTGCTCCAGAAGACGCATTAGGTCTTATTTTCAGAGGATGCCTTATTTTTTCATGTACTACAATCTACATTTATTCACGTACAAAAATCTACATTTATTCACGTACAAAAATCTACATTTATTCAAATACAGTCATGTCATCTTCTTCTGGAACATCATCATAATTCTCCAAACCCCGAATTCCGGCCTGAATTTCTTGCGACTCCATTTCCTGTAGAACACATCCGTTTGTTATCAACTATGTCCGTTAGTTATCAAGTGCGCATGTTATTTGTGCATTGTCTGTTCTCCAATTGGTCATTTGGCAATAAGTCTCGAGTTCTGTTTAATAGGCGTTTACCTCTCGTTCAAAGGCGCCCGCTTGGGTATTTACAAATACTTAATTATAATTTATATTATCATTTATTTTAAGTATTAATGTCAATAATATTATTTATTTATATTTAATTATATATTATTATTTTATAATTCAATACATCTGTCGTGTTGCAACGGATGTACTAAATGCGTTCATCTGGCTGACGATCTTAACTGGGGCTTATTTTTGGGGTAGGGCTTATATTACAAGCATTCTGAAAAATCACGCTAGGGCTTATTTTCTGGTTTAGTCTTATTTATTAGCATTACTGTAATGCTAATGCATATGAATAATATTTTCTTCTAAATAATGTGTATTTATAAATATTAATATAAAAATTAGTGAATAGTAATAATGTGTATTTATAAATATTAATATAAATATAGCTAATGCATATGAATAATATTTTCTTCTAAATAATGTGTATTTATAAATATTAATATAAAAATTAGTATTAATTTTCCAGCAATAGTGGAAATGATATTATGAAATATCCAGATTTTAGGACTACCTATATGACGTGATAACTTAGTTGTGTGGCCTTCTGTTATAAGAGGTGTTGGTTGACTCCTTATGCCTAGAGTGGGTGTGAAGCCCAGCTATTTTGTTGTGTTGTAAGAGGTAATTGGAAAACTCTTTTTTTAGTTCGATTGGTACTGATGAATTTTTCAAATCCTTAGGTAGTTTTAATTTATGTTATTAGAGGTCACTAGATACACCAGAGTCCAAAACATGACCTAATATGATGTTGGTCCTACACGTGCCACCAAAACAGCTCTTACCTGGTGAGGCATGGATGCTACAAGATGTCTAAAGGTATCTTGTGGTATCTGGTACCAACACGTTACCAGCAGATCCTTTAACTTTTGTAAGTTACATGGTTGAGCCACCGCAGATCAGATATGCTGTTCCAACACAAACCACAGATGCTTGATTGGATTGGTGTCTGGGGAATTGGGAGGCCAGGGCAATACCTGGAAGTCTTCCTCATGTTCCGCAAACCATTCTCGAACAATCCAGGAAGTGTGGCATGGCACATTATCCTGCTGAAACAAGGCACTACTAGAGGGGTATAACATTGCCATGAAAGGATGTACCTGGTCTGCAATGATGTGTAAGTAGGTAGTGGACATTCTAGTTTCCTGCACATGAATGACTGGACGCAGGGTTTCTCAGCAGAACATTGCCCAAAGCATTACATTTCCTCCACCAGCTTATTTTCATCCCATGGTGCATCCTGGTGCCAACACTTCCCCAGATAAATGACGCACACGTATCCGACCGTCCACATGGTGCAACAGGAAAGAAGATTCATTGGACCAGATGACCTTCTTGCAATCATTCAAGGTCCAGTTTTGATGCTTGCATGCCCATTGTAAGCACTTTTGACAGTGAACCAAGGTTAACATGTGCACTCAGAGCAGACTGCGGCTATGCAGCCCCATTTTCAGCAGGGTTCGATGTACTGTGTGTTGGGACACATTGCTCCCGTCACCAACATTCAAATTATGGGTGAGTTGCATCACAGTATCCCTTCTGTTGGCTCATACCATACGGGATAGCCTTCATTCACCTCTAGCATCAATGAGCCATGGTCGGCCCACACCCTGCCGGTGTTTTGTGGTTTTTCCCTCCTCGTACCACTTTTTGAAGGTACTAATCACAGCTGACCTTGAGCACCCCACAAGCTTTGCCATCTCGGAAAGTCTCTGACCCAGTTGTCTGGCCATTACAATTTGGCCTTTGTCGAACTCACTTAAGTTTCAGTTTCCCATCTGGAGGACAAGAATAACACTGATTAACAGAGCTCAGTATCAGGTGTTATTTATATCGTTTCATGACTTTCACATGTGCCATCGTTTTTCTGCAGTTGTGTCAATTTGCATAAAGATGTGCTGGTCATAATGTTTTGACTCTTTGGTGTATGTAAATGGTGAAAAATTTAACGACTGTTGCAAGTGATCTGTTTATGGTAGAAATTTCAGTGGTAGAGTGGCAAGAGATATTTCACTGACAGCAACAATCTGTCCCCTTTTCTCAGAGTTGTGTGAGAAAAGCAACTTTTTATATTGAAGAAATAAAAGTCAAATACATTTTATGTTCTATAAGTACTAATAAAATCCACTGTTTACATTTTACCCATGATCCATTAATTTGAATTAAAGTATTTAAGGAGTGGAAAAGTAGGTAAATGAAAAACTTAATTCTTTTTGAAAATGAGATTTTCGTATGCACCAGAGGTGCTATGCAATCCTCTAGTTGTTCATATGATACCTTCTGGATATTTCAGGATATTTCTGGATATTTTTTATTTTCATTTTACCTCTTGACTGAGCCACTTCAAATTCACCTGATGTTATTGCTCCTTGTCATCTTGGTAAATAGCTTACCACCAGTTTGCTTAAAATACACTCTTAGCACTTTGCCTTAAGGGCATTCATTGGCATTCATTGTGACACTGATGATGTGCATTCAGGCTATATTCTATGTGAACAAATGGTGACATATGTTAAGTGCTTGATTGCCATTGTACACTCAAAGTTGAATTCTTCACTTGTGTATTATCAAAAAAAAAACAGATCTAATGAGCATTAAATTGCTTCTTTCAGTTAGTTTGTAAAATACTTTTAGCACTGATGGGAAATATTGATTTATCTCTAATTAAACTTTCTCAATCAAATTATCCAGTTATGTTCTTTTCCCTTAAATTTAATTTATTTGAATAGATTGGTTTCCCAATGAACTAATTAGGTTTTCAATTATATTTATCTGAATTAAAGATATTATTACAAAACATATGCTTTCTACAGATCTAACAATCTGCCATTTAAAACTTCCAGGAGTCAGGAGATGTCTATTATAAGGTGTGTTTTTTTTTTGCCTCTGCAACCTCTGAGGTCAAATTTTATTAGCCTCTAATAACTAGAGACAATACTGCAGTTTGAGCCACAACTTTCAATATTTAGGAGTGAGATGATTTTTTGTGCTGAAGTAAAACCTCACTTTTTCATCTTAAAAGGTTGAGCTCCTTGGCCAGCCTATGCACACTTATCCTTAATATTTTCAGTAGCTCTGTGTCATTTAATGTTCCTAGCAACCATAGAGGGACAGTAGTTCACTATTGCAATTTTTCTACCAGAGACTACTCCTGTTATACACACTTGTGGAACTGAGTGTACAACTCACCCCCACTCCCATAACATGCACCCAGCCAACATTGTAAAAAATTATTTTTTCCCATCAAATTATCAGAAAAATGAAAAAGTGCATTTTTTTATCCAACAGTTTTTTGTATGCATCTTGAACAATGCATAACCATTGAAGCATTCTATTATAATGAATTATTCTTTTGAATGAGAAGTACCATGAAAATATTGACTGTCAAAGTCATCAGAAAAGCACTTTTTTTGCATAATCAGTACAAGGCTTTGTTAAAGGAGCATAGGGATGGAGGTGGCTCAGTCAGTAGTGCACCAGACTCATAATCTGCAGTTCCCAGGTTCGAACCTCGCTTGGGCCAGCATTGAGATTTATCATGCAAAACTCCCTGCCCTCAGTCAAGGCACTGTCTGTCAGATGGGATGTTATAAGCCATGGTCCCATGTGCAGGAGAGCCATAACCTGTGCACATTAAAGAACAGGCTTGGTGGGAGACTACTAAGAACAGGCTTGGTGGGAGACTCTCAACAGCTGTCCAATCGTTCCTTGTCACATGGCCATTTGTCCATTATGTGCAAAAAAGTGCTGCTCAGAGGTAAAACAACCCAACCTGAAGGAGCATAACAGTAACTTTACATGAATGAATGCTCTGCCTTAGTCTGTAAAAAATATTGCATACCAAGTGAAAAATTCCAAATATTCAATCCTGGATCCCTTTTCCAGATGAGAACTCTGACCAGGTTATTAAAATGGTTAATCAGTGAGTTCCAAGTGATTTCATGCTTTATTATGTTAACTCATATCTATTTTAAAGTAAAAAATTTGCTAATCTGTATATTTTTACAGTTCTTACTATACCCTATCTCATTAAATTACATTAAAATACCCCTGGTGAACTCAGATTTTACTTAACATGGAATTGCCAGGAATGACAATTACAACTTTAAATGAGTGACCCCTGTATTCCACTTAGTTGATTGGTGCATTATAATATTAACCTCTGATTGGCAAAATCAGGTTTAATATGATTAACAGATATTCTGCATTTGTCCATAACATTGTAGTCATTGTTTTAAAGTAACATTTTATTGATTACAGATGTTTTAATTTTGTAAAAAATATTTAATATTATAAATAATGCATTAACTAAATTATATGAATCTGTCAAAAATATATTTAAGCAAAACTTCAGTTAATAAATAATAGTGGTGGAAAGCTTTTGAACACCTTTGTAGTGAAATCTTGTTTGTTTATTCTTGTGATGTAAATGAAGAAAATAAAGGTATATTGCTATCCATAAATGCTAATGCACACTTTCACTTTTCAGAAAAATTTCTGTATTGAAATGGCAGGATCATCTAATTTCAATAAAGATGCTAATGATGATCAAAGGAGCATCAGTTTGTGTCAGATGACAGATTCTGAGTATGCAAAAGTTATTTTCCTTGATGTTCTTGAGTGCTATCCAGCTGATGAAGACATTGAGTGCCATTATCAACTTACAGAATCTGTAAAACAGCAACCAAATGATTACATTGGTTTATTTCGTGTAGGTTGGAACAATGAAAATGAATGTATAACATCCCAACTATGTTCAGATGCATTTGTGGCACATAATACTAATGTAGAATTTTACCGTTTACTTTTTAAAGGTAAGTATTTTAATTAAAAATATGTTTATTTAGGTTTTTTTATCTTATAGTCAACAAATAGAGAACTAAAACTCATTAATCAGCTATTAGTTGCACATTGCTTTATGCATTTTTGATGACTACAAATTAATTTTTGTGAATCTGCATGCATCAGCATATCTTTGCTAACCTTGAATGTTCTTGCTGCATAAACAAAATTATTTTGCCATTTGAAAAATCCATTTCACTGTGGCAATACAATAAACATGAGATTAGTTCATAGTACTGTTGCCTGATTGATGTTTATCATTTTTCAGCATATTTTATATGCTTCATTCCCTTGAGATTTTTTTCTTGCAAATGAACTTTCAAAGTATGTTTTGATAAATTATGCATGCAAAAGTCATATTAAATATTGCATATACTTAAAACATTTTAGTTTCTTAATTCTTTTTTTCCTTTACACCTTCACCTAAATATTAAGCATATTTGTGTTATTTTTTTATTTATTTTTTCCCTAAATGTATACAGTTTTGGATAATAAAAATTAAGCAAAATATTTCAGAGGATGAACATTTAACAGGAAGAGCAAATCGAGAAATCATTAGCTAAAAGACCAAATTCAACTAATAATGTGTGGGTAAAAATGGTGTGACTGCACTCAAGTATAGTTGACCATTCAGTAAAGAAATCACTCTTATCTCTCATAAGCCCTGGCAAGCCAAACTCATAAGCCTTGCTTGCTTACACATATAAAAAAGATTTTCCTGCTCATCACTTCTAATATTTAATTTGCACTGGAAGAGAACAACTTGATCTTTTCATCTCTATGTCACAAAAGCCTTTGTAAACAAAACATTTAAATAATGAATTAAGAGTAGACAAATATATTATAAAACCTTTATAAGAAGAGAAAGATTTGATAAATATAGACAGTGACCGACTGGCTTAGGAAAGGTAATTTTTTTTCCTGTTTTACTTGCCTGATGGAGTACTTGTTAGGCAAGGGCACATACCACTGCAATTTGCAACAGCAATGCGACAATGATTGCAATTGTTTCTTTAAAGTGCATTCTAAGAACATTCATAGAACATTCTAAATACCTTTAGGTGCATTCATAAATCTTTAGAATTCTAAGAACCTTTAGGTACATTCATAAAATGCACCTTAAAGGAGGATCATTGTCGCATTGCTGTTGCAAATTGTGGCTGTGTGCCGCAATTTGTAATGGTAATGATGCACCCTTAACCCTTTGCACTCGGTTTTTTTTTTATAGGTGTTGCCAGTTACGTGAATCAATATTGATAAAAAATAGCTTTTTCATATTGTAGCTTAAAATTTTTTAAATGTAAATATTATCAAAATACTTGCCTGCAAACACTTTTTATTGATAATACCTTTTGATATATATCTGTGGAACAAAAATAACTGATTTGCAAAAAAGAAACACAAAAAAAATATGCATATAAAAAAAGCTACAACTTGTAATTTTTTAGCATGTGATGCCGTATGAAACAGTCGCCAACATGTATGCAAGGTTTTTGTACACATGTTTCACAAAAAAAATAGGTTTCATGTCTACCACCTGCCATTTTTTGATTGGAACAAACTAGTCTTTTTTGGTCCCATTATGCAAGATATGTTTTTTGTTTTGTCTGTCCTCTCCATTCACTCAAAAGTTGTTGAAAACAAATTCATCATCACTACTATCAAGTGTGCTATAACTTCTATCACCTATTTATTTTATCTGCCATGTTTAGGGGTAATATGATCACGAATAATAATATGGAGCACAGATACGGCACACAACCATTCGTTACAAATATTAGTGTCAGACTGACCATAGCATGTCGCCGCTATGGTACCTGCGAGTTTTACGATAAAATCAAGATGATACCGCTGTGGCGCCTTCAGGTGCAAAGGGTTAAACATTTGGCTGTAACGATACATGAATGTTTTGTCCAGCAAATTCTATGCTTAGTAGAACTATTTAATACCTGTCAGCATTTCTTGAACTTACAGGATGGTTGGGAGAGAATTAGAATAGTAAGAGAAGAATTTCAACTATTAGACCAATGCACCAAAATAGTTTTGCCTTTAATTTCACATTCCTTTCTTCAAAGAATATTTTTCTTCTAGTTATACTTTGTCTTATGGAACCTTAAGTCCATAAAAGCAAGGTTTATTCCCAGCAGATAATGATTCATATTTACCCTTACAGTGTCCAGGCATGAAAAACTGAATTGTACCAGATGGCAACACTTTTTTCAATTGGACTCAGTCAAAAAAAACTGTAATTTATTTTGTGAAATAATAAATGAAAGGAAATAGGTCATGTTACATTCCTAATTTAAATGGCATATAATTCTGGATTTTATGAAAATAAAATATTTAACAAAAATGATGATAGTATTAATAAGACTTTTTTTAGAGTGATGTAATAAATACAAATTAAAACTTAAAGAAAACTAATACATTCAAATATTTATAATGCATCTGTATAGAAAGGCAATTTATTTCAGAGTAACAAAAAAAAATAATTTTTTAACTTAAAGCAAGAACTTTGTTATTTTAGTAATTTTTTTCTCAATGATATATGTTGAGAAATGTCAAGACTTTTTGCCTGCTGGGCAAAAACTCAAATGAAAAAGTAACTTGAGATATTTTTGCCAAATAAACAATCATGTTTTATATCAAAAGGAAGAACATTTATTTGTGGTTAATGTAATAGCCACAATATCCAATGATACACTATTAATTACAATATATCTGAAAGATATATTTTTTTTATCTCAATGTTAAATGATTTATTGAAGTTTAAGCAATTTTATTGTATGTATTTTTTCAGTAGAAATACAACACAAAAATATGAAATTGCATGAAAAATTGTTTTTTAAAAATATACAATAATATTAAGAACCCAGGAAAGCTTTTATTTCTATTTTGTCAGTCAAATGTACATTCCTCTCCCAAATCAACTTCTCTTGAATTGTTCTTACATATTGATTCATATACACAGTAATGTTGCTTAGAATATGATCATTTATAAGAGAATTCCATATTTCATATACATCTATTTTCTTTTTCTTTTCTATTGCTTCTTTTTCTGGCCCGTTCACACAAAGTAGATTAAATAGCAGATTCTGCTTCTTTCTCTCCTTCTATGTGAATCTTTTTTCCATAAAGTAATTTTATCCTTACTAATAAAATAGCTCATTTTCGTACCATGATCAGAAACAGAATTATCAGTGGCTTCTTGTGTAATTTCATTACTATCTTCACTGTTGTCCATCAATAATCTGTATACTGCTTCTACATCACTTTCATGGTTTGAATTTTAAAATATAGTTTTCCTTACCATTCAGAAACCAAAAAGGGAATACAGCAAAATAACAGCCAGTGAAATGTGATAATAAAAGCTTAAAAAATACCCCAGTAGTTCAAGTTAATATTTACACAGTTTTACTGTTAAAAACTAACTGCTTCAGTCTAGTATTAACATAGGCCTAAAGGTTATGGTTAAATAAGTCAGTGCTCCTTAAGCTCTAATATTAATATTTCATTGAGTGGTTGCTTAGCAGACATCACATTAAACTTTTACACAATAAAAGTAAATATAGTCAGATATTGACGGTAAAATTCAAAAGGTTATATTACCTAGTGTTTTCTGGCGACAGCAGTTGAAAGCTAACTCACTCATTGCTATTTCAAGCCTCTTCTGCTGGTGGTAACATTAGAAGACAGGCTTTAAGTTCATGGTGATTTTTAGTGAACAGACTACCAGTCTTTAACCATTCCAGGTTTAACTTCTTGTATACAAATTGAGAGAATCCAAAATCATAGACCAATGATGCCATCATCAGTTTTTAGTACAACACATGAAACTGCTATTTTTTTAAAAATGAAATTGCTGTTTGAAAATTTTCTCAGATATATCTTTTAAAAATGCATAATTTATGTTTGAAAAATAATATTTTATTTTTTCATTTGATGCATATTTTATTAACCCTTTGCACTCGAAGGTTTTTTTGCTGTAGGGAAGTAGCAACTCGAACTAAAAACAAAGTTTAAAATAATAATTTTAATTGACACAATGCTGTACTATGAAGTGCACATAGATTTACACATCTAAAATGTGAAGAGGAAAGATATCTGTTTATAAAACAGTTATTGTCGCCATTCGAGTTGCTGCATTACACCAAGTGGTGACTGAGAGTCGCCTCTTGAGTGCAAAGGGTTAAACCGTAATGTAAATAATTTAATAAAGCCAATTGAGTATAATTTCTTAGAAACATTATATTGCCAATTTGTTTGTTAACCTTACTCTATGCTAAAGCAACTCCCTGATTTAAGCTCACAAGTTTGATTTCAACTATTAACAAATTTTTCCTTAAAGTTTTGAAAATATACAAAAAACTGCTATTTTTAAAAACTGAAGATTTTGGAAGTAATTACGAAGTATATATCTCTGGTTTTTTTTACACTCTTTTCTGCCTAAACCTATTTCAGTATTCCTAGAATTATTTTTATGATTTTTCCCAACATTCTATGCATTGTTCCCACTATTAAAATCGAAATTATAACTAAAAATAGCCGTCTTAGCCAGAAGGATTGTTGTTCAAGACTGGCTGCAGCACATGGCATTACAGCAGAGGAAGACACAGTTGTTACTAATTGCTCACTCACATATGCAATAGCATTCTGTTAAGTGGCTGCATGGTAGTTGTTTACATGGTTGATTTAAGTTTGAATATTTCCTCCTCACACATTAGATATCATCTCCCTTCCTAAAGTTAGTATTTTTTTTTAATAATTAAACCTTAGGTTTCATTTATGCAGATTTACTTTATTTCTGTAAATTATCGATCTTTCAGTCAATAGATTATTATCGACATTTTTGGCCTTATGCTGCATTGGATGGCCAGCTTACTACTTGTTGCTGTGTTACTTTTTTTAACATTGCATTACGTTATATGTTAATTTTTCTTATTTGTTTTCCAGTAAAAAACTTTGATCTTGTATCACTTCCTTAAAAGGAAACGATACAAGAATTTAAAGGAATTGATACATTTCCTTAAAAGGAATGAGGTCTTGGATACAGAAGCAAAAAGACTCCTTGATGTGGAAATCAGTTGTCCTACAGCAGAGCAATCTTTCAAGTTTTTTTACCCACCCCCTCCCCCTCAATATCTTGGCTGTGCCACTCTGGTGATACAGATGTTTGTTGTTTTTTTCTTTCCCTTGGTAGACTAACTTTTGACACTCAGCCAATCCCCAAAATTCAACACCCAATGAAAAAATTTATAATGTTTAGTAAAAAAAACATATAAGAAAATGTTCCACCATTTCATAAACAGGATAAAAAATCCCATTAATGTGCAATCCATGTCACCTTATATAATACTGGCCGTGTTTTAAAATGTATCACGCTAAAAAGAATCATTAAAAGAAATAAAAAACATGTTTCAGATAAATATATTATTCAGGAAGAAATTTCCTTTTGATTAATATTTAACTGTTTTTATCAACCAAGTTTTCCAAAATTAAGCCTAAGTTGCATAGTGAGATCTATTTTTTCACTATATAACAGTGAAAAGGTCTTATTAAAATCGATATGTTTGTAAATTTGTTTAAATTTCTTATTTTCATAAAATTCGGAATTAAATTCTGTTGAATTTAGATATTAAACATGACCTATTTTGGTTGATTAGTGTTTTTTTTTTGGTGAAAAGCGTGGACTTTCTCAATGTATGGTACTGAGAAAACAATTACAAATAGAGTAATTTTCTTATTTCAAGTAAAAACAAATATATTATTCAGAAATAACCTTTTTATTTATATGCATTATAATTATTTTTTTATATATTTTTATTTGCATTGCCAGATGCATTTTTTACTACAAGCTCTAAAAAGCCCCATTCAAATAAAACATTGTCTTAATTGTTAAATATTTTATTTTCAGGAAATCCAGAATTAAATGTTGATTAGTTTGGAATATAACAGTCCATTAGCCCTTTTTTTAGTTATTTGGCAAAATAATTTTAAAGTAATTTTTTTTGGCTGAGCATAGTGAAAAAAATTACTTGGCCTCTGGATGTAAACCAGAGTTTCAGGCTGGACCCTGGAAAGGTTAATACTTGGGTTGCAATAAATTGAAATGCTATTGATTCAATTCATTGATGTCTCACATAGAAGAGGGCATGTTGACACCTTGGAAATGAGTAGTCACTACTTCTTGGATATGATGTCACTTGTGATTTTCACAATTGCCAGCAATACCTGGTTGTTATTCAACTTGAGCAGATGCATTATAATAGATATTCATCCTTTGAACTTATCAAATTCAGTTCAGTTTATGATTAGATCTGCAAAGCCACTAGCTTATCTGCTGGTTATGGCAGAATAACCATACTATCCCAGAACTCAAACCCTGACCCTAACCAAAGCCATCTTAATAGAAAGCCTAATGTCACATGACCCACACAGCTAATGATGTGAGAAGCAAGGCTGAGCATCGCATCATAGCTATAAATCAGTGGATCTGATTCATTTCTAATTCAATATGTGCATTACCATATACTGATGATAGTAACTAGAAGACAAATAAATATTTGAAATCCCCATCAAATATGCCAATGATAATATACTGTAGGCTTCAAAAAATAGTTTGCAACAACCAATGTCTATCATTGAGACATCAATAGACAAGTGAAAAATAATAAGTACACCATGGGAGCACTATGTTATTGCCCTTTTGAAGTTTATAACAGAATACATAGGAATATAACAAAAATTACAGATTTCAGGCAGCATTGAAGAGTGCTACATAGTAACAAGAAATATAACCCATGCAGCTTGTTGAGGAAAATTATAATATTGAATACCATATGCTGATAGTAACTACAAGACCAATAAATATTTGAAATCCACATCAAAATGCCAATGTCTATCATTGATACCTAGATGGCATATGATTAATCATTTGACCAAAGTGCTCAATTTTCTTTTGGATGATTCCTTGGGTGCATATTTTGAACGTGTGTAATTTACACTTATTTACACATTTCACATGTTAAATATAACAAGTTTTGCACTTCAACTGAACTTCTGGTAGGCCTCCAGTAGCACAGTTCAAATCACGACATCAGGCCTTCCCTTCAGATGGCTTTGCCCCAGCACTTGCAAAATCACCACGAACATACACAATACCATTATGCCACCAAAGCAGCTTGTACTAGTTAATTTTAAGACTATGAAGCATTCAGTTATGAAAAAACTTGTAACCTCAGTCTTTAAATCAAGAATAAAAATTAAGCCTTTGGTTAAAATATTGGCTACACATTTTGCCCATGAACTTTAGGAGCTTCAACTGGCAATTAACTGAATGGTGCTGTTGACTTAAGTAGCAGCATCCCTCTGGTAGTGTTGTTGAGAGGTAGTAGTGTGCTCACTTAAGAGCAAGTTTCATGCATATGGGAGGGTTAAATCTGTGTTTCAAAGGGTGTCTTGATGCAAATTAATGAGTAAGTTTTCTAGATAGTTCATTTGAAATTTGGTTGGGAGAATTTAAATTAGTATGTGCAAGGGTGGTTTTTTTTTTTAATTTGTTATCAATTATTACTTGAAATAATGCTGTTGTAGGTTTAGATCTGACTATGTCACATTGAAGTTCTACTATTCATTCTTCAATGTCACAATATGTTCTTATGTATCTGTTTTTGGCATCAAATTTATTGTTAGGGTCATTAATTTATATTTATTATACTATACATATATTATACTATGTATTCCACTGTAGGTGTTGTTTTATCATTGCTAATAATAACGATATAATTTTTTTATGAGTAGAAATGAATATCCTTTCTATTCATATGTGCTATTATTGTTTTGGTCCATTAGTTTCCTTTTAATAAATTTTTAATTTACCTTGCAAGATCTTTTTGCTTACTATGGCACCCTGAAAAGTGTTAAAAATTAATGCTTCTGATTTTTATTAAATATTTTATATTCATAAAATACAGATTTAAATGTTTAATTTGGGATGTAATATGAGCTATTTCTGTTCATAAATTCAAAAAGTTCTAATTTTTTTTTCTGTGACTGAGCACAGTGAAAATACTCTCTGATTCCATTCCAATTTTTCAGCATGGGCAAAGAAAGGTTAAATATTTGTTGGGAGTAAAGCTACATATACTCCATTCACAAAATCATGGACTGACCTAAGGCCAATGAACTTTAGCAATAATAAAAAGCATATTTATAAAAAAAAATCATTATATAAGTTTAGTTCAAAAATCTTCAGTTGTAAAACTTTTGAGTCAAACCTATTTTACCCAACATTTAATCATCTATAAAGCTGAATAATAAAGTTAATGTATTTCTGGGTATTCTCATTCATAGCATTTACATTAACCATTTGGAAACCACAGTATTCAATAAGCTCATGTTTGTACCCTAAATAATTCAAATTAAAAGGATATTGTATATTGCAATATTACATTTTGTAGTTTTTCTTTGTCCATTGTTGAGGTTATGCTAAAAATTAAAATTATTGGTCTTTTTCAAAATATCAGGCTGAATGTAATAGCTCACATATTACACCAGCACAGCCTGTAATCTTAATTAATATGCATCTTTGACATTTATCTTCAGTTAAAAAAGATTCACTTATTTCAGTATATGTGTAATAGTCCTGTGATGGCGAACCTATGACATGAGTATCAAAGGTGACATGTGAGTTGATTTTTGTTGGCATGTCATTGGGAGGTGAAAAGAAATACTTGTCTATGGCTAGTGTAGAGACTTGGAAACAATTGCTTTAGCAATTCAATACATATTTATGGATGAATCATTGGTAGCAAGATAGCAACAATGTTGTTGTAGTTAGTTCTTATTAATTATTAATTTCAATAGTGGACCCTTACATTAAAAAGATCTCATCTAATAACTGATTACGCATTGCACAAAGAGCTGCATCAAAAATAGATGTACTAAATCTATCAACTATTCATTGATTTCCTTTAAAACACTTCTCTACATCTTAAAATATAGTTTAAGTTTACTCGTATGCCTAAGAAAGCCATTTTATTGTCTCAGCCAGTGAAAATTCACTTCATTCTGATAGCAGTGGCATAGCTTTGGTGATGTGCTGAGCACAGTAGTGAAAAGTAGCATGTGAGTTTGTGCATGTGATTCAATGATTTTGGTTTGGTAAATAAAAGTTTCATTTTTTAATTTTGCTTTGTGTAATGGTGAGTCTGTATTTTTATATTTAAATCCATAGTATTTTGTATGATGAACAGATATGTAACTTTAGATGGTTAATAATAATAATAAATTGCATTTTAAAGTATTTTTGCAATGTTGGCAAGGGAGCTAGAAAATATTCTCATATTTCTCCGATTTTGGCATGCAAGCTCAAAAAGGTTTGCCATCACTGTAATATTCTAATTATATCATTAGTAAATATTTAAGATTTATATGCAGTTTTAACAGTGATGAAAATTATAAATACAATTTTCTACATCTACCTATGCATTTTATTATTTAGCAAATGACCTGCCGAAAAATGATTGCGAGTTTTACCAGTTCTGCTATTTAACTGAGGCAGATGAAATATGTGGAGCTAGCACACCTTTCCGTTGTCAGATGGCCAATGATGAAGATTTAATTGCTTTGGATGCTGATGATGATGATGATTTCATAGTAGTGCGTTCCAAACTCTTTTGGAAGAATACTATTTTAGAAGGTCATCTTCGGAAGAATTTGGAGCAGATTAGTTCTCTTCAGAAAAGCAAACAAGACTTAGAGGAAAAATTGCATTTTGCAAATAGCAAAAATGCTCAGCTGCATTCAGAGCTTGAGGTAATATTATGTTATGATAAATATTTAAAAACTTAAATGCATGAACAGTGTACTGTTTTTAATTCAATTTTGAAAATAAAAATTGCTTTCACAAAAGTAAAAATTTATATTTTTGCCTGACAACAAAATAAGCACTTTTTCATTATGATTTTCAGAATCGAATTTGAAGCTCATTAATGTGTGACAAATTAATTATGGAAATTAATATTATATATCATAAGTTTTCTCAATGTGACTGTTTTTTCTAAAACATTTTAAAAACTGTCAAATTCTTTAAATGTTTTAAAAGCTGTCAACTTTATATCAGTATAAAGTATGAATTTTATTGTCAAGTTATAGTATTACTGTCCATTTTAAAATATAGAGAAACAATTAGAGTTAACAAATTACAAAGGTCATTCACAAGAAAACCACAAAACCACCATAAAATGCATAAGATAATCTTTCACCACATTATTGATTAACATCTGTTAGCAATAGATGGCAGCCTTTACAAGCCCATTGGAGTCTTTTGCTAACTGTGTGCAGGGTGGGGAGTTTTGCAGAGATAAATCTCAATGCTGGCCTAGCTGGGACTTGAACATGGGAACTGCAGATTATGAACCTGGCGCACTACTGACCGAGCCACACCCGCCCAGTGCCATTGAAGAAAATGCTGTGGTATTGTATATCAGTTTTGGTTCAGTGTATATCAATAGCAAGGATTGCAGTTTCAAAAGTTTCTGCTCATTGGATTCTTCAACTTTTAACACATAGTTAATGTGTTGGGTTGGGTTGTTTTACCTCTGAGCGGCACTTTTCTGCACACCATGGGCTAAATGGCCAGGTCACATGGACCCCGAAGGCTCAGAGAAGGTTGGGGGAGGGGACCCACTGGAACAGCTGTTGGGAGACAGATGGTAGCCTCCCATCAAGGCCATCCAGCGTGTTCTTTAATGTGCACAGGGTATGGCTCTCCCGCACACGGGACCACAGCTTAACGTCCCATCTGACAGAACGGCAGCCTTTCCAAGCCCATCGGTGTCCCCTACTGACCGTGGGCAGGGCGGGGAATTTTGCGGAGATAAATCTCGATGCTGACCCAGCTGGGACTCGAACCTGTGAACTACAGATTACGAGCCTGGCGTGCTACCGACTGAGTTACCCCCGCCAGTTAATGTGTTAAAAGCTGAAGAATCCAATGACTGATTGGATAAATCCTTGATTCTTCACATCATAGATGGAGTCCAATGATGAAATGATGCATCTTGGACAGCATGAAGAAGGAGATACCTTCTTAGAACAATGAGTAATCTGGGTGCAAGTCTGGTGCAGTACTGACTGAGCCATCACTCCACTTAAAAGAACATCACTTCTCATCAGATGAACAGATCAAAATGGCAGTGCATGAGTGACTCCACCACTAACCACAAAACTTCTGTCAAGGAATCCAGTCATTAATTCCTTATAGAGAAAGTGTATGGAACATAATGAAGACTATATTAAAGATTGGCATGCATGCTTTCATTTGATTGAAATGGTTGTTTAATTTTGCAGTTTGCCATGTAAGTGTTTGTATATTTTGTATGAGAAACCAGGACAAGCCCAACAGAGCTCTTAGGCTATCTCTGTCATTGTGTAGGGGAGTACCTTCTCTCCTTTAATAAAAAAAAACATTTGAATGGCTCTTACTGTAATGAATTAAAAGTAGTGTAAAATAATATCTGTGTGTTATTTCAATATTAGCATATTGCCCGCCAAAAAATTTGTGGAATGGAAAATGAATTTTGCCTCTGGTAGACTGAAACTTGAAATGAAGTTCTATTACAGATATTCCAAGTTCTATTACAGATATTCCAAGCCCATCGGTGTCCCCTACTGACCGTGGGCAGGGCGGGGAATTTTGCGGAGATAAATCTCGATGCTGACCCAGCTGGGACTCGAACCTGTGAACTACAGATTACGAGCCTGACGTGCTACCGACTGAGTTACCCCCGCCAGTTAATGTGTTAAAAGCTGAAGAATCCAATGACTGATTGGATAAATCCTTGATTCTTCACATCATAGATGGAGTCCAATGATGAAATGATGCATCTTGGACAGCATGAAGAAGGAGATACCTTCTTAGAACAATGAGTAATCTGGGTGCAAGTCTGGTGCAGTACTGACTGAGCCATCACTCCACTTAAAAGAACATCACTTCTCATCAGATGAACAGATCAAAATGGCAGTGCATGAGTGACTCCACCACTAACCACAAAACTTCTGTCAAGGAATCCAGTCATTAATTCCTTATAGAGAAAGTGTATGGAACATAATGAAGACTATATTAAAGATTGGCATGCATGCTTTCATTTGATTGAAATGGTTATTTAATTTTGCAGTTTGCCATGTAAGTGTTTGTATATTTTGTATGAGAAACCATGACAAGCCCAACAGAGCTCTTAGGCTATCTCTGTCATTGTGTAGGGGAGTACCTTCTTTCCTTTAATAAAAAAAAAATCATTTGAATGGCTCTTACTGTAATGAATTAAAAGTAGTGTAAAATAATATCTGTGTGTTATTTCAATATTAGCATATTGCCCGCCAAAAAATTTGTGGAATGGAAAATGAATTTTGCCTCTGGTAGACTGAAACTTGAAATGAAGTTCTATTACAGATAGAGACATGATTTTTTTTTTTAGCTTAACACAGAGTAGTAGAGAGAAACCCATAGCAACGGCGGCAATCGAACCGGCATCTCTTCAGATTCATGCCAGAGCGCGCTACCATTGCACTACATGTTGGACAATGAAATTTTTCAGAAATAAACATTCCTTATAAATCTTTTTCACTGAGTCTTGACCGAGACAGTGCCATCTATACATAGGAGAAATTTGGGAACCAGGGGGCCAAGTTTTTGGGTACTTATATGGTGTTCAACCTTTTAAGTTAAATACAGAAATATAAGAAAAAAGAACAGTAAGAAAAATGCCATCTGAAACTAGCAATAGTTTTATTACATAGCAACTTGATTTTTAAACACAATACAGGGTTGCCCAAGGGAACACTGTATTAACCCTTCCCAGGTCCAGCTATTTCTTTCACTCTGATCAGGCCAAAAAAATGATGTGCTATTGTCCCCAGGTTTCAGGCCCCCACCTTGATTTTTTAAGAATTTTTCTACCAACTTCTGTGAGAAAGAAGATGCCGATGAGTGTGGAAAGACTGCCATCCAATAGGACATTAAACCTTGGCCTCATGTGCAGGAAAACCATACCCTATGCATGTTAGAGAAGACAATGGATGATCTTGAGTTTTCTTTTGTCTCCTAACAGCTGTCCAATGGATCTCCCTAACCTAACCTATCTCTGAGCCCTTGGAGTTTGTGTGACCTGGCCATTTAGCCCATTGTGTGTACAAAAGTGCTGTGAAAGGTAAAAAATCCAATGATTGAGACAGTCATATTTAGATAATCGAGAATAGTTTTAGTGAAGACAAATAATTATCATGTTAGTAGAGCTAGGGAAGTCCACTTGTCCACTACATGTAAATTTTCTGGCAGGGCTTGTTACTTTCAAAGGAAAATTATAATAGTAAAAGTATATGAGGGGGAAGAACATCAACTTTCACCTTTGAATACATTTGAAAGCAGGAAAACGTTTTTCTCCTCTTATCCCTAGCAGTTTATGCCTTTGCTTCTGGTTTGTGATAAAAACTGCTGGCTGGTCAGATTTTTTCGAATTTCTCAGCCCTGCATATTAGGATGCATTGTAAAAGTGTGTGGGAATAAATAGGTGAATAATAAGCAGGAAAGTTGAGGTCTGACCTGATTAAATGGAATACATACTTTTTTTTCCTTAACCCTTCCCAATCCAGCTATTTTTTCACTCTGACCAGGCAAAAAAAATTAACTTTAGAATTTTTTTTGCCAAATAACTAATAAAAGGAATTATGGCATGCTATATGCCAAATTAATCAACATTTAATTCTGGATTTTCTAAAAATAAAATATGTAGCAAAAAAGACAAGTTTTATTTTAATAGGTTTTTTTAGTCATATGGTAAAAAATATGCATCTGGCAGTGCAAATAAAAATTTATTTAAAAAAAAAACTACTGGACAGAAATGATTATAATGCATGTAAATAAAAGGCTATTTATTTCTGAGTAACAAAAAATAATCATTTTCTTGTTTGAAATAAACATTTCTCCCGTGTTTTAATTTTTTCTCTGTACGATACTTTGAGAAAAGTCCAGCCTTGTTGCAGAGTCCAATAAACAAGTCAACTTTAGAATATTTTTAATAAATAAAGAGAAATAGGTCATGTTATATAACAAAGAGAATTTAATTCTGAATTTTACTGAAGTGAAATATTTGAACATTGTAGAAACCTATTAATTTTAATAAGACATTTTATAGTGGTATACCAAAAAAAGGTACATATTTCATAATTACTTCCAAAAAATCATCTGTTTTTAAAAGTAGCAGTTTTTTTTTTTGTTAGTTTTTAGGAGATCTTTGAAAATTTAAGGAAAATTATGTTGATAATATTTCAAATCAAGCTTGTGAGTTTAAATCAGGATTGCTTCACTGCAGAGTAATTTTAACAAACAAATCGGCAATACCATACAGTGCTTCTAAAATATGGCAATCAAATGGCTTTATCGAATTGATTAATAGATCCTGAAAAAAATTCTTCGCCGCCACGGCGGCAATCGAACCAGCATCTCTTCAGATTCATGCCAGAGCGCGCTACCATTGCACTACAAGTTGGACAATGAAATTTTTCAGAAATAAACATTCCTTATAAATCTTTTTCACTGAGTCTTGACCGAGACAGTGCCATCTATACTCAAGGAGATGCAACGTTTTCAGTCGTTGCTATTGATTATCAGATGTTAATGAGAAAGTCACTAACGCTACTGCGTTAATATATAATTAAAAATAAATCCAAAGTGAATGCACAGTATTCCCTGTTAAGATAGATATCAAACATTAATAGATTCTGAAAAAAATTCATCACCACCACGGCGGGAATCGAACCCCGCATCTCTCCAGATTCATATATATTAATGCGGTAGCGTTAGTGACCTTCTCATTAACATCTGATAATCAATAGCAATGACTGAAAATGTTGCATCTCTTTGAGTATAGATAGTGCTGTCTCAGCCATGACTCAGTGAAGAAGATTTATGAGGTCTTATTCTGAAAAATTTCATTGTCCAACACATGGTGCAATGGTAGCGTGCTCTGGCATGAATCTGGAGAGATGCGGGTTCGATTCCCACTGTGGTGGTGATGAATTTTTTTCAGAATCTATTAATTAATGTTTGATATCTATCTTAACAGGGAATACTGTGCATTGACCTTTGGATTGATTTTTAATTATATATTAACGCGGTAGCATTAGCGACCTTCTCATTGACATCTGATAATCAATAGCAACGACGACTGAAAACGTTGCATCTCCTTGAGTATAGATGGCACTGTCTCAGCCATGACTCAGTAAAGAAGATTTATAAGGTCTTATTCTGAAAAATTTCATTGTCCAATGCATGGTGCAATGGTAGCACGCTCTGGCATGAATCTGGAGAGATGCAGGTTCGATTCCTGCCATGGTGGCAATGAATTTTTTTCAGAATCTATTAATTAATGTTTGATGTCTATCTTAACAGGGAATACTGTGCATTCACTTTGGATTGATCTTTATATATTAACAGTAGCGTTAGCAACCTTCTCATTGACATCTGATAATCAATAGCAACGACTGAAAACGTTGCATTTCCTTGAGTAAGATGGTGCTGTCTCAGCCACGACTCAGTGAAGAAGATTTATAAGGTCTTATTCTGAAAAATTTTATTGTCCGATACATGGTGCAATGGTAGCGCGCTCTGGCATGAATCTGGAGAGATGCGGATTCAATTCCCGCCATGGTGGTGATGAATTTTTTTTCAGAATCTATTAATTAATGTTTGATGTCTGTCTTAACAGGGAATATTGCGCATTCACTTTGGATTGATTTATCGAATTATTTATATTGTAGTTTAATAAAATATGCATCAGATAAAAAAAGGAAATATTATTTTTCAAGCATGAATTATGTATTTTTAAAAATATGTGTAAAAAAATTTTCAAACAGCAATTAAAAAAAAATCTCGGTTTCATGTGTTCTACAAAAAACATCTATAGACATCCATTATCTGGGAAAGGTTAAGAACATCCTTTAATATTTTACTACTCATCTGATTTTAATTTGCAAGATATTTTTATCCTCTTTTTTTTTTCAGAAATGTTTTAAATAGATTGAAATGTGTTTAGTTAGATTTGTATTCATGCCATTCGTAAAAGTTTTAGTGCTAACATCTAAATTGAAAAGTGCAGAACCCTCTTAGCATATCATTGCAGAACAATGTTGAATGGAATAAGCTATTTCACATATCAATTAATAAGCCATTATTTCTTAACAAATACTAATAACTTACTAGTTATAAAAAGAAATTTATAATTTGAACAATGCTGTTATTTTATCAATGCACAGTCAAGGCTTTTGAGAAGTATTATAATTAAAATAATAATGAAATAAAGCATGTCTCCACTTTTGAAATAGCATCACAGCATCATTAGCTGATATTAAATCCTGGTACAGGATTTTTTTAAAGTTAATTTTCATTATAAAGTAGTTGATTTTTGTAAATTTGCTCAAGTATTTACTGTTATTTTAAAGGAAGCAACTGCATCCATGCTTCAACTTCAAGAAAAGCTTAATAGATATCAAAAGAAGCTTGCAGAAAAAGAGGAAGAACTTTCTCATAGAGTAGATGAATTCAGTAAACTACAGCTTGCTATTGATGAAGAAAAATCTGCAGTGCAGACATTAAAAGCTTCTCTTCATTCTGCAACATTGCAGAAAGAAAATATGAAATCACAACTCAATAATACTTATCAGGAAAAAGAGGGTTTACAGGTATGTATTTTACATTAATTAAACTGATATATTTCCTTACTTTTATTCCAAAATTATTATGAAAAGCATTTTTTAATGCAAGAACTATCCAATATTGATTAATTAGATAACAAATTATTTATGTATGATATTTGCTGATGCTAGTGGTGTAAGCAAAGAATATTATCTATGGAATAATCTGAAAAAGTTTATTTTCAGCTTCTGTGTTACCTGAAAATATATGTGATTTCACTGGAAATATTTCTAAGTTTAATATGGTTGTTAAATATTTTTGGTGGTTGGCTACTTTCAGTCCTGAAAAACACAAGAACTCTGCATTTCCTATAATTTGTGACAGTTTGGAACAATGATTTCTTTTTCTACCATGACTTTGAACAGTGAAAATATAAATGGAAGATGACTACATCATAAGTTCATATCTCCAGTCATTTAAAGAGGGCAAAAAGAAATCAAGAGAGTAATTGTAAAATATGTTATTAACCTAAGAGCTTTACTCTAATAAGCCTAAAAATGTCTGTTGGAATTCTACCATATTAAAACTTAAAAATTATTTGTATTATTTTACCTCTGAGTGGCACTTTTTTTGCACACAATGGGTAAATGGCCAGTTCATAAGGACTTCGAAGGCTCAGAAAGGGTTGGGGGAGGGGACCCATTGGACAGTTGTTAGGAGACAGATGGTAATTTCCCATCAGGGCCATCCAGTGTGTTCTTTAATGTGCACATGGTATGGGTCTCCTCACATGGGGCCATGGAAACATTTCATCTGACAGACAGTGGCCTTTTCAAGCCCATCAGTGTCTCCTACTGACTGAGGATGGAGCAGAGAGTTTTGCAGAGATAAATCTCAGTGCTGGCCCAGGTGGGACTCAAACCTGGGAACTGCAGGTTACAAGCCCAGTACGTTACTGGCTGAGCCACCCCCACCCCACTTCAGAAAGAATTTGATAGTTTGAAGTGCATTTTCCATAGTTATTAGCATTATATTTTTGAAATGACCTGCTGAAATATATTTGGTGTCATGGTTGTAAATGATGTTTATTTTGTAATTAGTAGAAAAGAAGTGCTTAATTATTAGAATATAGGTATATGATTTTTTTCATAATATCTATACATTTATAAATACATAATTTGAAATTTCTACTCTGATATGAAGGGATACCTTTAGAATTACAAGCTAATGGCATTTTAAAAATAAAGATTTTAATTGTTTCAGTCTTACTTAGGGAAATGTTATAAGTTCCATAAACTGTAATATTGAATCATATAGTGGATTCACCTGTTTATTTATAAACTACAATCTTAGTCTGCAGTGACAATAAATATTAGAGTTTATTAATTTTAGCAGCACCATGCTTCATTATGGCATTTACTTCATTAATGTGTTCTTTTCTTCTAAAATGTCCCTTTAAAATCATACCAAGGCATTTTTTCAATAGGTTTTACAATTAGTAGTGCATGTTTTTAGAGTTTAAGCCAGTGGCAGGTGAATTTTTTTAATTCGTGGGCCAGTGACAATATTATTATTAAATAGTTCAAGTGTTAGGTACCATAAAAATTTAATAAATGATTTATTATTTTTATTCCAGTCATGCTTAGGACACAAAGATTTAAATTTAGTACATACTAAGTATGTATTAATAAGAATATAAATGCTAAAATTTTACTTTAGCTTTTTACTGGATTCACAAATGCTTTGCAGGCCAAATTAAATGTTATTACAGGCTATAGTAGTAAGTAAATATTGTGGGATTAATAATTATTTTTCTGGTAGAATGGAAACAAAGTAGTAAGAGTAAGTAATTATAATTTAGCCAACATGGACATTATTAAAATCACTTCAAAGCCACAATAATGAAAGAGAAGAAATGACAGAGTTATTAACCCTTACAGCATTTGGTTTCTAAAACTTAATTTATTTAAAAAAAGACCAGATTTATTTTTAAATGTTTTTAGAAAAAACAACTTTAGAATCTCAGCTACTGCTGTTCTGGGAAGTGTATTGTCAGCTTTGTACATACTCTGGCAATTCTTGTCAGAGACACATGATATGCCAATGGCAATATGTGAAAAGTTATATCATACAACACATTGTACTAGGGAATCACCAGAAAAACAAACTGCAAAATTTGCATAATTTGATATTAGTATTTTAAAGGAATCTGAATTTTTTAAACTTTTTTTTTTCTAATAGTATCTGGTGATTTTTGTGATTGTTTGTTCGTGAAACAGAAATTTGTGTTTAGTTTTGAAAATAAATCTTTAGGAATTGTGATTCAGTATCACATTATAAGGTCAACCTTATCTTTTTTTGTGTTTGTTTATTAATTTATTATTTTCATAAATTTCAAGTTAACCAGGGTTTTCTGTAATTTGATATTTTTATGATCCCTTTAATTTGGAATTAACCAGGTTTTACTGTTATAACAATACTGCTGTAATTTAAAAATGATTAAAGCTAAAGGAACAAATCTGGATTGTCAATCAAATCTGGATCCTTTTGTCGGCAAAAGTATTGAAAGAGTTGGACTGTGAGCTACCAGTCTTGATATGCCTCATAAAGATGAATAAATATATTCTTATTAAAAAATTTCTCAATGCTAAAAAGTCTATCCAGCCCAGTGGTAAGAATCTGAACTAACTTTGTCATTGAAGTCACCAAGCACAAAAGTAAGATCTCCTTTCCTAAAAGAATCCAAAATATTCCAAGAAGTTGCTTTTAAAACATATCCTTTTCTATCTTATTATAATCTGCAATAGAGACATAGCATCAGATAATATTTTTATTTTTGATCTTTAACCCCTCCAACTGGTCATTAATATCTACTACATGTGCTAGATCCGTATATATGCTGACTACCAATTTGAATAGTTAATCCCTGTTTTAAAAATGCCTGTAAGAAAACTTTCATTAATTCAGTTATGTACAAAATTAGCCTCACTAAGAGTTAAATAATAATTTTACACCTTGAGGGTCTTTAGCATTGTTTTGACCTTAAAAGAGAAACTAATTTATGCCATCTATACCTTCCATCTCATTTCCGGTGAGGCCAGAATGTCCAGGTTATACTTCAGAGATTCTTGTGGAAAGACATTAAGATAATATTATTAATTAACTGTCCTTACATTCCAGGTAACCATAGAATAAAAATATTTGTTAGTTTTCATTTTAATGTAAGATGTAGTGCTAACAAATCAGATGCTCTCTAATTGCAGGCATTAGTCAAAGACAAATTTCCTACCACTAAGAGCTTAAATAGCCAATGCTGGTAAGGAAAAGAATATATATGAAACACATAGCACTTGATCATTAAGCATTTAAATATACGAATTCGTTGTTAAAAATTAATGAGGGCCTCATTAGTGCAATTCTTAATTTAGTTAAATACATTAATACCTCTACGATTCTAGTATAGTAGCATTGCTTTTACTTATTGAACATCGCATCACATTTTCACACAAGGAGTTCATCATGGAGCATCACATAAGGAGTTTAGAAACTAAATAAATTAATTAAATATAATTATATTTGCATCTCTGCAATGTCAAATTGTAGAAGTATATTAATGCTTCTACAGTTCTAATATATTAGTATTGCTTGATTGAACATAGCATCACATTTTCATCTGGTAAAAAGTTTTTTAAATTTGTTGTTACATAGCACAAAAAAATTCAGAATATATTCCGTTTTTGATATCAATCTCATATGGTATGGATATCACAGTCTTCTTGATGTTAAAAGAAAATATTGGTGTAAAGTCCAGTTGGGATCGATATTTATGTAAAGTCCCAGTCAGGAGCCACTGATTGTTCTCACTGATCATAAGAAGTGATATGATTATGCCACTGTTATTAACTCAAGACATTTATTTTTTAAAAGATGATGTCAGATGTGCCTTCTTTATGCTGATGCACTCGTTATTGGTGGTATAGATAGACTACTAGTCCTCTTTTAATTCAATATACTTAGTAACACTTTATAGTTAGCATGGCTGACTGTCTCTCACAACATTACAATTCCTTACTCTTCAAATGTAGTGTAAAATTTATTACAGTCATTCTCAAAATATTCTAAGCAACTGAAGTCCCAATAACACCAAAGCTACTGAAGCACTCAGCAACATAAAATTAACGAAATCATTAACTGAAATGAATTAAAATCAAGACGATAGAGACGTGTTTTTCCCGACATGTGAAGGGCTTCAACTGGCATAGAGCAAGTGCTGCAACTGGCTTAAATAGTGGCATTCCTCTAGCAGTGTTAAGAGGTATTAGTGGTCTGCCCACACAAGAGTAAGTTGCATGCAGACGATGAAGATATGATATCAGTATTACAAATGGTATCTTTATGTAAACTAATAAGTAAATTTTCAGTTAACAATAACTGCCATTCCAATTCAAATTTTGGGCTCATATGCTACAGAATTTTAATTGAATTACTTGGAAAATTATTAATTTACATAAAGATATACCATTTGTAATACTAACATCATACCTTTACTACCTACACAGGACTTACTCTTGCATGGGCAGATAACTAACACCTCTTAGTATCTAGAGGGATGCCTCTGTTTAAACCGGCTACAGCACTCACTCTACTACCAGTTGAAGTCCCTCACATGTGGGACAAAACGTGTCTCTATCATAATAATCATTTTTAATTCATCATTTCAATTAATAACTTCGTTAATTTTATGTTGCTGAGTGCTTCAGTAGCTTTGGTATTATTGTGACTTAAGTTGCTTAGAAGAGTTTTGAGAATGATTGTAATAAATTTTAACCCGCATCTGAAGAGTTGAGAAATTTGCTGATGATAGAGCACTGATATATGCAGCATGAGATGAGGAACAGTTAATTGCTGAAGTGAATGAAGATATGTTTACAATTAGAAATTGATTCTTAAATAATAAATTATTTATCAACATTGAAAAAATGAAATATTTTTTAGATGATAGAGCAACTGGAGCGACTAAGAAGTAAAATATTTTATAATGACAGGATTTGTACTGAAAATGTATATGCAGAGATGCCAACTACTCCAATTTTTGGTTTAAAATCCAAAAATCTGATATTTAGGGTGTTTTCAGTTTCACACTAATGAAAATCTGCTTCCAAATTGTACAGTATTTTTCCCTTTTCCTAAAAGAAGAATGTTAATAAAAGGGAAGAATTGTTTCCGATTTAACTCTTTTTACTGTACTAAAGGTGTAGCTGTGTCCTCACTCTCTAATCTGTGCTTGCTTATGGGCTCACATGCACACCAGTCAGAGGAAATCTAAGACTCTAGCTGACGATTTCTGGACAGAACACATGGCAAAGTCCACACCTAAATTATTTTACAGAGTTGAAGGTCATAGATTGTTTCTAAATGGGTGTTTATTGGACCTATACCAAACTCTCCCGATTCTGGCCAACTAAATACTGATTGGATTACTTAGAATCAGAAACTTCATCATCATCATCATCATCCTCCTCAAGCAGCCATGGGCTACGGAAGTCCAACCAGACCACGCAGTTTAATTCTCCAAGCATATCTGTCCTGAGCTACATCTGCTGCATCCGGCCACTGCACACCAATTCTAACAAGGTCCTGTTTGACATTGTCTGCCCACCGCATCCTAGGTCTCCCCCTCCTTCTGAGGCCTCTAGGCACACTGTTCATAACCCTATTCGCCAATCTATAATTATCCATACGGGCAACATGACCAAACCAGCGGAGTCTCTCTCTGCACAATATGCTGCTTAAAGGAGGTTGCAGACTCCTTTGCCTAACCTCATCATTAGTTACAAAGTTAAACCACCTAATACCCAAGATACTGCGTAAGCATCTAGAATCAAAAGCATCTAGTTTCCTGTTATCTTGTTTACACAGCGTCCAAGTTTCACTACCATAACTAACCGTAGAAAGAACCAAACTATTATACAGTCTAATTTTAGTCTTTAGGTGTATACGCCTATTTCTCCACAATCTCCATAGATTCTTAAAAGTCCCGGCAGCAATACCTATTCGTTTGTTAATCTCATGCCGCACATCACCAGTATCAGTTACATAGCTCCCAAGATAATTAAACTGTGACACCTGCTCAAGACTGCAACCATTCAGATTAACTGAATCACAGCCTGCCTGACCAATTTTCATCACTTTAGTTTTCTCTCTGTTTATAACCAAACCTACTCTACTACCAGTCTCATCACCAGCTCGAATGAAAGAGTTCATCTCATCAACATCGTTTGCCAAAAGGGCTAAATCATCAGCATAATCTAAATCAGAAATTTTTGTATCTCCAGCCCATTTAAGGCCAAAATCTTTCCCTCGAAGTGAATTTCGCATAACATAATCAACAACCAAACTAAAGAGAAAAGGAGACAAAATGCACCCTTGTCGAACACCAGACGTAATGCTAAACCAATTGCTATAAGACTTACCAACTCTCACACATGACTCAGTGTTATTATAGAGAGCTTTCATTATGTTAACTAACTTGTCTGGTATACCATATGATCTCACAATCAACCACAAATTATGACGATCAACAGAGTCGAAAGCCTTTTTGAAATCAACAAAGCTAGCAACCAAAGGTTTCTGAAACTCTAAACTTCAGAGTGAAGGAAATAATACAGATTAGAGAACTTCCCTGATATGGGGGCATGATTGACATTACAACTTGAATGGGTCTCATGCATGTCGATTGTTATCTGGGTTGGTAAGTTGGTAAACAGGGCAGAATAGCAAGTTCATTTTCAGGTTAAAATGGTTGTCTCCGATAATTTTGTTTTAGGGTTTTCTTAACTTGCGGAGCAGCAGTTCATTATTTAGCAGTTTGCACTTATTAGAATAGCCATCTCCGATAAGATCATGGATTTTTGCGAGTTTTACGGAATGAACATTTCCTGTTAGTGACAATAGGCTGTTGAAACAAGTAGCCTTGGATGATACTGACCAACATTCATCATATAATAATATGCACAGTTAGGAAAATATATCTTAGATACTGTTACTTTTGTAGGTTTTCATTTATTTGTGAAAACAAAATTTTATGTTTAGGAATAAGTGTTTATCATTATATTCTTTATTCAGTGTATTCTCGCTGTACGGCCTCTTCTCTGCTAGTAATATGATTGTTTAGGTTATTATTTGTTAAAATTTCCAAGAAGTCGAATATTCTTTCTAATGTGATATTGAAATGTGTTTTTTGTTAGATTAAATCACATATTTAGTGGAGATTTTTTTAAGTAATTTTAAGAAACTTGGTATAATTCTGGAAAAATTAAATTTTTTTCGTCGCATAAAGTCGCTGGTTGGAGTCTAGAAGTTGAGCGTTCCATCAAGACATAATGCATTATTGTGTTACATTAAAAAAAGGATCTGAGCACCTTAACTGCAGAACTACTGTACTCCAATTTCCACCGATTTTTCATTCTTCCATATCATAATTTTCTTTGTGCAAGGTTAGCAACTCTGTATATGTAAGGCAATTGAGGGTATTGATGAATACAGTTATCTTGGGAGTGTGTACATTGACTGCAAATTAAATTGGATGAGCCATGTATCTCATATTATTAAATGCATTAATCTAAAAATACCAAATATGTAATTATTCAAAATTTTCTAGATTTATCAGTTTTAAAAATGATATATTCATGGATTAAGTCCTACCTGATTTATGGAATTACTTCCTGGGTGATACTTATTGAAATCATATAAAATCTCTTTTTAAGGTACAAAATCATATTGTAAGATGTATTGTCAAAAAAAAATATGACAGCACTAGAAATATTTATAGAGTTCAATATGTTACCCATATGAAAATTGTATGTATTCAGAAATTGAATGTAAACAATAACATCAGTTTATGAAAACAGAAGTAGCAAACACCCAAATATTCATATTTCGAAGCCTACAAAAACTCTCAGAAGCATTCTGTCTGCAGAGCCCATAAAATATTCAATGAAAAGCCAGCATGTATTAAAATTGAAAAGAATCTTCATAAATTTAGGAATAAACTAAGACCTTGGTTGCATAATATATGTGATATAGAAGTTTTACTGTGACCTCTGTTGTATATTTTTCTATTACTTATGTTTAGATTGTATATAGATTACTCAATAGAGTAGTAGCAATTTAGAAAATACTTTTGTGTCTTGTACAAATATGTGTATTTTCCACAGGCAAGTTTGCAACTCTTGTAGGTAATTTATTTTCAACTATCAAATTTAAACGTAAAAGTGTTTCTAGACACTATCTAGAATTGATTGATTAATTGTAATGTCATGAAAGAAGATAGTCAGTCATGCCAGCTATAAAGTGTTACTAAAAACTCAGTCTGTTGAGTTAAAAAAGGACTGGTAGTCCATCCATACTGTCACTAACAAAATCACCAGCATAAAGAAAGCACATCTGATGTCATATCTTAAAAGATAAGCATTTTGAGCTAGAAACAGTGGTGTAAACATACTGCTTCTTCTTGTCAGTGAGAATGTACAACCAGTGGCTCCTGGTGGGGACTTTACATCAATATCGACCCCAACTGGACTTTACACCAATGTCTTCTTTTAACATCAAGAAGACTGATATCCATACCAGATGAGATTAACATTATCCATACCAGATGAAACTGACATCAAAAAGGGTAATATACTCTGAACTCTTTGTGCCATATAATGACAATTTTGGACTATGTTACTTTTTACTCTACGAAAATATGATGCCATATTCAATCAGCAAAAATGCAATATTAATATATTAGAACCAAGAGGTATTAATGTATTTAACTTAATTAAGAATTGCACTAAAAGAAGCAAATAGTTTTACATTAAAATCATTTATATAAATACTTAATGATCAAGTACTGTTTGTTTTATCTATATCCATTTTTTGAAAGTAGAAATTTCAGTTTGAAAATTTTCTTATATATCATAAAAATACATAATTCAAACTTGAAAAATAATTTTTTCATTGACAAATATTTTATCAAGTGAAAAATTATAGTGAAAAAGTATTAAAGTGAAAAAAATAGCTTGGCCTCTGGATGTAAAACAGTTTTTCAGGCTGAGACCAGGAAGGGTTAAAGGGAAGTAGGGAATTTAGAAACACAGAAAATTCCAATTGGCGAAAGTAGCAAGTTGCTGATAAGGTTGGAACCCATTGCTTAGTTTGATAGAACTTTCATAAATGGGTATCATAAATATTTAAGTTGAAATTAACAGTGACATAGGGGAATTAAACAATTTAAATTTTAAGTGCTTTTGATTGTTTTTTACAGTGATATAGTGTATTAAAGCATTTTATTTACACTTCACTGCCTAGCCAAAAAAAAGGGATAATGTTTATGTTATTGTCTAAGTTAAGGCAGTAGAAAGCCAAATTCAATGCTCCATAACTGTTTAAATAAGCATTTTATTTAAAAATTTTATTGAAAATAAAACTCTAAATCAAATATATCTAAATCTTGAATTTCAAAAATATTCAATCAGCAAGAGTTACCTTTTTGATGTCAGTCTCATTTTCCTGGGCTCAGCCTGAAAACTGGTTTACATCCAGAGGCCTATAATATTTACCAGCAGTTATGCCAGTCTGAACACACAAAACTAATTAATATTGTAAGTATTATTTACATGAAACTTTTGAAATATATTTATTGTACTAAATAGTTTGAAATAATACTTATTATATAATTCTGGGTTTAAATTCAACATTTTTTTTTATTGAAAGAGTTCAGTGATTTACATAAAAATGCAATCGTAAACTTTTTTGCTTCATTTTAGTATATTTTGCAATTAAAAATTATTTTAATATTTTTAAATAATTTTTATCTATTATCAGATATATTTAGAAAAGGAATAAGAAAAGAAAATCAATAATTCTTTGATCACGTGATTGGTAATGTGATAGGAATGTGATATTGATTATGAAGCACATGGTTTTAGTGCTCATGTTAGACTGTAAGGTGGAAACTAAACATAGTGTAAATACTTGTCTTTTTATTTATTTTTTTTTCCATATTGTATTATAGTTTTTAAAAGAAAATTTTCACCTTATACTTCAATGGATATTATCAAGTTGAACTAGAAAAATTGGGAATATTTTGCAAAATATTTTGTTGACCTGATAGTAATTCAGATCAGATGTGACTTTTCTTCGATTCAGGAGGGTGATATTGATTCTACTGCTTCTAGAATTAATTATATTGCTCCTAAAATATATACTGCAATTACAAAGAATAATTATTTGAAACTTCTTAAATTTCTCTTTTCAGAGAGAGATGATAAAAAGCATCTCCAAGGCATAGGTTTGCTTCTCAGCAGACATGCTAGTGATACTCTTCTAGGATATGAGTGCATTAATGAAAAGTTCCTTACAGCTAAATTTCAGACAAGCATGAAAGACTTGAATGTTACCTGCTGTTATGCCCACATTGAAGATGCTGATGAGAATGAAAAAGATAAGTTTTACAGACAACTTCAAGATATTTTGAATTCTGTCAAGAAAAGAGATATTACTCTTATTCTAGGTGACTTCAATGCCAAAGTTGGTACTGACTCTGACCATTGGAGAGGACTGAACCTTTTGGTATTGGTGACTGCAATGGACAACATCTCCTACAGGTAAATAAACGTAATGATTCAAGAATAACTAACACTTATTACAAACACCATTATATATACACTGGTGGAAATTGATAAAAGAACACTATTAACAATTGAAGCGTAATCTGTGATATTCATTTAGTAGAAAAAACTTGTTGAAAAATGACCGTGATCACACATGTGAAGTGTTTCATTGTTTATTTTACCTTTTAATGAGTATTACATTTTACAGAAGGCACATTTTAATAAGGTGTTGAACCTCCTCGAGCAGCAATACAAGCTTCCAATCTGGCATGCAATCTGTCATACAAATGCTGGATATCACGCTGGGGGATACCATTCCATGTGCTTTCAACTTGGACGCGTAATTCAGTGATGGTTGTTGCCTGCCACAGTCTGTGGAAGAGTCTGTCCGATACCATCCCAGATGTGCTCAATTGGAGGCAAGTCCATAGAGTATGCTGGCCAAGGGAGTTGGTGCACTGCCTGAAGAGCATGTTGAGTCGCCTAGGTGGTGTGGGTGGGCATTATCCTGCTGGAATATCACATTTGGGATTACACTCAAATGTGGCAGGACGACTGGCTGTACGATGCTGCTGACATATGTATTGCTATTCAGTGTACCCTATACAAACACCAGACACATACAAGAGTGATAGCTAATCACTCCCCACACCATGATGCCCAGCATGGACCCTGGAGCCATTGGCAGATGTGCAATGGAAGAAACCGCTCACCTTGTCGCCTTCAGATGCGTAAACAACCGTCAGACTCTTCTAAGCAGAATTGTCTTTCATCACTGAAGACCACAGACTGTCATTCTTCCCATCAATGAACTCATTCTTGACACCATTGCAAACGTGCTCAACAGTAACAAGATGACAGTGGTAACCATGCCAGCGGCATGCATGCCCTTAGTCCTGCTTCCAAAAGACAATTGCATATCGTTCTTGTAGACACCCGTGGTATGACAGAGGATCGAATTTTTGACACTGTAGCCATCTGCTCTGCCACCGCTGCGCTCTTGATACGTTGATCCTCTTATGTCTCCATAACTCTGTGTTGTCCGGAACCATGTCTGTGAGTGTGCGAATGCTCTTCTGACCATTGACGCCATCATTGTACTACTGCCGATACCTCTTGTTCAATGCAGTGTGCAATTTGATGAAAAGACCACCCACTATATGACCTCACTCAAACGTCACTAACTGAACAAATGTTGCGTGCCTGCATCTTCCAGGCATCGTAGCTTCTTCAAAGAGCACTGAATAACACCACACAAGATAAATAGCTTCTTTCTTCGTGCCCTAGTCCTTAAATACGTGCTGCATACATTTGCATGTCGTTGTCCTCAGTCATGTCATTATTTCATCCAATGACTGTAGTCTTGGATCATGGTTTCTGCTGCCCCTAACTATTATAAATACCCCCCTCAAGCAGCTGCATGTCACAGAGGTCTGACAGGAGCCTGTAAGTTTATGTGCCATATTAGAAGGTCTGAGAAGATGTCAGGACCTCAGCAGAAAAACAACACATACATCCTTGCCTTACCCAGGGATAGAACCTAGGTCCCTTAAATCAGTAGCCAAGGGTGCTCACCACTCTGCCATGGGACAGCCTTAATTATTAGCATATTACAATATGACATTCCTGAAGGAATTCCTTCTGGGTGTTCTTTTTTCAATTTCCACCAGTATATAAGTACACATCAGTTTCACCAGTCTCTATAAAAGCCCTATTAAAGTGAAACTGGCCATCTTTTTTTCTTTTTCTTAAATGTTTTATTTTCACAAAATCCAGAATTAAATGCTGATTAATTTGGCATACACACAACATGCCATAATTTCTTTCATTAATCATTTTGCAAAAAAAAGTTCTGAAGTTCCACTGGTTTTATGTGAACATAGTTGAAAAAGAAACCTGCCCACAGGGTACAATTCAGTTTTTCAGGCCTTGCAAGGTGAGGATTAAATGTCAGCAATAAGACCCTGTAAAGGTGACCACTCTAACATGGGTTGAAAAAAATATGAAGAACTTAAAAAATAGAAGCCTAGTTTGATAGGCAAAACTGGCATATCTCCACTTCCCTTTCAAATATTTATATCTCTTGAAAGTTGCTAATGATTTGTATCATGTGAAAAGTGGGGTCAGACCTAAGATACTTTGTTTGACCAGTTCTTTGCCTAATCTCATCAAATACTTAGCTCTCCTTTCAGTATATTCTTGTCATGCAGGCCAACTTAGTGTTAAATAGTAGAATAAAAAAGAAATTATACTATAAAAGTGTGAAGCGTCTAAAATTCTATAGTTTGTTTTATGTGGGGGGGGAGAGAAGATTGGAGTTATTTTATGCTTTATATTACATGTTTATAATTTTGCAAATTTTCTATTATATTAATCACTTTTCCAGAATGAGATTGCTGGTCTCCAAATTGAGCTTCTGAATAGTACTGTGAAAGTTGATGATATGACGCACAAACTACTTGAACAACAGATTACTGTCACAAGTATGAAAGAAGGTAATGCATCTGTTGAAGATAAACTGCAGAAGTTACGGAAAGCAAATATTCAACTTCATCAGTTGCGTAATAATGTAGAAGTAAGTAAATGAATTTATAATTTTTGTTAATGCACAGCTTTTCTATTTAAAAAATTAAAGAAGAATTGCTTGTGAAATAATGATGAAATAATGAAGTCAGCTAAAAATACAGAGAACTTATCATTGTATTTTGTAAACAAGTATTTGGTTCAGCAGGGGGAATATATTTACCAGTATTACCATAATATAATTGCAAAGTGTTAAAATCTTATTGTTCATTTTCATTTCTATAGCATAGGAAATGGAGAGTGCATATCAGTGGAATGCCTAGGGTTGAGGTGTGCTCCAAAGTTCCTCAAAGTGGGATCATATTTACCCCACTTTGATATACCTATATTTTCTACCAAATAACCTATATTTTCTTAAGTCACAAAAATTTAGAAGTACAAGCTGTCAATCTTCCCCCCTCCCCCAAACACACACATTAGACACACACGTTAACCCTCCCACTGAAAATTTCTGGTTATGTCACTGGTGCATAATATCTTGATTTTGAAATATTAGCTTATGTATGATATATGATATCATACATAAGCTAAAATAGCATTCCTAAAATAACTGCCCAAAAGTCATGATATATATATATATTCTGTAGCCTTTAGAGAAGAATTTTGAAAAAAAGCAAAAGGACTGTATTTGTTTTTGAAAATGTGCTATGAAAAGCAAATGGGTGAAAATCGTGAAACCTATTATACGTAAATGTATTTTTATCATTAATTCTGGCTTTTGCATTCAAACCATATATTGTTTTAGTTACACTATTCATTCATATTACAATGTTAATTTAGTTATATAATAGGCTTTTCTACAATAGTTAAATATAATAAATTTAGGCTATAAAACCTGGGGGCTGAATGGTCACTGTATTTGATTACCAATCAAAGGCACATAGGTTTCTTCCACAGATAAGACATAGGTGTTTGCTTTCTTGTCCTTTTGCTGAGGTCTCGCCTTCCTCACAGATTTCTATGGCATATTATACTTAGGGCCTCTTTACAAGTCCAGAGAGTGCAAGGCCACTTTCAACATTTGAGGCCTCTAACCAAAATAAGAATCCTTTTATTTTTGAGCCTTTTTGATTATAATTTGATCAAATCTATGTTAAAAATATTACATCTCATGCAGCTACTTGTCACAGAGATCTGACAGGAGGAAGACAACATCAGAAAAGAAAAATCTGATGCTCATCAGTTAAATGATTAAATCTTTTGCTAAATCACATTTTATTGCTGTATCTATTATCAAAAAATTAACAAGTGTCTAAATTTGAGACCCCCTTTGAGCTTGAGGCTCAGGCAAAATAGCCCTTATGATCCCCCCCCCCCCCCTCTGAAAGGCTCAGATTGTACCAACAGGCTCCTTCAGAGTTCTATGCAGGAGTACATCCCAGGGACTATTTTATGGGATGGGGCAAGGAGCAGTTCTCAAAAACAGAACTCATTGAATTGTGCAATGGTTCTCTTTGACTCTCCTAGTCTTTGGGTCCCTGTGTGCAAGAGAACCATACCCTGTTCACGTTAATGGACATACTGGATGGCCTTGGTGGGAGGCTACCATCTGCCTCCTAACAACTGTCCAGTGAGTTTCCTTCCCCAACATTCTCTGAGGTCTCAGGGTCCTTGTGTCCTTGCCATTTAGCCCATTGTATTAGAAAGAAAGCGACACTCAGAGGTAAAACAACCCAACCTTAGCCTTTGGGAGGGTTTGTGTTTATAGTATCACATCCATTTTGTAGATTAATTGTAGTACTTTTAAAAATCCATCAACTAGATCATGTTTATCTCTGAGCAGCACTTTTGTGAACACAATGCACTAAATGGCCAGGTCACAAAGACCTCAAGGACTTAGAGAATGTTGATGAAGGGGATCCACTCAACAGCTATTAGGAAACAGATAGAAGCTTCCTATTAAAGCCATCTGCATGTATTGCATGTGACTCCTTCATACAAGGTCACAGCTTAGTTCCCCATCTAATGAACCTTTCCAAGCCCATCAATCAATCAAATGGCATTAAAGCTAATGTTTTCCTAATGCATTTATATCTTTGCAGTTTTAAACATTTCCAAATGCACTTGAAATGGTAATGGGATGTTAAATAAAATATTCGCATCGACTTTTAAGCCATCCAATCTAACATAACTCAGAAAGATCAATAAATCAGCCGATCGAAAGATCACTAACTAATGGAAATAAATCTACAGAAATGAATTTGCTTCCATATCCAAGATCTAATTTATTTTCAGAAAATGATACCATATCAAAGTTTTACTGGAAAAGTAATAAATAATAAAATAGAAATTAACATATAGCCAATGCGATGTTAAAATATCCACAGCAACAAGTTGTAGTCCGGACATACGATATAACATAACTATGAAAAAATCAATACTTATCGATCGGTCAAAAGATTACTAATTTTGGAAAATAAATCTACTGAAATGAAAACTAAGGTTTAAATATAAAAAAGTAAATACTAACTTTACAAAGGGTATCCAATATGCTGGACCAAAACAATATGGAAGCCACTTATAGCACACAGAACAGAGATAGAATGTCAGCCATCTTCCTCTTGTTTGCCTCAATGAGCCATAATGTATTCAGTGCAACTGCAACCAGAATTTCCAAGAACGATGTGTTTACTTCCAGTTTCAATTTTAAGAGTGGAAAAGATTCATAGAATGCTGGGGGAAATGACAAAAATAATTTGGGAATACTGAAATAGGTTGATGACAGAAAAGGGTGTGAAACAGGGGGGGGGGGGGGAAATGGCTGTATGTACTTTGTAATTACTTCCAAAATCTAGTTTTTAAAAGTAGCAGTTTTTTTTTTTGTTGTTGTTAATTTTTAGGAGAGTTTTAAAAATTTAAGGAAAAATTTGTTGATAATAGTTCAAATCAAACTTGTGAGCTGGAATCAGAAGGTTGCTTCAGCAAATAGGAATGTTAACAAGCAAATTGGCAATACCATTTAGTGCTTCTAAGAAATGGCAATCAGATGGCTTTATAAAATTATTTGTATTGTAGTTTAATAAAATACACATCAAATTAAAAAACAAAATATTATTTTTCAAGCCTGAATTATATATTTTTATAAGATATATGTTAAAAAAAATTACAACGGCAATTTTTATTTAAAAGAAAAATCGTTTATTTGTTGTTGTTGTTGTTGTTGTTGTTGTTGTTGTTGTGCTAAAAATGGATACATTCACCCTTGACCCCTCATTTCAGATTCTGCGAACGTATGCAGATGACGTGGACACTGTGGAAGGGTTAATTGTTAGTAAAGTCTGTGAATGCTCTAGTACAATGCTTGAATAATATATTATGTCAAAACCATTTGGATTGCATTGTGATAAGCAGTGAAAATAGTGATTGCTGATGCATATCGTATAACTGAAGAGATCGACCAAGACTTGTGTTTGAAACAACAGCAATCAATGTTCAACCAGCTATTGCAGACAAGCAGTAGCAACAACAACAACAATGCATAGAGTCATATGCAAAGTAATAACATCAATCGCTCCCAAAGCGAACAATGGGACAGAGGACAACATCGTTATCCACGCCAAGTGTGCTTCATCTGAGCCAGCTGTCACCATTGCAAAGAACAGTAATATTATTAAAACTATTTTTGACTAGTACTTTTTGGTGTATAAAAAAGGCACTTTAAATTAGAAGCTTGTCAACTAAGAAATGTTAAATGTATTGCATTGTGGCAATGGCAAATAGCAAAAATTGGTAATTTACACCATACTGGAGTTTAATCTCAGAATGTAAATACAGCATAAATCACGAAAATTAAACAAATTGTCTAAACCCTTGGCATATTTTTGGCATTTTATAAACCTTTGGCAAATTTTCCTTACCTATTATATAGGTAAGGGAAATTTGCAAGCTATTTGGGTACCATGCACAATATTCACTTTGAGCAAATTCAAAATTAACCAAATTTTTTTTATTAACACCAAGAATTGTTTACATATGATATACTTCAGTTATTTTGGTTAGACAAAATGAGTGTCTTATTTCAAAAATACACTGTATACTTGTAGGATCAAGCTTTTCTCTTAGAGTTTTCGAAGTAACTTAAGTATTGGGATCACCCTGCATCTAGCTGCAGTTTCATCCCAGTTGTCATCCTTGTCTCTGGTAATTGATACCAAACTTATAAGCGAACTGATATAACATTTTCCAGTATAAAAACATTTTGGCAAGGTCCAAAATGCTTGCACACAGTACATCTGCAAGATTAGTGAACATGGTAGCCTTAAACTTCTTTTCTTAATGAGTTTACCATTGTAGGAACTTTTGCAAGTGTAAGCAATTTTGATGGCACTTTCCACTGGAAAATTCCAGTGTTATGGAACTTTCCACTTATCTGACAAAGATAATGGTAGTAATTTTACAAATTAAACACAAATAATTAAAATCACTATTGTTTCAAAAAGAATAAGCATGAAAAAATAGCATAAAATTGCTGGCCTGCTGGTGAAAATGTTTGAGATATTTGCATAATTTTATTATAATTTTCATTTGCTATCTAAATCTGAACCTAATTAGGCAGAATAAAATTTAACAGGCAATGTTCCCAAATGTAGAAAAAATGCAATTTGGTATTTTCCACTCCTAAAGTTTTTTGCAACCTCTGCAGGCATATCAGTTGCACTTCCCATATTGCCCTGCTGAAATCAGCTGGTTTTTTTTTTTGCAAATATTCCTTTATGCTGTGCTATATTTGTTTTAATTGCATTATGTACTGTATGTTAATGAATTCTGATGTTTAGGAAGGAAGGACTGTCACTGTGACAGTCATTTTAATAAAGGCAAATGTAACAAATTCACCTGTGTTCTGGATTTGAGAATGCAGGATATGGTTGGGTGCCAGTTTCTCTACCAGTTGAGTTATAGCAGGACGATTCACACTTGCTTAAGGAAGATTATGATGGTTTATCATGCTATGAAATTTCTCGAAACATTATATATCTTTAAATAGCATGGCTTATTTTTGTTATAAATAGTACATGGCTATCCTGACACTTTGAACTAAAATGGTAGAGCTTTGTAGCATAATCAACCATCATAACTTTCCACGAGAAAGCATCAAATGTCCATGCCTTAGCTCAACTGGTAGAGCAACTGGCACAACTGGAAGAGACCTCATTCAAGTCCTGGAGGTGATTGGGAAGAATTTTTACCTGTGCCTAATTACTACTGATGTATGTTTTGTTTTCTGTTAGTGGAAAAAGTATGTTATCTAGAATTTTTGTCATTATCTCCACTTATATGTACTAAAAGCAGTTCACTGTAAACTGTACTTCTATGAATATATTCATCATTGAAAGCAAGGGGGTCTGTAAACTGTACATTCTATGAATATATTCATCATTGAAAGCATGGGAGTGTTGTATTGAGTTTTTCAAGAGTGTTATCAGTAATTTTACCATGATTTCATATTTCAATAGGAAGAAAAAGTGTTGCTACAGAATCAATTGGAAGATACTAAAGCTATGCTACAAGCACAAGAGGACACAAAAATATTGTTACTCAGTGAATTAAACGTTCATAAGGAATTTAAAACAGAGGTATAAAACTTAGTAAATATTATATAAAATTTTCTGTGCTTATCACAATATCAGAAAAACGTGAAATAGTTTTGTTTTTGTTTCCCCCGTATGAAGAAGTAAAACATTATCATAGTCAAGTTTATTGGTTTAGTTTAATAATGAGTACATCCTAATGAGATATAGTCCAGAAGTTTAAATATGCTTATTTGCTATTGAAATTTATTATAAATTTAACAAAATTTAAGCTCTAATCTACAATGATATTTGAAGCACAATATTTGTTTATATATTTATCTCTTCGTATTAAATTTCTGATTCCCAATTTCTATATAATAATCCTATCTTTAAACATTAATAAGAAAAATGTTCAAAAATAGAACAGTAGTTAAATGACAATGGTATTTTGTAAATTAAGCCACTTTAGTATATTTTGTATGCCTGCTGTCAGTTATTTTCTCATGGTGCTCTGCTTTAAGAATTTAAGTGAATTATTTAGCAACAAGTAATAAAACATCCTAATGTCCAAACTAAATGAAAAAGTAGAGATGTTCCTGTGTCATAATTTACAGTTTGTATGTGCTGTATTTTACATTTGCAACTAAAAAAAGTTTGCAAGTCAGAGCATATACGCTGCTGGCCATTAAAAGTGCAACACCAGGAAAGACAAGAGATATCAAAGCCATATTTAGTGAATACATAGCATATGTTACAAGGATCAAGTGATTACAAATACAACTCGGTAAGACTTGTGGAATACAAAGAAATCGGTATCTTGTGTAGCCATCATGAGCAGCAATAACTGTTGCTACATGGTCTGGCATTGAGGGAATGATACGTCGAATGTGTGTTTGGGGAATGTCAGTCCATGCAATTTTGATATGTAGCCAAAGTTCATCTGTTGTAACAGCTACTGGTGCATGCAGTGCTAGTCGTTATGAGATCATGGATCAGACATGTTCAATTGGGGACAGATCCAGTGAACAAGGCAGAAGTGTCACATGGTGGCTGTCCAGGAATTGTTGGACAATGTGTACCACATGTGATCGGGCATTGTCCTGTTGGTAAATGGCACCAGAGAGCCCCTGAAGATAAGGTACGACCACAGGCTTCAACACCTCAGTGATGTAATGCTGTGGCTGTTCAAAGAATCAGTAATGCGTACAAGGTGCATGTGTGAGCGGAGTCCAATGGCACCCCATACCAGGGGTGGTGGTGGCTCAGTCGGTAGCACGCCAGGCTCGTAATCTGTAGTTCCCAAGTTCAAGTCCCAGGTGGTCAGCGTTGAGATTTTTCTCCGCAAAATTCCCCACCCTGCCCACGATCAGTAGGGGACACCGACGAGCTTGGAAAGGCCGCCGTCCGTTGGATGGGATGTTAAGCCGTGGCCCCGTGTGCAGGAGAGCCATACCCTGTGCACGTTAAAGAACACGCTGGATGGCCTTGACGGGAGGCTACCATCTGTCTACCAACAGCTGTTCCAGTTAGTCCCCTCCCCCAACCTTCTCTAAGCCTTCGGGGTCCATGTGACCTGGCCATTTAGCCCATAGTGTGCAAAAAAGTGCCACTCAGAGGTAAAACAACCCACCCCATACCATAACACCAGGGGCCAGACCTGTATGGCATTGCATCATGCTTGTCTCACTGAGCCTGTTGCCTCGTTACTGCCAAATATGGATTCGTCCATCATGGTGCTGCATACTGAAGCAGGATTCATCTGAAAAGACGATGTGATGCCATTAACACATTCATGTGTGACGTTCTTGGCACCATTGCAGATGCATACACCTGTGTTGTAGAATCGATGGTAGCTGAAACAATGGCTGCCTAGCCAAGATGCCCTGATGCTGCAGACGACGTCGAATCGTATGTGCAGACACTGGTTGATGTGCAACACACCCTAACTATTGAGCTAAGGTTTTTGATATGGCTGTATGATCATTCAAAGCCACGCACACGAGATTGCTGTCCTCTCATTTGTTTGTGTGATAGCGCCATTGAGATGCCTCACATCGGTCAGTTCGTTCCGCCTCTACCCACTGTCACCATATTCTCATCAATGTGGCAACATTCCGTCCAACATGAGCACCGATGTCTCGGTACGATAATCCGCCTTCCAATAATCCCACAATTCTCCCTCAATTAAAGTCAGAAACCTGGTTGTATGGATGCCGTGTTCTTCGAGATGGCATACTTGATCCTTTATTGCAGAAGAACTGTGAGCAAATGCAATTCCAGTATTTTACACTGGCTCTTTGTAATCTCCTTTTATACCACTTCCAGGGGGCGTTACTGTCACTCATGATGTGCATATGTGCTGTGCTTTGAATGATTTACATGTTCACCCTTGTTGCATGTTTCGGGACAATCTGATGAGTTCTTCCTGGTGTTGCACTTTTAATGTCCAGCAGTGTGTGTATATATATATTGTTTTAGTAAACCAAATTAAAATAATAAAAATGTCAGTATGGTTTAAAATAAGGCTCAAAATGTTTCAAGAATAGCCATTAATAAATATTTTAATTTTCAGATGTCTGTAGTTATAGAAATGATCAAATCAGAAAACCATAAACTAAAACAGCAGCTGAAGGTGAAAGAAGAAGCTTTAGCACAAGTAAGCACATTTAAAAAAAATTCATGGCTTTTGCATATGAGTTCCTTGTATTGTTGAAATTTTGGTTAAATTTAAAATAGGTTTGATAATTTTCTTATAAAGGATGTTTCGTTTACATACAGTGAAAAAAAGACTGCTTAATTTTATACTGAATCAAAACTGATATATATATACTTGACTATTGTAGTATATATATAAAAGTATATATATATATATCTTGTAGTATATATATATCAAAACTGATATATATATACTATGAATTATTAAATAAACTGTTTAGTGTGAAGGTGATCTGTTTCAGAGCAAATTACCTGTTTTGGTCTCATTGAAATGTCCAAATTTATAATAATGTATTTTGTTTCGTAATCATTAAACACAGCCTCTGCTGAGAGTGAACATGGTTTAGTGTCCATACACATGAAAAGTTTCTAATGCATGTTTACAGAGAGACAGACATAGGCATAATCCTCAAGCCAACTATAGGCTATGGATATCGAACCAAACTATATACACCCAATTCTGTTTTTACATGATAGATGGATTCCTGAAAAAACCATGCAAAAAAAACATTTTTAAAAAAATACAGTGCATATGAAAAAATAGAAGTTTGGTTCCAGATGTGAAAACCCAGTACAAATAATAAGTTGTTTTTAAACAAATCATATCAAAATCTTTATTAAATCTTTATTTGATATTTATTCATTTAAACACATTTTTTATTTTATAAACTTATAAAGATAATTATATTATCATATATAAAGTAAATTATCCTTCATAAAGAAAATAATATGTCACAAACTTTCATTGCTTGAAAAATTTTGGCCATTGTGTTCATACTCCAATGATGAAATGCTCTCAGTTGCATGGGGAACCAAATTATCACTTGTTTCCAGTGATTCTGAAGTTTGATTAGTTTTGACAACGGACTCGAATCAATCGTTGAAATCCTGCTTTGACTAGATCTTTGTATAATTCTTGATAACACACCATAATGACTTCAGTTCACATTTAAACTGATCAGCTCATTCGACAATGGGATCCTGTGTAACAAAATGACTGTCCAATTTACTCTGAATTTGAAGGGAATTCCCAGAACTTAATGTTGCCAATTTATTCTGAATGAAGTAGGTTTTGTACAATTTTTCCATAAAATAGAGAAAACTTGTTGTGTAGTTATGTTAGTGTAGTTTTTATTTTGGGGATTTTAGTGCACAAAATGTGTATCTAGTACATTTTCAAAGTTAAAACTACTTCGAAAAATGTGACCATAAAAGTGGTATCTTTATTATAAATGTAAATCCTAGGAATGTTTTCTTGAATAGGAATATTTTTTCAGAATTAAATTCAAATAGAGATTTTTAAAAAGGTGCCATTTGAACCATGTTAAATAAAAATCGTGTAAAAACAGAATTGGGTGTAGTTTTTTTCTTCAGATATGTCAATCTTGAGTAATGGCTGCTTTATTTTCACTGCAGACCAATTTTAATAAGATGTTTAGCATTACTTACCCACTTCATTCTATAAGAGTTGTTCAAATGAAAAGTAGACACGTGGGAAATAAAACAAAGGATTTATTTTCAATAGATAATGTCCATGCTTATTAGGACACTTGTCCAAATACAAAGTTAGCAACATGATATCCTGTTCATAGAACAATTTTGGCTGTTGTTTCAGGAATTCTGTGACAATGTACTACACCTCTTTGTCCAACTTGAATTTCCTTTCATCACTGTTTAGAGGATTGAAAACGTCAAAGTCACATAAAAAGAGGTCAGGATTGCAGGGAGGGTGTTCCAAGTATTCCCAATGATACTTGCTCAATATTGTTACTGTTAATTTGGAAGTATGAGGTCATGCAGTTTTAGTTTTGTGCAATAAAATAACCTTCCTGATCAAAATTGGGTGCTCTGATGTTATTGACTGCCTTAACGACCTAAAATTTCACAATACGTTGTTAGCAGATGATGTCATCAGAGTCCAGAAATAATCAACATCAGACCCTGGTAGTCAAAGAAAATCATCAACATAACTTTCCTGTGTTGGGCAATGATTGTGATTTTCTGGGTGGTGGAGAGGATGAATGCTTTCATTGAATGCTAATTTGTTTCGTTTGTGGAGTGAAATGATAGCACTCTGACTCATCACCTGCAACAGTATGGTGGAGAAAATTATTACCTTCCTGTTCATATCTGATGAGGTGTTGCAGTCTCAAACCCATCTTCATTGCCATTTGCTTAGCAGACAGGTATTTTGGGACCTATTGGACATAGACTTACAAAATATGTAGACAGTTCCAGTGCTGATATTCTTAATAAACACTTCTTGTTGTACCTTTACACATTTGTCATTCATCACAATGTCACTCACTGTAGCAACATTTTTATCTGTAATGTCATGGTCTGACCTTGTTGATATCATCCTCAATCAATTGACATCCTTGCAGAATTTTTCACACCAATAATGCATTGCTGTTCTACCTATAAATACTCACTATACATCTCCTTCATATACCTGGGAACATTAGATGGTATTTTCTTTCTGCCACTAAATACCAAATAAACCCACATTATTCAATTTTGTATGCTTCCATAAAGAGTTTGACTGGAATTCACACAATGTCTATCACATTCACACTGATACTTTTGACTGGTTCTTGTTTGTTGTGTTTCTTTTATATATACTATGAACTCCTTTTGTGAAGTACAATGATTGCCCAGTCCATTACCCTGTATATGGGTTGTCCACTTTTCATTTGAATGGCCCTTATAGGTCTGCCTCTTTTCCTCAAGTTCATAGGCACATTGTTCATTATTCTGTCAATATCTAATTCTGCATGCAGGCAATATGGCCAAACTGATACAATCTTTCTTTATAAAAGATGAAGCTACAAGAGATAGTTTATGCCTTTTTTTTTCTAGCCTAGTTGGTATTTGCATAAACCATCTAATGCATACATACCAAATCCTCATGCAGCCATCGGCTATGGAGGTTTTATCAGATTGCATAATTTTGTTCTCCAGACATGTTTGTCCTGAGCTACAACTGCTGCATTTGGCCACTGTATGCTAATTCTAGCAGGGTCTTGTTTGTAATTGTGTTCCCATTGCATCCTAGATCTCCCCCTTTTCCTGAGGCCTTTAAGTACACTTTCATAATCTTATTTGCCAATCTGCTGCAGCTATGCATATGAGCAACATGGCCAAACCAACAGTCTCTTTGCACATTATGATACTCAAAGGAGGTTGCTGACTCCTTCTAATCTCATTATTACTTATAAATTCAAGCCACCTAATGCCCAAGACTGCATAAACATCTAGACTCAAAGTCATCAAGTTTCCTCTTATCTTGTTTACAAAGAGTCCATGTTTCACTACCATAACTAACCTTAGAAAGAACTAAACATTATACAACCTAATTTTAGTCAAGATGTATAGGCCTATTTTTCCACACGCTCCATAATTCTTAAAAGTCCCAGCAACAAGCCCTATTCCTCTGTTTATCTTGTACTGCATATCACCAGTATCTGTTTACATGGTGAAAATATGTAGATTTTATTTCTTACTGGTATGCTTCAAAGCATAGTTGTATGTGAAAAATTGCACATAGACCACTCCACTAAAGTAATCATACAGTGTATGGTAACAAAAGTACAGATCTCCCCCTATGTGTCTCACAAATAGCAAATTATTTATGGGTTTTAAATGTGAAATAATGATTTCATTTCTTAAAATTAAAAGCAAATTTTTTAGAAACAAAAATTAACTTTTCAGCTATATTTTAATTTCTATCACTCAACTTGCATATTCTAAACCCAGATGTCAAATTTAAGCTTTTCTTTTGGAATATATATCAGAGATTCAGAGTAACTTTTTTAAAATTTAACAAGTGTAGGTAGGATATTTCCCCTCTGTGATATCTGCAACAACAATAGGTGCAAAACTGCAGCATTCCAACATCCAAAATGTGGTAGGAAAAGAGTTACTTTTGCCAAAGTCACAAAATAAAGTTTTTTTCCTCTTGCGCATCACATTGTTTTAACAGGCAACCATTTGTTCACCCCTCTGTTCCATTTCCAAAATGGTTTCCATTTGTTCACCTGTTTGTTCAACCCTCTGTCTATTGTTAAAGTTGTGGTGCTGTCAGAGGTGCAGCATGATCTTCAGTGAATCAAATATAGCTATAGAGCATGTTATTAAATTCTTCCACATAAATATAACGAGATATTGTTTTTGAGTTGTTTTGGTTAACCAAATTAGCCAATTTTTTTGGTGGTAATTGGTACTCTACTAATCTAGTATGAAGATATCAATATTTGTTCTTTCTACTGCCTATATAGATCCATCACCATGTGATCTATTCAACAGTATCAATTTTTTCCAGTGTTATATTTATAACAATTTACAAACTGCCTCTGATACAGTAGTATTGTGAAGCCTCATGGTGACACTATAGCAGCTGGAGTCCAGGTTCAGATCCTTGGTGGTGGCATAGTTGTTTGCCTGTGCTGTCCTTCTATGAGGCCTATACAGCTAGGAGTATCTTATAGGAATCTCATCAAAAAGTTACTTTATGACGAAAATTAATGTACCAACATAAAGTGTAAGCTTTTGAAATTTTTGTGGGATGATAAAATAAAAAGAACATGTAATAGATTTTGTATCATGCTACTCCAATAGCATAATGTAAGGTTATTAATTGGAAATTTTTTTAATGTTAATACAAAAACTGCAAATTCCTTTCTCCAACCTATAAACTCATTACTTAAATTTGTGGAGACATGCAAAATCGCCCACTTTAACATTAAAATCTATGTTAAAGGTTTAGAAAGTATTACAACTCTAGTAAAGCTATAAATAGCTCAATCTACCAGGAATTGCAACTGATTGATAATCTGGGTATGGGACAGCAGAATGAAAGCATAAACTAAAACGTTGCTACTTGATGCTATTTATGGTGACTGAACATGCACATACGTTCACTGCAGACTCAAATAGATTGATTTTTAAACTTCTTCATAAATTTTTCTAGCAGAATCAACAGGTAAAATATATCATAGATTTAAGTGTTGTGTTATTTTCGATATTTAATTAGCAACAGTTTAAAAAAAATTCACATTTCTATTTGGAAATTTTTTTTTTACAACCTCGTACAATAGGAGCGAAACTTGCATCTCTAATCTCTAGAATTCAAAAGATGAAAGTGTTTATTTGGGCTCCAACACAGAAAGGCTTAAACATCAATAATTGTAAGCTTACATATTTCTGTGCTTTTCAGAACTTCATTGTTAAAAGTGCTTTAGTATTTTGCACAAAATGCCATAACCATCAGCTCTAAGGTAATGAATGATCAGATACAACTCAGCTCACCTCTGTGGCTTGGTGTTTCTAACAGAACCAGTCCTTATTGTTATTAATGCATAATCATCTCATGTAGCATATCCTGTGAAATCCATCTGTGTTTATAGATGTTGCAAACATGTTTCCATAACAGTTGGCAAGAAATGAAACTGCAATTGCAACATTAATAGCCTGGAGCATTGGAACATTGACTTATCCATTAATCAAAATTTCAGTTGTGTTACACACCCCATTAATCTTAAATTTCCCTGATTTTGCAATAAAGCATTACATTTCAATTCTTCTTTTCTACATTCTTTTTGGCTGATCATTTATATTACATAATGAACTACCAGTTACTTTATAACCTATTTTTTGATATTACACAATAGAACTAAGAAAAAATGAGACTTAAGGAAAATAATTTAGTAGTGTAAAAAAAAATATATAAATATAAAGCACTGAGAATATAAATACTTGGTAAGGAGATCCATCTTGCAAATGGTATTCATACTTTTTCCCAGATATTTTGAATATTCAATATATTCATGTAACAATTGCTTATTTTCTAGAGTCAACAGAGATAATTTGCATTTTTTAAGAAATATGATTATGACTGATAAACTTTGTACAAAACTGGATTTTGCCAAATACACATAATTGGTCACAAAGGTATTTTTCTGCAAGTGGTACTTACTGTGATGTAATTATGTGTGTGATGTCTACCAGCCAGTTGTTATCAGCTTCATCAAAATTTTATCAAATGTTGATGAATTGTTGTGATGTGACGTAAATACTCATGAAAGAGAGTATAATTCACAAGACACCAGCTTGTCACTGTTGTTTATAAGTGAGTCAACCACTGCAGTAATGCAGCATCTTATGTGTTTGCTACTAAGGACAAAAAGGTTTATTTCTGAACTGTATCTAACTGTTGATATAGACATATATAAAGTACTAAATCTGATTGTCATTTCTGAAGCACATATCGAAAAAAAAACTTTTTCATCCATCTTGAGCAAATTTCTCAATAGTTGGGTCATATGTCATTTCTCTGTAAAGGGCAAAGGAGTTAACTGGAAGTCAGATCTAGGACAATTTTGCAACATATTTTCTCTCTGGCTCCAATAAAAAATAGCTGCTTTAGATTCTGTCTTCAAAGCCCTGAAGCTTTACATTAGCTTAAGGCATTAGCATTACACATTTTCTGAAATTTAACTGTGAGACTTTAAAGGCTTGCAGCAGTTATTCAGTAAGTACAATAAACATATACAAAGATTATTCAGCTCTAAATATCAGAATATCCTAGAAGGCTTTGCCTTGGTTTAAATGAAGAGTTTTGGAGTGGTTATGGTAGGGGATATCAAACTTTTATTTTCTTCTAGTAGATTATTAATTACTTGCCAAAATCCTAAATTACATCTCTTGAGGTATATATATATATACATTGATGGAAATTGAAAAAAGAACACAATTAACAATTGAAGCATAATCTATGATATTCATTTAGTAGAAACAACTTGTTGAGAAAGGACAGTGATCACACATGTGAAGTGATTCAATGTTTATTTTACCTTTTAATGAGTATTACATTTTACAGAAGGCACATTTTAATAAGGTGTTGAACCTCCTCGAGCAGCAATACAAGCTTCCAATCTGGCAAATATTGTATATTATATATATATTCCATATATTATATATATATTATTATATATATATTATTATTTATATATTCTTCCATATGTCGTACAAATGCTGGATATCATGCTGGGGGATACCATTCCATGCGCTTTCAACTTGGATGCGTAATTCAGCGATGGTTGCTGCCTGCCGCAGTCCATGGAAGAGTCTTTGTCCGATACCGTCCCAGACATGCTCGATTGGTGACAAATCCAGAGAGAGTGTTGGCCGAGGGAGTTGATGCACTGCCTGAAGAGCATGTTTGAGTTGCCCCGACAGAGTGGGCGGGCATTATCCTGGTAGAATATCGCATTTGGGATTACACTCAAATATGGCAGGCTGTACGATGTCACTGATGTACGTATTGTTATTCAGTGCACCCTATACAAACACCAGACACGTATGAGAGTGATAGCTAATCGCTCCCCATACCATGATGCCAGGCGTGGGCCCTGTGTTTTGCTGGCAGATGCATGATGGAAGAAACTGCTCACCTAGTCGCCTTCAGACATGTAAACAGCTATCAGACGTTCCTAAGCAGAATTGGTTTTCATCACTGAAGATCACAGACTGCCATTCTTCCCTCCAATGAGCTCGTTCTTGACACCATTGCAAATGTGCTCAACAGTGACGAGGTGACAGTGATAACCATGCCAGCGGACATGTGCCCGTAGTCTTGCTTCCAAATGATGATTGCGTATTGTTCTTGTAGACACCCCTTGATATGATAGAGGATTTGTGACTCCATAGCCATCCACTCTGCCACCGCCATCCTCCTGATATGCTGATCTTTTCGTGCATCCATAACTCTGTGTTGCCCGGAACCACTTCTGCTAGTGTATGAATGCTCTTCTGACCATCGATGCCATCATCATACTACTGCCAATACCTCTCATCTAACAAAGTGTGCAATTTAACAAAAAGACCAACCTACTTCCCGAAGACCCACTATACGGCCTAGCTCAAACTCCGCAAACTGAACAAATGTTGTGCGCCTGCATCGTCCAGGCATGGTAGCTTCTTCAAAGAGCACTGAACAACAAGACGAATAACTTCTTTCTTCACACCCTAGGTCTTAAATACATGCTGCTTTTTAATTTTTAAATTTGCATGTAGTCATCCTCAGTTACATCATTATTTTATCCAATGACTTTCAATCTTGGATCACAGTTTCTGCTGCCCTTAACTATTAACATTAAATTGAAGTTTATAATTCTCTATGACACTGTTAGATGTTTTGGCGACAAATTTAATAATCGTCGTTCTTGCCGGCAAGTGACGTCTCAGTAGAGATTAAAAGAAGGATAGCAGATGCCGATGATCTACCCGCCTTTGCATAGGAAATAACTTTTATACCTTTGATGATAGCATAGAGCACTTAAAAAAGTTTTAGTTCCACGATGCATGTTTCTTGCCCTTTGGGCGCTTCGTCAGGTGGGAAGTGAGGAGCTTAAACTAATGCAGGAGAGGCAGTTGGTTGTTGAGTGCAGGGGAGGTATGGGGTGCCATAAACTGAATTGTCAGTGGCTCAGCTCCAAGGATCGGAGTGGTCGGCAGATGTGCGAGTGCCATAATGCGATCTGCATGTGACAGAGTTTGGGAGAGTGTGGGGATTATGAGATCTCCAAAATCAGCAAGTGTCGAGGGAAGCTTCACTTTTGTAACTAGCTTGGGGATGTAATTATAATGAGTGGGGTACTTTTAGTGAATTTATAAATTTCATAAACTGAATTTTGGGGTTAAGATAATTATGTTAGTGAGGGCCTGAATAATGGTTTTCATATCGGTATTGATATTGGGAATTGTGTGTGTGTGGGGGGGGGGGGGGGGTTACTTTAATCGTTGATTTTTAGGATGCATTATGGAAGTATTCTAAAGGGTTTGGTGGGTGTGCATTAGTGCAGGTGGCAGATGAGGATTGGCGATAAGAGTGTTTAGGGGGCATGGTATTTCCAAGGTTATATTATATCCCCTAAGGATCAGACGCCACACTGGGAGGAGGGGAACAATGTCTGTGTTGCAGATATCAGTCAGTTTTACGTTAATGAGGATATTTTCTGTGATGGCTAGTTGGAATTTTGTATTTTGTAGGTGTGGATATTATAATTTTAGCAGAGTGAAAATCAGTGGGCAGATTGTTTTCAGTGATTGCTTGAGATAGTGCTTTTTTGTAGTTTATTTAAGATGTCATATTTATGCTCTTTAAGTCTAGTGTTAAATGGGTGTGAGGTTTTACCTATGTATTTGTCTTTGGGGAAAATTTTACCTGTGGGGTCTTTTGAGTTGGATGTTATAAACTCCTCCAGAGCTGAATATATGGTCGGGATCATTTTTAATTAGTTTGGATATAGTGTGTGACATTTTAATTGGACTTTATAATGGAAAGGTTTTAGGGTGTTTTTAACAGAGTATGTGAAATTATTATTGATGTATGGTAGTGCTATTGTATATTTTTGCATTTCTTTATTTATAGATGTTGGAGGGTTTTGGGATTGTTTGCATTTGATTTGTTTGTTAATTTTGTTGATAGTGTGTGAGGTATATCTGCCTTGTTCACCAAGTTCAAAAATGTATTTTATTTCATTGTTTAGTGCTTCTTGTGTATTACAGTATTTATAGGCTCTGGTAAAGTGTGAATAGAAGGTTGATAATTTGTAGTTGTTTGGGTGGGCGGAGGTGCTAGTTATTATGTTAGGTATGAACATAGGTTTTCTGTATACGATGTGTGTAGTTTAGTGGAGGTACGGTGTAAGTTGATGTCTAAGAACGGCAAGTGTCCGTTTTGTTCTTCTTCGTGTGTAAATTTAATGGTTGAAAGGACTGCATTAAATTCAGATAGTAATTTCTTTAATTCTTCTTTGGAGTGTTGCCAGATGATTAATATATTGTTAATATATCAGGCATAAAGTAGTGGACGGATTTGACGTACATGAAGAACTGTAGTTTCTACATGACATAGAACCGCTTCTGCCAACAATCCAGAGAGGAGGGAGCCCATTGGGACACCTTTAATTGCTTACTTGATTACTGCCATTTTATTTGATGAATATGTGATAATATGTATATGTAATGTTTTAATATTTAAACTAAACTTTAAAACTTCCATTAAATTTCTTTGTTTCTAGGCTCAGGAAAAAATAGTACAGATATCAGCATTAGAAGAAAATCTCTCAAGTGAAAAAGTAAATTTCATTATATTATTTCTAAGTATAGGTAATCTTGGTTTTATGTAATTAATATACTCTTTAACCTCCATCTTTAACCCTTCCAAGGTCCCCAACAATCATAGGCATTGACAGAATCCAAAATGAGAGACCAAAATACAACACACAAAAATTCGATTAAAAAGAAAAATAAAATTGCCTTTTGAAATCTTTCATAGATATATCTTTTAAAAATATGTCATTTAAGTTTGAAAAATAATATTTTCTTTTTTTCACTTGATACATATTTTATTAAGCTACAATATAAATAATTTGTTAAAGCATCTAATTACCATTTATTAGACATGCTAAATGATATTGCCAATTTGTTTGTTAACATTACTCTTTGCTGAAGCAACCTTCTGGTTTTAGCTCACTAGTTTGATTTGCATTATTATCAAGAAATTTTTCCTTAAAGTTACAAAAATCTGAAAAATAACAAGCTACTATTTTTATAGATTGCAGATTTTGGAAGTAATTGCAAAGTACATTCTGTCCCTGTTTTAAACTCTTTTTCTGCCATAAACCTATTTCAGTATTCCCAGAATTATTTTTATCATTTATATCATTTATCCCAGCATTCTATGCATTTTTCCCACTCTTAAAATCGAAATTGTAAGTAACAAAAGACTTCTTAGCCAGATTTATTGTGAAGCTGCCTGTGGGATAAAGTACATGGCAGAAAAGGTTCAGACCTAATTATTGCTTGCATGCAGCCAAGTGGCTATATAGTGGATATTTACAGCGAGTGTTCTCTCACCCTTAGGATAATGTGACCATGCATCTTGTTAATATTTATACTTTTATAATTAAACTTTTGTTTTCATTTCTGTAAATTAATTTTATTTCCATAAATTATTGATATTTCCACTGGCTGATCTATCGATTTTTTGGAGTTAAGCTACATTAGGTGGACGGCTTATAAGTTGTTGCTGATATTTTATTTAACATTATATTAGGTTATACGTTAATATTTCTTTTTCTTATTTCTTAATTTTTGGTAAAAAAACTGATCTTATATTGTTTCCTGAAAATAAACGAAGTATTGGGTATGGAAGCAAAAAGGGCTTCTTGACATGGAAATCAGTCCTCCTGTGGGAGGGCAATATCAGCAAGGCACAATGCATCAATATATTTACTGTGCCATTCTGACAATACAGATATATTTTTGCTTTGGTGCACTGACTATTCAGCATATAGCAAAAATTCCCAAAATTTAACGCCCAAAGAAAAAATTCATAATGTTTTTAAAAAAAAGCTACCAAGAAAGTGTTCCTCCATTTTATAAACCAGACAGAAAATCCCATTAATGCTATAGCAATCCAACTAACCTTGTATAACACTGACCAATGTTTTAAAATATACCACACTTTAAAAGAATGATTAAAAGAAATAAAAATAATATTTCATGTAAATATAATGTTATCCAGGAAGAAATTTATTTTCAATTAATATATAAGTTAACTATTTTTATTCATCAGGTTTTCCAAAATTACGCCTAAATTTTGCAAGTCCAATCTATTTTTTCACTTTATTACTGTAAAAATTCTTATTAAAATTAATATGCCTTAATATTTGCTTAAATTTTTTATTTTCATAAAATTCGTAATTAAATTCTGTTTAATTTAGTATATAATATGACCAATTTTAGTTGATTATTATTTTTTTAATTGCAAAGTTGACTTGTTGATATGACTCAGCATAGTTGGCTCAAAATATGGTATCAAGAAAAAAAATACAAATCAGGAATATTTTCTTGCTTCAAGTAAATATTTATTTTATGTTATTCAGAAGTAAATAATCTTTCTATTCATGTGCATTGTAATCATTTCTGTCTATTAGTTTATTTTTTAAATAAATTTTTATTTGTTTTGCCAGATGCATTTTTTTTTTTGCCTATCTTCCTATTGCTCTTGGCTTTCACATTTGTTGGTTGGCCTGTTTGTGTATTTGACAAAACGTCCAAAAGGGACCATGCCTTTGGAAATTGATGAAGAAACTTAATGATTTATGAGCCAAATGAAAGCTTATGATGTAGGGAATGTCATAGGTTCTAAAAAATTGACCCCCATGCTTTCTTCCCCCTTAAAAAAGGGGAAATGTGAAAGCTATTCTTAAGCTATATCTCCAAAACATGAAGGCTAAAAGTAACAAGGTATATGTCAAATGAAAGCTTCTGACACAGGGAATGTCCTAGGCTATGAAAAACTGACCCCACCCACCCACCCCCATGCTTTCTTCCATTCTAAGAAAGGGAAAATGTGAAAATGATTGCTCCCCTATATCTCCTGAATGCAAGTGCAGAAAGTAATGAGCTATGTCTCAAATGAAAGCTTATGACATGGGGAGTGTCATAGGCTATGAAAAATTGACCCTCCATGCTTTCTTCCCCCCTAAAAACAGGAAATGGGAAAGTCGTTCTATTATATCTTCCTAATGCATGGTGTCAAATGAAAGCTCATATAATAATGGTCATAAACTGTTTCGAATTTTGCTTCCACTATTTCCTCCTGATAAAGTAGGAGGGAGTGGATTTTCTTGGGGTTGAACTTTAACGAGATGTATCCTAAATTAAAGCTTGTGACGTCTCCAATGTCATGGGCTACATCAAGCATGATTCCAAAAGAGGGGTAAATGTGCTCTTTGTGTATGATTCATATATCAAAGTTTTGGAAGGTAGGTGTTTTAGTGACAACAAAAAAAAAATTGAAAAATTTAAACACTACCTGTCTTTCTAAGGGCCCTAAAAGTAGGAAATAAACTTAAAGCATATCGATGGTGAAACTTTTGGTAACTTCTAAGAATTTTTTTGGATTTTTTTACCTCCTTTATGTTATTTATGATGTTTATAAAATAGAACTTCTATATGTATACCTGGTACAACTAAACTCAAGACATCCAAAGGACTTTCTCTGACAATAACACCCAGATATAAATCAACAGATGTGAACAAACAAGAATTGTTGACATGTTATTAAATATAGTAAGTTCGTTCCATTGACTCCTAGTGTTACTGCACAACTCTAATCCATTAACTCTTCCAGTGTCCAGGCTGAAAAACAGGTTTCCATCCAGAGGCCAAGCTATTTTCTCACTGTGCTCAACCAAAAAACATTAACTTTAGAACTTTTTTGTCAAATAACTAATGAAAGGAATTATGGCATATTGTATACTAAATTAATCAGCATTTAATTCTGGATTTTCTGAAAAAAGTAACAGAAAAGACGATATGTTTTATTTTAATAGGACTTTTTTAGTCATGTAGTAAAAAAATGCATCTGGCAAGACAAATAAAAATTTATTATAAAAAAACCTAATAGACAGAAGTGATTACAATGAACATGAATAGAATGACTACATATTTTTGAATAACAAAAAAAATTACTTTTTTAGTTTTAAGTAAATATTTTTCTCGTTTTGTAATTTTTTTCTCGGTACTGTACTTTGAGAAAATTCAGGCTGAGTCAGATAAACAAGTCAACTTTAGAATATTTTTAAAAAATAACCAATCAACAGAAATAGATCATGTTATTTACCAAATTAAACAGAATTTAATTACGAATTTTATGAAAATAAGTAATGTAACAAATCTGCAAGCATATTGATTTTAATAAGCCTTTTTCAATCTGATAAGGTGAAAAAATTTAAGGCTTAAGTTTTGGCTTTTAAGCGTTTGGCAATTAAGGCTTCGTTTTGGAAAACCTGCTGAATAAAAATAGTTAAATTATATATTTATCGTAAGGAAATTTCCTTCTGAATAATATATTCAATCTTAAATATGATTTCATTTCCTTTAATGATTCTTTTCAATATCGTATATTTTAAACACGGCCAGTGTTATACAACATGACTTGGCCTTCTCACATTCACAGGATTTTCTGAACTGGTTATGAAATAGAAAAAAATCTTCCTTGGCTGCTTTATTTTATTAAACATTATAAATTTTTTCTTTGGGTGTTGAAATTTGGTGATTTTGGCTAAGTGCAGAAAGGGTTGTGCACCAAGGACCAGCCCTACCCGAAATTGTCCTCCCAAATGATGGCCGATTTCTGTAGCAAGGAAGTCTATTTTGCTTCCATATCCAAGACATTCAATTTCAGAAAACAGTACAAGCTCAAAGTTTTTTTATTAAAAAAAATCTATAAATAATAAAAGAAAAATTACATATAATCTAATGGGATGTTAAAATATCTGCAACATTTTTAAGCTGGCCTCCAATCTAGCATAACTCTGAAAGATCAATAAATCAGCCGATTGAAGATCGCTAACTAATGGAAGTAAATATACAGAAATAAATTTGCTTTCATATCCAAGACCTCATTTATTTTCAGAAAATGATACTATATCAAAGTTTTATTGGAAAAGTAATAAATAATAAAATAAAAATTAACATATAGCCTAATGCAATGTTAAAATATCCACAGCAATAAGTTGTCCACAGTAAAATATCCACAGCAACAAGGCCATATGATATAACATACTATGAAAAAAATCAATGCTTATCGATCGGCCAAAAGATTGCTAATTTCCGAAAATAAATTTACTGAAATGAAAACTAACTAAGGTTTAAATATAAAAAAATACTAACTTTACAAAGAGTATCCAATATGTTGCACCAAAATTGTAAAAAATACTTATAGTACACAGAACGGAGATACCATGTGTCAGCCATCTGTGTCTTGTTTGACTCAGTGAAGCATAACTAATTAAATGCAGGTGCAACCAGAATTTCTAAGAAGGGTGTGTTTACTTTCAGTTTCGATTTGAAGGTGGGAAAAATGATAAAAATCACAATAATTTTTTTTAATATTTTTAACTGAAATAGGTTTATGACAAAAAAGAGTGTGAAACGGAAAAAAACAATGTACATATATTTGTAATTACTTCCAAAATCTATAATTTTTAAAAATAGCAGTTTTTTTGTGAATTTTTAGGAGATTTTCGAAAATTTAAGGAAAAATTTGTTGATAATAGTTCAAATCAAATTTGTAAGCTTAAATCAGAAGGTTGCTTCAGCAAATAGGAACGTTAACAAGCAAATCGGCAATATCGTTTAGTGCTTCTAAGAAATGGCAATCAGATGGCTTTATAAAATTATTTGTATTGTGTAGTTTAATAAAATATGCATCGAATTAAAAAACAAAAATATTATTTTTGAAGCCTGAAATATATATATATTTTTATAAGTTATATATAAAAAAAATTACAATGGCAATTTTTATTTTTAAAAAATCATTATTTTTTGTTGTACTAAAATCTTACACATGTCCTTGACCTCTCAATTCAGATTCTCCGAACGTATACAGACAACATGGACACTGGAAGGGTTAAGGCACAGCATGTTCTAATGTCACAATATAAAAGAGATAAATTATTTTTTATGCTAAACAGCCATATTTGTATTTAATACTAATATCAGTCACTGAATTCGTATTTGCTTCGAAGGAAGATAGGGAGTGAATTTATCTGCTCAACAAGATTGCTGGCATCCTTTTTCCTTTGAAGTGAATACAAACTCGGTGACTGATTGCACCATCAATATGCTTTAGATTTATTTTCCACTTTTTAGGGCCCTATAGGAAGATAGGTAGTTTTTGAATTTTTGAATTTATATTTTTTACTGCATACCTCTATTAATAAAGCTTTTAAAATAAAACTAGTCATCTTTTTTTTTTAAATATTTTATTTTCAGAAAAGTCGGAATTGTGAATGCTACTTAATTTGGCATATAATTCTTTTCATTAGTTGTTTGGCAAAAACGTTCTAAAATATATTTTTTGGTTTATCTTAGTGAAAAAATAGCATTTGGATGTAAGCTTGTTTTTCAGGTGCGACCCTGGAAGGGTTAAGTTCAGCCGTCTTTAAATGGGTGTTATTTTCCCATAGAAATGCATGTAATGAGCAGGGTTGCATTTCAGAAGATTTAGACCTTGAACATAGCATTTGTACACATAAATCAGTCTCTGACAGCTTCAATTTAAGATATTTCACATTTGAATAATATTGAGATGGAAAGAAATAAACAGTTGTTAACTTGAATAGTGTAAAAATTTCTTGATATGACTGGATGCTGGGAGGAGAAAAATTGTTAGGAATGTGGTGTAACACCTGCTAGATACTTTTAGAGAAAAGGTAATCAAATCATTGTCTTTGATTTGAGGTCATTAACATGAAAGGAAATTATTGGAACTCTGCACTACTTAAATGTCAGCAAAATTCATCTGTGCAGGTCGTATTTTGTGTTGGCATAGCACATAGAGTTGCATTGTTAACTAAGGATTAAAAACTTTTACTGAATTTCAAGGTTATCAAAGTGACTAGTGTTAACTAGTGAATACTTATAGAGGCATACCCAGAAACTTTCAGGGAGTGTGAAAATTTCAGTCTGTATTTTATTTATTATTATTTTTTTTTATTTTTTGGCATCTTGAGTCTCTGATTTTTGGAGATTTCCCTAAGACACATACATTATTTAAGCCATGAAAGTGGGGTGAGGAGAGAGTATAATCTCCCTTGATTATGACTCAATTGTCATGATCCCCCTGACTATCTATACCAAATAAATGCATTGTTCTTTAGTTTTACAATCTTGTACAACTCTTTGCATTCAAAATAATATCTTGATGGTTCATAGTGACAGCTAATAAATTGGCTTGACATCTGTAAAGGCTAATTTTTTTTAATTTGTTTTAGGTGTCAGTACACACAGGTCCACTATGCAAATGTTCAATATATGAATCTTCACTGATCTGAACGCACAGGATTTGTACCCTAAAATTTGCTACGCGAACATCTGATTCAGATATACAAACTTTCCAGTTTGCAAGCATGCAGTGATATAAAATATCTGATATCAAGTAAACCAGTGTATACGACCTGCACAGTGAATCAATGAGAAAGCAAGTGAGGAAAAAATGCAGCAAAGTTCTCAATGCATGTGAAGTGTCATGTCATCATGCGCGGAGCAGTTCTTCAGCTGTTTACTATGAATCGAGCAGAGGATCTTGGAAGTGAGTGCCATAATCATTAGTTTGTTTTTGCAAAGCAGTAGTTGTGTTAAGCTTGTGCTGTGTGCTCACAGTTTCATGCTCTGTTTTTTCTGATATTCCTTGCATCATGTCCCCAAAAGACAGGAGAGAAAAAAATGTTCGTCAAGATGAAAAGAAGGAGCAGAAGGGCTAGAATAGCACAATACTCTCAAAGTAAATCTTGAAGTTTTGGATCATACTGAACATGGGGAACAAAAGAAAGATTTGTTTAATGAAGACATCTGACATGAATCATTAAGTTTGTCCATTGCATTTGAAAGATATGGTGGAACAGCTCTTTTGACAAACCCACAAACTGACAAATGATGAATGTAAAGCAATAATTAGATAAGGAAAAGCCAGCAAAGCTGATCATTGGGATCCATTACTGCAGTTTAGAGTCATTAGTGCTTCAAAATGAAGTTAGTTAGGGTTCAGATATATGTGGTTACTTGATATCAGATATTTTATATCAGTTATGAATTTTAAATCCATTAATTGTTGATACTGTTATTTTGGTTAACATCATAACATCATGGTTTAAATGTGATGCTGAAAACGGAAAGAAATGGTGAATAATAAATAACTGAAATATATATGCATTTTTATGATTAATGATTGAAGGAATTTAGGTATGGCTCAAGCTCATCCTAGAGCTCTTGTGAGTGTATTCCCATGACATAATAATTCATGCTAAGCAACTCTAAATATCTTTGGTTCCAACTATGTAATGGTGGCTAGACTAAAGTAATTAAATCTGGAAAAATTAGCATTTTTGATGAAGTTTTATGTTTGCTATTCTGTTAATGGAAAACTTTTCTTAGGGCAATCAGTTGAATTCTATCATATATGTCATACTAATTATTTATAGTTTACAAAATTGTTTTTCCAACTGGAAAAGCACTGCATTCATAGCCTGCATAGTTCTTACATTTTATAGTACATATATATTATGTTGCCGAGTGGTTATCACACTAGGCAACTGATCTACAGGACCTGGGTTTGAGCCTGGGTAAGACTGATGTTGGTTGTTTTTCTGCTGAAGTAACTTCATCCTTACAGACCTACTATGGCATATAAACTGACAGGCTCCTGTCAGACCTCTGTGGCAAGCAGCTGCTTGAGGAAGTATAAATAAATAAAATATATTTCATTATTTTTTTTTTATTCTAGGAAATATGGCATAAGAAAGAAGTAGAGTTGATGAATCAAATTAGTGACCTACAACTTCGTCTCTCTGAAGCCGCTGATTTATATAAAGAGCAGTATCTTAATATTTTACAATTAAAGAAGCAACTTAGAAAACTTGAAAGGCAAAGAAAGGTAGATTATTTTAAAAATTAATATAATTAAATATTAACAATATAGTTTTAATATTAGTGCAACTGGTAAAAATGTATTTGTATTGTATTGCAAATGATGACATCAGAGAGATAACCTTTGTTTAGGTGCAAAAAGTGCCAAATCAGTTTGCATGTAGCAATCTGACTCCACTGTGATTGTTTTCAGTACTTCAAAATGCCATGTTACTGAGTTACTTTTACATCTTTTTGGACCATAACTTTGCTATTGCCCTTTTATTGAGTTGCTCTACTTTTCTTATAACAGTGATTTTGCTGCTGTAGAAATAAGAAAATGGTGGTAACATGTAAAATTGTAATAATGAGTTTGTCCAAGAGATCAAGGCAATTCAGACTCCACATTGCATTCAATATAAAAATGCTTTTTTTTTTGTATATCTTTTTCATCTGTATTTTCCTAAATGATGGAACATTTGATTTTATTGCACAGAAAACTAATTCTAGGTATTTGATCAGTTATTTTTGAAATTATTTGGAGGCTTCAATCTGTGTAACAACTGCTTAGTAGTTCCCTATTTCGTACTCTGGATTCTGGGATCTTTTAACCTGACCAGTTAGACTCATTGGTAGTACAAACAATAAAAGCACAATGAATTTTGTAATAGAACTCTCAAGTAAACCAACTTGGCAGTGATGTGGTGGTGTGGGCTAAATGAGTGAAACTAATGAAACCAGAAATAACATGGAGAAGAGCAGTCAGAGTATAAATATTCTCTGGCTGCTGTGCTAAAGAAGGAGGTGTCAAGAAACACGTGAAACAGCTGATGGCCAATGAGCAATGTGAACACATCAGTGTTGAAAAGAAAGCACAACTCTATATATTGAGATGGAAAAAAAAGGCCATTCCATGTGAAATTAACAAGTCTCACACCCTAACATACTTTGATTTTTCATGAAACTGGTAAGGTTGTTAGATATCAAGACATGCATTTGTGCCAAATTTTCAAAATTGGAAAGAAAAAGATAATTTTTTTTGTATTTAACTAAAATTTAAATGCTTTTATCACAATACCTAATCAATATATGAGTTAAAAATTGTGTCATTTTAATGTTCCTAATATGAGCCTTGTTAACCTTTTCACTACCATATAGGCCCAAACTTCAGGTAGGAGTAGTGAAAAGGGAGGAAAAGTATTGATTGGAGAAGTCTATTCACTATTTTTAATAAATATTGGTATACATTGACTGTTGTTGCTTTATGTGCTCTTCACTCTGGCAGTAACAAATTGCACTTTAGAAATAAGAAAGGTTAATGACCTCTTTCCTAGATTTACTATTTTATAAGCTTTTCATTGGTGAATTATGTTTCCAACTGTTTTTGGCTGAAGTACATTCCACCATCTATTTGTAGTCCCAAATTTAAATCTGATATTCTCATGACTTTAAAGCAGTTTCTAATCAAAGGATCAAAAGTGGCATGTATATATATATATTTTTTCAGAATTTTAAAGTGCAGTTTTTTAAATATTCAAAATAAAATTTGATGTCTATCAATTTCTACTAGTCAGTGAATTTCTAAAATATTTCCTCTTGTCTCATTTTGTGAAAATATTGCCTTGACCCTTTGCATATCCAACTGGGTTTACCCTTTTAACTTTTCCAATTCTAGTGGTGCATAGTGTTTTTACCATTGCATAGTATAAGGTGGTAAATTAATTTTTTTTTGTATTATTTTTAATCAAATAATCAAAAATCAATAACATCTAAATCTATTATATATATATTTTCTCATTGATTCACTTGAAAGAATGATAACATTTAAAAATAAAACTACACTGCTGTCCATTGAAAGTGCAACAGGAAGAACTCATCAGATTGTCCTGAAATATGCAAGATGGGTAACCCATGGGTGAACATGTAAATGATTCAAAGTGCAGCACATACACACATCATGTATGACAGTAACGCCCCCTGGAAGTGGTATAAAAGATTACAAAGAGCCAGTGTGAAACACTGGAATTGCATTTGCTTGCAGTTTTTGCGCAATAAAGGATCAAGTATGCCCCCCTCGAAGAACACTGCATCCATACAACCAGGTTTCCGAGGAACACTGCATCCATACAATACTGCATCCATGGTTGCATCCATACAACCAGGTTTCCGAGGAACACTGCATCCATACAATACTGCATCCATAAATTCTTAAAAGTCCAGGCAGCAATCCCTATATGTCTGTTAATCTCATGCCGCACATCACCATTATATGTGACCATTATATCTCATGATATATCATATGTGACCATTATATCTCATGATATATCATATGACCATTATATCTCATGCCGCACATCACCATTATAATCTCATGCCACACATCACCATAAAGGATCGAGTATGCCCCCTCGAAGAACACTGCATCCATACAACCAGGTTTCCGAGGAACACTGCATCCATACAACCAGGTTTCCGAGGAACACTGCATCCATACAATTCTGCATCCATAAATTCTTTTCTTAAATTCATGCTTTTAAGAATTTATGGATGCCTCGAAGAACACTGCATCCATACAACCAGGTTCTGAGGGAGGAATGTGGGATTACGGGAAGGCGGATTATCGTACCAAGACATTGGTGCTCATGTTGGACGAAATGCTGCCACATTGATGAGAATATGGCATCAGTGAGTAAAGGAGGAACGAATGGACCGATGTGAGGGTTCTCAACGGCCCTGTCACACAAATGAATGAAAGGACAGAAATCTCATGTGCATGGCTTTGAATGATCTTACAGGCATATCAAAAACCTTAGCTCAATAGTTAGGGTGTGTTGCATATCAACCAGTGTCTGCACATACGATTCGACGTCGTCTGCAGCATCAGGGCATCTTGGCTAGGCGGCCATTGCTTCAGCTACCATTGATTCTACAACACAGGTGTATGCATCTGCAATGGTGCCAAGAACGTCACGCATGAATGTGTGAATGGCATCACATCGTCTTTTCAGACGAATCCTGCTTCAGTATGCAGCACCATGATGGATGAATCCATATTTGGCTGTAACACGGCGACAGGCTCAGTGAGACATGCATGATGCAGCATCATACAGGTCTGGCCCCTGGTGTTATGGTATGGGGTGCCATTGGACTTCGCTCACACACACACCTCATATGCATTACCGGTTCTTTGAACAGCCAGCGTTACATCACTGAGGTTTTGAAACCTGTGGGCCTACCTTATCTTCAGGGGCTCTCTGGTGCCATTTACCAACAGGACAATGCCCGACCACATGTGGCATGCATTGTCCAACAATTCCTGGATAGCCACCATGTGACACTTCTGCCTTGTTCACTGGATCTGTCCCCAATTGAACATGTCTGATCCATGATCTCACAGCGACTAGTAACCATACACCAGCAGCTGCTACAACAGATGAACTTTGGCTACGTATCAAAATTGCATGGACTGACATTCCCCAAACACACATTCGACGTCTCATCCTCTCAATACTGGACCATGTAGCAGCAGTTATTGCTGCTCATGATGGCTACACAAGATAATGATTTCTTTGTATTCCACAAGTCTTACAGAGATATATTTGTAATCACTTGATCCTTGTAACATAAGCTATGTATTCACTAAATATGGCTTTGGATATCTTTTGTCTTTCCTGGTGTTGCACTTTTAATGGCCAGCAGTGTATTTTGCAACTGTTGTGATTGTACTCATATGCTGACTCACCTTAATAGGCTACAAGTAGCAAAGCATTAGTTTGTTGCTTTCTTCTGCTGTATTTACATAGATTATTTATCGGTTTTGATTTGAATGACCTTGACTCATTTTTTCCCATCTACCAAAGCTGTAATGCTTTATAAACTTTTAGCATAAGATATCAATTTTTATTACTGTTGGAAGCTGGGCTATCTAGGAACTATGTGCATTGTTTTTAGTCAATATTTTGATAGCCTTTGATTTTAAAAACAATTTTTTTTACTTTGCTGATTGCTGATTTTCTTTACCTATTTCAGATATAATTTTTAGTTTTGATTTTGGTTTTAAAGCAAAAAAACCTTGACACTACTTTCCTTAGGCTTTTAGTTTGGCCTAGCACCTAATGTCTGACCCCTCCTTCCCGTGGTGCAGACCATTAGTACCTTTCAAATGAGATACTCTCTTGTGGAAGTGAATGGAAGAGGAGGGCTGCCAGATTAGTGTGGCCTACTGATCTCGACAACTATGGCTACTTTTCTTTTTTTTTTCTACCCTGCTGAGGAGTGGTCAACCACACAGGGTCCTGGTGCTGACCATATAAACCCACTGGACTGGACAGATATATGGCTCTGAGCTTGATTATGGATCCTGATTTTGCTGCACTGGTGGGCTTCTGTGGAGGGAAAATCTTCCGCTGTGTTTTCTGTTTGTTTGTGGGTTAACAGCCCCAAGTGAATAGATTCACAGGATATGTTTATCAGCTGGTGGATAATCCTGAGCAGAGGTCATCGCAGGCACCTGAACTCTTTGCTTCTATTGGCATCGTCAAATTCTACATTGGAGGAAGTCTTCCAGTGTAGATGGCTTCAGCCTTTAGTAGTGGGGGAACGGGTCTTTGCCCCATGTCTGCAATTAGGGGGCTGTTTGATATTGTCGGCATTCCCTCTCTCAATAAACATAGTTTCTTTAAACATCCCACTAACTATTTTCTCTCCATAGGTAGTTAGAATGTGAGGACTCTACACAGAGCTTTTTCTCTTGATGTCCTCACACAAGAATTCCACCATTATAATTTAGATATTCTCGTCTTGCAAGAGACCAGATGGACAGATAAAGGTCAGATTCTTAAAAATAATCTTAAATTTCTCTTTTCAGGGAGGGACGACAATAAGCGTCACCAAGGCATGGCTCTGCTTCTCAGCAGACACGCTAGTGATGCTCTTCTAGGATACGAGTGCATTAATGAAAGGTTTCTTACAGCAAAATTTCAGACAAGCGTTAAAGACCTGAATGTTTTCTGCTGTTATGCCCCACCTGAGGATGCCGATGAGGATGAGAATGATAGGTTTTATGAACAACTTCAGGATATTTTGAATTCTGTCAAGAAAGGAGATATTACCGTTGTTCTTGGTGACTTCAATGCCAAAGTTGGTACTGACTCTGACCTTTGGGGAGGGGTGATTGGCCCTTTTGGTATTGGCAGCTGCAATGGGCAATGTCTCCTACAGGTAATTAAACTCAGTGGTTTCAGAATAACTAATACATATTACAAACACCGCAACATACATAAGTACACATGGGTTTCACCTGATAGGCTGCATAAGAATATGGCTGATTATATATTAATTAACAGCAAATGGGCTAGTTCTGTTAGAAATACCAGGGCATATAGGGGAGCTGAAATTGGATCTGACCATTACCTTGTTAAAAGTGTCTTGCAACTTAAACTTAAAAAGTGTTGTGCTAGGGTTAAAAAATTTGCTTTTAATACTGAAGCTCTGAAAGACCCAGTTATAGCCAAAGCTTACCATGATAGGTTACTTAGTCATTATGACAGTCATGGTATGCTTACTACTGAAGTTGAGGAAGAATGGGATCATTTTAAACAGGCTTTTTTGGACACTAACAGTACTCTTTTAGGAAAAAAGGAGCAGAAGAGACAGAATTATCTGAGTGATAAGGCACTTGAGCTTATTTCGGAAAGAAAGAACTGCAGGAATGTCCTTAATCAATACCCTACTAGTCCTAATAGAAAGCATTACAGAGAACTTAATAAACGTGTAAAAGATCAGTTAGCTGCTGATAAGAATCTTTGGCTTGATGGTTTGGCTGACAAAGCCGAGGAAGCAGTTAGACAGCACAACAGCAGAGAGCTATACCAGATAGTTAATGTTTTATATGGTAGAAAATGGACAGGCATACAGGGATTGAAGGATAAACAAGGTAAGGTTATAGAAGGTGAGGATTCTGTCATGGCTAGGTGGGCTGAGCATTTCAGTGATATTCTAAACATTGTGGTTAGTTCTATTTCCATTGTTTGCAATGATGATAGATGCATTGGTGGCTTTAATGTTGGCCCTATAACACGATCTGAAGTTATTTTGGCTATTTCTAAACTTAAACTTCATAAATCCCCAGGGGTAGATGAAATTACTACTGAAATGCTTAGAGCTGGGAATGTTTCAGTTATCACATGGATGACTGAAATTTTGAATATCTTTTATGACAAAGGCATGGTTTCTAAGGATTTTACTAGAGCTATTGTTATTTCTATTTTCAAAAAAGGTGATCGCAGTTCTTGTGATAACTATAGGGGTATCAGCCTACTCTCTGTTCCAGGTAAAGTTCTTTCCATGATTGTGCTTAATAGAATTAAGAATCTGGTTGACAGTCAATTGTGTGATGAAAAATGTGGATTCAGAAGTGGTAGGGGATTTGTGGATCAGATATTTTCACTTAGGCAAATTCTTGAGAAATGTTTAGTTTCAGAAACCTTTAGTTGCTAGCTTTGTTGATTTCAAAAAGGCTTTCGACTCTGTTTATCATCATAATTTGTGGTTGATTGTGAGATCATATGGTATACCAGACAACTTAGTTAACATAATGAAAGCTCTCTATAATAACACTGAGTTGTGTGTGAGAGTTGGTAAGGCTTGTAGCAGTTGGTTTAGCATTACTTCTGGTGTTCGACAAGGGTGCAGAGAGAAAACTAAAGTGATGAAAATTGGTCAGGCAGGCTGTGATTCAGTTAATCTGAATGGTTGCAGTCTTGAGCAGGTATCACAGTTTAATTATCTTGGGAGCTATGTAACAGATAATGGTGATGTGCGGCATGAGATTAACAGACGAATAGGGATTGCTGCCGGGACTTTTAAGAATTTATGGAGAGTGTAGAGAAATAGGCATTATACACCTAAAGACTAAAATTAGACTGTATAATAGTTTGGTTCTTTCTAAGGTTAGTTATGGTAGTGAAACTTGGACACTTTGTAAACAAGATAACAGGAAACTAGATGCTTTTGATTCCAGATGCTTATGCAGTATCTTGGGCATTAGGTGGTTCAACTTTGTAACAAATGATGAGGTTAGGCAAAGGAGTTTGCAACCTCCTTTAAGCAGCATATTGTGCAGAGAGAGACTCCGCTGGTTTGGCCATGTTGCCCGTATGAATAATTATAGATTGGCGAATAGGGTTATGAACAGTGTGCCTTAAAGGCCTCAGAAAGAGGGGGAGACCTAGGATGTGGTGGGCAGACAATGTCAAACAGGACCTTGTTAGAATTGGTTTGCAGTGGCCGGATGCAGTAGATGTTACTCAGGACAGACTTGCTTGGAGAACTGAATTGCACGGTCTGGTTGGACCTCCGTAACCCATGGCTGCTTGAGGATGATGATGATGATGAGAGTTTATCACCAAAAAACTAAGTAAATGAATTGTGGGTTATTTGCATAAATGATTAAAAAATTTCGAAAAAACTAACTCAATGAAAGATTTAAGTACCAATAAAAATATAAACTATTTATATTAGAATAATGAAACAATTTAGAAAAAAGAATTTGAAAAAGAAAGGAATTTTTTTTTATTGAATTACCAATTGTTAGAAATTGCAAGCAATTTTGCAGTTTGAAAAAAAAAATGTTATAAAATTAACTTTTTTTTTTTTCAGATTTCTGACAATCATTTAATCGTAATTAAATGCTCTTTTGGTAGGTAACACATATTTCCATCTGTTAGGATGAGGTTTCAAAATTGGTTATTTTATTTTATGCCAACACATCAAAATTGACTTGGCCACCGGAGTGGGATCAGTTTCAGAAACCTGACATTCTAAGGGTTAAGACCAATATTTAAATGTTTTGGAATGACATAAACTGCACTCTCTCTTGATTAGGAATTGAGACATAAATCTTTTATTATTGGTTTTTTACCAAAATTAGGTTAAAAACCCACTTTTAAACCAATTTTTTGAAATTCTATAATTTTGGTGGGCCCACTTGACATAGGGAGCTGCAATTCAATAGACATATACAAGTCTTGATGATGATTAACTGCCTTTCCCATACACCCTTAGTTTCATGAAAAATCAAGGGGTCAAAGGCAGGGTCATTTCATTTGAAATCAACCAATAAAACTAAGACTACATGGGGGAGGAATGAATCCAAAATCAAAAATAAATCTACAGTACTGGAGTGAAAAATGAATCCCCTTTAATAGAGAGAAAAAGGCCACAAAGTAAGGTTGTTAGCTAAGGGAACTGGATTTATTAACCCTTCCAGTGTCCACGCCGTCTGTATATGTTTGGAGAATCTGAATTGAGAGGCCAAGGATGTATGTATCCATTTTTAGTACAACAAAATAATCGATTTTTTTTAAATAAAAATTGCTGTTGTAATTTATATATATATATATCGTATAGAAATATATAATTCAGGCTTCAAAAATAATATTTCGTTTTTTAATTTGATGCATATTTTATTAAACTACAATATAAATAATTTTATAAGGCCATCTGATTGCCATTTCTTAGAAACACTAAAAGGTATTGCCGATTTGCTTATTAACTTTCCTATTTGCAGAAGCAACCTTCTAATTTAAGCTCACAAGTTTGATTTGAACTATTATCAACAAATTTTTTGCTTAAATTTTCGAAAATCTAAAAATTAACAAAAAACTGCTATTTTTAAAAACAATAGATATTTGGAAGTAATTACAAAATACATAATGGCATTTTTCCCCCTGTTTCACACTCTTTTCTGTCATAAACCTATTTCAGTATTCCCAAGTTATTTTTATCATTTTTTCCAGCATTCTGTGCATCTTTCCTGCCTTAAAATCGAAACTGGAAGTAAACACATCCTTCTTAGAAATTTTGGTTGCACCTTCATTTAATTAGTTATGCTTCACTGAGGCAAACAAAATGCAGATGGCTGACACATGCAATCTCCATTTCATGTGCTATAAGTGTTGTTTACAGTTTTGGTCCAGCATATTGGATACCCTTTGTAAAGTTAGTATTTTTTTTATATTTAAACCTTAGTTTTCATTTCGGTAGTTATTTTTGGAAATTAGCAATCTTTTGGCTGATCGATAAGTATTGATTTTTCATAGTTATGCTATATCATATGGCCAGTCTACAACTTGTTGTTGTGGATATTTTAACATTGCATTAGGCTATGTGTTAATTTTTATTTTATTACTTATTACTTTTCTAGTAAATCTTTGATCTGGTATCATTTTCTGAAAATAAATGAGGTCTTGGATATGGAAGCAAATTAATTTCTGTAGATTTATTTCCGTTAGTTAGTGATCTTTCGATCGACCGATTTATTGATCTTTCCAAGTTATGCTAGATCAGAGGCCGGCTTAGAAGTTGTTGCGGTTATTTAACATCCCATTAGGTTATATGTAATATTTCTTGTTTTTTTAGTAAAAAAACTTCGAGCTTCTTCCGTTTTCTGAAAATGAATGTCTTGGTATGGAAGCAAAATAGACTTCCTTGCTACAGAAATCAGCAGTCATTTGGGAGGAAAATTTTGGGAAGCATCCCCTCCTCTAAACTCACGTAAAAAGTTTCACCTCTCTCCCTCTAGAAAAATATAATTTTTTTAAAATTGCGAGTTTTTATGTTTATATTGAACGATTTTTTAAAGGTCCTCAGTACCTTGGCTGTGCCACACAGTCAATATAACGCTGTTGTTTTTTCTTTCTTTGGTACACAATCCTTTCTGCACTTAGCCAAGATCACCAAACTTTAACACCCAAAGGAAAAATTCATAATGTTTAGCAAAAAAAGCAGCCAAGGAAATTTTTTTCTATTTCATAACCAGTTCAGAAAATCCCGTGAATGTGAGAAGTCCAAGTCACATTGTATAACACTGGCCGCGTTTAAAATATACAATACTGAAAAGGATCATTAAAAGAAAAAAAAAAAATCATATTTCAGGCTGAATATTATATTATTTGGGAGAAAATTTCATTTCGATAAATATATAATTTAACTATATTTATTCAGCAGGTTTTCCAAAAATGAAGCCTTAATTGTATAGTGCGATCTTTTTTTTCACCATATCACATTGGAAAAAGGTTTATTAAAATCAATATGCTTGCAAATTTGTTTTTATTATTTATTTTCATAAAATTCATAATTAAATTCTGTTTAATTTGGTATATAGTATGACCTATTTCTGTTGATTGGCTATTTTTTTTTAAATTCTAAAGTTGACTTGTTTATGTGACTCAGCACAATTGATTAAAAAGCCTGGAATTTTCTCAAAGTTCAGTACTGAGAAAAAATTACAAAACCAAAAAAATATTTATTTGAAACTGAAAAAAATAATAATTTTTTCGTTATTCAGAAGTAAATAGCCTTTCTATTCATGTACATTAAAACCATTTTTGTCTATTAGTTTTTTTTTATAAATTTTTATTTGTGTTGCCAGATGCATCTTTTTACTACATGTCTCTAAAAAAGTCCTATGATAATAAAATTTATAGTCTTTTTTGTTAAATATTAAATTTTAAGAAAATCCAAAATTGAATGCTGATTAATTTGGCATATAGCATGCCATAATTCATTTCGTTAGTTATTTGGGGGAAATTTTTTTTTAAGTTTTTTTAAGTTTTTTTCTGAGCATAGGGAGAAAATAGCTTAGCCTCTTGATGGAAACCAGTTTTCAGGCTAGGCACTGGAAGGGTTGAAAACAGTTTCTAAACAGATAGAATTTCTGGGAGATTTGTATTTTAGATTTATTGCTGAAAATCTTTGTTGCCTCCAAGGTAATTTTAGGGTGTGATGCAGTAATTAATAGATTCTGAAAAAAATTCATCTCTGCCACGGCGGGAATCGAACCCGCATCTCTCCAGATTCATGCCAGAGCGCACTACCCATTGCACCACACGTCGGACAACGAATATTTTCAGAATATGACCTTATAACTTTTTCTTCTTGAGACGTGACTGAGACAGCGCCATATATACTCAAGGAGATGCAACATTTTCAGTCGTTGCATTTGATCATCAGATGTTAATGAGAAGGTTGCTAACGCTACCGCGTTAAATATATAATTAAAATCCAAAGTGAATGCACAGTATTCCCTGTTAAGAAACATTAATTAATGTTTCTTAACAGTTCTTAGCGTGCTCTGGCATGAATCTGGAGAGATGGAGTTCGATTCCCGCCGTGGCGGCGATGAATTTTTTTTCAAAATCTATTAATTAATGTTTCTTAACAGGGAATACTGTGCATTCACTTTGGATTTTAATTAGTGATGCAGTAATTTTTGCTTCTTCAAAAAGAATTTGTGTTCCAGGCAACTATATTTGGGATGGTTGTTGTGTGAATTTCAATTTATTGTGAGAGACTGGTATTTGTGGGAGATCACACAACAAAAGTGGAATGGCTAAGTTGAATGCTTCAGGCACTGTAGTTATCTGCAGCAAGCTACGAAAGATTTTTGATAGGTATCCAGGATGTAGTGTAGAAGATATTAGGACAACCCTTTTACCAACCATATCAGCAGATGAAGGCATTTCTGTGTGATCAGATTGTAGAGCTGTGTGAAACCTGTTGATCTACCCACTGTATTGCTGCACATATGGGCAACAATACAAAGGCGGTTGGATGTTGCTGGCACCAATCTCTTAAGAAGATGGAGTCATCACACAGAGTCAGGCACTGGATGAATCAAATGGTTCTTCAGCTGGTGGTAGTAGACCCAACTGCAATCATAGCTACCATTTGATGAACTTAAGCTGCTGCCATAGAAGTTCCCATCACAACTAGGACAATTGCAAGAACACTGGTAGATGTAGGGCTGCAGGCTTGGCTCATTGTTAGAAACCCTGTTTATGGTTAGATATCATTATGCACTTGAATTTATCAAATTGTAAATGCTTTATTAAGGGAAAAATGTGTTTTATTTTTTATATAATCTCTTTATTATCATTAAGCTCATTTTTTACTATTTAATGTGTTCCTTAATTATCAATGCTTTCATTGAATAAATACATCTTTAATTTTCAGATTTCTGCAAGTGATAGCAGCATTGGTGAATTAAGTGAAGCATATAGGGAGAAACTTGGCGTATCAGAAGGTATGAATATTCCAAATTGCTGCTAGAATATAAATGGTGTAGATCATTAGTGATTATATGTATAATAAGTTATAACTTTTACATCAAAAGCAGGAATTCTGTTTAGCACAAAGGACGGTAGCATTTTTATAAACAAATTTTACTCTGAAAGATTGTTGGGAAAGCAAAACACAATTTTTTTTTAATTTCTAGTGATTAATACCATCTTATTATTATGTTATATTTTTAGTAAAATTTCTTGAAAATATAGTTTTTACTTCAAATACTATTTCCCACTGTGACCTATGATGCTTTTAACATCCCTGCTGAGGAGCATTAAACTTCAATGTCTCAGCTGTGATCATTTATAACAGCCAACCTTTAATCTAGATAAGGTTTTAATTCTTTCAATCCTCATGGCCTATGTACACTAACTTAAAAACTGTTTTTAATCAATATAAAACTATTCAATGAAGTATATACACACTTGCCACTGAATTAGAAACCTTTATTCAATATTGAGTTGGACCTCCTTTAGCCCGAATTACAGCACGTATGCAGTTTGACATAGATTCCACAAGGTGTTGGAGTGCCTTTACATCTACAGCATACCAGGCATTCACCAGACAGTCCTTTAACTAGCTCAAATTTGACAGAAGAGGACTTTGCTCCCAGATCTGTTTTTCTAACATGTCCCATACATGCTCAATGGGGTTCAGATTTGGGCTTTGTGGTGGCCAGGGAAGATGGTGGAAGTTGCTGTCATGCTCGCTGAACCACTGCTGAACACATCTTGTGTGATGGACAGTAGCATTGTTGTCCATGAAACAGCTGTCACCTACTGGATAAAAAATCAACATTGCAGGATGGACTTGATCAGCAACAATGTTCAGATAATCCTTAGAGGATACCCAACCTTCCAGCAATATCAGGAGACCCGTTCCATACCAACAGAACGTGCCCCACACCATAACACCGCCTCCAGAACCTTGAATTGTGTTTACAAAGCAAGCTGGGTCCATTGCTTTATGGGGCTCCCACCAAACTCTCTACCCAGCATCGGTACAGAACAAGGTGTACCGTGACTCATCAGACCACGACTTTTTTCCTGTGTCCAATCACCGTGTTCCTGACACTACTGTAGATGGACTTTCCGGTTCTTCATAGAAATCAGTGGTTTCTGTATAGGCATGTGACTGCAAATACTGATCCTCTTCAATCCTGTGCATAGTTCACTGAGATATGGGTTGGGAACAGCCTCCATTGAATGCTTTGGTCAATTGCTGCACAGAGGAAGTCCTGTTTCTCCATCCAAGCTTTCTCAGACGACAACAATCTCATTTCTGACAGATTGTCATCATGCTACACTTACGCCTCTTAGACAATCAATGTCAGTTATTTTTCCACTGATTAAAGACCCAAGATATCTCACCTTTTGATTAACCAGTCAGCTCTGTTGTTTTTAAAATTGTTGCTCCAGCCAGATGGGTACCCACAATAAGCCTTTTATCGAACCCCAAAAGATCCTTTGTTTTTCCATTGTGATCAATACTACTGATGATTACTGATGAGCTGATGAGCAGCATTCTTAAATAGTTGCTTAGATCATGTGGCAATGCACGTGACCATGTATTTTGCATATACGTTGCACAACTGACATTTATTTACATCTGCATAAAGGTTTTTAATTCATTGGCAGGTATGTGTAAGTATAAAAACACTATTAAATGCCACGATACTTCAAATCTTTCCTCGAGATATTCTTCTCTTTTGAATAACATTAAACTTATGTAATGGAAAATGATAACCTGCTAGCTTGTGTGAATAGTACTTGGTCTTCGTATTTGATGTTGGGTGAAGGAGGGCTGTAACCACCCCACAGTGTCGTCAAATGGCTGGTGTCTGGTGGCACTGTTTCCAACCAGTTCATTTCACAGCCAATTCAATCCTGTCCACTTTATTCCTTTGTTGTTTTCCAAGTGCACATAGGTTATATTTTTTTCACAAAGCACCATACCACACATAAAATGTTAATAAACACACATTAAAAACATTAAAAAGCAAATGTGCATTTAAGAAGTTTCAGTTAAAATTTCAGTTAAAACTTTAAAACTTAAAAAAGTTCTGAAATGCACATTTGCTTTTTAATGTGTGTGTGTGTGTATTATTTTAAATGCACAGTACATTAGCATTTTATGTGTGTGTATATTATTTTAAATGCATAGTACATTAGCATTTTATGTGTGGTGCTCGTGAAAAAATATAACCTATTGGCACTTTTAAAACAACAAAGAAGTACAGTGGGCAGGATTGAAGTGGCTGTGGAATGAACTGGTTGGAAACAGTGCCACCAGACATCAGCCATTTGGCGACAGTGCAGGGTGATTCTTCTCCCCCCCCCCCCACACACACATACACCCGATATCAAGTAGGAGGACCAAGACCAAGTACTATTCATACAAGCTAGCAGGTTGTATCCCTTTCCATTACATAAGTTTAATATTATTCCAAAAGAGAAGAACATCTCGAGAAAAGGGTTGAAAGTTATCATGGTTTATAACAATATTTTTATACTTCTAAGTATCAGAGACCACGATTAAATTAAGTATATGCAATGAAGTACATTTTCAAATATTGTTTTCCATGTGAGAATTGTAATATGTATTTGTAATTAATAAAAAAAAATATTTACCACTTAATGTTATTTTGTATGCTATTTTCTTCATTTTAATTTTTTTTTCAAAAGATGTTTATTTGAATCTAAATAGCAATAACATCATGCTCTAAGTGTAGTTCAGTGAACTAGATTAATTCAGGACTGAAAGTGTTAATTGGGCTTTTTTACACTTTAGTGGGAATTTCTATTCCAAAGCATGTCATATGCTGGAAGCACTTCCAAAATTCATACACTGATTGCAATTTCTTCAAGTGACCGTCAACATTACTAAAGTTAGTCTTCAATAAAGCATTTACAACAATAATTTCATAACAGATACAAATGAGTAATAAAATAAATATATTTAACCCTAACAGACCTAATAATGACTTCTTGCATGTGGCTGAATTAATTTTATGGTGTTTTCAGCAGAAAAAAATGGTTTTAGAACTTTATCCTGAAGAAACTGGCAAATGCTATATGTGACTGCCAAATGCCAATCATGTTATATACCAAAGAAAAAATAATCCTTCCACTATCCTTTTTTTTTTTCAAAAACCTCACTTAAACCTTATAGTGAAGTAACTAAACAGAAATAGGTTGAGTTATATGCCAAAAAAGATCATTTAATCTTAAGCATTGAAATGTAGAAAATCGAAGAAAAAAAATGTAAGCATAGGAAGAAAATTGGAGACTAACTTGAGTAATTGGCATAAGTGAAATGTTTTAAGGTCAGCAATGATGCCTTGGTCCAGCTGTTTACAACTTTCTGTAATGGCACCCCCTCGGCTTAGCAAAGAATTTGTTGCACTCACCTTTAGTATAATTGAGCTTGGCAGGCTAAACCAACACCTCCTACAAGAGAAGGCTGTACAACTACGTCACAGAAAACGGACTACGTCTAGAGCCCCTATATACCAGGACGACCTATCTGCCATTCTTATGCCAACTGGTGACGTGACCTTAGTGTTATAGTCAATGCAGCCATTGTGTGCGCCACAGTTTTTCGAATCCTTAGTATATAAAACACAATTATTATCGGAAGATATTCACTGCAAATTGTCTAAACAACTATAGAAACAATTGCACATCTTATACCTCCTGAATGCGAATATGGGAAGTAGTAAGCTATGTGTAAAATGAAAGCTAAGTGTTTAAATTCCAGGCTGATCCAATTAAATTTTAAAAAAGTGGGTTGAAAGAATTCGACCGATAACGTGCATTAGGCTTACAGCGTCTATAACATATACTTCTGACTATTGCTTCTGCATTTTAATGTTAATTTATGTGATATTTCGATTAGTAATGTGTAGATGAATGATAGCTACATTTAAGTTAGTAGTCATTCATCGTTTACAATTAAGTTCAGTTTGGTTAATATAAAATATGCATGCGGCAAACTTCAATCGTGACAGCCGTAACCTTCCATTTCCCGTGTGGGCATACCAAGATCGGTGACTACCATAGTCACTAAACGCCGATCGTCGCTGGGAACTGGGAGGCCAATTTTGGATTCGCTCACAAGGCAGAAAGTGGTCATTGTAGTGCGGTCCTTCCTTGAAAACGTACGAGTGTCTTAAAATATTATCAACATCTCACTTAATCGCTAATAAGTAATAACTCTTCACCGCAGCTTTCTTTAAGGCAATAAAGTGATGGAATAAACATTTTATAAAATAATATGGTTTAAAAAAACATGTCAAACTTAATTTGGTCTCGCCTGAAAATTATAAATATTGACACTTTCTATAGAAGTCAGCAATTTCTGAACAGTAGCATTTAATAATCAGTGAATTACAGATTTTTATAATCATATAATATATTGTTTGTGAAATGTTTTCCTTCTATATGAAAGATTTTTCCTATCATCACATTCTGCTACGTGTATAGTTAACTGTATAGCTAAGTATAAATGAATCCAAAATTGACCTCCCCGTTCCCAGCGACGATTGTCGTTTAGCGATTATGGTAGTCAGCATTCTTGGTATGCACACACGGGAAGTGGAGGGTTATGGCCGTCACGATTGAAGTTTGCCGCATGCATATTTTACGATATTAACCAAGCTAAACTTAATCGTAAATGATGAATGACTACTAACTTAAATGTAGCTATCATTCATCTACATATTACTAATCAATATGTCACATAAATTAACATTAAAATATAGAAGCAATAGTCAGAAGTATATATTATAGAACTCTGTAAGCCTAATGCACGTTCTTGGTCGAATTCTTTCAACTCACTTTTTTTTAATTTAATTGGATCAGCCTGGAATTTAAACACTGTGCAATTGTTCCTATAGTTGTTTAGACAATTCGCAGTGAATATCTTCCGATAATGATTGTTTTTTATATACTAAGGATTCGAAAAACTGTGGCGCACACAGCGGCTGCATTGACTATAACACTAAGGTCACATCACCAGTTGGCATAAGAATGGCGGATAGGTCGCCCTAGTTGGCCTGGTATATAGGGGCTCTAGATGTAGTTGTATAGCCTTCTCTTGTAGGAGGTGTTGGCTAAACCCACCCCTTGCCTCCAGTGTATGTGCAGTAGCAAGGAATGTCAAATTCTGAGACAAGGATGCAGACAATAAATTCAAAATGCACACAGTAATGCTGCCAACTATCAAGAACTGTTTTAGTTACTATTTGTGATGTTGAACTTCAAATCATGCAAGAACTGCAGAAAGCTTTTAATTGAATGGAATAATCTTATAGTTGCAAGTGTTGTGTCTCTAAAAGAAAATACGAAACTAAACAATTGATCTGATGTTTTGAGAATTATAATCAATTCAATTTTACCATTAGTATTCCTAGTAAATCTTGCACGCCTCATTTTGGAAACCACTGCCTTAATCTTAGGGTCGTAAAAATTGAAATAGTTTATGGTGGCCAAAATTCAACTTGAATAAATGAATGCAAATCATAATTCAGGTAGATGGCAAGGTGCATTATCAAGAAGTATTAAGACTTCAAAATTCTGATAATTTGCATAGTAATACTGCTGAACTTCATGTTTAGAATAATTCACTCACCTATATTTCACAATGTTCAAAATTGCCAATGATTGTTTATTTAGGCACCAGTGACTAATAATGTATATAGCTTTCTCATTTTGGCATGCTAAAATTCTGAAAATGATAAACTAGGAAAAGTTTACATTTCATCTTGGGCTGTAATGCCACATAACATTAAGGCTAAGTAGTCATCCACCACCTGGAATCTTGAAGCTTGCTTTTCATCAGAAGTAAAATTTTATGATGGCATATGTTTTCAAAACAGCCTATGTCATCCATATTTGAACACCTGTTGTATTATATATAGCCTCTAGCCCAATATTTCTCAGCTGGTGTTCCTCAAGCTTTTGGAAAAATAATATGTAAAATATTCATTGGTTCATAAAAAGGAAAATTTCCTATAAATTGGCAATATCAGTGGCATCATACTGAAGGTTAAACTTCCATGAAATTTCTAAAATAAATTTCAAGTGAAATTATAGTTACTTTATTTCCCTGAATTTTTTTTGCAGGTATGAGCAATAGACAGATATTACAAACGTTGCAGATGACAGCAAACTTTCATAATATAACAGATTTTATCTGATTAATTATGCAATCAGTTAGTCATTCTTAACCTCTATAGTCTAAAGTTCAAAATATGTTACAGTTCAAGGTTCAAGATGTTGTAAGTTTTGGTGAAATTAGACTCAGGAAAGATTACTGACTTCAGATATCCATATCCCTTTCACTCCTGGCTCTGGTTGTGATCATCAGACTCTGCTGATATCCGGTGTGATCAGGCCCTGTTGTCATCTCTCCAACTGGCTGTTGTTGCTACTTCATTGTGGGTGTGGATTTTCTCCTATATTCATGTTTCATCATATACATAGGTCTCCAAGTCTTTTTTGATATAAATACACTGAAGATCACACATTATTCAGAGGTAATACTGTTCTCTAACCAGTTTCAATCTTTGTCATCATCTTCAAGAGGGCATTATGTGCTTCATTAGTAAGAAGTTAATAACAGTTACTGCTTCAAAATGTTATGTGCATAGTTGCTGCACTTTTGTTAGGTTGGTCTATATTGCCTGGAGAGTGTTGCTAGTTATATGCTTTGCTTCCTTTGTTTAGTTTGCTAAAGCATCCTCTTTCTCTAATAGTTTCCAAGGGTGTGATGGCATTGCTATATTGTCGTTACAGTAACCCATTCTAGGGTTTACCGATATCTGTGCTTGTTTGAATTGTGGTATTATGTTTGGATGTGAAGTCGACATTTTTTATGAACTTTTAACTTTTTTGAATTTTAGATTGTACAGGTTAAGAATGAAAATATATTGTTATATAACAAACTTTTTTTGAGATATTTTCATCAGATGTTTCACATAAAGTAATTAATACCCTGGGTATCCTTAGTTCATTGTAGTTTAAGAAACAAGTGCTCTGGCCTATATGATTTTTACAAATTGCTTCATAAAAGCAGTAGCAGTCTCATGATTAGCAACCTCTGTAAACTTAGGAAGGGATTGTCTTTACCTATCTTCCTATTGCTTTTGGCTTTGGCATTTGTCAGTTGGTCAGTTTGTAGATTTGACAAAACGTTGTTCCACCATACCTTTCGAATGCAATGGATAAACTTAATGATTTATATGTCAGATGAAAGCTTGTGATGCGGATAGTGTCATATGCTATAAAAATTGATGCCTCCATGCTTTCTTCCTCCCTAAAAAAGGGGTGAAATGCAAAAATGATTGTTCTCTTATATCTCCTGAATGCGAATACGGGAACTAGTAAGCTATGTGTAAAATGAAAGCTTATGATGTGGGGTGTCATAGGCTATAAAAAATTTACCCCCATGCTTTCTTCCCCCCTAAAAAATGGGAAATGTGAATGTCATTCTATATCTTCTGAATGCAAGGAAGCTCATATAATGACTGTTGTAAACTATTTTGAATTATGCCCCCACTGTCTTTCCTGCTAAAGGGAGGGAGGGGGGGGTGAATTTTCATGGAGCAACTTTAATGAGTCATATCTGAAATTAAAGCTTGTGATGTCTCCAATGTCATGGGCTATCTCAAACATGGCCAAAAGTGGGGGGGGGGATGTGGTCAATGTTTGTGAGTCATATATCAAATGAGAATTTTTTGAAGGTAAGTGTTTTAGTAAAAAGAAAAATAGATATTTTTAAAATATTCATATCTTCCTACAGGGCTCTAAAAAGTAGAAAATAAACCTAAAGCATATCAATGGTGCAATCAATCACTGAGTTCGTATATGCTTCAAAGGAAGATAAGGTGCCGATTTGTGTACTCAACAAGATTGCTGGCCCCTATCTTTCTTTGAAGTGAATATAAATTCAGTGATTTATTGCACCATCAATATGTTTGAGGTTTATTTTCTACTTTTTAAGATTCTATAGGAAGACAGGTAAGAATATAAATATATATATATAAATAAAATAAAAATTTAAAAAAATCATCTTCCTGTTGCTTTTCGCTTTGACATTTGTCGATTTGTCAAAATAGTTGTTCCACCATATCTTTCCATCAGGATGAGACTTAATGATTTATGTGTGATACTTGGGGTGTCATATGTAAGAAAAAAATAGACACCCCATGTTTTCTTCCCCCCCTAAAAAAGGGAAATATGAAACTATTGTTCCGCTATATCTTCAGAATGCAATTTCCGAAAGTAACAAGCTATATGTCAAATGAAAGCCATAGGTGAAAGGTCAACATGAAATGTCATAGGCTGTAAAAAATTGACCCCCCCCCCTTGTTTTTCCCTACAAAAGGGGAAATTTTGAAAACAATTGTTACCTCTATAACTCCTGAACACCAGTGCAGAAAGTAACAAGCTATGTGTCAAATGAAAGCTTATGATGCAGAGAGTGTTATAAGTTATAAAAAATTAACCCCCCCCCCCAATTCTTCCCCATCTAAAAAAAGGGGGAAATATGAAAAATATTCTGCTATATCTCCAAAATGTGAATTCCAAAAGTAGACAGCCATACGTCAAATGAAAGTTTGTGGTGCAGGGGAGTATCATAGACTATAAATAATTTATCCTACATGTTTCCCTCCACCTAAAAAAGAGGGAAATATGAAAATGACCATTCCTCTATATCTCTTGAGTGTGAGTGTGGAAAGTAACAAGCTATGCATCAAATGAAAGCTACTGATGAGGGGAGTGTCATAAGTTATAAAAATTGATCCCCTATGCTTCCTCTGAAAAAGGAGAAATGTAAAAGTCAATCTATTGTATTTTCCAAACATGAGGGCCTACTGTTATGAGTTAGGTGTCAAATGAAAGCTTATGATGCAGAGAGTGTTATAAGTTATAAAAAATTGACCCCCCCCCAATTCTTCCCCACCTAAAAAAAGGGGGGAAATATGAAAAATATTCTGCTCTATCTCCAGAATGTGAATTCCAAAAGTAGCCAGCCATACGTCAAATGAAAGTTTGTGGTGCGGGGGAGTGTGATAGACTATAAAAAATTTATCCTACATGTTTCCCTCCACCTAAAAAAGGGGGAAATATGAAAATGATCATTCCTCTATATCTCTTGAGTGTGAGTGTGAAAAGTAACAAGCTATGCATCAAATGAAAGCTACTGATGAGGGGAGTGTCATAAGCTATAAAAATTGATCCCCTATGCTTCCCCTGAAAAAGGAGAAATGTAAAAGTCAGTCTATTGTATTTTCCAAACATGAGGGCCTACTGTTATGAGTTAGGTGTCAAATGAAAGCTCATATAATGACCATCATAAACTATTTCGAATTTTTCCCTTCATAGGGTTAGACTTTAATGAGTCATATCTTAAAGCTTGTGATGTGTCCAATGTCATTAGGCTACCTCAAATATGACTCCAAAAGGGAGGAAAAATGTGGTCGATGTTTATGAGTAGTCATATATCAAACGAAAGCTCCTGAAGTTAGGTATTTGTAGTGAAAAAAAATATAATGAAATTTTTTTTTTTTCAATTTTCTTCCTATATAGTCCCTAAAAAGTAGATAATAACCTAAAGCATATCAATGGTGCAATCACTCACTGAGTTCATATTCATTTCAAAGGAAGATAGGTTGCTGATTTGCCTACTCAACAAGATTGTCAGCACCCTATCTTCTACTATTTCGTATTCACTTCCTTTGAAGTTAATACTCAGTGAGTAATTGCACCATAGGTATATGCTTTAGATTTATTTTTTACTTTTTAAGTCCTGCATAGAAAAATGGGTTTTCTTTAAATTTATTTATATTTTTTTTTCTTCAAACTTTCCCTTACTGGTTTGAAAACATTTTACAATGGAAGATTCATCTTGTTCTTTCTGTAGATAATTATGCATTTTTCAGATGCTTTCTGCTGAGTAATAGCAGAACTCAGTGGCATTGAGTTGTTATTTCTGTCTTTGATCCACACTGATAGCATTTTTTTCTATCAAAGGGTTCCACATACAGCCTTCATGGATTAAGCATTTTTTTTTAGTTTTTTTAATGGTTCTGAATTTTAATATATTAAATGTTTGCTAGATTTGTACACATTATATAACCAGTCTAGAGTTGAGAAAGTTTCACCATTTCCCTGTTTTTGCATTATGTTCATTATTGTTTTTGATACTTAACTTAAGCCCGTAACTTTCCGGGTTTTACCGGAAATATATACTTTATCCTATAAATAACTTCTATTATCTAATTTGTTTCTATTATCTGCATACTTGTAATATATGCTTCCATCTATTGCCAAATATAAATGCCACTTGTGGCTAAAAAAGTGCCTGACTAGCGCCTATATGAAACATAAAAAGGAATGTTCATAGCGCTAATTAGAGGAGATCTTGATCAGCGGCCGGTACCTCAGTGGTCCAGAGCACTTGACATGTTATCAGGGGGTCGTGGGTTCGTATCCCGCCCGGCTCAAGACAATTTTTCCTCTAATTGTTCTCTAATTTCACCTCAATTCGTCAGAGAAGGCAACCTTTTCCCACTCTTCCACTGTCCAATGACGGTAGTCCCGTGTAAACTGCAGGCATCATTGCCGATGGACCTTGGTTAACATGGGTGCCTTTATGCAGCGTCAACTCCAGAGACCCATGCATAACAGGGATTGTGCTCACGTTTCATCTGTCTTGGCCGGCTGCTTATATCCATGTGATCGACCTTGTCATGTGCACCAGGTGTGTGACACACCTGGGTGGGTACACTGTGATTCCGTGGGTGGTCATATTATTCTGATACGACTGTGTATAGTTGATTGTTAATGAGTGATCAGGGTAGTGGGGGATAACACTATTTTTTGATGCAGAAATGGTAGAACTCTGAAAATTTGCATTTCAAGTTTTTTTTTTTTATTTAATGAAAGGACACCCAGAAGCTGTGGGAAAATTCAACTGATATTCACATATAGTGCAGTGTGGGAAACAAAAAAGATATGATTAGGCTTTCAAAGCAAATAGACAATTTTATTACCAGAAAAATAAGGCAATAGGAGGTACAACCACTGCTATTGAGCAATGCATCATAGTACTGAGTTGTAGGGATTGCTGATATCCTTCTGCAACATTGTCCACTACATTTCCTGCACCTGGTCTTGCAGGGCAGACATCTTCTGCACTGTTTGTGGGTTGATGCTGAGATGGCAGCCAACAATGCCCCATACATGTTCTATTGGGGATAGATTTGGGGATCATCTTTCTGGTGGGGATGACTCAGTTGGTAGCTTTCCAGGCTTGTAATCTGCAGTTCCCAAGCTCGAGTCTTATATGGGCGAGCATTGAGATTTCATCTCCTCAAAACTCCTCACCCTGCCCTCAGTCAGTAGGAGGCACCAATGGACTTGTAAAGGCTGCTACCTATCAGATGGGACATTAAGTCATTGCCCTGTGTGCAGGAGAGCCCATTCCCTGTGAAAGTTAAAGAACACACTGGATGGCCTTAATGGGAAGCTACATTTGTCTCCTAACAGCTGTCCAGTGGGTCCTTTTCCCCCAACCTTCTTAGAGCCCTCAGGGTCCTTGTGACTTGGCAGTTTAGTCCATTGTGTGCAAAAAAAGTGCCGCTCACAAGTAAAACAACCCAACTAGGGATCTTACTATCCACTCCAGGACATTAACAGTGCATAGATGTTCTCTGATGATCTTCATACTGCAAACATGCAGTATGAAGTTGCATGCTCTCTTGCTGAAACAGGCTGCCAGGCACCTTCTTACGAAAGGGAAACAACAGTATCCAAGATATGCTTCACATACTGTCGAGCTGCCAAACTGCCTATGAGAAAACTGGAGGTATTCTGCTATTATGGCTGATTGCTTCCCAGACTATGACTCTTGCCATTTGCACTGTATGGCACTAGACAGTTACTTAGTTCATTCTTCATGTCTTCTCCATATGTGACCCAAAACAAAAGTGAGATTTCTCCCTGAGCATCGTTGTCGTCATCATCATCATCCAGCCATGGGCTACGGAGGTCCAACCAGACTGTGCAGTTTAATTCTCCAAGCATATCTGTCCTGAGCTACATGCTGCATCCGGCCACTTCACACCAATTCTAACAAGGTCCTGTTTGACATTGTCTGTCCACTGCATCCTAAGTCTCCCCCTCCTTCTGAGACCTCTAGGCACACTGTTCATAACCCTATTCGCCAATCTATAATTATTCATACGGGCAACATGGCCAAACCAGCGGAGTCTCTCTCTGTGCAATATGCTGCTTAAAGGAGATTGCAGACTTCTTTGCCTAACCTCATCATTAGTTACAAAGTTGAACCACCTAATGCCCAAGATACTGCATAAGCATCTGGAATCAAAAGCATCTAGTTTCCTGTTATCTTGTTTACAAAGTGTCCAAGTTTCACTACCATAACTAACCTTAGAAAGAACCAAACTATTATACAGTCTAATTCACACTCTCCATAAATTCTTAAAAATCCCGGCAGCAATCCCTATTCGTCTGTTAATCTCATGCTGCACATCACCATTATATGTTACATAGCTCCCAAGATAATTAAACTGTGACACCTGCTCAAGATTGCAACCATTCAGATTAACTGAATCACAGCCTGCCTGACCGATTTTCATCACTTTAGTTTTCTCTCTGCACTCTTGTCAAACACCAGAAGTAATGCTAAACCAACTGCTACAAGCATTACCAACTCTCACCATGACTCAGTGTTATTATAGAGAGCTTTCATTATGTTAACTAAGTTGTCTGGTATACCATATGATCTCACAATCAACCACAAATTATGATGATAAACAGAGTCGAAAGCCTTTTTGAAATCAACAAAGCTAGCAACCAAAGGTTTCTGAAACTCTAAACATTTCTCAAGAATCTGCCTAAGTGAAAATATCTGATTCACACATCCCCTACCACTTCTGAATCCACATTGCTCATCACACAATTGATTGTCAACCAGATTCTTAATTCTATTAAGCACAATCATGGAAAGAACTTTACCTGGAACAGAGAGTAGACCGATACCCCTATAGTTATCACAAGAACTGCGATCCCCGTTTTTTGAAAATAGGGATAACAATAGCTCTGGTAAAATCCTTAGGAACCATACCTTTATCATAAAAGATATTCAGAATTTCAGTCATCCAAGTGGTAACCGAAACATTCCCAGCTCTAAGCATTTCTGTAGTAATTTCATCTACCCCTGGGGATTTATGAAGTTTAAGTTTAGAAATAACCAAAATAACTTCAGATTGTGTTATAGCACCAAGATTAAATCCACCAATGCATCTATCATCATTGCAAACAATGGGAGTAGAACTAACCACATTGTTCAGAATATCACTGAAATGCTCAGCCCACTTAGCCATGACAGAATGCTCACCTTCTATAACCTTACCTTGTTTATCCTCCAATCCTTGTATGCCTGTCCATTTTTTACCACATAAAACATTAACTATCTGGTACAGATCTCTGCTGTTGTGCTGCCTAACTGCTCCCTCAGCTTTGTCAGCCAAGCCATCAAGCCAAATATTCTTATGAGCAGCTAACTGATCTTTTACACTTTTATTAAGTTTTCTGTAATGCTTTCTATTAGGACTAGTAGGGTATTGATTAAGGACATTCCTGCAGTTCTTTCTTTCTGAAATAAGCTCAAGTGCCTTATCACTCAGATAATTCTGTCTCTTCTGCTCCTTTTTTCCTAAAAGAGTACTGTTAGTGTCCAAAAAAGCATGTTTAAAATGATCCCATTCTTCCTCAACTTCAGTAGTAAGCATACCATGACTGTCATAATGACTAAGTAACCTATCATGGTAAGCTTTGGCTATAACTGAATCTTTCAGAGCTTCAGTATTAAAAGTAATTTTTTTAACCCTAGCACAACACTTTTTAAGTTTAAGTTGCAAGACACTTTTAACAAGGTAATGGTCAGATCCAATTTCAGCTCCCCTATATGACCTGATATTCCTAACAGAACTAGCCCATTTGCTGTTAATTAATATATAATCAGCCATATTCTTATGCAGCCCATTGGGTGAAACCCATGTGTACTTATGTATGTCGCGGTGTTTGTAATAATTATTAGTTATTCTGAATCCATTGAGTTTACTTACTTGTAGGAGATGATGCCCATTACCATTGCAGCTACCAATACCAAAAGGGCCTATTACTCCTCCCCAAAGGTCAGAGTTAGTACCAACTTTGGCATTGAAGTTACCAAGAACAAGGTAATATCTCCTTTCTTGACAGAATTCAAAATATTCCGAAGTTGTCCATAAAACCTATCCTTCTCATCCTCATCGGCATCCTCAGTGGAGGCATAACAGCAGATAACATTCAAGTCTTTAACACTTGTCTGAAATTTTGCTGCAAGAAACCTTTCATTAATGCACTCATATCCTAGAAGAGCATCACTAGTGTGTCTGCTGAGAAGCAGACCCATGCCTTGGTGATGCTTATTGTCGTCCCTCCCTGAAAAGAGAAGTTTAAGATTATTTTTAAGAATCTGAGCTTTATCTGTCCATCTGGTCTCTTGCAAGCCGAGAATATCTAAATTATAATGGTGGAATTCTTGTGTGAGAACATCAAGAGAAAAAGATCTGTGCAGAGTCCTCACATTCCAACTACCTATGGAGAGAAAATGGTTAGTGGGATGTTTAAAGAAACTATGTTTATTGAGAGAGGGAATGCCGGCAATATCAAACAGCCCCCTAACCGCTGACATGGGGCAAAGACCTGTTCCTCCTCCACTAAAGGCTAAAGTCACCAATGCTGGTAGGAACTTCAGGCACCTCCTTTTCAAGTGGACTTTATCAAGAGCCATATGGCCTGCCTGAGACACATTACTCCAGTTTAGGCTTGACGATGCCCAACTAGCTAAGTAAGGTTCAGGTACCTGCAATGGCCTCTGATTAGGATTATCCACCAGCTGATATAAGGTATCCCATGCCTCTGTTCACTTAGGACTGGCAACCCAGGAGCAAACAGAAAACACAGTGGCAGATTCTCCCTCAACAGAGGCCCACCAGTGCAGCAAGTTCAGAATCCATAACCAAGCTCAAATTCATAAATAAGTCCAGTCTAGTGGGTATAATTGGTCAGCACCAGGACCATGTGAAGTTGACCACTCCTCTGCAGGGTTCAAAAAAAAGAAAAAAGTGGCCATAGATGACCAGATCCGTAGGCCATACTGAATTGGCAGCCCTCCCCTTCCATTCCCTTCCAAAAGAGAATTTCTCTTTCGAAAGGTACTAACAGCCTGCACCATGAGAAGGCAGTGTTGGACATTAGGTGCTAGACCTGGCCTGTTCTGTGCACCATCACTAGGGATTGGTACACAGCTCTCCTTCCAGTTTATGCCTAGCTACCATTTACAGACCAGAACATCACACAACATTATTTCTGTGTTCCAGTTCACTCAAGCACGGCACCACTCAGAGCTGCAACAATGGTTATTGATTAACTGCAGGCGATGCAATAGATGCCATGCATGAAGTCCTGCCTTCACCAGTCTTCAAGATATGGTTACCTTGTGATGGGATGACTTATAGCAACATTTACTACTCTTCTGATGGTAGAAAGAGTGGCTGTACGGACAATGTAAATTTGTTGCCGGATCAAATGGTTCCCCTATGGTGCGGTCATCCTGCATGCTCCAGATCCTGGCCAATGAGAAGTCATACCTTCTCTCAAAAACTGCTGCCAGCATTGATGCACTTTCGTGTTGTCACACCCAAATGTTGTGCAATATGGTGAGTCAATCATCCAGCCTCACAGAGGCCAAAATCTATCCTCTCTCAAATTCACTCGGTTAACAATATGGTCAGCAAATCTGTGGCCTTGGTATTCCATACAAACTTCACATCCTCCTAGAACTCTCAGTTTGAATCTGGAAAACTCAGGGTGGAAGTGGCTCAGCTGGTAGCATGCCAGACTTGTAATCTGCACTTCCTTCTTTCAGAAATAAGTCTCATAGCCTTATCACTAAAATAATTTTCTTTCCTCTGTTCCTTTTTACCCAAAAGAGTACTGGTGGTTTCAAGAAAAGGCCTGTTTAAACTGTCCTTTACACCGACTCGCTTAGCTCGCTACAGGCTTTGATCTCGGTGAGGCATTGGCCTCACCCAGTTCTTTCTAAGATCCACCAGCAGCTCCATCGTCTAGCAGCCACAACAACCATCCATTTCTGTTGGGTGCCCGGTCACATTGGTATCAGGGGCAATAACTTGGCAGATGCTGCTGTCAAGTCAGCCACGCCCCTGTCCGACTCTCCATTGCCACTTCCATATCTGGGTTTTTGGTAGCATTTTACCGTCAAGCTCTGGGCACAGTGGCAGAGATCATGGTCAGAACAGCTTACAAACCAGCTCTTTGAGATCAAACCTATCATCAAACCATGGCAGTCTTGTTACCACAGGAATTGCAAGAAGGAAGTTATACTTGCTCAGCTCTGCTTAGGTCATTCATTTATTACTCATTTGTTTCTTCTACAGGTGGACGACGAACCTTAGTGTGAGTTTTGTGACACTGTTTTAACTATTAAACATCTTTTAATCAAATGTCCATGTTTTGATCTCAAATGTCTGTTATATTTTACCTTTCATAATTTTATGTCCAAGCCTCTTACACTTGGATATCTTTTATCTGATCATTGTGTTTTACTACCAGTTTTTACCTTTTTGAAACATTGTGGCTATTTTAATAGACTTTGATTTTACCTTGTATTTTGTACGTCTAACTCGGGTCTCTTACACCTGGGTTAGTTTGATGCATTGTGTATACTGTATATATATATATTTGTTGTTTTACCTCTTTATTGTTGTTTAGGTTATATATACATCTTGGTTTCTTTGTTATATTTACATCTTGTCTTTATTGTTTTTCTGTTATATAAATCTTGTTGGTTTTGTCTTTTGCCTTTTACAACATTTGGTTTTAACTTTGGTTAAAGGGTACTTGTCTTTTAGCTTCTTTTTACCTCATATGGCAAATTATAGCCTCAGTAGGTCATGCGCCATAAAACCCCAAACAACCAACCTGTTTAAACTGATCCCATTCTTTCTTGACTTCAGCGGTAAGCAAAACACGACTGTCATAATGACTAGGTAGCCTATCATGGTATGCTTTGGCTATATCTGGATCTTTCAGACCTTCAGTGTTAAAAGTAATTCTCTTAGCCTTAGGACAGCAGTTCTTATGCTTCAGTTGCAAGACACTTTTGACTAGGTAATGGTAAGACCCAATTTTGGCTTCCTTATATGATCTGGTATTCCTAACCGAACTAGCCCATTTGCTGTTAATTAAAATATAATCTATCATATTCTTGTGCAACCCATTAGGTGAAATCCATGTGTATTTATAAATGTCCCAGTGTTTGTAGTACATGTTAATTCTCAAATCTTAAGTTTACTTACCTCTAGGAGACATTCCCTTTGGCATTGATAGTTCCAGAGGGACCTAACAACCTTGCCGATAAGTCAGTCAGTACAAACTTTGTACTGACTGACTTATTGAAGTCACCTAGCAAAAGAGAAATATCTCCTTGACAGAATTTAAATATTGGAATTTGTCTGTAAAATCTATCTTTCTCATCAAAACCTGCCTCTAAGGGGCATAACAACAGCTGACATTCAAGTCTTTAATTGTCATTTTAAGTTTGGCTGTAAGAAATCTTTCATTAATACAATCATATCCTAATGATGGCAACAGTTTAAAAAAATATCCACCAATCATGGCAAATGCAAGAGGGAAAAGACCCTGACAAACAAGGACAGGCATATGTTGCCATGAACTATACAGCAAAATAGAGCTTCTACAATTCATCAGCTGAGAGAGATGACCAATAGCATTACTTCAAAACCCGTTTAAATAAAAACTGTATGCATAGAATTGAAACTTCATAATTTAGGTACTGTATCTTGATACATGTGGCAGAGTATTAGATAAATGTTAATAATAATTTGGCCAGGCAGTGTATATATAAGTTAGTCGCTACTGAATAAAGTTCTAAAGGTAATTGTTTTTCTGCCTAGAAAGTTAAAAGAAATCTTGGCTACAATTATATGCATTGTGTGAAACCTGACATTTAAGGATTAATAAAAATTTCAATGTTTTTTAAATGAAATTTGTAACACAAATGAGGTCTCATTTTGAGGTAAACATTTATTAGTTTAATAGAAATACCTTGTATCACATTATCAGTTGACAATGATATGCATTTTAAAATTTATTCTAACAAAAATAATATTTTTTCATCAGTACAATAGATTGTTTTAACTATTCCTATCACCTAACTAAACTGTGTTAATAGTTATTGCAATACTATTCATTTTATAAGAAAACAATCGAAATTTTGATATGATCTACAGGATATGAGCTGCCTTGCACAGGTGTTTTTTTTTACTCCTTTACTCAGTAACAGCAGAAATGTATAATGTAGTCTGACAGTTGAGAAATCATCAACCAGCATAGCAAATGACTGATACCTTGTATAGTACATATATATCTTTTTTAATTTGCTAACATTAAATCAGTTATATTGTCAATTGTATGCTTTGTAAGCCAATTTATTTTGCAGATTCTACATTTCTGCTACCTGCTTTCTTTTGTAACAGTAAAAAGATACAGAAAGCTTATGCTGACAAATAATTCTGCTTTTGTCTTGGTTGATAAATTATAGTAAACTTTTTGTTACTAATAGATTATCCTTTTTGTGAATAACTGTCATAATCCAAGGAATCCCAGATGCAAAAAAAATCCAACTAAACCTAAAGCCTTTTTGTATTTTTTGCCTTTTATTTGTTTTTTTCCCTTCATGAATTGTTCATGTATAAATCCCCGTCAATATTTGTGAAATTTTGCTATTAAAAACTGTCTGGTACAAAATTGGTGATAGACTGATTTTTGTGAAGAACTACTATATATCTCAATATAGTTTACACTTTCACCATTATTCACAGTTAAAAGTTTCTGTGTGAGTGTGCTTGTGTATATGTATATGATAGCCTTTAATGTCTCAATTAAAATGATTTGTATATTTCTTTTAGTTAAAAGAAACCTAAGTAGCAATTTGGAATCTTTGAGTGGTCAAAGTAGTGATTCAGATACAGGAGAACATGTTTCAAGAGCAAGCTATGAAAAGAAAAGCAAGGTAAAAAAATTCTCTTTTCCAAATGCATTAGTTTCAAATAATAATCTGTAAAGTTTTGTAGCCACCATTGCTTCACATTTTTAAATTTATTAGCTCTTCCCATTATGTTAGGAATATATATATTTATAATGTAAGATAATCTAATAGAATATGCTAAACAAGAATAATTTTTATTATAATGCTATTGTAAATTTAGGCTTAAAGTGTTGGGAAGATTATGTATTATGTTATGTGTTAGAGCAGTGGTTCTCAAACTTTTATGCTTTTATGCTCTGAGCCCCTGGAAATGTGTATATAACTGGCATACCCCTTGTATAGATAGATAAAATTATAGTTATAGTATAACAATGGGAATAAAATAAAACATTTATATTTAACATATATCTAGCAACTTTTGAGCTCTCAGGGTGTACCTCAAAAAATTTTACCGTGTACTCCATGTTGAGAACCCCTATGTTAGGGCATTGTTTTCTCAGTTCATTTATCACATAGTAATTTCAGTGCAAATGTACAAGGCTGTAAACATTTTTAATAAACTGAAAGGTTACATATTCAATAAATAATTATAGAAGAGAAATTGCCATTATTTTTCAACATTGCATATTCAAGTTTAAAATAATTTTACCTATTGATCTTTACATGGAAAATTTATTATGAATCTAAAAAAAAGTTCATTTTAAAACTCATTAAAAGTTTAATTTTCTATCAATTAAACATTAAAGCCTCTATCAATGCCTTGATTCAGTTGCTCATAACTAGATTGTCAATCTGCATTGTTTCTGAACTGTTGCCATTCTCTTCTTTTTGCTTCACTAAATCTATAATTTAATGCACGTTATGGACTATTTTTAAAGGATAAATTTGATATTATTCAGTGAGTAAGTATTTTGTTATTTGCTTTAGATTATATATATATTTAGAACTGCTTCATAGTTAAATAGTTTCAACTGTTAATACTGAATAATAGTCAGGGAATATACTACCTCATTATGAGGCACTGAGTTTTTAAACAGAAATCAGCTGCATTAACATATATTTTGCTAACATACATCATGCAAAATAATATGTTTTGCATAACATAACATCATATCAGCTATTCTATGTGTAACTCAGCCTTTATCATAAGACTAGAATAGGTAAACTGCTTACCTTTATGGTTACATAAAAGCAGTTACCTGTTTGGAAGTACATCAGTTATTTGTTGATGTTAAATAATGTTGAATGGCATTTGTTTCTTAAATTTTCCATATTAATCATATTTGGCAAAATATATTCTACTTGCTCTTGTTCAATTAAACACCAACCAACCATATATCATGAGGTCAGAAAATTTTGTAATATTCTTATATCCATGCACCCCATAAAAATTCGGGTGGTGGTAATTCTACCTCAGTAGTATGGTGGTAAGCCAGGCTCCTAATCTACAGTTCCCAGTTTCAAGTACCACCTGGATCAGCATTAAAATTTATCTCCGCAAAACTCCCCACCCTGCCTTGGTCAATAGGGGACACTGATGGGCTTGGAAAGGCCATCATCATCTGTCGGATGGAACATTAAACCATGGCCCTGTGTGCAGGACAGCCATACATTGTGCACATTAAAGAGTGCACTGGATAGCCTTAACCAGAACTACCATCTGTCTCCTAACAGCTGTCCAGCAAGTCCCTCCCCCAACTTTCTCTGAGCCCTCAGGGTCCCTGTGGCCTGGCCATTTAGCTTGTTGTGTGCAAAAAACATGCCACTCAGAAGTAAAACAACCCAACCCCATAAAAATCTTTCATGTTCAGTGCACATAATATCTGAAAAAGCATAAGCATTGTGTGAAATGCATTGCAGTCAGTGCAACTCTTTTTGACCTGGGCATGCCACAGTTGTTTGCATTCCCTTGTTGCTGCAATTTTAATCTATAAATAGTCAACTTGCATCTTCAACATGTGCCTGCTCTTAAGGGTTTTTTTTTTTTCACCAGAAATATTAAATGTAAACTGCAACTTCATCATGCCCTTTATCTTGATTTTAATATAAGCACTTGAAAGACAAAGATAGTATTAAAAGTAGGAGTGTGCATTAGCATGGAGATTTGATTTGATAACTCCGTATGAACTTTTGACTTGCACACTGGCATACATTGCTTTAAAGCTTACATGCAGTGTCTTACATCTCAGATCATCTTATGATTACCATAAGGCATATACTGTGATGATCTGTACATTTAACATAGTGATGTGAAACCTTTTCTCATCAGCAGGCCATGTGATTTTTCAGGGTACCATCAGCCAGAACCTTAAATATAGATTACAATCACAGCATTACCTGGGTAACATTTTAACATCAATATATCAATAAATATTTTGTGGAAAAAATTTCGCTGACATATGGAACGTCAACCCGCATCTCTCTAGAAACATGCCAGAGATGTTTCTGGAGAAATGCGGGTTCACGTCCCATATGTTGGCGAAATTTTTTCCACAAAATATTTATTGAGTCAGAACCTTGGTTATTGCATTTAACACTCTAAACCCCATTCTTACCCCCACATACAATGCCCTGAGTAGACTATATCTTTTACATAAATTAATTAAAACACAGCTACAATAAGTATAAATTTAATACACAATTAAAGCTGTATTACATCTTAAAGTACATTAAAAACTCAACATAAGGATGAGGTGTGCTAACAAAGTTCTACAGCTCAAGCTGAATTTAGCCCCTTGGCCATAAATCAAAGTTTTTTGCTTGCTTCGTTATTTGACATTAAATGATTGTCACAACTCGTATTATTATCCTTTACTATTATATAAAGGAAACTTAGAGAATGACAAAAATAGTTACCAGTTGTTCAAAACTTGGCTGGTACAGAGGCTAAGAATGACCTTTTACTAGATGATGGAATCAGCTGCCCGATGTTCACAGCAGTAGGCCATTTCGTACTTCTTAGCTTACCAGTCCTTTTTGATGTGCACTACGTGATATTGAAAAGTAACAGACCAAAATCGAAGCATTAGATGTAAGTCACTCTGACGCAGTATTTGTAGACTACATTTCATGATGTTAGGTGTCAGCATTGTCGTACATTTCTCAGCAGTTGCTTCAGATATCACTTGGCTGTCCTTATTGTCTGTTATTTATTACTGATATCATATGCATTAACTGGTACTGATAGTCAAAAGTGATGCACAACACTCACACTTATTCGTCACTTATTATTTAAAAGAACTTGTATTTAACTTTTAAAAAGGACATTTAAGCCCAACTAGTTAAACATTAAAAATATTGACTCCATAACTTTGTGTGGAGCAATGCATTTCACTAATTCACCTGTCTTTGGCATCCTCAGGCTCAACTCTTACAGGTGCGATCATCAGCTTTTATACCCATCTCGTTCAAGTGTCATGTGAAGCTTCCCAGATATGAAAAATATCACTTAAACTATGACTAATATCCTCATGAAATATGAGTGGACTATATCTTTTACATAAATAAAATAATAATATCTGTACTATCCACTAACATGACACACACAATCAAAAATTTAGTAATAAACGACAGTGATAAATGTCCACCCACAGATGGCATTTATGAAATAAAAATTTCAGATCCAACACTAATTTTACAGGGTAAAGATGCATATATAGGAAAAACATATCGACAGTTTAAATCCAGAATGACTGAACATCATAATGACATTAAAAAACTACTCCAAATGCTGCTCTAACACAAACAATAATACAAAATAATTTAAAAGTAGACAATATAGAATATAAGGCAATAGCAGCACCAAAAACAAAATATCGACTACTATATGCACAGAAACTCTTTATTCACAAAAACCGTAACCATATCTGTAACACTGACATACCACCCTTACCTGCTGCATGGAATCTCCTTACTTAACATGTGGTGGGCGTAAACCCAGCCATGTCAGATCAGGTGACACTTGAGTGAGATGGGTATAAAAGCTGATGATCGTGCCTGTAAGAGTTGAGCCTGAGGATGCCAAAGACAGGTGAATTAGTGAAACACATTGCTCCACACAAAGTTATGGAGTCAATATTTTTAATGTTTAACTAGTTGGGCTTAAGTCCTTTTTAAAAGCTAAATACAAGTTATTTTAATAATAACTCGAATAAGTGTGAGTGTTGTCCATCACTTTTGACTATCAGTACCAGTTAATGCATATGACATCAGTAATAAATAACAGACAATAAGGACAGCCAAGTGATATCTGAAGCAACTGCTGAGAAATGTACGACAATGCTGACACCTAACGTCATGAAATGTAGTCTACAAGTACTGCCTCAGAGTGACTTACATCTAATGCTTCGATTTTGGTCTGTTACTTTTCAATATCACGTAGTGCACATCAAAAAGGACTGGTAAGCTAAGAAGTACGAAATGGCCTACTGCTGTGAACATCGGGCAGCTGATTCTATCATCTAGTAAAAGGTCATTCTTAGCCACTGTACCAGCCAAGTTTTGAACAACTGGTAACTATTTTTGTCATTCTCTAAGTTTCCTTTATATAATAGTAAAGGATAATAATACGAGTTGTGACAATCATTTAATGTAAAATAACGAAGTACGCAAAAAGCTTTGATTTATGGCCAAGGGGCTAAATTCAGCTTGAGCTGCAAAACTTTGTTAGCACACCTCATCCTTATGTTGAGTTTTTAATGTACTTTTAGATGTAATACAGCTTTAATCATGTATTAAATTTATATCTTTTACAATCAAGGCAATTATAGTGATTGATTATAAATGTAAAATATAAAGAATTAAATTTTCACATATACATGTTTATTATAAAAAAAGGTACACTGAGATTAAATATAGAAAAATTTGAAAGAGAAAAATTAAGATAAAAATTAAATGCATTTTAATAAAAATTAACATCTACTCTGCACACAAATACTGCTAGTTTAAGTAAGCTGTGTTATAAACATCAGTACTTTCATCAAGAAAAGTGTTCAAATTTCAGTTTTCAACCTCTATAAAGGTATTTCTCTATTGGCACCAGGTTCGTTAATCTGCCTGGTTATGGTTCTGCAGAATAAACTTACATTATCAAGATAAATTTTTCACTCTGGGCACAACATACCAGAAACTGCACACACTCTTTTAAGAATTCACCATCATAATAATTTTTGGAGTATTTTGCAATTTTCTAACTAATAAGGAAATTTGCATGCACAATAATGTAATAACTTCAGGGTCTTGAGATCTTTTGGTAAAATTTTTCCATGTTTAAAGCAGGCATAAGTTCCTAAAATTTTGATTTCTTATGTTGGCCTTGATATTTTTAAAATTAGAATATTTACTGATATAGTGACTTTAATACATATATTGTTTAATGACAGAAACTGACCCCAAACAAATTAACCACACTGGTGTATTTTTCAGTTACATAAAAAAATTCAGCATTCGATCGTTTTTGAAATACTCAGTGATCATTGACTACTTTTCTTTGATGACATTTTAGGGATAAGATTTTAAAAAGAGTTAAACAGTTACTTTCCAGACAGAAAATATGACATATAACATGTGCCTAACATGAAAGGTGTTACTAGACTAACATAAAATCACTTAATGCATAATATACTTCTGCTATTTCTCTACCCGATCCTGAGCTCCCTTTTTTGGGAACCTTTTTGGGAGCACCTTTTTTGGGGAACAATTCATTCCTGAAATTAGGGTCTGAGGAAAGAAGTTTGGCCAGAAAGTACTGAATGGAGGAGTCTTTATGACAACTCTAATCTGGCGTACTTCTCCTTGAAAAGTGAACTTTATTTGAGAAATACTCAAGATCAGGGCTCTTTAATTTTAGAGTTGAACAGTATATTCTGAAAACCCAATCTCCCTGTCTATGCAAAGGGATATGTCACATGGGTCTACTTTGGCATATAAACTGACAGGCTTCTGTCAGACCTCTGTGGCAAGCAGCTGCTTGAGGGGGTATTTATTTTTTTTTTATTTTAAATTGGGAAATTAAAAATTTATATTCCAGAAAGTACTTTAAGGTTGCCCATGACTAATTTAACTACTATGATTGGCATTTTAACATTTTAGTTTATATTTGTCATTTTAACTCTTAATATTTTAATCTGCATTTGGCATTTTAACATAATATATAGTCATTACATATGTTTTAAATTATGGTTTTAATATTATGGACTATTATTTAGTGCATATAAGTCATTAAAATTGCAAAGAATATTAATATTGTAACCTTTTTGCATATTACCTAATTACTGTTATATTTATAAATGGAGTGTTTTTGAAATATATTCTTAATCATAGGCATCTTTAAGTTCATCAGCTGCAAGTTGCCAACAGCAGATTTTCTCTGTAAATAAAGACCCCATAAGAAAGCTTGAAGTGTGTGCAGAAACCAAAGTTTCTTCTGCTGTAACAACAGAAAATTGTCAGAAATCATCATGCACTATTGAATTATCTTCCCTTGGTGAGTTCATTTTTATTTCTCAGAATATACAATCCATAATGTCGAAATATAGGATTTTAGCTCTTTCAATAAATTTGAATGCACTTTACCCTTTGTAGTTAAAATGCTGGCTATAAACGTATAGTAATTAATGAAGGAGAAACAGTAAGCTATTGGAACATATTTCTGACAATTTGTAAAACATATTTATAAAAGTGCATACCACTATTTTTTTTAATTATTCTTATTATAGGCTATTGCAAAATATTTAAAATGGTAATGATTGTTTGAAAACGAAATTAAAATCACACTGCTCTTTAAAATTAGCACATTAAGAATGATTTGTAGAAACTGAAAATTCTTGAGTAACATTATTGTAAACATTAAAAGAATTTTAGTAATTAGGCCAACTAACAAAACTAAGTATTACAATTTTATCATGTAACCAAAAAAGTTCATGCAGTTTTTTAGGCTAAAATTTAAATATACGTAAAAAGTGAACAAAGATATTCATTCAGGAAAGTAAGCCCCAGCACAATAAATAACCTTTTCTCCAACAAGATACAAGTTTCTAAATGCCACTTCAGTAGAACTCCCAATGTTTAGAAACAAAGAAGCAACCAACTCTGTTTCCAGTGCTTCTTGGTTTCGAAACTGTTGATTGCACCAAGAAATGAAGGTTGTCGGATGGTGCGATGTCTGGAGAATACAGAGGGTGGGGTAGAATTTTCCAACCAAGGCTGTGGAGCTTGTCTTGGGTCTCTCATGCTTTGTGAGGGCAAGCATTGTCCTTAAGGACCACAATGCTTTTGCAATGAACAAGTGCAGGCTGTTTTTGGAGCAGTACATCTGGAACCCATTGTAGCTGTGCTGAGTAGATGTCCGCAGCGATTGTTTGACCAATAGCAAGAAGCTCATAATGAACGATACCAGACCAGACACAACAAAATTTTCTGTTGGTGGATGCTGGGCTTTGGTGTATGCAGTACAGGTTCACTAGACGACAACCAATGATATGAATGTTTGGTGTTCCTATAGACAATCCATATTTCATCACACATCAACAACCTGTCCAAAAATGACTCATTCTTGGTGTGAAAGCAGCGATGAGCAGATCTTTTGTTTCAGCTTCCAGACTTCTCCTAGGCAATGAAAATGCAAATGAATGGTTTCGTCACTTACATGTTGTGATGGTCCATCCATTCACTTTTACTTTTCCTTAACCAGTTTTACTTTATTTACATTATATTTATGTTTTGGGGATTATTGAATTTTTTTTTTTGTATTGATCTCAATTCTCGTTTCCGAGCATAGGAGTTGCACATGCGCAACTCTGACCTTTTGATTATCAACCGCTAAAGCGCGTGTAGGACATGACCCCTCTTACATCATAGCTAACGCGATCATCATATTATGCAAATGTCTTTCCTGGCATGCAATAGACATGCCGGACTTGTACACATGTTATAACTAAGTGATGTTAGGTCAAAAAGTAAGAAGGATAAAGTGTATTGTGAGTAGAGTGGTGGCATTGGGCCACAGAGAGTGCTGTTGGTGGAAAGTTGAGATGATGTTACTAGATAGAAGGAGTTGTTAATAGGTCAATTTTATATTCTTCCATTGAATTGAATGAGTCTGAATTTTTTGGAAATAAACTTTATTATAGAAACTTTTGAATTTTTGCTATTTTTTTCTTGAGCAATGTTGATTGATTTTTTATTATATTTAAACTTTAATTAAACTTGACAGTCCTCTTTGAATTCTTACTCAATAAGTAACGCCTGTTATTGTACATTAATGAACCCTATTTCAACTTTATTTGGCAAGTTATTATTGCCTGGTGCCCAATACAGCTATCCAGAATTTGAATAAATTTGGATCAGGCAAAAGGTCCAACTTTAAAAATTAATGTCTTTGGAGCTTTACAATGTTACCTTTCTGCAAGCTCTTGGCATGTTTGATGTGAATCTAACTCTATGCTGGCCTCCAGTTCATTGTCATCAATGACAGTTTGTCTTCCCTTGTGGGATATATCTTCAATTTCTCATCATCTGACAGAAATTTTCTGAACCACTTTTGGGCTGTCTGTTCGCTTACTGTGTTCTCTCTAAATGCTGTACATATCTTGCGGGTTGCTTGTGCCACTTTAGTTCCCAGTTTAAACTCATAAAGTAAGCACACTCAAATAACTGTATTCAATGCAGACATGTTTTCATCACCCTTTCCAGTTTCACCAAACTGCTTTTCATGCTTGCTACACATCATCTGATTCATCATGCACGTGCTTACGACTGTATACTGACTCATGCACACTGTTTGCAATTGTGCTCACGTACTTTTTATTGAAATATAAGTTTGTGCAGTTTTTCAGTGCTATCTGGTTACTTGATACTTAAGAATAGTGCTTACTATAAATTGCAAAACAAAATTACTTAATAATGTATTACTCAAAGTGTCAATACCGGATTAAGTTATAAAAATAATTTTAAACACAGCTACTAGTATAACAATTTAATTCCACGATAATGCTGTGATACAGTAGAAAACCTCTGATGTTAGGTACTTTCCAAGTATAGAGGAGTGCTTTATATAGTATAGAGGACTCTAGTTATCTTTACTTGTGAAGATTAGTTTTAGAGTGAATTTGTATACTATAATGGTATATGGGTATTTAAATATGCCCTTGAGGCAAAGGGTCTGTTAAGGTCCTTGGTTATTGTTAAGCACTCCTCTATACTTGGAAAGTACCTAACATCAGAGGTTTTCTACTGTATCACAGCATTATCGTGGAATTAAATTGTTATAGAATTAAATTATTACATAGAGTAAAAGTAAATAGCTTTTAACCTCTTTTTTTTATGAATCATATATGGAATAATGTTAATAAGTTTTTTATCTTCAGAAACAAAGGCATTTATGCTTCAATTAAACTTTAATTTGTGCATTTAATTTCCACATGATTTAAAGATCAAAAACTTATATCAAGTTATGTAGGTCATTCATAAAGTAAAGAATGTTTGTGCATAGCATCTGCGCAGGTTTCTGGCCGGGACTCGGTCAAAGTCAGCTGGCCCAATGAGGTGTTGGCTATTTCCTGGCACCATTGTTGGGTATTTATTATCCATTTGTGGTTAGTTACAACCTTTTGAAATTAACATGCACATTGAAAATCCTGCTGAATGCAAAGTTCAATCGTTATCTGTTTTCTGACTGCTGAAAACACCAGGCCTATTGACATTCATCGGAGACTTGTTTAAGTGTATGGAGAAGGTGTTATGAATGAATCCAGTGTCAGAAAGTGGTGCATAATATTTAAAAACTGAAGAACAAACGTTCATGACGATGAGCGGCAGAGTGCCCCTCTCTCATTATGGATGAACTCAAACAAAAGGTTAATGACGTCATTAAAGAGAATCTATGCTTTACAATTAACGAAGTGCATGCTGAGGTCCTGCCATCCTCTCAGATCTCCTACTGTGGTATATAAACTGACAGGCTCCTGTCAGACCTCTGTGGCAAGCAGCTGCTTGAGGGGGTATTTATTTTTTTTTTATATATGAAAAATGCCCTTAAGTTTCTCATGCACTTGTGTACAAAATTGTGACTGAACATCTGAACTTTAACAAAATCTGTGCACCGATGGGTCCCACGGATGCTCACAGATGAACTCAGAACTCAGCGACTGAGAGCTGCATTGACGTTCTTGGAGCATTACCGCCATGATGGCAACGAGTTTATTGACCAAATTATTACAGGGGGCGAAACGTGGATTTCGCACTATACCCCTGAGAGCAAAAGACAATCACTTGAGTGACATCACCTTCAAACACCGAAACAGCCACGAAAAGTCAAATGAAATTTGTTTGCAAAGAAAATCATGGCGAGTGTCTTCTGGGACCAGAAAGGTGTCTTACTCATCAATTTCATGGAAGGAGGTGCAACCATAAATGCTGATCCTACTGTGCAATTCTAAAACATTTACAGTGAGCCATTCAGAACCGCTGCAGGGGCATGCTCTCAGAAGGAATCTGTTTCATACAGAACAATGCCCACCTGCTCACTGCCTGGGAGACAAAGGAGCTGCTTGATGAGTTTCACTGGGAAGTTTTTGAGCATTCACCTTACAGTCCGGACTTGGCACCATTGGACTCCCACTTGTTCCCCAATTTAAAACAGTTCCTTGGTGGACAACGTTTTGATGATGATGATGATGCACTAAAGGAGGCTGTTATGGACTAGCTGAAAGGATAGGCAACAGAGTTCTATGAGGAGGGGATACTTAAACTTATCCCAAGATATGGCAAGTGCTTCAATGTCCAGAGCGACTATGTAGAAAAATAGGCTGAGTTAAATATTGTAAATAAAATATTTGAAAAATTTTAAAAGTACATAGCTTTTGTAACCAAATGTTCTTTACTTTCTGAATGACCCTTGTATTTTTATTTTCGCAACTGTGAACAAAACCGAAAGTTTTTAAATTATAACTTTAATGACATGATGACACTTAGCAGTAAGTAATAATATAAGTTTATGAATATTTTCTTTATATTATAATATTTATTATTTACATGAATGGCTGTTTAATATTTTGTGTGATGGTGGTGAAAGGCTTCTATAATATATATAGTATTGAACATAAAAAAAGTCTTTATATGGAAATTTAATCATCTGAAATCTATTTAAAAAGTACATGAAGAGCAATTTTCAGTATACATAATGATTTTGAAATTTAGTAAAAGTGCAATTTGTCTACAAATGCAAATTGTAGCTGAAGACAAGTTTATTTGTATACCCATGTTTCTAGCAGATTTTAAGGTTAAGGTCAGAGCAATAAAAACTCTATACTGGATTTCATTATTAATTCCCCACAAATCTGACCATGACATTTCATTCAAATTCAGCTCATACCTTAAAATTACCATGATTATTTTCAGTATTTTCATTAATAGATTAGGATTATTTCTACTATTGTGACTGGGGAGGGGGTTGCTCAGTTTGTAGTGCACCAGGCTTGTAATCTGCAGTTCCCAGCTGAGTCAGTGTTGAGATTTATCTTTGCAAAGCTCCCTGCCTTGCCCACGGTCAGTAGGGGACACCGATGGGTTTGGAAAGGCCACTGTCCGTTGGATGGGATGTTAAGCTGTGGCCCCGTGTGCACATTAAAGAACACGCTGGATGGGCTTGATGGGAGGCTACCATCTGTCTCCCAACAGCTGTTCCAGTGGGTCTCCTTCCCCAATCTTCTCTGAGCCTTTGGGGTTCATGTGACCTGACCATTTAGCCCATGGTGTGCAAAAAAAAGTGCCGCTCAGAGGTAAAACAACCCAACCCAAAAGTAACAGGCTATATGTCAAATGGAAATTTCTGACATGGGGAATGTTGTATGTTATGAAAAACTGACCACTCCCCATTCTTTCATCCCCCTAAAAAGGGGGGAAATGAAAATAATCATTCCCATATATTTCCTGAATGCAAATGTGGAAAGTAACCAGCTGTATGTCGAATGAAAGCTTGTGATGCAGGGAGTGTTTGTAGGCTATAAAAAAATTGACCTTCCCATGCTTCCTTCCCCCTAAAAAAGGGGAAATGTGAAAATTATTCTTAAGATATATATATATCCAGAACATGAATGCTGAAAGTAACAAGCTATACAGCGAATGAAAGCTTCTGACACCGGGAATGTCGTAGGCTGTGAAAAATTGATCCCCTATGCTTTCTTTCCCCTAAAAAAGGGAGTCAATATGAAAATGATTGTTCTTTTATATCTCCCAAATGTGAGTGAAGAAAGTAACCAGCTGTTTGTCGAATGAAAACTTGTGATGCAGTGAGTGTCGTAGGCTACAAAATATTAACCCTTCCCTCTAAAAATGCTTCCTTCCCTCTAAAAAAGGGAAATGTGAAAACTATTTCTGAATAACAAAAAATTATTTTTTACTTGAAAAGTGAAAATTACTCTCATTTTGTAATTTTTTTTCTTTGTACCGTACTTTGTGAAAAGTCCAGGCTTTTCACCAACTGTGCTGAGTCAAATAAACATGTCAACTTTAGATCTAAAGAAATAACCAATCAACCAAAATAAGTCATGCTATATACCAAATTAAAGTGAATGTAATTCTGAATTTTATGAAAATAAAATGTTTAACAAATTTACAAACATATTGCTTTAATAAATTTTTTTACCATGATATAGTGAAAAAAAAAAGGCTGGACTATGCAATCAAAGCTTAATATTGAAAAACATGATGAATAAAATTAGTTAAATTATAAATTAATCAAAACGAAATTTCTTGCCAAAAAATATAGCATTTATCTGAAACATTATTTTTATTTATTTTAATTATTTCAATGTGGTATATTTTAAAACACTGGCCAGTGTCATACAAGATGACTTGGAATGCTCACATTCATGGGATTTTCTGTCCTGGTTAGGAAATGAAAGAACACTTCCTTGGCTGCATTTTTTACTAAACATTATGATTTTTTTTCCTTTAGTGTTGAAGTTCATTGATCTTTTAAAATTCAATCACAGCTTTAGTTTGTAAAAATTTAACATTACATGATTTTTAGTTCTATTTACATTTAAGAATTAGATTCTTGATGAGAGCTATAACTGTTCATTTAGTGAATATAGCTTAAATTGCTGCATGATGTAATTTACTTATTGCCTCAGATTATTAGGGGCGGGGGTGGCTCAGTCGGTTGCGCACCAGGCTCGTAATCTGTAGCTCCCAGGTTCGAGTCCCAGCTGGGTCAGCGTTGAGATTTATCTCCGCAAAATTCCCCGCCCTGCCCACGGTCAGTAGGGGACACCGATGGGCTTGGAAAGGCCGCCGTCCGTCGGATGGGACGTTAAGCCGTGGCCCCGTGTGTGGGAGAACCATACCCTGTGCACGTTAAAGAACACGCTGGATGGCCTTGACGGGAGGCTACCATCTGTCTCCCAACAGCTGTTCCAGTGAGTCCCCTCCCCCAACCTTCTCTGAGCCTTCGGGGTCCATGTGACCTGGCCATTTAGCCCATGGTGTGTAAAAAAGTGCCGCTCTGAGGTAAAACAACCCAAAGCCTCAGATTATTACTCTATTACCCTGTATATATACCTTTTCCTATCAAAGGTTGCCAAGAATGAAAAAGGAGTAATTATCTGTCCTTGAGCTTTAATACCTAGCTGGCACAGATGACAGCTGGTCAGACTGGTAGGGTTGTAGCCCCTTTTTCCGTTCTTCCAGCATATTCGTTGTTAAGTTGACAACAGTGAATATCCTGGTATCATTGATGTCATGGGTTTTTTGTCACTTATACAGATACCCTTTGCTAATATTCACTGACTTCTGCTGGTAGTCCCATTTTTGTGATATTAGACTCATGGATGGTTGCACAATGTGAGCTAGTTGAATTTACTAAGCACATCTTCAAGAGTTCTTAAAAACATTTAACATTATTCACTGAACTGAAATTTTAAGACTTTTAAAAACTTTTAAAAACTAATTAAAATCAAACAATGTCTCCCATGACATGTCATGTTTAGCCACCACTTCCATCTGGGGACTTCATCAGGCACCATAAACTCGATGTTCAGAGTTTATATAAGAATGTCCTGTTTGACGTTATCCACTGCTCACACAACAGGTGTGTGTGTGTCTGCTCATGCAGCAGTAGGTTTCATGCCACTGGGAGGGGTGGAATCTCTGTGTTGCAGAGTGTATGCCCATGTAAATTGATCATGATTAATTCAACATATTGAAGTTGAAATTTGGTTTCTGGTGCTATTAAGGGTTTATATATAAAATTTTTCCTGATCTTTGCTAAGTGGCAGAAGGTTTGTACATGAAGGAAAAAAAAAAAACATCTGTATCATCAGAGTGGCACAGCCAATGTATTGAGGGGGGAGGCAAAAACCCTTGCTGAAATTGCCTTCCCACAAGGGGACTGATTTTCTTCCAAAGGAAGTCCTTTATGCTTCCATATTCAAGACCTCATTCATTTTCACAAAACAATACAAGATCAAAGTTTTTTTACTGGAAGGAAAAGTAATAGAAGAAAAATTAACATATAACATAATGGATGTTAAAATATCCACAACAATTTGTAAGCCAGCTACCCATCTGATGTAGCATAATTCCGAAAGATAGGTAATAATCTATCAATAGATTGGCTGATCAAAAGATTAATCACTTTAAGTGAAATAAAATACTGAAATGAAAAATATAAATATTAACTGGTTGTATGATGATGATATCCAGTGTGTGGGAAGAATGCTGTAAACAATTCACTAGGCAGCCACTTGATGGAAACATATCAGCTATTAATTAGGTCACAGCACCTTCTCTGCCATGACACAGTTTATGCTGCAGGCAGTCTTCAATGAGCTCTGGCTTTCCTCTGGTTGAAAAGACTTTTTGCTTATAGTTTCAATTTGAAGAGCAGAAAAGACTCCAAGAATGCTGGTGTAAATGATATATAAATGGTAAACATAATTCTAGGAATACTGAAATAGGTTTAGGGCAGAAAAGAGTGTAAACTGGATTTGGGAGGGGGGGGGAGAGAAAAAAATGTTTTTTTTTTTTTATGTAGAAAGTATTACCTTCATAATTACTTACAAAATCATCCAGTTTTTAGAAACAGAAGTTTTTTTAATTTCCAGGAGATTTTTGAAATTTTAAGGAAATTTTTTGATAATAATTCAAATCAAACTCATGAGCTTAAATCAGAGGGAGGGGGGGGGGGTTGCTTCAGTTTACAGTAAATTAACAAATAAATCAGAAATACCATATAACACTTCTAAGAAACACCAATCAGCTGGCCTTAGCAAATTAGTTATATTGTAGTTTAATAAAATATGCATCAAATGAAAAAAAGAAAATATTAGTTTCCAAGCTTGAATTACATATTTTTATAAGATATATGTAATAAAATTTTCAAATGACAATTTCTGTTTTTTAAAAAAGAAATTTTTTTGTTGTACTAAAATCAAACATAGATATCTTGGGCTCTCATTATGGATTCTGTCAATGTCTATATTCATGCGGGGCCCTGGAAAGGTTTTATTTGCCTCTTTATTTTCAGTACCATATCAATATTTTATTGTTCCAGTATTTTGTTGTTCCAGATATCGTTCCTTAAAAAATGTTCTTTCAGTGTTGCTGAGATTTTAGTTGCATTAAAAATACATCAGTGTAGTAACTTGAAGAGTTTGAATGTTTGTATGATTTGAATCTTTTAATATCCTTATCTGTAGGTCACCCTTTGCAGAATACAGTGGAGACTAGTTCTTCCATTGACCCTTTAAATATTTTTGGTAGTGTTGAAAAACAGGAACAAACAGAAACTGCTGCTGCTTACTATGAAGAACCAAGTCATAATGTTAATTTTTATCAGGCCAATCAACCAGTAGTTCCTGGATATACAGAAATTAATGCAGAAGTTTCTCCTACTGCACCATTATGGGAAAGGTAAGCAAACTTCATAGCAGTTAGTATGCAGTATATTACTGTCTTGGTGGTAGAGTAGTATCGCATTGACCTGCAATAATATTACAGCTACTGGTATCCCAAGTTGATAGTATGTTTTCTTTATTATCATAACCTGCAGATAAGCTGATAGCTGTGCAAGTCAAATCAAGAATTCAAAATTATTAAATCAGCTCAGAACTCATATTAGTGTTTGGTGTTCTGCTTATTACTGCTAAAATAAAGACAGATTTTGGAGGGAGGTTATTAGAATAGATAAAATCTTTGGTGTTGATAAAAGTAAGATTAATGCTTTAATCATTCAATGTAAACTCATATTTATAAAAATTTCTTTAACGTAAACATTTTGCCTAGGAAAGGGCTAACCTCTCAGTACAGTGGCAGAGAAGGGATTGATGAAATTGCTTTGTCACCCAACACACAAAATGGGAGATGATGTGATTTTTGACCCATTTTTCCCATTTCCAAAACCACATTTAATTGTAAGAAATAATAAACAGTCAGTGTGTTTTATTAGAAAACCAGCAAATAATATTAAAATTAAAAAATAACACTAATCAAATTTTAAAAATATCTATAGGAACAAGTTGTAGGATTTCTTCATGAGAAAAAAACTGGCAACAAATGTAACCATATTTCTAAAAGACAGATAAAGATAATTAGAAAATAATTCTAAGAAACAGATGAAATCTATAGGAATGAAAAAAAAGTTTAATGAAAATATAAAGTTGTGGTAACCAAGCAAATGCAGCTGTATTCAGCATCCATGGACTTGTTTACAGTAAACAGACCAGTTCTGCCAAGGTACACTGGAGACGTGTCTTCAGTTAGCACAGCTGTGCAAGGTCTTTGTTGAATATGGTACATTCCCATAACCTAAGACTCTGGCGATTTCAGTTTCAATATTGGGAAATTATGCAATGGATGATAAAAATTATTTTAGGAATAATAAAATGAATAACATAGTATTATTTTTAAAAGGACTGAGATAACCTAGAAGCTCAATCAGACTTGTCCTGTTTCTCTTCGGTAATTGCTTTCAAAATCCTCCAATTTTGCACAATTTTAAAAAGTGTTTGGTTAATTTTTAGAAGCTGAGATATATGCAGCAAAGACTAACAGTTTACTTGTTGGATTAACTCAAAAATTAATTCAATATATTAACGCTTCTAAGATCCCCTACAAACATAGATATAGACAGAATCTGAAATGAGAGGCTCAAGATAGCATAGACTTCTTTTGTACAACAAAAAAATTTCGATTTTTCAAAAATAGCTGTTTGAAAATTTTCTTACATATATATTTTAAAAATACGTAATTCAAACTGGAAAAATAATTTCGTTTTTCATTTGATATGTATTTTATTAAACTACTACTTAAATAATTTGATAAAACCATCTGATTGCCATATTTTAGAAGTGCTATACAGTATTGCCGATTTGTTTGTTAATATTACTCTGTATTGAAGCAACCACCTGATTTAAGCTCACCAGTTTGATTTGAACTATTATCAACAAATTTTTCATTAAATTTCGAAAATCTCCTGAAAATTAACAAATACTGCTATTTTTAAAAATGGAAGATTTTGGAAGTAATTGCAAAGTACATACCTCCATTTTTTCTCCCGTTTTACACCATTTTCTGCCTTAACCCTATTTCAGTATTCCTAGAATTATTTTTATCATTTATATCATTTATCCCAGCATTCTATGTCTTTCACACTCTTCAGATCAAAACTGTAACTAAAAAGTAAAAAGGAGATGCCTTACATAAAGGAAGGCCAGAGTTTGTTATTGTTAGAACCTTAGTTATTATGAAACTGCCAGCAGCATCATGGGAGAGAGGTGAGCCAGGTGCCTTGACCTAGTTAATTACTGGTACATATGGCAGTCAAGTGGCTACAAAGTGGATTGTTTACAGCAAGCACTGTTCTCATATTTTGGATAAATTCACCATGCATCTAGTTAGTATTTATACTTTTTATATTTAACCTTCAGTTTCATTTCTGTACATTTATTTCTGTAAATGGCCAATCTTTCCCAATCTTTTGGTCCATCAATTATTATCAGCGTTTTGCAGTAACACTACATTGGATGGCCAGATTACAACTGGTTGCTCTAGATATTTGATTTAACATTGCATTAGGTTATATATTTATTTTTCTTTTATTATTTCTTCATTTTCCAGTAAAAAAACTTTAATCTTGTATGGTTTCGTGAAAATGAGGCCTTGGATATGAAAGCGAAAATGACTTCATTGGTATGGAAATCAATCCTCCTGTGAGAGTGCAATTCCAGTAAGATAGAATATTTTTTTCTTAAATTGTAAGTTTTTAAGTTTATATTCAACAGTTTCAAAAGATTTTTGCCCCCTCCCCCCATTATATTGGCTGTGCCACTCTGACGATATAGACATTTGTTTTTGCCCTTGATGCACAAACCTTTCTGCACTCAGCCAAGATTGCCAGATTCAACACCCAGAGAAAAAAAATTCATTATGTTTAGTGAAAAAAAAGCAGCCAAGAAAGTGTTTTTCTTTTCATAAATTGGACAGAAAATCCCATTAATACGAGAAATCCAAGTCACTCTGTATAATGTTGGCCCATATTTTAAAATATACTACACTGAAAAGAATCATTAAAAAAAAATGCATATTATGTTTCAAGTAAATGTATTATTTGAGAAGAAATTTACTTTCAATTATTATATAATTTAACTATTTTTATTCTTTGGGTTTTTCAAAATTAAACCTTAACTGCATATTCTGATCTATTTTTTCATTATATCAACTGTAAAAAAAAAGTCTTGTTAAAATTAATATGTTTCTAAATTTGTTTAAGTATTTCAATTTCATAAAATTTAGAATTAAATTCCATTTAATTTGGTATATAACATGACCTTTTTTTGGTTGATTGATTATTCAAAAAAATTTCAATATTGACTTATTGATATGACTCAGCACAGTTTGGTGTGAAGGCTTTTTTCTTCCATATTCAAGACCTCGCTTCATTTTCAGGAAACAATAAAAGACTGCTACAATAATGAAATGATGGTGTTTATTGTCATCATTGTGCTGCATGCATTGCAGTCAAGGGTGATCATACTCCCTGTTGATAACAAGACATTTCTGCTAACACCTGAAGGACTTTTTTTACACGTGAGCATCCATTCCTATGCAGCTCACATTCACATATGTTCTTTGTCATGGTCTGATATACTACTCAGCTGAATTTCATAAAAATGTTAATATGCTTGTTTTAAAGTAATGTCATTCTTTATCAAGTCAATCGATGATTTTACATAAAGTAGTTCAATTTTCATTACTTTTCAATTGAGAAGGATAAAAGGGCTCCATTTAAAATATAGCTCTAAGGCTCCTCTTTAGAGCTCTGTTCCAGGGAACCCATTTAGAACTTAGACCCAGGTCTCCCAAGAAGATAGTGACATTTTTACTACTATATCTAGCACTATTTTATTTAAAGTAACATATTATTTTAATTTGCAAAAAATTTTAAATTAGTAACAATATTATGCTCAAAGAAAGCTATGTCATCTTTCATATTATGTCAACAGGAATCTAACTCCAAAGCTCTATAGGGGCGGGGGTGGCTCAGTCGGTAGCGCGCCAGGCTTGTAATCTGTAGTTCCCAGGTTCGAGTCCCAGCTGGGTCAGCGTTGAGATTTATCTCCGCAAAAATTCCCCGCCCTGCCCACGGTCAGTAGGGGACACCGATGGGCTTGGAAAGGCCGCCGTCCGTCGGATGGGACGTTAAGCCGTGGCCCCGTGTGTGGGAGAGCCATACCCTGTGCACGTTAAAGAACACGCTGGATGGCCTTGACGGGAGGCTACCATCTGTCTCCCAACAGTTGTTCCAGTGGGTCCCCTCCCCCAACCTTCTCTGAGCCTTCGGGGTCCTTGTGACCTGGCCATTTAGCCCATGGTGTGCAAAAAAGTGCCGCTCAGAGGTAAAACAACCCAACCCAAAGCTCTATATCATCTAAATATGCATATAATCGAAAATTTTGAATGAAAGTAAAGATTTATGACTATGATGAAGGTAAAGATTGTAGACTGGTACTTGTAGACCCATCAGGGCTAGGTCCTTTTCGAACTGCTTGTGTGTGCAGAAGGGTACTTGTCTTTACCTTGTCAGGATGTTACTGTTATCTAGGTGACCGATAAACACACTCGGATTTTATGTATATGCACTTGATGCATGTAATGAAAAACTGTGACTAAAGTAAAAAATTATCAACTTTATTGAAATATTGATTTATCATCAATATTCTTTCAGTATTTAAAGAGTTATGGAAGCTGGAATATTTAATAATAAATTTCCTTGTGTTATAAAAATCATTCATAATTATCTAACATCAAAATAATCATTATGCAAACTTTTAAAATTTATATTTTATTAAATGATTTAAACAATACTTATTATTTAAGTTTTAATTAATATCTGATATAAATTCTTATGACCGATTAGTGTTGTGAAATATCCTAGCTTTCATAATTCGTTAAATACTAGACAAATGCTGTTGAAAATTGAGATTTAAATAGATAAGATTATGATCTTTAATTTATTTCAGTAATCTTTTTCCATTAAATGAATATTTTAGAAGTTATGGATCTTTGAAGTTTGATTCCCATTCACATAACATTGAAAATTCTCTAATATTTTATTAGGGCAATGTAACTCAGTTCTGTATATTGTAAAGATATATATTGTTTTGAGCTAATGGGAACTTCTTTCCCTTGCTTACAATTCCTGTGATTTCAAAATATTATTTATTCAAAAGTGAACTCTGAAAGTTTTTCTAATTATGTTACATTGCTGACATATTACTGTAGCCACCTGTTTCAAAGATCCAGTTTGGAAGAGATTCAATGGAAACTGAGTTTGTTTCATAAAGTTTAGCTTCTGCAAAACATCATACAATATTGCATTATCTTTCAGACTTCTTGCTGAATACGGCAGAAAGTAGACAGAACAGTAAATAAATCGCATATGAACGAATCCATATCAGAATTCAATTTTAAAACTAGCGGAAAACAGCTATGATGCAAGTAGCAAACGAAACACCGAATCAGCAGCGCCACAGTGGATGAAAATGTAATTAGTGCTGCTGTTGCTTCACATCTTGAAATGGGCAGGCATTACCATTATGTAGGCACTGGTCTGAGTATAGAATGAGACTAATTTTCTTTAATTTGCAGTTCAATGTATTAACCAAATTTTCATTTACAAATATGACAGAATTTGCATTTAACCCATTCAGTTCCTAAATGCTCCAAAAATTATTTTCCATATGAGAATATGAAAACATTTTTTGAAAATATATTTTAGCAGTTTTTATATTAATATAATATATGCATATGATATATTTACAATTAATATATTTTTTGCTCTTTATGTTTTTTCTTTTCCAATTTTTTCAAAAGATTTATATGGATTTAAATAGCAATGATATCCTACTCCAAACATTGTTAGAATAATCAAATTATTTCAGAACTAAAGGAATGAAAGTAAATTATTAAAAATGTGTAATTATTGATAACTAAATTGATTTGTTTTTGTGTTTTCTTACAGGGTTGAGGAAGAAGCTGTTCCAAGTTTGTTTGCTTTGCCATGTCCCGTATGTGAAAAGGAAATCACTGTATTGTCCAATAACACAAGCTTCATGGGTGAACATCTTTTAAATGCACATAACCAGCAGTTATGCCCTGTGTGCAGTCAGCTATTTGATATGTCTCTTCCACCCAATTATTTTAAATTTCACATTGAAAATCATTTCATTAAAGAAATGTTTCCATGAGTGACTGAATTTTGACCTACTTCGAATTCAGTTCATGAAATTTTAACTATTAATGAAACACTCTAATACATAGTATACTTTATTGTTTAATCTTGGAACCATCAAATGTTGCCAATGTGAATAAATTGCATATAGGTAAATCTTATATGAATATAGGTAGATTTTTTTATATGTTGAACATTAAAACTACATTTTTAGTATATTTTTCATTTCTGTAAAATTTAGCAGTCATTTTTGTTGTATAAAAGCAAATGGTTCACAATTGTTCTTAAGTTTTTAATGAATTTTAGAGAGTTAACAATGAATGCATAGTGATATTAAATTTATAGCAATAAATATTTGAAGAAGCATATCTTGTCCTTATGCTTATTTGGTATTTATATGTTTTTTATATGAAACTTTTTAAAACAATATGCCAAAATTTAATATCTTATAGCATAAAATATATTTTAGTCACAATTGGTTAACAAGGTTTTCATCATTATACGTTTACTACTCCTCATATTTTTTTTTACCTTTATTAATAACATCAGTAACTGTTTTAGGTTTATTAGTAAAATTCCAGCCAGACAAACCCAATACACATTTTAAAAGATTTTCAAATTACATGATTTTAGAGTAGCAGAGTTATATTAAAAATGCATTGTAGCTGTAGAAAAAATATATTGGTATTTATATCTGTATTATTTGAAAATAATTCAAACTCTCAATTATTATGGTTTATAAAATTACAGTGTACATGATTAATCCAAAGTATTGAATGTAAAAAAAATACATTAGCATACAAGCTACATTTTTTCATGCACTAGTCATATTATTTAGCTATAACTCACACTATTTGCCTTAATTTTCTTTTGAAAAGTAGCCTGAAAATTTGCTTTGCCATTGCATTCAAGTTGGTTAGATCTTTCTGGCTGTTAAGTGTCATTATATGCAAATCTATACTGCCTCTGTATGATCCAACACAGTTCAAGGCACTGGAGAACCATGCTGTTGCTCATTTTGCAACTTCTACTCCTGTGACACTTTTTTGCCCCTACACATTCTCTTGCTACACTTTGCTGACAGTATCATTGTCAATCATGCTTAAAGCCTGATTGATACCTGTCACATGATGTAATTGTACCATTCCATCAGACTCAATCCACATTATCAAATTCATGCAGTAGTGTAATCAGCCTAACGTTCATCAAGGGAAACACTGGAATTTTTGCCTTCTAGGAAAAATGTTTATGATTGAACAAATGTTAAAAATCAATCCAAAGTGAATGCACAGTATTCCCTGTTAAGATAGACATTAAGCATTAATCAATAGCTTTCCGACGCGTGGTATAATGGTAGCGCACTCTGGCATGAATCTGGAGAGAGGCGGGTTCGATTCCTGCCGTGTTAGCGATGAACAAATGTTACCAATTTTACAGACACCATACCTGTAAAATGTACTACTACTACTATCACTGTCATTTGCTTTCAAGATGTCATCAAATTAGCATCTTTCATCATCAAGGTCCTGAAAAAGGCCCTCTCAACAAATATTTTTTTGGGTCACCTATCCATAAAATTTAGAATTCCTTCATTATGATGTAAAGAAACTTTGTGTTTGGCCTTTCTAACAAAAATTGAACTTCAGGAGCAAACTTTGTCAGAACCAGTCTTATGTTCATGCACTTTTTTTGGTTTCTAGTGCCACTTCTAAATCTACTTAGGGAAAAGGAAATTCCTAATTTTTGCATAGTAAGAGTTGAATGGCAATGCAAAATTATTCTCTTACACACAAATGTCACAGCATAGTCTCTCTCTCTTCCTCTATAAATTATTTGATTTATAGTTTCATTACATTAAAAGAATTATGTTGTATCTCAGAAGAAACCTGTGCATATGTCTGCTTCTCACTTCTTTCAACAAACTTGTATATAAGGGTGAACAATTAAACATCAGTCAATTTTAATCACAGTAGAGAATTCAGAAATTAAACTTCTCTATCACATTGTAAAGTACTTTAAATTAATTTAAACTGTATGGCTATCAATAGTTTGCATAACACATAATACCTTATTAGATTTCAGATAAATCATGCTGTAAGTGAGTATCCTCTAATTCTTAACCACAGGATTAAATAACCATATTTTTTCAGGTGAAGAATCGGAAGAGCAATCCCAGTCCACCATTGATAAGGTGTATATAATCCCATACAACTTCCAGATATACAAAATGGTATTACTAAGCCAAATACATGTCATAGGCTTGTCACAGTTAATGATCTTGACAATATACTGAAAACATTCATGAGCTGGGTATTATACAGAGATGGATAAACAAGACGAAAACTTGAGTTCATTGACTGTGAGACTGTAATTTAAGTTAAAAAGCAGACATTAAAAAAAATGCCATACATTGTCATTTGCAGTGCCTTATCATAATGTTTCTAATAATCGTCAATAGGGACAAGTCTAGGTCTAAGGCATGTATTTGATACAGCAATACTGTTTTGTACACCCCTAAGTTATACTGGAATACATCCACTGTACCAATGGATACTGCCCTGGGACTCCTTTTTTGATTTTTCAGCTGTAACGTTATGGTAACGTATCGACAGTTAAGACAGAACCAGAGGATAATCACATACTGCATCATTATCTGTAAACTGATAAGATATTATGCAATCTATTAATTGTCATACAGTTTTAAGAGGATATAATGTACTTTAAAGTATAATACCGAAGTATTTTTTTTTCAGTAGTGGATTTGCTTCTCCACATAATATGAAAAGCAACTCTTTTTTGCACACCCATCATATGTGTAATGCTTATGATAGTGAAACTATTGTTTTAGAAAACATTGTTAAACTGCAATTTGCTCTAAAATTAATAAAACAAAAATTATTCATTTAAAAAAATGGTAAATGAATAGAAAAAAGCATAAGCAATGCTAAACATCAGCCACCATTAAAAATTGCTTTTAATGTGGGTAGTTCCAAAAATTTATAAGGAAAATATGAAATGACCATAAAAAAATCAACCAATATTCGAACCATATGGTCATCATTTAATTCAATATAAGGCCATTTAAATTTAACTGGTTCAAAAATGTTTAAATATTTCCAAAACGGTTAGTGAGAAGTCTAATATGCAAGCAAAATAGCTATCATAAATCGAGATATATTGTACATGTATTAGATTTATGGCTTTAGTAAGTAAAATATTTTTCCTGCTTTGAGTTGGGTTGTTTTACCTCTGAGCAGCAGTTTTTTGCATATAACACACTAAATGGCCAGGTCACAAAGACCTCGAGGGCTCAGAGAAGGTTGGGAGAGAGAACCCACTGGAACAGCTATTGGGTGACAGATGGTAGCCTCCAGTCAAGGCCATCCAGCATGTTCTTTAATGTACACAGGATATGGCTCTCCCACACATGGGGCCACTGTTTAACTTCTCATCTGACAGACTGTGGCCTTTCCAAGCCCATCTACTGTAGTAACATTGAACTGCTGTATAACATATATGCTGTAGAATAGCCAGAATTTTTGGCAGAAAGAGTTTTGAAGGATTTTGTTAGTGTAAATTGCTGATCTAATTAGTTTTTTGAAAAATAAAAGTTACATTGCGGAGGAGGATTTAAACCCCACCTGTATATACATATGTATAAGTTGTGCAATTCGTATGACACAAAAACTTGAGGGAAGTCAAAAGCTTTGGGTTGGTTCACATCTTTAAGTCAAAATGCTAATATAAAAAGTTAATTATTGCAGCCTATTTTACCTTTTTACTTGAAACAAATGTATGAAATTATGCCAGCAATTTGTATAAATATAAGTGCCAGAATCTAGAGACTTCCAGAAATAGTCACCTGGGTAAATAGAAGATTTTGTGTGGTTGGCTGGGGAATCACCATATTAAGATTCCCATAATCCTAAAATGGGATTATAATTCCCATAATCCATGTTTCCTAAAATCCTCATACCTGCTTGTAGTAATTTCAAAAATTTATCCATTCCTGTATAATTGTCTTTAATTCTTTAAAAATTTGTTGCTTTTAAATAAGAAAAACTTTTTAAATATTTTTGAAGTAAAACGAATAGGTGCTTTAAAAAGTTTTCCTCTTTGTTCTTTCCCTAATGACAGCCAAGTATGTAAGTATAACTACCCGCTATACCTAGGGTAATCCTCCTGTCACATGTATTTGGACTGCAAGCACTATTTCTTGTGCAATATGTACCATATATTTCATTTTCATCAGTGCACATTGTTACAAAAAATAGTGAAATAAGAAATATTTTGGTAAATTTTGTAACTGCAAAAGAAGTAAATTACATCATTGAAATTTGTCTATCTGCAACTTATTACCCATTAAAAAAAAGCGAAAAATCATTAAATCCAAATGATACTTTGCTTGTAAGTATTTATAGTTATTTTTGGATGTCTTTGTCAGTCCAAAAATCTATGTTTCATTCAAATAACATGTAGGAAGGGCAAATGCCACCTTTTGATCCTTACTGCAGGCATACATGGAGTACTCAAGACTACAAATAGAGTTAAATTCATTAAGAAATATTATATAATCATTCTATGTCTATTGAGGATGGAAATAAGATTGTTTTTTTTTTGTAAAATATGAGATTGTTGGTGATTAATTTTATATAGCTTTCTGTACTGATTCTATGCAAATTTTATTGAAGCAACTTTAAAAAAAATCATTGATTTCGTTTGGTTAAATTACCTGTGTTCTGTCTCTTACTAGCTAGGTAAGTGCCACATAGTATCTCGTTTTTCTTAAGCATGTGAGATCAGGTGTTTGGAAATGTATCTAATATGTACCTAGAATTTTAATCATTTGTTGTAATTTGTAATGGGTTTATTGCGTAAATTAACACTAATTTAAGTAACATATAAAAGTTCTTTAAATAAGTGTATGTTTTTTTTTCTTGTCAAGAGAAAAGAAAAACATGGAAATATCTTAGTGTATTAGTGATAGTAAAAGCCAAAATTTAGCAGTGCAAATGCTGTTTTCTGATGATTAAATGAACTGACTCTGTTCCACACAAATACTAAGTGTGATGTATAACCGCACTACTTATTCATGAATCTGAAATTTGGTTAAACAATAAAGTGTAAAATTCCAAAATGATACCTAAAAGGGTTCTGCCGAATTTGATCTGACTTGTGGACTGAAACTTGATGCTCTCAGCATTCTTATTAATGACAGATTGTGTACTGTAATTTTTTTTTCTTTCCAGTATGTGAAATTCACAACACTTCTGCAAAGAAACATTTGTGAAGTGGAATATTGTTAGGACCTCAACTTTATTTATCTGTTAACTGTATTATGTAATTGAATGAAAATAAATGCACTTAAGGCTACAATATTTAAATGATTGTTTACAATTATAACAAAACCTTTAAGCCGAAATGACAAAAGTAAACAGCTGTGCTTGAATAGGCTATGATGTAGTGTAGGCAACACCGCCTATAACTGAAGTCCAAGTGACCAGGCCATGACATCACCATAGTGGGTAATAAATACTCTTGCTGCACATTTTTTCCTTGGTTCTATTCATTGAGCAGATTTTTTTTTTCTTATTTCAATTTTTAGCATTATTGCAGTATTTATATCATGGTATGAGCCAACAAAACGGATACTGTGGCACAACTCGCTCATAATTTGAATGCTGGTGATGGGAGTAACGTGTTGCAACACACAGTACATCTAATCCTGCTGAAAATGGTGCTGTAGCCACACGCAGCTCCAACTGCCCATGCTAACATCAGTTCATTGTCGAAAGCACTTACAATGGGCACACTAGCATCAAAATTGGATGCTTGGAAGAAGGTCATCCGGTCCAATGAATCTCGTTTCCTGTTGCACCATGTAGAAGACTAGGTACGAATGCATTGTTTATTTGGAAAACATCCTGTTGGCTCCAGGAGGCACTGTGGGATGAAAACAAGCCAGTTGGGGCAATGTTCCGCTGGGAAATCCTGGGTCCAGTCATTCATGTGCAGGAAACTAGGACTTCTACCACCTATCTAAATATCGTTGCAGACCATTTAGATCCTTTCATGGCAACGGTATATCCCTCTGGTAGTGCCTTCTTTCAGCAGGATAATGTGCCATGCCACATTACCCAGATTGTTCTACAATGGTTCGTGGAATATGAGGAAGACTTCCAGGTATTGCCATAGCCTCCAAATTCCCCAGACATCAATCGAGGATCTGTGGTTTGTGTTGGAACAGCATATCTAATTTGCGGCAGCTCAACTATATAACTTACAAGAGTTAAACAATCTGCTGGTAACGTGTTGGTACCAGATACCACAAGACACCTTTAGAAATCTTGTGTTCATGCCTCGCTGGGTAAAAGCTGTTCTGGCAGCACATTGAGGTCCAGCATCATATTAGGCAAGTGGTCATAATGATTTGACTCTTCAGTGTATATGATTACAGAGTTGAATTTTCAAACAAAGCTTTTCACGAAACAGTGCAACTGAAGGGAAATTAGGGATCTCAATCAACTGCATAAAAAACTATAAATTGGGTTAAAAAAATAGCATTGCTTATGAAATGCCCGAATAAAATGGTTAATTCAAGCGAGTTAAAATGAATGCAATAATCTTTATGCTTTAACATCTATTTAAATTTCATAAATATATATTTTTACTTTCATTCACTCATTCTAATTGTTAAAATTCTTCAAACTGTAAAAGCATATTTCACTTGGCTGTTTCTTGTGTTGTCTTTCTGCTGAGGTTATAACTTCCTCACATATCTTTTGCATATACACTGAAAAGCGCTTTTCAGATGAAAATATCAATTGTTAGAGCTAAATTATTGATTACTGCTCTTAATGAAATATATGGAAAATGGTATGGAAAAGGAAATATTTTTGAGTTACTGAAGCTGGACAGCAAGGTTTTTATTGCATACATTAAACTATGATGAGAATAATTTTATTATTTTCTATAACTTAACGGTAAGTTAATAATTTATTAGTTCCATACCTGTCAAAAGTATTGTATTTCAGATTTAAAGTAATAATCCTGTTCTGATCACATTCAAAGGGTAGTACATTCTAAATACTACTGATCAAGAACATCACCTAATTACCAGATTACAACCTTCTGCTAATCACCCTGACATTGCCCAAAGAAGATATTCTATTTCTGATACTTTCTACACGCAATCTCCAGGACTACAAATTAACGTGACGTCTCTTATGATCATAGGCTTAAAAAATCATATAGAAGGTACAAATATATACAGATACTTTTGGGCTTCACACTTCTAGATTAACTCTGATCTCCACTCATCATCTGTTTCCTAAGATCTTCGAGTAAAAAAAAATTGTTAACAACAACAACTTCACAGGGATTGGGGCTTCCTTTTTCAGACTTTCCCATTTTCTAAAAAAAAATTGTTAACCGAAGGAAGTCATCTATATAACAACGATATATGTCATTCCTATCCATCATTATGAAATCATTGAAGTAACCATACTGTCAGGCAGCACCGCTGCATCGCCACCGGTCTGCAAAATGAAAAGTACCGCCCTTTTATAGTGATCATAAGTTTATTGCAAAGAGCACATGGAAATTTTAAAAGGAGTATGAATTGCGTTTAAATCCTGTTTAATTATAAAAATTATTATATTATTTCTTTAAAATGTCAATTTGAGGAATAGATTATTTTTTTTAATATTGCTTAAACATATCGAGGATCCTACTATTGTTCATAAAACCATATTCGACATGAATAATATAGTAGTACATAGAATCATAAGGAAGAAATCACAATGAAGGGAAATTAAAAGGACTTAATAATAAAAGGTCAGTAATAAAAACATTTTATACTATGATTTCCCCATATCCTCAATGATATCTAATTAGACTTCCTGCTATGCTACTTAAGAGAGTAAATGACATCATCGGAAGTGTCTTGACGATCGATGAATGATCTCTACCAGTTTTAAACGGGGCAATGTTTTACTTAAAAGTCGATCAGTAATACTCTTGAAAACGATGTGCAAACAACATTCACTATACATTATATTACCAAAAGTACTGAGATAATTGTTCATTTGAAACAGAGAAGAATCCTTGAAGCTACTGTACGAAGTCAGTCACTGCTGACCACTTCCTCAAAAATCACGTCACTGGGGATAATAAAGATCTCAAATTTACTCAATTTACGATTTCAAACAATGTTTAATACATAAAACTTATTAAAGGTGGATCATTTAACAGCAACATTGATGTCATAAGAATTTAGTCGAAAAGTCAATTGAAACGCAAGAACTGTTATAACAAATCATTAAAGTGAATATAATTGTAGAAGTTGCATTCAATGATTCCTTTAGATTTCAAAATTAGTAAATATACTTGTAGAAATTATGTGCAACGATTCCTTTAGAATTCATCAGTTTAAAAGTATTTAAGAACCAGCAGGATTAGGGATATCTGAGCCATTGGCGATTCACCACATGAGCTTCCTTTCCAACATCGAGATGTATGATTAAAATTAAATATTAGAAATATAATTTGCAAGTTATACATAAGATTATTTTACAATTACAAGAAACAATATACAAATAATCGAGCTATGCTTCTATGAGTGCGACAGAAATAATTCAAATGATAAAGAATATCCGGATTATCCTTGATCCGAGGTCATACAGAACCTCTTCTGACAGATCATCTCTCGCTGAGCCCTTCTATCTTAATCCATCAACGAGGACGACCGTAAAATCAATCGGCAGCAGCAAATCTGTAAAATCAATAACTTTACTATTGAAATGATTATTCATTTCAACTATTGAAATGATTATTCATGGTAAAAAAAATTTAAAATGAACAATAAATCGAGATTCAGTGCATTTTCTCACTACTGACATTTTTCTGTGGAAAACTTATTTTGATATTAAAGGAGTTTTGAAGTGGCTTTCATTCGCAAAATCAATGCTTTTAGTATAGAGCCCTACCAATTTATTACATTGTTACGACAGATGAACGTGCTGCAGAGACTTTATGAAAAACATGACATGAACGCTCGTCTATGCTTCTGCGTGAGATTTATGTAACAAACGGATTGGAACATAGAACCGATCGGAAATTTAAGAAAGAATTGTAATTTTAGAGTTGTGGATTTGTGAAAAGAGGTTCAGCACTAGTGGGTCTGAAATAGCACAAAGGGGGGGGGGGGGTCAAAGTAACAAGAAAACTGAAGGAGACTAAAAGGAAGACAAAATTGTCGAAGGTAATCAAAGAACCGTTTAGTCATTTTATCTCTAAAGTTATGAAGGACATTGTCTAAAAAAATTAAGAGGTAAACGTCCAATTGAGTAGACACAGCTAGTTTTAATTGTTCTGTAAGAAAAGATTATGTACGATAATATTTAATTTGTTTATAAGTAATTTCATCCATGCTTTTGTAATAAATTGCATTGTTTTGTAATTTGTATTGTAAAAATTCTTATACCCACTCGTCCATTATAAATTTATAACAATATAATTTCAATGTTATATCAATGGAACACTAACATCGAACATTGTGATGTACGCATGAAAAAATGTTACTGAAGACGGATTAAAATTCTCACTAAATATCTGTTTTTGAGCTATTAAATATTCTTTGCTGATCAGCATTAATTGTTTTGCTTCTCAAAGCACACGAAAGGTCAGGGCACTTTTTATGATTTTTAACATGAGCTAGCCTTTTCATTTTTACTTAATATATCCGACAAGTGCTGCCAGTTCTCATTATTCAATTTGTTTTTTCCACCTCCAAGTTACATCAAAATATAGATTCCCGTGAAATGGAATATAAACGCAAATTCATATAATTTTTTAGCCGTTTGGTAAAGTACGTTGATAACATCACAAATGTTTCTTTCCGAAATGTCCTTTGAGAAATTTATATACTTATTTGGGCCGGGAAAATTCATCTGATACTTCAGAAAAATTTTCACCAGAACGAAAGCACAAGGGGTATTTTTTTTTTATAGCCTATAAAGCTACCAACTGTTTTGACAAACGAACAAATAACGAGCTAAAAACAATAGGAACATAGGAAAATTAAAAATATACTTAGATTCCTATATGCATCCTAAAAAGCAGAAAATAAACAAAGCGTATCCATAGTGCAATCAATCACTGAATTCGTATTCACTATAAAGGAAGATAGGGCGCCGGTAATCTTGTTAAGTAGGTAAAATGCGCCCTATCGTCCTTTGAAGTGAATACGAATTTTGCACCAAGGATATGCTTTAATTTTATTTTCGACTTTTAGGGCGCATGTAGGAGATAGGTGTTTTCAATGACAAAAAAAAAAATTGAAAAAAAAATTTCCTGTCCAGAAACTTTCATTTGATATATGACTCATAAATATTGATGGCATTTCTCCGCCTATATTTTTTTCACGGAGGGAGGGGGGGTCGTGTTTCAGGTAGCCCATGGCATTAGAGACGGCAGAAGATTCTGTTTAAGATGTAGCTCGTTTATGGTGACGTCGGGAAATTTCCGTTTCGTGGGACAATATTGGTGAGCATAATTTGAAGCTGTCTAAGTTCTTTCCATGATTATGCTTAATAAAATTAAGAATCTGGTTGAGAGTCAATTGCGTGATGAGCAATGTGGATTCAGAAGTGGTAGGGGATGTGTGGATCAGATATTTTCACTTGGGCAGATTCTTAGTTTCAGAAACCTTTGGTTGCTAGCTTTGTTGATTTCAAAAAGGCTTTCGACCCTGTTGATCGTCATAATTTGTGGTTGATTGTGAGATCATATGGTATACCAGACAAGTTAGTTAACATTATGAAAGCTCTCTATAATAACACTGAGTCGTGTGTGAGAGTTGGTAAGGCTTGTAGCAATTGGTTTAGCATTACTTCTGGTGTTCGACAAGGGTGCATTTTGTCTCCTTTTCTCTTTAGCTTGGTTATTGATTATGTTATGCGAAATTCACTTCAAGGGAATGATTTTGGCCTTAAATGGGCTAGAGATACGAAAATTTCTGAATTAGATTATGCTGATGATTTAGCCCGTTTGGCAAATGATGTTGATGAGATGAACTCTTTCATTCGAGCTGTTGATGAGACTGGTAGTAGAGTAGGTTTGGTTATAAACAGAGAGAAAACTAAAGTGATGAAAATTTGTCAGGCAGGTTGTTATTCAGTTCATCTGAATGGTTGCAATCTGAGCAGATGTCACAGTTCAATTTCCTTGGGAGCTCTGTAACAAATACTGGTGATATGCGGCATGAGATTAACAGACGAATAGAGATTGCTGCCGGGACTTTTAAGAATCTATAGAGAGTGTGAAGAAATAGACGTATACACCTAAAGACTAAAATTAGACTGTATAATAGTTTGGTTCTTTCTAGGGTTAGTTATGGTAGTGAAACTTTGACACTTTGTAAATATGATAACAGGAAACTAGATGCTTTTGATTCTAGATGTTTACGCAGTGTCTTGGGCATTAGGTGGTTCAACTTTGTAACTAATGATGAGGTTAGGCAAAGGAGTCTGCAACCTCCTTTAAGCAGCATATTGTGCAGAGAGAGACTCCGCTGGTTTGGCCATGTTGCCCGTATGGATAATTATAGATTGGCGAATAGGGTTATGAACAGTGTGCCTAGAGGCCTCAGAAGGTGGGGGAGACCTAGGATGCGGTGGGCAGACAATGTCAAACAGGTCCATGTTAGAATTGGTGTGCAGTGGCCGGATGTAGCTCAGGACGGATATGCGTGGAGAATTAAACTGCACGGTCTGGTTGGACCTCTGTAGCTCGTGGCTGCTTGAGGTGGATGATGACAACGGCTCTCGGCTTTAATTTGACACCTAATTCGTAAATGTAGTCCATCGCATTCCGAAGATAGAGTAGCAGAAATACTTTCACATTTCTCCTGTTTTGGAGGGAAGAAAGCATTGGACTTGCACAACATGCCACAAGCAGGGGTGTAGCGAGAGACACTCCTGCTTGTGTTATGGTTGTGGGGAGGGAGAGAAAGAAAATTTTCCAACTCTAAAATCAAATTTTAACAACTGAGAAAATAAATACTTTACACTAATTTAGTTATATGTCTGTCAGTGATGAACCCAGATTTTCGCTCCGTGGGGTGTTTACCCCAGGTTTTAACCATGTTTTCACAACATAGTCATGATTTTCCAAGAAAAAAACCCCTATTTTTAATATTACATCTGAATTTACGAAATCATTTCTAATTTTTGTCCCCTCCTCTCGAGTTTACCAACTATTTTTAATTGCACGAAATCAATCCCAATTTTTACATCTCGCCTGTATTTTACTAATTTTCTTCCAATTTTGCCAACTCCGTTGCATGCTGCCAACAAGTCATAATTTTACATCTCACCTGAGTTTTACAAAGTCACTTAGAATTTTGCTAAATCTCCTTAATTTCACAAAACCAATCCCAATTTTCACAACATGCCTGTATTTTACCAAGTGGCTTCGAATTTTGCCAACTCCCCTAAGTTTTGCTAAGTTGCCGCGATTTTACCAACTCTCCTTAATTTCACAAAATCAATCCCAATTTTCACAACCATCATATTTTATCAAGTGGCTTCGAATATTGATAGCTTGCGTTAATTTTAAAGAACGAGCTAACTGAAAACCAACAATCTCTTTTAAGGTTCGTTTGAAAAACGACGTAATGTTTTCACTTTGTTGTCTGCTTATGCCAATATTTGTTGGTCTCTCTTGTCAGTCTGTCCAGTCTTTCCACCTGTCTGTCTATAGACATCAACTTTTTAACATTTAGAGAGAAATGAGAAAGAATTTAGAGAGAAATTTGGGTTGAATAGGTGTCGAAGAAATATTGCGATTCGCCATTTTGAAATCTAGCAATACCTTTAATAACGCCCTCTAGCGGCGGAAAAAGATGGAAAATGTTAAAATTTCAAACGAATATTGCAAGCAAGCTATTTACACTGGAAATCTGAAATTTTGGTAATAGAGTCTTATGATCAGGTTTACACTAGCAACAAGGCGTTGCCCACTTACCCCCAAGGGGGTGAGAAAATAAAACTTTTTTGATTTTAAGAGATAAACGTAGAATTCTTTTTTAGTTTTACAGGTACTAACAAAATTCGAATATTTATATTTTTCGTATCCCCATCAGTTGGAATTTCTGCTGTTAGAGAATGCTAAAGGCGGTAAATAAAAACTCGAAAGGCGGCCTCTGGAGTCGGAAAAGGGTGAGAAATACCAAATTTTTAAATGAATATTGCAAACGATCTATTAATGCTGGAAACTTAAAATTTTCGTGTAAGAATGTAATGGTCAAGTGGTTTACACTAATAGTAATATTTGTCCCCTTGTACCAAGGGGACGTTGGTAAAATGTAAAATGCAACTGTTCTGTATAATGGAAACTACTGCAAATAAATTAAAAACTTTTTTGTTGTACAGGTATTAATAAAATATTAAGAGTTTATTTTCCCAATTATCCAGTAGTTCGAATTTCCACTTTCAGAAGGTACTGAATGTGTAAAATAACTAGAACAATGCATATCGCCTCTGGCACTTTTGGGAATCTTGTTTTCAAAGAGAATGAAGTTTTCCTTTGCCTGCCTTTTCACTCATTAAAAGTTTTAATTATGGAAATTATTTATCTTTAAATTATTATTTCAAACGATCTATTTTTGCTAGAAACTTAAATTTTTGGTGAAACAAATCAAGTGGTTTACCCTTATAGTAATGATTTGTCCCATTATGTAACTTTTCTGCTTTAAGAGATGAAGAAAACCTTTTTCTGCACATTATACGTACTATTAAATTATTAATAGTTTATTTTCTCAATTATACAGTAGTTCGAATTTTCACTGTCAGAGGTTACTGAAATTGTGAAATAACTAGAACGCATATCGCCTCTGGCGCATATGGGAATCTCATTTTCAAAAAGAATGAAGTTCTTCCATTGTCTACATTTTCACTCCTTAAAGTTTTAATTACGAATGTTTGTGTTGTTTTTCTGCTCAGGTTCTTCCATCCTCATGGACCTTCTATTATGACGTATAAATTGAGAGGCTCCTGTTAGACCTCTGTACAAGTAGCTCTTTGAGGGGTTATTTATTTACTTTTTTATGTATGATGGGAGAAATGCACATAATAATACTTTATTAGTAATTATAAAACATAAAAAGTATTTCTCTTTTAGTCTCAAATTTAAAAATTTGCTTTTCTCTTGCTCCTCTGAAAATAGTGGGCAGATAATTGCTGCAGTGGAATTTCTACCATAACAGAACTCTACCGCCAAAGTTTCTACCATAAACAGATCACTTGAAATATTCCTTTGAAGTTTTGCAGTTTCGATATTTAGTGATCTCTAATGATATAAATTAAAACTGCCTTGGAAAATGTAAATTATATTTTTTTAGTACCACAGACCTTCTTTATTCTGTGATTAGTACCAACTAACTAGAAGAAAGCATACCGCCTCTGGCGCATATGGGAATCTCGTTTTCGAAGGGAATGAAGTTTTTTCTTTGCCTACTTTTTAACTCCTGAAAAGTTTTAATTTGAGTTAATGGATGATAGGGAAAAATGCAAATCAGTATTTTTTTAGTAATTACAAAACATAAAAAGAATTTATCTTTTATTTCTTAAATTTAATATTTGCGTTTACCATACCCCTCCGAGAAAAGTGGGTGCATTATTACTGTCAGTGGAATATCTCTTGAAAACCTACCACTAAAATTTCACATTTCTGTTATATGCAAATCATTTGCAAAAGTAGTAATTTTGCTGTTTATACATTTAATGATCTGTAAAGATAGAAATTAGAATTTCCTAAGTACAGTGGACCTTCGTTATAGCGCTGCTCGCTATACCGCGCACTCGGTTATAGCGCGGGCGATGTTCGCGGTAAGTTATAGAGAGTGTTTGTTTTTACATATTTTCAAGCGTACCTTATGTACGTAAATAAAATAATAAATATATGTACTTATTAAGATGTATAACTATGTTATGTGAATTTTAATAAAACACTTAATAAATAAATTGGTTTTTTTATTAAAATACATAATATATATATAGTTGATGGGATGTTTCAGTATATAGCTCAAATCGTTCTGAGTAAATTTATTGTGTCGCCACCGCGCCGCTCGATATAACGCGGTTCACCTTATAACGCGGGTGTTGTTTCCCGCCCGACATGGGCGTTATATCGGGGGTCGACTCTATTTGAAAAATATGAATTATAATATTTCTTTAGTGTCAATGTAAGTAAATAAGATTTCCATTTATCACTTTATTGCTATCAATGGAAACTTGGAAACCTTCAAATTTCATTTCCAAAATTTCAAATTTCTAGCATACACACATGGTTTGCAATATTTGTTTAAAATTTTTGAATTGTTCCACCATAGCTTTTGGGATATTGGGAAAGTGCATATCTTAATATTGTATCGATACCTATCAAACCTAAAAAGAATTTTTAATTTATCTTTATAAATAAACAATTATCTTTTAAAACAAAAAAAGTCGCGTTTTTATGTCCACCCTGGGTCTAAGACAGAGGCGGCTCGCGTATAGGCACTGTGAACTGCAGCACCCCCAATTTCAACTTGATATTATCGATAACATTTAATATAATGAGTCCTTTTTTTCTTTAATTCTTTCTTTATACTTGTACAATACATAATCCTTAAGCTTAATGTCAGTAGCCATCCCCCAGTTTATGAAAAAGATACAAAAGTCTTTGTATGGAACTGTGCGCTTCACAGTACTAGTGGCGAGGTGTTTGACTGTTGTGCGCATGCGCATATAGGAAGCTACACGCGAGGCTGCAAGGGAGAGAGAGCACTGTCGTTCCCGCAGTGCCGACACTGGCATGCTGGTTGAAGGTAGTTTTTTTTTTACTCCACGTGTGTTGTGCTTAAAAACCGTGTACCATATCCTTGAATGTGATAAAGTGTAGAATTAGATTATTATCCTGCTTCCAGCTATTCTATTTGATTCATTGTTTTTTCGGTTCTATTATTTAACAGAAAACTTTAACCATGGCCTTGCATCCCCAAGAAATAAGTTCTGTGACTGTAAGTGAACTTCAACAGCTTACGTTTTCACAGCTGTCTCTCCATGAGAAAGTTGCAGTTAAGAAAAGAGGTTGTTCAACACCTGATATACTAATATCTCAGCCAGGCATAAGCAACAACAAGAAATATATTCGTAGCTTTAATTCTGAATGGTACCAACGGAAAAGTTGGCTTTGCGGCTGTGAAGTAAAAAATGCACTGTTTTGCTTCCCGTGTTTGCTGTTTGGAGATGATGTAACGTGGACAAAAGATGGTTTTAGAAATATAAACAAAATGAAAGAAAAAACTGAAACGCATGAGAAGTCAAAGAAGCACGTTGATAATGTAGTTTCACTGGCACTTTTAGGAACCGTAAGTATTAAGGAGAAACTTGTGAGGCATATAGACTTTCAATCAATGAGCATAATATAAAGGTTAAAAAGAACCGTGAAATTTTGTCCAAAATAATAGAATGCATTTTCTTTTGTGGAAACTTGGAAACTCCCTTACGTGGACGTGATGAAAAAGACGATTCAATAAATCCAGGGGTTTTAGAGGATTAGTAAATTTTGCATCTAAATTAGATTCAGATTTAAAGAATCACTTAGAAACCAGTGCAGTCTTCAAAGGTGTTTCTAAGACCATTCAGGATGAGATACTTGACTGCCTGCTACAAATATACCATGAGGAGATAAGGACGGAAATTAGAAAAACTTCCTTTGTAGCTGTCATGGCTGATGACACAACAGATGTTTCGGAACACATTCAAATGGTCCTTGTTCTACGGTACGTATTGAATGAAGAAATGTTTGAGCGTTTTTGGGATTCTTTATTTCAGAAAATCAAATTGCAGATGGCATATCAAAACGTATTTTAGAACAATTGGACATAATCCTTCAAGGAAATGAACAAAAACTGATAGCTCAGACATTTGATGGTGCAAATGTCACGAAAGGCAAAAAAGAGGAGTTCATGCAAAAATAAAAGCAGTTTATAGTAATGCACATTTCATTCACTGTTATGCAACATCAACTTAATTTAATAATGAGAAATGCAGCAAGTATTACACGAAACGCAAGAATATTTTTCTCTAACATTCTGGCTATTCCAACATTCTTCTTAAGATCACCGCAACGTGTGTCCATTCTCAAGAAGCCATATGGAAGTCAGCATTCCACGTCCATCTTCTACAAGGTGGAACTTCAATATACGGACCATAAACAGAGTTTATGAAAATTTGCAACCTTTAAAACACTGCCTTACTGAAATTCAGTCAACATCAAATGTAGATCAAACCATTGCAGAAGCAACAGGAATTTTAAAATACCTGAATGATGATAATTTCAAGTTTTGGTTAGAGCTTTTTCATCAGATTATGCCTCATGTTGAAATAATTTACAACCAAATGCAATCTCGAGAAATTAGTGTGTTTAAAGTTAATGAATATATAACAAATTTCAAAACTTCTATTTTAGAATTGAGAAACTCAAAGTACTGTGAGAATCCTTCAAAGACACTCATGGCCGAAGCTAAGGAAGTGTGTGACTGTATATGTGTTGATATAATGGACAGATATTCTTCCACTAAACACTTAGTAGCTGCTAAATTGTTCAACAAGAAATGCTTCACTAGTTTTAAGAATGGACATCCCACAGAAGAGATAGTACTGACCACTGAAGCATATCTCATGATTGACAAAGAAAAGCTTGAAACTGAACTAAAAGTATTCTATTGTAGGTCTGATATTCATGAAAATTGCAAATTAATTGAACTGCTGAAATTTATTTTGGAAAATAATCTAGATGATGTTTTTAGTGAAATTACGAAACTGATAAAAATCCTATTGACAGTTCCCATGACTACATCAGAGGCAGAACGCTGCTTTTCAACATTGAAAAGAATAAAAACTTTTCTAAGAAGCACTATGAATTCGAAAAGACTAAATGCGCTTGCAGTGCTTTCAATGGAGAAAAAATTTCCTCAGTTGTCATCCAGAGATCAAGGAGATAATTATTGATCTTTTCGCGCAAATTAAAACAAGAAGAATGGATTTCATTGATTAAGCTTGAACTGTAACAATTTAGGTTAAAGTAAGTAAAAAATGTTTAATTTTGTTCCTTAAGGATTTTATCAAGTTTCTGAATAAATTTTCTTTTTATACATGTTTGTTTCCTTTTACACAATTTTAAAACAAAGGCTAAAAATTTTCTGGAGCAGCACCCCCACTAATTTTAGCTACGAGCCGCCACTGGTCTAACGTCTACTACCTCGTGACCAAATTACTGTCTCGGAACTTAAATTACAAAGCCAACAGTCGATGGCTAAAATCTCGAAACCATTTAATAAATCAACAATGAATTCGTTTAGAAAGAAGATATTTCTCTTGTGCTAGGTGACTACAGAAGCCGTCCCATGGCCGAGTGGTTAGCGCACTTGACACTTCAGAAGCCGTCCCATGGCCGAGTGGTTAGCGCGCTTGACTATTGATCTAAGGGAGCCCCGGGTTAAGGCATGGCTGTTTGTGTCGTTTTTCTGCTGAGAGCCTGCCATCCTCTCAGACCTTCTGCTATGGCATATAAACTGACAGGCTCCTGTCAGACCTCTGTGGCAAGCAGCTGCTTGAGGGAGTATTTATTTTTATTAATTGACTTTAATGCTAAAGTTGGTATTGACTGTGGCCATTGGGCAAGGGGGATAGGTTCTTTTGGTATTTAAAAATGGCAATGGGAATGTCTTCTATAGGTAAGAAAATCTAATGATTTGAGAATAAATAACATTTACTATAATACAAATATTGGGACATTTAGAAATGCACTTGGGTTTCACTTGATGTGTTTCATAGGAATATGATCAATTATATATTAACAGCAAATGGACTAGTTCTGTTGAGAATACTATGGCATCATACAGGGGAGCTGAATTTTGAATCTGATCATTACCTCCACTCCCTGTTAATCTCCACCCTACCCTCGATGAGAAAAGGGACACCACTGGGCTTGGAGATGCAGCCGCCCATCTAATAGGGCGTTAAACCGTTTCCCCATGTGCAGGAGAGCCCTTCCCTGTGTAAGTTACAGAACACACTAGATGACCTTGATGGGAGGCTTTCATCTGTCTACTAACAGCTGTCCAGTGGGCTCTCTTCTCCCATCCTTCTCTGAGCCTTTCCGGTTCTTGTGACCTGGCCATATAAACCATTGTGTGTTCAGAAGCGCCGTTAAGAGAGAAAACAAACTGTCCCAACTAACTACAGAAAGGAATGGGATTAGAGTATACCAGAGCCTCGATCAGCCATCCATTGTATGGCGTTTTCCTTCTCCAGATAAATCAAAGAAAGAAATCGTCACACAATGGATGTTGCCCACCTCTCGCGACTAGGACGCTCGAGGTTGGATTTGGAGAGGCGCCTCCCACCCACCCTCTTCTCTTCATCACTCGTCATCTTCTTCGCAACACTCAAAAAGCGGTTCGAAAGTCATTCCTTCGTACACAGCCATCTCACACTCTTCATAGATGACTTCATTTTCGATGGTGAGAAATATGGTCTTAAGAGTTAGTATCAGTCTCACATAACTTACTTTCCAAATTGTCAAATCGTCCTTAAGATAATCTGTTTTATTCTGAAGCACAAGACCACGTTCTTCATGTTGTCTGAACCCTTCACTTTCTTCAAAATCAACACTGGGCAGTTCATAATATTCTTCTCGGCTAGAACCATAGGAAGGGGAATTTTCAGACCCTTCACTTTCTTCAAAATCAACACTGGGCAGTTCATAATATTCTTCTTGGCTAGAATCATAGGAAGTGGAATTTTCAAAATCATAGCAAGTGAAATATTCAGAATCATCACTTTCCCAGTCACGAAAGCAACCACAACAGAACACTGCCCTGAAAAAAGCGGAAATCCGTAGTCTCACTCCACGAAAACATCCTTTTCCACACATAATTGCACACTAATGTATCTCAGTCTATTTTTCTTCTCAAAAACACTCTTATTCACATAAATGTCCTCTCAAATTCTTCTCAACTAATAGCGAAGAGATCCACTAACAGCGACGTAATCTTCTCTCAACTAACAGCGACGTAATCTTCTCTCAACTAACAGCGACGTAATCTTCTCTCAACTAACAGCGACGTAATCTTCTCTCAACTAACAGCGACGTAATCTTCTCTCAACTAACAGCGACGTAATCTTCTCTCAACTAACAGCGACGTAATCTTCTCTCAACTAACAGCGACGTAATCTTCTCTCAACTAACAGCGACGTAATCTTCTCTCAACTAACAGCGAAGTAATCTTCTCTCAACTAACAGCAGCGCGATCCTCTCCTTTAATAACTTACCAACAAATATACTTCCTAGAGCAAATAATCTTTTTCACCTTATTAAAGCGTAAAGGAAAGCAATCCTTCGTATCACAACATCGTCTCTCTAATTAACGTTATTTTCCCTCAACACTTAACTCTGCATTCCTTTGTTGTCATTGTTCCCTTTGTTCGTCTTCTGGCGTTTGAATGCATTCTTAAGTGAACAATTATCATATTATTGTTTCGTATGTTTATATTGTGACGAAAATCGAAAATTCATACAAGAAGCTTAACTTGAACCTAATTTGACGAACTGCTTCATGATAAAATATAAAATTTGTTACTTAAATTTTGCATCTGCATTCAGTCGTTATGAACAAAAACATTTTGAAAAGTACGCTTTTAAGAATCCTGTTCGTAATCCTTATTTTAAAAGACATATTTACACCATTTTAACCCTCAGAGCGTATATACCTCTCCATAAGTGCCATTTCTATATCTGCATTTCCGTGTTACACTGCTATGTGCGTTCTTAGAAATATTTCAACCAGGGAAAGTGAAAAAAATATAATTTTACTCGGGAGGAGGTGGGGGGGATTTCGGTTGTTTTAATACTGCACTTCCTTTTTGGACACAATGGTAAAAATGGCCGTGTAGTAAGGACCACCAACTGAACAGTTGTTAGGCAACAGATGAAAGCCTCCCGCCAAGACCATCCAGCGTGTTCTTTGACGCGCAGCAGAATATGGCTCTCCTACACACTGAATCACGGCTTACCGTCCCATCCGACAGAGAGGCAGCGGCGTTTCCAAGCTCATTGGTGTGTCCTACTGACAGAGAGCAGGGGGGGGGGATTTTTGGGGAGATAAATCTCAACGCTGGTCCAGGTGGGACTCGAACCTGGGAATTGAAGTTTACCAGCTTGGCACGCTACCGACTAAGTGGGGGAGGGAGGGTAGAGGTTTATCAATGCACTGCTACATAGAGGGTAATAGGCAGAGGTACATTGACAGTCCCTGCAATCCCCGAGATGACAGGGCCCCACGGTTACGAGGGCCCCTGCAAAAAATGCAAAATATATGGGAACTCTAGATTCACAGTTATTTAAAAGAACAGCGTGGAATTTATTTGCTTTAGATTTCAACGAATAAAACGGAAAAAAATGCCAATATGGCGTTGTCCAACTTCCTGCAAATAGTGAATCATTAGGCAAAGCTGGTGAATCAAAGAACTGCAGATATACTGATATTACATGATAGAATCTGCAACTGGTGAATCAGTTGAATCAAAAAACAATGGCGTTGTCCAACCTCCTGCAAATGGTGAATCATTAGGCAAATCTGGTGAATCAAAGAACTGTAGATATACTGATATTACATGATAGAATCTGCAACTGGTGAATCATTTTCATAAAAACCAATGGCGTTGTCCAACCTCCTGCAACTGGTGAATCATTAGGCATAGCTGGTGAATCAGAGAACTGCAGATATACTGATAATTCCATTACATGATAGAATCTGCAACTGGTGAATCATTTACATAAAAACCAATGGCATTGTGCAACCTCCTGCAAATGGTGAATCATTAGGCAAAGCTGGTGAATCAAAGAACTGCAGATATACTGATAATTTCATTACATGATAGAATCTACAACTGGTGAATCAGTTACGTAAAAACCAATGGTGTTGTCCAATCTCCTGCAAATGGTGAATCATTAGGACACACATCATCCGTAATTAAAACTTTTAAGGAGTGAAAATGTAGGCAATGGAAGAACTTCATTCTTTTTGAAAATGAGATTCCCATATGCGCCAGAGGCGATATGCGTTCTTCTAGTTATTTCACACTTTCAGTACCTTCTGACAGTGAAAATTCCAACTGTATAATTGAGAAACTGTATAATTATATACTGTATAATATATATACTGTATAATTGAGAAAATAAACTATTAATAATTTAATTGTATGTATAATGTGAAGAAAAAGGTTTTCTTTATCTCTTAAAGCAGAAAAGTTACATATTACCAATGGGACAAATCATTACTATTAAGGTAAACCACTTGATCTGTTTGACCAAAAATTTAAGTTTCTAGCAAAAATAGATCGTTTGCAATAATTATTTAAAGATTTGGTATTTTCTAGATTTCTTCCGCCTTTCGAGTTTTTATTTACCGCTATTAGCACTCTCTAACACTGACATTCAAACTGACTGGGATTCGAAAAATGTAAATATTAATATTTTTGTGGAAAAAAATTTCTCCAACATACGGGATTCGAACTCGCATCTCTCCAGAAACATGCCAGAGTATTCTAACCTGTTCAACTAACGCTGGCTTTTTTCACAAAAAACATTTATTGATTTATAAACGTTTACACGTCTACAGGTAACGATGAGATTATTAACTATTATTTAAATCGTTAATAATGCTAAACAGCATGATGTGATTTCATTACTTATTTCAATCTTTCTCAGAGCACTAAAAAGAAATAGTTGCCACCCGAGATCATAGATGGCGCCATAAGGAGGACCCCAAAATTTCGGGAAGAGTGATAGTCATTATTAGTGGAAAAAGACAGACAGCATTAGTCCAACAGGTTAGAATACTCTGGGATGTTTGTGAAGAGATGTGGGTTTGAATTCCACATGTCGACAAAATTTTTTCAACAAAAACATTCATTGATTTATAGACGTTATATATCTACAGGTAACACTGAGATTATCAAATATTACTTAAATCATTAATATTTTGTTAGCGCCTGTAAAACAAAAAAATATGTATATATTGTTTCGTTTATCTCTTTAAAAAAAGTTTCATTTTTGCACCCACTTTTGGCTAAGATGGCAAAGCCTTGTTGCCATTGTAATCCTTCTAACCATAACGCTACTACCAAAATTTTGGATTTCCAGTGTAAATAGTTTGTTTGTAATTTTCGTTTAAAATTTTAGCATTTTCCATCTTTTCCCACAACTAGAGGGCGCTATTAAAGCTGCTGAAAATTTTCAAAATTGCGAATCGCAATATTTGTTCGACACCTATCAAACCCAAAAAGAATTTTTCATTTAGCTCTAAAAGTAAAGAAAAAAAATCATTGTCTATAGATGGACAGACATATGGAAAAAGACGGACAGACAGATGAACAAATACTGGCATAGGCAGACGACAAAATGAAAACAGCTCGTTTTTCAAACGAGTTACAATGGCAACAAGACTTTTCCATGTTAGCCAAAAGGGGGTGCGAAAATGAAACTTTTTTTTTAAGAGATAAACGAAACAATATATATATTTGTTTTACAACAATAACAAAATATTAATGATTTAAATAATACTTGATAACCTCAGCGTTACCTGTAAACGTCCAAACGTCTATAAATCAATAAATGTTTTTTTGTGAAAAAAGCCAGCGTTAGTTCAACAGGTTAGAATACTCTGACAGGTTTCTGGAGAAATGCGGGTTCGAATCCCGTATGTCGGCGAAATTTTTTTGCAGAAAAATATTAATATTTACATTTTTGGAATCCCCGTCAGTTGGAATTTTTAGTGTTAGAGAGTGCTAATAGCGGTAAATAAGAACTCGAAAGGCGGAAGAAATCTGGAAAACACCAAATTTTTAAATAAATATCGCAAACGATCTATTTTTGCTGGAAACTTAAATTTTTGGTCATACAGATCAAGTGGTTTACCCTAATAGTAATGATTTGTCCCATTGAAAATATGCAACTTTTCTGCTTTAAGAGATATATGAAAACCTTTTTCTGCACATTATAGGTACTAATAAAATATTAATAGTTTATTTTCTCAATTATACAGAGTTGGAATTTTCACTGTCAGAAGGTACTGAAAGTGTGAAATAACTAGAAAAATGCATATCGCCTCTGGCGCATATGGAAATCTCATTTTTAAACGAACTGAAGTTCTTCTTTTGCCTACAGTTTCACTCCTTAAAAGTTTTAATTACGGATGTTTGTGTTGTTGTTCTGCTCAGGTCCTGCCATCCTCATGGACCTTCTACTATGACGTATAAATTGACAGGCTCCTGTGAAACCTCTGTACAAGCAGCTGCTTGAGGAGTTCTTTATTTACTTTTTAATGTATGATGGGAGAAATGCACATAATAGTATTTTATTAGTAATTATAAAACATAAAAAGTATTTCTCTTTTAGTCTCAAATTTAAAAATTTGCTTTTCTCTTGCTCCTCTGAAAATAGTGGGCAGATAATTGCTGTCAATGGAATTTCTACCATAACAGAACTCTACCGCCAAAGTTTCTACCATAAACAGATCACTTAAAATATTCATTAATAGTTTTACCATTTAGATATTTAGTGATCTGTAATGATATAAATTAAAACTTCGTTTTAAAACGCGAATTACATTTCATTAATAAATAAATAAATAAATAAATAAATAATAAATATCCCCTCAAGCAGCTGCTTTCCACAGAGGTCTGACAGGAGCCTGTCAGTTTATATGCCATAGTAGAAGGTCTGAGAGGATGGCAGGACCTCAGCAGAAAAACGACACATACATCCATGCCTTACCCGGGGCTCGAACCCAGGTCCCTTAGATCAGTAGCCAAGCGTGCTAACCACACCAACTAAAAAAGAGATTTCTGATTATCTCTTAAAACAAAACTGTTCCATTTCTTTCCTACCTTGGGCTTAGGGTCAACTCATTGTTGTCAACGGAATTTTCAAGACTGTCACATTCCACCACTAAAATTTCAAATTTCTAGCATAACTACATCGTTTGTAATATTCGTTTTAAACTTTGGGATTTTCGATTGTTTTCCACCGTTAGAGGCCGCAATTTTAGCTTTTGGTAAATTCGCAAAATGCAAATTGTAATATTTCATCAATACCTGTCCAACACAAAAAGAATTCTTAATTTATCTTTAAAAACACATTTTTCTGTTAAAAGAAAATAGTTGCTTTATCCCCCCCCCCCTGGGTCTAAAGGGTCAATTGATTGTTGCCAGTGGTAACTTCGTAACCTTCACATTTCAACATCAAAATTTCAAACTTCTAATATAACTGCATCGTTTGGAATATTCGTTTGATATTTTGGAATTTTCAAATTTTTACACCGTTAGACAGCGCAGTTATAACTTTTTGGAGATTCGAAAAATGCAAATCGTAATATATCATTAACTCATATCTATCACAAAAAGAATTTTTTATTTATCTGTATAAACATAAAAGTTCGATGTCTACAGAAAGACAGACAGCAAAGCGGAATTATATCTTTTTTTTTAAAAGTCCTAAAATTTACTTTTTCTTTTTCAGCCGTTTTCTAAAGTGCTTCCAATCATGAACACTGAAATCTGTATGAAATATTACCCTTCCCTTTTCCGGAATCCATAAGTACCGTGCAATACCATTCAGCTATGCACATGAAACAATCCGAGCAACGACAAAACATGGCGTCCAATTTGAAATGCCCAACTTCTACCTATATAGGTCCTCTACTATGAACTAGAGGTCCTGTATAGTTAGAGTCTAACATCCTTCTTTAAAAACTGGACCATTTTGTAAAAAGGACCTTGGCCCCTTTTTCATCTGGTCCACGAGAAAAAGTTTTTTTTGTGTACGTCAAAAGTAGGGACCAGTACAGTGAAGTGCTAGCGACCCTACATATTGGCGATAGGCTTTAGGCCGCAGGCCGCCTAAAAGTGAAGGAGGTGATTGAAGTTTCGTGCCAAGGAAGTGCTGCGTAGTAGTTTTGTGGCAAGGGGGTGGGGAGGGGAGAGGTTTGGAGTAAAATTCTTCTGGGAGTGAAAATTGTAGCCTGTGTGATCACTGTGTGGCCCATATTGGCCGGAAGTTGGTAAGAAGGATGCAAAGTAAATATTCAAAATCGTCCCGAATCTTTTAGATAAAACTTCTCAGTTGTTAGATTTTTATACATTTCTACCGCTTTTTATGCCTGCAAAAGCTTTCATATTTTATCAATGCCTCACTGAATTGCATTTGGGTGTAAAAATTCCACTCATAGAAATAAATTAATTAATATCCTTTTCAGAGAAACTCCATCAGAAGACTGCTGTCGCTGCAAAAGTGAAGGAGGAGAAGTGAAGAAGGGAAAGTGGAAGGGAAGTGAAGAAGGGAAGCAGAATATGGCTTTCCCATATAGGGGACTGTAGCTTAATGTCCCATTTAACAGATACCGGCCTTTCCAAGCCATTGGTGTTTCCTACTGACTGAGGACAGGGTAGGGGGTTTTGCAGAGAAAGATCTCAACTCTAGTCCAGGTGGAACTCGAACCTGGAAACAGAGGTGAACTTGAGAATCAACCTTGCCCAGCTCAGTGGTGCAGAGCACCTAACACGATAATAGAAGATTCTGGATTTGTATTCCACTTGACTAAAATTAAATTCTTGGAAAGTTCCAATAACAGAAAAAATGATGCTTCATATACCATTATCTAGATTTATGGTCACTCTAACATAGAAGGAAGTATTACACAATCACCATAAAAAAATTTGATTTTTACTAATGATAGTTTAATAGTTAGAACACCTGACATGATTTAGTAAAAGTGAATCCTAATCCCATGTAGGATAAAACTCCTTTTTCCAGAAAAATTATTTCTTAAAGAAGTTATGTTCAATTAACAGAACTTCAAAAATGGTAGAGATTGGCATGCAATATCTAAACCCTATTAGCACAAAAACATATTTGATCAGGTAGCATTAGGATCTCTTCAATACAAAATCATGGGCGAGTCACTGGTTCAGCATACATTTTACAGCAGTGCTTTCTTTGTAGAGAAAAATGTGACAGTATTCATCTCTTGATAGTAATAAATTTATGAGGGGATGCGTATCAATTTTGCTGTGGCAAAAAGGTATCAGTATTCCATAGTCATAAAGTCCTGATTTAGAAAAAAATTATTGAATCATACACACTGCTACTGAAATTTCATGTATCAAAAATCTTTCCCAGATAAGTACCTAAACCACAAGGATAAGTTATATATAGATATTGTTGTGACGTTTATTAGTTATATTTTAAATCTGATTGGCAAAGGAACTTGGCATTTACTAAACATTATGAACAATGGCAGTAGAAATGATTCAGTAACCAAACGATTCAAATGTACTATTAAAATTCTGGAAGATCGAAACAATATTAAAATGCGTATCCATTTCGTAAAAGTGGCAACTTCCAAAAAATATCTCGTATTAATAGCAAAATTCTACAAATATTTTGCCACACTGTCAAACATATAAGTTCATATACAAATCTTAAACCAGAAATTGTTTCAACATACTTAAAAAAGTATTAAAATAGGGTTGTGCTAACACAATAAACTCTTCTAACTCTATCGCATTCAGGAAATTAGATTCATAATCACATTATTAAACTTACAGATGTTATAATGTCATGGAGAAATCTAAACGGAGGTTTCTTTAATGACTTCTCAGTTAATGGAGGTCTTTTAATAACACTGCCAAGCATTTCTTGAGTTCTTTTTATAACTCCTTGGTCTATTTCTTCCGCCATTTTAGATGTTGACTTTATAACTCAAATGCTGAAAAAGATCTCCGTACAAAACAAATATATTATCTTATTTGGACACATTTGTACTATTCAATTAGCTTTGACAATAATTTTTACCCGGCATCCCAATGGTCAATCATTTACGATAATTGTTGTTGCCAAATGATGTATGTAAATCTTCAACTATTTCTGGTTAGCACGCTTGGCTACTGATCTAAGGGACCTGGGTTCGAGCCCCGGGTAAGGCATGGATGTTCGTGTTGTTTTCTGCTGAGGTCCTGCCATCCTCTCAGATCTTCTACTGTGGCATATAAACTGTTAGGCTCCTGTCAGACCTCTGTGGCAAGCAGCTGCTTGAGGGGGGTATTTTTTTTATATATTTAATACCATAGATGTTCAAATATTGAAGGATACCTTGGAAACACTTGTTTACAGGGGTAGCCTCTAGATGTCGCCGACTACGAGTTCATAGTAGAGGTCCTATGTAGGTAGAGGTTGCCATCTCAAAATTGGACGCCCTGTTTTGTCGTCGCTCCGATTGTTTAGGGTGCATAGCTGAATGGTATTGCACGGTACTTGTGGATTCCGCAAAAGGGTAGAGCAATTTCAGTGTTCATGACTGGAAGCACTTTAGAAAACGGCTAAAAAGGAAAAGTAAATTTTAGGGCATATTTTTTTAAAAGATATAATTTTGCTTTGTTGTCTGTCCTTCTGTAGACATCGAACTTTTTTATTTATACAAATAAATTAAAAATTCTTTTTGTGTTAGATAGGTATTAATGATATATTACGATTACCTGTTTAGTTAGAGGCTGGCCATCTAGGTGATTCACTGTCATTGGTTGGATGAGTCACTTGTTTTATGGGCGCCATGTTTTGTCGTAGAGTGAGACGAAATCCTATGAATTAGTGTATGTACCAAGTTAAAACTCCTCAGTTGTTATAGTTTTATATATTTCTACCACTTTTTTTCGTCTATAAAAGCAGTCATATTTTATGAATACCTCACTGCACTGCGTTTGGATGTAAAAATTTCACTCAAAGAAATAAATTAGTGAATATTTTTTTCCAAGAAACTCCATCAGAAGACGGCAATCGACTGCAAACGTGAAATGAGCTAACTGAAAACTAACAAATAATTAGTTAAATTATTCTGAAAAAATGTCATCGCCGACACGGCGGGAATCAAACCCACATCTCTCCAGATTCATGCCAGAGCGCTCTACCATTGCACCACGCCTCGGACAATGAAATTCTTCAGAATAAGACCTTGCAATGGTAGCGCGCTCTGGCATGAATCTAGAGAGATGCGGGTTCGATTCCCGCCGTGTCGGCGATGAATTTTTTTCAGAAAAATTTAACTAATGTTTGAAGTCAATCTCTACAGGTAATCTGTGTATCGACTAACAAATAATTTCTTTTAAGGTTAGTTTGAAAAACGAGCTGTTTCCATTTTATCGTCTGTCTATGCCAATATTTGGTCGTCTGTCTGTCCGCCTCTCTGTTAACTATTTATCTCCATCTGTCTTTCCACCTGTCTGTTCATCTACAGACAATAATATATTTTTTACTTTTAGAGCAAAATGAAGAATTGTTTTGGGTTGTATAGGTGTGGAACAAAAATATTGCGATTGGCAATTTTGAAAAATTTCAATAGCTTTAATAGCGCCCTCTAGACTGGGAAAAGATGGAAGATGACAGAATTTCAAACGAATATTACAAACAAACTATTTACACTGGAAATCTGAAATTTTGGTAGTAGAGTGTTATGGTCAGAAGGCTTACAATGGCAAAAAGCCTTGGCCGTCTTAGCCAAAAAGGGGGAGGGGCGAAAATGAAACTTTTTAAATAGAAAAATGAAACAATATATATATATTTGTTTTACAGGCACTGACAAAATATTAATGATTTAAACAATTTTTGATATTTTCAGCGTTACCTGTAGACGTTTGAATGTCTATAAATCAATAAAATTTTTTGTGAAAAAAAGCTGGCGTTAGTTCAACAGGTTAGAATACTCTGACATGTTTTTGGAGCGATGTGGGTTCGAATCCCGTATGTCGGCGAAATTTTTTTCCACAAAAATATTAATATTTACATTTTTCGAATATCCATCAGTGGAATTTCCAGTGTTATAGAATGCTAAAGGCAGTATATAAAAGCTTGAAAGGCGATCTCTACCGGCGGAAAAAAGGTTGAAAATAACAAATCTTTAAATAAATATTGTAAACGAGCTATTTTTGTTAGAAACTTAAATTTTTGGTCATAGAGTGTAATGGTCATATGGTTTACCCTAATAGTAATGATTTGTCCTATTGGTAAAATGCAACATTTCTGCTTTAACAGATAAATGAAAAACTTTTTTTCACATTACAGTTACTAAAAAAATATTAATAGTTTATTTTCTCAATTATACAGTAGTTCGAATTTCAACTCTCAGAGAGGAACTGAAAGGGTAAAAGAACGCATATCGCTCTGGCGCATATGGGAATCTCATTTTCAAAGAGAATGAAGTTCTTCCTTTGCCTATTTTTCACTCCTTAAAAGTTTTAATAATGGATGTAAGTGTTGTTTTTCTGCTGAGGTCTCTCGATCCTCATGGGCCTTCTGCTATGGTGTATAAATTGACAGGCTCCTTCAGACCTCTGTACAAGCAGCTGCTTGAGAGTTTTTTACTTATTTTTTAATGTATGATGGGGGAAATGCACATAGTAGTATTTTATTGGTAATTATGAAACATAAAAAGTATTTGTCTTTTAGTTCTTAAATTTAAAAAGTTGCTATTCTCTCGCTCCTCTGAAAATAGTGGGCATATCATTGCTGTCAGTGGAATTTCTACCATAACAGAACTCTACATGCCAAAATATCTACCATAAGCAGATCACTTGAAACATTCGTTACAAGTTTTGCAGTTTTAATATTTAGTAATCTCTAATGATATAAATTAAAACTACCTTTGAAAATGCAAATTATATTTCATTATTATTTCCAATTATCTCTTAAAACAAAACCCGTTCAGTTTCTTACCTACCTTGGGCTTAGGGTCAACTCATTGTTGTCAATGGAATTTTGAAGACTATCATAATCCAGCACCAAAATTTTCAATTTCTAGCATAACTACATCGTTTGCAATATTCGTTTTAAATTTTGAGATTTTTCGATTTTTCCCCCGTTGGAGGGCGCAATTATAGTTTTTGGGAAATTCGCAAAATGCAAATTGTAATATGTCATCAATACCTGTTCAACCCAAAAAGAATTTTTCATTTATCTTTAAAAATACACTTTTATCTTAAAACAAAAAAAGTTGCATTCACCTTCCCCCCTGTGTCTAAAGGGTCAAGTGATTGTTGCCAATGATAACTTCGTAACCTTCACATTTCAACACCAAAATTTCAAACTTCTAACATAACTACATCGTTTGGAATATTCGTTCGATATTTTGCAATTTTCAACTTTTTCCACCGTTAGAGGGCGGAGTTATAACTTTTGGAAAATTCAAAAAATGAAAATCGTAATATATCATTAATACCTATCTAACACAAAAAGAATTTTTAATTTATTTGTATAAGTAAAAAAGTTCGATGTCTACAGAAGGACAGACAACAAAGCAAAATTATATCTTTTAAAAAAATATGCCCTAAAATTTACTTTTCCTTTTTAGCCGTTTTCTAAAGTGCTTCCAGTCATGAACACTGAAATTGCTCTACCCTTTTGCGGAATCCACAAGTACCGTGCAATACCATTCAGCTATGCACCCTAAACAATCGGAGCGACGACAAAACATGGCGTCCAATTTTGAGATGGCAACCTCTACCTACATAGGACCTCTACTATGAACTCGTAGTCGGCGACATCTAGAGGCTACCCCTGTAAACAAGTGTTTCCAAGGTATCCTTCAATATTTGAACATCTATGGTATTAGTCAGCAGAAATAGTTGAAGATTTACATACATCATTTGGCAACAACAATTATCGTAAATGATTGACCATTGGGATGCCGGGTAAAAATTATTGTCAAAGCTAATTGAATAGTACAAATGTGTCCAAATAAGATAATATATTTGTTTTGTACGGAGATCTTTTTCAGCATTTGAGTTATAAAGTCAACATCTAAAATGGCGGAAGAAATAGACCAAGGAGTTATAAAAAGAACTCAAGAAATGCTTGGCAGTGTTATTAAAAGACCTCCATTAACTGAGAAGTCATTAAAGAAACCTCCGTTTAGATTTCTCCATGACATTATAACATCTGTAAGTTTAATAATGTGATTATGAATCTAATTTCCTGAATGCGATAGAGTTAGAAGAGTTTATTGTGTTAGCACAACCCTATTTTAATACTTTTTTAAGTATGTTGAAACAATTTCTGGTTTAAGATTTGTATATGAACTTATATGTTTGACAGTGTGGCAAAATATTTGTAGAATTTTGCTATTAATACGAGATATTTTTTGGAAGTTGCCACTTTTACGAAATGGATACGCATTTTAATATTGTTTCGATCTTCCAGAATTTTAATAGCACATTTGAATCGTTTGGTTACTGAATCATTTCTACTGCCATTGTTCATAATGTTTAGTAAATGCCAAGTTCCTTTGCCAATCAGATTTAAAATATAACTAATAAACGTCACAACAATATCTATATATAACTTATCCTTGTGGTTTAGGTACTTATCTGGGAAAGATTTTTGATACATGAAATTTCAGTAGCAGTGTGTATGATTCAATAATTTTTTTCTAAATCAGGACTTTATGACTATGGAATACTGATACCTTTTTGCCACAGCAAAATTGATACGCATCCCCTCATAAATTTATTACTATCAAGAGATGAATACTGTCACATTTTTCTCTACAAAGAAAGCACTGCTGTAAAATGCATGCTGAACCAGTGACTCGCCCATGATTTTGTATTGAAGAGATCCTAATGCTACCTGATCAAATATGTTTTTGTGCTAATAGGGTTTAGATATTGCATGCCAATCTCTACCATTTTTGAAGTTCTGTTAATTGAACATAACTTCTTTAAGAAATAATTTTTCTGGAAAAAGGAGTTTTATCCTACATGGGACTAGGATTCACTTTTACTAAATCATGTCAGGTGTTCTAACTATTAAACTATCATTAGTAAAAATCAAATTTTTTTATGGTGATTGTGTAATACTTCCTTCTATGTTAGAGTGACCATAAATCTAGATAATGGTATATGAAGCATCATTTTTTCTGTTATTGGAACTTTCCAAGAATTTAATTTTAGTCAAGTGGAATACAAATCCAGAATCTTCTATTATCGTGTTAGGTGCTCTGCACCACTGAGCTGGGCAAGGTTGATTCTCAAGTTCACCTCTGTTTCCAGGTTCGAGTTCCACCTGGACTAGAGTTGAGATCTTTCTCTGCAAAACCCCCTACCCTGTCCTCAGTCAGTAGGAAACACCAATGGCTTGGAAAGGCCGGTATCTGTTAAATGGGACATTAAGCTACAGTCCCCTATATGGGAAAGCCATATTCTGCTTGTTAATCCTGTCAAGGCCATCATGCAGGATGGCCTTGACTGGAGGTTACCATCTGTCTCCTAATAGCTCTCCATTGGTCCCCTCCACCAACCTTCTCTAAGTCCTTCAGGTCTTTGTGACCTGGCCATTTAGCCCATTGTGTGCAAAAAATTGCCACTCAGAGGGAAAACAACTTAACCAAACTGCACCACTGAGCTGCTGGCTACTGATAGTTTTATCTGATGGAGGATTTTACCACACTGCCTTACCAGTTGGAAATGTAATGACATCCAGAGCCTTCGGTGAATTATATTTGTTTTAATAGTTAATCAATGTAATATAAAATTTTGGGAGCAAATTGTTATTCCACTTAGAAAGTAATTGCCCGTGAGTTATTACCGATGAATACTGTATTTCTTCTATAAGTATTAAAAACAAGATTATTCTAAAAGAAATTTTTCAGGAGCTTTGTATGCCTTCAAGCATGACCAACTGCATTAAGCTGTCACTGGAGAAAACTCGGCTATCAAGTTTTCTCCAGTGACAGCTTAATGCAGTTGGTCTCCACTCGAGTGGTAATGTTGTGAGAGTTCTAAATCATTCCCCACACAATTTTTTTAAATGAGTGATAGAATATAGTATCATATTATATAATAGCTATAATATTTAGGCAGATGGATAGGCAGACAGACAGGTGTAATGTCTTAGTTTACAGAAATTGTTCCCTGTGGTTCTGTGGGTACTTGAGTGATCAGTCCCAAATATGATGTGGTTCCACTTAGTTCCAACTCTTTTGGGTTTGCGGATTGGATTCCTAGCTGCCATGGATCAAGAGTAATCCTTTGAAAAGTGTCCGAAATTCCTGGGAAGATCTTGTGAATGAAGTTATTGATCGACATACTATCTCCGCAAAATTCCCCGCCCTGCCTACTGTCAGTAGGGGACACCGATGGGTTTGGAAAGGCTGCTGTCCATCGGATGGGAAGTTAAGCCATGGCCCCATGTGCGGGAGAGCTATACCCTGTGCATGTTAAGATTGTTGAGCTTTGAATCTGACTTCTTATTGATGTAGCTTGAAACAATTTAAAGTTTTTCTGTTCATTATATATTAGAGCACATAATCCCCAGTTTCTCTGCCCAATTCAATACTGTATAATTTATGTCTTACAATATGTAGTGATACAACAGTATAAAAAAAATAAATATAAATAAATACTCCCTCAAGCAGCTGCTTGCCACAGAGGTCTGACAGGAGCCTTTCAGTTTATATGCCATAGTAAAAAGTCTGAGAGGATGGCAGGCCCTCAGCAGACAGTTTATTATATTCATAAAATGTTTTCCTTTTTTAATACATACTTGTGATTCTATTATATGTATGTATTTTTCTCAAATATTTAATTTTCACCCTTATTTTATTTGTTGAGGTTATTTAAAGAGTTTAAGTATGTAATATTTGGATGCCAGAGCATAACTGAATTATTTATTGTTTTTAATAGAAAATAATTTAGTTTGAATCATTTTGCTTTGAGTGATGATTTTCAAGAATATAACTTCAATACAAAATGGAGTATTGGTGTACTTTATATTTCAAGGGATAATAGTAATACTGTTGCCAGACTGAAAGCTCTAATGATTCAATTTTTATTTTGTTGCCCTTTTTTAATTTTTTGCACTAATATCCTAAAATGCCTTTTTTTTTTTTTTTCAAGTAAATGGTAGGTAGTCACTGGAAGGAGAACTATGCACAAATCCCCTGTGGTGATGCATAGATTGAAATCCAAAGTGAATGCACAGTATTCCCTGTTAAGAAACAATAATTAATAGATTCTGAAAAAAATTCATCGCCGCCACGGCGGGATGAATTTTCCCGCCGTGGCGGCGATGAATTTTTTTCAGAATCTATTAAGTGATGCATAGAACCTGCCAGGCCTAGCACCTGATGTCCGACCCTGCCTTCTTGTGGTGCAGGCTGTTAGTACCTTTCAAAAGAGATACTCTCTTGTGAAAATGGACGGAAGGGGAGGGATGCCAGATTAGCATGGCCTACTGATCTGGACAACTATGGCTACTTCTTTTTTTTCTACCCTGCTGAGGAGTGGTCAACCACACAGGGTCCTGGTGCTGACCATATAAACCAACTGGACTGAAATAAGGCTCTTAGCTTGATCATGGATCCTGAATTTGCTGCACTGGTGGACTTCTGTGGAGGGAAAATCTTCCACTGTGTTTTCTGTTTGTGGGTTGACAGCCCCAAGTGAATTGATTCACAGGATATGTTTATCAGCTGGTGGATAATCCTGAGCAGAGGTCATTGCAGGCACCTGAACTCTTTGCTTCTACTGGCATTATCAAATTCTACATTGGAGAAAGTCTTCCAGTGTAGATGGCTTCAGCCTTTAGTGGTGGGGGAACAGGTCTTTGCCCCATGCCTGCTATTGGAGGACTGTTTGATATTGTCAGCATTCCCTCTCTCCATAGTTTCTTTAAACATCCCAATAACCATTTTCTTTCGATAGATAGTTGGAATGTGAGGACTCTGCACGGAGATTATTCTCTTGATGTCCTCACACAAGAATTCCACCATTATAATTTAGATATTCTTGGCTTTCAAGAGACCAGATAGACAGATAAAGGTCAGATTCCTAAAAATAATCTTAAATTTCTCTTTTCAGGAAAAAAAAAATACCCCCTCAAGCAGCTGCTCGCCACAGAGGTCTGACAGGAGCCTGTCAGTTTATATGCCAGAGTACAAGGTCTGAGAGGATGGCAGGACCTCAGCAGAAACACAACACACACAACCATGCCTTACCCGGGTCTCGAACCCATGTCCCTTAGATCAGTAGCCAAGCGTGCTAGCCATTCAGCCATGGGACGTCTAATACAGGAAAGGAAGATAAAAATAATCTCCAAGGTGTAGGCTTGCTTCCCAACATATCCACTAGTTATGCTCTTTTAGGCTATGAAGTGCATTAATGAAAGGTTTCTTACAGCAAAATTTCAGACAAACATTAAAGACTTGAATATTATCTGCTGTTATGCCCCCACTGAAGATGCCGATGAGGACGAGAAGGATAGATTTTACAGACAACTTCAGGATATTTTGAAATCTGTCAAGAAAGGAGATATTACCCTTGTTCTAGGTGACTTCAATGCCAAAGTTGGTACTGACTCTGACCTTTGGGGAGGGGTGATAGGCCCTTTTGGTATTGGTAGTTGCAATGGCAATGGGCAACGTCTCCTACAGGTAAGTAAACTCAATGCTTTCAGAATAACTAACACATATTACAAACACCGCGACATACATAAATACACAAGGGTTTCACCTGATGGGCTGCATAGAAATATGATTGATTATATATTAATTAACAGCAAATGGGCTAGTTCTGTTAGAAATACCAGGACATATAGGGGAGCTGAAATTGGATCTGACCATTACCTTGTTGAAAGTGTCTTGCAACTTAAACTTAAAAAGTGTTGTGCTAAATTTAAAAAATTTACCTTTAATACTGAAGCTCTGAAAGATCCAGTTATAGCTAAAGCTTACCATTATAGGTTACTTATCATTATGACAGTCACGGTTTGCTTAATACTGAAGTTGAGGAAGAATGGGGCCATTTTAAACAGGCTTTTTTGGACACTAACAGTACTCTTTTAGGAAAAAAGGAGCAAAGGAGGCAGAATTATTTAAGTGATAAGGCACTTAAGCTTATTTCAGAAAGAAGGAACTGCAGGAATGTCCTTAATACCCTACAAATTCTAATAGAAAGCATTATAGAGAGCTTAATAAATATGTAAAGGATCAGTTAGCTGCTGATAAGAATCTTCAGCTTGATGGCTTGGCTGACAAAGCTGAGGAAGCCATTAGACAGCACAACAGCAGAGACTGTACCAGATAGTTAATGTTTTGTGTTGTAGAAAATGGACAGGTATACAGGGATTGAAGAATAAACAAGATAAAGTTATAGAAGGTGAGGATTCTGTCATGGCTAAGTGGGTTGAGCATTTCGGTGATGTTATAAACAATGTGGTTAGTTCTACTCCCATTGTAATGACAATAGATGCATTGGTGGCTTTAATGTTGGCCCTATAACGCAGTCTGAAGTTATTTTGGCAATTTCTAAACTTAAACTTCATAAATCCCCAGGGGTAGATGAAATTACTACGGAAATGCTTAGAGCTGGGAATGTTTTGGTTGCCACTTGGATGACTGAAATTTTGAATATTTTTTATGATAAAAGCATGGTTCCTAAGGATTTTACCAGAGCTATTATTATCCCTATTTTTAAAAAAAGGTAATTGCAGTTCTTGTGATAACTATAGGGATATCAGACTACTCTCTGTTTCAGCTAAAGTTCTTTGCATGATTGTGCTTAATAGAATTAAGAGTCTGGTTGACATTTAGGAAAAAAGGAGCAGAGGAGGCAGAATTATTTGAGTGATAAGACACTTGAGCTTATTTCAGAAGTACCTGTGCGTGATGAGCAATTTGGATTCAGAAGTGGTAGGAGATGTGTGGATCAGATATTTTCACTCAGGCAGATTCTTGAGAAATGTTTAGAGTTTCAGAAACCTTTGGTTGCTAGCTTTGTTGATTTCAAAAAGGCTTTTGACTTTGTTGATCGTCATAATTTGTGGTTAATTGTCAGATCATATGGTATACCAGACAAGTTATTTAATATAATGAAATCTCTCTATAATAACACATGTGTGAGAGTTGGTAACAACAAACTCTCACACACATGTGTTATTATAGAGACTTACCAACTCTCACACACATTGTGTGTGAGAGTTGGTAAGGCTTGTAGCAATTGGTTTAGCATTACTTCAGGAGTTCGACAAGGGTGCATTTTGTTACCCTTTCTTTTTAGTTTAGTTATTGATTATATTATGCAAAATTCACAGCAAGGGAAAGATTTTGGCCTTAAATGGGCTGGAGATACGAAAATTTCTGATTTAGATTATGCTGATGATTTAGGCCTTTTGGCAAATGATGCTGATGAGATTAAATCTTTCATTCAAACTGTTCATGAGACTGGTAGTAGAGTAGGTTTGGTTATAAACAGAGAAAACTAATGTGATGAAAATGGTCAGGCAGATGGTGCTTCAGTTGCTTTGAATGGCTGTATTATTGAGCAAATGTCTCAGTTTAATTATCTTGATAGCTATGTAACAGATACTGGTGATGTGCTTCATGAGATTAACAGGTGAATAGGGATTGCTGCCGGGACTTTTAAGAATCTGTAGAGAGTTTGGAGAAATAGGCGTATACACCTAAAGACTAAAATTAGACTGTATAATAGTTTGGTTCTTTCTAGGGTTAGTTATGATAGTGAAACTTTAACACTTTGTAAACAAAGGAAATTAGATGCTTTTGATTCTAGATGCTTACGTAGTATCTTGGGCATTAGGTGGTTCAGCTTTGTAACTAATGATGAAGTTAGGTAAAGGAGTCGGCAACCTCCTTTAAGCAGCATATTGTGCAGAGAGATACTGTTGGTTTGCCCATGTTGCCCATATGGATAATTATAGATTAGCGAAAGGGTTATGAATAGGGTTATGAACAGTGTGCCTACAGGCCTCAGAAAGAGGGGGAGACCTAAGATGCAGTGGGCAGACAATATCAAATACGACCCTGTTAGAATTGGTGTGCAGTGGCCAGATGCAGCAGATGTAGCTCAGAACAGATATACTTAGAGAACTAAATTGCACAGTCTAGTTAGACCTCTGTAGCCCATGGCTGCTTGAGGATGATGATATTCTGTTGTACATTTGGTAAAAATAATTTTTTAAATGTTTTAAATTACGTTTGAAATAGGTTATATATAATTGGGGTTCTGCTTATTATGTTTTTTACTCACAAAAACTTGTAATGTTAAAATGCATTTGTCCCTCAGGCAAAAAGATTTTACTTAACCACGAAGGACTAATCTTATGTCTTAGGATAAAGTGGCAAAGCATAACTTTTTGAGTAAAAGAAGCAGTTACCAAATGCAGTGCTACAACTAGATTGGAATACTGTTCCTGTACTAGATGTTTCTGAATCATTGAACTGGAACAGTGTTCCTCTATCTGATATTTATTTATCATTGAGTGAAAGTAGTTCTATACTTACTAAATCAAATATTAGGAATATACACTGAAGTGCCATTGAATTAGGGATAGCAACCTAGTAATGCTTGGACCTTCTCTGGCCCTGACAACGGCCTCCACACGACGAGGCAAGGACTCCAGAAGCTTGCATAAATTTTCCCTGTGGAAAATTTATGCACCCCATGCATCTTCCAGAGCTGTCCACAATTCTCTCTAGGTCGTTGCTGATGGGACATGGGCCTGAACACTGCTAGATAGTTCCCAAAGATTTTCGATGGGATTTAAATATGGTCTTCTAGGTCGTCAATTCATTATTTCAAAATCAGCAGAATGCTCTTGCAACCATTAGTCAGCCATGAGTTCCACGTACTGGGATGCATTGAGAGTCATCAGTATATGTACCAAAGGTCCCACAGATGTCCAACTGAAGACACCCCAGACCATCACTGAGCCACCACCAGCTTGTACTGTTCCGACCTGACATGCAGGATCCATGGCTTCATGGGGTTGGTGTCATACCCTCGGTCTCCCATCAGCGTGATGTAGTTTAAATCGGGATTCATCACTCTAAACTATTGCCAATTTTTGATTCATGTTTCAATGTGCTTTAGCCCAGGCAAGGCATTGAGCTCGGTGTTGTGCTGTAAGAAGTGGGACTCTTGTAGGTCAGTGGCTCCCAAAGCCGAGAAGATGAAGTGAGCATTGCATGAAAAAAGAAAGGAAGGACCAAAATATCAAAGTGGAAAAATAGTTTTCACTTTCCAAAATTGTGAAATTACACAATTTTATTAATGTTGTCATTGAATTTTCAAAATACATTCAACTAGTACAATCCAAACTAAAAAAGAATTAATGAATGAAAAAGCTTAGTCAGAGATAGGGGTCTTCATACTACTGTAAATAAAATTAAAAAAAAAACCCTCAAGCAGCTGCTTTCCACAGAGGTCTGAGAGGATGGCAGGACCTCAGCAGAAAAATGACACATACATCCATGCCTTACCTGGGGCTTGAACCCAGGTTCCTTAGATCAGTAGCCAAGCGTGCTAACCACTCGGCCATGGGACGGCACATACCACTGTAATGGTAATTGTTCATTCACATCTCAAACACAGGGAACAAGTATGCATATTATATTAATCTTGAAACATTAGCTTATATTAGGGATACTAAAGTAGCTGTCTGTGGCATAAGAAATATATTCTGTGGCCCTTGAACAATTCTGAAATACGCAAAAACAGAAGTGTGTTTTTGAAAATGAATCATGAAAAACAAATGGGTGAAAATTGTAAAGCATTAAATATCTATAATTTCATCATTAACTCTGGTTTTTGTCTTCATGTCATATTACTTTTGGCTTTTTTACTATGTACATAAAATACAAGTTTAGTCAATATTAATGACATAAAGGTGCTTTTGCACTGTAGTGTAATGTATTAAATCTAGAATATTGAATTTAGATTATTAACGAAATTAAATGAAAATAAAATGAATTCTACTTCATTTTGAGAGTCCCACTCAAATCTATACAATACAAACATTTGTAATCTTCTTATTAGATGTCTATTTTCATTACTTTTACTGTGACTTGAGAGTCAAAAGTAATCAGAATAACCTTTGCATTTCAACATATGAAACAGGGGGGAGGTCTTGGTTTGTAGCTCATCAGATTAGTATTCTGATTTTCCGAAGCTATGGTGCAAACTCTGCCAGCATTGAGATTTATTTCCATAAACCCATACCTTGGCCTCAGCAGGAAAGGGGACACCCACTGGGATTGGAAATACTGCCATCTGCTGGATGAGGCAGTGACTTAATGCTCAGGAGAACCCTACCCTGTGTACATTGAAGGACACGCTGGATGTTCTTAACTGAAGATTTTCATTTATCTCCTACTATTGCCCAGTGGATTCCCTTCCCCTACTTAATTCTAAGCCCTTGGGATATGGACCTTTAGAGTACTGTATGCACAAAAATGCACAAAAATGCTGCTAAGATGTGAAAAAAATTAAATCTGGCATAGAAATGACGGGAAAAAAATTTCATAACTTCCACATGTTTTAAAATTCAGCATTGGAAGGAAAAATTGTACAGTATTTTTAATAACAATAATACCTTTATTCAAGCACACACAATGACAAGTAGATAGAAAATAGCAAGAATAAAATTTTAGAATCATTCATGTACAATCAGTGTCATAGCAAAAATTGGCCAAAATACACTGCTCACAAAAATTAGGGGATATTTCAAAATGAATATGAAGCGATGAAATATCCCCTAATTTTTGTGAGCAGTATATTTGAAAGTATGGGTTTTTTTGAAAATTTTGTTAATGAATGAATAAACTTATTCCTTCTCAAACAGCTGCTTGCCAACAGAAATCTGGTAGGAGCCTATGCATAAGCCATAGAGAAGGTTTATGAGAAGGGAAAGACCTCAGCAGAAAAAAGAATTCATGCCTTTTTATTCGGAACTTGTACTTGGGTTCATAACATTAGTAGCCAAAGAGGCTAACCACAAGAATGACAGTGAACAGTTTCTTTAAAAACTTTCCTTAGTGACAGGGAGATTGCACTCACAATTCCCCTCCCTCCCTTGTTGCTAGACTATATATATACACTGAAGTGCCATTGAATTAGTGATAGATGTTATCCAAATTCAATACCACAAGTCCAGCATTTGCACACATGCATGGCTGGAACTCTAGTCATATGTAGCTGTCAGCTTTGGCTTCCCCAAGCATTTGTCGTGAGAAACGTAATGGAAAGATGCGGGATTTAGATGCATTTGACAGAGGGCAGATCGTAGGTGCCCGATGGATGGGACGCTCAATTTCCGAAATTGTCAACGAACTTGGATTTTCACCTATGACAGTTTCAAAAGTATTCTGGGAATATGAAAATTCTGGCAAAAAAAAAACAAGCACCATGACAAACTGCAAAGGACAACCAGCCTTGAATGATCGTGGGCTTCGTCATCTGACCTGCATCGTACAGACCGATAGGAGCCAGGCATTATCTGAAATCACCTCCCATCTGACATACAGCTCTCTGCTGTTCTGCTGCCTAACTGCTTCCTCAGCTTTGTCAGCCAAGCCATCAAGCCAAAGATTCTTATCAGTAGCTAACTGATCCTTTACGTTTATTAAGCTCTCTGTAATCCTTTCTATTAGGACTAGTAGGGTACTGATTAAGGACATTCCTGCAGTTCCTTCTTTCTGAAATAAGTTGAAGTGCCTTATCACTTAAATAATTCTGCCTCCTCTGCTCCTTTTTCCCCTAAAAGAGTACTATTAGTTTCCAAAAAAGCCTGTTTAAATGGCCCCATTCTTCCTCAACTTCAGTATTAAGCAAACCATGACTGTTCTAATGAATAAGTAACCTATCATGGTAAGCTTTAGCTATAACTGGGTCTTTCAGAGCTTCAGTATTAAAGGTAAATTTTTTAACCCTAGCACAACACTTTTTAAGTTTAAGTTGCAAGACACTTTTAACAAGGTAATGGTCAGATCCAATTTCAGCTCCCCTATATGCCCTGGTATTTCTAACAGAACTAGCCCATTTGCTGTTAATTAATATATAATCAATCATATTCCTATGCAGCCCATCAGGTGAAACCCATGTGTATTTATGTATGTCGAGGTGTTTGTAATATGTGTTAGTTATTCTGAAACCATTGAGTTTACTTACCTGTAGGAGACGTTGCCCATTGCCATTTGCAGCTACCAATACCAAAAGGGCCTATCACCCCTCCCCAAAGGTCAGAGTCAGTACCAACTTTGGCATTGAAGTCACCAAGAACAAGGGTAATATCTCCTTTCTTGACAGAATTCAAAATATCCTGAAGTTGTCCGTAAAACCTATCCTTCTCATCCTCATCAGCATCCTCAGTGGGGGCATAACAGCAGATAACATTCAAGTCTTTAATGCTTGTCTGAAATTTTGCTGTAAGAAACCTTTCATTAATGCACTCATATCCTAGAAGAGCATCACTAGCATGTCTGCTGAGCAGCAGACCCACGCCTTGGTGATGCTTTCCACCCTCCCTCCCTGTAAAGAGAAATTTAAAGTTATTTTTAAGTATCTCACCTTTACCTGTCCATCTGGTCTCTTGCAAGCCTAGAATATCTAGGTTATAGCACTGGAATTCCTTCATGAGGACATCAAGAGAATAATCTCTATGTAATGTCCTCACGTTCCACGTTCCTGCAGAGAGAAAATGATTAGTAGGATTTTTAATGAAATTAGGTTTATTGAGATTGGTAGGGCCAACAATATCAAACAGCCCCCTGATCGCAGGCGTAGGGCAAAGACCTGTTCTTCCTCTGCTAAAGGCTGAAGTCACCAATGCTGGTAGGAACTTCAGGCGCCATCTTTTCAAGTGGACTTTTTCAAGAGCCACATGGCCTGCCTGAGACACATTACTCCAGTTTAGGCTTGACGATGCCCAACTAGCTAAGTAAGGTCCAACTAGCTAAGTAAGTCTAGCCATCACAGGTACCTGTGATGGCCTCTGATTAGGATTATCCACCAGCTGATATAAGGTATCCCATGCCTCTGTTCACTTAGAGCTGGCAACCAAGGAGCAAACAGAAAACACAGCGGCAGACTCTCCCTCAACAGAGGCCGACCAGTGCAGCAAGTCCAGGATAAATAATCAAGCTCAAATCCATAAACAAGTCCAGTCTAGTAGGTATAAATGGTCAGCACCAGGACCCTGTGAAGTTGACCACTCCTCAGCAGGGTTGGAAAAAGTGGCCATAGATGACCAGATCAGTAGGCCATACTGAACTGGCAGCCCTCCCCTTCCATTCCCATCCAAAAAAGAATATCTCTTTTGAAAGGTACTAACGGCCTGCACCACGAGAAGGCGGGGTCGGACATTAGGTGCTAGACCTGGCCGGTTCTGTGCATCATCACTAGGGATTGGTACACAACTCTCCTTCCAGTTTACGTCTAGCTACCATTTACAGGTCCTGAAATGTATATCTATTTTTTTTATTTCCCACTATAAAATGTCTTATTAAAATTAATAGGTTTCTGCAAAGTTCAAATTTTTTACTTCAATAAAATTCAGAATTAGATTATCTTTAATTCAGTATATAACATGACCTATTTCTGTTGATTTTATTAAAAATATTCTAAAGTTGACTTGTTTATTGGATTCTGCAACAAGGCTGGACTTTTCTCAAAGTACTGTACAGAGAAAAAAAAGTTACGAAATGGTAAAAATGTTTAGTTCAGACAAGAAAATTATTATTTTTTTGTTGTTCAGAAATAAATAGCCTTTCTATTCACATGCATTTTAATCGTTTCTGTCTATTAGTTTTTTTCAATAAATTTTTATTTCAGTTGCCAGATGCATATTTTTTACCATATGACTCTAAAAAAAGTCGTATTAAAATAAAACAAGTCACTTTTTTGCCAAATATTTTATTTTCAGAAAATCAAGAATTAAATGCTGATTAATCTGGCATATAACATGCCATAATTCCTTTCATTAGTTATTTGGCAAAAAAGTTTTAAATTGATTTTTTTTGTCTAAGTATAGGGAGAAAATAGCTTGGCCTCTGGATGGAAACCAGATTTCCAAACTAATACAGTAGATTTAAAGAACCTGCTATGTGGACTTGACAGGTTTCTTAACACTTCCAATCCCCTACTCAGCTCTGAGCCTTTGGTGTTCTTATGACATAATAATTCACTGATTGTGTTTAAAAGAACAATGCTACTCAAATGTAAAACAATCCTGCCAATTTGACAGTGCCTAGTGTAATTTTGCAATGGATGGCAGAGTTTAAGAATGTCAGTGTCATTTCATTGTTCAGCTAAAGATGCTACTGTTTATGCAAATTATGTTATTATAAACAATATTTCTATTTGTAAATTTTTTTATATTTTAGTGATTTTTCATATTTTAGTTTTTTAAAGGGTAGAAAGTGGTTAAAAAATCTAAATTTTACTCTGCTGTAAATTTGATGTTCAGAAGATTATAAATCTCTACAGCTCTACTACTATACATACAGTTATATCTCTGTAACACCAGGTGTGTAACTAAAGTGTAATTTATTATGCTTAGGTTATAAAGACAACTGGTTTTATGAAGGGCCTATACTCCCATGAAGAAATGTCTGAAAATGTAAAGGTATGTAAGGTTTATAATTTTGGATTGCTATCTTGATCAAATTTTATATAATTTGTGGAAACTGATATTTATGGATATATTTTGTTATTCAGATAGACACATTTGATATTGTTATGTTTTAGAAGAAAAGTTACATTGAGCCTAGTGAAATCCAAATAATCTTGATTATAAGAGATTGTGAGTTTGTATCCCACTTCACTCGACAGTTTTTTCACTAGAATTGATGAAACCATAAAGGGTGTATAGAGTGAAAATTTGATGTGTCACTTTTGAAGGAATCCCCCCAAAAAAGAAGACAGAAAAAGGATGATTGCAGGAAAGTATGAATAAAAAAGCACATTAAAACCATTCAAAAACACATGGGAAACATAAAAAAAATCTAAAATCACTAACACATACTTAATTTTTAAGTAGTACCTGTCTTCATATAAATGAACAAAAATAATTAAATTTTTCAGATAAACTATTTTCCCCAAAAAGTCTGAATGTTAGGTACTTTTTTGCAGTACAGGTTCCAACTAAAATAGTAATTCTTCCATATTATAAAAAATTATTCTTTCCCCTAATCTCCAATAAAATATGTTAAAAAAAACTTTAATTATTTCAAAAAACCCTAACAAAAATTTCATACTGAAACCTTAGAATCTACTGTGATGAACATGGATAGTGAAGCTGCGGGGGTGGCTCAGTCGGTAGCACACCAGGCTTGTAATCTGTAGTTCCCAGGTTAGAGTCCCAGCTGGGTCAGCATTGAGATTTATTTCTGCAAAATTCCCACCCTGCCCACAGTCAGTAGGAGACACCGATGGGCTTGGAAAGGCCACCGCCCGTCGGATGGGACGTTAACCCGTGACCCCATGTGCGGGAGAGCCATACCCTGTGCACGTTAAAGAACACGCTGGATGGCCTTGACGGGAGGCTACCATCTGTCTCCCAACAGCTGTTCCAGTGGGTCCCCTTCCACAACCATCTCTGAGCCTTTGGGGTTCTTGTGACCTGGCCATTTAGCCCATGGTGTGCAAAAAAAGTGCTGCTCAGGGTTAAAACAACCCTACCCATGAATAGTGAAAGTTTCTCATCTAAGCATAAAACACGCCAAAATCTTAAACTTTTATGCAAAGTGCACTAAATACTTGGAAAATCTGCTGCAATATCTGCCAAACTTGGTAGGTAGGAAAAGCTTTATTTAGTATGCACTTCTGTTTGAAAGCTGCTCACACAGCTGGTTGGTTGCCTGACAAGATATAATTTTCTTTGGCTGGTTTCAATTTCACATTCTAGCCATTATTTTATATTATATATATACATATGTATCTAAATTAAACCTTTTTTAAAAATATTAGAAATGGAAATATTATGAATTACTGTTTTATTAATGGTGAATAGAAGTGTTCACATAAAACATCACCTGTTGGTAATAAATGAATAGAAATGGCAAAAAAATTAAATATTTTTATATTATGACAATTAAGTTGAAACTTGGACATAATTTCTAAAATACTTGATTACCCAAATTCATCATCCTGTTCCTTACCAAATGAATCAACCTTCTGTAAAAAGAAGTCAATAGTTTTACTACCTACAAATACATATAAAATTGCAATGTTTTAAAACTGAACAAATCTGGAGAGGACAAAAGTTCTGCATATACATTAAAATAAGTTATTTTATATATTTGTGATAACAGAAAAAATTATAACTTTGTGTTTTGAAAATGGAATTTTTCCCTCAGTCTTTAAAAATTCACTAGTTACTTCAGTTTTTAAATCAGGAGATGTAACTGATGTAAATAATTACGACCAATTTCAATTTAAGTTATATTTTCGAAATTAATAAAACAAAATAGTTTTAAAAAGATTAGTTGGATACATGAATAAAAATAAAATTATTTCTGACTATCAATTTGACTTTCGAGATATAGCATTTAAGATGCTATAACCATGCTGTGAAATATATTTTATAATGGTCTTAATGAAAATAAAAAAGTTTTAGTATTATTCATCGATATTTCTAAAGCATTTGATTCTTTATCTGTGAATATATTATTGAAGAAAATAGAAAATATTGGAATAAGAGGTATCCAGTTAGATTGGTTTGTCATATTTAACAAATAGAACTCAACAAGTAAAAATAAAAAAAAACATTTTAAGTTAAAGAAGGGCAATTAAATTCTGAGTACCACAGGGTTCTGTATTAGGACCACAATTATTTTTACACTATATTAATGATGTATTAAATTTAAATTTTAAAAGAAAAATAATTCCGTTTGCTGATGATATAGCAATTATATATGTTAGAGTGGCAATGGACTGAAAACAAAAATAAATGAAGATCTGAAACTTTTAAGGATGTTGTTTGATAAGAATAAATTATCTGTTAATACAAAAAAGGCAAAATATATAAATATTAATATGCAAAGAGGTATTAATACTGATTGGGAACCTCTATTATCATACTTTAAAGTGTTTGTTTTCAGCTAATAATAACTACAAATTTTCGGTGTGACCTGTCAAAAATTAAACTGTACAGATGTAATGAAATATCTTGGTGTTATTTTCGATAAACACTTGGACGAATCACATAGAAAAAATAGTTAAAAGTATTGAAAGAATTATGCCTCAAATGTATATATTGAGAGAGCTGTTTAGATTATATGCACTTTGAAAAAGATGTATTTTGCATTCATTTATTCTAGAATACAATATGGAATAATTATGTGGGGAAAAAGGTATGAAAGTTATTTGAAGTTAATAAAACAAATGCATAAATATGTGTTAAAAGTAATGACTTTTAAAAGATAATATGATTCTTCTTGTCTTTGAAATGAAATGAAAAAAAGTTTTTTTGGATTTAAATTTATTAAATGTTGAACAAATATAGAGTTGAAACTTTTAATATTTATACATAAAAATATTCACATGTTTCATAGGGTTGAAACTTCTATAATACTAGATCTATGGAAAACGAAAAGCTAATTGTTCCTAAACCAAATAATGAATTATATAAAAAATATTTTGGTTTTTCTGGTCCTAAAATATTTAATTATCTACCAAAAGATATAAAAAATATAACTAATATTATAGTGTTTAAAAAAGAAATTAAATTATGGCAATAATTATTATATGTATCAAACTGATGTACTGTTTTGTACATACCAAATAATAATTCTGTTAGAACCTTTGTACCAACTATGCTTTTATATACTAAATGTGATGAGCAAAAAATTGTAATATTATTAATCCACTACTGACAGGCTCCTGTCAGACCTCTGTGGCAAGCAACTGCTTGAAGAGGTATTTTTTTTTATCGAGTTAATTAAACTCTTGTGGTGAGTTGACTTTAATAGTTACTGCTAAATATTGACTTTGAATAAATTATTATTTCTGGGAAATGATCTATTAAGGAAATTTTTGGAGTAGAAACATGAATTATGAGTGATAAATGCAGAAAAATGACACTTCAATGAATGATGAATATTAGAAAATATAATGTTTTTTATCTATGGCTTTAGCAGGGATTGCACAAATTGATCAATACATATGGAAACAATAGATTGAGCCAATCCATAGTAAATACAGAGATTTCCTGTAGGTAAAGAATTTAATAAATACTCATGTGGAAAAAATTATTTTTTGCTGTGGTGCGGGACTTGAACCCATGACTTAGATACATGCCAGAGTGCTCTAAATAATTGGCTCAGTAATTCATTTCTCTAATGTGACCTTTATATCTTTTGCTGAAAGTGTTGGACTTGGCGCCATCTGTTATCAGGAGAGGTAACTTATTTTTCGAATTGCTGCTAATGAATAAGATGTAAATGAGGAAATCACACACTTAAACATTAATGAAAAAAAAATCAATATATAGTAAATACACAGATTACCTATAGATAAAGAAGTCAATAAATGCTTATGTGTGGAAAAATATGTATATATGTAGAGTCATGGGGTCGAGTCCTGCACCATCAACAAAAATATTTTTCACGCATGTGTATTTATTAAATACTTTATCTACAGATAATCTGTGTATTTACTAACAATGTTTTTTCCCCCCATTAATAACTCTTAAGCATGAGTGACCTCATCTACATCTTATAATTAGCAACAGTTTCGAAAAATAAGTTGCTTTTCCTGATTACAGATGGTACCAGGTTTGCCACATTCAGTGGAAGATATAAAGGTCACGTTGCAGAAATAAATTATTAAGCCAAATGATTGGTTTAGTAGTTGGAGCTCTCTAGCATGTAAAATAGAGATTTGTGAGTTCAAGTCTCATACCATCGGCAAAAATAATGTTTTAACATAAGTATTTATTCAATAGATGAGGTTTCATTGTATTTCAATGTTAGTGTAATTGTAACATCAGTTAATGGATGGGTGAATGAAAGCTGTACAGGGCATTAAGATATGCTGTAGGAAATTCAGCTTCCTTCCTTTGCTTAAATATGAACTGCATACCTAATGTCACATAAGCCTTGCAACAATGACAGAAATAAAAAATTTTGCACACTTGGGGCACTGAATGCTAAGGCTTGAATTTCAGTCGAATATTGGGGTGGGGTCACATGTTACAACTCTTTGTTTTACAACAATTTCCTTATATGACAGGCCAGAAGAATTACCTAAAATTTAAGTTTTCGTGGAGTTTGCTCTAACAGCTGGGGTTATTAGTTACCATGGTAACCTGACCTGCTTGGATGTGCACTGCTGGCTAAAAGACCAGGTTAGCATGGTAATTAATTGCTTTAGGTACACAGTAAACAAATCATGTTGTGATGCTGCTCAGTGCAGTTGGATAGTTAAATTTAAGTAAATTTTTTTTTGCTCTTTATTTTGTAGTATTCAAATCAAATTTGAACTTAAACATGCACATGTCTGGCCCTATTTAAAGTGCTGCCAAAAGGACACAAAAAACTATCTATAAGTTCAGAAGATAAAATGGGAGCCCCTATTCTGGATACTACAATTGGGGAGGAGGAAGAAAAAGAAACAGCCAACACTGCTTTCTTTTTCAAAAAAAATAAAAAACTGCAAAAGACTCCTGGAGATCTCCTGAGATCTCCAGGAGCCTTTGTCAAGTAAACCTTTGTCAATGTAATTTTTGACAAGCCTTTGTGAAGTAACTGATAGAGCCTTCCTTGCTCCTTTTGCCACTGTCAAAGAATATCAATCTGGGGCACATAGTGGCAATTATATTTTGGCATTGTCATTTAATTATGTTATGAATTTCTTAAAAAATGAAAATATTGTACATAAATAAATTTATATATATATATCTGGAGTCTTAAAAATATTAAATATTTTTATCAAATGGGCCATGTAAGGTATGTTTTAGTTTTAATAAATGTAATCAGTACCTATTCCCCTTAAAGTGAAGCGAAAGGTGATTCTACGCTGAATATCGCCCATTTCTCTAGAGGTGGGGATAGGATTGACCACAGGAGGGAGGACATCAGGAGGCTTCCATATTGTTTGTACTAAAGAGGGGTCCGGAACTGATTTCTAAAAATAGCCTCAATAGGAGGAGAATGCCCCAACGAGTGGCTAAGTACCTAATTCTTTTGACGTAATAATATAGGCGAAACTTCTTTACGTATCCATAGTAAATGCACAGATAACCTGTAGATGTAGAATTCAACAGTTATTCATCTGAAACAAATTATTGCCCACCACATCAGCAATAATTTTTTTTTCAGATGAATAATTCTTTATGTATAGCTGCAGTTTAGTTTTATTTATATATTTATATTTATTACAGTTTCAGTTATAAGTCATTCTTCCAAAAAATAAAAGAAATTAGACCATATTGAAATATTCAATATGGTCTATATTTAATAATATATAAATATATATATGAATAATAAATATATGAGTTTTGTACTGTGATGAAAAGATTTAATTCCGATGGTTAAGGGATTAGCTTACTTGACTACTAATGAAAAAGGACCTGGGTTCGAGCTTTGGATAAGGAAATAATATTTCGTTTCTTGTGTTGTAGTCTCTGGTGAGGTCTCGCCTTCCACACAATGATATCTGTGATATAGTTATATTCACAGATTCTTGTCAGAGTGATCTGGCAAGCAGCTGTTTGAAGAACTTTTTTTTTTTATAAAAGCTTGATAGAATTTAAACCGATCAACTCTAAATTTCGTTTACTTCGATTTTTAGTCTCTGATTTTCTCAGGACTTCTGTATTTTCAAAAAGTCAGAGTACATTTGAAATAATTAGCTGAAAAAAAATTTGATTGCCCTGAGTGAGATCGTCTCCCAGAATCCATCCAGGGCCACCAAATTTTTTTCAGCTAATTATTTGACATGTTTCTTGTTTGCAGAATATTTTCTTGTCACACTTTATTACTGAATTATAAATAATAAATAAATAAATACCCCCTCAAGCAGCTGCTTGCCACAGAGGTCTGACAGGAGCCAGCCAGTTTATACGCCACAGTAGAAGGTCTGAGAGGATGGCGGGACCTCAGCAGAAAAACATTACTACATCCATGCCTTAACCGGGGCTTGAACCCAGATCCCATAAATCAGTATCCCAGCGATTGTACTACCTAAACTACCTTGCTTATGTGTGTTTGCAAATGCCTAGTCTAACAGTTGCCACTATATTACACTAATCCTAGTAATTGAAACGATATGTGAGGAATCATGTTCACCTATTATTTCAGTGGGGTTACAATAATTAATTTTTAATAGAAGATTTATTTAATAGTTGCCAATACTAACTTGGGGTAGCTGCGCTTATAAATGTTTCAGTTTTTATTGTGTAATATTAAAATAATTTTAAATTTAAATAGTGAGCAGACTTCTTTAGCTATTGAAAAGCAAATTTAGAAATCCATATCCGAGCGTTCACCTTCCAAATTTTTTTCCCAATGCAACAAAATATGTACTATAATAAATGTAGATTTGACTACATTTGCAGTCAAATCCCATTGGATAAATTTAGTTCTAACTCAGAGATATCTATTTATTCTGAAATAAAATGACTAAAGCTATGATTATTAATAATGCCCACTTCCCCAGAATTTCTGAAAATCAGTTTTTCTTCGTGTGTTTATTTTTTTAACATTCAGTTATAATAATTGTTGAAACTCAAAGGAAAAAAATAATAAATTTTCCTCTTTTCTTATTACACAGAAAAACTGAATATGATCCATGGCTGGATTTACACATAAGCTAACTAAATTACAGTTTAGAGCCTCATGGTTATGAGGGGCCTCAAAAATTAAGTTTGTAGTTTACTGTGTCATGAGTTTATTTAAATTAATATATTATGCAAACACTGTTCATCCCAGCTTTATACGGTCATTATTGTATACCAATGTTGGTATAATGTTTTCATCACATCAGTTTAGTATTTATTTTTTGATGTTCCCTTCAATCAGAATAATAAATACATTTGGACAAACTTGTGTTTTGCCGATGAGTGGGACTCAAATCCATACCTCCCAGTTACTTTACCAGGTTAAATTCTATGCCAACAGATAATATGTGCATTTACCGTTGATTGATTCATAAATTTTGACTTTTGAATTTTGGGGCCTCTTAAACTTATTGTAGCTTAGGGCCTCAGAAGGTCGAAGGCCAGCCATGATTTGATTATACCTTCACAAAACTAGCTCATTGTGTAAACGGCTATTATCACAAATTTTAACTCTACTTTTTTTTTTTACTTTTTGATTTACACAGTAGGTACATGAAAATGACCATCAAATCGGAACCAACAACTTATTAAAAAATGGGAGATTGGTTCCACAAAATATCCTTCTCATTAAAAAACGTACACTGAAAATTTTGTTTGAACAAATTTATCAATAAGTTCAGTTCAGCAGTAATAATAAACATTGCATAAATACATACAAAATCCTCATGCAGCCATGGGCACTGATGTCCTACCACATTGTGTAATTTTGTTCTCCAGACAATTCTGTCCTGAGCTACAGTTGCTGCATTTGGACACTGTGGGTCTACAACAATTTGATGGACGACAACTGGTGGGAAAGATATTTGGTGGATGACAATTGGGAAAAGACCTTTCTGTTCCTTCTAAGTGAAACAAACTGAAATCAATGAATGCAGTGCAGAAAACCAAACCGCAAAAGAATATTGGTATTCTCATTATTCTGATGCCCAATAAAATGAATTTTTTAAAACATTCTTTGCTTCTAAACGAAACAACCAAAATCAAAGCAACTACTAAAGGAAATTGAAACAACTCATATGACCGTCTATTCTCAATAATCCAACTCTGTTTAAAATAGATTTTTATATTTCTATTCATTTATTCTTCTACAGGAAATAACTGGAAACCAAAGGAATTCATAGCGGCAACTGAACAGCCGACATTTCGATCTCAATATTGCTACTTTGGTTAAAGCAGATATTCTTATTCATTCCATCTCCTTCTGAACGAAACAATCAGAAATTAATGGAATCCATACAGGGTACTGAAACAGCCCATAATTAGCATTTGTTCTTAATAATCCAGTTCTGGTTAAAATGGATTTTTGTATTTCTCATATCTAAACGAACGCAACATCTATTTTTTTTTTTTTATTAATTCATTTTTAATTATTATTTGTTATGTAGACAATCACAGCATTTATTTTGTGAATCAGGGCTATGTCAGGAGCTTTATTATTGTCAATACGAATTTTATCATTATGATCACTGTCCGAAATCTTAGCATTATATATAAGAACAATGACACAAATGTGCATGTGTTGAAAATACAATAGCACTGAACTGCAGTCAATATTTTGTAATGATCCGTGGCACTTGATTGGTTGATTCCACCAGAGCAACTAATATTTGAAGAATTTGTTACTTAGCGAATATCTTCATTTGACTGTGGCAAGTTCAACAAGCCTGAACTTTCCTGACAATATGTGTTTGAACTGGATTGCTAGCATTTTATGCTGCTAAGGAAGGATACTTGTGTATGAAAAATTTAAGAACAACATTAGATACGAAAATGTAAAATGTGTTGAAAATATGGTTTACAAGAGAATGCCAATATTATGTTTAAACATCATTTCTCATCAGCAATGCGAAGCTCAGTCGACTAAATGCATTGCCAGCTAAAAGCCTTCTGTCAAGTCCATCCAGCGTGTTTTTTAGCTTGCAGAGAGTATAGCACTCCTGCACATGCGGCCATGGCTTTACAGACAGTGCCTTTTCCATTGGTCAATGTCTCCTTTCTCACTGAGGTGGGTTATCTGAAATAAATCTCAATGCTGGCCTAGCTGGGACTGCAGATTAGGAGCCTTTTGGTCTACCGACCAAGTTAACCTCTGCCCCCTAAAGTGAAAATAAAGCATAATACCAATGATGAAATCAGTTACTCAATATAATTTTCAAGAGAAGATAGGTCACATAGATTTATTTCCCTTACCAGCTGAAATGATTTTGCTACCATTCAATCTTTCTTTGTAGTTAATATGAATTGAATGATTTGCACACTTACCTTTTACATCCTTATCATATGTGCCCTAAAAAGTAGGAAATGAAACTAAAACATATTGATGGTGCAATCACTCACTGAGTTCATATTCACTTTCAAAGGAAGATAGGCGCTGCCATTCTTGTTGTGTAGGTAAATCGGCACCCTATCTTCCTTTGAAGTGAATGCGAACTCAACGACTGATTACATTATCGATATATATTAATTTTATTTTTTACATTTTAGGGTGCAAAAAGATTGAGAGAGATGCCATTTTAGAGTTATTTGATAGAAAACAAAAGCAGATAAAAGCACTTAACGAGTGCTTTTAATTTTTAATGGGAATTACAGAGATTAAACTTATTTTTAAATGGAACACTAGTCACAGTGCCATCAATTTTTACCAGACATCAAAGTTTTTCTGATGTCTGAGACAAGGAAAACTGTGATATCTGGGACTCCTAAATATACGATATATTATTAACTTGAAGCTGCACTGAAATTATATTTTTAAAAGGAAAAGAGATTTTGAGAAAGGAAAAGAGATTTGAGAGCTTTGAGTGAAGGTCTCACTCAAAGCTCTCAAAATCTCAATTTTCAGCAATATTCCTTTATGTTTAAAGAGGTATTGCAGCTGGAAACATTTAAATGCCAATGCTGAATTATGCCAATCCTAAATGTTTTTTGCCAATATTAACAAAAACTGTAAGAATCATTGTACCAACCTCTAAAATTAAGTTTATTTCATTCAACAGTTTGTTCTAACAACTGTATGTGTGCTTTAGTTAATTTTTGGAATAAGTTTTTATTAATAATGATACTGCTGTTAAATTCTTCGACATCTATAATTCTTGAAATATCAAATGAACATTATTGAAAATTGACATTTAGAGAGATTTGAAAGAGATTTTCAATTTATCTCCAGTACCATTTTTCCATAAAGAAAGAGCTTACTTTCAAAGCCAGAGAGCTTAGAATGTGACTTTCCATTCAAATATGAGGGATGTTCAAAAAGTACTTGACATGCATCTGCAGAACAAATGTACTTACCTCACAACTAACTAATCTGCAGAACTAATGTACTTACCTCAACAAAACTTTTACTCTCCTTCCAAGTCCTCTCCTCTAACATCTATGCAAAGTTGTAGATGTCTATGCCAATTCTTGAATGCTTGGTGGACTCCTGTTGGGGAATACTCTGCATTCTGAATGAACACATTTTTCAAGGTCTTGCCCTTGGAAAAGACTTCTCAGCAAATTCCTTTTTAATTTTTGGAAACAACCAAAATCATAGGGTGCAAGATGGATAGGACTGCATTTAGACAATTTCGGGCCCTAGGCACAGAATATATACGGACCCCAACTACAGTTTAAATTACTGTCTAGGTATAAAAAATTTAGAACTCGTAATTGCATATTATAAAAAACTAAAAAAATTATTTAATATTATTTTAAATCAAAATACTTTAAACATAAAACTTTTTTGAACAATTACATTTTCTTTCAAATTTTTGACTAAATTCTTTAATTGTGATACATTGTATATATATTTTTTTCTATGTACAAAATTGCTGGAGAATCCAATTTTTGCTCTGTGTATACTTTGCAAATAATTATGGAAAATAAATGTTCTGCTTCGTCATTCCTCATTTGAAAAATTAAAAATAATCTTTATTTTAGCATTTGAAAGTGCAGATATAATTTTTATATCGTAAAGGGGTTCTTTGATGCAATTTTTAGATCTGATTTCTGCTTACAATTCATTGACATTTAAATCACTGTTATAAGATTATGCAATATTTAATATAATTGTTGTACTCTTCTTTACTATAATTAAACAAATCAAATTACTTTTTTCTCCATATAGCCTTGGCTTCTTTTGCTGATATCAAAAATTATTATATCACCACAACAAAAGAAATATTTACTTAGAATTACAAAGTAAGAGATTTCAATGTGTGATTCTCCATGATATTTTCAGAATGTCTAGAATGATTCACCAAATTCGTATAAAAAATAGCTTTCTAGCAATTCTTCTCTTTGATTTATTTTTATAGGTTTTACTGTATGTAATTTTTCCATGTCATTGAAGTTATCACAGATAATTTGAATAAACACAATTAAATTATTATGCCATGAGAGAGAGAGAGAGCTATTAATAATATTTCTGTACACCAGTGGTTCCCAATCATTTTGGGCTAAACACCCCTTTTTACCAAGGAATATTTTTCTAGTGCCCCCATTCAAAAAGGTTTAAGTTGATCTAAGAAGTATTTGATATTCTTTTTAATCTCTTTCCATAAAAAACTGAAATAATTCCCCCATTGGAAATCCCTGCTGCACACAATTGAGATATATTGACAGAATTTATCATACTTAAAATTTCATTGCAAGTACCTATTAACCCTTTGCACTCGAAGGGTTTTTTTCGCTATAGGAAAGTAGCAACATCAAAGTTTTTTTGCTAAAAAGTGGATGAAATTTTTTACAACTAACATAAAAATAAATCATACATAAACAATGTAAAATCAAACTTATCTTCACTGCTATTAATTTCATCATTTGGCTCCATTTTTATAACCACTAAAAACAGATTAAGTTTAAAATAATAATTTTACTTAAACACAATGCTGTACTATGAAGTGCACATAGACGATAGATTTTACACATCTAAAATATAAAGAGGAAAGATATCTGTTTATAAAGCAGTTATTGTCACCTCTCAGTCACCATTCAAGTTACTGCATTAAACCAAGTGGCAACTGATAGTCTCCTCTCGAGTGCAAAGGATCTCTGTTTATGAACCAGTTGTTGTCGCCTCTCAGTCGCCATTTGAGTTGCTGCATCAAACCAAGTGGTGACTGAGGGTTGCCTCTCGAGTGCAAAGGGTTACTAAACAAACACTTGAAATAATTAGTTGCCCTGACTGGGATTCAAACCCAGGTGTCCTACAGGCATATTGGGCATTTTAACTGCTGGACCATCAAGAGCTGACCATTTTTCCAACAAAGTGATATATAAAAATTCCTGCAATATTTTTTGATTCATCAGTGGCACCATTTATTATCAGGAGTCAGGCAGCCACACCTTCTAAATCTGTATGAAAAGTGACAATAGGTAAAAAATTGTAGTTGAAAAAAATGAGAGAGAAAAAAGATTTGATTACAAAAATTATTTTGCAAATGTCATTTTACAGCCCCTCCATGACAGTGAGGTTGCAAGTCATAAAAATATTAAGATTGATAAGTGATGTCGAACAAAGATACGTGATTGTAAATTTTTTTCCCCTTAGAGACGGATGTTTCCTGTAAAACAGTGCACCATTGACATCTCTCTGCTACACAGCATACTGCTAGAGTATACAGGTCTAGTTTTTTAAAGAGTACAGATATATATTGTATGATATGGGATTGGGACTGATTCAGTTCTTGTGTGTGCATTTTTAAGTATCATAGTACAAATTCACAAACTAGAATCTAAGACTAGAAGAAGAAGACTAAGATCTAAAACTATAAGAAAGAAATTCACTACTATTCTTCAAGGCCCTCTTATTTACGGGCCCTAGGCATGCGCTTAGTTTGCCTAGGAGAAGATGCGACCCTGAGGATGGGGTAGCTGTTTGATTGACAGAATTTGCCAGATTTTGTAAGCACTGGCACAAAGAAGAACCCTTGACATGCCTGTTGTTTGATGCTGCTCCTTCATCTCAACCATTTTGGGCTAAACAATGTTGGTGTAGTATTGGCCATGTATGGCTATTTTTTCAGGTAAGGTGGACACAGCTACCACTACTTGGGAATTGAAAAGAATTGACTGTTATATTAGGAGTTTTGAAATTACTGCAATTTTAATATAAATCTCACTTTAAAGAATTAGTTGATTTTTAATATTGTTTTTATAATCATAATAGAAATTTTTCTCCTAAGTTTTGCATGACTTCTGTTTTTAGGACAAAGAAAGCAAGATTGCTTTTCTACAGAAATCAATTGATGTTTTAGGTAAATATGATTTAAATTAATTTTGAGACCTGTATGTTGGTAAATTTTATGAAATATTGGTATTTTAACAAAAATCTTTATAGAAAATGTTCAAAGAATATTAAATACTATCATTATTACTTTTCTTGATTTGTAAAACATTAATCCCTGTATAATTATTTTTTAATTTCCTGTGTAAAATGTCTATTTTTTATATAAAGCAAAATTTTCTAATAATAAATAGATGAAATTTTACTAAAACATATTTTCAGCTGCTTTCCACTTTTAGTGATTAATAATTTTTAGTGAATTGTATAGTAAGAGTTCATTTTAAAAGGATCTTGTCATTATTATGCCAATTTGTAATTTTCCCCATTTTTACTGTCTCAGAGTTCTTTTCTTCACTTTGCAGTGCTTTCAGAACACTTTTGCAGCTTTTGTAGAAAGAAGCATCCTAACTCTCATCTTCTGAATCTTGCAGTCTTTGTTGAAACCCTTCTTAGGGATATGGGATTCTTCAGGGAGTTTATCTGACTTACCACCTGAAATTGTCAGGAACTGTTGGCATCACAGTACACTCCTCAGCTATCATTATTGCCATTTGTGATCGCTAGCATTTCTTCTGCTTCATAAAGGAAATCATTACTTCCATGATTCAAGTATCACGTAGTCTCTCAATTGATGTCTTACTTTGTCTTCCATTGAAGACATTGTCTCCTTCTAGACAATCCTGGACCATTGTCCAGTTACTTTGGCCAGTACACCTTTGCACCTCCTGGCCACCACTTTTGCAACAGGGCTCTTCTCCTTTTGCTTCAGTGTACCTATTACATGACCTTTCCATTAAAATTTCTGAGCTCAGTTCCCTATGTTTCAAGATTTTACTTCCCAAATTTTCTATTTCCCCCTTTGTTCGACTTCCCAATTGCAGTCATGGATGCTCTTAGAAGATTGGTAGTGTAAACACTACCAATCTTCTAAGATCATCCAGTGCTTATCTTGTTGCTGAACCTGTATATTAGAGGCACATAATTCTCCAAGCTATCAGCATTCAGCTAAATACAAATCTCAGATCTTGTGAACTTAATACAAAATTTTCCCACTAAAAAAATTCTATATCCAAATTATACATCTTAAAAATCATACGAAATATAAACATGACACATTTCTATCCATTTCAGCACAACAATAAAATTTTGCATTTTAACTTTTCCATATCTGATCTAATTAACTTCAGTAAAAATGCTCAGTAATTTCTGCACTGGGTGGGACATTACACGACTATTGCGAGAAACCTCTTTAGAATGAGATTTTTATAGGTCCCACCAATCTTAATGCCTATGTGTGTTAAGTTCTGTGTGATGAACTAAATTTAAGGATAAATTCATTACCATGAAGCAAAAATTGGCCTTATTCATACATTTAATGCTTTTCATAAATTTTATTTAAAACATTTCTTGTTTTTTACTTCAGTCATAAAAAATGTGAAAAATTATTTGAATAAATGTTTTTCCTGAAATGATTTATATTGTATGCAGCTTGTGCATGCACCTTGACATAATATGGTCTGTTTGCTTCCTATTGATGTGCAACATGCTCACAGATGATGCTGAGTAACCACACTATCAACTTACTTCTGCATTCAACAATAAAGTGTGGTCACTGCACTTCAAAGGGGCGGGGGTGGCTCAGTCGGTAGCGCACCAGGCTCGTAATCTGTAGTTCCCAGGTTCGAGTCCCAGCTGGGTCAGCATTGAGATTTATCTCCGCAAAATTCCCCGCCCTGCCCACGGTCAGTAGGGGACACCGATGGGCTTGGAAAGGCCACCGTCCATCGGATGGGACGTTAAGCCGTGGCCCCGTGTGTGGGAGAGCCATACCCTGTGCACGTTAAAGAACACGCTGGATGGCCTTGACGGGAGGCTACCATCTGTCTCCCAACAGCTGTTCCAGTGGGTCCCCTCCCCCAACCTTCTCTGAGCCTTCGGGGTCCATGTGACCTGTGACCTGGCCATTTAGCCCATGGTGTGCAAAAAAGTGCCGCTCAGAGGTAAAACAACCCAACAACAACCCACTGCACTTCAAACGGATTTTTCAAGAATTTTATTGTGATTGCAAAATGTGGAAAGAAGAAAGCAATTCTCCATAGAATTTAAATTATTAATAATACAAGATATCAAAAATTACATTAATGTTTATAAGAAATATAACCTTAGAGCATCAACTGTATCTACAATTCTGAAGCAGAGAGCACATAGTGGTATCTTTGAAAAAAACAAGAACATGTCAAGTGATCGCAAACTTCTCAAACTATCAACAAGAAGTGGATAAAGCTAAATTTTATTATCTTCAAGGAATAAATGAAAGTTTTTTTTAGAAATGGACTGATTTTGCCTGAGCAAGCTCACAATTTTTTTTTTATTTGCAACATGTAGGGCAGAAAAGTATCATAGAAACTACTGGAGGACAGTGAAGAACCAGAAGAGCTGAAACTTCTTGAGATTTTATAGGTCAGACATATCGAATGTGACTGAATTTCTTGACTGGGGAACTGTAGAAAGACCTTTCCTTGGAAGAGGAGGAATTACTGATTTAGCTCTTGCTAGGAGGGTTAGAAGAGCTTGACAACTTCTTTTCTTTTGACGAGTAACCCTGAGTCCTACAGAGTGTCTCAGAGGAGGAGGGGTAAGACTGTTTTTCTGAAGATCTCTTTCCAGAAATAGATATGTTCATGTAGGAATGGGAAGAGGCAGACTTCTTCATCTTAGGTTGATTCATCAGCCTCAGGAAAGCTTGCAGACAAACCTTTCTTCCTCTTCGCAGCAGGAGGGGAATAAAACATGCTGAAATCAGGATAAAGGAAACCCTATGTAGCCTGAAAAAAATTTATATTAAACTACTCTGAACACTAAAGAAAAATGGAGAAAATGAAAAATACTGTACTTATCAAATAGTCAGAACAGGAAACCATAATCTGGAAATTACACACAAATGCAAAGTCAGGAGCTCACAGAACATGTCTATACTGCATAATGGTCATAGAAACAAGGGGACACAGTTTTGGCATTGTAGGTTTTAACAAGTATCACTGCCACCTTTGATAACCATGCTTTTGTAGGCCATTGGGATGAAGAGCAGTCTCACATCCAGATACTTGTAACCTCAATTCAATTACAATTGGGGTGAAGGGGAACACAACTAATGCTGATTGGTTCAGATAGGAATAACTCTAGATACTTGATGATGCATATGGCACCTAGATCATAAGCAGCATGATGCACATGTGCATCAAGTGGCAATGAATATGTTAAAATATTTTGCTCTAAACATTAATTTTTGAACTTTTTTTTATACATCTACAATTTATTTATTTATTTATTTTGAAAGAATATAGAAGTGTAATATTGTTTTTTATATTTTACTGAAAGTAAAAAAAAACGTTAAGAGATTAGTACTTGTCATTCCCCCCCCCCCCCATTTTATATGCATTTCATTGTAATATGGCTTTTAAATCCTTATACTACCAAAGCCTACTTTAAATATTTATCTGTAAAAATATGTCAGAATCCAGTGGGAGGAATAAGGCAAAATCTAATGAAAAGCAATTACAATATGCTGCCAGGTTTAGGGGGAGGAGGCTGCTGGAGCTCTGTTAGGTTCAGAGGAGGAAGGAACTAGCTTAGAGTCAGCAGCAACTTGTGAATATTTAAGACCAGTTAGACAAGCAGGCACGTGCAAGAGTCGGATGATTCATTGTTGACATCCAAAAATGCAAATTTGTTGACTAAAAACCGCAAATGTATTGGTTCCTGGGTTAAAGATAGCATTTTCATCATGGTATAATGAACATAACAGTGTAATAACTTACAAAGGTAGTGAGAGTCTTCCAAAATATCTGAAGATCTGTAAGCAGTGGTTTGATTTTTTTCCCCTCCTATAGCTGTATAAGATTTTCTATATAATTATTTGCTATGTGTGAGTTACAAATAGCATAAGGTCTTGTTCATATTCTATATATCTATTATCACTAAATTTGAGTACATTCAAATATATTTCAGTTGTGAAATCTACAGTAGAACCAGAAAACTATTTAAAGATTTGTGTTTTTCAGAAATTATCACCAGTCAGTCACTTACAGTAAGACCTTCAAAAGTCGTAGCTGGTCATGAACCTCACAAGACAAATGAATTTTTGCAAGCTTTAGCACTAGCAGCCAAAAACAAGGTAAATACATTTTTTCACTGCAATATTTAAAAAATTAATAAGTGGTGAAATGTTTTGTACATTTTGAGTTATTCTTGTAAAAAAAACAAACCCTTAACCCTTCCAGGGTCCCCATTGATTATACACGTGAGAGAATCTGAAAAGAGAGGCCCAAGACCCCTATATCTGTTTTTAGTACAACACACAAAATTTCAATTTAAAACAAAATGGATATTTTTGAAAATTTTTTTACATATATCTTATATAAAATACATACTTCAGGCTTAAAACATCCTTTTTCCATTTGATAAATTATTAAACTGATATAAATAATTTGTTAAAGCCATGTTTAGGTTAGACCACCATTTTTAGGTCCATTATACAGCAAAGTTGATTTGCTTGTTTGTTTTTCTATATCCAAGCAAACCTCCTGATTTATGCTCACCAGTTTGATCTGAACTATTACAAACTTATTTTTCTTAATGTTTCGAAATTCTCATGAACATTAACCGAAAGCTGCTATTTTTAAAATTGGAGGATATTGGAACAACTACAAAGTATTTACCTCTTTTTCTTTTTATGCTCTCTTTTCTGCCTGAAAAGTATTTCAGTATGCCTAGAATTATTTTTATCATTCATCCCAGCATTCAGTGTATCATTTCTTGAGACTGAAACGAAGACCACTCAAACTAGATCATAGCAAAGTGCAAATTGTAGACCTCACTAATTATTTACACATGCAAGCTGTCATTTGGTGGCTTGCATACTGGATTGTTTACAGTATTGACCTGATCACATGCATTGGATATCATTTCCATTTGTTAAGTTAGTATTTATACTTTTGTAATTAAATCTTTGTTTTAATTTCTGCACATTTATTTTGACTTTATTTCCCTAGTCATTATCAATCTTTCGAAGTTATGCTACATCACTAATTATGACAATGGCCATCTTGCCACTCTGAATAGATCTATTTCGATTTTATTTCTGTAGATTTATGTCATTTTTGATCTTTTGGAGTTATGCTACATCACTGGTTTGGAGATATGCTAAATTGTTATGATGACAGCTGGCTTACAACTTGATGCATGCAGAATTTTTTTAACATCTCATTAGTTACATGTTAATTCTTTTATTACTTTTTAGTTTTCTAGTCAAAAAAACTGATCTTTTATCGTTTACTGAAAATGGATGAAGTAACTATAAGATATGGAAGCAAAAAGAGCATTATTGGCATGGAAATCAGTCCTGCTACAGTTGGGAGGGCTATTTTGTGAAGGATGTTTTAAACTCCTCCTTCACCATTATGCTGGAGAGGTTTAACCCCCTTTCTCTTGGCAAAACTTTATTTCAAGAAAATTATTAAGTTTTATTGAATGGGGTTTAAATTTTTTTATCCCCCCCCCCAAAAAAAAAAGTTCTTGGCTGTCTCTTCGAGGATTGAAATTTTTTATCCTAGGCTCCTGTCAGACCTCTGTGGCAAGCAGCTGCTTGAGGGGGTATTTATTTATTATTTATTTTTAGTGCTTTGCCTTTTTGACATTTTGCCCAAGATCCACAAAATGTATCATATATCTGTCCAAAGAAAAAAATGCATGGTGTCCAGAAAATAAAAAAAAATATCCCCTCAAGCAGCTGCTTGCCACAGAGATCTGACAGGAGCCTTCAGTTTATATGCCACCGTAGAAGATCTGAGAGGATGGCAGGACCTCAGCAGAAAAACGACACATACATCCATGCCTTAACCGGGGCTCGAACTCAGGTCCCTTAGGTCAGTAGCCAAGCGCGCTAACCACTCGGCCATGGGACGGCTCAGAAAATAAAACATCCAAGAAAGTGTTACTCTACTTTCATAACAGGACAGAAAAATCCCATAAATTATAAACAGTGTAAAGTTACCTTATTCAATTCTGGCCTATATTTTAAAGTATCACAATAAAAAATATATAAACAAATAGATCTAGTTTTAGGTGAATTTTTTTTTTTATTGTTATTCAGAAAAAAATTTCTTTTTAACATTTATTTATCAGGTTTTCCAAAATTAAGCCTTAATTGCCTTGCCAAATTCTTTTTTTCACTCTATCACTGATGAAAAGTTTTATTAAAATTTTGCATAGCCTACAGCTACATTGGCTGTCCACATTTGCACCTGAAGAACCCCCAATCGAGGATGGGGTGAAACGCATTGTGCAGTAATGTTCTGTTTTTAGTGTGTGCATTATCATCTGTTTTTTAACGTTTTTAAACATTTAGGTTTGAAATTCAAGCTTTTAATGTTGAAAATGTTTGCACATTATGTTAAGAGTTCTATAGAGCCTCTTTTTTAAATTTGAGTCACGGAACCTTCCTGCTTGAAATAATCACCACCTGAAAGCTAAAAGGAGTTGAAATCTTCGAATGTAATGTGCAATAGTTGAAACTTAACATCAGAGAACTGGTAGCCTTAAATCGTTGACGTTAAAGGGAAAATGACAACTGTAGAGGGTGAAAAGTGCCCCAACAGAGAAGATTTAAGTGACTGTGCCAGCCATTACAACATCAACCAAACAACATCGACATTGCTGAATCATACAGCATGTTCAGAGTGTCTCAACTTTAGCAGCATCTCAGCTCAAACTTCATAGCCAAATACGTACATCAAGGCCGAAACATCAGCATCAAGAATCAACTGAGTGAACCAGTACTACAGACAACTGGTAATATCTTATTTCTCCTATGCCCCCTTTACACTAAAGAAAGTCTAGTATAAATTAGAATTTAATTCTTACCATCTGGGATTTTGTGTTAAAAACAACATACTTGTGATTGAATAAGAGGTGAATAGTAATTACCAGCAGGGGAGACAGTCACTCAGATTGTACTGTGCAGCTAAATATCGGGAAAATTAAATTATTTTTAAAGCTAATATGTATATTTAATAATTAAATTGTTTTTTCAATTCAAGTTTCAACAATTGTGATGGTCCACCTATTCACTTTTGCTCTACCTTAACCAGTTTTGCTTAATTTACGTTATATTTATGAGTTTGGGGATTTTTTATTTCCTTTTTAGTGGACTGTTCCAACCTCCTTCCAAGCTGCAGGAGTTGCGCATGTGCAACTCCAACCTTTTAACTGTTAACCGCTAAAGCGTGTATGTTCAAGGACATGCCCTCTCTTGCGTCATAACTTGCGTGCTCGTCAGTTTATGTAAATGTCTTTCCTGGCGTGCAACATGACACGTACCGGTCTTTGTACAATGCACGATATAGCAGTGACATGTGGTGACAGAGTTAGAGTTGTTAGAGATGAAGTAGTTAGTAGAAGAGAACAGAGGAGTCAGCAGTTAGAGGTGGAGAGATGTAGTAGTAGATAGAAGTTGTTAGTAGCAGTGAGTAGTTAGAAGTTGTAGTCGACATTTTCATGTGATGTTGGTGAGTTTGAAATTTTGAAAATAAATTTTGTTTGTTATAGAAACTTTTGAATCTTTGCTATTTTTTTTGTCTTGAGCAACGTTAGTTGATAATTTTTAATTGTATTTAAAATTTAACTTGACAATCATTTTTTGAATTCTTACTTGCTAAGTAATGCCTGCTGATATAATATTAGAACCCTAATTTCGACTTTAATTGGCAAATTATTAATTGCCTGGCACCCGAGCAATCCGGAGTTTGAATAAATATTGGATCAAAGGTCCAAAACTTTGAAAGTTATTAATCTTTGGAGCATTACACAATGGAAACATTTCATATATTGTTCCTCCCAGAAAAACAGTTTTTTGTAAGCATTATTTATACCAGGCTCCCAAAATGTTCAACTGTTTTCCAGATACACTGCTGGCCATTAAAAGTGCAACACCAGGAAGAACTCATCAGATTGTCCCGAAATATGCAAGATGGGTAGTCCATGGGAGAACATGTAAATGATTCAAAGCACAGCACATATGCACATCATGTGTGACAGTACGCCCCCTGGAAGTGGTATAAGAGGAGATTTCAAAGAGCCGGTGTAAAGCATTGGAATTGTGCTTGCTCACAGTTCTTATGCACTAAAGGATCAAGTATGCCCCGTCGAAGAACATGGCATCCATACGACCAGGTTTCCTACTTTGATTGAGGGAGAATTGTGGGATTACGGGAAGGCAGATTATTGTACTGAGACATCGGTGCTTGTGTTGGACCGAATGCTGCCACAGTGATGAGAATATGGCATCAGTGGATTCAGGAGGAACAAACTTGCTGATGTAAGGAATTTCAACAGCCCTGTCACATAAACAAACGAGAGGACAGATATCTCGTGCACATGGCTCTGAATGATCGTACAGCCACATCAAACATCTTAACAGTTAGGGTGTGTCGCACATCAACCAGTGTCTGCACATACTGTTTCACTTCATCTGCAGCATTGGGTTCATCTTTGCTAGTCAGCCATTGCTTCGGCTACCACTGACTCTACAGCACAGGCATATGTGACTGCAATGGTACCAAGAATGTTGCACATGGATGTGCGAGTGACTTTTCATTGTCTTTTCAGACGAATCCTGCTTCAGTATGTAGCACCATGGTGGAGAATCCATATCTGGCAGTACCGCGGTGACAAGCTCAATGAGACATGCTTGATGCAGCGTCATACAGGCCCAACCCCTGGTGTTATGGTATGGGGTGCAATTGAACTCCACTCACACATGCGCCTCGTACACATTACTGATACTTTGAACAGCCAGCGTTACATCACTGAGGTGTTGGAGCCTGTGGTTGTACCTTATCTTAAGGGGCTGTCTGGTGTCATTTACCAACAGGACAATGCCCAGCCACATGTGGCATGCATCGTCCAACAATTCCTGGATAGCCACCATGTGACACTTCTGCCTTGGCCTGCGCATTCACCAGATCTGTCCCCAATTGAACATTTCTGACCCATGATCTCACGATGACTAGCACACCATATCTCACGATGACTAGCACACCATACACTAGCAGCTGCTACAACTGATGAATTTTGGCTACATATCAAAACTGCATGGACTGACATTCCCCAAACACCCATTTGACATTTCATCCTCAATGCCGGACCTGTAGCATGTAGCAGCAGTTATTGCCGCTCACGGTGACTACACAAGATACTGATTTCTTTGTATTCCACGAGGTCTAACCGAGTTGTATTTGTTATTATTTGATCCTTGTAACATAAGCTAGGTATTCACTTAATATGGCTGATATCTCATCTTTCCTGGTGTTGCACTTTTAATGGCCAGCAGTGTAACATAAAGAATAAAAGAAATATGATCTTTTTAAAAATTAATTATGAAATGGATATTTGTGCAAAAGGTAGAAAATCTAGTGTAGTGATTACGCCTTGCATGGTTATAGCGTTTAAATATATATTTGAGTCATAATGTTAATGGGTTTATTAAATGTCCATGAGAAGTAAGTTAACACTGTTGCTGTAAACTATTTCATGTTTTCTGAATCTAACATGTCACAACGAGCTTTGGCTCATGTGGAGTTTGTATTTTACACTTTCAAAATTGTTTAGTTACGTTGGAAAAGAAAAACATTTATTGTGTCTAAATAAGCTTTAAATTACATGTTTGTGATGTAACAAAATTATGAAATAAATTTGAATTGAATTGGCAATTAAACTGGTAAAACTAAATTTGAATTTTAGAAGGTTATATTTCTCACAGGTATTTTGTTGCACTATCCTGGATGTTATGGCGGTTTTTGGTTTCCCTATTGTTTGTGCCCCCCCCCCCCCTTTCCCCAGTTGTGATCTTCTGTTGGTTTCTGGTGGCAGTGCCGGGGTGCGAGCCCTGGTCTAAATCTCAGCATGGTCTGGGTTCGCCTGATGTGCAGAATGTAGTTAAATAAGGAGTTTATACGTTCCTTCTAGCAACAATTTCCAGGCTGAAGGGGGTGATTTTACCATATTTTAACGTGTATAAGGAACCCCCTGATTTTTCATCAAAGATATTTTTATTTTAAGATATAAAAAAAAAGAAATTTTTTATTCATTATCAGCGGTCTTTTTATGCGCGTGCCGTTGTTGACGAACACGTGCACTTCTCCTCCAATAGGATGTCGCGACCCGTTGGGTGTCAGCCTGAGGCTTGTGGTATTGCAAGTTATGAAGTTTTGAGGAATTGAGTAATTTGTTAATATCTATAATACTATCCATGTATAAGAAACCCCCCTATTTTTGGGACCCAATTTTTGGCAAAAAGGGGTTCCTTATACATGTTAAAATACGGTATGTCTGTGTTGCACAAAATTCCTATTGATGTAGATGAGGTCTATTATTTTCAGTTGCTATTTAGTGGGTGGAGAGCTTATTATTTTGGCCATGTTGAACTGTTGAGTAGTTTCTTTAGTGAGAGCAGTTTGTGTGAGGGTGCATGTTGCTGCTTGTTTCTGAAGTCCCACTAGTGCTCCTCCAGATGGATTTTGAAGTTTTGGAAGGTTTTGACAATATATGTCTTTTTTTTTGCAGTACTTTGTTTGGGTTACTTAATGGTATGAAATAAATTCCGCTAGCAGCTTTTTGTAGGTTGCTATCTTTAGTAGGTTGGAGATAATATTTCTGATTGATATGGGTATTTTAAAGTTGCACTGCTTCATGATGCTGCTGAGGGTATTCAATATGTGAGGCATGTATGGAAATGCTATAGTGTATTTAATTTTAGGATGTTGGGTGAGTGGGGCTAGTTGAAGAGTTTTGAAAATAGTCCTGAATTCTATGATATATTGCTTCCATAAATTTGTCTATATATCCTGCTAATCTCCCTGCATTCTTAATGTAGTTTATTTCACTTTGCAGAAGTTCTGTTGAGCAGTACCTCAGAACCCATAAAAATAATGCATTAAATGCTGACTTTTTATATGATCTTTGGATGGGCTGAGTTTGGGGGAATAAAATTGGGGCAGAGGTGGGTTTATGGGATACTGTAGTACTAATGGAGTTTTGAAATCTCTGAATGGCAATATCTAAAAATGTTATGCTGCTATCAATTTCAGGTTTATGAGTAAATTTTATGGTGGAAATTACGCTATTCAATCTGTGTAATAGTTGCTGGAGTTTGGATGTGGTTCCTCCCCAGACAAGAAAAATGTCATCTGTGTATCTTGCCCATAGCAGTGGGCAAGGGCTGGGTCCACCGAGGACTGTGTTCTCGATGTGACAGAGGACCACCACATCAGCCATGAGTCCCGAGAGGGGCACACCCATTGGAACTCCCTTGGTTTGGAGGTAGGTGCTGCAATTAATTTGGAAATAATTGGAGGATGTAGCTCGCTCCAGAACATTGTGCATGCTGAAGTACACCATGGGAGCGGTGGGTGTGGCTTTCGCTACCCAAGTCTCCTTCATTCTCATCACAGCATCCAATACCAGGGTACAGCATTACAGTGTCAAACAAGTGGAATGGGGAGGGGGAGGGGAAATTTGCAGAGGCCCTGTTCAAATTCGTATCCAGATTTGATAGTGTAAGAAGTGTCGTGGAAGTATGGGGGAAAAAGTTGAAAAGAGCGCACTCTAAGTGGTAAGTCGGAGAGCGGTGTTTCAAAACCAGTGGGTGAAGTGTATATCCAGGTTTGTGTATTTTATTTTAGCAAATAGTTGAGGTACGCTGGGGTACATTGATGGTTTAGCTGCTTTGGCTAACAGTTGGGGGTAGGAAGGGGTCTGTTTTTTCCTGCTAACTTGCACAGAATGGTGGGAATTGGGTCTTATGTCATTGGATCTACTTTTAATTCTTCAAATGTGATTTTTATTTTGCATTAAACTCATGGTTTTAATTATTACCAGTTGTTCCATTTTATCTGCTAGAAATATCTTTATTTTAGTATTTCTTTTTAAGTTCCTTAAAATTGTGACTTCTCATTTTGGAGTGTTATTGTTATCAAATTTGGATGTTAGGGTTCTGTAAATTTTAAAATCTGTGCTTATATTTTCAATCGATATGGGATGAATAATTTGTTTGATGTGAGTTAATAGTCATGTACTGTGGGGGGAGGATGCGAATTTAGTCCTTTATATAAAATTTTGGTTCCCTCTTCAGTTAATTTGATGTGTCAGGTTTAGAAAGGGAATGGGATCATATTGTGGTTGCTTTTTGTTGGTCTGGGATATTTAAGCAAGTTGTCAAACTTATTAAGATTTGTAATCTGCTTCTGCGAGTCGTTTTCTATTATTGAGTGTAGTTTAATTATCAGATGATTGAAGTATGTGTCTTCCACTTTCTTTGTTAGTTTCATATATTCCTGATCAACTGCTTTTTCTATGCCTTGGATCTTAATGGGTGTGTTCCTAATTAATTTTCTGAGTAGTTTAATTTTGGCTGTGTGAATGATATTTTGGCTGTGTGAATGATTGACCATAAGCTCAGATCCATTTTATCTTTTCTTTTGAGTTGGATGCTCTTAGGGATTATTTTACGTTTCTTACACTTAATGAGAAAAGCCAATTTTTGCAATTGGTGATTGTGTGCACAGTGCAGCCTAAAAAATCTCAATGCCACGAGTATTGCATAGGTAGTATGAAAATTACTAGATCAATAAGTAAATATGAAGGTAAAAGTGGTATCGTGAAAAACAATCAGCTCATTGACACTAATGGGGTAATCGATGGTCGTAGATTGGTGTGGTAAAGTTTAGGTTAAACAGCAAGATTTTTTATATATCGTCCCCTTCAGCCTGGAAACTGTTGCTAGAAGGAACACATTAACCGCCTATTTAACTACATTCTGCATATCAGACGAATCTGGACCATGTTGACATTTAACCAGGGTTCACCCCCTGGCACTGCCACCAGAAACCAAATAGAAGAACATCATAGCCAGGGAAAGGGAGGGAAGGGGGGGGGGTCACAAACGACAGGGAAACAAAACCCCCATACCATCCAAGATAGCACAACAAAATACCTGTGAGAAATATAACCACCTCAAATTCAAATTTAGTTTTACCAGTTCAGTTTTTGCCAATTCAATTAGAATTTATTTCACACTTTTGTTACATTGCAAACATGTAATTTAAAGCTTATAACAACACAGAGCAATAAATGCAAATTGCAACACAGAGTAATAAATGCAATTAAAGCAAAGAAATCTTTTCCAAAATAACTAAACAGTTTTGAAAGATAAAATGAAAAACTCCACATGAACAAAAGCTCATTTGTCAGATATTAGATTTAGAAAATGTGAAATAGTTTATAGCAACAGTGTTAACTTACTTCTCACGGACATATAAGCCCATTAACATTATGACTCAAATGTATATTTAAACACTATAATAATGTAAGGCTTAATCACTATACTTGATTTTCTGTATTTTGCCCTAGTATCCATTTCATAATTAATTTTTAAAAAGATCAGATTTCTTTCATTCTTTGTTATTTGGTAAACAGTTGAACACTTTAGGAACCTGGCATACTTAATGCTTACAAAAAACTATTTTTTTTTTGGGAGGAACCACATTTAAAATTACCACTGTTGAAATTCTGGTTTTTATTGAACATTTTTACACTTGAATCATTCTAATCTTTGACAATACATGTTAACAAGAAATTAATGTATAATTTTTGGACTTTTAAAATTTGTAATGAAGTATAATAATTTTGAAAACTATCGAACTTTCGTTTTTTGAGCATGCACCTCAACACAAAATTTGAAAATTTAGAATAGGTTGCAAATTCAATTCATAATGTCCACCCTATGAAATAATACCTGTTCCAAGTAAGATGTTTCCAAGAATTGTATATTACTTTTAACTTGGATAAATTCTAAAGCTTCAAATAAAATATATTCTCGAAAGCCTGATATTCAAACTTTTTACTATATATTTTACATGCAATTTCCATTCCTTTCTATAAACACTCACTTTAAATAAATAAACTATACAGTTAATTTACAAAAATTTCCACTAAACTGAAGCATATCAGCAGGATAGATTCCTGCTCATATGCTTCAGTTCCTGCTGATACACTGTCTGGTTTTGGTAGTAGGATTCACTTTTGACAGAAAAAATTACCTGCTACTTCAGTAATTTAAGGTGCGGGGGTGGCTCAGTCAGTAGCACTCCAGGCTCGTAATCTGTAGTTCCCAGGTTTGAGTCCCAGCTGGGTCAGCATTGAGATTTATCTCCACAAAAATTCCCCGTCCTGCCCACGGTCAGTAGGGGACACCAGTGGGCTTGGAAAGGCCGCCCTCCATCGGATGGAATGTTAAGCCATGGCCCCATGTGCGGGAGAGCCATACCCTGTGCACATTAAAGAACGCACTGGATTTCCTTGACAGGAGACTACCATCTGTCTCCCAACAGCTGTTCCAGTGGGTCCCCTCCCCCAACCTTCTCTGAGTCTTTGGGAGAGGAAATATTGTCTGAGCCAGCCTTTGTAATTTTGACTTAAAAGTAATATATAACTTTTAACATCTCATAGTTACTTTGGAACTTTTTCAACTTAAAAGTATCTTTAAGTACGAATATGTTAGATAACAAGACTGAAAACATTGCATCTGAAGCAATGAATAGTAATCAGCTGAAGTGTTTAAGACCTCCTCAGGAATAGTTTAACTGTGATACAGCATAGCATGTATACATTAAATATATTTTAACAAATGCTGTGGTTTGAATTTAGTTTTTAAATCCTTTTGAAAAACTATATTACTCTGAAAAAAAATCATTAAAATTAATGTTTTTCATATTTTGTTGAATATTTTTTATAAAATCCAGAATTAAATGCTGTTTAATTTGGTTATATTGCATGCCCTATTTTGTTTTTAACAAAATAGTACAATGTAACGACAAGTTCAGACATGCCTTCAAACAACTCGTAGCTTGTTAACTTTAGAGAAATGAGTGCACATCTACAGACACGTGTCAAAAACGTTTTGACACGTGTCTGTAGCCTGTATTACGAGCCTGGAGTGCTACTGACTTATCATACTTCAAAAAAATTTATACACATGAAATAATAATTTAATACAGAATGCCACTGTAGTTAATAATTACATGTAAATGTACACAGTCGTATCAGAATAATATGACCACCTACCATACGTATACTATGGTAGGTGGTCATATAATTCTGATACAACTGTGTATATTTCCTTTCATTAATTATTTTGCAAAAAAAGTTGTAAAGTTAAGTTTGTTTTTGACTGAGTACAGTTGGAAAAATGCCTGGCCTCTTGGTGCAATTTAGTTTTTCAACCCTGGTACTGTAATGATTAATCATTAATTTATCTGAGAGAGAGGTGTTATATGTAGTGACCACAAAGTGAATGAAAATATGTTTAACATAAATAATTTCTAAATACTTTTTAGTAGTAAAGAGAAAATGATGCTGTATTCTTATGGAGCTAATTATGGCTTGCAGTAATATTTAAGAATTATTATTTGAAGTAATTCTATTTAATAACAGTTGCAACTTTATATTTGTAGCTTGATAGCAGTGAAGCAGTCCAAAAAGTACTTAATTCTGGAAAGCCACCAAAGCCATCTGTCAGCAACAAAGACCGAAGAGGCTCAGTAGATAAGAAACCTGTATGTTTTTATACCTAAATTAATGCTGGTGTACTCCTGTGATATTAACTTATAAAACTTTTTTTTTAGTGTTTGTGTACATTTCAATTGCATAGCATTTTAAATAAAAACCAGATATTGTAAAAAATCATAGCAAATCTAAAACTTAAGAGAAATTATTAGAGCATAGTTATAGATTTTTATTTAAGATCAACTTGAATTAGCTTTCTAGTACTTTATTGCAGCTTTATAGTTTTACTTCTGTTTCTAGGATAATTTTAGAATATATTAAATTTTTAGGATAATGATAAAAAATAATTATCAAGATTTCTTCCATTAGCACTATGGTAAATTAACATTGACCAAGTGGTAGTATGCTTGTCATTAAACCACTTGTAATCCCAGATAAGTCATAGATATCTTCTTTCTGATTTGTTTTATATGAGGGTCACTAGAAAAGTTTTGAGAACATAGTTCAATGGATAATTGAAACTATATTCTAGCCATTATATTTTTTCAAAATACTCCCCCTGACAGTATGCAGTGTCTCATCCTCTGGAACCATTTCTGGAAGCACTGCTACCATTCAGTTTCTGGCACTTTTTCAGCTGTTCTTCATATGCTGTAACAGTTTCATCTGTGCTAGAAAATCAGTGCATTTTAAGTTGATTCTTCACCATAGGGAAGATAAAGAAGTCATGTGCCAGTTCTGGATTGTAGGCTGGATGGGTAAGTAAGAAAAGTGATGGTCAGATTGGCACTGTGGACTGAGCTGTTGTCATGGTGCAAGAGGATGCCCATTAAGCCAGTTCTTGGTTGCCTTTCTTTGACTTTTTTAATGCTTTTGGAAGATAAATGGTAGTTTACCACTGCACACTCACTCTACGTTGATTTTCCAGCAAAACTGTTCCCACATGACTGCTGGTTCTGAAGAATGTTGCCATATGACTGCTGGTTCTGAAGAACGTTGCCACCAGTTTCTTTCCATTGTCTCTTCACATTGACAGGTGAATTGTCATTCAGGGAAACCCAGATTAACAACTGACAGTTTCTGTGTCAAATTGGCAGATACACATTGTTATCTGCCAATTTGTTGACCATTATAGTTGAACCATTGAAGCATTTCACGGTCCCATTCCATGAGTGTCTGTTTTTGAGCTTCAGTCAAATTTGAGTACCCGTTGAGGAGAAATTTTGTGACTTGAAGGTGACTGGGGAGGATGGTTGGAACACTTGGCAAACTAATTTGCAGGGAAGCTTTTGATTCCCTTGTAAGTCAGTTATTGGTCTTCTTTGATTATTGTCTCCGCCATTGCAATGTTTTCCTCAGTCACTGCTTCATTGGTCTTCCACTTCACTCTTCTTCTTTCACTGATATCTGACTGCTCTTAAATTCAGTGAACTAACGAATAACTGTTGCACATGAAGAAGGAAAGTCACTGAAAGTCTGTGTCAAGTGTTCCAGCAACTGGGATTCATTTAAAAACTTATTTTAAAATCATACAGAATCATCGTAATGACACCACCTTGGAATATTGCTACTCTCACTACTGGCAGGAGAGGAATGGGTGTGCTCTCTACTTGCTTTTAGTTTCTTGGGAATGTTGACAGATATCCAAATTATTTTAACCATATTGCTGCAATATTCAAACGTGGTCTAGTTTCCTTGAATTATCATATTTATCATGTCCTATGAATATTGAATATGACTTTAGTTCACATCAAAGAATAGTCATCTCAATTAATTCACTGTCATTTTACAGCTCAATGAAATCAAACTTTTTTTCTCCTGTAGAATTGGGAATGTTATTGTGCCTTAAGTTGATTTTAGAGTTGCATTTTCAAGATATAATGCTAACTTTTCAGAAATATTTTTCAGAGACATATTAACTTCTATCCTTTCTGCATTTTAGTGTTATGATTGAGCAGCACCATGAAGGAGAAGAAAACTATGATCCATTGTAAAAATATGAATATGATTGACCTTATCAAGGGTACATGTAGGAATGTTTTTGGATCTGATCAGTGTAAATATTTTTACAACTAGAAGTACAATAATGTTCATAAAAAATAAATGAGATAAAAATAAATATTCCCTCAAGCAGCTACTTCCACAGATGTCCGACAGGAACCTTGTAGTTTATATGCCATAGTAGAAGGTCTGTGAGGATGGCAGGACCTCAGCAGAAAGACAACAGAAACATCCATGCCTTACCCAGCACTTGAACCCAGGTCCCTTTGTTCAGTAGCCAAGTATACTACCCATTCGACCACAGACATTATAAAATGTGTAAAATAACTGAAGTACAAGATTTAAAGCTTTTAAAATTGTTTTCTTAAAATTGCATTTTGTCCCCAGAAAAGTAGTAAAAGCAATGTGCACAGCAACAGAATTAAATGCAATATTATCATAACAATAGACTAACTCTTATTTGAAACCCTAGATCTCAAAGAAATCATAATTTTGCTGTGATAGTTTAAAAAGACTTTAGATCTAGCTGATTTAGTATGTCAGAAATCCATGATTTAAGCTGAATTAAGAGAATTTTTAATTTTGCTAAAATCGAAAAGGATACAGTAAGGCAGATTAAATTATTTAATGTGCTCACAAATATAAGTAAATGTAGTGGAAGTAATTCACTTTACTAATATTTGTGGAAACATTAGACAAGTATGAAAATTAAACCAGCTGTTATCTGGATTTGAACACAAGAGACTTGGTTTAACATGCAGATATTTCTAAAAGTTTTGTTAAAATTTTTAATCTGTGGATAATTTGTAATATTCTCTGTTTGTTCAAAAGAGATTTACATAGGGATATGATGCATACACTAGTGAGTGTTTGACCAAGAGACATTTGATTTGTTAATATAAATATAATAATTGTGAGGTGCTCAAAATATTGTTGCATTTCCAATTAGTGATTACCTGCTACAAGTTCTTCATAAAATTGAAGACTGAGTAACTACAAAACAGAACATATGAAAGTAAGGTTCCTAATTTGTCCCCTGCCAAATAAACAAACATTTGGGGCATGCCATGACACTTGTTAGTATCAAATAGTATTGCTAAGTGGCAACAGTCATCATTGTTACACAACATGAACATGACAAAAGTACTGCATATGTACATGAAGCTATGGATCCAAGCAGTAATTTATTAACAGAAGATCCATCCAGTGGAAATCTATCAGTTGCTTGTGGCTGTGTATGACTTGGATGTCCTGTTTGTGCAACATGTAAGGAAAATAGTGCCGTGCGTTTGCAAATTGTCATGTGATGTAGTCAATGAGGATCTTTGCACCTGGTGATGGACAATCGTTCACTACCCTCCATACAGCCCAGACCTACACTGTCGGATTTTCACTTGTATGGGAAGCTAAAGAAGCTTCTCAAGGATGATACTTTCCATCAGATGATATCTTAAAAGAGGAAGTCCCAAAGTGTCTTTAAGAGCAGGATATGCCCTCTATTGGAAAGGTTTTGATAATATGATTGATTGTTACAAGTGTCTCAGCAAGTCTGGTGACTACATGGAAAAAAGAATACACATCTGAGGATATTTTCTGTATATTGTCTTCGATGTAACTTGCCCTCCACAGAAATAAATAATGAACCTTCTTTCTGATTTGACCCTCATAGAAATGCTATAATTATGTTGCCATATTTTAATTGTTGACTCTATTTTGTCTCTTGACTGATTGCTACTGCCATTTATGTTCTAAGAGACAGCTTTTAGTTGACCTTTGAACTTGTATTTTTATCTAAGGAATTTATTTGTTAAAAAATAGATTGTGACTTTTCATTGCCACTATATGAGTGTTATTGTGAAATGAAGCCCCAAACAGATGCAAATATTAAATGCTGAAAAGTCGTCAGAAATGCTTATCATATGGGCATTTAGCATTAAGTATCTCACAGTTAGGGAAAACTGTTACATATATCTGGTACATATTTATTAGGGTCTGATTATTGCTGTTTTTAACAGGAAATGAAAACTTTTAGAAAACAGGTTTGAAGTGTAAAAAAAAACCTATAATTTTCTCTAAACTATTGAATCAAAAAAGTGGTGAAGCAATCTTTTTCGAATAGGGGAAACAATTTTCAATAAATAAAATAAAATAATAAATCCCCCCTCAAGCAGCTGCTTGCCACAGAGGTCTGACAGGAGCCTGTCAGTTTATATGCCACAGTAGGAGATCTGAGAGGATGGCAGGACCTCAGCAGAAAAAACGACACACACATCCATGCCTTAATCCGGGGCTCGAACCCAAGTCCCTTAGATCAGTAGCCAAGCGTGCTAACCACTCGGCCACGGGACGGCTGAATTTTCAATAGCATTACTCAAATTAAATAACTGTTCTGACACTTATTTTCCCAAATTATTCAATGGGAATGCTGTTCTGCAATGTGTTCCAAATCATTGAACTGGAAAACCGATTTAGTACTCTGGTTTCCAAATCATTGAACAAGAACACTGTTATGATATTTTGGATTCCAAATCATTGAATTGGAATACCATTCCAGTACTTAATTTTTCTGAATCATGAAGCAGACCCTATTCCAATACATATTCAAATCACTGAGTTTCGATAATTCTATGTTTTTTAAAAGCAGATATTTCTGTGATATTAGTATTATACACTGAAAGCACAATTTATGATACACACTGCCCCATCCACAAACCTGTCCTACTCTGCCACAGTAATGCAGCTATGGCCTTGTGCATTATAGACCATACAAGGCAATGGACCCCAACTGTCAAGTCTGGGTGTTACAGGCTGATGGAAGTGGTGTAATGTTCTGGAGCATATTTATGTGGGCCACCTAGGGGCCTCTTGTATCTATTGAGACCACCATCACCACACAAAGCTATACTAACATACTTTCCAATCTCCTACATCCATTCATGGTGGGGCGGGGGTGGCTCAGTCGGTAGCGCGCCAGACTACGCTCAGTCGGTAGCGCGCCAGACTCGTAATCTGTAGTTCCCAGGTTCGAGTCCCAGCTGGGTCAGCGTTGAGATTTATCTTCGCAAAAATTCCCCGCCCTGCCCACCGTCAGTAGGGGACACCGATGGTCTTGGAAAGGCCGCCGTCCGTCGGATGGGATGTTAAGCCGTGGCCCCGTGTGCAGGAGAGCCATACCCTGTGCACGTTAAAGAACATGCTGGATAACCTTGACGGGAGGCTACCATCTGTTTCCCAACAGCTGTTCCAGTGGGTCCCCTCCCCCAACCTTCTCTGAGCCTTCGGGGTCCATGTGACCTGGCCATTTAACCCACGGTGTGCAAAAAAGTGCCGCTCAGAGGTAAAACAACCCAATCCATTCATGGTTATCCATTTCCATCTTTCAATGAGACATTGTCCCATTCATTGCTCCTGTTTGCTGAAGGACTGGTAGGAGGAGTATTCCAGTGAGTTTCCAATCCTCGAATAGCCCTCTCACTCTGCAGATCTGAAACCTATTGAGCAGCTGTGTGATAAATTGGAGCAATGCATTTGAGTGCAAAAGTCACCACCAGTAACTCTAGGTGCTTTACAAATGGCTGTCCTGGAATCGTGGGCCACAATATCACCTGAACATTTCCAACACCTGGTAGAGTCCATGCCATGATGTGTTGATGCTGTTGTGAAGGCGAAAGGAACCCACACATTATTAGGTGGGTGTGTATAGTTGTTTAATAAACTGTCCTTTCAGTATATATATATAGTGTAGTAGCAAGATGGTGTAATGAGAGTCTGATCTCACCATGACCCTACACTTCTTTTGGGAATTTAGTTTTTAGAAAACAATTTTTCATCAGTTTTCATTAACAAAAATATTAAAATCTTTCAGAACCTCACACTTAAAGAATTTTAGTTGATCTTGGTTATGCCTCTGATTATATAATGTGTAAGAATGATGTTTCATTCATAAATTATACTGTTTCCTTGTTAATTATCTTCTAATTATCATTGTATTGGGCACTAGAATAAGGGCACTATTTTTTTTTTTGTTAAAAAACAATTTAATATTGAATTCTATAACAGACATCTCTGGAAAATGGATAATGCTTTTCCCCAGCTGACATTGTCATGCAAAAAGGAAACAGTCATGTTCTATCATTGCTAAGCCAAAGTATAAAGGGTAATTTGATGACATTTGATTGGCAGATTACAGAAATATATTTGTAACCTCAAAAGAGACCATCTAGTGTGACAATTATAACTATAACCCAAAATTTCAAATTAGTTATTTTAATTATATTTATGAGTGCATCCCAATGATAATTAATATTTGAGTTTGAATAAGTAAATTGAAATGCAAAATATTCCTATTTTACCAATAATAATGCAAAATACATAAAATTTTAATATTTGTATTAGATTTATTATTGAAGTACATCAGTACTTACAATTATAAGCAAAAATGGAGGACATGAGAGGATATATTTAAGTTTAAAAAATTGAAATCAAAAACATTTTGCATCATCAGTGGTATTACCCAAGTGTATATGGAGGGTGAGTGTATTAACCTCTTCCTCTTGAGGACTTCAATAACATATATTCAAAGGAAGTCCTCGAAAATCAGACTCAAGTGTGTCGACCTGTCGCCATGAGGCTGAAACTGCCTCCCATTGAAAGTTTCTGGTTGCACTATTGTACCTCATAAAGTTTTATTTCACTAAAATGACTTTATGATCATACACCAAAGAGGCAAAACATTATGACCACCTGCCTAATATGTTGGTCATCCACATGCCACCAAAATAGTTCTTACCTGGCAAGGTGTGGACGCTACAAGTACTACTAAAGGTGTCTTGTGGTATCTGGTACCAACACGCTACCAGCAGATCCTTTAACTATTGTAAGTTATGTGGTTGAGCCACCGCAGTTCAGAAATAGGCTGTTCCAACACAAACCACAGATGCTCGATTGGATTGATGTCTGGAGAATTTGGAGAGAGGCCAGGGCAATACCTAGAAGTGTTCATGTTCCGCGAACCATTCTCGAACAATCCAGGCAGTGTGGCATGGTGCATTATTCTGTTGAAAGAAGGCACTACTAGAGGGGAATACCATTTCCATGAAGGGATGTACCTGGTCTGCAATGATGTTTAGGTAGGTGGTAGAAGTCATAGTTTCCTGCACATGAATGACTGGACCCAGGGTTTCCCAGCAAAACATTGCCCAAAGCATTACACTTCCTCCACCAGCTTGTTTTCATCCCATGGTGCATCCTGGTGCCAACACTTCCCCATGTAAACAACACACACATACCCAACCATCCACATGGTGCAACAGGAAACGAGATTATAATCAGATCAATGACCTTCTTTTAATCATTCAAGGTCCAGTTTTGATGCACATGTGCCCGTTGTAGGCACTTTCGATGGTGAACCAAGGTTAGCATGGGCACTCAGAGCAGCCTGAGGCTACACAGCCCCATTACCAGCAGAGTTCAATGTACTGTGTGTTGTGACACTTACTCCAGTCACCAACATTCAAATTACAGGTGAGTTGCACTGGTAACAGTATCCCTTCTGTTGGCTCATACCATATGGGATAACCTTCGCTCAGCTCCAGCATCAATGAGCCGCGGTCAGCCCACACCTTGCCAGCGGTTCGTGGTTTTTCCCTCCTCGGACCACTTTTTGAATGTACTAACCACAACTGACTGTGAGCACCCCACAAGCTTGCCATCTCAGAAATGCTCTGACCCAGTCGTTTGGCCATTACAATTTGCCCTTTGTCAAACTTACCTAAGTCCGCTACCTTTCCCATCTGAAGAACAAGAATAACACTGATTAACAGAGCTTCAGTATCGGGTGTTATTTATACCATTTCATGACCTTTGTACACGCCGTCATTTACCTTCAGTTGCTTCAATTTGCATAAAGATGCACTGGTCATAATGTTTTGGCTCTTTGGTGTATGTAATAAGACAAAACATTCAAAAGTATATTAGTAATAATCCTACCATATTTTAATCTCTCTCTCTTAGCATGCCTTCAGTTTCAAGAAAGGAGCAAAATGCATCACAAGAAATATTTTTTCTATTATACTCTTACAGTTATGGTCTTAACAGATTATAATGTTTGTAGATTTCTGTATTTTTTTGCACTGATAATTGTTTTAGTTTGTTATGCATATTAGAAGTATTAGAATATGCTCACTAATTTTTATGGCAGTAATGAGCAATTAAACTGTCCAGTGAGTAAAAATCACTTCAGTGAATGCCATCTTTACTGGTACTGGCTGGAATTTCTGTTTATTATACATTGAAATTGACAGGAAAATTAAATAAAAAAAAAATACCTCCTCAAGCAGCTGCTTGCCACAGGGGTCTGACAGGAGCCTGTCAGTTTAATACGCCGTAGTAGAGGGATCTGTGAGGATGGCAGGTCCTCAGCAGATTTTTTTTGCCAACTAGCACATGGTGTTCATCCTCCCAGGTACTGACCGCACCCAAAGCTGCTTAACTTCGGTGATCGGACAAGAAACGGTGTTTTCAGCTTGGTACTGCCGTTACTAAAATGAAATGTAATTTTTTTCAGATCGAACTAATTTAAATTATGAAAATACTTTTATGGAAAACATTTATGTCTCTGCATATATTTTATATATCCTTTTCTTTTTTATTAATAAGAATTTTAAGGGAAACATTGCTCCCATGGATTCTTTACCACTAAATCAGTACATTGATATTATTTAAGTTGAACCTTTTAAAAATTAAATTTCTTGAGAAGCAAAGTCAAATGCAGTTTTGTCTTTTCATTTGTTATCAATGTCTGTTTTCTAGCATTATTTCATGTGCTAAACACAGCCTAGTTTAGCACATGAAACAGATCACTTATTTTTCACAAATAAATTGCAAAAAAATTTCAAACGTAGTCTCTTTCTTGAATTATTTCATAAAAATAACAGCATTACCAACTATTTTGAGAAGCTTAGCAAAACTGAAAAGTATTGTCAAATTTATTTTCTCTGTAGAAATATAGAAGAAAACTGATTGCATAAATCAATATAACACGCATTTGAAATGTAATGAAACAAACTGGAAGGAAATCAAAAGTTTCAGTTTCATTTACTTGCAGCATAGCTAAAGAGGCAAATATAAATGTGAGTGGTGTATACATTGAGAGTGAAATATAAATGTGAGTGGTGTGTACATTGAGAGTGAAGATACTATTTGTATGGCTTGGTCATCATGATCACAAGATCTGAATCCCATAGAACATGTGTGGGCTGCTGTAGAGTGAAGATTGCCACTCACTACCACCCTCCCTCAGCCTTTCAAGAGCTACAGTCCATTCTGCATGAGATGTGGGAATTATTGCCCAGACTGCTGAACAGCTTTATTCACAGCCTGACTAATTGCTGTTAGGCCTTCATTGCTTCCAGAGGTAACCAACTACCATACTGAGAACAGTGAGGGCATTTTTTTTAATTTTCATCTGTTCACCTGATGCACATTTCCCTTTAATTCAGTTGTGCATGCATTTGTTTTAGTTTTCTAGGACATTCTTTTTTATTCCAGAATAGCACAATATAGCCATAATTTTAACTTTATTCAGTGGTGTAGTTTTTCCTTAGGTTTTTGTGCTTGTTGCTTTAATTTTGATCATTAGTGTATATTTTCTATTAAAGATACAGTGTAACTCTGATTATCCGACCTTTGGTTATCCGACTTTCCATATTATCTGACTTCACATGAGCCCCATGAAAAACAGAGATGTGAGTCAGACTTTTCTGGAATGCAGTATCATGAACTATTTTTACATGTGTGTATGCTTTTTTAAAAAATTAAAGTTTAATTTTGAATTTCTTTTTCTATGTTGTTGCCAGCTAAATTTTATTTACATGCTATTGTTTTATAATACACTTTATAATGAACCAAGTTGTGTAGATATTTGCTCTGTGTTTTTAATGTTATTCATATTATATGATATTTTCAGTTATCCAACCACCCTTCAGTCCAGTTTAGGGTCATGTAATTGGGGTTCTACTGTAGATAGTAGAATCATAGTATAGATAGTAGAATCATAGTATAGATAGTAGAATTATAGTATGAATAGTAGAATCATAGTATAAATAATAGAATCATTGTATAGATAGTAGGTCATGTAATTGGGGTTCTACTGTAGATAGTATTTTCATACATTTTACATGCTTTATAATGACTTTATGCATGCTATTAGGTATTCAAACAAACTTTATGTAATTCTATCAAGGTACTAATTTTTAAATTGCCTTAGATTGCACCTCAGATAACACTTGTGTAATTAAATTATCTCAAATTCACATTTGTATTTTTATTCCTTAGGGTGGTTCACAAAAGAAAGAAGAAAAGCCTCACACAAAATCAACTTACAAGACCAGTGATGCCTACAAGAAAGGAGCTTCCCAATCTAGTCAAAGCAAAGATCCAACTAAAATCAGAGATAGTGATAAAACTCGGAGCAGAAGTAAAGATCCCAAAATGAAAGAAAGAGATAAATCTAAAGACAGGACACGGCATTCTAAGCCAGATGATATAAGAAGTAGAGAAAAATTGGCTGTAAAAGCTGCTAAAGAGAAGCCATTAAAACCAAGTGAACAAGTAGAATTAGAAGAAAAAAGAGATGAAATACAAGGGGAAGATGTAAATAACAAGGAAAATGGTGAAATGGAAATTAATCAAGGTCCTAGTGTACTTCCAGATACTGAGAATGTGTCCTTGACCAATCTGGTAAATGGTGAAACTGAACCAAAGGAACAGGTATGTAGATTTTGAAGTCACCAATAGTATAATTTTTTTTCAATTTTGTATTTGATCAATTTCAGAAATTTATTGCATTATGTAAAAAAATGATTTTTTTTGCATATTTCATACCAGTTATGGCATGAAAATTAAACTAGAAGAACCCATACCTGGCACATATGGGAATCTCGTTTTCAAAGAGAATGAAGTTTTTCAATTAAGACTTCTTAAAAATTTTAATTTGAGCTAGCGGATGATGGACAAAATGCAAATTGTACACTGAAGTGCCATTGAATTAGGGATAGGAGACATTATCCAAATTCAGTACTGCAAGTCCCACATTTGCACACATGCATGGCTGAAACTCTGGTCATATATAGCTATCAACTTTGGGCTTCCCAAGCATTTGTTGTGAGAAGCATAATGGGAAAGGCACAGGATTTAGATGCATTTGACAGAGGGCAGATTGTAGGTGCCCAACAGATGGAACACTCGATCTCCAAAATTATCAACAAACTTGGATTTTCTTGTACAACAGTTTCAAGAGTGTTGCGTTAATATGAAAATTCTGGCAAAAAAACAAGCATCCGTACAAACTGCAAAGGACAACCAGCCTTGAATGATCGTGGGCTTCGCCATCTGACCCGCATCATATTAACCTATAGGGGCCAGATTATATTTATTAAAATTAAATTATCTAAAATCACCTCCCATCTGAGCATGGGTTCCAGCCGGGCAGTCAGTGCACGGACCGTGCAACATTCACTTCATTGTCTCGATTTCAGGAACTGCCAACCTACGAGAGTCCCACTTCTAACGGCATGACACTCTGCTCAACGCCTTGCCTAGGCTAAAGAACATTAAAACTGACCATCGAAAATTGGCAACGGAAAGCCTGGAGTGATGCATCCTGATTTAAACCTCATCATGCCAATGGTAGACCGAGGGTATGACACCAACCCCATGAAGCCATGGATCCTGCATGTCAGGTCAGAACAGTACAAGCTGGTGGTGGCTCAGTGATGGTCTGGGGTGTATTCAATTGGACATCTGTGGGACCTTTGGTACATATACTGATGACTCTCAATGCATCCCAGTACATGGAACTCAGTACGTGGAACCCAGTACGTGGAACCATAAATGGGTGTAAATGGTCATGGCTGACCATTTACACCCATTTATGGCCATCATGCATTTCAATGGAGATGGCATCTACCAGCAAGACAACTGTTCATCTCACAGGTCCAGGTTGGCTACTACATGGTAGCAGGAGCATTCTGCTGATTTTGAAATAATGAATTGACGACCTAGAAGACCAGATTTAAATCCCATCAAAAATATTTGGAATATTGTCAGAGTGTTCAGGCCCGTGCCCCATCAGCAACAACCTTGAGAAAATTGTGGACAGCTCTGGAGTATGCATGGGTTGCCATGCCTGTGGAACATTTACACAAGCTTGTGGAGTCCTTGCCTCATCATGTGGCGGCTGCTATCAGGGCCAGAACGGATCCAACACGTTACTAGGTTGCTATCCCTAATTCATTAGCACTTCAGTGTATTTTATTAGTAATTATACAGCATAAAAAAGTATTTCTTTTATTCCTTAAATTTAAAAAGTTGCATTTCCCACACTCCTCTGAGAAAAGCAGGTAGATTATTGCTGTCAGTAGAATATCTCTTGAAAAGCTACCAATGAAATTTCAAATTTCTGTTACATACAGATCACTTGCAAGTTTATTGACAGTTTTGTTATTTCCATATTTAGTGATATTTAACAATATAAATTAAAATTACCTAAGTATTTGAAAAATCTAAATTATAATATTTCATTAGTACCAATCCAACTAAAAATGAGTTTTCCAATTATCACTTAAAAAAAGGAGTTGTGTTTTCTACAACCCTGGGGGTAATAGGTCAAGTCATTGTAATTTAAAAACAAAACAATATATCTTTAAAATGAACTAGTTCATTTTAATTTTGGAATTTTAAAATTTTCTATAAAACAAATCAATTAGTTTTAAAGTTTGGAAATTTAGCTTTTCCACTATTAGGGGGTTCAGTTAATTGTTGCCAATGGAAACTTCATAACATTCATATTCCACCACCAAAATTTCTAGCTTAACTGCACTGTTTGTAAGATTTGTTTAATATTTCAGAATTTTCAAATTTTTTCACCATCAGAGGGCACAATTATGGTTTTCAGAATATTCTAAAACTGCAAATCATAATATTTCATCAGTTCCATCTAACCCAAAAGCAATTTTTTATTTATCTATAAAAACTAATAATTATTTGCTAAAGCCAGAATGTTGCATTTTTCCACCCACCTTGAGTCTAAGGGGTCAACTAATTGTTCGCAATGGAAACTTCATAACATTCACATTCCACCATCAAATTTTCAAATTTCTAGCTTAAATACATCGTCTGCAATATTGATTTGAAATTTTGGAATTTTTAACTTTTTTCATTGTTGGAGGGCACAATTATGGCCTTAGGGATATTTGGAAAGTGCAAATCGTAATATTTCATCACTACCTAATCAACACAATAGTTTTTTTAATTTATCTGTATAAGCAAAAAATTTCAATTTCTACAGATAGACAGACAACGAAGTGAAACTGTTTTTTTTTTAAATAAAATGCTCATCCTTGAGGATAGGCAGCAAAATATTTAATGCATCCTCCAAATATTCCCTTTATACACTGAAGAGCCAATACATTATGACCAGCAGTTTTTATGCAAATTGAAGCAACTGCAGGTAAACAACAGTGCATGTGAAGGTCATGAAACAGTATAAATAACACCTGATACTGAGCTCTGTTAATCAGTGTTTTTCTTGTTCTTCAGATGGGAAAAGCAGTGGACTTAGGTGAGTTTGACAAAGATCAAACTGTAATGGCCAGACAACTGGGTCAGAGCATTTCCCAGATGGCAAGGCTTGTAGGGTGTTCATGGTCAGCCGTGGTTAGTACCTTTAAAAAGTGGTCTGAGAAGGGGGAAAACCACGAACCGCTGGCAAAGTGTGGGCCAACCACGGCTCATTGATGCTAGAGGTGAGTGAAGACTATCCCGTATGGTATGAGCCAACAGAAGGGATACTGTTACTAGTGCAACTCACCCATAATTTGAATGCTGGTGACTGGAGTAAGTGTCACAACACACAGTACATTGAACCCTGCTGATAATGGGGCTGCGTAGCCTCAGGCTGCTCCAAGTGCTCATAATCAACTCAGTTCACTGTTGAAATCACCAACAATGGGCACACAACTGGACTTTGAATGCTTGAAAACATCAAAACTGGTATTTGAATAGCATCAAAACTGGACCTTGTTGATTTGAAGAAGGTGAATTTTGTTTCCTGTTGCACCATGTGTATGGCCGGGTACATGTGCATTGTTTACCTGTGAAAGTGTTGGCACCAGGATGCACTGTGGGATGAAAACAAGCTGATGGAAGAAGTGTAATGCTTTGGGCAATGTTCTGCTGGTAAACCCTGGGTCCAGTCATTCATGTGCAGGAAACTATGATGTCTACCACCTACCTAAACAACTTGCAGAACAGGTACTCCTTTCATGGCAACATTATACCCCTCTAGTAGTGCATTCTTTCATCAGGATAATGCACCATGCCACACTGCCCGGATTGTTCGAGAATGGTTTGCAGAACATAGGAAGACTTCCAGGTATTGCCCTGGCCTCCTTCCAAATTCCCCACACATCAATCCAATTCAGCATCTGTGATTTGAGTTTGAACAGCATATCGATATGTGACAGCTCAACCATGTAACTTACAAAAGTTAAAGGATCTGCTGGTAATGTGTTGGTACCAGATACCACAAGACACCTTTAGAAATCTTGTATCATCCATGCTTCGCTGGGTAAGATCTTTTTTAGTGGCACGTGGAGGACCAACATCATATTAGGCAGGTGGTCATAATGTTTTGCTCTTTGGTGTATGAGCTTTTATATAACTTCAATAATTTTTTCTGTGTAATGCCAAGTTTTTAATATGATTTATATTTATAGTTTAATTTAAATAAATCTACTCAAAGTTCTTTACTATTCAGTCATTTAAATGTAACAAAGCAAATTAAATTGTATACAAATAATCATAATATAAAAAAGTGCAAATATAATATATGTTCATTATTTGATTTAAAGTTTTTAATTATATTTTCCTCATTAACATCACATGATACAATCAAACTGCTTAAAATGGATTTTAAGGGACAGTCAAAAAACTTAGTTATATATCCATAAATTTGATATAAGAAATATTGATCAAAACATTATGTTGGAAAGGAAATTTATAATGTAATATAACAAATAATGAAGAATAACTGTAAAAATAATAAGACTAGTTAAACACTGATAATAAAGACTAAAGTCTATTTTTTAGTAAGCCATACAACAATGATTTTGATTTTGCTTGAAGCAGTGGACCGATTAGCAGTAAAATTTGAGCACTGGCTCCCACTAACAACTGGAAAAGAGCTTCTTTAACATCTGGGTGTAAAACTGATCTAATCTTTTTACTTGAACAGAATTCCTTGATTTAGCAAGCTCTGCCAACGTTTCTTTATTTTCTAAAATTGCAGATAAAGAACTTGTGGAATTCCATACTCTTTAGCAACATCAACTTTCTTTTGACCTTCCTCACATTTTTATTTATGATTTCACCTGTGACAAATTAAACATTTTTCGTTTTTAAGACATCTTAAATGTAAAACTACATAACAGCTCACTTTCAAACCATTCACTTGGTGGAGAATGAAACACAGAATGCTTTGGTTAGCACAAGTTCCAGAATTCACGAAAAGAAAAGTGAACAGGAAATGTGATTCATTGTTTTCTTACCTTGCCACCTCCATGATGGAAGTAATGATTTTACCCCCTAATTATTCATCAATCCTCCAGGAATGCACCCTGGCTAAATGGCAGTCAGTAGACTGATAAATTTTGTTGTTTAATTGACTGGCTGACCTTAATTTATTCCTTTTTGAGGATTTTTTTCATGTTAATCCAGCATGTTGAGTGTTACACAGAGCTTCATTGACTTCGAAATCTCAACTACCTCATCTGGGTTGATAAACATTTCTTCCCACCTAGAGAAGATGACTGAACGTTTTCTTCTGTTTTAGCAGATAAAAAGAAACCTTCAGAGAGCCTTGAAAAGTGAGTTATTGCAAAAGGATTAACTTTCGAGGTGGGAAAAACTGGGGAATTGGTCGATTTGACTTCTTATGCTCTGACTGAAAGACTCTTAACAATAAAAAGTTTCATTATATCAGTAAAAAACAAAAAAGTATTCATATTAAAAAATTGCATGTAATTTTAAAACACAAATTGAATGGCAATGGGCTTTTCTTCATTATAGCTGTAATTTTATTATTACCGACTTCATAAATGTTTGAATGTGTATCAATATGATGACTTCCTGATCCAGCATTAATTAATTAATGATTCATAGCCAGAATTGGGTCAAAACTATCCATTGCTATGTTATTCAAATTTATTATGATAATTTTGTTCAATGTTTCTTGTGCTATAGAAGTATAGACTAACTTCAGTGAGAACATAACCTAAGCCCCAACTTTAGTGGCAAAAACAGTCTCCACCTTCAGGGGTGAATCTATAATAGTGGTTCTTAGGAGATATTTTCTAGTGGCCTCATTACAATCCATAAGCAATCTGCTGTTATCGCATTACCAGCCATGAGCAGTTTACTGTAACTGCATTACCTGCAACAAGCATTTGTTATGGCCACATTGACTACAATGAGCAATTTCACTGCGACCACATTAAGAAAAAATGAAATTTTAATCTTGTATGCAGACTTGTAAATGTACAGTAAAGGTTTTTTTTTAAGAATACCAAAAGCTTCTATACAGGGTGTCCCTGAATTCATGGCCCAAACGTGAGGGGATGGTAGTACACACTGAACCCACCAATATTCGTCATAGAATATGCGGCCGCAAATGCAGCCCGGTGCCGGTAGTGGGCGCAGACGAGGTAGCACGGCTTAAAAGTGCTGGATCGGCCAAACCCCAGTATTCTCAGTGTCAACCAGACACAAGATGGAGCAGTTTATGAATGCAGAGAAAGCTGATATGCAACTGATGTAAGGCGTAGCTGAGGGCAATGGTAGAAAGGTGCAAAGACTCTACCGTGAGCAATATCCTATGCGCCGTGTGCCTGATCATAAAATGTTTGCGCGACTGCACCGCCAGCTGTCTGAGGCAGGCACCTTCCACGTCAGTCAACATGATGCCGGATGAGCTTTTTTGAGGACTTTTGAGGATTTGTTGTAATGATCTCCAATAAATGTCACTCTGGAAACTTCTGTGTCTGTCCTTCATTTCCGACTCCTCACTGCGTTTGCTGCCGCATATTCTATGACGAATATTGGTGGGTTTGGTGTATACTACCATCCCCTCACATTTGGGCCATGAATTCAGGGATACCCTGTATACTATACCCTAGACTCAATGGTTTCAGAATAACTAACACTTATTACAAACACTGCAACATAAATACACACGGGTTTCACCTGATGGGCTGCATACAGGGGTGTAGCCATGGAGGGATGGGGGGAATGCTCCCCCCCAAAGTAACTCGGAGTTGGCAAAATTCGAAGTGACTTCTTAAAATCTAGATGAGTTGTGAAAATTTGTAATCTTTTTTTTTTGCAAAATTAAGGGGAGTTGTCAAAATCGAGGCAACTTGGCAAATCTAGAGCAGTTTTGAAAATGGAGAGACGGTAAAATTTAGAGCAGTTGGTAAAATTTGAAGCCACTTACTAAAATACAGGTGGGTTGACAAAATTGGGAAAACTTGACAAAATCTTGGGGATTTGGCAAAATTCGGAGTGACTTGGCAAAATTGTGGGAAGTTGGCAAAATTCAGGTGAGATGTAAAAATTGGGATTTTTTTTCTGTAAAATTATGGCAAGTTGGCAAAATTTGGAGTGACGTGGTAAAATCGAGGCAACTTCACAATATTTAGGAGAATTGGTAAATCTTGGGGGAGCTGGCAAAATTCAGAGTGACTTTTCAAAAATTAGGTGAGATGTAAAAATTTGGATTTTTTTTTTCTGTAAAATTGTGGCAAGATGGCAAAATCAAGGAAACTTGGCAAAATCTATGGCAGTTGACAAAATTCGAATCCACTTGGTAAAATATGGGAGAGTTGTGAAAATTGGGATTGTTTTTGTGAAATTAAGAAGAATTGACAAAATCGAGAAAACTTGGCAAAATTTTGGGGAGTTTGAAAATTTTGAAGTGACTTGGCAAATTCAGGAGCGATGTAAAAATTGGGATTGTTTTGCAAAATTAAGGAGAGGTGGTAAAATCGAGGCAACTTGCCAAAATCCAAGGAAGTTGGCAAAACTGGAAACCACTTGGCAAAATATAGGGTAGTTGGCAAAATTTGAATCCACTTGGTGAAATATAGGCGAGGTGTGATAATTGGGATTGGGTTTGTGAAATTAAGGAGAGTTGACAAAATCGAGAAAACTTGCCAAAATATTGGGGAGTCTGAAAATTTTGAAGTGACTTGACAAATGAGGAGATGTAAAGATTGGATTGTAAAATTAAGGATAGTTGGCCAAATCAAGGGAAAATTCACACTGACTTGCAACAATTCGGACGAGATGTAAATATTGGGATGATTTCTGTGAAATTATGGTTAGTTAGCCAAATTGGAAGTCAAAATGGCTAAATGCAACAGAGTTGTGAAAAAATGCCTCAAACTCCCTCTCGAGCGAAAATCTAGACATTATTTGCTCAGTTGGCAAAATTTGAGTTTGGAGGTGGAAAATTTTTCATTTCTCTCCCCCCCCCCCAACCATAGTCCTTTGCTACGCCCCTGGTTGCATAAGAATATGATTAATTATATATTAATTAACAGCAAATGTGCTAGTTCTGTTAGGAATACCAGGTCATGTAGAGGAGCTGAAATTGTATCGACCATTACCTTGTTAAAAGTGTCTATAACTTAAACTTAAAAAGTGTTGTGCTAAAGTTAAAAAAATTACCTTTAATACTGAAGCTCTGAAAGACCCAGTTATAGCTCAAACTTACCGTGATAGGTTACTTAGTCATTATGACAATCATGGTTTGCTTACTACTGAAGTTTAGGAAGAATGGGATCATTTTAAACAGGCTTTTTTGGAAACTAACAGTACTCTTTTAGGAAAAAAGGAGCAGAGGAGGCAGAATTATTTGAGTGATAAGGCACTTGAGCTTATTTCAGAAAGAAAGAACTGTAGGAATGTCCTTAATCAATACCCTACTAGTCCTAATAGAAAGGATTACAGAGAGCTTAATAAAAGTGTAAAGGATCAGTTAGCTACAGATAAGAATTTTTGGCTTGATGGCTTGGCTGACATAGCCGAGTAAGCAGTTAGACAGCACAACAGCAGAGAACTGTACCAGATAGTTAATGTTTTGTGTGGTAGAAAACGGACAGGCATACAGGGATTGAAGGATTGAAGGTTATACATACAGGGATTATACATACAGGGATTGAAGGTTATAGAAGGTGATGATTCTGTCATAGCTAGGTGGGCTGAGCATTTCAGTGATGTTCTAAACAATGTGGTTAGTTTTACTCCCATTATTATTAATATTTGTAATGTTGTATGGGTATTGTTTGTAATGATGATAGATGCTTTGATGGCTTTAATGTTGGCCCTATAACACAATCTGAAGTTATTTTCGTTGTTTCTAAACATAAACTTCATAAATCCCCAGGGGTAGATGAAATTACTACAGAAATAATTAGAGCTGGGAATATTTTGCTTACCACATGGATTACTGAAATTTTGAATAACTTTTATGATAAAGGCATGGTTCCTAAAGATTTTACCAGAGCTATTATTATCCCTATTTTCAAAAAAGGTGATTGCAGTTCTTGTGATAACTATAGGGGTATTAGCCTACTCTCTGTTCCAGGTAAAGTTCTTTCCGTGATTGTGCTTAATAGAATTAAGAATCTGGTTGACAGTCAATTGCGTGATGAGCAATGTGGATTCAGAAGTGGTAGGAGATGTGTGGATCAGATATTTTCACTTAGGCAGATTCTTGAGAAATGTTCAGAGTTTCAGAAACCTTTGGTTACTAGCTTTGTTGATTTCAAAAATGCTTTCGGCTCTGTTGATCATTATAATTTGTGGTTGATTGTGAGATCATATGGTATACCAAACAAGTTAATTAACATAATGAAAACTCTGTGTAATAACACTGAGTCATGTGTGAGAGTTGGTAAGGCTTGTAGCAATTGGTTTAGCATTACTTCTGGTGTTCGACAAGGGTGCATTTTGTCTCCTTTTCTCTTTAGTTTGGTTTTTGATATGTTATGCGACATTCACTGCAAGGGAAAGATTTTGGCTTTAAATGGGCTGGAGATACGAAAATTTCTGATTTAGATTATGCTAATGATTTAGCCCTTTTGGCAAATGATGTTGATGAGATGAACTCTTTCATTTGAGAGTTGATGAGACTGATAGTAGAGTAGGTTTGGTTATAAACAGAGAGAAAACTAAAGTGATGAAAATTGGTCAGGTAGACTGTGATTCAGTTAATCTGAATGGTTGCAGTCTTGAGCAGGTGTCACAGTTTAATTGTCTTGGGAGCTATGTAACAGATACTGGTGATATGCAGCATGAGATTAGCAAATGAATATGGATTGCTGCCGGGACTTTTAAGAATCTTTGGGTAGTGTGGAGAAATAAGCGTATACACCTAAAGACTAAAATTAGACTGTATAATAGTTTGGTTCTTTCTAGGGTTAGTTATGGTAGTGAAACTTGGACACTTTGTAAACAAGATAACAGGAAACTAGATGCTTACACAGTATCTTGGGCATTAGGTGGTTTAACTTTTTAACTAATGATGAGGTTAGGCAAAAGAGTCAGCAACCTCCTTTAAGCAGCATATTGTGCAGAGAAAGACTGCTGGTTTGTATGGATAATTATAGATTGGCGAATAGGGTTATGTTTCAGATGAATCCAGTGTGCCTAAAACACTAACCCACTAACAGTGTGCCTAAAGGCCGCAGAAAGAGGGGGGAGACCTAGGATGCAGTGGGCAGACAATATCAAACAGGACCTTAGAATTCGTGTGCAGTGGCCTAATGCAGCAGATGTAGCTCAGGACAGATATGCTTGGAGAATTAAACTGCATGGTCTGGTTGGACCTCTGTAGCCCATGGCTGCTTGAGGATTATGATATACACTGCTGGCCATTAAAAGTGCAACACTAGGAAGAACTCATCAGATTGTCCCGAAATATGCAAGATGGGTAGCCCATGGGAGAACACGTAAATGATTCAAAGCACAGCACATATGAACATCATCTGTGACAGTAAAGCCCCCTGGAAGTGGAATAAGAGGGGATTACAAAGAGCCGGTGTAAAACACTGGAATTGTGTTTGCTCACAGTTCTTGCACACTAAAGCATCAAGTATGCGCTGTCGAAGAACATGGCATCCATACGATCAGGTTTCTGACTTTGATCAAGGGAGAATTATGGGATTACAGGAAGACAGATTATCATACCAAGAAATCAGTGCTCGTGTTGGACGGTATGCTGCCACAGTAATGAGAATATGGCATCAGTGATTAAAGGAGGAATGAACTCACCGATGTGAGGAATCTCAATGGCCCTGTCACACAAACAAACAAGAGGACAGACATCTCATGCGCATGGCTTTGAATGATCGTACAGCCACATCAAACATCTTAGCTCAACAGTTATGATGTGTCGCACATCAACCAGTGTCTGCATGTATGGTTTCACATCATCTGCAGCATTGGGGCATCTTTGCTAGGTGGCCATTGCTTTGGCTACCACTAACTCTGCAACACGGCATGTCAACTGTAATAGTGCCAAGAACATCGTGCATGGATGTGTGAATGGCATTGCCTTTTCAGATGAATCCCACTTGAGTATGATGGACGAATCCGTATCTGGTGGTACCGCTGCGACAGGCTCAGTGAGACATGCATGATGCAGCGTCATACAGGTCCAACCTCTGGTGTTATGGGGTGCCATTGGACTCCACTCACACACGCACCTCATAAGCATTACCGGTTCTTTAAACAGCCAGCATTACATCACTGAGGTGTTGGAGCCTGTGGTCATACCTTATCTTCAAGGGCTCTCTGGTGCCATTTACCAACAGGACAATGCCCAGCCACATGTGGCATGCATTGTCCAACAATTCCTGGATAGCCAGCATGTGACACTTCTGCCCTGGTCCCTAAATGAACGTGTCTGGTCCATGATCTCACAATGATTAGCACACCTGACACCAGCAGCTGCTACAACAGATAAACTTTGGCTACATATTGAAACTGCAGGGACTGAGATTCTCCAAACACACATCCGACGTTTCATCCTCTCAATGCTGGACTGTGTAGCAGCGGTTATTGCTGCTGATTGTGGCTACACAAGATACTGATTTCTTTGAATTTCACAAGTCTAACCGAGTTGTATTTGTAATCATTTGATCCTTGTAACATAAGCTATGTATTCACTAAATATGGCTTTGATATCTCTTGTCTTTCCTGGTGTTGCACTTTTAATGGCCAGCAATGTATTTGCTTAATATTCTATAATTGATTTGAGGAATAGATAATATTTGTTAAAAAAATTTCACATTAAAATTAAAAAAAACACTTGGTTTTTGAAATTTTAAGGTTGGCAATATATATAGTTCTCTAGTTTGTTTAACATATTCTCTACCACCTTGATATCCATACTGAAGAATACTAGAATGAGAAGCAGCCTCACACACAGATAATGTAAACTTCAATCTGGGTGCTACTGGGGTGAGGTGGAAAAACAGCTAGCACCAATTGGTTTACACTGAAAGGATTGCCAATACTTGATGACACATGTGTCATGCAGGACATAGAGCATGAGTAGCATGATGCACATGTATATCAAACAACAGCAAACATATTAAATAGGAGATACATTGATATAATTTTCTTATGTTCTAGCTGCATTATCTTTCCTAAGTAATTGTTGTTCCTTAGTTGGAAGTTATTCCTTGTATAAAAACTATAAATGTTATTATTAACTTAGTATGATTTATAGTGAGAAAAATGCCTCATTCCTTAAATTGCACATGTAAGTTTTTTTCCCTTTGGCTGATCAGCAATTCAATAATTAAGCCTTGGTATTTAACTAGTGAAAAATTATAATATTTATGGATTCTCAAATATAATTTCCATGTATGGGAGTACCAAATGCAATCTTTTATACTACCTTCTTCCTAGGTACTTTCCAATTTTTAGATTTCCCCTTATGTTGTTCTTTTTTTGCACTAAGCACTGATTTAAGACTTGTGATGAATTTTGAATATCTGTAGCTTTTCCCAAAGAATTTTACTAAAGTGTATTTTGCCATCAGTATGTTGTAGCATCACCAAGAATTTGCTATGAATACACTTGTTGAGGATTTGCCATAGTAATTTATAGTTGAACTTGGAAATTTATGGCATTGTTTTGCCTTTTTGCTATCATTTTGTCAATTGCTTGCAAAGTTTGTTATGGATCCCATAATATTAATAACTTTTGATACATTAATTTGTGTTTTGAAAAGCAGAAATCTATGGTTTTTAAATTCACTTTTTTGTAGACTTAAAATATCAAACAATAGATAAATAGAATGCAAATATGAATATAATTTATATATCTCTTTCATATGGGATTTCCATTTTTTTCCCATACTGCTTTATGCACTACATTTTTTTTTAATGGCAGTTTTTTTTAATTAATTGCTGGGTCTAAATGTTTTATTTGCAAATTAGTTTTTACAGTAGCTATTTTTGTGTATTTTTGCATCTGTGAAACTTTTATTTCAACTTATAAAAATGTCACACATTGTTACCAGATGGGTATAATTTAAATTTAATAAAAATATGCCAATTTTTTTAACATTTTTTGTAAATATATTTAGTATATTTATATCTTCAATGTTTGTTAACTGAATTTTCTTCTAGTTTTCATTCCAAAATATTAAAATTGTGTTGTATTGGTATATATTGCATGTAATAAGATTAAAATTAAATAACTTATTTTGTGTAGAACATTGAAGCTAATGAAGAAGTTGTTGCTATTCAAACAGTAGAAAAACGGAATGAAGAAAATGAAAAGGTAAATATTTATTGTTTTTTATTGTTTACATTAATAAAAAATTTTTTTTCTAATCTGGATATAGTTGTAACATATACACTGATGCTGAAAAGTTAAGCAACAAATACATTGCAATAAATTTAATTATACACAATTTATGGCTGTTTTACAATTAAAAGTATTCTTCAGGTGGCCTATCTCAGCCCATTATTAAATACAGGTAAATTGCCTTGAAGCGTAATTTCCTTATTACCTAAACTGTGATGGAATCCAGATTGCACCGCAGCTTGTAAGGCTCAGAACAAGGCTTGGGGGGTGTTTCAGAGATATCTGACGACCCCCAACCTTGAAACATTCAAACGTGACAGGGCAAAAGCTCGTTTCGTCCTGCGCCAGAGCCAGAAGGAATCTTGGATCAAATATATGTCTTCTATCACTCGCACAACCAGTTCTAAGATCGTGTGGGATAAAGTCCGGAAGATGGGTGGGAACTACATTTCCCATTCGTTATCGATCATGGAGCACAATGGACAGGCAATTGCTGATCCCAAAGCAATTGCCGACACTCTGGGGGAGTCATTCTCCTCCATCTCTTCTTCTTCCTCTTACTCCCCCGAGTTTCTGGCCCAGAAGGGCAGGGCAGAACACTCCCCATTGTCTTTCCACTCGAATGGCCTGGAGCCTTACAACAGGCCATTCACAGCGGAGGAGCTTCGACTTGCTCTGCACTCCTCTCGTGCATCTGCTGTCGGGCCGGACAATGTCCATTGTGCCATGCTGCAACATCTCTCACCATCGAGTAAGGATCGACTGCTCCGACTCTTCAATCGCATATTTCTCGAGGAGCAGTTTCCCGACTCCTGGCGGCAGGCCATCATCTTGGCCTTCACGAAGCCAGGAAAGGATTCCAAGATTCTTTCGAATTATCGTCCCATTGCGTTGACGAATGAATTGAAAAGAATGGTTGCCAGACTCATCTGGTATTTAGAACACCACAACCTTCTTTCTAACACCCAGTGTGGCTTTCGCAGACAACGGTCAACTCTTGACCATCTGATAAAACCCTCGAATCGGCTATCAGAAATTCATTTTTATGTAGAGAGCACTTGGTGTTGATTTTCTTTGACATTGAAAAAGCGTACGACATGGCTTGGAGATTCAGCGTTCTTTGTGACCTCCATAGCTTTGGCTTGAGAGGTCGCATACCGATCTTTTACTACTTCTTTCATACCGATACTTTTTACTCTTCTTTGTCTTCATCTCCAACTTCTTATCAGCACATTCTTTTTGTGTCCGGGTCAGCCACACACTATCACGGTCATACCCTCAAGAACGGGGTGCCACGAGGCTGCATTCTGAGTGTTACGTTTTTTGCTGTCAAGATTAATTCTATTACTAGATAACTTCGTCCATCAGTAGGCAATGCCCTCTATGTTGATGACTTTAGCCACGTCATCTCAGGTCCAAGTGCACGCGGGCATTGAACATCATCAAGGTCCTCTCCTCCCTTTCTCGAGAGGCGGACCAATGTTCTTTGCTCCACCTGTACCGTGCACTTTCCAATCGAAACTGGACTATGGATCACAGGTATACGACTCCGCCCGGGATTCGGTGGTGAAAGTGCTGTCCCTACAATATGCATCTAAATTGTGATCCCTGCCTGACCATCCCACTTGGGACTGCGTTTTCAGTCCAAAGTGGGCAAGCGTAATCTTCACCTGGATCCCAAGCTGCAGCTCGGGGGTAACATCATTCCAGTTGTGGCGGAGACCAAGTTTCTTGGTCTCATATTCGATCGAGAATTGACCTTTTTACCTCACATACGTCATCTCAGGTCCAAGTGCACGCGGGCATTGAACATCATCAAGGTCCTCTCCTCCCTTTCTTGGGGGGACGGACCGATGTTCTTTGCTCCGCCTCTACCGTGCAGTTGTCCGATTGAAACTGGACTATGGATCCCAGGTGTACAACTCCGCCCGGGATTCAGTGGTGAAGGTGCTGGGCCCCCTCCATCACCAGGCTCTCCGTGTTTGCACGGGAGCCTTCGCACTTCACCGGTCCAGAGTCTTTACGTTGAGACCGATGAACAATCTTTATCTCTTCGCCGTCAGCAGTTGTCCCTACAATATGCATCTAAATTGCGATCCCTGCCTGGCCATCCCACTTGGGACTGCGTTTTCAGTCTGAAGTGGGAAATGCTTTACACAAATCGGCCGACTGCCATTCATCCTTTTGGTTTGCGTGTCCGAGACTACCTCAGAGACATTAACATCAGTCTCGATAGCATCGCACAGTCGACAGCTCAGCCACTTCCACCATGGCTCGCTGTTTCCCCTTCCTGCGATTTTTCCTTGTGCAGGACGGGGAAGGCCTTTACACCCGACTGTGTGCACCAGCAACTCTTTGCCAGCCATCAATGAGTCACCGGACTTCTTGCCTGTCTTCACAGATGGCTTGAAGTCCGGCACATCAGTGGGATTGGCCATGGTCTGCTGTGATGTAATCATTGCAGACCAGATCCCACTGCAGTGTTCCATCTTCACTGCAGAGTTGCACGCTATTAGCCTCGCCTTGGACCACGTGGTGACTAAGCATCATCGTCGGTGTGTGCTTTACACCGACTTGCTTAGCTCGCTACAGGCTTTGATCTCGGTGAGGCATCAGCCTCACCGAGATCAAAGTCTTAGTCTTAGTCACCCAGATCTTAGTAAGAACTGGGTGAGGCATCAGCCTCACCCAGTTCTTACTAAGATCCGCCAGCAACTACATCGTCTGGCAGCCACCACCATCCATTTCTGTTGGGTGCCCGGTCATGTCGGGATTAGGGGCAATGACTTGGCAGACGCTGCTGCCAAGTCAGCCACGCCCCTGTCCGACTCTCCATTGCCGGTTCCCTATCTGGATTTCCGGCAGCGTTTTACCATCGAGCTCCGGGCACAGTGGCAGAGATCTTGGTCAGAACAGATTACGAACAAGCTCTTTGAGATCAAACCTATCATCAAACCATGGCAGTCTTGTTATCGCAGGAATCGCAAGGAGGAAGTTGTACTTGCTCGGCTCCGCTTAGGTCATTCGTTTCTTCTACGGGCAGATGACGTACCTAAGTGTGAGTTTTGTGACACCATTTTAAATATCAAACATATTTTAATTCATTGCCCATGTTTTAATCTAGAATGCCGTTTGTTTTTTACATTTCATGATTTTACATCCGAGCCCCTTACACTCAGACATTTGTTATCAGATCATTGTTGTTTTAACGCTGTCTTTCAATTTTTTGCAATTTACAGGTTATTTTACTCATCTATAGCCATTGTATATACTGTATATATATAACTATTTGTTGTTTTACACAAATTTTTATTCTTGTTTTTTTCTTGTTTATATATATATATTTTGTTGATTCTGTCTTTCCTTGTTTTACACTTGTTGCTCTTTTTGTATTGTATTTTATCACATTTTGATGTTGCTTTTAACTCTGGTTGTAGGTTTACACGAATTTTATTTCTTATTTACTATTTGTCTTTGTCTGGCGCATTATGGCCTCAGTTGCCGATGCGCCAATAAACCTCAAACAACCGAACCAGTCCAAAGTGGGAAATGCTTTACACAAATCGGCCGACTGCCATTCGTCCTTTTGGCTTGGAGGTCCGAGGTTACCTAAGAGACATCAACACCAGTCTCAATAGCGTTGCACAGTCAACAGCCGAGCCACTTCCACCGTGTCTCGCTGTCTCCCCTTCCTGTTACTTTTCCCTGTGCAGGACGGGGAAGGCCTTTACACCTGGCTGTGTATACCAGCAACTCTTTGCCAGCCATCGTGCTGAGTACCCAGACTTCTTGCCTTCTTTACAGATGGCTCGAAGTCCGACACATCAGTGGGATCAACCATGGTCTGCTGTGATGTAATCATTGCACACCAAATCCCACTGCAGTGTTCCATCTTCACTGCAGAGTTGCACGCTATCAGTCTCGCCTTGGACCATGTGGCGACTAAGCATCATTGTTGGTGTGTGCTTTACATCTATTTGCTTAGCTCGCTACAGGCTTTGATCCCAGTGAGGCATCAGCCTCACCCAGTTCTTTCTAAGATCCGCCAGCAGTTCCACTGTCTGGCAGCCACAACAACCATCCATTTCTGTTGGGTGGCCCAGTCATGTCGGTATCAGGGGCAATGACTTGGCAGATGCTGCTGCCAAGTCAGCCACAACTCTGTCTGGCTCTCCATTGCCAGTTCCATATCTGGATTTCCGGCAGCATTTTACTATCAAGCTCCAGGCACAATGGCAGTTGATCTGTTCTGACCAGGATACTTGGTCAGAACAGATTACAAACAAGCTCTTTTAGATCAAACCTGTCATCAAACCATGACAGTCTTGTTACCGCAGGACTGCCATGGTTTTGTGACACCTTTTAACTATAAAACATTTTAATTGAAGGTCAATGTTTTAACTTTGAATGACGTATGTTTTTTTAACTTTCGTAATTTTATGTCCAAGCCCCTTACACTTGGACATCTTTTATCAGACCATTGTATTTTAACAGCAGTTTTTAACTTTTTGCAATATTGTGGCTATTTTAATCGACTTTGATTTTACCTTGTATTTTCTTATGTCTGACCCAGGCCTTACATCTGGGTTGTTCATTTTATTATACAACTTGTTGATTTTCTTGTTATATTTACATCTTATTTTCATTGTTTATCTGTTATATATACATAGTGTTGATGTTGTCTTTTAACTTTTACAGCATTTGATTTTAACTTTGATTAAGGGGGTACTCGTCTTTTAGCTTCTTTATATCTCGTTTGGTACATTATAGCTTAAGTAGCTCATGCGCCATAAAACCCCAATCAACCAACCAACCTTATTAACTTAAATTACTCCTATACATTATATAATTATCTTTACCCTATAAAGGCAGCCAAGTATAAAATAGAGCAATTTAGCAGTCCTTGAGCTTATAACTGGCTGGTACAGATGACAGCTGTTAACTGAGGATGTAAGTCCCATTATTCACTCTTCCATTGTTTCCTTTGTAAACAACGTTCATGTCACCACAGCTGCAGTTACCAGTCCTAGTTTAAAGATTGTCTATATCATTGATTATCTGATGACTTTGGAAAATCACCGGTATCGGCAATCAATAACTTTGGGAAATCAACACTGTTGGCAATCAATGATGGAAAATCAATGATATTGGCAATCTTCAGTGAAACTAGGACTGATAACTGCATCTGTGGTGATGTGAACATCATCATCACCATTAACAGTAGAAACACCGGAAGAGTGAATAATGGGGTTTACATCCCCAGTTAACAGATATTGTCTGCTCCAGCCAGTTACAGGCTCAAAGACTGGTAATTGCTCTATTTATATTTGGCTGCCTCTATTGAGTAAAAGTAATTGTACAATGTATAGGAGTAATATAAGAGTAATAAGGAAATTGCACTTCGAGGCAATTTACCTATTTTTAGTAATGAGCTGAGATAGCCCACCTCAAGAGTACTTTTAATTGTAAAACAGCCAGAAATTCTGTGTAGTTAAATTTATAGAATTAGAGCTGTGATTGTAAATATTTTAAAACAAATTACAAACAAGTCATTCATAGGATTTCAATGAAACATAAATATAAAGTCCATGATCCATATATCCTACTAATAACCTGAAAAACAAATTAATTCCAGTCAATATTTAATGAGATATTCAAATTAGGAAATCATTACCTCAAAATGGAATGCAAATGTTTAGAGATAAAATGCCTTTAATATAGTGTGTGATTGCTTCGGGCAATAATACAGACTGGACTATGATTCGTCGTGTGCAAATCAGGGTGTCAATGAGGGTTTGAGGGAGTAATTGTCATTCAGGCGTAAGTGCAGATCAAAGTTCCTACAGGGTCCTGGGATGTGGATTGTGACCAGTAATGCATCTTCCTAGAGCATCGCAAATGTGTCCTATTGGATTTAGGTCAGGTGATCGGGTTGGGTTGTTTTACCTCTGAGCGGCACTTTTTTGCACACCATGGGCTAAATGGCCAGGTCACAAGGACCCTGAAGGCTCAGAGAAGGTTGGGGGAGGGGACCCACTGGAACAGCTGTTGGGAGACAGATGGTAGCCTCCCGTCAAGGCCATCCAGCGTGTTCTTGAAGGTGCACAGGGTATGACTCTCCTGCACACGGGGCCACAGCTTAACATCCCATCCGACGGACAGCGGCCTTTCCAAGCCCATCGGTGTCTCCTACTGACTGTGGGCAGGGCGGGGAATTTTGCAGAGATAAATCTCAATGCTGACCCAGCTGGGACTCGAACCTGGGAACTGCAGATTACGAGCCTGGCATGCTACCCTCCCCCGCAGGTGATCAGGAAGGTCACATCCTATGCTACAGGCATTCAATTATCACATAAGCTCACTTGACAAAAACTTAGTCACCCCTGGCTGAATGTGACCGAAGAGCAGTTAAAATCTTGTCTGGCATGGATGCCACCAGTGTGCAGATGTAGTGCACATCAATATTCATCCACTCTTCCAGCAACAAATGCCACAGTTTGGTCAGATTGGCCATATGGCTGGGATGGCACACTCATTGCCCCAAATAGTCCCACAAGTTTTCTGTGGGATTCAAATCCAGGGATTTGGTGGGCCATTCGAGATGTTCAAAGACTTCAGAATGTTCGTCATGCCAATCCGACACACTTCAAGCCTTGTGCATGTGACAATTGTCATCTTGGAAGACTGGGGTATCCTTCTGGTGTTCACTGTGGAGATGCTGCTCAAAAGGCAACGTGGTCGTCCAGTTGTTCCATACAGCCCTTCTGGTTCAAGTGTGACATCACTGCAACAAAAGGACCATTTTGTCATACTTGAAACACCCCCAGAACATCACAGAGCCTCCTTCTGTTTGAACATAACCTTGCATGCAGTTCGCATGGAAGGCTTCATGCGGCTTATGATGTACCTGTCGCCTTGCATCATTTGAGTACAAGCAGAAATGTGACTCATCCGCCCAGATCACACACTTCCAAGAGTCGACAGTCCAGTCTTTATGGTGTCCAGTCTCTGCAGAAGGTTGCATGGCTACAGTGGGCACAAGCCCACTATAGCCGTGCAGCCTTGTACAGAGCTGTTAACATGAGTCTCTTCCACGGTACTCTGCTCCAGATATCCATGGCATGCAGTTCCCTTTGGAGTGTTCATTCGGAAACAGCTTATTGTAGGCCTGCATTGACTGACTATAGCAATTCCTGCCTCGTTGCAAAGTGGTTTGCCCTAACAGTGCATGACATACTGCGGCTGTCCCTATTTGAGCACAGTCTTTCTGCTGCAGTTCTGGTGACAATTAGTGGTGGACTGCAATGTACACCACTGCTGGAAAACACTTTGGACAGTACATTTCAACACACCTGCAAAGGCATCAATTTCTTGTGCAATATGCCCTTTGGCTCAGCCAAACACAATAACACCTTTTTGTCACTCATTCACATCTTTGGCGCGACCCATGTTTCATAGAGCGACTAACACACATGGCACCAACCACTTGTCACTGTATGAACCCCGTAGCGCACGGCACAGCTATTTGTAGGACGCGTTTATTACTGGTGCACCCTCTGTTGCTGTCGAATGGATGTAACCCTCTTATGGTGGAAGATGACTAATTTTTTGTCCGGTGAGCTTATGTCCATAAGGTTTAGGGTTTCACTCTCAAGGTATTGGTCCACCAAGCGATCTCAGTAAGGATGAGCATTAGCATCCATTAACATAGAATCAGGACCCATTGTTGTAAGAAGTATATAAACATAAGGTTGAAGGATCTCATTGCAGTACCTTACAGCTGTTACAGTCCCACCTGGGAAGATGTGAAGGTCTGTGAATCCATTGAGAATGATGCCTGCCCATACCAACATACCACTAGCTCAAAAACTGTCTCTTTCCCAGATATTAATGTGATGATATCTGGTTCCAAGCTGTCTCCAGACCAATAATCATTGGTAATTGGCTTGCAGAGTAAATATCAGGATTCATCAGTGAACAAAATGTTTCTCCATTGAGTCCAGCTGTGATGTTGATGAGAACTATTCAAACTTACTCTGCACCTGCCGGACCTCAAAGAGACACTCACAATTGGTCGTTTTGCATAAAGATGGCCTGCATGAGGCCTTCTAGACACAGTTTGCCAGGATACAGCCTGTCCCATAGATGCTGTGAGGTCGAAGGTGAGCTGGCATGCTGTATGATTTCTATGCTACCTTGCATTTGAGAGCAGGTAATGGTCATCCCTAGTCGATATGGCCCTCAAACGTCCAGGAACAAGTCTTCTAGCGATGATTTGGCTTGTTTGAAATTGATTCCAAAGGTGGCTTACATCAATATAATTTGATTTAGCCATCTGGCTACCTCAGACTGACATTGTCTGTTCTTGAGCCTCCTGATTGCTTGCATCCTAATTTTTTCTCTCAAAAGATTTCTTCCATCCATTATCTAACAATTGGCTATCTCTGATGTCGTACATCAAGACTCTTAACCTAACTGACACTTGTATACAAATGAGTTGCTTTTTATACTGACCTGTTTCACATGCGTGATTGTGTTTAATGCAAATTTCATGAGCAGATTTGAACTCTGCGTCATTTTTTATATAAAAAATTGGTCATTTGTTGTCTATTAGTACACAAGATATTTGTTGCTTAAATTTTGAATACCAGTGTACACTGAAGTGCCATTGAATTAGGGATAGCAACCTAGTAACGTGTTGCACCCCTGTCCCTGATAATGGCTGCCACACGACAAGGCATAAATGTTCCACAGGCATAGCGATCCATGCATCTTCCAGAGCTGTTCACAATTCTCTCAAGGTTGTTGCTGATGGGACATGGGCCCAAACACTGCTCAACAGTATCCCAAAGATTTTCGATGGGATTTAAATCTGGGCTTCTAGGTGGCCAATTCATTATTTCAAAGTCAGCAGAATGCTCCTGCAACCATACAGTAGCCAACCTAGACCTGTGAGATGAACAGTTGTCTTGCTGGTAGACACCATCTCCACTGGGATGCATGATGCCCATAAATGTGTGTAAATGGTCAGCCATGAATTCTACATACCGAGATGCATTGAGTGTCGTGCTGTTAGAAGTGGGACTCTTGTAGGTCAGCGGTTCCTAAAGCCAAGACAATGAAATGAGGGTTGCATGGTCCATGCCCTGACTGCCCAGCTGGAACCTGCGTTCGGGAGGTGATTTCAAATAATGTTTGACCCCTTTCGGTCCATATGATGTGGGTTAGATGGCGAAGCCCATGATCATTCAAGGCTAGTTGTCCTTTGCAGTTTGTCTGGGTGCTTGTTTTTTTGCCAGAATTTTCATATTTCCACAACATTCTTCAAAATGTTGTACAAGAAAATCCAAGTTTGTTGACAATTTTGGAGATAGAGTGTCCCATCTGTCTGGCACCTACGATCTGCCCTCTGTCAATCTAAATCCCACGCCTTTCCCATTATGCTTCTCACAATGAATGCTTGGGAAGCCAAAGTTGGCAGCTATATATGACCAGAGTTTCAGCCATGCATGCATGCAAATGCGGACTTGCAGTACTGAATTTGGATAATGTTTTCTGTCCCTAATTCAATGGCACTTCAGTATATTATTTACATACGTTTATAATATATGTGCAGAAATTGACTTTTAGTGCTAAATTCACATAACTGTTCAACATACATTTATTCATATTGCATACATATTCATACTGAATGTGTTATTAGCTGATCTTTGTTTTTAACCCTTCCAGGGTACACGTAATAATATGTGTGGCAATCCCGGTGTACCTTTATTCGAGATAGCATACCACCTTGAGGGAGTTGCCACTAAACCACAATCCACTAGCCAGGTACTTTCTATCTCTGATCTTGCCTTCTTAGATCTTACCTGCTGTGGGAGAAGACCTGTAGAAGAGAGAAACAACTGTTTAACAGCCTGTCTGAAGATATAATCATTGAGGTGCAGTGAGTGGGATATTTTAGAATTTAGAAACTTGCTTGCCTAGGAATATACCAAATCACTCACTGATTTTTGTCCGAAATATATAGCCAAAATATGTCAGATGGTATCTTTAGAATTTAGAAGCCAAACTTTTGAAGTAGTCCTATCTTTTTGGGTCCTCCGCAGCAGAGACTCCCGGCATCCCTGTCGATGAGCCATGCCTAATTGGTTCCCCAAGCCTTTCAGCATGACCCTCAACTTCATCCTCTCCATCGAGCCGGGCAACCACAGCCCGCTCACCATCTCGGCCATGACAATGCTGAGGCTGCGACAGAGCACACTTGACCAGAGCCTCCCAAACCAGTCAGCAGCCCTCCAGCAACCCCGACAAAGCTGTTAGCCTACCAGGGCTCACGCGACCACAGCGCCCAGACTCCACTTCAGTCTGAAAAACTAATTTACATCCAGAGGTCTAGCTATTTTTTCACTCTGATCAGGCAGAAAAAAAAAATAACTTTAGAACTTTTTTTGCCAAATAACTATTGAAAGGAATTATGGCATGTTATATACCAAATTAATCAGCATTTAATTCTGATTTTCTGAAAATAAAATATTTATCAAAAAAGACAACTAGTTTTATTTTAATGACTTTTTCAGAGTCCCATTGTAAAAAAATGCATCTTGCGACACAAATAAAAATTTATTTTAAAAAAATTAATAGGCAAAAATGATTACAATACACATGAATAGAATGGCTATATTTCTGAATAACAAAAAAAAATTGATTTTCTTGTTTCAAGTAAATTTTTCTCCCTTTTTCTAATTTTTTTCTCACTACGATACTTTGAGAAAAGTCCAGGCTTTTAGCAATTGGGCTGAGTCAGATAAACAAGTCAACTTTAGAATTTTTTTTTTAAATAACCAATCAGCAGAAATAGGTCATGTTATATACCAAATTAAACAGAATTTAATTACAAATTTTATGAAAATAAAATTTTTAAACAAATTTATAAACATATTAAAGTCATTTATACATTGATATAGTGAAAAAAATAGATCTGATTATGCAATTAAGGCCTAATGTTGGCGATTTTTGGTGAGTGCAGGGAGGTTTTGGGCACCATGGGTTAAAAACAAATGTCTATATCATCAGAGTGGCACAGCCAATATATTGAGAGTGGAGGAGGGCATATTTATTTTAATAAGCATTTTTCAATATAATATGGTGGAAAAAAAAGATCATACTATACAATTAAGACTTCATTTTGGAAAATCTGATGAATAAAAATAGTTCAACTATATATTCATTGAAAGGAAATTTCCTCCCAAAAAATATAGTATTCAACCTGAAATGTGATTTTTATTTCTTTTAATGATTCTTTTCAGTATCGTATATTTTAAACACGGCCAGTGTTATATAAACTGGTTTGGAATTCTCACATTCACAGGATTTTCTGAACTGGTTATAAAATAAAAAAAACTTTCTTGGCTGCTTTTTTTACTAAACATTATAAATTTTTTCTTTGTGTGTTGAAGTTTGGTGATCTTGACTAAGTGCAGAATGGTTTGTGCACCAAAGCCAAAAAAAAAAAGCATTGTATCGTGTGTGTGGCACAGCCAAGATACTGAGGGGCTGCTTTTAAAAATCATTCAGTATGAACATAAAAACTCATTTTTCTAAGGAAGGGGGGTGGGTGGTGGTGAAACATTCGTAGTGAGCTTAGTAGTGGAGGGGGGGGGGGTAAATCCTTCCTGAAATTTTCGAGCAAAGGAAGTCCATTTTGCATCTGTATCCAAGATCTCATTCATTTTCAGAAAATGGTACAAGTTCAGTTTTTTTTTTACTAAAAACCCAAGAAATAAAGAAAAATTTCATACAACCTAATGGAACTATGATAGAATTCACAACCACTTATAAGCCAGCCATCTGATGCAGCATAACCTCAGAAAGATCGATAAATCAGCCAACTAAAAGATCACTAATTTATGGAAATATATCTGCAGAAGTGAATTTGCTTCCATGTCTAAGACCTCATTAATTTCCAGAAAATGATACCAGATCAAAAAAAAAATTATTGGAAAAAGTAATAAATGAAAAAGAAAAAAATAAGATATAACCTAATGCGATGTTAAATAAAATATCTGCAGCAACAAGTTGTAAGCAAACCATTCAATATAGCATAAGTGTGAAAAATCAATGATTATCGATCAGCTGAAAGATCGATAGTTTACTGAAATGAAAACTAAGGTTTAAATATAGAAAAGCAAATACTAACTCTTCAAAGGGTATCCAATGTACTGTAAATAATCTATTATGGAGCTACTTATACTGAATGGAGCTAGCATGTGTGAGCCACCTGCCTCCTTGAGCCGTGAGCCATAACATAATTAATTGCAGCTGCACCCAGTCTTAGACCCTAAGAAGGATGTTTTCACATTCAGTTTCGATTTTAAGAGTAAGAAAGATGCATAGAATACTGGGGAAAATGATAAAAAATAATTCTGGGACTACTGAAATAGGCCTGTGGTAGAAAAGAATGTAAAACAGAAAAAAAAATGGTGGTATGTATTTTGTAATTACTTCCAATATCTGCCTTTTTGAAAAATGTCAGTTTTTTTGTTAATTTTTAGCAGATTTTCAAAAATTTGTTGATAATAGTTCAAATCAAACTTGTGAGCTTAAATCAGAAGATTGCTTCAGCAAAGAGGTACTTTAACAAGCAAATCGACAATACCATTTAGTACTTCTAAGAAATGGCAATCACTGCATTTTAAAAAAATTGAAGTTTCATGTGTTGTATGTCTATTGACGTCCTTGATCTCTCATTTCGGATTCTATCAACGTCTATATTTGATGGTGACCTGGGAAGGGTTAAATGCAAATAGTTTTCTTGATTCTAATGATCTTCTGTTACATATAAAAAAGAATTGTCTCTAATGTTGCAGGACTATTGAAGTATTTTGGTTAACAGTGTATAGTCTAGGCTTTAATTCTTAATTTTGTCAACTACTGGCATTCAGTTATGCGTTTAGTGATGATTTGAATTCAACTATTGTCTTCAGCTAATTTTTCAGTTATACCCTGTATTTGAAAGTTATACAGCAATTTGATCTAGTTGTGGTTATCAGCAATGGTTCACAGATTATGTGTGAGTTTAGCTGTGTAGTCCAGTTCTTAACACTTTATACAGATGTAGAGACATATGTAGATATCTCTTTCTTAATATTATGTAAATTTATCATTATTCTTTAAAATTATCTTTTGTTTTTTTTTTCTCTTTTATGATAAAGTTTGTTTCGAGATTATTGTTTTTATGCTTGTTTCATTCTTGTTTATGTTTTTTCCTCCACAAATTCAAAGTAATTAAGATATAGGAAAGTGTTTCTTGGAAAATATTAAAAGGAATGCTAAATAATATCTGAAATTTTACTATGGATACTAAGGGGTGGAGTTGGAGTACTAACTTGGCTCAGTTGGTAGCATTCCAGACTTGTAATATGATGTTCTAGTTTTTTTATGTTTCATCATCATCATCATCCTCAAGCAGCCATGGGCTACGGAGGTCCAACCAGACCGTGCAATTTAGTTCTCCAAGCAAGTCTATCCTGAGCTACATCTACTGCATCTGGCCACTGCACACCAATTCTAACAAGGTCCTGTTTGACATTGTCTGCCCACCGCATCCTAGGTCTCCCCTTCTTTCTGAGGCCTTTAGGCACACTGTTCATAACCCTATTCGCCAATCTATAATTATTCATACGGGCAACATGGCCAAACCAACGGAGTCTCTCTCTGCACAATATGCTGCTTAAAGGAGGTTGCAAACTCCTATGCCTAACCTCATCATTAGTTACAAAGTTGAACCACCTAATGCCCAAGATACTGTATAAGCATCTAGAATCAAAAGCATCAAGTTTCCTGTTATCTTGTTTACAAAGTGTCCAAGTTTCACTACCATAACTAACCCTAGAAAGAACCAAACTATTATACAGTCTAATTTTAGTCTTTAGGTGTATACGCCTATTTCTCCACACTCTCCATAGGTTCTTAAAAGTCCCGGCAGCAATCCCTATTCGTCTGTTAATCTCATGCCGCACATCACCATTATCTGTTACATAGCTCCCAATTTACTTAAACTGTGACACCTGCTCAAGACTGCAACCATTCAGATTAACTGAATCACAGCCTGTCTGACTTATTTTCATCACTTTAGTTTTCTCTGTTTATCTCTACTACTAGACTCATCAGCAATAATCTAAATCAGAAATTTTCAGATCTCTAGACCATTTAAGTCCAAAATCTTTCCTTTGCAGAAAATTTTGTATAACATAATCAATAACCAAACTTACGAGAAAAGGAGACAAAATGCATCCTTGTTGAACACCAGAAGTAATGCTAAACCAATTGCTATAAGCCTTGCCAACTCTCACACATGACTCGGTGTTACTATAAAGAGCTTTCATTCTGTTAACTAACTTGTCTGGTATTCCGTAAGATCTCACAATCATCTACATATTATGAGGGTCAACAGAGTCAAAAGCCTTTTTGAAATCTACAAAGCTAGTAACCACAGGTTTCTGCAACTCTAAACATTTCTCAAGAATCTGCCTAAGTAAAAAAATCTGATCCACACACCCCACCACTTATGAATACACACTGCTCATCACACAATTGTCTGTCAACCAGATTCTTAATTCTATTAAACACAATCATGTGAAAAACTTTATCTGGAACAGAAAGTAAGCTGAACTCCTATAGTTATCACAAGAACTGCAATCACCTTGTTCTGAAAAATAGGGATAATAATAGCTCTGGTAAAATCCTTAGGAACAATCCTTTATCAAAAAATATATTTAAAGTTTCAGTCAACCATGTGGTAACAGAAACATTCTTAGCTCTAAGCATATCTGTAGTAATTTCATCTATCCCCGTAGTTTAACCCTTAACGTGTCTTAGCTGGGTGTATCGTTTTCACTTTTCTGATTCTGGGAGCCATCAGTCAGTCTACCATTTTGTAGTGCAAGATCGTAATTTTATATTTTTTCAAACAGAAATCGGCATTTTTTTAATTGTTTCTAATCAAATCTTGAAAATAACATTTCAGTCTATGTTAAATTCAGAGTATAACATATATATATTTTTCCTGTTGATTCTGCTTGAAAAAATAATGAAAAAGTTAAAACTAATTTGAGCCTATGTTGATCTATGCACATGTTGAATTCCTGTAATAGCATTAAGTAGCGATGATTTAGTTTATGCCTTTATTCTGCCTTACCATAGTAGATTATCGATTGGTTTTTGATTTACGATGTATTGACCTATTTATAGCTGTAGCAGAGTTGTAATGCTTTCTAAACTTTTAATGTAAGTTATTGATTTTATTACTACCGGAAGTTGCATTATCCCGTAACTTTGCCGAATGCTTTCAGTCAATATTTTGCAGACTTTCGATTTCAAAGACTTGTTTTTTACTCTGGTGTTTCTGGGATTATTTTTTACTGCTTTTCAAATGTATACTGCCATTATAAAGAATAATTTGAAATGATTGAAAATGAAGTTGCTAGTGATCTCTAATGGTCAATATTGGAAGAATCAGGATTATGCGATTAGCCTAAAAGCACCATTTTAAAAGGTAGAACCTATTTTAGTGATAATTTTGATGATATTTTAGCCAAATACACTAATTAACATTAGGATATTGCGATTTTTAACTGGATTTTTTCCCAAAATTTTAAAAATCAACTTTTTAGTAGTAATTATGCAGATTTATATTAAAACAATTCATTCTCAATTTCAGTGCTTGAGTGAAACTTTAATGCTTTAAAATATTTTTATTCACTTTTTTTTCACAGTTCTCTATCTTTTATTAGATGTATTTTTCAGTTCTTATTTAAATTATCTTGTTTTTAAATTGAAATGAATTTTTAGGACACCACTCTTTTTAGGCTTAGAGTTTTACAATTGGCAAAAATCTAAGCATATGCATTATGTGCTATTTGCATAAAATCACTAAAAAATTTAGAAAACACTAAATAAATGAAAGATTTAAGCATTAATGGAAATATTATTGACTTATTTATATTAGAATAACAAAATAATTTATAAAAAAATGCAAAAAATACATTTTTTTTTTCAATTTTTACTGAATTAAAAATGGAAAAAAAGTACAGTAAAATTTTGCAGTATTTTAAAATGTTTAATAACTTTACTATTTTATTTTTTGTAAATTTTTTGACATTTTATTAATCACAATTAAATGCTCTTTCTTTTGGTATATAACATAAGTATTACTTCATTATTTACTTTAGAATAAGGTTCTAAATTTGTGCATTTTATTTTCTGAAAACACTTCAAAATTAACTTGACCACCAGGGTAAAACCAGCTTCAGAACTTTACACTTTAAGGGTTAAGTTTATAAATTGCCAAAATAACTTCAGAGTATGATATAGGGTCAACATTAAAGCTAGTAATTTTTCTATCATTATGTACAATGGGAGTAGAACTAACCAGATTGTTTAGAATATCTCTGAAATTCTCAGCCCAGCCTAGCCATGGGTTTGTCTATCCTTCAATTCCTCTATACCTGTCCGTTTTCTACCACACAAAACATTAACTATCTGGTATAGCTCTCTGCTGTTGTGCTGTCTAAATGCTTCCTCGGCTTTGTCAGCCAAGCCATCAAGCCAAAGCTTCTTATCAGCAGTTAACTGATCCTTCATACAATTAATAAGCTCTCTTTAAAATGCTTTCTAGTAGGATATTGATTAAGGACATTCCTGCAGTTCATTCTTTCTGAAATAAGCTCAAGTGCCTTATCACTCAAATAATTTTTCTTTCTCTGCTCCTTTTTTTTAAATGAGTACTGTTAGTTTTCAAAAAAGCCTGTTTAAACTGGTCCCATTCTTCCTCAACTTCAGTAGTAAACAAACTATGATTCTCATAATGACTAAGTAACCTATCATGGTAAGCTTTAGCTATAACTGGGTCTTTCAGAGCTTCAGAATTAAAGGTAAATTTTTTAACCTTAGCACAACACTTCATAAGTTTAAGTTGCAAGACACTTCTAACAAGGTAATGGTCAGATCCAATTTCAGTCCCACAGAACTAGCCCATTTGCTGTTAATTTATAATCTATCATATTCTTATGCAGCCCATCTAGCAAAACCCATGTGTATTTATGTATGTCATGGTGTTTGTAATAGGTATCAAACCATTAAGTTTACTTACCTGTAGCAGATGTTGCCCATTGCCTTTGCAGCTACCAATACCAAATGAGCCTATTACCCCTCCCCAAAGATCAGAGTCAGTACGAACTTTGGCAATGAAGTTGCCTAGAACAAGGGTAATATCTCCTTTCTTGACAGAATTCAAAATATCCTGAAGTCCGTAAAACCTATCCTTCTCACCCTCATTGTCATCCTCGGTGGGGGCATAACAGGAGATAACATTCAAGTCTTTAATGCTTCTCTGAAATTTAGTTGTAAGAAACCTTTCATTAATACACTCATATCCTAGAAGAGCATCACTAGCTTGTCTGCTGAGGAGAAAATCAATGCCTTGGAGATGCTTCTTATCTTCCCTCCCCAAAAAGAGAAATTTAAGATTATGTTTAAGAATCTGGCCTTTATATGTCCATCTGGTTTCTTGCAAGCCAAGAATATCTAAATTATAATGGTGAAATTCTTTTATGAGGACATCAAGAGAATAATCTCTGTGCAGAGTCATCACATTTCAACTACCTACAGAAAGTAAATGGTTATTGGGATGTTTAAAGAAACTATGGAGAGAGTTTAAAGAAACTATGTTTGACAATATCAAACAGCCCCCTAATCGCAGACATGAGGCAAAGATCCGTTCCTCCACCACTAAAGGCTGAAGCCATCTACACTGGAAGGCTTCCTCCAATGTAGAATTTGATGATGCTTGTAGAAGCAAGAGTTCAGGTGCCTGTGATGACCTCTGCTCAGTATTACCACCAGCTGATAAAACATATCCTGTGAATCTATTCACTTGGGGCTGTCAACCCACAAACAAGCAGAAAACACAACGGAAGATTTTCCCTGCACAGAAGCCTACTAGTGCAGCAAATTCAGGATCCATAATCAAGCTCAGAGCCATTATTCTGTTCAGGTTGATATGTATAGTCAGCACCAGGACCCTGTATGGTTGACCACTCCTCAGCAGGGTAGAAAAAAAAGAAAATCAACCATAGTAGTGCAGATAAGTTGGCCTCACTGATCTGGCAACCCTCCCCTTCTGTTCCCTTCCACAAGAGAATATATCTTTTGAAAAGTACTAACAGCTGGCACCACAAGAAGGTGGGGTTGGACATTAAATGCTAGGCCTGGCCAGTTCTGTGCATCATCACAGGGGATTGGTGCATAGCTCTCCTTCCAGTGACTACCTAGCTACCATTTACAAACACATTTAGAAGAATGCATATGATAAATAATGAGATAAACTCGACGGTTCAATATACACTAATAAATCACCACTTGATGTCAATTCTAATTTTAGAGGAAAAATTGTCTTGAGCTGGGTGGGATAAGAACCCACGACCTCCTGATAACATGTCAGGTGCTCTGAACCACTGAGTTACCGGCCGCCGATCAAGATCTCCTCTAATTAATGCTATGAACATTCCTTTTATGTCACATATATGCGCTATTCAGGCAATTCTAGTCCAAGCGGCTTTCTATTTGCCATATAGATGGAAAGCATATCTTACAAGTATGCTAATGATGATAAATAATGAGATAAACTCGATGGTACAATATCCACTAATAAATCAGCACTCTGATGTCGATTCTAATTTTAGAGGAAAAATTGTCTTGAGCCGGGTGATTTTTCCTCTAAAATTAGAATCAACGTCAAAGTACTGATTTATTAGTGGATATTGAACCATCGAGTTTATCTCATTATTTATCATCATTAGCATACTTGTAAGACATGCTTTCCATCTATATGGCATCCTCAGGCGAATACGATGATAGCTAGGTGGCTGATAGCGATATAGCGGCTACTTAAACTTCACCTAGCTATCATCGTATTCACTTGAGGATGCCACGTGTTATGAGTTCGTGGTGAAACGCATCGCGTAATGAGCCTGGAAGGTTCGTGTTTTTAAGATGTTTTTTAAAAGTTTTAACGTTGTAAAAGCAATAGCTTTTGGCCAATATTAAAATAACGGTCATCAGAACATTAGCTTTCTTCCAGTAAGGAGTGTATCTAAAATCTCTTCAAGCAGGGAAAAGTGCTTTTCACAACAAAAGAACTGTTCATGTAATGCCCTATGAGAATTTACTATTGCCTTGAGGTTACAATGTGCAACAACATGGCTAAAAGCGTCGCTGAATGTAACATCCTACGTAAAAGAAATAGAACTTATACCACCACGAACAACTTACAACTTAAAACATCTTTCTGTGCACCACAAATGAATGAAGTTCAAACTTGTGGATGAGGAAACTAAAGAAAATAGTGTCAGTTTATAACATCTATGCCAGCATTGTAACTGCTAGAAGAACATCTACTATCAGGACTGGTAGCATATATAATTACCAACTACAGCATGACAACGCTGCAAAGTATGCAATTGTACCAGCATAAGTGGTAAATGTTTTTGCTTTATATATGGTTCTAATTGGTCTCTTGAAGGAAGAGTTGATTTTGAATTAATGTATAAAGTTAAGGGTAATTCTAAGGTATTAGTTAAGTAGATCCCATATATGGTAATGGTATGTACAGCACTTTCCTAATTTGAGAATTACTTCCTGGAAGTTTTATGTTTTAACTTTGTGCCACAGCATTATCGTGATTAAATCCTTTATGAAAATTATAATATTTCATTAATACCAGTTGAACTAAATAAAAATAATTTTTCCTATTATCTCTTAAAACAGTCATTACATGAATGAAACCCTCATTCAAATTCTACCATCAATTTCAATTCAATGAAAACCTCATTCAAATCTACCATCAAAATTTCAGATTTCTAGCATAAATACATTGCTTGCAATAATTTTTAAAGTTTGCAATTTTCAATCTTTTCCACCATTAGAAGGCTCAATTTAAACTTTTGTGAGATTCAAAAAGTGCGAATAATATTTCATCAATACTCATCCAATACAAAAAGAATTTTTAATTTATCTATAAAACAAACAATTTTTTTCTTAAAACAAAAAATATATATTTTCCCACTCATCCTGGGGTTAAGGAGTTAATTCATTGTCATCACATTCTGTCATCAAAATTTCAAATTTCTAGCATAAATGCATCATTTTTAATATTCGTTTGTAATTTTGGATTTTTTAAAAAAATTTTCCCCATTTAGGGGTGCAGTTTTGGCTTTTGGAAGATTTAAAAAGTGCAAATCATAATTTATTAATAGCTGGCCAGCACAAAGAGAACTTTCAATATATCTCTAATTAGATCTCAGTTAACAAAAGAGTAGCCATCCCATGGCCGAGTGGTTAGCGCGCTTGGCTACTGATCTAAGGGACCTGGGTTTGAGTCCCGGGTAAGGCATGGGTGTATGTGTCATTTTTCTGCTGAGGTCCTGCCATCCTCTCAGACCTTCTACTGTGGCATATAAACTGACAGGCTCCTGTCAGACCTCTGTGGCAAGCAGCTGCTTGAGGGGGTATTTTTTTTTTAACAAAAGAGTTCAATATGAACAAAAAATCTGAAAAGAAAATGCATTTTTGTAAATAACTTTCGAATTAATTTCTCATTGAAAATATTTTTAATATAACAATTAAATTAGGCACTGCTATCTTTTAAACAAATTTATGCTAAAATTCTAAAAATATACAGGATCTGTGACAGTCTGACAGGAAGAATAAAATGTATAATGATTGGAACTAATTGGTTTAGCTTCTGATAAGCCCAGTTATCTTAGCAGTTTGTAATATATATAAATCACAAAAATAACTGTTGTATATCAGACATTTTTTTTTTATTCTTGGTATTTCCAAATTTCATTATTCTTATTTTTTTTTATTTGCCTGTATCAAATAAATTTGTCATTGAAACTGAGTGCACATCAGGTAGCAAAGGATATGACCATAGCAGCAGGAAAACACATTTGTAATATAGTCCCTTGCTTGATATTTAAATAACAAAAGCAATTAAAAATGATTGGTTTAATAGAATTTATGTTTAATTATTATTACTTTTAGTCAGAAAAGATATCTTACAACAGATAAATTATATTTATATTTTTAGCCTGTAAAGGAACGACCACAAAGACCTCTTTCCAGATCAATTTCAAGACCACCTTCAGCTAAAAGTATACGAACTCAACCAGGTGAGTAATACCTGACCCACTTTTTGTTATTTTTTCATATTATACATGAAAAGTAGAATTGCTTTTTTGTATTACTTTGCTCAATATTATTACATTATGCAATCAACTAGAATTCTTTGTAAGTAAAAACAGTTTGCTTTTTCCCCAAGATAAAATATTTTTTCCACAGAATAAACAACGTTTCTTTGCCCTTAGCTACAGTAAGTTTTAAAAACTGATAAAGAAATTAATCATACATTATGCAAATAAAAGGAATTTATTCATATGCAATATAAAGATAGCAGGTGAATTTTTTTCAGAAACAGTTATCACAAGTAGGTAAAACTATGTCGATGAAAAGAAAAATCAATAACAGATTGGCATAACTTAAAACGCTTCAGAAAAGCTGGTGTTGTGAAAAGCACATTTGTAATGTTAGTGACCTTGATTTCAGGATAAAGAAATATACTTTTCTTCTTCAAAACATTTAAAAGACCAGATTTGCTCTTACAAAAGTGTTTTTACACTATCATCAGGAAATATTCTTAAACATTACTTTTGCCTTCAGCCTTTCTAAATGTAATATCAGTTACATCGTCTGCATTACAGGAATTAATCCTTTTAAATTTTCAATATGATCAGTTAGTGAGGACAAACTTCTATAGATCAAAAGAAGTTATGCTGGGAATAAATGAAGAAATTTTGATTAGGCTAAGTCACTTTTTTTTAAGTAAATCTGAAGTACCAAGAGTAAAACTATTGTAGCATTCTTTTACTGATATATTGTGATAGAGAGGAAGTTCTCAGTTGAGATCTTCAGTGTCAAGAGAGGATTCTGAATAAAGTATCACAGGAACACATTCTGTAGACAAGAAACACTTGAAATAATTAGCTGAAAAAGATTTTAAAAAATTATTTCTACCATCAAATGTGACAGCTTGTCTGCCTGATTCCTTATAACAGATGGTACCACTGGTGAATCAACAAAATTGCAGGAATGTTTTTATACCACTTTTTTGGAAAAATGGTTAGCTCTTGATGGTCCAGCAGTTAAGATGTCCAGCATGCTGGAAAACCTGAGTTCGAATCCCAGTCAGCACAGCCAATTTTTTTCAGTTAATTCTAGTGTTAATGCAAACCTTCTGATTTAAGCTCACAAGTTTGAATTGAACTATTATCAACAAATTTTTCCTTAAATTTTAGAAAATCTTGTAAAAAATTAATGAAAAACTGCAGATTTTGGAAGTAATTACAAAGTATGTTGAATTACAAAAGCAAACAAATTTATTTTATTTCTGTCAATTATCAATTTTGTTTTCATCGGCTGATCTATCTTTTTTTGGGGGGGTTATGCTGCATCAGATGGCCAGTTTACAAGTTGTTGCAGTGTTATTTAACATTGTATAAGGTTATATGTTAATATTTCTTTTATTATTTCTTGTAAAAAAACTTTGATCTTGTATCATTTCCTGAAAATGAATGAGGATATATATGGAATATATGGAAGCAAAAAGGATTTCCTTGACACAGCAAGTTGTTTACATGGATGATTTAAGTCAAATACTTCCTCCCAACAAATTGGATTATAAACTCCTTGTGTAAAGTTCATATTTTATTTCCTTTTTTATAATTATATATATTATTAGTTTTTTTTTTTTGGTTGTTTTTTTTTGTTTTAGGTTTACTTTATTTCTGTAAATTATCGATCTTTCCATCAATCGATTATTATAAATTTTTGTTGAGTTATGCTACATCAAGTAGCCAGGTTGCAACTTTTTGCTCTGGATATATTATATAACATCACATTAGGTTATATGTTAATTTTTTTATTATTATTCATTTTGCAGTAAAAAACTTTGATATGTATCATTTACTGAAAATTAATGAGGTCTTGGATACAGAAATAAACAGGATTTCCTTGGCACAGAAATCAGCCCTCATGTGGGAGGGCAGTTTTGGGAAGAGTTTTTACCTCCCCCTCCCCTCAAACTCACTGAGGATGTTCTACTTCCTCTTCTCAGCAGAATTTCATTTTTTAAAATAAATTTGGAAAACAGATTTGTCTGTTTGTGGAAGAGAATAAAACATCTAAAATTATTCTAGTAATCACAATAGTTGGGTTGTTTTACCTCTGAGCAGCACTTTTTTGCACACCATGGGCTAAATGGCCAGGTCACAAGGATCCTGAAGGCTCAGAGAAGGTTGGGGGAGGGGACCCACTGGAACAGCTGTTGGGAGACAGATGGTAGCCTCCCGTCAAGGCCATCCAGTGTGTTCTTGAAGGTGCACAGGGTATGACTCTCCTGCACACAGGGCCACAGCTTAACATCCCATCCGACAGTCAGCGGCCTTTCCAAACCCATCAGTGTCCCCTACTGACCGTGGGCAGGGAGTTTTGCAAAGATAAATCTCAACACTGACTCAGCTGGGAACTGCAGATTACAAGCCTGGTGCACTACCGACTGAGCCACCCCTCCCTCCCCAGTCACAATAGTAGAAATAATCCTAATCTATTAATGAAAATACTGAAAATAATCATGGTAATTTTAAGGTATGAGCTGAATTTGAATGAAATGCCATGGTCAGATTTGTGGGGAATTAATAATGAAATCCAGTATAGAGTTTTTATTGCTCTGACCTTAATTGCATTTATAAAAGCCTATAAAATTGTGCTCTAATATACTGGTAATGTAAATTAATATGAGTAATAAAATTTCTTTATATTTCACACTGACATATCCCACTTATGAATCAGTTCTCATTAATTCAAAATTCTGTTTTCATATCTCTCTAAGAGCTCTAAGCCAAAGGCACAGTAACTGCAATAAAAAAAATTTGTTCCATTAACAAATTGAAGTTTAAGAATTGTAGTAAAGAATGTTTGATCACTGAGCCTTGAAGATAATATTTTAATATTTTTTATAACATTATTTAATGATGACAATTCTGATGTTTTTGTGACAATATTTTTGCTGGAAATTAGTGAGGTAAGAATTATTTTTAACTAACTAACTTCAAACTAATGTACAACTACACAGCCAAAAGCTGAGATCCTCTGTTATCCTTTCAAACATTTGGGGAAAGTGTGTTCTCTTGAAATTGCATCCCTGCAGGAGATTGTAGAATAAGCATGTGCTTATTTAAATGAGCAACCAAAAGCTGAGATCCTCTGTTATCCTTTCAAATATTTGGGGAAAGTGTGTGCTCTTGAAATTGCATCCCTGCAGGAGATGGTAGAATAAGCATGTGCTTATTTAAATGAGCAAATGGTGAATAGCTAAAATGCTTATGCCACTTTAAAATATCAACATGTTTCTTAAGTAAAGCTATTTATTTTCTAGGAAAAGTACAAATTAGAACATGAAGGATTCAGCAAATATACAGCTAATTCATCTTGAAAGAGTTAAACTTAAAACTAAATAAAGCTTGTTTCTCCATTTAGTATAGTAAAGCTTTTTATGTGTGCATTTTTAATGTCTAATTATATCATTGTTCAGGATTTTGTAAGTTTAAATGATTTTAGCTCTTTATTTATTAAAACTCTTAAAGTAAGATAGTTGTTTACATTCTTGTAGTATAACCAAAGTAAATGTTTACATTACGTTGCACTGATTAGTTAAGATATTACTTCTGTTGCATTTTGTTTATCCCTTTAATACCCATAATGGCCATAGGGTAATGAAGCAGATGGAATATCATTGTTTGGATGTGTCCATTAAAATCTTGACTGTTATGGATGTTAAAGGTTAAAAAATAATCTCTTTTTATACTGTAGTTTATGTATAACAGTAATCTTAATGATACGATGTCTTTTGTACAATGCTTATCAGAAGAGGACACTGAACTAAAAATAGAAGGTAAATGCTATATCAGTAAGAGTGACTATTGCAAAAGCATTTTATTGTTTTTCATGCAGAAGTTATTTTTTCAGCACAAACATTTTACGTGCACATTGAATGAATAGTATTTGATTAAAATATACACTATACTACCAGATTTACCTGGCATTGCTTGAGTCTGAAATTCTCTAAAGTATATAGCAGATGGCATTCCCCATGTTGCAAGCTTTCATTGGCATAAAGTTCATTATTATCGTTTCATCCCCACTTCCCCAATTCAAATTTTATTTCCTTTTCTAGGGAACATCTGAAACTCTCAAAAGTGTATAGTAGATGACATTCTCCATATTGCAAACTTTCATTTAGCATAAAACTTATTATAATAACTTTGTAAATATTATATACTTCTGGTAAATATTATATCCCCCTCTTTTAAGGGAGATCTGAAACTCTATAAAGTGTATAGTAGATAATACTCCACACAACTAAAGCTTTTGTTTGGTATAAAATTCATTACAACCATTTAACTCTCCCCTCCTCCCACCCCCAGTAAAAATTTTATCCCTCCCACCAGGGAGACCACCAGTTTTAGACCATCAGGGTGGTCTAAAACTCTCTAAAGTGTATAGTAGATAGCACTCTCCCTCCATCACAAGCTTTCATTTGGCATAAACTCATTAAAATTGTTTTGTTTCCCCCCCCCCCCCCCTTCAATGTAATTTTTCTTCTCTTTAGGGGGAGTTCCCAGGTTCAAGTCCCAGCTGGGTCAGCATTGAGATATATCTCTGCAAAACCCCACCCTGCCCATGGTCACTAGGGGACACCGATGGGCTTGGAAAGGTCACTGTCCGTCAGATGGGACATTAAGCCGTGTCTCTGTGTGGGGGAGTCATACCCTGTGCACGTTAAAGAGCACACTGGGTGGCCTTGACGGAAGGCTACCAGCTGTCTCCCAACAGCTGTTCCAGTGGGTCCCCTGTCCCAACCTTCTCTGAGTCTTCAGGGTTCTTGTGACCTGGCCATTTAGCCTGTTGTGTGCAGAAAGGTGCCGCTCAGAAGTAAAACAAACCAAACCTCTTTAGAGAAAGTCTGAAGCTCTAAAGTTGTAGCAGATGGCATACCCCATGTGATTTTGAATAACAGCTAATGCTAAGTCTATGAGAGACATCCGTGTTTAACTGCTAATGTTGAGTATGGTGATTTTGAGAAATTGAAACCTGTCTACCCCAATTTTGGTTGATCCCAATGGGTTTGCACATAGCCTAATTCTTCCACTGGGTGAAGGGAATATTTATGCAAAGTTTGGTGCCTCTTACTCTTCTCAGCACTGAGTTCATAAGCAGACACACAAACAAATAAATTGTCTCCTTTATATATTAGATTAGTAAAAGTTTTCTTACACTTCCATACTATGTCATAGGAATATCAAACATCAAGTATTATAATTTCTAAAATAAGTTTACTGTGGAAAATGAGATATGATAAGTTTGCAGATCTGCATAAAATTTGTCTTTTTTTAAACACTCATATTTTTATTCTAATTAGTATTCAAATGAATTCAAAGGCAATAGTCTCTGTAGGAGAAAGGACATTCTAATTGATAGTTTCATCTGACTTCTATGGCCATTTTTGGTGCTAGAATGAGGTAGTCAAAGTGTTTACATTGGCTGCAGCAATTTTTCATTTCCCAATGGGTGAGAAAACACAACTTTTTTGTTTTAAGGTAACTTTTTTTGTGGGGAGAGGGTAGGTATTGGTAAAGTATTACCATTCATATTTTCTAAATCTTCCATTAGTTTGAATTCCACCTTTAGAAAGGATTAAAGTTGTGCCTCCCTTACTAATGTCTTGAAGTCTGGGGTCTTCATAGGATTTCTTATGCTGGTGTGATGTCACATAGCAGATAAGATCATACCTGAATGTACCACCTTCACAGCAGAGTTGTATGCTGTCAATCTTGCCTTAAACCACAAAGGGGCTAATTATCATCATTTTATACCTACTTGCTTAGCTTGCTAAAGGCTCTTATCTCGAGGCCTAAACCTCATTTTTTTCACTCTGAGATTTGCTAACTGCTACATGATCTTCCTACCACTTGTGGCAGCAAGTTCTGTTGGGGCCCAGATATGGGGCACCAGAAGCAATGATTTCATAGATAGTGCTGTCATTCCACGTATTCCCTGTTCCATATATGGATTTCTGGCTCAATTTTGCACTGAACTCCTGGTACAATGGCAATGATCTTGATCAGAACATGTTAACAACAAACTATTCTAGATCAAATCTGTTATCAAATTGTAGAGTGTTCATTTCACAAGAATTGCATGGAGGAAATCATACCTGCTTAGCTCTGCATAGGTCATGGGTTTCTAATGCTCAAATTTCAATTTGCCTCTTTGGACAGATGACTAATGTCTGTTAGTTTAATGATATCATTTTATATATTCATATTTCGATAAATTATCCAGATTTTACCACATATTTTAATATATATTTCAGTTCTCAGCATTTGCATTCAAACCTCTTATAATCAGACAGCTCTTATTTGAAAAATCATATTTAGAAAGTATCTTTGCATCTTTGAAATTTCTTGAATGTTTTAATTGCATTTAACCTTTTACCTTGATATTTAATATTTTAAAAATGTTTATTCTTGTATTATATACAGGTACTTTACACCCATTGTTACTTATTATGCTCTGCTTTTAAATTTATTTTTGTGATCCATATCTTTTAGCTGTTTTTTTATATCTTGTTTGGTACATAATAGCCTTAGTTGTTGATGCATAGTGAAACATAAAAAATCAACCAACCAACCTTTTAGAACAACAGATAATACTGGGTCTAAAGGGGGCAAGGGTGGCTCAATCAGGCTACCATCCGTCTCTAACAACTGTCCAGTGGGTCCCCTCCACCCAACCTTCTCTGAGCTCTCAGGTCCTTGGGACCTGGCTCTTTAGCCCATTGTGTGAAAAAAAAAGTGCCCCAGAGGTAAAACAACCCAACCTGGTTTGATCATTACCTTGTTAAAGGTCTGTTAGTTGAAGCTTTAAGAAATGTGTAAAGACTAAAAAAAATACCTTTCACATGAAAGAATCAGAAGCAGTCAAAGTTGCTGTGATAGATGTTTTGTATTATGATAGACATGTTTTACTTACAACTGGTGCTGAAGAAAAATGGGAGTCTTTTTTGTCAGGTAATGCTTGAATCCCGGGTAAGGCATGGATGTATGTGTCGTTTTTCTGCTGAGGTCCTGCCATCCTCTCAGACCTACTATGGCATATAAACTGACAGGCTCCTGTCAGACCTCTGTGGCAAGCAGCTGCTTGAGGGGGTATTTATTTTTATTTATTTTAATGCTTGAATTAATAGTTCTGTTCAAAATAGCATAGAAGATGATGACTGATAAAGCAGATTGATAAAGTTAATTTAAAAATGAAAAATAAAAAGCCAAATTTCAAGCCTTAATCAAATCAGAAATTTTCCAAACTTGACAGAAAAAAAGTTAAGAAAAAAAGCTAAAAAAGCTAAGTTGGCAACACTGGTCTTAGGTGAGAAATGCTTTAGACTAATTGCCTGACTGCCATTTGTCCTTTCGGTTTGCTATCTGAAGCCACTTGCAAGGTATGAATATTAGTCTTGATAGTGTCACCCAGTTGACAGTTAGCCACTTCCACAATGGCTCGCTGTTAACCACCGTGATTTTTTTTTTCTTTGCAGGATGGGGAAGGCTTTCACATTCAATTGCATGTACTGAGAACTCTAACTTCCTGCCTATCTTCACAGAAGGCTCCCCAAGTCTGGCATATCTGTGGGATTTGCCATGGTCTTTTGTGATGTCATCTTTGCAGACCAGATCCCACCTCAGTGTTCTATCTTCACTGCAGAGTTGCATGCTATCTGTCTTGCCTTGGACCACATAGCAGCAAAGCATCTTCATTACTGTGTTATTTATACCAACTCACTTAGCTCATTACAGTCTGATCTCAGTGAGGTCTTGCCCTGTTCTCTCCAAGATCTGCCAGCAGCTCCATTATCTGGTAGCCATATGTACTATTCTTTTCTGTTGGGTGCATGGTCTTGTCAATATCAGGGGCAATAACTGCCAGTTCCATACTTAGATTTCCAGCATTGTTTTTCCATTGAGCTCTGAGCACAGTACCAAAGATCTTGGTCTAAACATATTGATAACAAGATCTTTTTTAAAGGATTAAACCTATTGTCAAACTTTGGCAGTCATCTTTTCACAGGAATCACAAGGAGGAAATTGTACTTATTCAGCTCCACAGAGGTCATTCTTTTATTGCCCATTCATTTCTTCTATGGACAGTTGACAGACCTATGTGTGAGTTTTGTGGCGCATTTTTGACCATCAAACACATTTTAATCAAATGTTCAGTTTTTAATTGTGAGCATCAAATTTATTTGTTTGCAAATTATGTTTCATTATTATTATTGTTTATTTTATTATATGAGGAATTCATTTGTTATTCAAGTCCCTTATACTCAGACATCTTTTTTCTGATGAATGCCTGTTTAGCACCATTTTTTGCATTTTTAAGATATTTTGTTATTTGACTCATATATACCTAAAAGAAAGGTAATAATATTTTACCTTTGCACTTTATGTTTTACACTTGTTATTGCTGTTTAAACAGGTTCTTTACACCTCTGTTATTTTGTTAAATATATATATGTCTTAAAAATATGTTATATCCTTTTTTATACAGGTTGTTCACCCTTTGTTGTTGGTTTAACATTTTCTTACGTTTAATGTTGTTGTTTTTATTTTTATTATGGTTGTGTGTTATTTTTTTTTACCTTGTTTGGTGCATTATAGTCTTAGTTGCTGATGAACCATAAAACTCCAAACAACAAATCAATTGAACTTTGTAATGGCTGCTAAGTTTCCACTAATCACCTAGAGTTGGCATTTAATCAGCAATTATGATCTATTTATATATTGTTAGACATTGATTGTTAAAAGCTGCTTCAGAATTGGCCCAAACCATACAGTCTGTCACAAGCAGCAAAGCAAATAATTAATACTAACATGGTGAATGATGGAAATTTACGGACTTAATTTGAACTGACCTATTGATATCCCTGAAAGTGACACATGAAAGTTTTGAGTGTATTACTTCACTAAATGCATATTGGAAATAACAAAATATGCAAGGAAACAAATATTTATGTTGCCCTATACTGGAGGCTAATTTCATCAAGAGCTAACATTAACTTGGAACTTGTAAACTATAATTCTTATTATTTATTCTAACCAGAATTTAATATTTTAGTACACAAGTATATTATAGAAATCTTGGTGGAGCCTAGCTCCTGTGGCCCTTAATGATGAGCTGCCCCTGATTACATCCATATATGAGGTTACTCCAAAAGTAATGCTACACAACTTTTATACAGATCAATATTCCACAACACTCTTGCTTGTACAGCGATATACATACATCTTTTAGGGTCACAATACTATTATTCTACATTATCTTCATGCTGAACCACTTTGGGCCTCCTTAAAAAAAGAGGTATGCATTCATGGTAAGATTCTGGTTTTACATTCTGCAACTGCTATTTTAAAGCCATAAAAGGGAGGCATTGTCTTTAAATTTTGAAAAGAAGTAGTGTGATGGTGCCAAATCCAGATTGTATGGGAGATGGACAAACAGTCCACCCAATGGAAGCAATCACTAAATGATTGCTTCTATTGTTTTCGAACATGGTGTAGAGTTGGACATTGTCATGTTGTAGCAAAGCATCATGTATGCCTTTGTGTGGTCGAACATGTTGCAGATATGCATGAAGTTTTTAGTGTTTGCACTTAAGCCTCAGGCACTTGCCACCAGGCAACCTTCTCTATGTCCCAAAAAGGAGCTGCTATGACTTTACCTGTGGAAGGGCAGCCTTGAACTTCTTTGTCCATAGAGAATTCTCTGTGATACCACTCCATCAACTGTCTTTTTGTTTCTGGTTTGAATTTTGGTAACCACATATTGTCTGTCATGATGTGTGTGATTCCACCTGGTTGCCATCAAAATGTGCAAAAGTTTCACATAAAATGGTCTTGCACTGCTCTTTATATGCATCTGTTAATTGTCAGGGACCCATCTAGTGCAGAACTTAGAATAGCCCAGCTAATTCAATATTCTGCATACATTTGTTTCTCCATTGTCCAGTTGGAGCAGCAGCAGTTTAACATTATGTGTCTGCCAAAATGATGCTGTTACCTTCTCTAGTTAATATCTCTCCATTCTTACTGTGGCCTGCCACTGTGGGCTTGAAGATTGCTATGTCCAGCTTCCACAGATATCCAAGGTGCAGGACAGGTCAGTCTGTTCGTCTGTCCTCTCATCACTAAATGCAGTCTATCAGTCTGTTAGATTTTACTTGATCATGATTTAAGACAACTTTTCAAACACTATTATGCTGTAGATCAATATGGGCATATAGGGAAATTGTCTTAAGCTGGGTGGGATCTGAACTTATGGACAGAGCACCTGACGTGTCATCAGGAGGTTGTGGATTCAAATCCCACCTGGCTCAAGGCAATTTTCTTCTGTGCCCACATTGACCTATAGCATAATAGTGCTCAAAAAGTTGTTCATATGAAGTGCTGTGATTCAAAATGTTACTAATGTAACAGATAATGTATACTATGATTTAATTATAACTTTCTGTTGTTGAGCAATAAAATTTTAAAGTTTATCCTTCAATTATTTGCATGTTAAAAGTTTTTAGGAGAAAACTCAGAAGCTTTTCAGAGCAAGGGCTGTTTAGAGCTTCTTTCCACATGTGAAGGGCGATTCCATTGTCTCGGCTGCAAGTGTGGATGGGCAAGGTCATTATTTCAATAGCCTCATGGACTATGTTTCTGTAGAAAGTGGATGCATGTGCAAGCAGTGTGGCGTGCTCCCAGTCTATTGTTACCTTGTGTTGTACTGCTAGCTCGGCAGTGGCCATACAATACGTGGCAACAATAGACTGCTAGCATGCCACACTGCTTGCATGTGCATCCACTTTCTACGGAACCGTAGTCCATGAGGCTATTGAAATAATGACCTCACCCGTCCACACCTGCAGCTGAGACACTGGAATCGTCCTTCACAACATGTGGAAAGAAGCTCTAAACAGCCCTAATGTTATCACATAGTGTCACTTCAATGAAGACGAAGTGCTGTCCTTGCTTTGAAAAGCTTCTGAGTTTTCTCCTAAAAACTTTTAACATGCAAATAATTTGAAGGATAAACTTTAAAATTTTATTGCTCAATGACAGAGAATTTTAAGTTATTTTTAATTGGTTTCTGAACAAGAAAAGAATGTCCTTTTAATTGTATGATTTAAGGCTTCTAAAATTATGTAGTTTTATCTTTTTTTCCCCTATTACATGATTAAATATTTTTTAGTTAGTATTAGCATATTGGATACAAACTTTACCATTAAATTAAGCAAAAAAATTGTATATAATTTTTAAATATAACTTCACTCTTAGGTACTACATCTCTATTGCCAGCAGCACTTAAGTCAGAAAGTGGTACTCAGCCTTTTATTGAAGCAACTAATAGAGGACCTACTCCATCAGCTAGGTAAATTGTTTTTTCTGCACCTAACATATTTCTAAGAGCAAGCATTTTATTGAATAGCATTGTGCATTTTTTTAACCATTGAATGTGTATGCAGAGTTGCACTGACCCCAAACTATCTTTATATATTTCTTTAAAAAAGGGGTTCAAAAAGTGAAGTGAATTTAGAAATATATGTTGCTAGCAGATTTATCCAGCATTGTTCGGGTCTGAATCTCTTTAAAATATACAGTGGATGACATTCTCCAGGTCACAAGCTTTTATTGGCACAAAACTCATTACAATCATTTCAATCCCCTCAAAAATTTACCCCCCCCCCCTTTTTTTTTTAGGGGTGGTCTGAAACTCTATAGGAGATGGCATTATGCACTTTGCAAGCTTTCATTAGGCATAAAACTTACTATGATTGTTTTGTCCCCCCTCCCATGGTAAAAATTTTATTCCTCTCTTCTAGTTCTAAAGTATATAGTAGATGGCACTCCCCACTTTGCAGCTTTCATTGGCATAAAACTCACTATAGTAGTTTTGTCTCTCACCCCTGCATTTCTCCCTTGGTAAACATTTTATCCCCCTCTTTTAGGACTAAGGGCAGCTGGCTAGGTGTCTGCGAAGATGAAAAATGTTTAGATTACTGTGCGGTGAATTTTTGTCTGTCGGATGGGACGTTAAGCCGTGGCCTCGTGTGCAGGAGAGACATACCCTGTGCACGTTAAAGAACACGCTGGATGGCCTTGACGGGAGGCTACCATCTGTCCCCCAACAGCTGTTCCAGTGGGTCCCCTCCCCCAACCTTCTCTTAGCTTTCGGGGTCCATGTGACCTGGCCATTTAGCCCATGGTGTGCAAAAAAGTGCTGCTCAGAGGTAAAACAACCCAACCCTCTTTTAGGAGAGAGGTCTGAAACTTTCCAAAGTACATAGAAGATGGCATTCCACACATTGCAAGCTTTCACTTAGCCTAAACTCATTACAATTTTTTTTCTTCCCCCTGCTATCCCCCCATGGTAAACATTTTATCCCCCTCTTCTCTTCTAGGGGAGGTCTGAAATATATAGTAGATAACACTCACCTTGCCTGAAGTTTCCATTTGGCATAAAACTCATTATGATAATTCTGTCTGCCCCTTTCCCTCCTTGGTAAGAATTTCACTCCCTTCTGCGTGAGGTCTGAAACTGTCTAAAATATGTTGTAGTTGACACTCTCCATGTCACTGCTTTCATTTATCATAAAACTGATTACAATCATTTCCCCACCTTTCAGTAAAATTTTTATCGCACTCTTTTAGGGTAAGTCTGAAATTCTCTAAAGTATATAGTATATGTTATTTCCCACATGATTTTGAATAACTACTAATGCTAAGTCTGTGAGAGACACCATTATTTTACTGCTAATGCTTAAGTCTATGGGGATTTTGTAATATTCAAATCCACCCATTCCAATTTTGGTTGAACCCACTGGGTTTGCACATCACCTATATTCTTCCCTGAAGTGAAATGAATGTTTATGCAAAATTTGGTGCCCTTCTTCTGGGGGCTAAGTGTATAAGTGGAGAGAGACACAAACATGCAAGCAAGCAAACCAAACTTTCTTCTTTATATATATTAGATTTGTATGAATAAATAACAAAAGGAATATAAAAAAACAAATAAGTATTCGATGACAACATTGTGACCTTGTTTTTATGTAAATATGTAATCCATTCAACATTGAAGGAAAATTTGAAATGGATGTTCCCTTGATTGAATATGCCAAATTAGAACAAAGGTCACTGATATATTTTTGCCACTGGTTGTTGATTTTTTTTTTCTTTCTTTTTTGATAGCTCAACAAAGAATAAACAATAGAATTTATTTTGTTATCCTTCAAAATAAATTTAAACCAAACATTTGTTCCAAATGGAGAGGGTTGCTGAGTAAAAGAGTATTATCCCTCTATGACAATGCAAGATCCCATACTACATACTACCATCCAGACAGGGACAACCATAACTAAATTTGGTTTTGTTACTGTCTTATAGTTATATTCTTTATAGCCAAGACTGCTTCTAATTATTTTTTGTTTAGACACTAAAAAAATGTTTTCAATGGTACAGTTTCAGTGATGATAAACATGTCAAATAGATGGTGCACAAATAGTTGTGTTATCTCCCTAAAAATGCTTATAAACAATATACACCGAAGAGCCAAAACATTACAACCAGTGCATCTTTATGCAAATCGAAGCAACTGCAGGTAAACGACAGTGCATGTGAAGGTCATGAAATGGTATAAATAACACTTGATATTGAGCTTTGTTAATCAGTGTTATTCTTATTCTTCAGAAGGGAAAGGCAGCGGACCTAAGTGAATTTGACAAAGGCCAAATTATAATGGCCAGGTAACTGGGTTAGAGCATTTCTGAGACAGCAAGGCTTGTGGGGTGCTCACAGTCAGCTGTGATTAGTACCTTCAAAAAGTGGTCCAAGGAGGGAAAAACCACGAACTGCCAGCAAGGTGTGGGTCAACCACGATTCATCAATGCTAGAGGTGAGCGAAGGCTATCCCATATCGTACGAGCCAACAGAAGGGATACTGTGGCGCAACTCACCCATAATTTGAATGATGGTGACAGGAGTAATGTGTCACAACACACAGTACATTAAACCCTGCTGAAAATGGGGCTTCGTAGTCGAGGCCACTCTGAGTGCCCGTGCTAACCTCAGTTCACCTCAGTTCACCATCATTGAAAGTGCCTACAATGGGCATGCAAGCATCAAAACTGGGCCTTGAATGATTGGAAGAAGGTTGTCTAGTCCAATGAATCTCGTTTCCTGTTGTACCACATGGACAACAGGGTACGAGTGTGCTGTTTACATGGGGAAGTGTGGGCACCATGATGCATTATGGGACAAAAACAAGCTGGTGGAAGAAGTTTAATGCTTTAGACAATGTTCTGCTGGGAAACCCTGGTTTGTCATTCACGTACAGGAAACTATGATGTCTACCACGTACCTAAACATCATTGCAGACCAGATACATCCTTTCATGGCAACGGTATTCCCCACTAGTAGTGCCTTCTTTCAGCAGGATAATGCACCATGTCACACAGCCCAGATTGTTCGAGAATGGTTCCCAGACCATGAGGAGGACATCTAGGTATTACCCTAGCCTCCAAATTCCCCAGACATCAATCCAATCAAGCATCTGTGGTTTGTATTAGAACAGCATATCTGATCTGCAGTGGCTGAATCACATAACTTACAAGAGTTAAAGGATCTGCTGGTGATGTGTTGGTACCAGATACCACAAGATACCTTTAGAAATCTTATATCATCCATGCCTTGCCTGGTAAGGGCTATTTTGGTGGCACATGTAGGACCAACATCATATTAGGTAGGTGGTCATATTGTTTGGGCTCTTCAGTGAATTTCAGTGCTTGTAAAACACTGGGGAATTTATATTGAAAAAGGCAATATTGAATTTTAATTTAAAATTTTTCTTTTTCAAAATTTACCTTGTTTGTTAACCATTCTTGAATTCTCTCTCTGGTGATATTTTAAATATATCTATATTAAACAATTCTAAACTGCTTTAATTACAGATTAAAAGGAATTGTTTTTAGATATTTTGTGTTTTTTTTTATAAAAGTGATATATATTTGAAGATATTTTTAATTTATTTATAAACTGTTCTCTAATAAATATTTTGCCTTTGTCAGTTTTTACTGCTGAATATTTTCTGGTTTCCTATATCACTCAAGCAATTGATCATGACATACTATTTTACAACAAACCTTAGACAGAGATACATAGCCAGGAAAAAAAGTTGAAAAACTAAAGTACACCAAGAGGGAACAACCACAATAAAGTAGAAAAAGACGTATAATATATTAACCATTTCCAGTATAGACCTACATCACAAAAACATTGTGTCTTAGTGAAAGGGGCAAAATTTTCATACCTAGGCCATGCACCACATATAAAAAACATGTGAATAGTTGAAGATATAATGTGAAATGTACCAGAAGCACTAAAGATAAAATCCAATATGCTATCCTTGTTGTGGTTCTGTTTGCTTATGTTACAAAAACATAAGCAAACAGTGCCACAGCAAGAAGATGATATGAACATAACCAGAAAGTTATGCATGATTTGGGGAAAAATCTCAATATTAGTGTAGTATTGACAGATAAAGCCCCAACTATCATGGTACTGAACAAGCAACAGTTTGGTGCAAGCATTAACGTTATGTTAAATCAACTTGAAATAAAACAGGTATCTAAGGATCCTACAAAGCAGTTACTAAAGAAGCTTGCCCGTATGAAAAAACTGACTTAATGTTACAAGATGAAATCCAGAAAGTTGTATACCACTGTTATAACCTAATATCTCATTCTTATTTGTCAAGGCTAAGACATGCAAACTTTAAGCACCTTTCAGACCTTTGGTAGACAAGCATGCAAGGTTATCACTTGAGGTCCCAACTGTTAACCTCAGGTGGGCATTGCATAAGTACCTGAATCAAACCATTAGTGACAATAAATCTGCATTGGACATTGGCTTACAAGAAATGCAGGAACTAAAAACTGTCTATAAAGAATATAAGTTAATGTTGTTAGATTTCATAGCACTCTACCCCAATGCAACTGTACCCATATTTCAAAGAATAAAGAAAGCTTTTAGCAAAATCAAAGGCTCTGCAGGTACACTCAAGGAATTACACTCAAGGAATTATCATAAAGTTAATGCTTATTGTAGAAAGCAGCTACATTTAAATTAATGATAAAACACAAACAACTTAAGGGAGTACTAATGGGCTCACCTATTTCAGGTCAATTAGTGGAAATAGCACTGGGAAATTGAAATAGCCACAGGTTGCAGGATTAGTAGATAATCAAAAGTTTGTATATGACATAGTGGTTATATCACTAATTTGGCATTGCATTAGCAACAACTACTTAACCCTTTCACTACCATACCAGCCCAAAACTGCCCTAACTGCAAGTAGGAGGTTGTGAAGAGGAAAGAATAGCATTGATTGGGCAAGTTCATTTAAGATCTCTGCAATTTTGGGCTGGAAAGGGTTAATGCCTTGTGGGGCCCCCCTTTTGACTGTAATATAGCCCATACACATCAGGGCATGGACTCCACAAGGTGTTATGTGTCATATGGTAGTGCTACACATGCATTCCACAATGTTCCTGTAATGCCTGCACATTGCAAGGTAGTGGATCAGAGCATCAAATCGCCTTTTTGAGGAGGTTCCAACATGCTCAATTAATTAGGTTGAGATACCTAGAGTTGGGCAGCCATGGGAGGACAGAAAATTTATGTTCCTGAAACCAGTTTGCAACCTGCTGCATTGTGTGATATGGCATGTTATCTTGTTGATAGAGACTGGAGTTGTCTGAATACACTGTCATCAAGAAGGAACATACTTGGTGGGTGATGATAAAAAGGTAGGCTGTTGTGCCTTGTAGTGAGCATAGGAACCCATGACTGCCATCTATTGTCATAGCTCATATGAATTATTGTCTAGTGCATTGTCCATGTGAATATTGTTCTTGCCATTCTGACATTGTACTGGGTGGTTAGCTGGGCCACTGTGTTGCTTCATTGCTGTGTTACAAGATATGACACATCACTCCCCATAGCCATTGACCATACACGGCTGTCCATATGATTCTACGTCAATTCATTGCACTCAATTCATCGCAACATCAGTTCATGACTTCAATTCGTCACAGTGTCAATTCATTGAGTATCAGTTCATCTCAACGTCAATTCACCGGAGTGATAGACATGGTTTTATTGACACTACATCTGTGCTCATATGAACTCTAGAGACAATAATTTAGACTTCAATAGGTTAAGTATGCATCAGAATTTATCTGAGAATAACCCCTCTTTAAGAATGCTAGTAAGGGTAATAGAGACAAAAAAAATTAAATTTGTTTAAATTAATGCATTTTTCAAGAAATTTTTCCAAAATCTGTAAAATGGAGAGGGAATACTGCATTGGATATCCAATTTATTCTCCTCCCCTCCCCAAACACACTTTTGCATTTTCCCAGCTCAATTGTGTGTCTTGCCCCTTCCCCTTTCTGGTTCGATTGTTTATTTAGATCCTGACCTGTTTGCAATTTCATTTAACTGTTTGAAATTTGGCTTTTTCACCGTCAGAGAGCAAAAATAAAACTTCGGGGATATTTCAATAATGTGAATCATAATGTTATAACAGTACCTAGAATCTATAATTTCTCACTGATGAATAAGCACAATGCATTATGATATCATATTTTATATCATTAATACTCTCTTAGTTCATCTGCATTGTCCTTTGTGTGTGAAGTGCTCAAGTGAGCTTTTTTTTTCTTTCAACACTGCCCTTGATTCCATCAATATGTCGCCCAAAAATGTAGCTAGTGAGTCCTTAAAATGAGAGATTTGAACCAACCCAAAAAGATTTTTTAATTTATTTCTAAAAACATACAGTTATCTCTTAAAATAAATAAATTTTTCATCCTTAGAGTAAGGGTGAAAAATCATTAATTGATTTTCGAATAATATACTTAGAACAGACCTGGGCAGATTATAGCCAGCAACTTCTTTTCATCTAGCCCAAGAACTACTGATGACAAATTAATTAATTATGTGAAAGAGAAAAGGCAATGTATAAAGGAAAAGAAGTCCAACTTCAGAGAAGCAAATTCTCTAAGATAATTAATTTTAATAAAATTGTATTGTTTATGTTTATTTCTTTCTTTCTTTATTATTGTTATTATTCTTTTGTTATACATGCATTAGTGATTATATATTTCTTTGGTGGCCCATCACTCCAATTCAGCTTTTTTTGCAACCTATCATTCCTTCTCAGTTTCCCTAGTGGCCTTCCATTCCATTTCAGTTTTCTAAACTAAGCTTACTCTAAAATGTTTGCCCAGGCCTGATGTTAGAAGCTACCAAAACAGAGAATTCCCATGTTGTGTCAATGAAACTCTTAACTTTGAAGCTCTATAACTTCTAAAATGTGCATCTAATGGAAAAATGTAACTGATGATAATTTAAAGATGATTTTCAACAATATTTGTTCAGTATTTAAAGAGGCATGAAAGCTGGAATATTGAACAATATTTTTTTTTTTATAAAAATCATTAATGATTGCTTAATGTTAAAATAATCATTACGCAAACTTTTAAAATGCATATTTTATTAAATGATTCAAAAAAATTATTTGTTATTTAAGTTTTAATTAATTTCTGAGGTAAATTTTTCTGACACATGTTTAACTTCTCAAAGTTAAAATTATTGTCTCTCGAGTTCATTTGAATATAGAATGGAAAATCAATACACTGTGATGAATTGACGCTGCAGTGAACTGATGTTGTGATGAATTGACATCATGATGAACTGATGCTGCAATGAACTGATGTTGTGACAAATTGACTTGTGATTAATTGACAAGAACACCTCCACATGTGACCTTTGGCTTGGCTGGTTATTCAATGTAGTGGGGGTGGCTCAGTTGGTAGTGCCCCAGGCTTGTAATCTGCAGTTCATTCTGGCCACAGTCAGTATGGGACACCAGTGGACCTGGAAAGGCCGCCATCTGTTGGATGGGACATTAAGTCATGGCACTGTGTGCAGGAGAGCCATACTCTGTGCACATTAAAGAACATGCTGGATAGCCTTGATGGAAGGCTACCATCTGTCTCCCAACAGCAGTTCCAGTGGATCCCTTCCCCCAACCTTCTTTGAGCCTTTGGGGTCCATGTGACTTGGCCACTTAGCCCATTCTGTGCAGAAAAGTGTCGCTCAGAGGTAAAACAACCCAGGTTATTCGACCACTCCTGAGTCATTCACAGTAGACTGATAACACCACTGAATGGGAGCAGTTCACCATGGCCACTGTTTATACTGGCACCTGAATGTTGTGCCCCCACAATCATACCACATTCAAAGTTGAAAAGATCATGATGCCAACTCATCTTCTTCAAAGTAATGTGAAAATGTATTGTCGATATGCACTCAACAATTATTTATCTGCTGTTCCCAACCTGGAGCTATAATCAGCACCAAACCGGTCCATTCTTACACAAGGAGATGGTGCTAATGCATAGCCAACTCAGTGTACATTCTCTTAACCTTAAATATTGAAGAACTATGGGGAAAAAATTAAAAGTACTAGGGTGATTCATAAGTCTGTGCATTTTATTGTCTGCTTGAGAAATGATTATTACAATATAAATAACGAACCTTACTCAGCAAAATGTGAAATATCATTTTCAGTAGTTCATAACCATTTGCCAGCAAGTTGTTTGATTCCTCTTCAATTCCATGTTTGGTCCTGGGAAGTGAAAAACTCCCAATATCTGTTTTCAACTTCCTGAAATGTTTGAAACTCCCTAACTCAAAGAAAATGGGCCAAGGAGTGAGAGGTGGTAGAAGTAGAAGGATCTAGGTTTGGACTATATACTATATGTAGGTTAGGAAGAAGCTCAGATTCCAGTTTTCAAAGTGTTTCTTTGGTACAAAGGGTTGTTTGCATTGTCTTATTGGAAAAATACCTGATGTCTGTTTACCAATTCTGCATAGTGTTGAAGCATCAAAAAGTCATGTACTCCAGTTTTGCTGAATAGAGGATGGCATTGATGGCACATCCATCAGAAACCAGTTCAAAGTACACTGTGCCCTCAAAATTGCACCTAACACAATATTGCCTTCATTTCAAATCATCCATACTGCACTATAGTCGTTTGTGTGCAACCAAATTTGGATGAGAGCCTCTGAGTGCTTGCTAATGGATCAACTTCAACAGTATGGCACAAAATATTGCGATCTACCAATATTATCTGTGCCAATTGTGGCTTACTTTCAAGACATGTCACCACCTTTGAACTTCTTAACAAAGCTTGAGCAGCATGAATGGAGACTGCCCCTCATCTTCCACTTTGCAAATTTCTCAGGCCACTTCAATAGTTTTAAATCTTTTTTTTTTCAGCAATGACAAAATTGCATGAATTTCAGTACTTAACTCATTCATTGTACAACATTTCTAATGATGGAAATCAAGATACCAATGCTTGTAAAAGTTATGTACTGATGCAGTGGGCTTTATACTTCCCCTAGTACTACATTCAGAGGTAGGCAACATAGTGACATGTCACCGTACACATTTTGCATGGTGAAAAATACAGACATATGAATCGCCCTATAGTATATATATATCCAACAATATATAGTATATTTATACTATAGAATATGAGAATAAATTATTTGAGTATTCTGTGCATTACAATTTGCACATAATATGCAAGTATGTTTATTATTACATTCAGATCATGTTACTGACATTTTCCATAGACAAAATTAGTTTTTGGTTATTTCCTGTTTTATCTCTTAATTTGAAAAAATTTATTAATTTTTCTTTTTGGAGAAATTCCCCAGAGAAAAGAGCAAAATAAAAAATCTGCAGAAACTAATCTCTCTCTCAAAGAAATTTTATGAAACAGTCAACTAGAAGAATAAGATATTGCCTCTGACAAATGTAGAATACTCCTTTTTTTAAGAAAATGAAGGTTTTCATTTTCTGAATTATGCACCCTCTAACAGTAGTAATTTGTGGTGATTAGAAAATATTAATATTAATATATTATTACCCTTATGCAAAAAGACTATAATTTAAAGTCTATTAATTCTTAAAAATAAAGAGCAACCAGTTGAATTTTAGCCTTTAGTAATTTAATCAAAATGCATGTTAATATAAATTATACATGCATTTTAATATTATATATATTAAAATGCTTGTGAATGTCAGTAAGTTATCTGGGTACCCTATTCTTAATCAACACATTCTACAATCAGAATTTCTAGCATAAATATATCGTTTGCAATATTACTTCAAGTTTTACATTTTCTACATTTAGTACCCTCTAATGATATAAGTTAAAGCCTTTTAGAGGATTTGAAAACTATGAATCATCATATTTTGTTAATAAACTCACTTTTTTTTCATAAATATCTTTTAAAAAGGTGTATTTATCCCCTCATCCTTGGAGGTGAAGGGAAAGATAGTTACTGCCATTGTAAACCCTTGATCATCATACTCCACCACTAAAATGTAAAATTTCTAGCCCTAGTAGATTGTTTTCAATATTTGTTTGAATTTTTTTTTTCTAATTTTTCCATGGTCAATTAAAACTTTTGGGAAATTTGAAAAGTATGAATCATTAATAATTTATCAATACCTGTCCAACCCAAAATGGATTTTTTTTATCCCTAAAAGCAAACAATTATCTCTTCAAACAAAAAAAACAGCATTTTCCCACCACCCATGGGGTAAAGGTAAAAATCATTGTTGTCAATGATTGTTACATGGTGTGCATAAAATGTAAATTTTATGCACACCAAAATTTTAAATTTCTAACATAATTACTTCACTCATAACATTCATTTAAAATTTTGGCATTTTCAACTTTTCCCACTATTAGATAGCACAATTGTAGCTATTGGGAGATTCCAAAAATGCAAATCATAATATTTCATCAATAACTATCCAACTTAAAAAGAATTTTTGGTTTATATCAGAAAACAAAGAAGTTGATGTCTACAGAATACTATAGAATGAAAATGCAATGTAAAATCAGTGATCAATCTTTGATCATTCAAGCAAAATAATCATCTCTCTTCAAGTAGCCACTAACCACAAGACATCCAACAAGTTGTGTCAGTGTAAACTGCTACAAAGAATAGTGGTGAAGGAATCAAAAAGCTATGAAAAATGCTAGTCTGATTTCAACAGACAGGAACAGAATTTTTCCTTAACCCATTAACACCCAACTTTTTTTTTCACTTCATTTTTAGGACTGTTTTTGGAAAAAATTTATTAACAGCTTTTAATTGTTAACATTACAAATGATTAAAGAGAATTTCTTTTAATTTTGTTTTTATATGTCAAGTTCAGTATGGTAAGCAATATCTTCTTTACAGATTTCAAAATAATGCCACAATATTTGCTTCATAAGCTGAGCATCCTATATGAGATTGCTGGGCATTAATGGGTTAGTTGGGATTTTAGTGCAAGTCACTTTCCACTGAAGCCAAATATGATAACTACTTAGCTATTGATCAGGTCATAATATGTTGTTCAGAATGCTGGTTTTATTCTTAAATGAAAACCAGATGATGCCATTTAGTCTCTAGTTGAATTAAGACACAGATGTATATTTGCTATTGTCCCATCAAATGTGACAGCTCAAACTGAATCAAACCATTGTGTTATGAAAAAAATTTAATAGATGTGACTGTGTAGCCCATTATATATACAAAAGTACTGCTCAGAAGTTTAAAGTATATCAAATAAGAGTTTAAATCTGAGAGGTGCTGCTCAGAGGACCCAAAATTCTGCAGGCTTATGTTCTAATTAACTATTTTAATACAACATATTTTTGTTTCTTAAAGTTCTGTAATTGTTTGCCTCATTTAAAAAATTAGTCTGCAATACAAGTGTTAAAATAATATCTTAAAATTTTCTTCAGTTAAAATTAATTTCAGATTATTTTATGTATGTATTGTTTAATCTTTTCACTACCATACTGGCCCAAAACAGCCCAAGCTGCAGATAGGAGATAGTGAAGAGGAAGGAATAGCATTGGTTGGGTGAGTCCATTTCAAATCTCGGTCGTTTGGGGCCGGTATGATAGTGAAAGGGTTAAATGTTAAATTGGATACTGTAGAAAAATATTATGGTAATCACAAATAAAGAAAAGGATAAAAAAATTCAGCCAATCCAGCAATAATAAATGTAATCCAACCTTTAATAATTCATATATCATTTATTTGTATACTGTATATATTGGTCAAAAAATGGAAACCTTGCCTGATCATTAACTTACTATGTGCTCTAGTGAAATTTTGCACATGTTGTGGTATGGATTCCACCTATCTTGGGAAGCTGTATGTTACCATATTCCTGTTTCACTGCAGCAACCAATTTTGTTGAAATTTTGACAAAAAAAATTGTGATTAGATACCATGTTCAAGGAATCCATGGTGACAGTGGTCAGAACAGATCACATCTTTCTATCATTTACTTTGAACTACATCTGAACATATTCATTGCACCTGAAAGTGTCATTCCCATCTGGGGAGGGGGATGATTTATCGCAGAGTGTACATGGTTTTCCAAGATGCTTGTGTATTCTCTGACACTTTTCATTGTGCAAAATAAGTAATGGGCCTAAGCTATGCTGTGTGAACAACATGCAGGGATTTGAAAGTGCAACCATCTTTGTTGGCATCAGAAAATGCCGAATGCTAACTGAGACTGAAAAACAAATCTTTGCAGAATAATGTGAAGCAGGAGATTTGTTAAACAATTCTTGTTTCCACTTTCAGCCTTTGCCCATCTGAAATCGATTTAAACTGTTTATTGCTAAGACAAAAAGTTCAAAAATAGTTTAATGATTATCAATCCACATTACCAAACATCCACAAGCATGTCTCAGATTTCTGTACAACATTGTCCTCACTATTCTGAGCAGGATTTTCACAAATTCCACATAGCGCAGTTGAATGTGGGATTGTCCATATTCTGATTGACAATGTTGCAGTGCTGTGAACCATTAGTTTCTGCATATAGCCCTGGACAATTCTGTGTAGTTCCTTTGCTAAAGCAAATAATTTCTGCTACTGTGAGATATCTTACAGTATCTCTGTTTGGCATATTCTGATGCAATTCATGCTATGATAGAGGATTCTAAATTTTTATTCCATGGGTGTCATAGTATATGCAGTGTAGAAAATTGCTTAATAATTTAGAAAGTAAACTTAAAGAATTAACTTTATTTTATAAACAAAATATATATTTCATTATATGATGTGAATTTAAATAAAATCAATATTTGCATATTGAAATTAAGTTTTGCATCCTAGACTTCGTTCTGCAAGACCATCTAGTGCTCGACCAGCTCCACCAAAGATACGTATCCGTCATATTGTAGAAAATGAAGAAGAAATAAGGTAACTTTCTGTTTTTCAGTTGTTGTTTTTTTAATCTTTCATCATAAAAACTTAATAGTAACATTCCAGATTATTTGTAATGCGAAATGTAATCAAATCCATTTCATATCATGCAGATCAGTTGAAACTGGACAATAGATCCCATATGTGTTTTCCCATTTAGCTGATTATTTACTTTGAGGCTGATGAACTGTGTTTATCCTTTTTTTTTTGTCAGCAAAGATAGTTAGATATTTGCATGTTATATATTGCAGGAACAACGCAAGTATACATTGAAGTTGTTCCTGCAATATTTGCAAGTTGCGATCCCTGAAAGGTAATTTTATTGTGACTATTTTTTCATCCCAGTTTATAAACACTTCGTTTTTTGCCTGACTGCATTAATCTTTTTGGTTTGTGTGTCCAAGGTTTGTTACCAGACCTTTATATTTCTCTTGATAGAGTTAGCCTAGCCATTTCTACCATGACTTGCCATTTCCTCTTTGTGAAAATTTTCTCTTTACAGAATGGTGAAGGTCTTTTTGACCATTGGCACATATTATAATTTTTTCCAGTTGTTGCACTGTTCATTCTGACTTTCTACATATCTAAATAGATGGCTCAAAGTCTGGAGCTGTGATGGTATCTGCCATGGTCTGTCTACTGCAAAATCATCATTAGTAGATCAGACTCTATCCAAATGGAGTGTATTTACTGCAGAATTGTACACTATCTTGGACCACCTAGCAGCTAATTGTCATCATTGATGTGTCATTTACATTGACTTGCTTAGCTTGCTGCTGGCTCTGATTTCTGTACAACATTGTCCTCACTATTCTCAGCAAGATTTGTCACAAACTCCACCTTCTGGTCACCACCAGAACCATCCAGTTCTTTTTGGGTACTTTGGAATGTTGGTATCAGAGACAACTTGGCAGATGCTGCTACCAAATTGGCTTTACCTGTTTGACACTCATCTGCCAGTTTATGAGGGGTGTTCAAACAGTTCTTGACTTGCATCTGTATAACAAAAACCATTGCAAAAACCATTACCTCAACAAAACTTTTACTATCCTTCAAAGTACTCCCCTCCAATATCTGTGCAAGTTGCAGATTTTACTTTGAGGAAGGAAGGAAGTTTTTGCCAATTCTGAAATACTTGGTGGTACTCCTGTTGGGGAATACTCTGCAACTCAGAATGAATGCATTTTTCAAGATTTTTCCTTGAAAAAGGTTTCCCAGCAAGTTCCTTTTTAATTTTTGATAACAACCAAAAATCACAGGTGCAGAATTGGGTAGCTGTTTGATTTTTTTCTGCTCCAGATATCGTGTAATTTGCTGGGGTTTTTTAGCACTGGCATTGTGATGAAGGAGAACCCTTGACATGCCTGTTATTGGACGCTGCACCTTCATCTCCTTAACCATTTGGGCAAAACAATGTTGGTGTAGTATTGGCTATTTACTGTTATTTTTTCAGGTAAGGTGTCCACAGCACTACTCCTTTGGAATAGAAAAAAATTGTGAACATCCTCTTCCCTGAGTGATGGTGCAAGATTGGGTGAATATGTAAGATGGGAGCAGCTGTTTGATTTTTTTTTTTTGTGTTCCAGATAGGCCATAACCAGGTTTTATGAGTACTGGCATTGTCGTGAAAAAGGAGAACCCATGATACACCTGTTGTTAGATGCTGCTCCTTCATCTCCTTAACCATTTTGGGAAAAATAGTCATTTTTCAGATAAGGTATACAGCTACCATTCCTTGGGAATTAGAAAAAATTGTGAACATTCTCTTCCTTGAGTGAAAATCTTGTCAGAGAATTTGGGGATGTGGTTCATCTTCTGAAACCCAAACATAGTTGTTGATCTTTCTGGGAGTTTTATTGTAATAAAACCACATCTCATCACCCATGACAATGTCTGTTTAAACATTTGGGGCCACTAGGTTTAAACATTGCCAGCATCTCCTTACACAAGTTGACTCTAGACCTTTTTTCTATTCTATCAGTTTCTGGGGTACCCATTTTAGTACAGATATTTAAGAACTTTAAATTTTGATGCATAATTGTTTCTCACTGCCAATCAATACACTGACATCTGAGCTTATTACCTGAACAGTGATGTATCGGATTTCCTTAATGAATTCATGAACTGCAATGATAATTCTCTCATTCACTGCCTCCTTCAGCCTTCCTGCACTAGGAAGATCTTTGAAGCTCTGCTATCTTTATCTGAATTTGCACACCCATCCCATAATCATGCCATATGAACAGGCATGATCCCCATATACTTGTGATAAGTTAGCAAGTTGAAAAACCACACAAACATCCACGGGTCATACCTGAGACTCAAACCCAAGCACAGATGTATTGTCCCAGCCAGTGATCCCTGTGTGTGTGTGTGTGGGGGGGGGGGGGGGGGGGGCAGTGATCCCTGTGTATGTGTGTGGGGGGGGGGGCAGTAACAAATTTAGGGATCATCACAAGATAAGTTATTCCAAAATTTATTTCTGTTGAACAAAATATTCCTATAAAACAAATTCCAGTAGTTCCAGTAAATGCTTCATACATAGCACAATTCCATGGAGGACAACCCAAGATCTGGGCAACCAAGCACTTTCATCAATTCACAACAAATCATTTGAGCCCAGAATATTCTCAATGAAGACCATAGAATATCCTTTCATCCACTAGCAGCAAGGATGGACCTTTGGTGTAGTGTTCATGCAATAGTGATGGTGCTTATTTTTTTGGTTTGGAACATATAGGACAGAGAAGAATTCTAGAAGCTACTACTAGCTTTTACAGGCCATCTATACATCTGAACATGATATTCACCATAATTCATTGGTGAACATTATACAACCAATCACACATTAAAAGAATTATTTTTCTCTTCATATTCATTTCATAAAATATATCAGATAAATGAAAACAAAAAAATTTGAAACATTGAAAATTTTTAAATCACAAAATATACTAAAATGAAGGGGGGGGGGGAATACAGCTGTACTTTTGAGTAAAATCGTTGAAATCCTCCAGTAGAAATAGTTCCCTCAGCATCTGACTTCATTTTACTGAAAACATGGATGGGTGAGTCTTTGCTCTCCAACACAGATGGCTGGGTTTCATAGCTAAGATTAGGATATGACTCAAGACAATAGCATGATCTGGGCTGTACTAATGGCAGTTTGAAAAATTGCAAATGTTTGTTGCTTTCTGACACATTAAAATGAAGAATAAATTAATTAGCATTATTTAGGAGTTCTGAAGCATCTGTTCTTAATATATATAAATATAAAAATTAGTTTGAAATTTTATATATTTAAAAAAATTTCAATTTCTTTTGTGTACTAATTGTCCTGTTTAAGAGTTTTTGGCCATATATGTAGGCCTGGTGAACTGCATTTTCATGGGTTTGGCAGCATAAGTTTTAAGATGAACTGAAAAAGCTAGTTCTTGACAACTTCAATCTCTTGAACATTTTGAACCCTAACTTGCAAAAGTAATTATACTAAACATTTGAAACTTGTGAATCATTTTGTTGAAATGACTTAAAATCTCCTGATGGAACTTTCTACATTGATGTATATCATTGGCATTGTAAAATAATGTTCATGCAATAGTGATAGTGCTTATTTTTTTTTGGTTTGGAACATATGGGACAGAGAAGAATTCTAGAAGCTACTCCTAGCTTTTACAGGCCATCTATGCATCTCAACATGATATTCACCATAATTAATAATTATAATATAAACAAAATTACAATTGTAGATAGCAACAAGTGGAAAAGAAAACTTCAGTTCCCAATTTTGTCAATTCTCATATTTCTATTCTCACCAATTTAAAAAAAAAGCAACACATATCAATGATCCCACAGGGCTATTGTATGCATTTTGAAATTGCCTAATTTTGCTTTAAAAAGGTGTTTCTTGATTTAATATAAACTTATCATTTATTGCAGGATTGTCCAATGTGTATGAGACAAGAGTTGATTCAGTCAGTAGTAATCTCAATATTTGATATCCTCAGTTTCTACTTCCCTTCACTGAAATTTTCTCTGTTAAACCCCATTTCCTATGGTGAGAAATCAATAGGCCTAGAAAGATTGCTGCCCATCAGATGAGACATTAAGCTGTGACCCCATGTGCAGGAGACCCATATTTGTACATGTTAACATGCTGCCCAGCCATGATTAGAGGCTTCGATCTGTTTCCTAACATCTATCCATGGTTACTCTTCTTCTCAGCTCTGAACCTTTGAAGCCTTTGATATCTGATCATTTAGCCCATGAATGGGCAGTCTTTTTTCATTGGCAGGCCAAATGATAAATTTAATACTGCAGTGGGTCAGAACCTTAATTATTGATTTTAAACTCTTTAAAAACTTTTTTAGTCTTTTAAAGTTTATTGCATTAAACTTTAAAAAACTTTAAAACTCTTAACCCATCTTACATCCAATGCACTGAGTAGACAATATGTTATCTGTTTACAATCATACTGGTTATAAATATAAAATGCAAACAATTAATTTTTACATAACCCTATTTATTACAAAAAGGAAAATGTACTTTTTTTTAATATTAATTAAAAACTATTATTTTTTAAATAAAATTAAGATTAAATGTATAAGAATTTAAAATAAACAGCATAATTAGATAAAACTGAAACATGTTTTAATGGAAATTAATATCGATTCCATATGCAAATGCAACTGATTGAGAGCTGTGTCAAAAACATTGGTAATTTCATCAAGAACCAAAGTAAAATATTTAAATTTCAATGCAAACTCTGTAGAGATATATTCTGTATTGGTAGCAAGTTGATCAATCTTCCTGGTCATATTTCTGCATAATAAACTTATGTTATCAACACCATTTTGCCTGTCAGCACAACATACCAAAAACTGTTTCCAGATACTCCTTTACAAATTCGTCATCAGAATAATTTTTATAATATTTTACAATTTTCTCCCTAACAACAAAACTTGCATGTAACAACAATAACAATGGTAAATAATTCTTTTGCATGCTTATTACAACCAGGGATGTACCCAGGGGAGAGGGGGTGTGTTGGAATATTTTAATAATTAGGAAATTGGGAAACTGTACTTAAGGCTTCAGTAATAAATTATCACAGGAAAAGTCCTGTAGACAAGGAACACTTGAAAAAATGAGTTGAAAAAAATTGGTTGTCCTGAATGGGAGTCCCATTCAGGACAACCAATTTTTTTTAACTACTCAAGTCTTATTTCCCTTCCCCCCCCCCTCCCCCCCCCAAAAAAAAATCCTGGGTACATGCCTGATTGCAGCCATGAGTTTCTCAAAAATTTCTTTCTAGGATGGCCTTGATAAATTTTCATAACTAGAATGTCTACTGATAGAGTGTTTATTTGAATGACAATCAAGTTTAGGGCTCTTTAGTAGGCAGCTGAACAGTACATTCAGACAACCCAATTGACCTGTGCAAAGTTATGTCATGTATATCGATGTTGTCATAAATTCAATTTACACTACTATTACTATTATACTAAAGAACACTATTTTGTAAAAGTAAATTGGGAAAGAAAAAATAATTATATTCCACAAAGTACTTGAAAAATATGAAAAAAGGGAAGTTAATAATTTGCACCTTGTTATTTGCGGGCCACTCGAAAGGTGTCTGTCAGATTTGGGCCACAGGTTGCCCATGACTGATTTAGCCCATTATGTGCTCCAAAATGTTACTCAGAAGTAAAACAACCCAACTTCACAATGCATGTTAATGTTTGACCCTAGATAAGGTTTTTTTTTACGAAAAAAGTACAAAAACTTGAAAAATTTGCTTTTATTTATTCATTCTTATTTAATAACTTCATTTATATAAAAATCAGTTGACGTGTTTTATCTAGTTTGGCTAAAACACAGATTTGAATGTTGGTGTTTACAACTTATAATTCATTAGTAAAGTTTTCAAGTTAATGAAACTTAACTTTGACCTTTGTAGATTTAGCCTTCCAAAAAAGCCAAAATAAAGAAAATAATCTGAAAATTGTTTTTTTTTTTACTCGATAAAATGATCAGGAAAGTTGTAAGAAAATTAAAAATTAAGCAGTGCTTTGTAAAATTTCATCTATCCACATACAAAAAAAATTATGAAAGAGCTGCAACAGAGTCACAAACCAGAGTTTAGAAGCTTAATTTAATGCGTAATTGAAACAAATTGAAATGTAACTTATGTTCTATTCAGAACAAATGAATTAAATTTTTACTAAATATCTCATTATGATAAGATAGTCTGTAAAATAATGAAATCACAGTGTTGTTTGTTATCTCATTATCCCACAGAAGTAAAAAATCACACGAATAATTACACTTTGCAGTATCATTCATCTGTTATAATATGCACTGCATTTTAAAGTTCTATTTTCCCCATTAATATATATATACTATTCGCATAGCTTAACTATTTCTCTACCATACTGGCCCAAACTGCAGGTAGGAGGTATTAAAGAGGAAGGAACAGCATTGATTGGCCAAGTCCATTTAAATAATGACCATTTTTGGGCCACTATAGTACTGAAAGAGTTTATGAAATAGCCAATATCAGAGTGCATATGTTATCTTGGAATGAACCGGATTATATGGTATCAGTGAACAAGAATAAATTTCTGAATATTACGATATGCCAATCATTCAAAATTAGTCTAATAAAATTAGTTTGGGAGTGAAATGTTAAAATGTAACACATTTAAAATGCTAGAGTATTATGTTAATTTATTGTTTTGTTTAAAAATCAGTGCAAAAAAGATGTGAAATATAATGCATAGTTCTTGCTCTATTTTATTTAGACCATTAAGTGCAAAGCCTGTTGAAAATGTTATTTTGGATAACAAGAGCCATTCTGATGAAGAAGATGAAACATTTGTTGTGGCAGAGGAAGCATCCACTGATAAATTAGAAGCAGAAATGGTATGGATTGTTCTCTAATTTGTTTTCTTAAAAAAAGATTAAGCATCAAAGTAGATTTTTCCTGATCTGTGAGCCCTAAAGCGTTTGCTTGATACCAATACATACATACAAAATCTTCATACAGCTATGGGATAAGGAGGTCCAACCAGACTGTAATTTTCCTCTCCAGAGCTACTGCTGCTGCATTTGGCTACTCTAGGCCAATTCTAGCAAGTTTGGTATTGTCTGCCCATCACATCCTAGGTCTCCCCCTTTTTCTGAAACCCTTAGACTGTTCATAATCCTGTTTGCCAATCTGCAGCTTTCGTACGAGCAACATGGCCAAACCAACGTAGTGTCCCTCTGCACAATATGCTGCTCAAAAGAGATTGATGACTCCTTCTTCTGACCTCATCACCTAATGCCCAAGATACTGTGTAAGCATCTAGAATCAAAGGCATCAAGTTTCTTGTTATATTGCTTACAAAGGGTCCATATTTCACTACCATAACTAACCTTAGGAAGAACCAAACTGTTATACCGCTTAATTTTAGTCTTTAGCTGTATACGCTTATTTTTCCACACTCTCCATAGATTCTTAAAAGTCCTAGCGGCAATCCCTATTCTTCTATTTATCTCATACTGCACATCACCAATATCTGTTATATAGCTTCCAAGATAATTAAACTGAGACACTTGCTCAAGAGTGCAGCCATACTGAAGCACAATCTACCTGACCGATTTTCATCACTTTAGTTTTTTCTTTATCACCAAACTTCTCTTATTACCAGTCTCATCAACATCAGTACCAACAGGGCCAAATCATCTGCATAATCTAAATCAGAAATTTTGAAATCTCTAGACCAGGTGTATCTGACCACACTTTACATGTTTATGACATAAACTTTCAACATGATTATGTGGCAACACAATGGGCTTGAATGCTGCATCATGATTACATAGTGAGGCATAATGAGGTTATTATGTGCCTTCACCTATTGCTGTGCAGAAAATATGGAATAACCGTGAGAAAGAAGTTAAGAGCACATAAGGTTGAAAGAGAGTGGAAGATAGTAATGTAGTAGTAATATGAGTAAATAGTCCAATCAAGACAGGTAAATATCCAACATAACCAGTCAGATATGGTTATACATGGCAAAGCATGGAACGAGATTGTAATCATAGAGGTTGGAATAACCTCCCACTACAATCTTATGACCGTGGAGGTAGAGAAGAAGAGGAAGTATCTACTGGCAAAGGAGCTTGGGCTTATACAAAAGTGTGATGTCACGATTATTCCTTATGTAATGACTTGGGAAGGAATTGTGACGAGCTATCATGAAAAGTACAGAAGGATGATTGGGGTCAATAAGCATATTGAGGGATACATCCAATCAGTGGTGTTGAAGAAGACTGTGGAAAGCATTTCAATGGACTGAAGACGATTAGAGGAATCTGCTAAGAGCTGCAGGTTAGAGTGCAAGACGGCTATTTTGAGGATGTGTGTGAGAGCATAGAGGCTGCAAGTGCTGTTGTTACTACAGAGCACTAATGACAAAAGTATTAGTGACACAAGCAAATATCCCAATTAAAAACTTTTCTGACTATTTTATGTGTGGCCCAAAGCAATTCATCTTCACTCAGTGTGGCCCAGGGAAGTCAAAAGCTTGGACCCCATGCTCTAGACCATTTAAGGCCAAAATCTTTCCCTTGTAAAGAATTTCGCATTACGTAATCAATAACTAAACTAAAAATAAAAGGAGACAAAATGCACCCTTGTCTAACTCCACTAGCAATGCTAAACCAATGACAACCAACTTCTTACACACGACACAGTGTTATTATAGAGAGCTCTCATTACACTAACTAACTTACCAGGTATTCCATATGATCTAACAATCAACCACAAATTATGTCAATCTAATAAATCTTTTTGAGTCAAAAGCCTTTTTGAAATCTAATAAAGCTAGCAACCACAGGTTTCTGAAACTCTAAACATTTCTCAAGAATCTGCCTAAGTGAAAATATTGATCAATACATCCCCTACCACTTTTGAATCCACACTGTTTATCACGCAGTTGTCCATCAACCAAATTCTTAATTCTATTAAGTATAATCATGCAAAGAACTTTACCTGGAACAGAAAGTAAACTAATTCCTCTATAATTATCATAAGAACTGCGATCACCTTTTTATAAAAATTGGGACAATAATAGCTCTAGTAAAATCCTTTTGAACAACACCTTTATCATAAAAATATTCAAAATTTCAGTCAGGCATGTGACAAAACAAATGTTCCCAGCTCTAAGCATTTCAGTGGTGATTTCATCCACTCCTGGAGATTTATGCAGTTTTAATTTAGAGATAGCCAATGCAACTTTGGAATGTGATATAGGGCCATCATAAAAGCCAGTAATGCACCTATCCTCATTTCAAACAATGGGAATAGAAATAATCACATTATTTAGAACATCTCTGAAATGCTCAGCCCACCTAACCATCACAGAATCCTCACTTTCAACCACCTTGTCATATTTAACCCTCAATCCCTGTGTACCTGTCTGTTTCTTCCCACATAAAACAGTAATAATCTGGTACAACCCCCAGCTGTTTTGCTGTCTAACTGCTTCCTCTGCTATGTAGCCAAGCTATCAAGCCAAAGATTCTTATCAGCTGTTTACTGATCCTTTACATGTTTATTAAGCTCATTGTAATGCCTTCTGTTAGGACTAGTAGGGTGTTGATTCATATTAATCCTGCACTTCCTTCTTTCAGAAATAAGTTCCATAATCTTATCACTCAAATAATTTTGTTTCCTCTATTCCCTTTTACCCAAAAGAGTACTGTTGATTTCAAGAAAAGCCTGTTTAAACTGATCCCATTCTTTCTCAACTTCAGCAGTAAGCAAACTACAATTGTCATAATGACTGAGTAGCCTATCATGGTATGCTTTAGCTATATCTGGATCTTTCAGACCTTTAATGTTGAAGGTAATTTTCTTAACCTTACCACAACATTTCTTAAGCTTCAGCTGCAAGACACTTTTGACCAGGTAATGGGCAGACCCAATTTCAGCTCCCCTGTATAATTTGGTATTTATAACTGAACTTGCCCATTTGCTGTTAATTAAAATATAATCTATCATATTCCTGTGCAACCCATCAGGTGAAACCCACGTGGCTTGTGATGTAGCCAATAAAAATATATCCCCTTGCTTTAGTCCCCCCTGAAAAGAGGAAATCAGGAAGTCATTCTTTTGAATGCAGGGTATAGAGTTAAGAGTTAGGTGTCAAATGAAAACTCCTATCAGGATCATTGTAGACTTTTAAAATTATCTCCCCCAATACCACCATTCTCCCCTCTTCCCAAAAGGGATGGAAATTTTGCAGGAATTGACCTTAATTAGTTATATCTCAATGTTTATGACATTTCCAATTTCATGGGCTACCTCAAACACAACTCCTAGAAAAAGGGGGAGGAAAAATGTGGTCAATGTTTAGAAGTCATATATCAAATAAAAGTTTCTGGGTAGTGTGTTTAGTGACAAAGAAAAGAAATATAAATAAATTAAAAAATAAATATCTTCCTATATGCACCCTAAAAAGTAGAAAATAAACCTGAAGTATATTGATACTGCAATCAGTCATCAAATTCCCATTCACTTCAAAGGAAGATAGGGTGCCGATTGACCTACTCAAGAAGATTGCTGGCACTTTACCTGCCTATGAAGTGAATGCATATTCATTGACTGATTGCACCATCAATACGTTTTAGGTTTATTTTCTACTTTTTAGGGTGCATGTAAAAAGATATGTATTTTTAAATTTCTTTAATATATTTTTATTTTTATACTTAAATTCTGTTATGTACTCCCTAACACCAAATGTTTGTTCCCAGGACTAAGGGACACCAAACAGCTTCTCTATTCAAGAGACTTTCATTCTGGTTAGTAGCTTCACATAAATTCTACGTAATAGAAAGAAACTGTATGGAGATAAGTAGCAATGTCTTAGTATAAGATCTGAAACACACTGTCCCCACCCTCTTCTGTGCAAAAAATCACAGGAGAAGCATTGATTTATTATAAGTGTTACAACATCGTTAGATAGATAGTAATGCCACTGTATAAGAGGCAAAAACTATCTTCTGCACAGGAAACTGGAAATGTATAGCCCTGATTAACTAACTAATAACATTCCACTATGTTAAAACATTATGCTGGTAGAAAAAATCAGAGCTGAAATGTGCCATCTCATTCTCTGCAGTCATTTATAGACCACAGAAGCAGATCTAAGAGAGAGATCTAAGATCCATCTTCACTGCAGAGTTGCACGCTATCAGTCTTGCCTTGGACCATGTGGCGGCTAAGCATCATCGTCGGTGTGTGCTTTACATCTATTTGCTTAGCTCGTTACAGGCTTTGATCCCAGTGAGGCATCAGCCTCACCCAGTTCTTTCTAAGATCCGCCAGCAGCTCCACTGTCAGGCAGCCACAACGACCATCCATTTCTCTTGGGTGGCCCGGTCATGTCGGTATCATGGGCAATGACTAGGCAGATGCTGCTGCCAAGTCAACTACGCCTCTGTCTGGCTCTCCATTGCCAGTTCCATATCTGGATTTCCGGCAGTGTTTTACCATCGAGCTCCAGGCAAATGGCAGTTGATCTGACCAGGATACTTTGTCAGAACAGATTACAAACAAGCTCTTTGAGATCAAACCTATCATCAAATCATGGCAGTCTTGTTACCACAGGAATCGCAAGGAGGAAGTTGTACTTGCTCCACTCTACTTAGATCATTCATTTCTTCTACGGGCGGATGATGAACTTAAATGCGAGTTTTATGACACTGTTTTAACTATTAAACATATTTTAATTTTTGTCCATGTTTTACCTTTAAACGTCATGTGTTTTTTAACCATCATGAATTTACGTCTGAGCCCTTACACTCGGACATCTGTTATCTGATCATTGTCTTTTTAGCTCTGTATTTAAATTTTTGCAATATACTGGATATTTTACTCTCTTGTAGTTTTACTCCCTTTTATTATTCTATATGTTTAACCCAGGTCACTTACACCTGGGTTACTTTTATGTTTATAACATATTTATACATTTGTTCATTGTTGTTCAATATGTTCCATATTATTAATTTACATTTGTTATGTTGGTCTTTATGGAAGTAGTTTATGTTGGTTAACCTACCAACATAAGTTAACTTTATGTTGGTAGTTTATTTTTAAATTTGGTTAAGGATATCATGACTTTTATCATTTTTTATGGACATTTATTTGGTGCATTATAGCCTTAGATGCTAATGCACCATAAAACCCTAAACAACCAACCATCTGACCTGGAAATAAATAAATCTTTGTGAAGTGAGATTCTTGATGAATATACATTTCTTATATTGTCATGTTTACAAAAAGATAAAACAGTATCTCTTATACTGTGTGTAGTAATTCTTATCTTACTTTCTGTTACTGTGCAACAAACTGCAGGATTTTATAACTAGTGGGTTTAGAAAGGCCGCAGTCCCATCATATAGGATATAAAGCCATGGCACCATGTTCAGGAGAGTCATACCCTTTGTACATTAAAGAATGCACTAGATAACCTTGATAGGTGGCTTCCATCTGTATCCTAACAGATGTCCAGTAGGGGCCTCCTTTCCCCAATATTCTCTGAGCTCTTGGGATCATTGTGACCTGGCTATTTACCCCATTCTGTGCAAAAAAATGCCAATCAAAAGAAAAACTGCAAGATTTTATATAGGAGCCATATTGAACATCAATATAATTTTAGTATATGATTTTATCACAGTGCTTATATACAAATTTCATTAATGTTACACTATGACACTATTTTAAGCTCTGTCCTGTATAGTCTTTCATTACTTCCTGTTAGATGTCAAGTCTTTTTATGGTGAATACTTTCACTTTGCACAACAATATTATAATGTAAAATTTGTTGACATTTTAAAAGCACACTTTTAGGTGCTTTAAAAATTAAAAGCTAAATAAAATTATCACCTTCTAAATTTATTATTATAATGACTGATTAAGAAGGTCAATATAATGATAATTCAGAAGGATACTTGTGCTTAGCTTCCTTCACCACCATTTCTACAGCTTTTTCCATAGTCACACAGCTTGTTGACATTGGATACCTTTTGCCTCTTGTGAAGCATTTAAAATGCTGCTATCATAGATTGTCTTCTTTGATGTTTTTCTATCCTCTCTGTTGCACATAATGGCATGTACATATTCCGTTTATTCCTACACATCCTCAGGACCATTACTTCTTATGTTAAGCAAGTAAATAACAGTGCCTGTGTGCAGATGCATGTCTTATATGTGCCTATGTAGAAACTGCCAATGGTAATATGCAGTGGTGGCTTGTCACTAAAATTTTTGGTAGGGCAATTTACCTAACACAGACAGGGTCCAGGTGTAGGAATAGTTTTGGGGAGATGCATGGTATGGAATGTAAATATGTTCCATAATGCATACACTGAAGAGCCAAAACATTATGACCACTTGTCTAATATAATATTGGTCCTCCACATGTCACCAAAACAGCTATTACCCGGCAAGACATGTATGCTACAAGATTTCTAAAGGTGTCTTGTGGTTTCTGGTACCAACACGTTACCAGCAGATCCTTTAACTCTTGTAAGTTACATAGTTGAGCCACTACAGATCGGATATGCTGTTCCAACACAAACCACAGATACTCAATTGGATTGATGTCTGGGGAATTTGGAGGCCAGGGCAATGCCTGGAAGTCTCCCTCATGATATGTGAACCATTCTCAGACAATCCAGGCAATGTGGCATGGCACATTATCTTGCTGAAAGAAGGCACTACTAGAAGGGTATACTGTTGCCATGAAAGGATGTACCTGGTCTGCAATGATGTTTAGGTAGGTGGTTAACGTCATAGTTTCCTGCACGTAAATGACTGGACTCAGGGTTTCCCAGCAGAACATTGCCCAAAGCATTACACTTCCTCCACCAGTTTGTTTTTGTCCCATGGTGTATCCTGGTACCAATACTTCCCCAGGTAAAACTACACGCATGTACCCAGCCATCCACATAGTACAACAGGAAACAAGATTCTTCAGACCAGACGATCTTCTTCCAATCATTCAAGGTCCAGTTTGTTGCTTGTGTGCCCATTGTAGGCACTTTTGACAGTGAACTGAGGTTAGCATGGGCACTTGGAGCAGCCTGCGGCTATGCAGCCCCATTTTCAGCAGGGTTCGATGTACTGTGTGTTGTGCCACAGTATCCCTTTTATTGGCTTGTACCATACAGGATAGCCTTCGCTCACCCCTAGTGTCGATGATCCGTGGTCAGCCCACACCTTGCTGGCAGTTTATGGTTTTTTCCTCCTCTGACCACTTTTTGAAGGTACTAACCACAGCTGATTGTGAGCACCCCACAAGCCTTGCCATCTTGGAAAGGTTCTGATCCAGTTGTCTGACCATTACAATTTGTCCTTTGTCGAACTCACTTAAGTCCACTGCCTTTCCCATCTGAAGAACAAGAATAACACTGATTAACAGAGCTCAGCATAAGGTGTTATTTATACCGTTTCATGACTTTCACACGTGCCGTCGTTTACCTGTAGTTGCCTTGATTTGCATAAAAACACACTGGTCCTAATGTTTTGGCTCTTCAGTGTATATTCTGTTGTTTTTTTTTTCTCAGCTGGTCTCAAGACTCATTATTTAACACAAATTTTTGAAGTAGAAAAAAACTCTGAAAGGCATTCTTGTTCTACTTCAATTCAGTATTTTACATCTCTGTTCTAGGGTATTTTTAAAATAAACTTTGTGAAAAATATGTCTAAGATGCAGGTTTCCATAAATTAAGGAACAATCCTATGTTATGACAATGGGAAGCTAAGATCAAAACTCTCTAACTTCTAAAATAAGATTTTCTGTTTTGTAAAATGTGATAAAGATCTCAATCAAATATATCAATATTACAATTTTCAGTAATATGTGTTCAGTATTTAATGAGTTGTGGAAGTATGAATATTTAATAACAGCAATGCCGGTCTTAAGAAACATACAAAATTGATGAATAGTGAAAAAATCTTTACATAAACTTTTAAAATACACACTTATTTTATTAATACACTACTTATAACTAAGCTTTAATTAATTTCTGAAGTCAATTTTTGTGACTGGCATTGTTATTATTAAATATTCAAACTTCCATAACCCATTAAATGATGAATAAATATTGTTGAAAATTGAGATATTCATATATTTGATTGAGATCTTTATATTGCTGTCACATTAAAATTTTTTTTTAGAAATTATAGAGCTTAGTCATTAGCTTTTCATTTGCATAATACAAGGTTGTTCCTTAATTTTTGGAAACCAGTGTATATAGGTTTACTTTTTTTTTTATTCTGCTCCAATTATAAATATATCTTTATTTCTTTAAACCAAATTACTCATAGTAAATTATCACTTGAACAGTTGTCTAATTTGGCTGTCTTTAATTTGCATTACTAATTATATATATATTATTACATATGTTAATTATTTTAAAATGAATTCTAAAAAAGTGATATGCTAATAAAATTAATCATAAATAAATTGAAAAAGAAATATTATGGAAGCAGTTGGTATCAACCCAAAGATCTTGGAGTTGCAAGTCAAAAAACACAATACACTTGGGCAACTGAGCTAAGCTTTGCTAGGGAAAAAAATGCCATGTTAAAATATATTATTAATATTACTATTCTAGATAAAATATTATTTTCATATCTAACTTTCTTTTTAAACTATTCATATGGAAACATTCCTTGACAAAATAAAAAGTTGGCAACCCAGTTCAAGTTCAGTTCAAACACCTCTTACTAGGAAAGTTTAGGCCACGTTGAGCTTAGCACAGTCAAATGAAGATTTTTGCTAAGTAATAAGATCTTTGACTATTGATTGCTTTGGTGGAATCAATCAAGTGTCATGGGCCACTACATAATGGTGAACCAACTCCTGCAGTTCATCACTGTTCTGTTTCAGTATATGCACATTTGTGTCATCACTGTAATAGATACTAAGAATCTAGGCAGTGGTCATATGGAAAAATTCATATTGTATAAACTGAAGTAAATGATGTAGGACATTCACAAAGTAAATGCTGTGATTGTCTACATATCACAGCAAATAATGATTGCAAAATGAATATAAAGGTGATATTATGTTGATTTAGGCATGACATATAATGAATACTCTGGTATGCTATAAAACCTCTGGTGCCTAATGGACAAGCCATCTCTGGTAATATGTCGTACTTGGGGGAAATTTTTACTTTGTCATCTTCTGGACTATATTTTTAATCTATCAACAACTAATTAGTAAAATTGGTAAAGGAAAATTTTTAGGGGGGGGGGATCTTTTTCCACAGGTAGTTTACTCAGTGGACACCTAAGTGATAAGACAACATTGTGGAGGAATAATCAACATTTGCTATACCCACCAAATTATTAGCCTCAGTACCATTAAATTAATTGATTTCACCAAAAACATAACCACTCCAATTGACTTATTTTTGGATTTAAAATATTTTGTTTGGATAAAAACTGTAGAAAAGAAATGATGATGGAAATGTCCATGTTTTTATTACAGTTTTATGAGTGGGAAAAAAATATACTGAGAATAAGAATAACTCGGGAAAAATAATTTTTATCCCTTTCTCCTGCACAGAATTGAGTGATGCCTGAGAGCTTGGCTGAACAACATGAAAATTCCTATAAATCAGTCTCTTCTGCCATTCTTGTAATATATTTTTTTTTTCTTTCAGTTTTTGGAAGTTGTATCTGATTTGTAGAAATTCAATTAGTAGTTAATTAATTACCAGAATATGAAAAATTATTCTTACCCTCATGGATTTCTTTGTACGAGGGTGGATTGTTTAATTTGTAGACTTACATTGCCAACAATTAGCAGCTTTTTATATGAGTTAATGCATGATATGTTGAATAATAGGCAATCACAGATAAGCACCTGTAGGCTATATGCATTAAATGAATATAGAGGAAAAATCGTCCCTTATTAGCCAGGTGGGATCTTGGTTTTGTGGTTCGGTCTCACCCAACTAATGACAATTTTCCTCTATACTCATTTAACGTGATATGTAGCAACACAGTGACTCTTCAAGGCCATGGAGCAGTGTGTGAAAGTTGAAAGGTGTTGTACTATGGTCACAAGTAATAGCAGAACAATACGCAGTCAGTCTCATTTTTCCTACTTTGGAAAGGTATTTTTGTGTATGTGATTTTTTGCAGACTATGGCGATCTGGAAACTGAGCAGTGGTATATGATACATTACTGTATTCAGTAAGGTTGAAGTCATGCATAGTCAGTCACAGAAATTACTCAAAAGTATGGAAAACAGTGCTTAGTTACCCATCTCCTAGGTCATCTGCCATATTGCATTACATTGCAAAACCATGCTAACTGTTTGCAACAGCAGTCTGTCAATTAAATGATCCATCTAGGTAGTAACACAACTAGTTAAGCTATAATGTCAATATAACAATACCTTGGTTAGCTGAAGATTTAAAGTTCTTTTGCTCTCTGTTGCTTTACTGTCATAATAGTGCATAAGCATTTTTTTTTTTATTTTAGAATAATCAAAACATATGGGGTTTTCTAAAAGGGACTTTAGGATGTTGTTTTGTAATAAAGAGGAAAACACATGGAATATATCTGATTTGTTTATTGTAAATTAAAGTTTCATCGATTACAATTAAACTAGAAAAATGATGTCATTTAAATGTCCACCACGGCTACATTTACAGGCATCGATACGAACATCATAATTTTGTAAGGTATTCTCAGTCATTGAGACATTAATCTCTCTTATGACTGCTCGGATGTTATCTTTTAAGTCTGGTATCTTATCTAGTTTGTTGGTGTAAACTTTACTTTTCAAATAGCCCCAAAGAAAAAAATTCAATGGTGTTAAGTCGCAAGATCTTGGTGGCCAATTCACATCTCCATTTCGTGAAATTACACGTCCAGGGAATTTCGGCGTAATAACTATGTTCGCTCGTGTTGTATGGCTCATAGCACCATCTTGTTGAAAATAAACATCAGAAATGTCAATTCCATCAATTTGAAGCCACAAAAATTCTGTAATCATTACATTATAACGCTCTGCATTCACCATAACAACATTGCCACGATCATTTTCAAAGAAAAATGGCAATGATTCCTCCAGACCACAAACCACATCAAACCGTACATTTTTGTGCATGAAGTGATTGTTCGTGAATAATTCAAGGATTTCCTTCCCCCCAAAGTTGACAATTTTGTTTATTGACACTTCCATTTAACGTGAAATGTGCCTCATTGCTGAAGATGATTTTGTGCGAAAACTGAGGATCCGTTTCCTTACTGAACATCTATTTCCATAATAAGTTTTAACAATTTCAATACGTTGTTCTTGTGAGAGTGACGCCATAGTTAGACTTGTATATGACTGAAATTAGGGTATATGAAATTCCACCAGAAAAAAAAAATTTAAGTTATCGGCATTCAAAATCCTAAAGCCCCTTTTGGAAAACCCTTTAGTTTAATACTATTTAGAGTGGTAAGAATTTAATAGCCAAATAATTTTAAATATAGTTATGTATATTTGTTCTTTTTTTCATTGAGAATTTAACCTTTGCACTCCACAGGCCCCGCTACGTCAACATACTAATACTATTTAACAACTCATACTGAAAAAACATCTGGAGTGCAAAGGGTAAATATGAATTACTAATAAATCATTCCTTACTCAATCTCATTTCATATTTTTTTGTCGTTGCAGCCAATATCATCTATTCCTGCTGAAACACCCGAAGAAGATAAAGGTAGTTGTTTGACATATTTACCACTTTTATCAAAGTTATTTTCATAAATACCAAAATACCACCTTTATATATTTCTTTAAAAAGAAATTCTTTGATATCTGAGAGAAACTTGTCACAATAATCCATACTCTATGTCAAAAAAATCTGTTATCTGTCAACAGACAGTTGAGTTACTCACACACACAGTATAAATCACAAGCATAAGGTGTATGCTTGTGACTTACACTGTGCATGCTAACTCTTTTAATACTGCATTTGCAAATTTAATACTAATGCTAATTATTTCAAGAATTCTGCAAAAAAAAAAATCAAAGAATGCATGTATGGAAGTGAAAATGTGCTCTTTCTCCCACATTTATATTTCTTCCTGAACCGAGATTAACTTGTTTAATAGCAAGAAACAAACCAACTTAGATTTAAATGGCTGAGAAATCAGCATGCTTCGCTGCAGGGTAAAGTGACATAGATTCAAATTCCAGATAACACATGGCTGTTTTCTAATTTATATTGTCTTTCTGCTGAGGTTTTGTTTTCCTATAGAACTTCTCTATGGCATGTTTATTGGCATATTTCTGTCAGGCTTTCATGGAAGTGTGTTCATCATCATCCTCAAGCAGCCATGGGCTATAGAGGTCCAACCAGATTGTGCAGTTTAGTTATCCAAACATGTCAGTCCTGAGCTACATCTGCTGCATCTGGCCACTGTACTCTAATTCTAACAAGATCTTCTTTGACATTGTCTGCTCACCACATTCTAGGTCTCCTCCTCTTTCTGAGGCCTTTAGGCACACTGTTCATAACCCTATTTGCTAGTCTATAATTATGCATATGGGCAACATGGCCAAACCAACAGAATCTCTCTCTGCACAATATGCTACCACAGGAGGTTGTTGACTACTTTGCCTAACTTCATCATTACTTACAAAGTTGAACCACTTGATGTCCAAGATACTGCGTAAGCATCTAGAATTAAAAGCCTAAGTTTTATCTTGTTTACAAAGGGTCCAAATTTCACTACCATAATTAACTCAAGAAAGAACCAAACTATTATAGAGTCTCATTTTAGTTTTTAGATGTATATGCCTATTTCTCTACACTATCCATAGATTCTTAAAAATCCTAATAGCAATGCCAATTCATCTCTTAATCTCATGCCGTGCCATCATCAGTATCTGGTACATAGCTCCCAAGATAATTAAATTGAGACATTTGCTCAAGAGTAGAACTATTCAGATTAACTGAATCACAGCCTGCCTGACCAATTTTCATCACTAGTTTTCTCTCTATTTATCACCAAACATATTCTACTACAATCGCATCAATATCATTTGCCAAAAGGGCTAAATCATCAGCATATCTAAGAGCTATAGCATCAGAAATTTTCAGATTTCCAGACCATTTAAGACCAAAATCTTTCCCTTGCAGTGAATTTTACATAACATTATCAATAACCAAACTAAAGAGAAATGTACCCTTATCAAACACCAGAAGCAATGCTAAACCAAGTGTTACAACCTTACCAACTCTTACACATGACAGTATTATTATAGAGAGCTTTCATTATGTTTGTTATGACATATAATCTTACGATCAACCACAAATTATGATGATCAACAGAATCAAAAGCCATTTTGAAATCAACAAAGCTAGTAACTGCAGGTTTCTGAAACTCTAAACATTTCTCAAGAATCTGCATAAGTGAAAAAAATCTAATCTACACATCCCCTGCCACTTCTGAATCCATACTGCTCATCATGCAATTGTCCATCAACCAGATTCTTAATTCTATTAACCACAATCATGCAAAGAACTTTACCTGGAACAGAAAGTAGACTGGTACCCCTATAGTTATCACAAGAACTGCAATCATCTTTTAAAAAGAAAAAAAATAGGGATAATAATAACTCTGGTAAAATCCTTAGGAACCATGCCTTTATCATTAAAGATATTAAAAATTTCAGTCAGCAGTGTGGAACAGAAACATTCCCAGCTCTAAGCATTTCAGTAGTAATTTTCTTTACCCCTGTGGATTTATGTAGTTTAAGTTTAGAAATAGCCAAAAGTATTTCAGACTATGGTATAGGGCCAACATTAAAGCCAGTAATGCATCTATCATCATTACAAACAATGGGAGTGGAACTAGCCACATTGTTTAGAACTGAAATGCTCAGCCCACCTAGCCATAACAGAATCCTACCTTGTTTTTCATTTGCTACTTATAGGACAGAGAGAAATCTGATCTAGCTTTTACAGGCCTTCTCATACAAAAACATGCCCTACTAAAGGCTGAAATCACTGCTGACCACTGCCTCAGAGCTAACATAACACACAAAATTTACCTTGCTGGACTCTCACTAGCTCTCTAACCACTATGTCAGTTAAGGCTAAATCTTACCTTGTTTATCCTTCAATCCCTGTATACTTGTCCATTTTTTGCTACACAAAACATTAATTATTTGGTACAGCTCTCTGCTGTTGTACTGTCTGCTTTCTCGGATTTATCAGCCAAGTCATAAAGCCAAAAATTCTTATGAAGTGCTAACTGATTCTTTGCATGTCTATTAAGCTCTTTGTAATGCTTTGTATTAAGATTAGTAGGGTATTGATTAAGGACATTCTTGCAGTTCTTTCTTTCCAAGATAAGCTGAAGTGCCTTATCACGCAAATAATTTTGCCTCCTCTGCTCCTTTTTACGTAAAAGAGTACCGTTTATTTCAAGAAAACCTGTTTAAAACTGCCCCATACTTCCTCAACTTCAGTAATAAACAAACCATGACTGTCATAATGACTAAGTAACCTATCATGGTAAGCTTTAATTATAACTGGATCTTTCAGAGCTTCAGAATGAAAGGTAATCTTTTTTACCTTAGCACAACATTTCTTAAGTTTAAGTTGCAAGACACTTTTAACAAGGTAATGGTCAGATCCAATTTCAGCTCCCCTATATGACCTAGTGGAGATGACCTGGTGCCAGCAGCAGTACCAAGCTGAAAACACCAGTTCTCGTCCGATCACCGAAGTTAAGTAGCTTTGGGCACGGTCAGTACCTGGGAGGGTGACTACTCTGGGAACACTGCATACAGTTAGCAAAAAATCTGCTGAGAACCTGCTATCCTCACAGATCCCTCTACTATGGCATATTAAACTGACAGGCTCTTGTCAGACCTTTGTCGCAAGCAGCTGCTTGAGGAGGTATTTAATTTTATTTATATGACCTGGTATTCCTAACAGAACTAGCCCATTTGCTATTAATTAATATATAATCAATCATATTCTTATGCAGCCCATCAGGTGAAACCCATGTGTATCTATGTATATTGGGTGTTTGTAATAAGTGTTAGTTTACTTATTTGCAGCTACCAATACTAAAAGGACTTATCACTCCTCCCCAATGTCAGGGTCAGTATCAACTTTAGCATTGAAGTTGCCTAGGACAAAGGTCAAGGACAAAGGTCTCCTTCCATGAAAAAATTCAAAATATCCTGAAGTTGTCCATAAAACCTATCCTTGTCTTCATTGGCATCCTCAGTAGGGGCATAACAACAGATAATATTCAAGTCTTTAATGGTTGTCGGAAATTTAGCTGTAAGAAACCTTTCATCAATACACTCGTATCCTAAAAGAGTATCACTAGCATGTCTGCTGAGAAGCAAACCTATGCTTTGAAGATGCTTCTTATTTTCCTTCTCTGAAAAGAGAAATTTAATATTATATTTAAGAATCTGACCTTTATCTGTCCATCTGGACTCTTGGAAGCCGAGAATATCTAAATTATAATGGTGAAATTCTTGTGTGAGGACATCAAGAGAATAATCTCTGTGCAGAGTTCTCACATTCCAACTATCTATAGACAGAAATTGATTAGTGGGATGTTTAAAGAAACTATGTTTTTTTTGAGAGAAGGAATGCTGACAATATCAAACAGTCCCCTAATTGCAGGCATGTGGCAAAGACCCATTCTTAAGTTCGCTAAGTGCAGCAGTTATCACTCTTACACACCCATGGTGTGAGGTACAAATATCAGAGTGAACATGGTGAAAGTGCTGTGCATCTATATGAAACTGAGATCCAAGCAATAATTCTGTTTCTGTGGACATTGAAGACCCAATTAGTGGTCAACCATTTACATCTTCTGGCTGTGAATATCTCAGAAGTCTTGTCAATGCAACATATGAGGATATGGTGCCATGAGTTTGAAAATGGTCTTGACTGTAATCTGTGAGGATCTCTGCACTTGGTGATAGGCAGCTTTTTACCCCCACCATACAGTCTAGACATGGCACTGTTGCATTTTCATTTATTTAAGAAGTTTAAGAAGTGTTTCCAAGGATGACACTATCAAAGAGGAAGTCACATAGCAGCATCAGGAGCAGGACACATCCTTCTGTCAGTAGGGCTTTGATAAATTGGTCAGTTGTTAGAAGTGTCTCAATAAGTTTGTGGACTACATAGAAAAATAATACGTATGATTGGGGAGATTTCCTGTATATTGTCTATTGTGTAATTACTCTCCCCCACAGAAATTCTATAGAAAAAATTACTTTCTGATTTAACCTTATAGGATTTTGTTATAAAAGTGTATCTCAAGTTTAAAGATCAGGTAGATTGCCAATTGGAAAAAAAAAAGGATGAAAACCATAGTATAGCTTGTTTTGTTTTTTCTAAATCTTAAACTAATAGAGGTATTGAAAAACATTTTCAGTATCTTATATTTTATTCTTTTGTGATTATTTCATGCAGTTACAATATATCGAATAGCAGAATTAGCAACAAGTTGAAAATTCTGTATTCCAACTGAATATATTCTTACAGTATTGTGTTTTGCTCTCAGTTTTGCTGAATATTTTCAGCAGACTGACAAGAATTATTAAGTTAAAAAAAACATGACAGCAGGTATCTAACTGCATAGCAAATAAAAAAAATCCCCTATGGTTAGTGAACTGCTGTTTTCCCAAATTTCATATGCTTCAAACTGACTTAAATGTTTTTTTATATATATATGTCAGTTAGAAGCTTGGAAAATTAGCAGTATGGTTGTTCAATATTTAGATTATCGTGCATTTTTCAATAAATATGTTCCCTTTTTTTTTTTTCTTGTTTAATGCTGTGCAATAGTTTTCCTACTTTTTCAACTAGTAAATTTCCTGAAACTTGCTTTTTCATCATACAACTTTTATTTATTAGGAAGCCTTGTAAAGAAACTTTTAGAAACTAAAAAGGATTTAGAAGGAGGAAGCCAACAAAACCCTTCCAGAAAAGTAGAAATAGTGAGTTGATTTAATATTATTTATTAACAGCCATTTAACAACCATTTTATAGTATTTTGCTGGAAAACAAAACTTTTCAACACTACATGAAAAAATAAAATGCTTACTAAATGTTTAAAAGCTTTAGACAATATTCAAATTACATAGATATACTTACTGTTATCATGCATATAAGTAAATTAGGCAGATACACTCAGTTCCCAATTAGCATGATTTTCAAAGTAGGGCTAGTTTTTGACTAACATGACTGATCATTTGGTTTAACAATATTTCTCCACTACTTCTCTGTGATTGTTAATATTATTGTATTTACCATATAAGACATCTTGGCTGTTTTCTGTGTTTCACCTATCTGACCTTTACCTTGGTCATAATTTTAGCACTTCTGAAATGATTTTTTACATCTGTAAACAAATTAGTGTGTTTAAACAGCTATTACCCATAATATATTTATAAGCAATAAACTTTTTAATCGTCACAGACCAATAACAGTGTAACATATGCAAATTAATCCTGATTGGTAAAGATTATGTCAGTAATGGATTAGAAACACTTATAAACATACAGTTAATCACCTTCATTACTTGATAATATTCTTGTAGCAATCAGTTTCTCATTTTCAGTTTTCATTATTAAACAATAATTTTATACGTCCATGTATTAAAATACATTAACTGCGTTTTGTTTTGAACCTTATTTTTTTGTAAAAACTGTATTTACATGTATGAAATATACAAAATGAAAACCCCAAAGTATTAACCAAAGTATCATCATAATAAAGGAATACAATTAAAAATATTACAGTCAGGTTATGATTCTGGAGTACATTTCACCTTACAGGAATTTTTTGATGAATGCATCTATTGTATTAATGTGGATATTGTCACACGTAAATGGGCACACTGTTCTTTGCATACTTGATAAAATGTGTAATGAGTATTAAAATATTTTATGGGACACAGTGAGGTACAAATGGTAGTTGTATCAGTCCCCACTCACTAATGCTTTATTGCAACAAAAAGGATGACACTGTTGGGTTTCAAAAAACTATTCTCTCTCTTCAAACATGGTTTTTAATCCTCTTACCCCACCCCTGTCTGCTTATTTCCATTCTTGCAATAATAGTTTTCAAGGATTTTTTTGCTGTTGCACTTATCATGATAGATGGTAGACCAGTGATAATCATGGGAAAACTAATGAGGGTCAGTTTTAATGTTGGAATTTTTTGATCAGTTGTAAGTTGAAATTGAAAACAGATTCAGATTTTTTGCTGATTTATTTCTTCAAAGAGTTATATTGCTGTATGCAGCACTAATTACTAAACAAAAAAAAAATTCTAAATGAAGAAACTCCTAACAAGTTTGTTTTGATATTGATAGATGGAACATATATTTGAGCATTATTTTACAGATGTTTCTGGACATTTTGTAATATAACAGGTCACACATAAGTCTAACATAAGTCAAAGACACATAAGTCAAAAATCAAAGCTGCCAGATTCTCTGATTTTTTGGTTTAAAAACATAATTGGTCATTGAAAATCCGATTTTTATGGGGGGTTGTCAGTTTTACCCTTATGAAAATCTGTTCTGAAATTTTACAGTATTTTTTATGGGAATGTTAATGAAAGGTAAGAATTGTTTCTGATTTAGCTATTTTACTGTATTAAAGTGCAGCTGTCTCCACTCCCTAATCTGTGCTTGCTTGTGAGACTACCTACACATCAATCAGAAGAAATCTATAACTTTAGCTAACCATTTCTGAACAGAATACATGGCAAAGTCATTACCTAAATTCTCTCACAGTTGAAGGTCATGGATTATTTTTAAATGGGTGATTATTGAATGTCTACCCAATTCTCCCAGCTCTGACCAACTAAAGCTAATTGGATTACTTAGGATTGGAAACTTCAGAGTGAAGGAGATAATACAGATTAGAGAACTTCCCTGATCTGTGGACCATGATCGATTTTACAACTTGAACAGGTCTCATGTATGTCTGTTATCCGGGTTGGCTGATGGTTGATAAGAGATTAAAACTTCTCTTTCACTAGAGTTGAGACAAGTTTACAGCTGGGCTACTGCTCTGACCTTTGCAACTAATATTCAGTATGTAGATAATACCTGCAGTTTATGGTGCTTAGCTCTCTAGATGCTCCACAAGTGGTAACTGAATGTTCTTAAGATGTTAAAGTAATGTAAGTGAATAATATACAGTATACTAGCTTTTCATCTTATTGAACGATTTATTGGATTGTCTGTTGGTATGTTTCGTGTGGCCACTTGTTCCTGATTTGTTTTTTCAGGTCTGACCTTCTAAGGTGAAAAAAAAGTTATGAGATTAATTTTCAAAAAAGGAGTGGGTTATTCATATAATTTATTTTTTTAAATGCAATTTGGATTTAATTCCTAAATATGTAGATAAAGGTATAAATTTTGCCTCAGTTACAGATGATTTATGATATTTAGTTAACACATATTCCCTATTATTGTGTTAAGGGGGAAATGAGACTATTTCTTCTTTAGTGATATCCAAATCCTTGCTTAAAATGATGAGATTATATTGTTCTGTTTTTATTTAACAATGCTGATTAGTGCACTTGGCTACTGTTCTAAGGGACCTGGGTTCGAGCCCCAGATAAGGCATGGATGTGTGTGTGTGTTTTGTTTTTCTGCTGAGGGCCCGCCATCCTCACAGACCTTTTACTATGATGTATAAATGGGCAGGCTCCTGTCAAACCTCTGTGGCAAGCAGCTGCTTGAGGGGATATTTATTTTTTATTTATTTAGATGGCAATACATTGTTTACAATAATTCATGTTTCTTAGGCTTGTTATCTCTAATGTAATTATTTAGTTCCAGGGGCTTTTTTTATATTGCCGATTGGGAGTAAATTGTTTACAATAATTTGTTGTTTTTTAGGCATGTTGTCTCTGATATCATTATTTAATTCTGGGGGCATTTTTATATTGCAGATTATCTGTGAATTGTTTAAGATAATTCATGTTTTTAGGCTTATTTCCTCTGATGGGGTTCATTAGTTCCAGGGGCTTTTTTATACTGTGGATCAGCAGTAAATTGTTTAGGATAATTCGTATTTTTATGCTTGCTTTATCTGATGAGATCATTTAGTTCCTGGAGCTTTTTATACTGAGGATTGGTACTGAGTTGTTTATGGTAATTCGTGTTTTTTAAACTTGTTATCTCTGATGGGATTATTTGCTTCCAGTGGCTTTTTTATACTGTGGGTCGACAATTCATTATTTACGATTTCGTGAGTTTCAGGCTTGTTGTCTTTGATGGGATTATTTAGTTTCAGGGGCTTAAAAAGGGGCTTTTTTATACTTCAGTTCATCAGCGAATTGTTTACAATTTTGTTTTTTAGGCTTGTTATAAGATTGGTTTGTTTTGAAGGGTGGGTAAAAAGGGTGGAATGGTTGTTTGTTGTTTTAGCAGGATGTTCAGGTTAAAATGGTTATCCCCCATAATTTTGATCTCGGGTATTCTTAAATTGCAGAATGACAGTTTATTTTAGCAGTATGTGCTTGTTAAAATAGTTTTCTTGATGAGATTATTAATTTTTGCAAGTTTTTTTTTTTTACATTCTGAAATGAACATTTATTTGTTGTTTAGGATAATTCGCTGCTGAAACAAGTAGCCTCAGTTGGTACTGACATTCGTCGTATAAGGATATATACAGTTAGGAAACTATGCCTTTTATTACTTTTTGCGGTTTTCTTTTATTTGCAGAAACAAAATTTTAAGTTTAGGAATAAAATGTTATCATTATATTCTTTACTCAGTGTATTCTCGTTTTATGTCTTCTACTCTGCTAGTAATACTATTGTTTAAGTCATTATAGTTGAATATTCTTCCTAATGTGATATTGGAACATGTTTCTAATTAGTTTAAATTGCATATTTAGACAATTTAATATACACTACATTAACTGTAATTACAAATTAAAACTCTTGAGGAGAGCTTAAGTGGCTCATGTAGAAAAGTAAAGCGTCGATTACCATTCAGTGGTAATCGATGCTTTATTCCTTTATCTTGTTTACATGCCTTTTCCTTGTAAAGGCTGTCAAAAATAAAAAATAAGAATGATTACCAGTCCATTGAGCTTGTATACCTTGATGGCACAGTTGATTCGGATGCATTTGTATGTCTCTTATTTTCGCTATTCCAGCACACTCGATGATGAGGTGACATTAATATATGTCACATAGTTGTGATTACCAATCCTGTTTTACTTGAAGAACTTGGAAGTCATCAGATGGCTACACAGCCCCATTTTCAACAGGGTTCAATGTAATATGTGTTGTGACACATTATTCCCGTCACCATCATTCAAATTATGGGTGAGTTGCACCACAGTATCCCTTCTGTTGGCTCACATCATAATGGATAGCCTTCACTCACTTCTAGCTTCGATGAGCTGTGGTCGGCTCACACCCTGCCAGCGGTTCATGGTTTTTCCTTCCTCAGACCACTTTTTGAAGGTACTAACCAAGGTTGACCATGAGCACCCCACAAGCCTTGCCATCTTGGAAATGCTCTGACCGAATCATCTGGCCATTACAATTTGGCCTTTGTCAAACTCACTTAAGTCTGCTGCTTTTCCCATCTTAAGAACAAGAATAACACTGATTAACAGAGCTCAGTATCAGGTGTTATTTATACCATTTCATGACCTTCACACATGCCATCGTTTACCTGCAGTTGCTTCAATTTGCATAAAGACTCGCTGCTCATAATGTTTTGGCTCTTCGATGTACCACTTTTATAGACTACTCCATTGTACAAAACCTTCCGCATGCTTAATAAATTTATCAATATTTGTTTCAACTGAAAGGGAAGTTAACATTCTTAGTTTAATGGTTATAACAAATTTAGAGGAAAAATTGTCTTGTATTATCCCCATATATGGGCTATTTATAACTCTACTAGAGTTGAAATGCTTTCTAAAATTTTAACATAAAGTTATTGATTTTATTACTACTGGAAATTGCATCATCCGGGAACTACTCACATTGGCTTTCGAATAATATTTTAGCAGACATTCAATTTTAAGGATTTTTTTACTCTAATGCTTCTAAAATTATTTTTTATTGCTTCTCAAATGGATACTGCGATTATAAACAATAATTAATTTAAAACATTCAAAAAATGAAACTGCTAGTGATCCAGTAATGCAGCAGTCCAAAAAGCAATAGGATTGCTCAAAGCATGATTTTTAAATGGTAGGACTTTATTTATCAATACTTTTAATTACATTTTAACCAATTAAACTAATTAAGGTCAGGAAATTGACATTTCACCAGAATTTTAGAATTAAACTTTTCCATTATGCAGCTTCATAATAATATGACTCATTCTCAAATTCAGTTACACTTTAAATGCTTTGAAACATTTTACTGATTTTTTTTTACATAGTTCTTTAACACTTTTTTAATATATTTTTCAATTTTTATTTAGATTATCTTGTTTTTAAAAGCAAAATGATTTTTTATGACACTGCTTCACTTAGGCTTAGAGTTTGCCGATCGTTAAAAGTCTAAGCATATCCACATAATGACTAAATAATTTAGAAAAAACAAAATAAATGAAAGATTTAAGCAATAATAGAAATATTATGAACTTTTTGTTATTTGAACTGTTTTAGAATAATAAAATAGTATAGGAAAAGTGGAAAATATGTATATTTTTAAAATTTTACTAAAGATAAAGTGGAAGAAACACAGTAAAATTTTACAATGTTTAAAAAAAATGCTTAAAACATTTAACTATCATTTTGTTCTTTGATTTTTTTTCCATTTTATTAAACACAATTAAATGCTCTTTCTTTTGGTATATAACATGACATATTTCTGTTCATTAATTACTTCAGGATGAGATTCTAAAGTTGTTCATTTTATTTTCTGAAAGCATTTAGAAATAAATCTGGCCACAACAGTGAGTTCAGTTTCAGAAACCTGACAGACACTGTAAGGCTTAATGTCGTGGTTTATGGTTCACAAGATTTACTGCAGTTGCACCTGAAGATCTGTCATTTTATGCTCTGAAGTTAGTTCTGTATTCAGATATAATTTTGTGATATCCCAGATGTGCTAAACAGGGGATAGATCCAGCAACTGGACTGGCCATGGTAGCATGGAAACAGCTAGCAGACACTGTTGAGCAATGCATGCAGTATGAGGTCTGACATTATTATGCTGGAGTGTGGTGTTTGGCATGCTCTGCAAAAGTGTAAGATCACAGAGCAGAGAATTGTATCTACACACCCCTAGGTGATTAAATTATCTTCAATTACACTGGGAGATGACTGACTGTCATAAGAGAGGGCGACTCACACCAGGATCCCAGCAGTATATAACTAATACATAACTCAACAATACATCACGTGGAAACTCATACAGCCATAATTTTGTACCAAATAGATGTGGGTCTTATCACCGAAGGCAATATATCACCATCTGTCACAACACTCATCTTGTTCATTGAACCACTGCAATCTGGCATGCCTGTGGCTTTGAGTCAGTGGCATGCAGAGGAGAGGGTGCCTATCTTGCACACCAACTTTGTGCAGGCCCAATGAATGGTACTAACAGATATTTGTGGTGCCCCATCAGCTGATGTGTTCCATTGCAACATTCATTTTAATTAACTAAGTTTGCACACCAACTTTGTGCAGGCTCAATGAATGGTACTAACAGATACTTGTGGTGCCCCATCTGTCGGGGCAGTCACATTTCTGGTACTGACAGCCATAAAGCAAAGCAGCTGATTATCACAAAATCTGTAGTCACTGGAGGATGACCTGATCCTGGACGATGATGTGAAACACCTTATGTCCATTGCTGCCAGCAACAGTCAATTGTTTGTGCATCACATTCCAAATGCATTACAGTTCTTCATATAGGCCATCCTGCTCTACATAGATCTATGATACAACCTCTCAAAACGTCTGGTTAAACATCCATCTACAATTTCTTTATCCTCCTACTCCCCTGAGTTTCTGGCTCAGAAGAGCAGGGCCAAATGCTCTCTGTTGTCTTTCCATTCGAATGACCCAGAGCTTTACAACAGGCCATTCACAGTGGAGAAGCTTCACCTTGCTCTGCACACAACTCATGCATCTGCCATTGGGCCAGATAATGTCCATTATGCAATGCTCCAACATCTCTCACCATCAAGTAAGGATCGACTCTTCAACTGTATTTTCATCGAGGAGCAGTTTCTGGACTCCTGGCGGGAGGCCATTGTCTTGGCTTTCCCCAAGCCAGGCAAAGATCCCAAGATTCCTCCGAATTATAGTCCAATTGCATTGATGAGCTGCATCTGCAAGGTGTTGCCGATCTTCTTATAATTTTCGAGTTCAGGTCGGCAACTCTGTCGCAGCCTCCTTTCCCCCAAGAACAGGGAGTGCCACAAGGCTGAATCCTGAGCGTTACGCTTTTCACTGTCAAGATAAATTCCATTACATGGCAACTTCCTCTGACTATAGGCAATGCCCTCTATGTTGACGACTTTAGTATCTTTTGCTCGTTGTCCAGCATGAAGGTCATTGAACGACAACTGCAAACTGCCCTGAACAATCTCTCGGTTTGGGCGATGGCCAATGGGTTTAGTTCTCTCCACAGAAGACTGCTTATATCCACTTTTGCCACAAGCGTAATCTTCATCTGGACTCCAAGCTTCGGCTTGGGGATAACATCATTCCAGTTGTGGTGCAAATCAAGTTTCTCGGTCTCATTTTCAACTGAAAAATAACCTTTTTACCTCATATTTGACATTTCAGGTTCAAGTACATGTGGGCATTGAACATCCTCAAGATCTTCTCCTCCCTTTCTTGGGGGGCCGACCAATGTTCTTTGCTCTGCCTCTACCATGCACTTGTCCAGTCGAAACTGGACTACGGATCCCAGGTGTACAACTCCGCCCGGGATTTGGTGGTGAAGGTGCTGGATCCCCTTCATCAGGCCCTCCGTGTTTGCACAGGCGCCTTCCACACTTCACCTGTCCAGAGTCTCTACATTGAGACCAACAAACCATCTTTATCTATTCTCTGTCTGCAGTTGTCCCTGCAATATGCAGCAAAATTGCGATCCCTGCCAGGCCATCCCACTTGAGACTGTATTTTCAGTCCCTGGTGGGAAATGTTATACCAGGATCGGCCAACTGCCATTTGTCCTTTTGGTTGTCCGAGGTTACCTGCAAGGCATTAACATCAGTCTCAATAGCATCGCACAGTCGACAGCCGAGCCACTTCCACCTTAGCTCGCTGTTTCCTCTTCCTGTGATTTCTCTCTTTGCAGGACGGGAAAGACCTTTACACCCGACTGTGAGTATCAGCAACTCTTTGCCAGCCATTGAGCACCTGGACTTCTTGCCTGTCTTCACAGATGGCTCGAAGTCTGATACATCTGTGGGATCAACCATGGTCTGCTGTGATGTAATGTCTATGCTATCAGTCTTGCCTTGAACCACATAGCAGCTAAACGTCATCGTCGGTGTGTGCTTTACACCGACTTGCTGAGCTCGCTACAGGCTTTGATCTCAGTGGCATCAGCCTCACCCTATTCTCTCCAAGATCCGCCAGCAGCTCCATCATCTGGCAGCAACCACCACGATTCTCTTCTGTTGGGTTCCTGGTCACATCAGGATCAGGGGCAATGACTTGGCAGATGCTGCTGCCAGATCCATATGTGGACTTATGGCAGTGTTTTTCCATCGAGCCCTGGGCACAGTGGCAGAGGTCTTGGTCTGAACAGGTTGGTAATAAACTTTTCCAGATCAAGCCCATTGTCAAACCGTGCCCCCCCCCCCCCAATAGGAGCCACCTTGTCGAGGTGGGGGGGCTTGAGTGCTTTAATAAAGTTGAGGGCTATGCTGAGTAGAGTTGCTCATGTCAGACAGGCCAAGGCAGAAAGGCCAGACTAAGAGCTTCCATCACGGCAGCAAGGCATCTTGGATCTTTATATCCTTTTTTGTGGCAACCCAGGACTCAAAATTTTTATTATTTAAATTTAATTTAGGTTTTGATTGAGGGATGAACTTTACTTCTGTAGTACTGTTCGCTCTAGGTAGTCATGGGGTGAGCTGTATCTGTATGGTAGTGACTTGCCCTCAACCATAGTTAGTGGAAATCTTAGCATTATCCCTATTGATGGCATGCAGTCCTTGAATTGCGATACATCTGGGTTTTGTCATTCAATTAATTTCCTGTCAAACCATGGCAGTCTTGTTTTCACAGGAATTGCAAGGAGGAAGTTGTAATTGCTCGGCTCCACTTAGGTCATTCGTATATTACACATTCTTTTCTTCTTCAGGCAGATGACAAACCTAAGTGCGAGTTTTGTGACACCATTTTAACCGTTAAGCATATTTTAATCACCTGTCCAGCTTTTAGCCTTGAAGTCGATTTTGCTTTAGCTTTCATGATTTTACTTCTGAGCCCCTTACACTCGAACATCTTTTATCCGATGATTCTTTTTTACCTCATGTCTTTGCTTTTATACGATATACAGGTTATTTTACTCGTCTATGATGTTTTTACCTTATATTCTAGATTTTTTCTTGTTTCTGATTTTACATGGGTCCTATACACCCATTGTTGTTGTTGATTTATACACTTGTTGATAGTACTGTTTTGTTTCTGTGTCATTCTTTCACGTTTTTTGTGTCTCTTTTAACTTTGGTTGTGGGTTGAAGGACTTTTATCTGTTTATTTACTTTTGTTTGGTGCAATATAGCCCTAGCGGCTCTTGTGCCATTAAACTCCAAACAACCAACCATCCATCTACAATGTACAAATGGGATTACCCTTTGATGGTAACCAGATTTACAGGTCAGATACGGTTTCTTTAATCTACACTGTCCAGTTTTCCACAACAAAAACCTTCGATATAACTATCATCCACCACAGTGTCATCCACCACATTTTAAATGCAGCCTGACATGGGATTTTTCCCTTCTTTTGCATAATCACTGTCCCACACTTCCATACTAATTTGAATAAACAAAGTTCTACTGCTTCTAAGGGGGCATTTTATTTAATGAGAAGTGTATTTATGTTCTCTAATGCTGCATAATTTAAAAAAATTTTAAACTTAGCTAATTAAAATGAATGTTGCAATGGAACACATCATTTCATCAACACTCATGAAAACTGGAAAGCTTTATAAATTATGTATTTGCTATGAAATGTTAACTTCATACTTTGTTTCATGAATAGGATAAATCACAAATGACAGATGCTGCACGCAGAAGAGAGAGAGAATCAGCTGGGCGAGAATTAGAACAATTGCGTTTATTCATCCAAACTGTCAGCCGAACAGCCAATCCTCTTGGAAGAATGTTAGACTATTTACAAGAAGATATAGATGCCATGCAAATGGAACTTAATATGTGGAGAGAAGAACACAAGCAAAATTTGGTTGCTCTCCGTAGAGAACAAAGGTGTGTATTAATCATTATGGGCTTCAGTTGTCCCAAAAAGATAATGCATTTGATAAAAATATTCAGTTATTACATAGTGGCTAAGAACCATTTAATTTTAAATGATTTGTAATTTATAAGAGAATATATTTTAATAAACTCATTCTTTGTTTATTTAGGCATAAATTACTATTTTTTTTATCACATTTAAAAAAAAAAGAAATGAGTGTGTTCACTCTGTCTGTGAGTAGACAATGAATTTTTTTTTTTTTGTTTTTTTTGTTTTTTTTGTTTTGTTTTTTTGTTTCTAGATGTAAATTTAAAATTATTTTGGGATGAATAGGATTAATGAAATAGTAAAATTTGTGCTTTCCAAATCTTGCAAAAGTCATAGTTATGGCTTCTAACAGTGGGGAGAAAAATCGAAAATTCCAAAATTTTAAATGAATATTGCAAATGATGTATTTACACTAGAATTTTTTTAATTTGGTGATGGAATGGTGTAGGTCATGAAGTTTTCATTGGCAACAACGAGTTGACCCTTTACCTGCAAGAAAGTTGGGAGGAGGTAGATGGAGACACAGGTTTTTTATTTTAATTGGGAAAACTTTTTGGTTGGTTGGTACTAATGAAATGTTATAATTCACATTTTTCAAATCCTTGGGTAGTTTTAATTTATATTGTTAGAGATCACTAAATATGGGATATATATATATATAATTTAGGGAAGAACAATAAATGTTAAGAATGAGAACTATGGTCTATGCTGATGGTTGGTTGGTCATTCATTGTTACATGACTGTTTATTTCTGTGCATAAATTCTTGTGTATACATGTGATTGAAATATGGCATATGTCAGAATATTCCTACTCAGTATTACCAGATGTTCTGTATTCAGCATTTCAGCATTAAAAAAAAAATGCAAGTTGCATTTTAAATAAGGTTAAAACTTTTAACGAATGTTGCAAATGATCTTTTTATGGTAGGAATTTTAAATTTTGGTGGTACAATGTCAAGAGATATTCCACCGACAGCAACAATCTGCTTCCTTTTCTCAGGGCTGTGAGAAAAGCAACTTTTTAAATTCAAGGAGACAAATTCTTTTTATGTTGTATAAGTACTAATAAAACACTACAATTTCATTTTCCTCCATCATCCATTAGTTCGAATTAAAACTTTTAAGGGGTGAAAAAGCAGGTAAAATGAAAAACTTCATTCTCTTTGGAAACAAGATTCCCATATATGCCTGAGGTAATATACATTATTCTAGTTTAAAATACATGGTACAAAAATCTGGATCCATAGAATTACCACGTGCATACAGTAGCAAACTTCCAGCCAACTTCTCTAAACTTCAATGTATGTTTTTTTTTTTCTGAATAATAAGTCTTTTTTTTTAAGATAAGGGGTTAAATAAGTTTTAAATATTAATCCAGCTCACTTAAAACTCAATACAAGTGAAATCTGTCAACAATAACAATCACTTCTGTCTTATTTTGCATACATGAAATCCAACTATACTCGTAGTTTTACAGGCATTTTTCATACATAAAAGATTAAATATTACAATTTTCTTGTTTTTGATTTTTAAACCTTCCTGTATATTAACATATTGATGCCTGGTGTAAAAATATTCAGAGTTCTTAAACATTTTCAAAAGGTTTTTTTTTTTAAACATTAGTTTAAAATCATTGAAAGTGGATAGGTGTGTAGTCTTGATTTAAAATCACTGAAAGTGGATGGGTGTGTGGTCTGATGGTTATGGCATTGTAAATAGTGATATCATGAATGATTGTTAATTAGGTGTTGTTGCTAATAAGTAGTAAAAATTTAACTTTAGACGATTATCTCTTAACCTATATAAAGCCAAAAGCTTTTTGCCTTAATATGTTTTAAGAGTTTTTTTTTTAGTTGCTGCATATTTTTTTTTTAGTTTGCTGCATATAAAATATGCAGCAACTAAAAAATTATTAATTAGCACTTTTCAGTAATAAAAAATTATTAATTAGCACTTTTCAGAGTGGTGGTTCTTTAATTCTGGTATTGCAGATTTTGTAAATTTTTAAGTTTCTTCTGTGTTTTTATGTGTTTTTTTTTAAATGTATGTATTTTATCTCTTATAATTTAGGTATACTTTATTAAGTTGAATGTGTGTGTTTCATTGCTGTGTTCAGATTTTTTTTTCACAATATCCATTTAGAGTACTTTCTTCTATAGTTCACTTTGTCCTTCATAATGTTTTTTTTTTTTTCGATTTGCAACATATAGGACAGAAAAGTATCCCAAAAACTACTAGTAATTTGTACAGGCATTCTCATACAAGGATATATTCTACTAAGACCAAAGTCATAACTGATCACTGCCTCAGTTAGAGCTAACATACAAAGTTTGCCTTCTGGAACAGTAGCTAGCTCACTAACTACTATACTAGTTAAGGCATATGATATGCATAGTAGTAGTTTTTGTTCACTGGGATCATATAGTAAAGTTTATTATAACAAGTGCTGACATTTTGAAAAATAGCTTCAGAATGAGATTTTTTTTATGATGTGCTGCAAATTATGTATGCTCATTGTGTTGTTTAATTATTGTTTAACAAATTAAATTTAAGGTTAAATTTAATATAATGAAGAAGAGATCAACCTTTTGTATACAGTTCTTTTCCTAGTTTAGTAAAAATGTTTGTTTCATTTGTTGAAACAAATCTGACTCAATGTAAAAGATATAAGTAGTCTGTGTGCCCACCACCACTTTATAGTACCATCCATTTGCTTCCCATTCATACTGTTATTTGCCCATGGGCAGCTCCTGAGTCACCATATTGTCAATCTCAACTTTTGCATTCAAAAAAATTTGATTGGGTAATATTTCATTTTATGATTGTTGAAATACTGATTTTTTTTATGCATTTTTTTTTTTATTCACATAAGTGAAAATCAATAACTGTCATATATATATCTGTTAGAGCAAACTTTTTTCACATTTTGAACATGTAATAAAATTTTACTATATGTTAAATAATGGGTAATTGTTTTATGTGATATACAGAACCCTAACAAATCATTATTAAAAAAATTGTGAGTTATAAGAATTTATCTCGTAGCTAATCAAACCACAAGAAATAATTGTTATACCAAACCATTTACTAAAATAATTGGATATTTAAAAGTTCTTTTATAATTCTTTTAATATTCATCAATTTTGATGAGCCTTTTTAAAAAGAATTGTGCTGCTGTTAAATATTCTGGCTGTTGTAATTCTTTACTGAATGACCATTGTTAAAATTCAACATTTAAATAGATTTAGTCTCATTACCAAAAAAATTTTCTTCAAGACATTGAGTTTTTAATTTGGTTAAGAGATGTATGTCATCTATAGTATGCTTTACCTGGTATAGTGGTTAACATATGTGACTACTATGCCAATGGGTATTTCCTTGTGTATGTGTTGATATATTTGTTTGAGAAACAAGGGCAAATTTCTAGATTATCTCGGTCCTTTGTGTTTTGAAAATTTTTTAATTACTCTCAGTTTTCAGCATTCCCTGTGTTTTCAAAGATATTACATTGATGAGCCCATTGTTGTTCCTGATTTCTGCCTATTAGCATGCAAAATATTTTTTATAAACTCTATTGCTAGTTCTCTGTTGTAAAAATTTCTGTTAGGCTTAATTTATCTTGTATTAATTACAAATTTAATCCTTTATAATACTAAAAAGTTTAAAACACTCCCTTATACTGAAATACCTTAATCTAGTAGTTCATTCAGATAAAAATATTAGCATTTGCGTAGTTACAAATGAAACTGATATGCTATGTTAGTAGTCACAGACACTGATTTACACTTACCCTGTCAATATACATCTGGTGCAGGATATGATGGTAAGTATTAAGACTATGTGTAATGATTGATATTCAAAGTGTATAGTTCTGATTCAATGTTGGATGGAGAATGTTGATAACTACGATGGATGAACATTATTTCTCACACAGTAGAATCCATGAGCTTCTTTGTAAGTTCCATTCAAGGATAGAGATAAGCTACATTACATTGACTATAAATATTATGCTGCAGTCTTTGTAGAACAGAATGGTCAACAATATTATATATGCTATTGAAGGTGCTATTATGTGATATATTTCTAAATGAAGACCTTATTACATTGATAAAAACAACTGAATCAAGTTAGACATTGATTTGCAGAACAGCTTTTACTATACATTATAACACTTAAGTGCCAGATTTTACTCAACCCTTAACAAACCAATAGTATCCATTGGACATGTTTTGAAATTTAATAAATATACAAATACACAAAACTTATTTAAAAAATAAAACATATATTTTGGTATAACAAAAAACTTTTTTCCTAATCAACTTGTCAAATATACTTGAGTTTTCATGTGTATTTCTTGGATACTACATGGATGAGTTGTTACACTAAAACAATTCTATATTGCTAAGTATCAAAGGAAACAAATGAAATAGAATTATGTGGAGTGCAATATGTATCATATTTCTCTGGTGACCTCTTTTTCAGGCAGTAAAGTAAGCACTTTGTTCACCTAAGTCGTGAAGATCCAATTAGAATCGAGGATTTTCTGTTTGGAGATACTGATTGGGGAATTCTTCAGTACTCTACACTGTAAAGGAACTACCTTTCAGCCTAGTCTTTGATACATACTATCATATCCTGCACCAGATGTCTATTTCTATTGACAATAATATATGTGGATAATATCTGAAACTATTTGTATTATTTTATATCAGTTTCATTTATAACTAAATGCTAATGTTTTTATCTGAATGAAGTACTAGATTAAGATCAGCTTTTTTTCAAGAGCTTAATTTCACTAATGAAATTTTTGAACAAAATTTCAAAGTTACGTAATCAGAAATATTTTAAAATTACTTTTTGGGCAATAATTTGTGTAGAAATATATGATAATTGTCTTGCTGAAAGTGACCCTTATACTAATCTGAAAGATCTTAAATGATAAATTAACAAAAAGGTTAGCAAAATTTAATGTATGAGGCAGAGAAGTGTGGGGGCAACATAGTTTATTCCAAAGCTGAAAAGCAAATCATACTGCTAGTATCTATTCCTGTTCATTATTTGATTGATTAGCACCTCTACTAATTAATTTTTCGATATTTACAATTTCAGACTAATCTACAGTTTATACAACATCAGTTTAGCATATAATAGTTTTTCAAACCAAGCATTATTCTATATATAGAATAATAAATTTCTCCTCAGGCAGCCCACTAACCACTGTGGTCTGACTGGAGCTTATCAACATATTACACAATAGAGAAGACTTGAATAAAATAGCATTTTGATAAATACTTTATGCCTTAAAAAACTATTTGTAGATATATGCTGGATAATTTTTTAGCCCCCAAGCGATGAGTTAAAAGCAAATGATACACGTAATGCAGTATGGCATTATTTGGACCATCTCAACTTTTCAATTCCATAAATATTTATAAATCACTTTCAAGTTTAAGATATTAAACATAGGTAATCAGAGAAACATACTGCTTAAATTAGAGTCAGCAGTAATTTAATAATGCATGATAATACATTAGAATCATCATACCAAAACATTACTCATATGCAATATTATTGAATGCATTGTCTTCAGTTTCATTTCTTTGTGTAAATAATCAATCTCCTTATCATCAAGTGGAACAGTTAAAGATAAAATTTTCGCTTTATGCTGACAGCATGGTTAAAAAGGGGGGAGAATCGCCCAAAATGTATTCATTTTAAATTTTATGTGTATTTTTGCAATTTTTTAGCTACTCCTAGAAAAAATCCTACTCCCAAACATATTTCCAAAACTGTATGTGTGGTTACAAGAGAAAAACTTGCTTAATGTTAAAGATTTATATACGCAGATATTCTGTTAGTGAAATATTTCCAAATGCTCACTATCAACTTTCACTTGGCTGTTCTAGCAACATCATTCGTTAGCAGCTATTTGATTGGTTCTTGCTTGTGGTTGCTTGCATACCACGCAGTGAGAATAGAAATAGAACTGACTCCAGCTGCGGTCGTGTGGTAGAAATCAGAGAGGAAGTGATGCCTAACTACCAACTCCAGAAGATGCGCATTCTTAGAAAACTCGTCCTTGCAGAGTGGCGGTCACAAGCGGCAAGTGTGAAGATGCCCTTAGACTTTTGACAATTGGCAAACTCTAAGCCTAAGAAAAGTAGTATCATAAAAAAATTTGGCTTTAAAAACAAAATAATTTAAATAAATATTGAAAAACGTATCAGAAAAGTGATAAAGAACTATGAAAAAAATTCAATAAAATGGTTCAAAGTATTTAAAGTTTAACTGAAGCACTGAATTTGAGAATGAGTTGCTTTATTATAAAGCTGCTTAACTGCTATAAAAAATTTTAATTCTAAAATTCCGGCAGAAAATTTTGTTAAAAATCGCAATTTCCTGACCTTAATTAGTTCATTTGGTTGAAATATCATTAAAAGTATTGATAAAGTCCTACCATTTAAAAATCACACTTTGAGTAATCCTAATATTCTTCCAATTGCCACTATTATAGAGCATTAGCAGTTTCATCTTTGATCATTTCAAATTAATTATTGTTTAGAATCGCATTATCCATTTCAGAAGCAATAAAAAATAATTTTAGAAGCATTAGAGTAAATAAGTCTTCAAAATTTGAAGTGTGCTAAAATATTGATCAAAGCTGATGTATGTAGTTCCCAGATGACACAATTTCCAGTAGTAATAAAATCTTTACATTAAAAGTTAGAAAGTATTACAACTTTATTCATCATCATCATCATCCTCAAGCAGCCATGGGCTACGGAGGTCCAACCAGACCATGCAGTTTAATTCTCCAAGCATATCTGTCATGAGCTACATCTGCTGCATCCGGCCACTGCGCGCCAATTCTAACAAGGTCCTGTTTGACATTGTCTGCCCACCGCATCCTAGGTCTCCCCCTCCTTCTGAGGCCTCTAGCACACTGTTCATAACCCTATTCGCCAATCTATAATTATCTATACGGGCAACATGGCCAAACCAGCGGAGTCTCTCTCTGCACAATATGCTGCTTAAAGGAGGTTGCAGACTCCTTTGCCTAACCTCATCATTAGTTACAAAGTTAAACCACCTAATACCCAAGATACTGCGTAAGCATCTAGAATCAAAAGCATCTAGTTTCCTGTTATCATGTTTACACAGCGTCCAAGTTTCACTACCGTAACTAACCCTAGAAAGAACCAAACTATTATACAGTCTAATTTTAGTCTTTAGGTGTATATTTAGGGCCAACATTAAAGCTGCCAATGCATCTATCATCATTACAAACAATGGGAGTAGAACTAACCACATTGTTTAGAACATCACTGAAATGCTCAGCCCACCTAGCCATGACAGAATCCTCACCTTCTATAACCTTACCTTGTTTATCCTTCAATCCCTGTATGCCTGTCCGTTTTGTACCACATAAAACATTAACTATCTGGTACAGCTCTCTGCTGTTGTGCTGCCTAACTGCTTCCTCAGCTTTGTCAGCCAAGCTATCAAGCCAAAGATTTTTATCAGTAGCTAACTGATCCTTTACACATTTATTAAGCTCTCTGTAATCTTTTCTATTAGGACCAGTAGGGTACTGATTAAGGACATTCCTGCAGTTCCTTCTTTCTGAAATAAGCTCAATTGCCTTATCACTTAAAAAATTCTGCCTCCTCTGCTCCTTTTTTCCTAAAAGAGTACTGTTAGTTTCCAAAAAAGCCTGTTTAAAATGGCCCCATTCTTCCTCAACTTAAGTATTAAGCAAACCATGACTGTCATAATGAGTAAGTAACCTATCATGGTAAGCTTTAGCTATAACTGGGTCTTTCAGAACTTCAGTATTAAAGGTAAATTTTTTAACCCTAGCACAACACTTTTTAAGTTTAAGTTGCAAGACACTTTTAACAAGGTAATGGTCAGATCCAATTTCATCTCCCCTATATGACCTGATATTCCTAACAGAACTAGCCCATTTGCTGTTAATTAATATATAATCAATCATATTACTATGCAGCCCATCAGGTGAAACCCATGTGTATTTATGTATGTCGCGGTGTTTGTAATATGTGTTAGTTATTCTGAAACCATTGAGTTTACTTACCTGTAGGAGACGTTGCCCATTGCCATTGCAGCTACCAATGCCAAAAGGGCCTATCACCCCTCCCCAAAGATCAGAGTCAGTACCAACTTTGGCATTGAAGTCACCAAGAACAAGGGTAATATCTCCTTTCTTGACAGAATTCAAAATATCCTGAAGTTGTCCATAAAACCTATCCTTCTCATCCTCATCAGCATCCTCAGTGGGGGCATAACAGCAGATAACATTCAAGTCTTTAATGCTTGTCTGAAATTTTGCTGTAAGAAACCTTTCATTAATGCACTCATATCCTAGAAGAGCATCACTAGCATGTCTACTGAGCAGCAGACCCACGCCTTGGTGATGCTTTCCATCCTCCCTCCCTGTAAAGAGAAATTTAAAGTTATTTTTAAGTATCTCACCTTTACCTGTCCATCTGGTCTCTTGCAAGCCTAGAATATCTAGGTTATAGCGCTGGAATTCCTGCATGAGGACATCAAGAGAATAATCCCTATGTAATGTCCTCACGTTCCATGTTCCTGCAGAGAGAAAATGATTAGTAGGATTTTTAAAGAAATTAGGTTTATTGAGATTGTTAGGGCCAACAATATCAAACAGCCCCCTGATCGCAGGCATGGGGCAAAGATCCGTTCCTCCTCCGCTAAAGGCTGAAGTCACCGATGCTGGGGGGCGGGGGTGGCTCAGTCGGTAGCGCGCCAGGCTCGTAATCTGTAGTTCCCAGGTTCGAGTCCCAGCTGGGTCAGCGTTGAGATTCATCTCCGCAAAACTCCCCGCCCTGCCCACGGTCAGTAGGGGACACCGATGGGCTTGGAAAGGCCGCCGTCCGTCGGATGGGACGTTAAGCCGTGGCCCCGTGTGCGGGAGAGCCATACCCTGTGCATGTTAAAGAACACGCTGGATGGCCTTGACGGGAGGCTACCATCTGTCTCCCAACAGCTGTTCCAGTGGGTCCCCTCCCCCAACCTTCTCTGAGCCTTCGGGGTCCATGTGACCTGGCCATTTAGCCCATGGTGTGCAAAAAAGTGCCGCTCAGAGGTAAAACAACCCAACCCAACCCACCGATGCTGGTAGGAACTTCAGGCACCTCCTTTTCAAGTGGACTTTTTCAAGAGCCACATGGCCTGCCTGAGACGCATTACTCCAGTTTAGGCTTGACGATGCCCAACTAGCTAAGTAAGGTTCAGGTACCTGCGATTTCCTCTGATTAGGATTATCCACCAGCTGATATAAGGTATCCCATGCCTCTGTTCACTTAGAGCTGGCAACCCAGAAGCAACCAGAAAACACAGCGGCAGACTCTCCCTCAACAGAGGCCCACCAGTGCAGCAAGTCCAGGATCAATAATCAAGCTCAAATCCATAAACAAGTCCAGTCTAGTAGGTATAAATGGTCAGCACCAGGACCCTGTGAAGTTGACCACTCCTCAGTAGGGTTGAAAAAAAAGAAAAAAGTAGAGTTATAAATAGCCCACACTGGGAATCACATCTAACTAATAATAGGCATATGCCTATTATTAGTGATGGACTATTATTAGTTGACAGGATGGGAATCATAGGCATATATGCCTATGATTCCCGTCCTGTCAAGACATTCATTTTTAGTGTAACAAATAATATGCAACACATTAGGATCTGGATTGATGTGGACCTTTAGAAAACTTTTAAAAGAAAATATTTTACCTATATTACAGTAATCCTATTTAAAATCCCATTAAAAATAATATGGAGGAGAAAGTGCTAGATAATAATTTTATGAAAATAGAACGGTGTTCTTGTTTGATCTTTACCCTTCAATTATTTTTTCCAAACAATCTGATGGATTGTTTACATCAAAAGAAGTTATCAATCATTGTTGTTAGTGCAATATCTCTTTACACTCTACAGCCAAAATTTTGAATTTCTACATAAAGAGGTCGCTTGCAATATTCATTTAAAGTTTCACATTTTGCAGATTTAACATTGTCTAAACATAAAAAAACTATTTGAGGATTTGAAAACGTGAATCATAATATCATCAGTAATTTTTGAACAATTTTTTTACAATTATCTTTTAAAGCAAAAATCCCCCCCCCCCCATAATTAACTCATTGTTATCAATGCAAACCGCATGGCATTCATATTCCACCACCAAAATTTCCAGCCTATATTCATATTCATTTAAAATTTTGCAGTTTTCAAAAATTTTCTTCGTTTATTAGAAAGCGCCATTAAAACTTTTGGGAGATTTGAAAAAGTGTGAATCATTGTAATAGTTCATCAATCTTGTCAAACCCAAAAGGAATTTTTAATTTATCTCTACAAACAAAAACAGTTGACCGTCTACTAACAGACCATAAAGTACAAACATTAGTTCTTTCGGAAAATGAGCCAAGAACAATTCTAAATGCATCTTGCCTTATTTGTTAGCACCAATCTTTCAGCTGCAGAAATTGATTTCCACAATTTCGTATCCTTTGTTCTAAATCACCAAAACCTCTTTAAATAAAGAACAACAACAAAAAAACTCTTTAAATTTGGCAGGTGTCATACACAAAAAAGATTTTGTAACAGTGTCCTCTTGAATATCTAGGAAATTTTGACAATTTAATCCTTATCTTTTTCTATCATTAAAAATCTCGCAACCCATTTAGTGCGATATTTTTTTATTACTACGCCTATGATTGGGTAAGGCAAGTGATATTAACCATTTTACGAAAGAGTAAGCTTTTTTTGCTGGATATAATGTTTTCCATAGAGTGAAAGAAATGTCAGAAAGCACGGTAGATCTCGCAGGGACAGCAAAGCACACGTTCCAGGTTGTTTGCAGTGAGAACCAATGAGCTTAGTTCTTTGTTGCAGACCGCACATTTAAGTGTGAAGGTTTCACCCATTCCTTGCGGAGTGGATGGCAAGAATGGCAAGTGTGAAGGAGCCCTTAGAATATGCATTATGCATAAATGACAGAAAAAATGGAAAAAACTAAATAAATGAAAATTTAAGGATTAATAGAAAAATGAACTATTTCTATTAGAATAATAAATTTTCCCATCATTTCTATATTATTTTAGTTTTTAATTTTATTAAAGATAAATTGGAAAAAACAGTAAAAATTTTGCATTGTTTTAAAATATGCTTAAAATATTTTACTTACCATTGTTTTTCTTTGAATTTTTGCCATTAAGTACAATTAAGCTTGTTCGTTTGGTATACAACATGGCATATATCCGTTCATTAATTACTTCAGGAGGAGGTTTTAAAGCTGTTTATTTTATTTTCTGAAAGCACTTGAAAATATCTCCTCCATTTCTTAAAGATCAGCTTCAATGCAAGGCATCACAAAAGTTGTGTTAGCTTGATTTTACGAGGGGCATTAAAAAGTTCTTGACATGCATGTACAGAACAAAAACCATTGCACTTACCTAAACAAAAGTTTTACTACCCTTCAAAGCTTTTCCCCTCCAGCATCTATGCAGAGTTGTAGACATCTTCACCAACTCTGGAGCACTTGAGGGTACTCCTGTTGGGGAATATTCTGCAACAATGAATAAATGCATTTTGCAAGGTCTTGCATCCTTGAAAAAGGCTTCCCAGCAAGTTCCTTTTTATTATTTAGAAACAACCAAAAATTGCATGGTCTAAGATTGGGTGAATATGCAAGATGGGGCAGCTGTTTGATTTTTTCGTGTTCCAGATACGCCATAATTTGCCAGGTTTTATGAGTATTGGCATTGTCACGGAAAAGGAGAACCCATGACATGCCTGTCGTTTGATGCTCCTTCATCTCCTTAACCACTTTGGGCAAAATAGTCATTTTTTCAGATAAGGTGACCACAGCTACCATTCCTTGGGAATTAAAAAAAAATTGTGAACATTCTCTTCCTGAGTGAAAGTTTTGTCAGAGAATTTAGGGATGTGGTCCATCTTCTGCAACCCAAACATAGTTGTCGATCTTTCTGGGAGTTGTATAGTAATTAAACCACATTGCATCATCTCTGACAATGTCTGCTAACCATTTGGGGCCACTAGGTTTAAACATTGCCAGCATCTCCTTGCACAAGTCAATTCTAACCCTTTTTAGCTGTACTGTCAGATTATGGGGTACCCATTTGGCGCTGATCTTTAAGAACTTTAAATGTTGATAAATAATGGTTTCCACACTGGCATTCAATACACTGACATCTAAACTTATTACTTGAATGGTGATGTGTGGGTTTTCCTTAATGAGTTCATGAATGAATTTTCATTAATGAATTCATTCTCTTATTCACTTGGTCATCTTGCACAAGGGAGGTCTTCGAAGCTCTGCCATCCTTCTCTGAATTTGTGCATCCATCCCATAACAGTGCCATATGAACAGGTATGATCCCCATATACCTGTGATAAATCAGCATGTTTTTTTTTGTGTTGTCCCCAAGTTGCATCCTTGTATAAATATCCAACCTTTCTTGTCGTTTAGGCTCCCTACCATCAACGAATAGATTTTTCAGACTGACCTTTACATGCTGCCAGTGAAGAGAGAAATAATGTTTACTGCCATTGTCTTAAAATGATGTTTAATGTGTAATGGCTTCAGTAATAAAGTATCACAGGAAAACGTCCTGTAGACAAGAAACATTTGAAATAATTAGTTAGAAAAATTGATTGTCCTGAGTGGGATTCGAACTTACTTTCCCTGAAGTATGCTGAGCATCTTAAAAAAATTGATTGTTCACTCAGGACAACCAAATTATTTCAAGTATTTCTTGTCTACAGGACATTTTCCTGTGATACTTTATTATTAAATTATTTATATAATGCTGGTGAATGATTTGATGGTGAACAATTTCATATTACTACTATCATATATGGCAGCTTGGCTACCCAATTCCTGATAACAGATGGTGCCACTGGCAAATCAGCAAAAAATTGTGGGAATGCTTATGTGTCACTTTGTTAAAGAAATGGCTAACTTCTAGTGGTTAAGATGCCTGACATGCTTCTGGGAAATGTGGGTTCAAATCCCACTCAGGACAACCAATTTTTTTCAACTAATTATTTCAAGCATAATAACTTGTTCAAACAAGCCAGTGACAAAATGACCTAGTCAGTTTGTCTCTCCACTGAAAAAAAATGAAAGAAATTGTTAGTTTAAACTTGATATTACCACATTTTGCACCACAAAAGAGATCATGGCAGTGCTACATGACTTAATCATTTTCACAAGGCTGTGACTAATTTTTTACACAAATCACAAGGCTACTCAAATCTTGAACTCACTCCTTTTGGACCTTATTTTCTCTGGAATAATTCGAAAGACATGGAATGTCAGAATATCTTTCATCCTCTGTAAGATCTGCAAAGCAATACTAAAAGGAAAACTGCTAATATTGTTGCTGGCATTATGGTTTATGGCTTCTACTATTGTATGGCATGTAATATTCTCCATTAAGATGGTTGGAAGTTCCAACCATCTTAATACTTTCTATAACTTTTACTAATATTAAATACATGAGTATGACAAACATTACCTCTCACTCATACTCTGAAAGGTTTTATCCCTCCCCCCCCCCCCAAAAAAAAAAAATGCTGAGCAGATAGCTGGAGCTGCCTGTCATGATTTTACAATGGTGTAAATATACTACATGGTAATTTATCTATGTCTAAATTGTTCATTTTGCTGATTCATCATTTCATCATTCAAAATCAGCATTACTTGCTGCAGAAGTATCTTTAGTGATGATGAAGCATAAAACACCAGATAACCAATCTACAATGATGTTTTTTACTAGTTTGTCAGGAACAGTCTGTTTTGTGCAACACTTATATTCCCAACACCCTGATACGATTCACATTCTTTTTTCCAATGTTTTCATACAATTCACAAATTTCAGTATTACCAAACCAAGAATTTTTACCTTGTTGCCATGTTTCAAGATTCAGAGCAACATATTCTCCATAAGGTTGTAATAAATGATTTCACAACTTTCAGTTACATTTCAATTGGCATTGTTAGAAATGATGGTGAACAATTTACCTCTCATATTGTCAATACCAGCCTAAATAAATTGTGATGAATTGTGTGATTTCTTATGGTAGCTGTTAATTTTATCGTTTTGAACCTCTTTGTCTCACTGTGTTTATTTAGTATGCAGTCTAGGAATTGTTGTAAGCTGTCTATTCTCTATAAATACGTTTTCATCAAGAGTTTGCTTCTGAGATTGCCAGTTTTTCTATCTTGCAAAAGTTTGACAAATCCTTGAATTCAGTTCTGTCATCTAATATTAAGCTCACATGGGACTGGTTTTTGCAATAATAGGTTATGGAAAAATTAATGAATTGTTTAGCAATAAGGGGGCATGGGAGTTTACTCTTCAAGATTTTTTATTTATATTAATGACAGATTTTTCACAAAGTTGACTGAATGCAGAATCCCACCTGGCTCAAGACAATTTTTCCTCTGTACCCAATTGATATCATCATACTTCATCAGTGTAATTGTGGCTAAATACCTTGTAATATAACTTGGAATTGTGGCTAGTGTTTGAGACTTCTTCAAAATGCAAGTCTGCCAGAGATGCATTGACAGCTCTCCATGTTGAAGCTACCCATTGTATATTGAAAACTACCACTTTTTTGTTTAGCAAATATGCAGTTCATTGGTATATCCACTGAATTCACATACATTTTTCAGTGACTGACTATGTATAACATGTCTGAAAATTCCCTAAAATCATATGTTCTTTTAGTAATATCTACTACTTGGTCAAACATCCAACTCAAGTCTGTGATTAATGCAGTGTCAGAGAATGAGGTTTGGTAAGTGTTTTTTTTTTCAGAAGGTTACCCTCTTCAGGTTTCATTCTGAATATGACATTTGCATCATCACTGAAAAACTTTTAAAAATCTTGGTCACTAATTGCATAATGTATCCAAAATTTAGCTATGTCTAATGTTAGGACTTAATTAAAAAACAATGGGTTTTTTTCATAAAAAGAAAATATTTTTAAGGTTCTATTGGAAGTGCATTGATGTGGTGTAAAAAAATCCATAATTATGCCACTAGTGAAAACACATCATACTGGTGTAGTGTATCAATCTACTTTCACAACTTCATGTTCAAGCTTTATGTCTGTTTCTTTCAAAGTATTTTTGTTCCTTTGTTTATCTGAACAGATGCTTGTATTTTCATTATATATCTGTGTTAAATACATGCTATTATTATTAATTGCATTAAAATCATCAGTCATCTGGGAATAGCCTCATTTTGCTACCATATTTTATTTTTCATTAGCATTATAAAATAGTCGTGTATTTTTTTAATGATTAATGTAACTGTAGATTTTTTATTCTTAAATAGTATCACCGAGTCTGCTCTAGAACCCTTAAGAGTCCAGTTAGAAGATTTGGAGCAAGCTGTTCAGGACCAGCTGGATGCCAACAGCTCTCTGAAGTCAACCATTTGCAGAAATGATGAAAGGATTCAACGCATGCTGGCTGCTGTGAATCCTAAATCCTGACCTCCACCGACTTTTCAGTCATCAGAGGTTTTGTTGCTGTTTTCGTCATGGACAATGCTATGGACTTCGTGTTTGGCAACAATGGTTGCTAAATATCTACTTCATGTAATTCTTGCATTGTACTTTATGTATCTCACTCACATTAATTTAACTTCAATCACTTGATAGCATTTGATGGTGTTGACTCATTTACCTTATACATAATTTTAACTTACCAAAGTTTTTGCTTGTGAATATTGTTATTAAATAAGTTATGTTTTTTAACTTATTAATGTAATTGTGCACTATTTATTTTGTATATGTTAGCTATCTATAATTGTTTTACTTATGACATAAAGTACAGTGAAGAAAGCAAGTGCCATAAGTAATACATGAAGATCGGTGTTATATAAGCTTGCTATAACACAAGTTATATTTAAATAAGTCAAAATGTGTGTATAATAATGTGTGATAAAACATGGAGCTTAGAAATATAAATTATGAATAGGAAATATGTGTTGTGGAATAGTATTGTTAATATTATTACTTAAGTGTTTCAAAGCCATTGAGCTGAAAAATTCATTGTCATTTTTCTATAATGCAGTGATTATTCGTGCCTTCCAAAAAGAAAAATATCAGTTCTTTACCACTGAATGCCTCATGTTCAGCCATTGTACTTTCTAGAGTTTCAGCATCATTTGGAATGATGTTTGCAAAACTTTTAACATTTTTTTCTTAATATTGATGTTATTATAATTAATTACAGACAAATGTTATATATATATATGAGAATAATATTAATTTGACTTACTTAGCAAATTACTTAGTACATAATGTTTGCCATTGTTATTGGATATTTGACTGCTTAGGTGTTATGTAACCAGAAGCATCCCAATAACTACAAGAGATTAAACACATTCATTTTGCACAAATTAATTTTTTAATGAAGAATTAAAGATGGACAAACAGTATAATATGCAATATAACCAAGAAATTTAAAAGAACAGACTCTTATTTTTTTTAAAAAGGCCAATTTTGATAATAAGCTCTTAATTTCTAAAATCAAAATTTTTTTATCTGTTAATATTTTGGGATGCATGTAATTTATTTTTTGGCACAGTTATTGAAATTATGATAGAAGCTACCCCCCTTTTATTTACTACTAATATTTTTCCTTTAAACATTGTTCTCAAAATGTGCCAATTTTGTGATATTCTTAAAAGCTTTATAGACTTATTTTTTTGTCTTCTGTTTGTATGAATGTTCTTGGATTAGGCAATGATGTAAAAAGTCTTTAAAACGTTTCTCACCTATCTTATATAGTGCAAAATAGCCTTAGTTGTTTTGCAGCATAAAACTCCAGACAAACAAAATTGAAGTTCTTGTGTGTGCCTAGGTAATTACCAGATCTTTCTAAATTTTAATATGTGGAAATCTGGCCATGATAATTTTGAAAATATCTGTGAAAAACACAATAATGACAGTATAAAAGACATTTAGAATAGTTACAGGTTAAAACAATTAACAATTTTATCTTCTTAGTGGGCAAAAATCTATTGGAAAATTAGCATGATTGAGCTAATTAAAATCACATTTTATTGTAATGTACCTACTAACAATAAAATAGCATATCATGCTAAAGGAATAACAAAATTGTACTGTGCAAAAATGCACAAAGATGTCAGTATGAATTACATCAAAAGTGTCCAAGGATATCTGAAATTCGTTCACAAAAATGCAAAAAGGAATACCACTGTGAAGCAAAAGCACATTTCAGCCTTTATTGAAAACATGAGCCAAATATTGATCAAATGCAAGTTGAATGAAGAATACATAAAATATGAACAACCATATATGTTATAAATCAATAGTAGCAATATTTACAGAGAAGAGTAGCCTAATTAAAGATACTAAAAGGGAACTTCAAACTATAAAATAGTTAATGTGTGCTAAAATTAATAATATGGGTGCCCTTTGTAGTTGGCTATGACTCCTTATCATGCTATTGCTTTCAGTGAGCTACCCAGTTTGTTTGAGGAATGTATCTCTGGACTCTGGTAAACAATTTGAAGTTATGAACAATGGAAACAAGCTCATTAACTGCTTCTGCATGTTATTTTGCACATGTTCTATGTGATTAAGGTTGGGATATTGCAAAGGCTGTAATAGTTACATAATTGTCAGTTGTTGTTTTTTTTACATTTTAGAAATGGAACGGATTCACAAAATTGTTCATTTAGGTTTAATTTATTTATATATTTAGTTTGCAGGATGTCATTTGTAATTGCATTGTAAAGTTTATAAATATTCTATTTTCGTTTAATTTACCATAAATAAAACCCTGTGTGGATGTAGATATCTGCAAATAAAAGATTAATGTTAATGCAGATAGAACCTCAAGTAAAAAAAATATGCTAACATGGATAGCACATAAAATCTGTAGGAACATGGGCAAAAATTTGCTGTATTATTGAATACTATTACATACTTGAGATAATGAAAGAAAAATTTTAAAATTCAATGATGATATTTAGTTTAAAGAAATAAAAAAAATGCATTGGGATATTAGCCTTTTTGTGATAAAGCAAATATAAGTCGAAAAAATTATTGAGTGTTGCATAGAAAACTAGAATAAAATCTGAAAAATTCAGTCCTAGAGATCCTGAAGTTTGCAGAGTGAAATATACAGGGGGGAGGGAGAGTAACTGGTAATAAAAATGAGTGTCTTCCCATAATCTCAAATAACTGCATTTAAAAGAGCAAAATTTACATGGAAGAATTTGCAAAATTACATTTTATTAAATTTTTATCTAATTAGTAAGGCATGTTTTTCTGAAATGAAGACTTTTTTTAATTACAATATATTTTACCAGATAATTATTAGTCATTAGTAAACCATTGACTGATTTCTTTTTCTCCCAAATATAATCAGATCTAAAACATTTGCAAAATCTCAACAGTTATTATTATTATATGGAAGCTAATAAAGTTTTGTGTGCGAATAAGACCTTGTGGATGCAGATAGATGCTATATATCTGCATCCACAAGATATGCATAGGGCCCTAACCATAAAACTATTTAATCCTTTGGTCTCTATTCATTAATTTGGAGACAAGGGGTACTAGATTTTGCAATATATATTAATAAAAATTTTATTGATATGTTTTCCACGGCAGTTTTTGTAGCTTCAGGAACTTGTTTGAACGATAAGTTTATTTTCAAATATTCCATATTAAATTTTTATTATGATGCAAGGTTTAAATTATTTTCTATTTGAAATTCCTTTTTAATATAGTGGAAGCTCCAGTTGCAAAAAGCCTCTTCAAGTAGAAATGTGAAACTCAATTCTGTCTGTAATACCACTGTGAAAATTAATATATTGTTTTCAATTCTTAAATATATGCCATAAAAAGAAAAAGCAAACTAGAAAGGCTTCAACAACAGATGGAACAACACATATTTTCTTACACAGGTTGGAAAATGATTAAGTATTTGATCCAATAGATTAAGAAATCCAATATTATTTGGAAGTTATGTTAATATTTACATAAGAAGTTATCAGTAGATAAGTTAAACAAATTCATTCTTTAAACACTAGCAAATTTTCCATTTAAATTTATTGGCCCTTGAGGTGGAAAAGTGAAAGTGGTTTTAAACTCGAACTCGTTTTCTGCCATAGGTAGAGATGAATTTTTAATGTTAAACAAGACCAGCCAGGGAAAAACCCATAGAAGAAAGAATTTTTGGCCCATGTTGTCAAATATTTAGGATGTTAGTCTGTTGAAAGAGGAGGGTGGAAGAAAAAAAGCATTAAATGGAGATTCCAACTGATCAACTATAAAAATGGGGGAGAAATGTTTCAAGGCTCTGAATCATGTTTTATTATAGATAGGGATTTGAGTTTCTTACACAACATGGAGTGGAAATTTGAGACCTGACTGTCAAGTATTTGGGAAATATGGGAGGCTCCAATTTTGTTAGAAAGAGATAGCAATCCAGAATTAACATGATCGACAGTAAATTCAGAGTGATTCTTCCTTAATAGTTGAACAAATACATCGAAAAAAATCTCTTCAATTTAATGAATTGTATACTCAGAATATACTTGCCATCTTCATGACATACTTGTCATTGTTTCTTGAGGCTGAGAACAGCTGGGGCAATACCTTCATGAGACACAGAGAATTGTGTGTACTGTTGGTAGAAAGTTCATAGCATCAATTAGAGGAGATCTTGATCAGCGGCCAGTAGCTCAGAGATCAGAGCACCAGACATGTTATCAGGAGGTCATGGATTCGTATCCCACCCGGCTCAAGACAATTTTTCCTCTAAAAATATTGGATCGACGTAAGAGTGGTACTTCCTAAGTAAAATAACCTTTTCATGATGCATTTTAGCCATTTGCCCCATACTTTTCTGCTCTGTCAGATGTATAGACCAGTTGAACATTTTTGTTGTTGTTGTTGTTCACAAAAATTGTACTTTTTTTAGAGAATTGGCATATTTTATGGTATAACTGATTTAAACAATTGTCATACCTATAATTTGAAATTTAATTGATAATTAAAATTAAATATTAATGTTATATGATAATGCATACCAGAAATTTTAAATTCGGTTTTGCATTTTAGTATATTTTACTTGGTGGAAAACAACTGGCACAGCACCAAGGAAAACTGTACTGTATATGGTTAAGTTCTTGTAGTATGATGAACTCTCCATTTCTTATCTGTACACACATAATACATTTATAAACTCTACCAGGATTGCTCTTCCTGGGTAGCACTGATCCTAACAACAGATTAGCAGGAACAGTGCATACTTGTCTGTTTGTGCCAATTCTTATTTGTTATGCAGTTTCAGCCAGTCTTTATTTGGATCATGTAAAATAAAATTATTTTAATATTAAAAGATCCAGCAGCTCTTCAATTAATATTCAATATTTATAATATTTAGTTTACCCTTTTGATACATCTATGTCTCCTGTGTTTCATGCATAATTCACCTCTGCTTGGGATATGGAATTTAAGTTCTTCTCTTCCCCTACTAATTAATTATTATTATTATTTCTATGGGTAGAGTAAGGGGGGACCATATATTATTAATTCTCAAGTCTGAATTTGTTAATAAAAGATTGGTTGTCATTCTGGTTGATCAAACCTTGGTTGTCATTCTGACCACAGTAATAATATTGTCATGTGTATCTTTCAGGATTCTCTTCACTTGAGTCTCAATTACTTTGGTTTGCTAAACTCTGGCTAGTCTTCACTCTTGGACTATATGCATAAGCTTTAAAAACAGCTTCTTTAAAGTGAAAAAAAATATATCAAAGAGATGCAATTTTCCTATGCTCTCTTCACTATTCTGTAAAACAGCCTTCTTCCTTAGCAGAAGAGCTTTTTTATTATGCTATGGTAGACTTTGCATTTTACCAGGCAGCCATTTTCACTGACTGCTATTATGCCACATTTATATCTATTTGCATACTGGCATATGAATGAATGATCAATATTACAATGTCCTAATGATTACTAAAGTCTAATGATTGGTTTTGATAAATGTTACTAAATTCCAAATGATTGGTTTACAGGGAGCAGGGCTCTCTAAACCAGTCATTCAGACAATCGGATTTTAAAAAAATGTTTTCAGGACCATAAATATAATTATTTGATGGATCATATTAATTGAAAAAAAAAAAAGATAACTCACTATACATACTTATATTTAAAAAAATATTAGGAGGATTAGAGCTAGTACAAAATGATCCTCGGCTGGTCCAGTATTTCATTGCCGATAATACTAGAGTAGCTGCTGTTATATCCCACTATGCTGGTTTACCTTGCATGTATTGTTTGAGGCAAAATTTTCATTCATACCTTTGCTCTCAGATCACATTCTGGTTGGTAGAAATCCTTGGTTTTGTCAGTTACATCAAGTGTCAATCTAGTTTCGTACAGAATGTAATATTTTCGTGATTTAGGTGCACAAAAATCTCAAAAGAAATATTCTTATATTCCATGCAAATTTACTAAACTGTTATAAATTTGTGTTACCACATAATATTCAAGCAGAAGTTTCTTCAGGATCAGGCCTTTCCATTTATTGACATTAGGTAACAATATGTTTTTCTTGCTATCAGATTGTAAAAATCCTAAAACTTTAATTCACTCTTCAAATGCATCAACTTCTTTACCTCTTGCTGGAAGATTGTTATTAATACTAATTATGGACAAAAAAACTATTTGAATTCCTAAAATTAATGGCCAAAAGCGTTTTTAATATGCTGCCTATTGTTTTCTTTCATGTCATTGTTTTGCATGGGATAATTTGCTCCAGAAACACCAGAACTATCAATTTTTACATTCTATATTTTTGCGTAAAAATATATAACCTTGTATTATCTTTTTTTAGCTAAGTGAATGTGACCTCCAGTTACATGCAGTTAATTCCATGATTTTTGCCAATAATGTTCAGTAAACAACAGAACTAAAGGTTATCTTTCTTTGATACGAATGACTAATTCCGATAAAATTTGTTTGGTACCTTAAAATCTTAAATGAATGTAATATGCATGAGGGTCCATGGTACCATATATGAAAAATAGCTTTTCACTCTTAGATACCATAAGATTGAGTTGTAAAACAACACAACATTTTGATATGAAAGATGGGACAGAGAATTATTGAATTTAATATGTTATACTATATAGGCAGAGCAAAGAGTTAAGTTATCCATCATGTCACAAATATTAAAGGTTAAATTTCTGCTTATTAGCTTCCTTAGTTACATAGGCAAAGAATATTGAATTATTCAACAGCCCATTGTTATATCAATAGAGAATCATATTCAAAACTCCATAACATCTTCAATTTCATTTTTTCATAAAAAGCTTAAGTTAAAGATCTCAATAAAATATATCTAATTGGCCACCCACTGTGATAGTAATCGCACAGATTGGTATGTTCTTCTGTGGACATTATCCACTTAGCTCAGTGATACAGAATGCTACAGTTAACAGCATCATCCCCATATACCATCTGTAGTCACTTATGAATGATTCCAATGGCCCCCTTTTCAGAATAAAAAAATTCAGTGACAGTATATTGCTTCTGACAAACATCCAGTCATGTTTGACAACTTCTAAAGGAATGCTACTTGTAGGATGATGATGTAACTAGTGAGTGGCATGTACAGGTTTTAATGTTGTACAATAAATATAGCTTTGTAAAAACAAATGGGGCATTACATTTTTTAACCTTCGTATGTATTTTGTCAGTAAAGGTCTGTTTGAAAAGAAAGTAATAAAGATCAGAACTGAGACTTCAGATTTATGTAATAATACTATATAACTGCATTGTGAAAAGCACATTCTTTAACAAATTTACATGTAAAAAAATCCAATTTTCCGAGGCGTGAGTCTAGATTTTTGGTGATTGATGAAACTGGTGTGGAAAAAGATATTTTAACTAATGGTCATTTTTTCACATTTTTAAAGTTGAATGTGAAAGTAAAAAAAAATAGTACCATAACTGTCTAATTACTCTTCTTTTCACCAGAAAAAGAATATAAATACATCCGTATTTTAATCGCTTTGAAATATTTTGAAATGATGCAATTTTCTTACCTCTTGCTCTCCATAAAAAATGCTTAAAAATCATACTTAAAAAACATATCTTTTCTGAGCAATAAAGATAAAAGTTTTGAAGTGAATTAAACATAACTTATTTTTTTTCCAAACTGAAGTTTACAATTAGAGATAATTGAATATTTTTTTTATCATTTTGCTTGTTTATTTATGGTGCTCTGTAGCATATAACAGCTGGAACAGATCCAGTGTTGACCTTTTCATCATTGCTAAAATAATGAAAATGGTACTCAGGTTGTGAAATCACAAAAATGTTTAAGTTGCAGTTTTACTTAGTGTTCATGGTTTACAAAAAATTGTGGTAAAAATCCCTAATTCAGTCATTGCCCTGAAAAACTTATCTAACATTTTGCTGTATTTGTGTAGAAGTCAATTTTTTTTTATTTTTGTTGTAATTGCTATTTTTTTTTCAGGTTATTGCATCATATGAAAATTACCTGAAATAATTTCTAGTTTAATCATTAAGTTGGGGCATTCAACGAAAAAATGTTTTTGTCTTTTTCATAGTGATAGGAAAATGCTAATTTTCTGGGTAAAGGATCAATTTCGTTTCGGTGTAAAAGTAAATTTTTGTCTTTCAAAAAATATTTTATTGCTAAAACAGTATTTGCAGCATGACCTACAACTTTTAAAAAGGCATGTTTAAAACAAATAGGACAAACATAAGGTTGCCAACTATATGGAGTTTCATATACTATATGGAGTTCGTTTTACTTCCCTTTGAGGATGTTCTTTAGAGAGAAAAACTCGAAGTATAATATTTTTAAGAAAGCAAAATTTTGTTACTTTTATTACTCTGGAACAGCACTGATATGTTGCCATTAAATAATAATTTGTTTAAAATAATAAATATTAATGCTCTTAAGTCTTCAGAGTCCCTTTTTCCTTAGATTTTTCTCCACCTTTTTTCCTATGTATAGTTTGTTAACTATCAGAGGAAACTGTCTTAATATAAGTAATCTTGTAATGTAACTATAACCTGAAAGCCCACTTTAAGAAATCCACAGGAAAAAACATTTTGTACTTTGTACAAAGCTTCTAATTTTGTTTAAAGGATTACATTTGGACAACACAGCAAAACTGTTAGGATTAGTGAACGACAAATGACCTATCATATAGTTTGTTCTATCTAAAGGTATTTTAGCTTGTTTATACTAGGCAGTGGTTGAAACTGAATGATACTTATGTTTTCAAACCCACCATTCACATTACCATAGTTAACAATATTGTGTTTGTTGATGCAGCAGGTAATGAAATAATTATTGCTCGTAATTATCTAGCTTTAAAAACTGAAAGATATGTTGAGCCTTTGAAAGATTAAAATATATGTTGCAGAATCATACTAAACCCATGCTAAAACAACTGGGACACAAGAAAAAAAAGTGATGTATCAAAAATTATGACATATTAAGATGACTTATTCTCCCCCCCCCCTTACCAGAAGGAGCTATTGTATTTCCATAAAAGTTTCTCTTCATGTAGAGTATTAAACTTTTTTCATAAATTCGAATTCTAAAAGTGTGGTGGCAAGTTACCTTTTATAAAAGCTGAAGCTTAAAATTAAATTTTATAAAATCAGAAAAGATTATTTCTTGTAGGGAAATCTGTGCAGCAAACTAGTTTAAGGTGATAAGTAACAGCATGTTGAGTACAATGAAATAAATTTGGACTGCATAATAGCAGGTTATATTATTAATAATTGGCAAAGTATCATATTAAAAAAAAATCATAAAATTGTGTGATTTCTTGTTGCATGATTAAAAGCAAGATGTTCGAGTTCATGTAAACTGAGCACCATGTAAATCGAGAGATAGGTGTACTTATATTAGTTAAACTTTTTTCAATTTTTAAAATATAAGTTTTAAAATTTCACATAGTACAACTAAGATTTGAAATTGTTCATTGCAGCATGTGAAATAAAATTTTTCACATGGATAGAGTTCGATTAATGAACTCCTCCAAATATCAAGTTCCATTTTGAGCCCTACCATGTGTCAGTTCCATTTTTCAGCTCCACCAAATATCAAGTTTCATGTTTGAACCCCCAAATACAAGAGGCGTTCAAAAAGTTCTTGATATGCATCTGCAGAACAAAATTATTGCACTTACCTCAACAAAACTTTTACTGTCCTTCAAAGCTTTTCACCTCCACATCTATGCAAAGTTGTAGATGTCTTCACCAATTCTGAAACACTCAGAACCACAGTAGGACCACCTGTTGTGGATTCCCCAACAGGAGATTCCACAACTCTGAATGAACGCATTTTGCAAGGTCTTGCACCCTTGAAAAGGGCTTTCCAGCAAGTTCTTTTTTATTATTTGGAAACAACCAAAAATTGCATGGTGCAAGATGAGACAGCTGTTTGATTTTTTCATGTTCCAGATAGGCCATAACTTGCCAGGTTTTATGAGTACTGGTATTGTCATGAAAAAGGAGAACCCATGACATGGCTGTTGTTGGATGCTGCTCCTTCATCTCCTTAACCATTTTGAGCAAAATAGTCATTTTTTTTTTTTCACGTAAGGTGACCATGGCTACCATTCCTTGGTATTTAAAAAAAATTGTTCATTTTCAAAAATTGAACGTTCTCTTCCTTGAGTGAAAGTTTTGTCAGAGAATTTGGGGATGTGGTTCATCTTCTGCAACCCAAACATAGTTGTCGATCTTTCTAGGAGTTGTAGTAATAAAACCACATTGCATCACCTCTGACAATGTCTGCTAACCATTTGTGGCCACTAGGTTCATTGGACACTTGGCCAGCATCTCCTTGCACAAGTCAAATATGGCCTCTTTTTGTCAGTTTGTGGGGAACCATTTGGCACAGCTCTTTCAGCAACTTTAAATGGTAATGAATAATTGTTTTTACTCTGCCAGTCGATACACTGATATCTAAACTTATTACCTGAATGGTGGTGTGTGAATTTTTCGTAATGAGTTCATGAGCAACCGAAATGGTTATCATGTTCTCATTTCACTTAATATGAAATTTAATATTTGATTTTATCAAATAGGTTTTTTGAAAATAAATATTAAAAATGTTTAACAATACAGGCTTTGGATATAACTGATGAAAATCTTAATTTTTAGTTTTGATCAGTTGCCCAGCACTGTCAAGCTCATTTTGCTAAAAAGGGATTTTTTTTTGGAATTAAAGTAGATTTATTACATGCATTCACAATGTATATATATTATCTCTGACTTTTAAAGTAAACTTGCTTTTCATTACAGTCAGATATTCCAAATATGTAAATATCTATTATAGAAAAACTGTTTATTCTATGATATTAATGTGCAAACATTCACGCTGCTGTCTTGTTATGCCTAAGTGTTACTAATGTAACAACTATTTGTACAAGCAATACATAAATATATATATGACTGTATTTTTAAGTGATAAAATGCTATTTACAGTATTTAAATTTTTTTATATATATATATAATTCGGGTGCCTTAAAGTATCATTTCGAAATACACCCAATTCTGTTTTTGCACAGTAGAGGTTCCCGAAAAAACCGTGTAAAAAAAAAATACAGTGCATATGAAGAAATAGAAGTTTGGTTCCAGACATGAAAACCCAGTACAATACCATATTTACCTATGGATGTTGAACCTTCTCCAGTTGCAAGACGATCTAAAATTTGGATCTTAGTATCCAAAGAGATAGCTTTCCTTTTCTGCTGAGGTCCTGCCATCCTCTCAGATCTCCTACTGTGGCATATAAACTGACAGGCTCCTGTCAGACCTCTGTGGCAAGCAGCTGCTTGAGGGGGTATTTATTTTTTTTATTTATAGTTGAATTATCCGACATCGTGGTAAGGCTTACGAAAAATATTTGAATTGTAGTTAATAAATCAGATGATGAAAAATTGTAAATTATCAATCAACAAAATTTAATAAATTTATATTACGCACACAAAACTTCAAAAAACAAAAAAAATTTTGATTTCTTCTATTAAACATCTAAACACTTCTAACTTTAAACATGAAATGAGAGACCAAGATTAACGTATGTATTGAAGATAAAATTGAGGGAAATTCCCAGAACTCAATGTTGCCACTTTATTTCGAATGAAGTAGGTTTTGTGCAATTTTTCCGTAAAATAGAGTAGGGGTTCTCAACGTGGGGTACGCCATGAGAGCTCAAAAGTCGATTACCCAGTAAAATGTTTATAATTTTATAAGATTTGTTAAATTGTTTCATTTTTTGTGTTTATCGATATATGTAATGTATGAATACAAAATTTAATGTGTGTATATATATGTGTTTTATTCCCATTGTTATACTGTAACTGGGGGCGGGGGTGGTTCAGTCGGTAGCGCGCCAGGCTTGTAATCTGTAGTTCCCAGGTTCGAGTCCCAGCTGGGTCAGCGTTGAGATTTATCTCCGCAAAATTCCCCGCCCTGCCCACGGTCAGTAGGGGACACCGATGGGCTTTGAAAGGCCGCCGTCCGTCGGATGGGATGTTAAGCCGTGGCCCCATGTGCGGGAGAGCCATACCCTGTGCACGTTAAAGAACACGCTGGATGGCCTTGACGAGAGGCTACCATCTGTCTCCCAACAGCTGTTCCAGTGGGTCCCCTCCCCCAACCTTCTCTGAGCCTTCGGGGTCCATGCGACCTGGCCATTTAGCCCATGGTGTGCAAAAAAGTGCCGCTCAGAGGTAAAACAATCCAATCCAATATACTGTAACTATAGTTTTATCTTTCTATACAAGGGATATGCCAGTTACCTGCACATTTCCAGGGGGTACGTGAAGCATAAAAGCTTGAGAACCACTGAAATAGAGAATAAAATAGAGAAACTTGTGTGGTTATGTTAGTGTAGTTTTTATTTTGAGGATTTTAGTGCACAAAATGTGTATCTATAGTACATTTTCAAAGTTAAAACTACTTCGAAAAATGTGACATAAAAGCGACATCTTTGTTATAAATGTAAATTCTAGGAATTCTTTCTTGAATAGGAATATTTTTTCAGAATGAAATTCAAATGGAGATTTTTAAAAAGGCGCCATTTGAACCGTTTAAATTAAAACAAATCGTGTAAAAAGAGAATTTGAATTTTTTTCTAAACCGTGTTAAATCAAAATCGTGTAAAAACAGAATTGGGTGTATAGGGTAATTCCATCCACAACTAATAATAAATGCAAATAACAAAGAGCAAAATGCATCGAATGTCTACTTATAAACTGAAATATCATTTCATATTCGTTACCACTAATTATGTAAGTATTATACATTGTAGCCCCATTGTATTATAAAAAAATGTAGAGATACCAAGTACATAAATAACAATGGTAATTAATATTGTACTTTTTTTAATTTATATTGTTTATTAAAACTTTGAACCAAATGAATACAAAATATTTTCAATATATCTGTAAATAGTCACTAATGCATTGTATTTCTGTGAAAAGGAAAAATGTCTGGTGAATCATATTTTTAGTTTGTTTTTATAATGTGATGAATAATGTTCAGTGGTTTTTCCTAGTTTATTTTGCATAGGCCATTATTTTAAAAAAGTGTTTTCTTTCTGAAATTCGGAGCCTTTTGAAACTTTTTGTAGCAGATTTTATTTCTTGTACCAATGATAAAATTTCGGAGAGAACAATTTTACATGATAATCATCTTTAAGTATAATATCTTTTAATTCTCAACTCAGTTCAATATTTCTTCTGATATCTAAAGTAAAAAACACAATTTGCAGTAAGATTAAGAGTAAGTTAATATTGTAAATAACAAAATAAGCTAAAGCAGAGGGTTACTAATGTGTGGTCTGCATTAACAATATTTAAAAAAAGTTACAACAGTAAAATAAAAAAATAATTAAATGTGGAAACGTTGCAGTTGAAATTATGCCTTTTTTTTTTTTTGAAAAATAAGATATATGTGCTATTTCTATTGAGGTACTATCAGGGGCATATCTATGGGAGGTTATTTTGAAAGTTCAAATCTCCCCTGTCAAGATTCAACAAATAACATTTTTGAAGAAAAAATGTGCAAATTTGAAGTGCCATGCCGACTTTTGTGCAGTTCTTCATCGCACAGTAAATCAAAACCAACTCCGTTCCAAAATCCAGGGTACTCCACTAAGAATCTGAAATTTTAATGAAGAATATTTACATTATTAATTGCCATGTAGCCATTATTATTTATGTATGCTCCATAGTTTGTGTGCTGCAAAGGGCTCATTGATATGAAAAGGTTGCAAACATCTGATGTAATGTGCAGATCTATCATACAAATTTCAGAAAATTTTACAGATCATACTGCATGCAAGTACCATAGTTTATTAAAAAAAAACATGTACTTGAAAATTTTAATGGGAAAATCATTTGTATATTTTCTGACAGAGGACGTTTTTTTAAGGATTTTTCTAGAGTATAATTCTTACTATTTTCAAGATATGGACTCACAGTTCTTGTAACAATTGTAGAATTATCAGTCTACTTATATTTCTGGTCAAGTGTTTTTTGCATAATTCTGCTTAACAGATTTAAACATTCAGTTGATGGGCCTATTCAAGATGAACATTGTGAGTTCTGAAGTGGTAGAGGTTACAAGATAAAATTTTTCCCCTCAAGCCAGTTCATGAAAATTGTTTTATTTCAAAAACTTGTAGCTAAGTAGCTTTGTATATTTAAAAAATGTCTTTGTGACTGTTAATTAGCATAATTTCAGCATGAACTGGTGGTCTTATGGGATACTTGAAAATTTATTAGTAATGCATAGTGCAGATTGGATTAGCATCACAATATAAATTAGGCAAGGCTGCATTTGTCATTCATGTTTAGTTTCGTGATCGATTATTTATGAGGAAAGCTTTGGAAGGGGGGGGGGGGGATAAGGATAGATAATCTAGAGATCTGAAAATATCTGATATGATTATGCAGATAATTTGACTTTGTTGGCAAATGATGTTCACACATGGACTCTTTTGTTAGTCCTATATATATGAGGTTGGTAATAGTAGGTTTAGTGATAAATAGGAAGAAACTAAAGAGATCAAAATTGATCAAATAAGTGATACTTTTATGGTTATTCCAGTGTTCCACAACCAGAGTGACACAAAAATAAAAAAATTTTAAGAATTTTCCATTGATACTTGAGCTTACAGGGTGTCTTTGGTTTTATAATTTGAGCAATTATGTAATCAAGATCTGAACGTTAATTTTTAGTGTGAGATGGGAAAACCATATTTTAAAAGTGATGCAAAGAAAGAAAGAAAGTTAAACTACTACTTTAAATGTTGACTACTTAGGAGTGCTGCAAACAGAAAATTAAACTATCCTTTGCAGTTGCTATGAACTATTCTTACTCTCAATTTAATTATCTTGGGAGTTTTGTCACAAATGCTAAAGATATGCAACTTAAAGTAAGCAGAAGAACTGGAATTGCTGCTAGAATTTTAAGAAATATAATACACCTAAAAACTAAACCTGGCCTTCACAACAATTTTGTCCATTTTAAACTTTGTTATGGTAATAAAATTTGAGTCTTTGCAAACAAGAGATGCAATTTTTTTTTACTCTAGTGTTTAAACAGAATTGCAAATTACCATATAGATTTTTTAATTCGTTAAATTAAGTTTAAACACAGTGTAATAATATTAGGTAACCATTTAATTCACCATGCCACTGTATATATAAAATTATGTATTAAGCTTAAGTAAATGAAATTTCCTAGTGAATGGTGCCACTCTGATTACAATGCATACTTAAAAAAGTTGTAAGATGTAGCATTATCAAATTAATGCTCAAAGTCCACAGCTAATTGTAGATATTAACCTGACGAGGATATTTTACAGTTCCATTTCTTTAGTAAAAGAATGCAATCATCAGCATTTCAGCAAATATTTCATCAGTACACAGAGTTCTTGCTGCATCGTCGACAGCATGTGAATGCACCAGCCAAAAGCCACATGTGTAAACTGCCAAGAATCTGAGATACAAAATGGTTCAGATATGGTTTTATCATTCTAAAACACCAACAGCTATTTCTTAATTGTTATAATTTATATCAGTGGTCAGCAGTCTTCCAACAAAGATTAATTACGAGCTATAAAGGACACTACTTTTAGGAAAATAAATTCTCTTTGATAATGATCAAATTTATGTAACATTATTTTTTAAAATAAGTTTCTTGACAAGTTTTAACAACCATAAATAGATGCATTTAGCCATGAACCTGACTACTAAAACAGTGAGCATGTCGTTATTTGTTTGTCATATGAGATGTTAAAAACTTACGGATGTTATCTCTGTCCTTAAAAAAGAAACATGTAAACGAAGTTAATTTTAATACTCTTCTGCCTTTATATTCTACTCAGCTGTGTTAGGATGCCATCTACTGAAGTTCCGAGATAATTTGAGTAATAGGCTAATCAAAGACAAGTAATTCCATCTTCCAAATTTTCAAGTATACTAGCAAACATGATTGGTACAATTTTCAGAACCGAAATATATAGTACAGGCTTCAGATTTGAGTTATCAAAGGGTTACTCTATTAATTCCGTTTGTTTTTGTGAAACCAAGCTTTAATTACTCCTGTTGTATGTTTGTGGTCATTGAATTGATGAACCAGTTTAAGATGAATGTTATAAGCCTGAAAGTTGTAGGATCAACTGTTGGGATCAAATTTTTTCACACGGGCAAAATCAAGAGAAATGTCAATTTTATAGACCTGACCTATTTTTTCCATCCATGGGAATTCTTTTACTGAACAAACATCTGCTGAATAAATTTGCAGGAAATAAGCTCGAAACGTAAATCTTAGGGCAGTGTTAAAAATTTGCACACAAACACATTACGTACGAACTTGGCTAGGATGTGTTAAACCAGCGGTAGGGAATCTGCAGCCTTTTGTTCTACTCAATGTGGCTAAAATTACTCCAGAGATCTGGAACTGGGCATGAAGTTCTTAGCTCACAACAGTCACAAAAAAGTCATTAAATTGTGTTTGCCATTCTATTTTTTTTAATTTGGATAAATGGGAATGAATGCAACGTTTATAGTTGCAAGTATTTAATTGTTTAAATTTCTTTGAAGTTTTTTAAAATAGTATATAATATAATGAAGAATTAAATTTTTTATTTTACATCTGATCATGCATTGTGTGAAAAATCAAACACCTTTTATATAGATTATTTCAATGGCCTTGATAATTTGCAACCTGATGGGGGACTGGTTGGAATAACTTTTGACCTTCCAATGAGAAAACGTTCCCCACTCTTGAGCTAACATTCATGATATCCTGCTAAATATTTCAATTACTTGAGAATTATCCTGCTAGATATTTCAATTACTTGAGAATTGGAATATTTCTACATTATGTTGCTCCATTTGCCTTTAAGTCTAGTACCTTTTTGTATAAAAGATGGCTCTTCTGTTAAAGCCATTTTGTATTTTTAGTTGTAGTTAATCATCCAGCTCATTCTCATAAAGTCTTTATCGTTATAGAGTTTGTTAATCATCATAACTGATAGTCAGTCACTTTGACCACACTGACTGACAGTCAATCCACCTCTGCAATAAATTCACACTTTTAATTTCTAATCCATCGTAGATCACTGAATACACAGGATATTTACAAAGTAGCTTTACAGCATCAAACGTTTATAACTACTAGTTACATGAAAGGAAAACAAATGGCATGACAATGAAGAGAAATACGTAAAGTTTATAGATGCTCAATGTGGGAGGTGATGTGGCAGAAATCCCAGTGAAATTCAATTTCCTCGAACACTATGGAGCATTGTCAGGAGTTATTTGGGTAATAGTTAAAGTAAATCTGTTCTTCAGTTCATGAATGGATTGTGGTAATAGTAGATGATAAACTGAATCTTCAAGCAAACTCTACAGACTTAACATCATCAAGTAGGATTAGGTCTGATGAAAAACAAGATCACTTAATGAAACCATCAAAACCCAAACAGTAACATGGGAATTGCTATTTTAGACAGTCAAAACAGGTAACGAAAAGGTATACTGCCCTTGTGAAATCAAACTACAGGCTTTCTATACACTTAACCTGCCATTTCTGGCTTTCCTATAGTAACACTTCCCATGGAAAACGACAACTGCAAACTGATGGAGAAAAAAAACCCAATGTATTTCTCTTCATTGTTATGTCATTTGTTTTCTTTTCTGTGAGAAGTAAAGTAGTCATATATATTGTTGCACTTGTAAAGCTACTTGATTAATTTTTTTTCATTAAAAAAAAGGGGAAGAAGGTACCTCCTACACAAAAGATGCAGATAACCTAGCATCTCTATGCACAAAAAGGGTGTAATTCGTAGATCTACATAAGGTACTATAATCTGTTAGAACATAATTTTTTTCTCTCTTTTTCTGTCAGTTTTAAACCATAAAAAAGATCGGAGAAAAAACAACTGAAAAATGAGTTTGAAATGTAAGCATATTGGAACACAGCCAACTACTCAGAGTGCCTATATTTCCATTGAATCTCCTATATACACCACCAGACCGAAGCCTTAACATACTTGTGACCTGCTTTTTATCCATTGTGGAGGGTAAAAAAACTGTCACTAGTAAAGGAACCAAAACAAATTTGTGCTGGCGACTACAAGGAATGCCTTCAAACCAGGGGTGTAGAAACTTTTTTTTTTTTGGCATCAGACCTAATAGAAAAATATTACTTTTGCTGTGGGCCAATAGTTGGGGAGGGATGCAATAAAAAAGATCAGTCAATGGGCAACTTTGTTTATTGCATTTTATTTGTCGTATGTATAAGTACAAAATAATTAAAAAAGCTAACGTCACAACTGAAGCTGGCTTGTCGAAGTAGCACGTGAAAGATATGATTGGATCTTGGAAATGAATTGCTGAATATTTGACTTCGATGATGATGTAAATATTGTATGACGTTATTAAAAATTTTCTTCTTTCATCTTATTAAAACACTATTTAATTTAGTAGATCCAGATTTGTTTTTTAAATTATATTTTCACTGGGTCTGGTAAAATTGTTAAAAGAGCTGTAATTTGTAAAAGCCTGTTATAAACGATTCCAAACTGGATTTAAATACATTTTTCATCCTTTAAATGTTAAGAATTTAAATTATTTGCTAAAATTGTGCCCTATTAGGATTAGGAAAACGAACTTTTCCATTCTAAAGAGCAAATGTATTTCCCTGATTTATTAGAATTTCGTATATATATATTTCCTGAGGTATTAGAATTCATTTAAAATTGGCGCTAATAAAAATAATAATGTCACATATTTATTTTCCCTCATAATTTGCATCTACTATGTACATAAAAGAAAAGAGTGCAACAGCTGTCCAGTGGGCTTGTACTATTTGCATAATAAACTTTCATATCCTCCTGCCAATATTAACTGCCCCAATGTTAAGAAAAAAACTATTAGGAGGCAACTTTTGGTACTTGGACAAACCACTGAGCAAACAATCCGTTTATGAGAAGATGTGCAGGTTGAATTGAATCTTGTTTCAAGCTTCAATGTCTTTTACCATATTCGTTCAAAACAAAGTGATTTACGATAAGACCAATTAATGTAATCTGTGGATGACTTGTAACATATTTTTATTACACATTCGTAAATCACTATTTTATGTCTAGTCAATGTTAAGCCTATCTGTGATTGCTAGCTACTTGCTGTACTGCACGTAGTTCAGTTTCTTGTTGAAGTTCAAGTCCTCGGACAAACCAAAAATATGTACGCTGGATGTAAATATTTGCCATGATCGTTGTGCCACAATTTTTCATTTAATTTTCCTATTTGTAACTGCAAATGCTTATAAAATGTGTGAAATTTTTTTGTTTATAATATTGAAATAAAAAAAGCTATTTCTGTTGCAATATTTTGTTTATATATTTGTATATTTTATCAAAAGTACATTTATATAAAAAAGTGAACCTTTTTGTAGCAAATTTCTGATATAAATTCGAGGGATGATTGGAAAAATAAAAAAACAAAAAAGCGGTTTTAAACTGGAACTTATATTTTATCATAGAGACTGGAAGCTTAAATACAACCTGGGTGACAAAGGGTCATTTCATGGGGAATCAATATAGCTCTCGATCTTTCCGATTTCTAGTACTCTTAAGTAAACAGAAAAGGCTATGCTTCGAAATTTAAACTACTGAGCTTTCTTTCAACACAAACTCTCATTCTATTCATACAAAATTTAATTGTTCTCTTTTTTAAAGTCGAAATATTTCTTAAAACATGGTATTACATGTATTAAAGTCTCAAGGTCAAAATTTGACCTTGAATATCTCGAAACAATTTTACCTTAATTTTTTTAGTAGGTGCTAAAGCATATATTAAGAGCATTTTTATTTTTGCAAACTCCCTACCTTGCCCTCAATCAGTAGGGGACACCGATGGACTTGGAAAGTGCGCAGGTTAAAGAACACTTTGGATGGCCTTGGCTGGAAGCTACCACTGTCTCCAAACAGCTGGCCTGTGGGTCCCCCTCCCCTAAACTTCTCTGAGCGTTTAACGTCCTTGTGACTTGGCCATTTAGCCTATTGTGTGCAAAAAAAAAAGTGCTCATAAGTAAGCCCAACTAAGAGCATTTTTAAGTTTCCCAGGTTCGAGTCCTCCCTGTGTCAGTGTTGAGATTTTTTATTACAAAACCACCTGCCCCGAGTCGGAAAGGGGACACCGGTTACTCTTGGAAAGGCTGCTGTCTATCAGATGGTACGGAAAACTATGGTCCTATGTGCAGGAAAGCCATACCTGTACATGTTACTCTGGATGTCCTTCATGAAAGGCTTCCATCTGTCTCTTACCCAGTGGATCACCTCCAAGCCCTTGTGACTTAGCCATTTAGTCCATTATGTACAAAAACGTGCAGCTCAGAGGTAAAACATGCCAACCAAACTTCTTTTGCTTCACGTCCTATCAAATCTCCCACATCAGTTAATGGTTCCTATATAGGGAGAGGTTGGCAAATGGCATCCAGGGTTGCCATGTTTGGGTTCTGTGAGTGGGTCAGTTAGTTTAGAAGATTGATTTGCCAACAAATTCGTGGAATCGGGTATCTTTAAAACAATTTGTTGCATGAAAAACTTCCCTTTCGAATGATTGGTTGGTTGTTCACATTTTTCTATAATATTATTTATTGATTATATTACAATGCAAACATTAATTTGCAAATCGAGGCAGTAAATAGTTCCTTCGTACACTCGGTCCCAAATATTAAATTTTATCTTAAAAATATTGAAATTAATTTTCAATTTTGAGCCCCCGGGTTAACTAACAAGTCTGATGCTGTGGAAAGATATGGGAATATATTTCATTAGGGTATTTGATTAAATTCGGTGATCGGAAATCTTGCTGATCTAATTTGGAGAAATTCTTTCCCCTGATTTATGTGCAGAATAGGCAGAGCCACCTTGACACAACAGGTCTGGACACTGCAGTAACATAACTAATTTTCAAAAATATAGGTAGTTTCAATTATATATACATTTCTAAAATTTCAGCGGCAGTTATTTATTTTTTAAAAATTTGGTAATTTTATAATCAAATATTTTAATAAAATCTTAATGAATAAATTATCAATTGGTTTTAAAATAAATGGCTTTTAGCTGAAATTTTAAACCATTTACATGTTTATGCATAATTAATTTCCCTCCTTTTGTTCAAAGCTGTCCAGGCCTGGTGTATCAAGTTGGCCTTGGGGGTGGGGGGGAGCCTTAGTGTGAAGAACGAAAGCTTGTAGGAATCAAATCCTTACGTTTCTTTAACTTACTATGAGAACAAGCTTTGTAGCAAATTCAATTAGCTCTTCTTAACTGTTAAGAGAAATGCTTTACTTCAGGTGGGGAGGACTTTTCTGAGATGGAAAAGAAATATTTCAGATTAAACTCAGATTGCATAAGTTATTGTTAGAGGTAGCCTTATACCGAGGAAGAGTTCTTGATCAGATAGACTTAAATATTTACCAAATTTACAATATCTGTAAGCTCCAGAAGCAAAAAAATAGGTGAAGAAAGCTTTTCCATTAAGGACCATGGTAAGCTACTTCGAAATTTGCCCCCACCCCCCTCCCATATTTCTTCGAAAGGGACGGAAATTTAATGGGGGGGGTCGACACCAAAGAGTTATATCTTAAAGCTTGTGAACAATGTCGTGGGCTACATCAAATTACGCCCCTATTTCCTCCACAAAGATATCCGCAAAATTCCCCACCCTGCCCACGGTCAGTAGGGGACACCGATGGGCTTAGAAAGGCCGCCGTCCGTCGAATGGGACGTTAAGCCGTGGCCCCGTGTGCGGGAGAGCCATACCCTGTGCACGTTAAAGAACACGCTGGATGGCCTTGACGGGAGCTACTATCTGTCTCCCAACAGCTGTTCGAGTGGGTCCCCTCCCCCAACCTTCTCTGAGCCTTCGGGGTCCATGTGACCTGGCCATTTAGCCCATGTTGTGAAAAAAAGTGCCGCTCAGAGGTAAAACAACCCTCCACAAAGAAGGGTAGAAAAAGCTGGTCGATGTTTATTTGTCATGTGTCGAAGTATCTAAAGATGGATATTTTTAGTGAGAATGTTGAAAATATCAAAAAACTCTTATCTTCCTAAGTGTGCCCTAAAAGGAAAACATAAAACTAAAGCATACGGATGAGGACCTTGTTGAATTTGCATTCACTTCAAAGGAAGGTAGTGCGCCGATTTACCTACTCAAAAAGAATTATCGTCACCTATCTTCCTTTGAAGTGAATACGAATTCAATGTTTTATTTCACCACTGGTACGCTTTATTTAATTTTTTATTTTTTGGGACGCACATGGGAAGATATTTATTTTTATATTTTTTTACATTTTTTTCAAAAATTAATTTTAGTGAGAGCTTCCATTTATCTTAAATATTTCTCGGTAGAAAAGGCAACAGTCGATGTTATGAAACTATTAAATTCGCCACTGGAGAAAGTTCAATATCCATAGGTAAATATTTTGGTTTGAACGAAGCTACCGTAAGAACGGTCTGTAAAATGGTAGCTAGGTAGTCACTGGAAGGAGAAAATGCACCAATCCCCTGTGATGATGCATAGAACCGGCCAGGCCTAGCACCTAATGTCCGACCCCGCCTTCTCGTGGTGCGGACCGTTAGTAACTTTCAAAAGAGATACTCTCTTGTGGAAGTGAACGGAAGGGGAGGGCTGCCAGATTAGTGTGGCCTACTGATCTGGACAACTATGGCTTTTTTCCTTTTTTTCTACCCTGCTGAGGAGTGGTCAACCACACAGGGTCCTGGTGCTGACCATATATACCAACCTGAACAGAATTATGGCTCTGAGCTTGATTATGGATCCTGATTTTGCTGCACTGGTGGGCTTCTGTGGAGGGAAAATCTTCCGCTGTGTTTTCTGTTTGTTTGTGGGTTGACAGCCCCAAGTGAATGGATTCACAGGATATGTTTATCAGCTGGTGGATAATCCTGAGCAGAAGTCATCGCAGGCACCTGAACTCTTTGTTTCTATTGGCATCGTCAAATTCTACATTGGAGGAAGTCTTCCAGTGTAGATATGGCTTCAGCCTTTAGTAGTGGGGGAACGGGTCTTTGCCCCATGTCTGCGATTAGGGGGCTGTTTGATATTGTCGGCATTCCCTCTCTCAATAAACATAGTTTCTTTAAACATCCCACTAACAATTTTCTCTCCATAGGTAGTTGGAATGTGAGGACTCTGCACAGAGCTTTTTCTCTTGATGTCCTCACACAAGAATTCCACCGTTATAATTTAGATATTCTCGGCTTGCAAGAGACCAGATGAACAGATAAAGGTCAGATTCTTAAAAATAATCTTAAATTTCTCTTTTCAGGGAGGGACGACAATAAGCATCACCAAGGCGTGGGTCTGCTTCTCAGCAGACACGCTAGCGATGCTCTTCTAGGATATGAGTGCATTAATGAAAGGTTTCTTACAGCAAAATTTCAGACAAGCGTTAAAGACTTGAATGTTATCTGCTGTTATGCCCCCACTGAGGATGCCAATGAGGATGAGAAGGAGAAGGATAGGTTTTATGAACAACTTCAGGATATTTTGAATTCTGTCAAGAAAGGAGATATTACCCTTGTTCTTGGTGACTTCAATGCCAAAGTTGCTACTGACTCTGACCTTTGGGGAGGAGTAATAGGCCCTTTTGGTATTGGTAGCTGCAATGGCAATGGGCAGCGTCTCCTACAGGTAAGTAAACTCAATGGATTCAGAATAACTAACACTTATTACAAACACCGCGACATACATAAGTACACATGGGTTTCACCTGATGGGCTGCATAAGAATATGATTGATTACATATTAATTAACAGCAAATGGGCTAGTTCTGTTAGGAATACCAGGGCATATAGGGGAGCTGAAATTGGATCTGACCATTACCTTGTTAAAAGTGTCTTGCAACTTAAACTTAAAAAATGTTGTGCTAGGGTTAAAAAATTTACTTTTAATACTGAAGCTCTGAAAGATCCAGTTATAGCCAAAGCTTACCATGATAGGTTACTTAGTCATTATGGCAGTCATGGTTTGCTTACTACTGAAGTTGAGGAAGAATGGGATCATTTTAAACAGGCTTTTTTGGACACTAACAGTACTCTTTTAGGAAAAAAGGAGCAGAAGAGGCAAAATTATCTGAGTGATAAGGCACTTGAGCTTATTTCGGAAAGAAAGAACTGCAGGAATGCCCTTAATCAATACCCTACTAGTCCTAATAGAAAGCATTACAGAGACCTTAATAAACTTGTAAAGGATCAGTTAGCTGCTGATAAGAATCTTTGGCTTGATGGTTTGGCTGACAAAGCCGAGGAAGCAGTTAGACAGCACAACAGCAGAGAGCTGTACCAGATAGTTAATGTTTTGTGTGGTAGAAAACGGACAGGCATACAAGGATTGAAGGATAAACAAGGTAAGGTTATAGAAGGGGAGGATTCTGTCATGGCTAGGTGGGCTGAGCATTTCAGTGATGTTCTAAACAACGTAGTTCTACTCCCATTGTTTGCAATGATGATAGATGCATTGGTGGCTTTAATGTTGGACATATAACACAATCTGAAGTTATTTTGGCTGTTTCTAAACTTAAACTTCATAAATCTCCAGGGGTAGATGAAATTACTACGGAAATGCTTAGAGCTGGGAATGTTTCAGTTACCACTTGGATGACTGAAATTCTGAATATCTTTTATGATAAAGGCATGGTTCCTAAGGATTTTACCAGAGCTATTGTTATCCCTATTTTCAAAAAAGGTGATCGCAGTTCTTGTGATAACTATAGGGGTATCAGCCTACTCTCTGTTCCAGGTAAAGTTCTTTCCAGGATTGTGCTTAATAGAATTAAGAATCTGGTTGACAGTCAATTGCGTGATGAGCAATGTGGATTCAGAAGTGGTAGGGGATGTGTGGATCAGATATTTTCACTTAGGCAGATTCTTGAGAAATGTTTAGAGTTTCAGAAACCTTTGGTTGCTAGCTTTGTTGATTTCAAAAAGGCTTTCGACTCTGTTGATCGTCATAATTTGTGGTTGATTGTGAGATCATATGGTATACCAGACAAGTTAGTTAACATTATGAAAACTCTCTATAATAACACTGAGTCGTGTGTGAGAGTTGGTAAGGCTTGTAGCAATTGGTTTAGCATTACTTCTGGTGTTCGACAAGGGTGCATTTTGTCTCCCTTTCTCTTTAGCTTGGTTATTGATTATGTTATGCGAAACTCACTTCAAGGGAAAGATTTTGGCCTTAAATGGGCTGGAGATACGAAAATTTCTGATTTAGATTATGCTGATGATTTAGCCCTTTTGGCAAATGATGTTGATGAGATGAACTCTTTCATTCGAGCTGTTGATGAGACTGGTAGTAGAGTAGGTTTGGTTATAAGCAGAGAGAAAACTAAAGTGATGAAAATTAGTCAGGCAGGCTGTGATTCAGTTAATCTGAATGTTTGCAGTCTTGAGCAGGTGTCACAGTTTAATTATCTTGGGAGCTATGTAACAGATAATGGTGATGTGCGGCATGAGATTAACAGACGAATAGGGATTGCTGCCGGGACTTTTAAGAACCTATGGAGAGTGTGGAGAAATAGGCGTATACACCTAAAGACTAAAATTAGACTGTATAATAGTTTGGTTCTTTCTAGGGTTAGTTATGGTAGTGAAACTTGGACACTTTGTAAACAAGATAACAGGAAACTAGATGCTTTTGATTCCAGATGCTTACGCAGTATCTTGGGCATTAGGTGGTTTAACTTTGTAACTAATGATGAGGTTAGGCAAAGGAGTTTGCAACCTCCTTTAAGCAGCATATTTTGCAGAGAGAGATTCCGCTGGTTTGGCCATGTTGCTCGTATGAATAATTATAGATTGGCGAATAGGGTTATGAACAGTGTGCCTAAAGGCCTCAGAAAGAAGGGGAGACCTAGGATGCGGTGGGCAGACAATGTCAAACAGGACCTTGTTAGAATTGGTGTGCAGTGGCCAGATGCAGTAGATGTAGCTCAGGATAGACTTGCTTGGAGAACTAAATTGCACGGTCTGGTTGGACCTCCGTAGCCCATGGCTGCTTGAGGATGATGATGATGACCGTAAGAACCATCAAGAAAAATGAAGATGCTATTAGAAAATCTATGCTTTCTGGAACAAAACTGAGCGATAAGTCGTCATCGTATACGAGATATTGTAAAAGTGAGGATGGAAAAGGCAATAGTAATGTGGATAGAAGATAACTCGCAAAAAAGAATACCTCTAGATGGAAATACCATCAAATAGATGGCATTACGAATATATAAGCAGATACAAGAAATGGAATCAACCGCATTAGCTCAGTTAAACAAAAATTATGGATTTTCTGCAAGTACAGATTGGCTTGCAGGATTTCTTCCAAGACGTGTTTGATAATGTAAATATAAAAGGTGAAGTTGCATCTGCAGATCAGCTGGCTGCTAAAGAATTTTGTCCAAAATTGGCCCAAATCATTGAAGATTGTGGATACACTCCTGATCAACTTTTGAATGCAGATGAAACTGGCCTTTTTGGGAAAAAAATGCCGAGAACCTACGCAGTAAAATCACAAAAAACTGTTGGTGGCTTTAAGCAGCTAAGGATCGTGTGACCTTTCCATTTTGCAGCAACACTTCAGGATATCGTGTGTTAAAACCGCTGCTCATCAATCGATCCCTAAGACCACGGTCAATGAAAGGTGTAGATTTGAATAAATTGCCAGTGTATTGGATGGCAAACAAAAAAGCCTGGGCTACAAAGGAAATTTTTAATGAATGGTTCCATAAACGTTTTGTTCCAGAAGTTAAACCCTATTTGAAGGAAAACAATTTCGAATTTAAAGTTCTATTGATTACAGGCAATGCGTCTGGTCTTCCTGTTTGGGGACACCTAAATGGTCAATTTTGTTTTCTGCCGCCTAATACGAAATCCTTAATACAACCACTAGACCAGGATAACTACATAAGACGAACATTCCAATACATTTTGGATAAACTAGATAAGGATAAAACCATTGATGGATAAAACACCAAGTGGAAGAAATTTTCTATTTTAAATTGTATCAGACATGCTGGATTGACATTATCAGAATTAAAACCATCAACTTTAAACGCATGCTGGAAAGCTATTTGGCCAGAATGTGTAAAAAGAAAAGATCCTGTACCCCCAAACACGACTAAATATCCTAATATTATCACATTAGCACTGATGAATTTGCTGGTTGACAAAGCTTTTAGCCAAGATGAAATGAAATAATCGTTGTCCTTGAGACTCCCGTAAAAAAGAAAAAAGTAATGGTGATGAGAGGTTCCACTCACTGCAGGTTTAATTAAAGAAGGGCTTCAAATGGCTAGTAAATTCCAAAGTCATTTTCTTACCCATGATCCCATTGTCGAACGAGCTGAGCAGTTTAAACGTGAACTGAAGTCATGTATGACGCGTTATCAAGAATTATACAAAGATCTAGAAAAAGCAGGATCTCAACGATTGATTATAGAGTTCGTTGTCAAAACTAATCAAACTTCAGAATCACTGGAAACGAGTGATAATTTGGTTCCCCATGCCACAGAGAGCATTTCACCATTGGAGTATGATCACGACGGCCAAAATGTTTCAAGCGATGGAAGATTTAATTCCAGTCTTAACCAAACGAATGTGTCTATTGTCAGAAAGTGACAACGAATAAAATCTAGTTAATAAGCATATGCAAGTCATTTTTTTTGCACTTTTGTATTCTTGAATTAGTGACATATTATTTTCTTTATGAAGGATAATTTACTTTATATATGTACATATAATTATCTTTAAAAGTTTATAAAATAAAAATGTGTTTAAATGAATAAAAATCAAATAAAGATTTTGATATGATTTGTTTGAAAACAGCTTATTATATGTACTGGGTTTTCACGTCTGGAACCAATCTTCTATTTTTTCATATGCACTGTATTTTTTTTTACATGGTTTTTTGCACGGTTTTTCGGAAATCTATCTACCGTGTTAAAACAGAAGTGAGTGTATATAGAATAGAAATTTGAAAAATTAGTGGTAGCTTTTAAGATATATTTCACTGATAGCAATAACTACCCATTTTTCTGAGACAATTGTGGAAAATACAACTGTTTAGGTTTAAAAGGCGAATACTTTTATGTTGTATTATGTAGTACTAATGAAATACTATTTGCATTTTTCCCATCATCTGCTAGCTCAAATTAAAACTTTTAAGGAATGAAACAGTAGGTAAAGGCAAACTTCCTTCTCTTTGGAAACGCGATTCTCATACGCTAGAGGCGGTATGCATCCTTCTAGGTATTGTTGTTTCCTGTAATAATTTTATTTCACCTTTGTCGTAAAAGATGATTTTTCATGTGTTCTGGGAAGATCCTCTTAAATGGAGAATTTTGTTTGCTTGTTTTTTGCATATCATATTGTTCTTTTTGATATTTTTTTCTTGTATTACACTGAAATGTCTGGTATGTAATACGATCTCACAATCAACCACAAATTATGACGATCAACAGATTAGAAAGCCTTTTTGAAATCAACAAAGCTAGCAACCAAAGGTTTCTGAAACTCTAAACGTTTCTCAAGAATCTGCCCGAGTGGAAATATCTGATTTATACATTCCCTACCACTTCTGAATCCACATTGCTCATCACGCAATTGACAAGATAGCTTTTTAAAAACAGGGATAATAATAGTTCTGGTAAAATCCTTAGGAACAATGCCTTTATCAAAAAAGATATTCAAAATTTCAGTCAGCATTGTGATAAAAGAAACATTCCCAGCTCTAAGCATTTCAGTAGATAATTTCATCTACCTCCGAGGATTTACGTAGTTTACGTTCAGAAATAGCCAAAATAACTTCAGACTCTGTTATAGAGCCAACATTAAAGCCAGTAATGCATCTATCATCATTACAAACAATGGGAGTAGAACTAACCACATTGTTTAGAACATCACTGAAATGCTCAGCCCACCTAGTCATCCATATATACCTGTCCGTTTTCTAGCACACAAAACATTAACTATCTGGTACAGCTTTCTGCTGTTGTGCTGGCTGCTTCCTCAGCTTTGTCCATCAAGCCAGAGATTCTTATCAACTGCTAACTGATCTTTTACGCTTTTATTAAGCTCTTTGTAATGCTTTCTATTAGGACTAGTATGGTATTGATTAAGGACAAATTATGGTCAGCCATTTCTTTTTGTCCGTCCCCAGAGCTACTGATCGCAAATTAATTTTGCAAAAGAGAAAACAGAACGTATATAGGACAATAAGTCCAAATTCAGCGAAGCGAAATCTCAGCAAAATAATTAATTTTAATAAAATTATATGATTCGTGTGTTTTTTTTTTACACTGGTTATACATAGGTTATTTGATTACATATTTCTTTGGTGGCCCATCATTCCATTCCAGAGTCCTATGCGGTCCTCCTTCCATTTCAGTTTGAAGTTCTATAATTTCTAAAATATACATTTAATGGAAAACTGTAACTGACGCTTGGCTACTGATCTACGGGACCTGGGTTCGAGCCCCGGATAAGGCATGGATGTATGTGTCGTTTTTCTGCTGAGGTCCTGCCATCCTCTCAGACCTTCTACTATGGCATATAAACTGGCAGGCCTCTGTGGCAAGCAGCTGCTTGAGGGGGTATTTATTTTAAACCAATTCATTTAAATTTTGATTTTCAGCAATATTCGTTCAGTACAGAGACACGAAAGCTGCTTAAATTGATTGCCTAATATTGAAAAATCATTAGACAAACTTTTAAAATGCATATTTTACCAAACGGTTTCAAGCAATACTTGTTATGAAAGTGTACAGAAAACAGTCGGAAGTGTTGAAGACCCTCTGAAAGTACAGGAGCCAGCGGAACCTTCCCAGGGAAGCCCTCTCTCCAATACAGGTACTTCGCCTCCCCTCGCTCTAATATTTGTATCACATTTAAGTATTTAACTCAATTTTATTCTCGATGTTTCCCATTGAATAGCATTAACCAGTACATCCCTACAATTTTATTTTCTACTTTAAATATTTGCATTATTTATTGTATTGTACAATTTGAAATTTCGATGCTATTGGGTAGGTTGATACAGGAACGTACACCCCCTACCTGGATATTTAATTACATAAGTCATTTAAAAAGTAATGCACACTGTGTCAACACTCTGGCATGGATAACGTAATCACAGTCATTGCATTATAGCATATCGCATTTCGGAACATCTGTCGCTGAAAATGGCGCTTGCTGAGGTTTCAGGAACTGTTATGCATGTAGATCAGCCATCATACATTAAGAATGAAACTTTACATGGGGAGAATTTTTACTCTGAATTCTGTTCGGAAATGCGATATGCTACGATGCAAAACACATCACCTTCGCCTTTCTCCACTTCCTGTCTACAACTGCTGCAATGACTATGGTGACCGGAGTGTTGCACCATTGCACATTACTTTTGAAATAATCTACGTATTTTGCATGGGAAAACTTCTTGTTTGCGGGAATTTTGCTTTAACCGGTAATTTTACATACGCAATAACCGCGCAAAGCGAGAATTACCTGTAATTGAGGGTATGGAGTGCAATTCCCATTCCTACTGAAACAAAAGTGCTCTAATGCCGTTTTTTTTTTTCTAGGTAAGCCACCTCGCATTGTATTCAAAATTCAATTCTGTATCTAAGGATCGTAATATCGAGCTAGTAGGAACGACCGAAGGCAGTATTACATAAAAGTTCGAAATTCATCTAAACTTTTTTTACGCATTTCTGTTGTACTGGATACACAGTATTGTTGATTACCGAATTACTCATTTTTGTTGTTTAATGCAACACAAATAAGATTTAAAATAAACGTTTAAAATACATTTACCTCCTGTATATATATAATCTGGTAATTTTTTTCAGTTATCCAGACCAGGAGTTCACAAACTCCATCCAATTTAGCATCTTTTTCCGTCCAGAATGACTACTAATTTATTTATATTCTTGCTCCACTAAAGTGAATGGTGTTTTACTAAAGAAAATTACGAAAATTTCAATAACATTATTCAAGCCCAATATTCAGCAGTTCATTTCTAGGATTCAGCCCATACTGCTTCACACAGTAATTAGACAAGCCAACTTCAGTTTTGACGTTAAACTTTATATTATTACTTAATTTTTTCCCATTATTTTGAACTTTTACATACGACAAGTAAAATATAAGTAACATATTTAACTTTTTTTGCATTCCCCCCAAAATTATTAGCTTAAATGTTTTGATTTCGCCTGATGCTAGAACCGTTTGTGCACCCCCCTGATCTAGGCCACCCTTGGTCTGAGCCAGGAAAATCAGTTTTACTGCAATTAAAGCAGTTCGTCCATAAACTTAAAATAAAAGTTACGAGAATCCCAATTTCAGGTGTCAAGAATATGTTCTGTCCCCGAAGTCTTGAAATGCCATTCTTATAATTAGCCCAGAAATTTACATACACTTTGCTGCTTTCCTTATGTTGGAAAGAATAAAGCTGTGAAAATTACATATGAATTATTCTACATATGGATTTGTAAGATAAATGGGATTTATTCTGTGTTTACTATTCATATAATCGAAAGCAAGGTGTTTTATGGCACATCGGTCATCTATACCAGTGGTTCTCAACCTTTTATGCTTCACGTACTCCCTGGAAATGTGTATGTAACTGGCGTAGCCCTTGTATAGATAGATAAAACTATAGTTATAGTATAACAATGGGAATAAAATAAAACATATATATCAGTGGTTCTCAACCTTTTATGCTTCACGTACCCCCTGGAAATGTGTATGTAACTGGCGTACCCCTTGTATAGACAGATAAAACTATAGTTATAGTATAACAATGGGAATAAAACATATATATCAGTGGTTCTCAACCTTTTATGCTTCACGTACCCCCTTGGAAATGTGTATCTAACTGTCGTACCCTTGTATAGATATGTAAAACTATAGTTATAATATAACAATGGGAATAAAATAAAACATATATATCAGTGGTTCTCAAACTTTTATGCTTCACGTCCCTGGAAATGTGTATGTAACTGGCGTACCCCTTGTATAGATAGATAAAACTATAGTTATAGTATAACAATGGGAATAAAATAAAACATATATATCAGTGGTTCTCAACCTTTTATGCTTCACGTACCCCCTGGAAATGTGTATGTAACTGTCGTACCCCCTTGTATAGATAGATAAAACTATAGTTATAGTATAACAATGGGAATAAAATAAAACATATATATCAGTGGTTCTCAACCTTTTATGCTTCACGTACTCCCTGGAAATGTGTATGTAACTGGCGTAGCCCTTGTATAGATAGATAAAACTAGTTATAGTATAACAATGGGAATGAAATAAAACATATATATATATACACACATTAAATTTTGTATTCATAAATTGCATATATTGATAAACACAAAAAAAAATTACATTTTTGCACAGTAGTGTTGTCAACTTGCGACTTTGTTACTAGATCTTGCGACTTTTGAGCTCTCACGGCATACCCCAAAAACTTTTACCGCGTACCCCACGTTGAGAACCCCTGATATATAGAGTTTCACATAAAGAATGGAGCGGCAAATCTCCATTTTTTTTTTGTCCAATCGTGGATTATTACGCTTAATCATAAAAGCCAATGATAAGCAAGGTTCAAGGTTTTATAAGATCGTGGTGAAATTAACCTCTAATAAGAAGCTCCCTACACCAGTCAGAGCAGGAGTTGGAGATAGCAGAGGCAATAGTTTAATGTTTTTTTCCACCAAGGCCTGTGAAATAAAAAAAAGGTTACGCTAAAAGAGAGGGTTGGGTTGTTTTACTTCTGAGCAGGTTTTTTGCACATAATGGGATAAATGGCCAGGTCACAAGGACCACGAAGGCTCAGAGGAATTTTGAATAGCTTCAAAGATTGGGGGAGAGGACCAACTGGAAAAGCTGTTGGGATACAGATGGTAGCCTCCTGTCAAGGCCATCCAGCATGTTCTTTAACGTGCATACGGTATAGCCCTCCCGTACACGGTCCACGTCTTAACGTCCCATCCGACGTCCTCTCCAATTCCACTGGTGTCCGCTACCGACCGTGGGCAGGGCAGGGAGTTTTACAGAGATAATTCTCAATGCTGACCCCGCTGGGACTCGAACCTGGGAACTGCAGATTACGAGCCTGGCGCGCTATCGACTGTGCCAACCCCCGCTCCCGAAAAAAAGAGATGAAAGAAAGTCATTAGATTTTGCAGAGGCCGATGTTCCGAAAGAAATCGGTTAGTAGACGATGTACATTCGTTGCAGTTTCTTGCTCTAGCGAGTACTCTATGCCTGAAAATATATCAATAAATCATATAAACTGACAGGCTCCTGTCAGACCTCTGTGGCAAGCAGCTGCTTGAGGGGGTATTTATTTTTTATAATTAATTACGATAGACGTCCAATATGGACTTCAACAAGCGTTTTTAAAAACCACGACAAATTTGATCATAATGTTCAACTAGTTTTTATAAACACAAACACAAAAAGGATTAAAAAAAAAAGAGTAAATTCCCATGTACCTAATAATAATACTACAATTAGGAAATATTACGATTTAATTGTGCCAGTATTCGTACAAAAGATTCACATATACGATGACAACTGACCTTTCAGCAGGACTCTCAGGGTAGGAGTAACATGGCTATTTCGGCTACACTAGCCATCTATGCTAACTGATAGTAAGGGTGCTTCCCCCTATTCCTACCTCCATGGCAAATTGTAATCGGGCAAGCCACCAAACGTTGCCAAATCCATCATATTTCTAAAGGTATTTTATTGCAGCTAGGAACCCGATTTTTTTCATCTAACATGAGATCACAAAGGAGGAACCCGCATATGAAATTTGGGACAATTCGATCAAGTATCTTGGGAATATCAGAGAATCCAAATCTCTCGAAACGGAAATAACACTCGATTATTTGTATTGAGACGAAGCCACCGTCTATGAGAGCAGGGTGAATGAAGGAAGGCTGGTGGTGTTGGCTGGTGCCACTCCACCATGAGTAGTGGCTTAAATTTTGACCCTTCCAAAAAATATTTAATATAACCTGGGGTGAATACAATCATCAATTTACTAAGAAAATATTTCCTGGAGTTTTCAAACAAAAAAGTCTGCTTTTTTTCTTGTTTCGATTAATTCTGAAATTTTTATTCTGCTGTATCAATTTTTATGTTTATTCCACATTTTTATGCTTTGATCTTAATCATGTTTGCAACGCTGTGGTTTATTTAGTTTTTAATAGCAATTTGAAACTGCTGCTGTAACTTTCTAATGATGACGCACTGACATAAGGTTTTTTTCCGATAAATCAGTCCAGTTATAAGCCAAGTTATTTTAATTATCAATTACCTGGGATAATGCTACTTTTTAATTGGCTACATTGTCGTAGTTTTCAGAGCGATCGGTTTCTTATTCCAACTATCATTTCGTTGTTTCCCGTCATGGTAACAAGATTGAATTTTTTATGCGACAGGTTTTTTTTTTCTTCAAAATCTGGAATTATCATTTAGTTTACGTTTAATAGGTAATTCTAAGAGTTTGCTTCATAAATCTTATAAGCGATCGATCTTAAAAGGCATTTGGAAAATGTTTACCACATATCTTAGCACGTGCGCATCGAATTTATCTTCACGTCGACACTGCAGCAACCATTTCATACTAATGTTTGCTTCTAATGGGAATGTACACGAAACATTACTTTTCTTATTCTTCCAAGGATTATTCATATAGTTTGCTATTGCACAGTTCGGCACGATAAAAGAAAATTATCTGAAAGACTTCAGAGAGAGATTTACCAAGCAGAGAACAGAGACAGGAAAAACGGACACTACTGAGCCGTAGCCTACGCTCTCCCCGCTGTGTTCTATATCAAACAGAAAGAACAAATTGCTATAAAAAATTTAATATACATACTTTTAATTTTCAAACTATTTTAGAACCTAATATTTCAAAATTAAAACCTGTATTTTATGAATACTTAATTCAGTTCTAATTAAGGAGTTCTAAAATTATAGATTCTTTTGGAAAAAAAATATATATAGCAAAAAATAATTAAAGAAAAGAAAATATAAATTAAAAAAACTTAAAAATATATTAATATACTCAAAAATTGTCTCTGAATGAGTCTACTTCCTATGGAAGTAGGAATATTCAAGGTGTGATGTGCAATCTCTCCGCTGTGACGTCATGGAGCACGCCCCCTCAGTGACACTCGAATGACCTTGGCAAGTCTTTTGGCGCCACCTTTGAGAGCGTGAGTTGACATCAGCAACACCGTATAATTCTTGTAGTCCCTAATATACCACTGTAAAACAAGGTGAGTATATAGAAGGTGGCACCTAAAGGCTATGTTTCTCCAAGGTCCTTCGAGTGTTGCTGAGGTGGGGAGAGCCAGCACAGCTGAAGTTAATTCCATAAATTGATATTAAAAACGAAATGAAGAGTGGAGAAATCTCTGCTTTGCAAACAATATAAATTTCAGAATTAATCAAAACAAAAAAACCAGACTTTTCGTTGGATAACTCCAGGAAAACGTTTCTTAGTAAATTGATAACTGCATTTACGCCATGTAGCATTCAATATTTTTTGGAAGGGGCAAAATTTAAACCACTACTCACTGCGGCCTCCCTCTTACAAGTCTTAATTTTTTTTAAAAAAGTTTAGTTTTTATCCTTAGTAGTATTGCGAGTGGGGTGGGGGGTCCGACCCTGTATCAGAGCATGTTTTAATACGTTTCATATGGCTTTTATCTACAAAAATTTATATTGTACACGTTTCAGTGAAGCAACATCAACTTTTGGATATTTAAACACGAAAATATCGATAAGAGTACGAAAATAGCAATAATATGTGAGAGTATTATTTTTTTTCCCTTCCCAATCGAACTGTACAAAAAAGTTTTACTCGGTAGTATCAACCATCCTGTACGAAAATTACTTTACATCGAATAACAGGGTTGTGAAAATAGCATTTAAATATAATTTTTCTATGTGACAAGAGCAAGATCAGTAAACCTGATAGTTAAAGAACATTGAGTGTTGTAGTATGAGCATTTAATATTTATATTTCTTGACTATACAAATCTGTTTATTTATTGACTTGTTTTCGCATATTTTTTGGGGCTAAATCCTAAATTTTTTATTTTGTTCTCATCTAGACATACTACAAAAAAGTTAATTTGAAATTCAATTTATAGGATGGTGGTAAATTTTGAAAAAAATTTTATATAAATTTTATTTCTTTAATAAGCCAACGACTATACCAAGCAGAAAACAGGTCCTCGTCCGCTCCCCGAAGTTAAGCAGCTTTGGGCGCGGTCTGTAACGTTCTCCCCCGTATTTGGGAGGGTGACCGTCCGGAAAACCGTGTGCAGTTGGCAAATTCTGCTGTCCCGTGGCGTGTGGTTAGTGCATTTGGCTACTGATAAAGGGACCTGTATTAGAGTCCCTGGTAAGGCATGGATGTTAGTGTCTTTTTGCTGAGGTCCCACCTTCCTCACAGACCTTCTATGGCGTACAAACTGACAGGCTGCTGTTAGACCCCTGTGTCAAGCAGATGCTTAAAGGATTTTTTAGATAAAAATATGTCACTTCTGTAAAATCGTATTTTCCCAGAGAACACAATTACTATGGTCTCGTATTAAAATGTTTTGCTGACACCATTTTATTGGGAGAAAATCTGGTTCATTTTTCAAAGCCCTAATGTTTACGAAACATTAAAAAAGTGAGATATTTTTCCTATTCCAACATATCAGTAATTTTACCATATTTTACTCATCTGACACACAACATCCAGGTCACAGGAAAGACAATTGAGAGATCGAAACAATGTTGGTAGTTGCTAATTTAATCAACTCCTGAGTACATGACGACATAATGGGAATATTAGACAGGCCTTTCCGGTTTCAACATGTCCATTATGCTCATTACAATAAGAAACCCATACCTGGGTAAATATGAATCTACAAACTGGTACAGATTCTTCACATTTCCACTTTTCAAGGAACTTGCTATGTTATCCTATGCAATTCTTCAAGTTTATCTTCTTTATTTCTATATCACGAATAGAAAAGTATAGACTACTTACAGATATGTACAATGCTTGTTATTATGATGCTGGATTCGTATAAAGTTGCAACACAATGCACATGTATTCTGCGTACATACACCCATTTCGTAAAAGTATCTGATTATTTCTGTCAGCATACATGATATTCAGCATACAAGAGAATATTAATTTTATCATGCCTCACATTTGCTTAGAAAAGTATAAGAAAGATTTATGCAAGTGAAATCTTACAACATATGATATAGCAAAAGTGTTTGAATGCTTTCTGGTGTGTATATTCATGTCACAATGCTGTACATTTGTAGTGAATTTGGATTCAAACGAGTACATTAAGAATGCCACCAATGTTCTGGAATCCCAACCCATTCGAGTTATTAAACTCAGGCAAATATAAGGTAAAAAGCACTCTTATCAAATCTTCATATCATATATATGAAATATGATTTGGAATGATAATGAGACATGCTGAGAAATAAAATACATTGCATACTTATGAGAATAGCAACTGGCAAAACATAATAAATGAATTCTAAATTTACTTGGTAGATTCTAAAGAATCTTTTAAAGATTTAATCAAATAACTTCAAGCAATAAATAATACACTACTAAACCTTGGTTCTTTATTATTATTGGTCATATTTCTATAACATCTCCAGCTATATATATATAAAAGCTGACAAACTGGGTACACAAGTTTCGAAAATGAACTTCTGCATGCCATTACAATATTACCTGGTAATATGTTATTACCAGGTAATATTGTAAAGTAATATGAAGTGAGAAATATTTTAACCACATTAGCTGCAATAACTTAGCATCATTTGACCGCTTACTTTGATGCAGTTGTTGTCACTGTTTGGCACCTGAAAAATTAACTGTTTCCCTTCCTGCAGTACATTGTCTATACTGATTGGCGTTAAACAATTAATGATATTAATAGCATTATTGAATAGAGATATGCTTACTGGTATATTATAGATGAAAGGATTGACAGCATTCTTTTCCAACAAGGTTAACTAATGACTGAAACCAAGGGACAATCGAGGATTTTTAACCAAGGCATTTTATTAAACAGTTAATTCCCGCTGCAAATATTGGATTTGTGGCAATTAGGAGAACTACAAGGATGAGCTTTTCAAGAACTAGAAAAAAAAATGATTCTGCATGACATCCAAGAGCTTTTCATGACATCCACTGCTTTTCATGCAGCAGAAAACTAATGAATTAGGAAAAACTTTTTGGGTAAAAAAAATAGATCTTTTTATCCCTCCTCTAAAAGAATATCATCATAATATTTAACCACTATTACATTGTTGAAGTATGATGATGTCAATGGGTATAAAGGAAAAATTGTCTTGAGCTGGGTGAAATCTGAATCCAAGACCACCTGATAACATGTCAAGTGCTCTGACCAATGAGCTAATCAATTCTCCTCTGTTAGCAGATGTTAAACCCATGCCATAGGTCAGTCGCATACAGCTGTCTTAACCACAGTTGAAGACTCCATTCACAGAACTCTTCCGTGCAGGTGCATAAGATCAGCAACACTCCTGGTGTTACTTCGACTGGCATTTTTTTTGCGCACGTTGAGCAGATCTCATTAACAGGACTGCAAGCACTGTTGATACGACTTATTATAATTTTTATTACAGAAAACAAAATGCCAGGTGTCTGGCTGATCTACACACCTTCATGGCGTCATTCACCTCTGTGAATGGAATTTTCAACTGGGTCAAGGCTGCTGTATGCAACCGACCTATATATAGAATAGGCTTAACATCTACAACAGAGGATAGATTAATTAGCAGCCACTAGTTCAGCGGTCAGAGCAACTGACATGTTATCAGGAGGTTGTGAGTTCGTATCCAACCTGGCTCAAGACAATTTTTCCTCTGATGATGTCAATGTACCCATTAACATCATCAAACTTCAACAGCATTATTAGTGGCATCTTATATATTGCTGTGGATTAAAAATGAATATCACCATTGCTAATAATTACAGGATTTTGGGCTACTTTATTGAGACTAAATCCATGCTTCACAATATGAACTTTATTATTGTTAAAAACAGAAGTAGTAGCATAAATGAGAGTTCTTGGCCAATGTTAAGGTATAGGGAATTCTATGTTAATCTACGGGAAAAGTTTTGGGAGACGACGTTTAAATTAATTTTGTTGTAGTTTTGTGAGAGAAAATAAGTGAAAATCAGGGGTGTTTTTCAGCACTTGTAAAACTAATTTTTTTTTTTTGAGAGATGAGGTTTAAACTAATTTTTTGAATTTTTGGTTGTAATGAAAATTGTGATAAAATTCAAGTTTTGTGTGACAGATAGAAGTAATATTGGCTGTAGAGTTCTGGGCAAATGTTCAAGTATTGGGAAATCTATATTAACGTATGGGAAAAGTTTTGGGAGATGAAGTTTAAATTAATTTTGTTGTGGTTTTGTGAGAGAAAAAAAAAATGTGAATATTAGAAAAAATCTGGGGGTGATTTTTCAGCACTTGAAAAAAAAGTAAATTTAAGTTTATTTTTTGGGTGATGAGGTTTAAATTAATTTTTGAAAAATATTTTCTCACACAAAACCAGAACAAAATTAATTTAAACCTCATCTCCCAAAACTTTTCCCATAGATTAACATAGAATTCCCTATACCTTAACATTGGCCCAGAACTCTCATTTATGCTACTACTAACAGAAAAATTTGTTTTTTGCAGAAGCCAAATATATAAACATGAAATGTAATTGCTTATCACATTACTCTTTTTTCTAACTATGTTGGCATTACCGAATTTTTAATGTAATGCTAAGATGTTTTAACTTTGTTTGATGTTCATGTTACAATAACAGTAAATAAATAAATTGCCCCTCAAGCAAAACCATTTAAATTGAAAACCAGTTTAATTGTTAAGAAAATTTGAATTTATTCCCTTTTAAAATCTAATGTAATGCATATCATAGTGTAGGAAACAACAGATCAGAACCTGGAAAGTTTATTGTGATACCATCCTTTTATCGATGTACATACAACTGGTAATTTCGAATTGAGCATTAGGGGTGATGGCATGAGCAAGCTCATACAGCTACATGTAAAACCTATACATATTTTGCTTGATGAACAACAACAGAAATGTCTATACTTTGTATTTAAAGCAGTTGTCCTTTTCAGCTTTCCAGAGTATTCTGAAAAGTAAAATGTTCATATTTACATTTGTAAAATGCCAATATTTAGCATATCTTCATATCAAACCTTATGCTAAGGATGTAGGAAGAACTAAAGGAAACACTTCATTTTCGAAATGAAGCCAATAACTGCCAAATGCATGTTGGGATACTGGTTAACAGAAACACCATTCTGTTACATTTTACATTTTATTGGTTACAGTATTATTTGGTGTTTATTATTATTTAAGTTTACATTATCATTTATATTACATTAATTTAACTTTACTAATCATTATCTTTGCATCACTCACATTCTTCAGTAAAATACACCAGTAGCTCTAGTAGCTATAAGATATGAACTAAACAGTGATTTAGAGAAGTGTTTCTCAACCATTTTTTTTTTTGCTCATGGTCCCCTTCTGAACTTAATTTACTTCTGCCCCCACCCCATTAGCTTCTGTTAGTTGGGGAAAAAAAAAGGTAGCTTTACCATCTGCACTATTCATTTATAATATAAATTTTATAACATATATATTTTAATAATCAGTACTTTATTTCTAAGTAGCAAAGGAAATTTTTAAAGACATAAAATGTATAGTAGCTGCATAAGACATACTAACAAAAAATATTCTTTTATTTTGGCCCTTTATTCAATGTGAGCCTTGTGGCTGATGCAAACTTCAAGTTTTCCAATATCTGCCTGCATCATTTTTAGTGACAACTAAAAATCACCTCTCTTCCCAATATCAAGTTGATTACGAGCTTTTGATAGCAGATAAACTGCCCAACTGAAAAAAGTGGGAAAAGTAATAAACAAACTGCTTTCTCCCACAATAGTGGAAACTTCCTAGCCATTTCACTGCTTATCCATAAATTATGTTTACCATGTTGGATAATAAGTTTGTCATTAAATAATATATTTGAATTTTACATCTCTTTCATATTTCTTTCTGGCAATTAGGTATTGGTTGCTCCCTCAGATATTTACTGACCCTCTAAATGTTCCATATTTCCCATGTGAAAACCACTAATTTAGAGCACTCTCTTGCGATTCATGGAGGATATTTTGAACATCTTCACTAGTTTAAAAAATAAAGATATAGACAGGGGTGATATTTAAAATATTTAGCAACCAGAACAGTAATATAAATTACCATACCATATTTAACAACTGGTACGGTAATATCCCTGATGTCACGATGACTGTTGATAAATGGTCATCATGACATCCTAAGACAATTAGCTTGAATAATGAGTTTATATTTGAATTTATGCTATTAATTCCACAGCTTATCATAGTTATAATTATATTATTTAACAACCAGTACAAAGGCATTCCAAATATTTTAACAATGGTATGGCCGAGTGGTTAGCGCACTTGGCTACTGATCTACGGGACCTGGGTTCGAGCCCCGGGTAAGGCATGGATGTTCGTGTTGTTTTCTGCTGAGGTTCTGCCATCCTCTCAGATCTTCTACTGTGGCATATAAACTGACAGGCTCCTGTCAGACCTCTGTGGCAAGCAGCTGCTTGAGGGGGTATTTTATTTTGGCTGTATCGGTTGAATATCAGTCTAGATAAAGCAAATGTTGCTTCACATTTGTCAACTGGCTTTTGTGTCATATGGTATTTCTGTTCTCACCAACCATGCAATTTAATCAGAGCTTAAAACACTGTATGGTTAACATCAAAACTGATTCATCTGAAATGGAAATTTTCCTCACCAAATAGTTCTGTATGAGTGAAACAGATGGTAACCTGATGATTCAATGTTTGGAGATTAGGTGGATGCAGCAAATCTTTTTTTAATTAAAAAAGTGAAGAAGGTGCTCCCCTACATAAATAACCTAGAAGCTCTATTGGGTTTGTCCTGGCTTCTCATATAACACACAAGCACATGTCCACTGATTTAGTAGTCAGGTACTCCAACCACTAGACAGTTATGGGCAAGTAGTTAGCATGGCTAGTGGTAATATTTTCCCATTGTAGCTCCCTGATTTCTATTCGATGATGCCAGAAGTATGTGAGCCTAGCATTTTTATGCAGAAAAATAACTCTTGCAATTGATCAGTACATGATGATTATGTAACAGTGCTTGGTGTAGTAATTGTTGTGCATAGAGACTAAAGGCTATGTTTTCTTCAAATTTCTGCCACCAAGGACAAAAGTGACCCTCTTTTAGCATGATTTGCATATAATACATGTTTTTTAGGGTATAAAAGTAGGTGTGTGAAAAAAGTACCATAACAGATACACAAGGCCATTAACCTTGCCCAACTGTGTGCTAATGAAGATGCACTATAAGAACAACATTAATGCAACAGCAGCAATTTCAGCATATTGAAATGGAATGAAACTGCAAGGCCCTAGTAGTTAACATGGCTAGAAGTATTATCTTCCCACTGTAGTTCCATGATTTCTGTTTGATGAAGCCAGAAGTATGTGGGGCTAGCATTTTTATGCAGAAAAATGACACTTTGCAATTGATCAGTACATGATGATTATAGAGTAGTGCTTGGTATAGTTAATTGTTGTGCATAAAGTTTACAGGCTATGTTTCGTTCTTAGGAAGCAACTCGAAGTGGATTACCCCTTTCAAATTCCATTAGATACAGAGCATAATCTTCTTTGGATGTAGTGCATCCTTTACAATTAGTTTTAAAGTCTGATCTGTGATTACCCTTTGTTTCAGAGTTTCATGTTGATTTACAGGGCTTACATCTCATTCTCTGGTCATGATTCATTGTAAGGACAGTTCATGATTTTGACATGAACAAAGAGTAATGGAAATGGTGTTAGTGCTGCATCTTGTTCTTATCTGATAATTGGTGAGGAATGCAGTATAACATTTCCCTCTCCATTTTACAGGTCTTTAAAAAATTTCTTGAAAAATGCATGAATTATAAATTAGTTTAATAATTTTTGTCTCTATTACCCTTACTAGCATTCTGAAGGGGGGGGGGGGGGCTAGATCCAGCACTGCTCATAAACATATTACACTTAACATGCCTGGTTTATAGAGCAGAACTCACTCTGATGGTGGGGTTAATATTGAAATGTCTCCACTGAAAAATGAACAACTTTAAAATCATATACTGAAATAACTAACAGGTATTTTCAGTGTAGGTCATGTCATACACCAAAATAAAACTAATTTAACTCTGATTTTTTAGAAATATTTGAGAAAAACAGCAAGCATATTATTGGGGGGCAGGGATCTCAGTCAGCAGCACACCAGGCTTGTAATCTGTAGTTCCCAGGTTCGAATCCTAGCTAGGCCCTGCGTTGAGATTTATCTCTGCAAAACTCCCTGCCTTGCCCTTGGTCATTAGGGGATACCAATGGGCTTGTAAAGGTTACTTACTGTCTGTCAGATGGGACATGAAGCTGTGGCCCCATGTGTAGGAGAGCAATGCTGCTGGATGGTCTTGACAGGAGCCTACTATCTGTCTTCCAACAGCTGTCCAATGGGACAACCCCAACTTTCTCTTAGCCTTCGGGGTCCTTGTAACCTGGCCATTAAGCCCATTGTGCAAAAAAAAAAATGCTGATCAGAGATAAAATAATCCAACAACCCACTGGATTTGAACCTCATTCTGAAATAACTAATGAACAGAATATGACATATCTTAAAAGAAAGAGCATTTAATTCAACATAATAATACATAAACAGATTTACCTAAAACAATTATATAGTTCCATTTTTTTTTCTCATACAATATTGCTGGAAGTTTCATGAGAGTCACTATATTGTGTACTTTCACAGTCAGCATTGAGATTTACTACTAAACCAGGTTATTTTTGAGGGAATTTCAAAAAAGATCACAAAAAATTTAATGGCAGGAGTTCAAAGAATACTCTCCATGAAATATTAGTGCAATTACTTTAAAGGAAGTAAGAAAACAACCAAACCACTCAGATATGAAAAAAACAAACAAAAAAGGCACAGTAATGGCTGCCACAACAGTGTAATTGTTTTTTTTTTCTTTCATTTTTGGCAACTTTATCCAATATATATATATCACAAAGTTTATATTAATTATCATATTTTGTTCATAAACATTTAGGATTGTGTGATGGTCCATCCATTCATTTAACCAGTTTCACTTTATTACATTATATTTATTATTTTGGGGATTTTTCTTAAGTTGACATCACCTTTCCTCACCCAAGACCGTTAAAGGACTTGTACACGTGCAACTCTGATTTTTGACTACAGCCGTTAATGCATTCGGAAGGATACTCCCCCCCCCCCCTGCATCATAGGTAGTGTACGTCATAAGTTTATGCAAATGGTACTTTCCCATCTTGCAACAGTAATGTATCAGTTGCACACTGAATGTAGAGTGACGTTAGGTCACAGAGTTAATAGAGAGAAGTTTTTGAAGTTAGTGGGAAAAATGCTACTTGAGATGTTAGTAGTTTTTGTGGCAGAGTAAAGTTTTGCACAGAATGAGATGTTTAGTTTGGAGTTGTGATTTGATAATGCAGGTGGAGATGTTGTTTTGAGTGATCTTTTAGTTGCTCAGAGAATTTTATGTGGACTGTAGAAATTTTCCATGGTGAGTCACAATTTTTTTTAAAATAAACTTTGTTTTATAATATAGTTTAGCCTTTTCTAATTTTTTCTCTTGAGCAGGATAATTGATTTTGAAAAGAACTTTAATAATTTGAAAATCTTTTGAATTGTTTTCATATTGACTAAGTAATGCATAATATACTTAGTGAACCCTTATTTAACTTTATTTCATAAGATTAATTGCCTGGGGCCCGAAGCCATTCAGAAATTTAGTATAATTTAGATCAGTCACAAGGTCCAAAGTGAAGAAGTTAATGTACATTTTGGAGCATTACAGCTAGCACTATTTAAAAAAAAAAACATTAAAAACACCCAATTCTATGCGAAAAAATATCTTTTAGAACATATTATCTTGAGAACTATAGTTCCCAATGGATTTGGTGTAGGGAACTATAGTGTCTTACAGCACTTTAAGAGTTAATAAGCCCACACTCTTATAAGAAAGCAGTCCTTTCATCTATAATTAAAGTGCTATCATTTCACACATTCTAAATTTTGAGACTATTAATACTAAAAATTGTTCACTGAACTCATGGATACAAGTAGTAAGGGAATAACAGAAAATGAAATAATAATAAAAATACACCAATCTGATATGACTAATAGAGGATTAATTTATTTTTCATGATCAAACATTAAAACTAACAAAATTAAGCCTCATAAAATTATGTATAAAATCGAAGGCCTTTAATGATGTTTTGAAAAATCAATAATAATATATACATATTTAGTTAACAAAACCTCTTTACATATTTCACTGTTGGCATATGAAAACACTTCAATTCATAACACTTTGAGTGTTGAAACTATTTTATGTGTTTTAAACAATCTTCAACTGATCAATATATATATTAAAGTAGTCTGGAAAGCACAGATCTCATCCATTAAGTGTGTCATTTGTAGATAAAACTTGCACATTAAAGTATAAGCTGCATAATACAGTTCTGTTGCATGCGACACATTTTTCAATAACATTTAAAACAAGTAACTTGCAAGACTACTTAGCTTGTCTTGGTTTCAGTACACAATTGAAACAAAAAATCTATGATACTATCCATATACAATTCATCTTAGGTTCAAATAGAAGTCCACTGGTGATTAATTGAAATAACTGTTTGGCAATTAAGCATTTATGTCAATTTGATAGAAACTTTTAAATGTTTTAATGTACTCATCCAAAGAAAATTTGTCACATGATTTTCAATTTTTAACATTAAAACATGAGTTATCATAGTAAGATATATATATATAATTTTTGTAGAATTATTCTACAATATAAAATTATGTTGCTGTTATAAAGTGTTATTCAATAGATGTTAAAAAGAACTCTACCCAACCTCAAACTTCTTATTGAAGAAATCAGAAAAGCTAATAACTATATTTTAAATTTAATATTTCATTAAAATGTGTCTGAAAATGCATATTACAGTAAATTTAAAATGAGCAAGATTTAAATTAAAAATATTTATATCTACCAGTTTTATTCTTATTTCTAACGAGATAAAATTCACATTCCTAAATCCATTTTTCATTTGGACAATAAATATTAGCAGTGGTAATTTCCTGCATTTAAAAAAGGATTAATACATTTTTTTTGGATTAATTTAAGCAGTAAATGTACTTTCATTAACTTTTACACTAACTACAGTAAAATTAAGACACTGTGCTGCACATATTAAAGAAATCAACAATGATCCTTAAAATTCTTTTTGCATATGTAAAAAACAGTAATGACCAGTATGCTACTAGAGAGAACCAATGCTGGTAATTTACTGAAGACCTCATATAAGAAGATAAGCACATCATAGAGTACTGGAGTCTCACATCACATGAAATCTTCTACTACATCATCAGAGAAGTGTTTTAGTATAACAAACTATTTGCTCAATAAATTCCTGGATGACATAAAGAAGAGTCAAAGTAATAGGGTAGGAGGTAGCATATGGAGCACTAAGCACAAAAGTATATTTCAATTACAATGTGGTAGGAAATTAAGACTGCTACATTCACTTTACAGAAATCTAATGGGTGTTAATGAAATGGAAACATTCCTCACCTACAGTGCACAAGAAGTTCAAAAAGTCCCTTCAACTTCAAAGATAATGTTTTGAGATACCAATGGTGTTTTGCTAGATGTTTCTCCAGAGTGGGAGCAAAGATTTCACATATAGTTAAAATCATAAAACATACGGAAACACCAACCACAAAAGGATGGGAATTCTCTCATAGGAATTTCTTCATTTTTTTTGCTTTGCAGTAATTTTTTCTTGGATCATCATTAACTAGATTTACTGCAGATCATAAACTGGGAGACTACCAAACATCATCTTTACATAACTGATCTTAAAAACTAGTAACTTCTGTTTGTTTTTAACTGAAGTCACATTTCAATAACCAATCTTTCCATTTGAATAATGAGGTGAGTGGCAGAGGCTAGGATGAGGCTATCTGGGACGACAAGAGTTTCTAAAACAAAAACCAGGGAATTTCTGATGTGACAAATATCTCAATGGGAATTATTTTGGAAAGTGAACTTTTCTGAACATTGCATACATTCCAAGAATCAAAGGTTACTTATCATAAATTTGATGCTGGATTTTGCACAAAGCTTTTCAACCATGTTAACTCTTGCTTTTTCATTCTTCAACTTGGAAATACAATTTTCTTCATCAGCAATTGTAAATGATATAATTTGAGCATTTTATCCTTTAAAATGCTACATGTTTTCAGTTAAGGAAAAGATGCATATATAGTAAAGAGAACAATTAATGTCTGATATGAAGAAATAAGTATATTTCCATTCTCTTCTGTCATTATTTTTGCAGTCAATATGCAAGAATCTCACCCGATGAGCATATCACAAAACTTCCACTTTCCGATTACCTCTAACATAAATATATCTTATATATTGTGCATTTTAAAAATATGGCATGATTTATGACATTGCTTCAGCTAAAATAAATTATATTTTCATTACATGCACATATACCGTCAAAACAAATTCGCTTCATTTTCTAACCAAAATCAATATGAAAATGTAATACCATGATAGCACAAAAAAGTAACATTGCAGCAATTAAATAAATTTACTCTATCTTACATACTTTAAAATAAAAAAAAGTTTTCATAGTAAAATGTATTTGATCTTACATCGTTTCCTGATTTACACCATCCTGATTTGTTATCTCAGGCAGCTGAGAACACAATTTTAAATGATTGTAATCAATCAGATTCATTTCTTAGAATTAATTGCTAGATAATTTGACATTGGTTTGGGAACTTATCCAGACAATACAGTTAAGAGCACACAACAAAGAAATAATAATTCATAAAGTAGAGGTAGTTCCCAAGATATGTCCAATATATGGGATCTATTCCACAAAACTTAATATTTCTTAAGGCCTCCCATGTTATAATACAGTGATTCATTCGAAAACTTCACACCCATATGTACCAAATAATAAATATGTGTAAAATAATGTCTGTAAATTTCCAGATATACTTTACTTCAAACAATTACATATATGGTTAATCAATTACATAATATACATGCTAAACATTTTGGATCTGATGGGCATATTAGTACATCCTATATAGACTATTATTAACTTTTGATGGACATATCAGTATCCCTTACTGTTTTAGGAATTTTTGAAAAATTGCATTAGAGTACAGGTCTTTTGTTTTTCATGCCAAATTAACTATAACATTGCTTTCTATCATTAGATGGCAGTAAATTTTCATTACTTTTAAACACAGCCCTCCGTGGCCTGAAAAGCAAATTGTCTTAGTGTTTTTAGAGAAATGTGGAACCCAGTTCCATGTCAGATATGATATGAAGTGGTGAAAAAGAAAGAGAACTTCATTTGATGATTCAGAAGAATCAACTACAAATTTAGGATCAGCAAAAGAAGGAACTGCAATGATTTATCATTTAATCCTGATAATTATCTCGACACTGACGCTCAAAGCATAGAAGAATCTAAATGGGAACTACCCCTAAGGAGTAAATTTCCTAATACTTTGGGAAACAATACGAAAAAAGTCTGGCAGTTCAAGCAACTGAATTTGAGTAGCAAAACATTTTGCATCCTTTGTGCCATGTGCAAATCCAACAGGATCCAGCCTTGGAGTATTAGGTGATCAGCCTTCTGATCACAGTGATAATGATGAGTTGGGTTGTTTTACCTCTGAGCAGCACTTTTTTGCACACCATGGGCTAAATGGCCAAGTCACAAGGATCCTGAAGGCTCAGAGAAGGTTGGGGGAGGGGACCCACTGGAACAGCTGTTGGGAGATGGATGGTAGCCTCCCGTCAAGGCCATCCAGCGTGTTCTTTTTAACATCCCATCTGACGGACGGTGGCCTTTCCAAGCCCATCGGTGTCACCTACTGACTGTGGGCAGGGCGGGAAGTTTTGTGGAGATAAGTCTCAACGCTGACCCAGCTGGAACTCGAACCTGGGAACTGCAGATTATGAGCCTGATGCGCTACTGACTAAGCCACCCTCACCCCCCAATATTGAATAAACTCGACTTTTTTGATATACACTAAGTAATTATCACTTTTGAGTTGATTCAAATTTTAGAGGAAAAATTGTCTCATGACCTCCTGATAACATGACTCTCCTAAACCCATGACCTCCTGATAACATGTCAGGTGCTCTGGACCACTGAACTATTGGCCGCCGATCAAGATCTCCTCTAATTGATGATATGAACATTTTCTACCTACAGTACATATTCCATTATATCACATGTAGGCACTGTTCAGGCAATCTAGCCACAAGCAGCAGATAAATGCCATATAGATGGAAAGTATATATTACAAGTATTTGATTAACATATTGAATAAACTCGACTTTTTTGGTATACACTAAGTAATTGCCACTTGTGAGTCGATTCAAATTTTAGAGGAAAAATTGTCTTGAGCCAGCTGAGATACGAACCCACGACCTCCTCATAATCTACCAGTCATCAGTAATATATCCTTTCCATCTATATGGCATTTATCTGCAACTTGTGGCTAGGTTGACTAGATTTGACATCAAAAGTGCCTATTTATTACTGGATGTTGAACTGTCGAGTTTATATGAGTTTATCTCAATATTTATTATCATTAGCATACTTGTAAGGCATGCTTTCCATCTGTTGGCAAATAAAAAGCCACTAGGGCTAAAAATTGCATAAAATAATGCCTACATGTGACATAAAAGGGAATGTTCATAGCGTTAATTAGAGGAAATCTTGATCGGCGGCCGGTAGCTCAGTGGTCCAGAGCACCTGACATGTTATCAGGAGATCATGGGTTCATATCTCACCCGGCTCAGACAATTTTTCCTCTAAAATTGAAATCTATGTCTGCCTATTTATTATTGGATGTATTTGATTATCTATGCGAACAAAAACAAAGGCTCAATAATGATTAACTGAAATGATCTGCTGAAATTCAAGAAGAAACTAGGGAAAAAAAAGGATTTATATAATCATGTGCTGCAATCATTACCTGCTGCAAAACAGCATGATAAGAGATACATTTTTATATATTTTCAACTTCATAAAGTGTTAAAATGTTACATGTATCATGAAATTCTAGTTTAAAATCAAAAATGTTCAAGCCTGCAGCAGTACTTAGTTATAATACTCAGAAAGTTGGGGCAGACTGTTCTAATCAAATGCCAGCATACAATGTCTTTTCATTGAAAAAGTGTCAAAAGGTAAAAAAAAAAAAGCAACCTTTAGTTGACCTTGGATTATATAATTCTCAAAATATATAATAAGCTTCATCTGCAAGTAGAATAAAAAGTCAAGTGTTTTATGAATCTACTGTCCGATTGTGTTTGGAAGAGGCAGCTGTTGATATGGTGGCTGAATAAGAAATGCAAATGACAGAAGTCCTGAAAAATTTAAATTAATGTTAATAAAAACTATTTCCTGTAGGCAATTTCCTCTGTTCTAATAAGTGCACTCCATGAAAATAAAAAGCACAGAAAAAATGCAAAGCATATTATGATAAAGCAAACAGCAGGAAGAGACCTGACATATAAAGTGCAGCAAGTGAAAATTGAGTTAATGCGTTGTGCCAGCTTTAAGGTTTTACACATAAAGAAAAAATTGGAATTGAATTTCCTATATTAATGATTCAAAGATGGTTTTAAATATCACTTCACATTTCTATACTTTGTTTTGCAAGTTCAAAATCCACAATAATACTGTGCAAGTTATATTTAAAAAGTTTTTTTTCAAAATGAAATTTTGAAAAGTCTTTTCAAAAGAATTTTAGACCACTTTGTAGCACACTGGGTGTTCCAAAAGTCTAGATCCATAGGCAATTGTCCTTATTTGAAATACGATAATTTTCTATTGTATTTCAAATCCAAGATGACTTCAAAACTAACAGTAGATGAAAGAATTGAGCTCATTTTCATGTAAGCAAGACAGGAGCTTCACGTAAAGGAATTGCTGCCGAATTCAATAGAAAGCATCCTGATAAGCATCCAATAATACATGCCACTATTGGAAAAGTGTTTAAACATTTTAGAGAAACAGGAAGTGTATATGATCAATGACGTAGTGGTCGTCCAAAATCTGTAACTGATGAGGAAACCTCTGCAGTTTGTATGCGAACACCTGCTGAGAAGCCCAAAAAAGTCAATACACAGATTATCAGATGAAACAAGTGTTACAAGCACCTCGATTCAACGAATTATTAGAAATCATCATTTCCATCCCTATAAAGTGCACTTGGTCCAGGAATTGCATGGTGATGACACAGAGAGGCATGTGAAATTTTGTGAGTGGTTCTTACAAGAGTGGGAATTTATGGTGTTTTACAGTGATGAAGCCTCATTTCATCTTAATGGTAGTGTAAACTGGCACAATGCATGTTACTGGTCTAAAGACAACGAATATAAATCATGACAATCCCGGTGCACTGCAGTACTGTGACTGCATATCACCATAAGGGATTTGTCACTGAAACCACTATAAACTAAAAAGGTACCTATCCTTTTAACCTTGCCTTAACATTTGCCTACCTACAGCGGGAGAAGACCTGATGTGAAGAGAAAAGCACTGCTTGGGTTTTAATAGCCTGCTTGAAGATATAATCATTGAGGTGCAGTGAGAGTGGGATCTTCTGAAATTTTGTGATGTGCCTAGGAAATGCCCAACACTCACTGAATTTTGTCCAGAAACTTGCCAATATATAAAATAAAAGATGGTATCTTTTGAATTTTGAGCCAGAAAGATAAATAGAAGTCCTAACTTTATGAGACCTCTGCAGCAGAGGCTCCTAGGTACTTCCATCGATAGGCCACACCTAATTGGGACACCAATCGTCTAAAGACAATCCAAACTGGATGGAGGAAGGCCATTTCCAAACAGATCCATGAATTACGGTGTGGGCAGGGATATTTAGTGACAAATTAATTGGGCCATATTCTTTTTATGGTGCCGTAACAGGGGAAATACCTCTGTATGTTACAAACTTATCTTGTCCCTCAATTGGACGACATCCCCTGGAACTACGTAAAATGTGGTTTCAGCAAGACAGTGCCCCACCACATTTTGCTATTGATGTGAGGAAGTTTTTAAATGAAACATTTCCAAACAGGTGGATTGGAAGGTGAGGTCCAGTTGAATGGGCTCCTAGGTCTTCAGACCTAACACTACTCGCATTTTTCCTTTGGGGGCATCTGAAGTCTAGTTTATCAGAATCAGGCCAAGAACAATCGCTGCACTAAAGGAGAAAATCATCTCTGCATGTAACAACATCGGCTCTGATACTTTGAGAAATGTTTAACGTTCTTATATTCAACATATCCCACAAGTGTCGGAAGTGCAAGGTCGTTAATTTGAGCATTTGCTGCAATATACCCTTTCAATAAAGTTTTGCCTATGGATCCAGACTTTTGGGACACCCTGTATAATAATATTCATGTTTCATCTTTAGCTTATTTCACACTTAAGATGTTTATAAAAAAAAAGTATCTAAATGGTGTAGGATGCTGGGACAGCAAATTTTTTAACCAAGAGACTCTTCTTATTTTATTTAGTAAAGTAATTTTTAAGATAGAATATTATTTTCTCTTATACACTCCAGTGGAAAGCTCCATGTCATGAAGGTAATGTGGGAAGAGGAGAGTTGTGGGAAAAGGGAGAATTGTGGAAAAGAGATTTGGGGAATTCATCAAAAAAAATTCTGAAACTAGTCTATAAATAATAATCTAAAAAGCAATCCACACTATTCAGACCTGATGTTTATTTTTCCTTAATTCTAACTTTAAAATTCAAATGAAGGCCTATCTTTACCAAAGTTATTTAAAAATAATGTTGCTAAATAGAAAAATTCCATCAACTTTTGTGATAAAACTACTAAGTGCACACAAAAGATGTGTATAATTAAAATCAGGATATTTAAAGGTTCTGGCATGATACTGGTAATGAAAACTCATGTAATCAATTTTTAAAGGAAGTACTGGTCATAAGTTATCGCCCAATAAAATTCTGACATTTGGAAAATGGTTTAGAACAAGACAATTAATCTGAAGATGACGCATCTTGGGGGTTACCTGTACTAGTTTAAAAGTATTATCTCTCATAAATGAAAGTAACATTCACAAGTTCATTCAACAAGCATCAAGGCCTTAAGGTATGACTCTGCCTAATTACAAGCATTAACCCTTTAACACCCAGGAAATTTCAGAAAAGGGTAGGGGTATTAAAGACAAAGAAATAGCACTATTTGGGCAAGTCAATTTCAAAATGTCGACCGTTTTGGGCTGTTATGGGCATTAAATCATCCTCAATTACAGATAAGATTTTTACAACAATAAGCATTAGAATGAAAAGCACCAAACTACTTGGTCAAATTCTGTTTCTATTCAATAGTAATTTTTAGTCTTTAAACACAATTTTTAATTAATACTTTTCATAGTAAAACCCTTTTAGTCATTAGTCACATACTGCAAAGCTTTTGATTCTGTACAGAAGCATCTAAAACATGTTATTTCAAACTATTCTGAATTCACTGTGAATGTAAATAGTTTTTAATAAAGATAATGATATACATTTGTGATATACATATCATATTTGTGAGACAAGAGTATTTTAATAAAATTTGGATAGTACATACAAGGGTTTGGATTTTACATGAAATCAGGGACATGACTGAATTCTTCACATAAAACTTGAATTATAATTCTGATCTTTCAATGCATTTAAACTTTATGAAAATATATAACATATATATCACCACTGAGCCTTTGCTATCCCTACTGAAATTATTACCATCATTGTACTCACCTATGATCCCTATCCCAGACTTGAGTCTCTGTAATACAGTTAACACCTTGCAGTGTTTGGAAGTGATAAAAATTCTGATGCTGCTATTACAGTTAAATATTTCTCCACATTTAAAGAGAATTCTAAAAATACAGCTAATATGTGAGCAAATAATGAATACTAGAATTAGAACCTAATAAAAATATTACTTCCCTAATAATTATATAATAGTAATATTAAACACTATAATTATTAAAATATTTAACTTAGTACTAGTGAACAGTTCAAGTTCCTAAATCATTCATTATAAAGGTACGAAGTACTCAGTCAATAGAATACAAGCTCATTACCTGAGATTTGTATATTCAACACCAAATTTATATTAAGATATTCTTTTATTCTTGTCTACATTACGGTTTCACCAAGATAGATGACGACAATGGGTTTGAAAGGCTGCCAAATACCAGATTGGGCATTAAACTGGGTACTATATGTAGGGAAATTACATTCAGTAACATATTAAAGAGCACAGTATTTTCCCCCTGATATTTCCCAGTCATTTGCCCATCCAGCTTGACTATGCATTATAATCCTTGTGCCTGGATATTTAGCACTGTAGAGACAAATAATAACAACAATAATAATAAAAATTCTGGGTCATAACAGCAAATCTTAAAATTATAATTATAGGACATGAAGAACATAAATTTCACTTTCTTGACAAAATATACACTCAAGTGCAAAAGTTATAAACACAAAAATGCTGCTTGTTCAAATAGATCTCTATGCCCTCCAGCAGGCACAGTGTCCAACATTTTCTAGGTTCTTGGAATGCTACAAGTTGGGTAGCCATAGTATTCTTACTTCAAATCAATTACTATCAGGTGAGGCTAGAAGCAGTTATTCAGTAGTAATTTTTTTGAGTCATGTTGTTTAGAGTGTTGCACACTATACAACACACTGGGCCATGCAAAGCATTTTCGTTATTACTTTTTTTTTTCATTTGTCTTTTAGTGTACTTACTGCAGGTAATATTCTGGTTATTTTTTGTGAATGCTATTTATAATATTTTTTACAGTTACAAACAATTACTACAAAAATAAACATATTAAATATTACCATTGCACTTAATTCATCGTGCACTTACTCGATATATTTTTACTTTTGGTTGTTTACTCATTTTTTGAAGTTGACTTAGTGATGATACTGTCCTTACTTTTATCATTTCATTTCAGGACATGTTAAGCTAGAGAAGAAAATATTCCAAAAATGCTTGTAGTCTCTTTCTCATAACAAACTGTCCCCAAAAACAATATTGCACAAAGTGCAACATGCACCTGTTGGTGTTACAAAATTTAGGTGAACCCACTGGAGGGTTAAGGAAAATTTATACATAATTTGTAGTATGATTACAGTTCTGCATAATATTGTAAGGTGAAAAGAAAAGTTCAACAGCCTCTATATTATCAAGATATTGATCCACCAACTATGTATGTAAGCATTAATGCTCATTAAAATGAAACCCTAAGTGCATTGTACCTTCTAATAGGTGAATATAAAGTTTAAGAATCTCACCCCGATACCTTTGGTCAGTCAGGAATCCTTTACCAAAGATGGGGAGATTGATGCAGCCATCAATTTTGATGCTTGCTATAGACCATAAATCTACCATCTTCATATTGGTTCCTTTCTCTGATGTTAGAGGGATGATGCCACATCCCACATTTTTTCCAATCAAAGAGTATTGAAAATCTGTGCAAGAACAATGATCTACTGTTCCTGGGTATCATGCACATGTTGAGACTAATTCAGAGTTAAGGGGACACATACCAATGGTTGCCTTGCATAGAGCCTCTTTTCCCAAAGTTTTCAGGAAAACATCCACCTAGAAATTCCCTTTCCTGTGGATGAGTAAACTCCAAAGCAAGTTGGGAAGCTGTCGGTAATCTATTACTTCTGGCAGTTCAAGGCAGGCACTGGTGATCTCAAGATGTTGCAACTCTTGAGTTTTGTCAAGGTCTTCAAGTCACATCAACTGTATCCTGAAATTGTCTCGACTTGGAGACCATATTCAGCCATCTGGCTACATGGTTTTGAGATTGGCAAACACTTCTAATAGCATGCCACCTAAATGAGTTATTTAAACTATGTCTTTGAGACATTTAAAAAAATGGTAATCTCCAAATTAAAATTATGGGCAAAAGCAATGCACAGACCAGTTAGAGGGTGTCTTTTGCACTGATGATTTATTTGCATGGTTGGAGTCTCCAAACTGGCTTTACTGCTGATTTACATATTCATCAGGGGTGGTTCAGTCAGTAGCGTGCCATGCTTGTAATTTGTACTTCCCAGGTTGGAGTCCCAGCTGGGCCAGCACTGAGATTTATTTCTGCCAAACTCCCTGCTCTGCCTACGGTCAATAGGGGGGCACCGATGGGCTTGGAAAGGCTGTTGTCCATCGGATGGGACGTCAAGCAGTGGCCCCGTGTGCAGGAGAGCAGTACCCTGTGCATATTAAAGAAAATAATGGATGGCCTTGATGGGACTCTACAATCTGTCTACCAACAGTTGTTCCAATGGGTCTCCTCTCCCAACTTTCTCTGAGCCTTTGAGGTCCTTGTGACCTGGTCATTTAGTAAATTGTGTGCAAAAAAAAAGTGCTGTTCAGAGATAAAATAACCCAACATTCATCACATAAGCAGCTTAGTTTTCAATTTTTAATTAATTTCATTTCTTTTTGTTTTTGAAAAACTATATTTTTCAAAGTATTAAGGAAAACCAATGAGTAATTTAACTTTTGCACTTAATTGCATATACATAATTATCAAGCAGCCATAAAGTATGGAGGTCCAATAGACTTATGAAATTTAGTTCTCCAAATAAATCTGTTCTGAGCAAGTGCTGTTGCATTTGATTACCATAGATCAATTCTGAACAAGATTCTGTTTAACAGTGCTTACACACCTTACTCTAAGTAGGTCCTTTTTTTCTTTAAACCTTTAAGGGCACTGTTCATAACTCTATTCACCATCTATTGCCAAATACTGGAAAAATATTTTAATTGATGCAATATGAATTAAGCATACTTCACTATATTTATTACAAAACCAAAGTTGCACACAAACTATATAATACATTGGAAATATATATTTCCTACATTTAAAATGAAGCTATAGGAAACAGCATTTTAATGCATTATGAAATAAATCTTGCAAAATATATATCAACTCATAAAAAAAGTAAGAAGTACATAAATAGTAGGAAAAGGATTTTTATACAATGTAGATAGGTAGTTACTTTGGAGTTTGGACCCTGAAATAGTACAGTATAAACCCTTAATAATTAGTGCAAATTAAAACAATCTGATGCTTTCAAAGTAAAAGATTTGATGAAAATTTGTCAATTTACTTAGATATAAAATAACATTTTACATAAATTTATATTCACAGCATTACTATTTTAAAATCAAGATTCATTTTAGTGGTAAGTGTAGAAAGTAAATACTAAGCTGTCAGATAATTTTCAAAAATATCAGTATCCAGACTATATTTTGAAACATATCTCATTCTACAATAGTTACTGTACTTTTTTGAATAAATTATGAAACGAAAAAAGGGATGTATATGGTAATCAGATTCCCCTTGAAGCATGTATGAATCAAATAAGGGCAATCTAATAATTTGAAGGCAGTTCTTTATAGTCTGTAGCACAGAATCAGCACTTTTATGATCATTTCAGACTTTTAACTAGTTACAAAAAAAAAAACCCTGAAAAATATTAATTTGAATTATGTGATAGCTTTATATAGGAATAAAATGATGACATTCTTTTCATGAATAAAGTGAATAATTGCTTGAAGCAAATCCCTACTACACTAACTAAGTAAATGAATGCTTACTGCAACTGCTGTAAAATTATAACCTAACTGTTAATTCTGTTTAAATAATTCATCAAAAGGGTATTATAGATCATTTCAATGCTGACTGGTTGATCAGATCATTTCTATAATAGCAGAGAATCAATTACTTACATCCGATTTTGGGGTTTTTCTCGTGTAAGAGTGAATTGACTCTGACAATTGCTTGTCACTGCTGCTCTCTTCTGACTTAACACCAACTCTTTTAATATGCAAGTAGGTATATTAGTAGAAATAAATACTACTAAATGATTATTTGCTTTCATAGTAAGCAAAGGAACAGAAATATGTAAATCGGCAAGGTAATTGCAGGAAATATAGGTGAATTAAGTGTTATGGATTAGAGAAAAGGAAAACATATTAAAATATTGGAGACTGTGAGTGAAGAGCAACTTCAGGCTTTTGTATTTCATAGGCAGAGAATTTGCTATGTTGTATTAAATTGAAATGTCATAGAGAGTGACAAAATTGCAAAAGTTAGTAATTTCAAAGCAAGCTGAAAGTGGTTGGGATGGATTATTTTACCCCTGAGAAACACTCTTTTTTTTTTGCATAAAACGGGACAAATGACCAGGTCACAAGGACTCAGAGAAGGTTGTTGAATGGTCAGCTGTTCAACAATCAAAAATACATTGGACTATACACAGGGTATAGAAAACATTCCTATACATTCACAGGGTATGGCACTCCTGCACACTGGAGCATAGTTTTATATTCCATCCAACAGATGGTGGCATTTCCATGCCCATCGATACCCCTTTTCTGACCAAATTCAGGGTGGTGTGTAATGGAGATAAATCTGAATGCTAGCACAGGTGGGACTCAAACCTGAGAACTACAGATTATGAGCTTGATATGCTAATGAGGAAGCAAATCCCACCTTGCTGGAATTTTTAATGGAAATGTTTACCACTATAAAGTTTCCAACTGTAATAGGATGGACCACAACTACACAGTAGCTGCATAAGAGATACGAAGAGAAGCTACAAGGGTTTCTGTGATATGTACTTCATTTGAAGAAACATCATCATCATCCTCAAGCAGCCATGGGCTATGGAGGTCCAACCAGACTGTGCAGTTTAGTTCTCCAAGCATATTTGTCTTAAGCTACATCTGCTGCATCTGGCCACTGCAAACCAATTTTAACAAGGTCATGTTTGACATTGTCTGCCCACCGCATCCTAGGTCTCCCCCTCTTCCTGTGGCCTTTAGGCACATTGTTCATAACCCTGTTCGCCAATCTATAATTATCCATACGGGCAACATGGCAAACCAACGGAGTCGAAGAAACAGCATTTGTATACTATTGAAGTATATTTACTTCCTATATCAGAAATGCAAATAAGGCTATTTGGTTTGAGATAGCTTCTGAAACAGCAGTAAATGAAGGCAGAGATAAAACTATGATCATAAGAACTGGAAGTTGTGAAAAATAATTATGCATATTTAAATTAGCACTCATGGTGATGGAATAAAGTTGCTTCCTTGCAACATATTTAAGTGGCTTACTTAAAAAAAAAGAGAAATACTATGAGGTTTAATTGTAAGTGCCAGCCAGTAAGGATAGAAGGACAGTGACTTCACCGAATCAAGTGTTTGTGAAAGATGAATGTCACATTAAAAAGATTATGTAGTAATATTACTGTTTGTGACAAATGAGTTATAATGAAGTTTAAAGAGAAAAATACTAAGCTGATAATTATTCCTGGTAGCATGATATCTATATTATAATCCTTTAAGGTGTACATTAATAAACCTTTAAGATGACATAAAAAGCATAGCACATAGAATGATTTATTTTTTCATCAGGCTATTGATTTTGGCTTTAATTATTCACTCTTCTAGAAGCATGTTTATAAAGCAGGTTTCTAACCTGTACATAGAAATAGCAAATTGACTAAGATATAGGTACTAAAATGTTGAACAGTGAGCATCCATTTTAAATGACAGCAATGATGCTTCATACAGCAAGTATTTGCAATGCTTAACAGAAGGCTTTTCTCAAGGTTCAAGGTGTAAATCATGGTGAAATTAGCTTCCAATGAGGGACTCCTTACATCAGTCACAACATGAGGATGAGATAGCAGAGGCAGAAGATACTGCCTCTCAGCTATCTCACGAATCTATTAACTATACTAATTTCTAAAACATAGAAGGAAAAAAAAAAGATATTAGACCTTGCAGAAGAGGCCAATGTTCTGAAAGAAATCAATAAGCAGCTGCATGCATGTTCGCTGCAGCTTCTTGTTCTGGTGGGTACCAAGAAGGGAGGTAATGGAATAATTCACAGTTCCAATAGCACAAAGCTCCCGAAACAAAGCTTCTCTTTTAGCATTGTAGTGGGAGCAGTTCAGTAGTAGGTTTTCTATAATGTAAACTATGATTAAAGCAATTTTATAGCATGAACAATGGAAAGCAACCACAAAATGAGACCAAAAGGAAAATTAAGTGTCCAGAAATTGAATATACAATTGTTTGTTGAATATAGACAGTAGAGAAAAATCTCAGATGATTTAAGTGATCATGGAAGATGATAAAATCTTCCATGATTTTATCATCTTCCATGATCATCAATGTGGCAATTTTAGGTTTTATAGTGGGTGTTAAAACACTCAACAAATGCTATTCTAATGTTAAATTGATATGAAAAGTGGGCAGTGAGCTTATTTCAAATGGCCAAATGTAATAAAAGTGGGTGGGTGGTGAAAAAAAAAAGGTTTGAAGACTACTACTATACTGCATATCTGTGAAGTCAGAAAGACAATGCACAACAAACAAAGGAAACATCCATGCCTTATTCAGGACCGAACCCATGTTTTTTTGCTCTGAAGCCAAGAATACTAACCATTCGCTCACTGTAATCAACCATGTAAAAATCTTTAAAACAACTGTGTATTTTACAGTAGAGAAAGAAGACTTTCTTGTAGAAAAGTAATGGTATCAGCAATACATCTGTGTATGACAATTTTGATCATGGCAACTAACAAATAAATTCTTCCTATGTTTCAACTGCTAGCCAATGTACAGAACAATATTCAGGGGTTGGAACATTCTTTTATTAAAGTCAAATGATGAAAGCTTAACTGGAGTTCTGTCACTTATCATAAAACCATCATTGGTTTAGAGTAGCAGTTCCTAACCTACTTCGAGACCAACTTCCACTTTTACCAAGCATTATTTTTAATGCCCCCTTCATGGAAATCAAATAATTTTTTCTGTATAAAACCAGTTGGAACTAGATAGCGGTAGCACCCATGTTATCAGTTTGGCAAACCAAATGTTCACACAAATTTCTTAACATCCTCATTTGAGAACCACGGTTCATAATATTTTTTTTTTCATATTAATGGTCATGAAATGTAAAAAAAAACAACAACATATTAATAACTCTTTTCCAATATTTTATTCAGTGGGTATACGGTATTCAAAAAAGTATGGTAATACTAGTAGTTTCATGTAATCATACAGCTGCATTAAAATATAGCGCACAACACAGTCAATTTAAAAGTGTATTTAATAGTTTATGTAAATATTTTCTAGATGAAAGCAAAATAATATTTTGTAATTTAATACTTAAATATAAACATTTTTACAATATATGCAAAAATTAAACATTTTAATTTTCTATTTACAGTTTCTCTTCAATTTCTGTTAGCTGAGGAGAAAAAAAGGCACTCATTGTGGATGAGATCATTGCTAACAGACATAATTAGTAGCTAATCCTAAGCACTGCACAATGTTCAAATTTGAAAAATTCAAATTTTATGGCATCTTATATTTGAAATAAACAGAACTTATTATATGCATACAAAGAACATTAGGATTTCATTTCCATATAACTCATTGATGCTTCAGACGTTAAATTAATAATGCAAGGAAGCTTAGTTATTTATAAAAGGTACAAAAATTTAGTACCAGTAGAAATACCTTTAGTGCAATAAGATATAAAACATGTTCATGTTTCTTGGCATGTTTTCTATTATTACATTAAAGTTTAAGCAGCAACAATATCACGACGTCACTGCAAAGTCTTTAAGATGCTCTTCAATATCCACCCTACAAATTGGACATCGTTTGTTTGTTGTCAGCCACTGGTCAACACATTCTATGTGAAATAAGTGCATACATGGCAGGCGCCTACAGTAAAAATTATTAAAATTTAAGTGACAGCATAAATATAAAATCTAATACAACACAAATATAAAATCTAACTTAAAAATACTTTTAAAAACTATTTTAGAACAATACAATAGTAAATATAAAAATTAACAAATATTTAAAAAATGTTAATTAGCTTACATATGATAAAATTTGTGTAAGCAGTAACTTGTAAAAGCCAAAAACTTATTCAAACCATTTTGGTCTAGAAATCTAGGAATCAACAAATAAGTGAGAGCACACTTTGAGGAATTTATTAATGCTATTATATGTAATCATGTTTCTGGTTTCATTTCACAACCTCAAATTTATTCAAGTATACTTTTGATGTATTGACTTTAAAGCTTCAAATAGTTTTAAACAGCTTTCAAACATGATGCAACTTATGTTTGATAATGTTTGTGGCAGCTGGGATATTGAAAATTGATGCAATACTATTCAGCTAAGTCATACCCCAGTCAGAGCAACCAATTTTTTTCAACTCATTATTTCAAATGCAATATTAATTCTCAAAGTCTTAATTATGGAATATAATTACAAAACTATACACAAACAAGTACAAGAAATGGAAATCTGAAGAGGAAAAAGGGGTCAGAAATGGACAAATAAAAAATTTCATGAATGCTCTGGTGAAAAGTTGTCTGTAAAACTATACACTATATCTGAACTGTTTTGCAATGGTGAAAAATATTAGTGAATCTCATGCGGAAGGCACAAAATGATGATTGGCTGATATGCTTTACAATGACTCACCAGGATTTCAAAACAGTGTAGAAGAGACCCACTAGATAGCTATTAGATGCACAGAAGAGCCTCAGTCAAAGGCATCAAAAGTGTGTCCTTTAACAAAGGCATTTTCAAACTTTCTGAAAGAACAGAATTTTACACTTAATCCCCTTATTCCTTGGAACCTTTGCAATTACCCTTCCCTGGAACACTTATGTTTACACAAAATGATAATAGGGAAAAATTTAACCCTGCCCAGGTCCAGTAATTTTTTCACTCTGATCAGGCAAAAAATTTTTTTTAACTTTAAAACTTTTTTTGCCAAATAACTAATGAAAGGCATTATGGCATATTATATGTCAAATTAATCAGCATTTAATTCTGGTTTTTCTCAAAATATTCAACAAAAGATGACTAATTTTATTTTAATGGAATTTTTTGAGTCATATAGCAAAATTTATTTTAAAAAATTATACACGATATGATTATAATGCACATGAATAGAAAGCTTATTTATTTCTGAATAACACAAAAATAAATTTTTACTTGAAATATGAAAATTACTCCCTTTTTGAATTTTTTTTCCTGGTACTATACTTTGAGAAAAGTCTAGGCTTTTAGCCAATTGTTCTGAGTCAGATAAACAGAAATTAAAAAAAAAACATCAACGGAAATAGGTCATGTTATATATTAAATTATTTATAAATTTAATGAAAATAAATAATTTAAACAAATTTACAAGCATACTGATTTTAATAAGCCTTTTTCAATGTGATATGGTGAAAAAATAGACCAGACTATACAATTAAGGCTTAATTTTGGGAAACCTAATGAAAAAAAAAATAGTTAAATTATTCATGGGATTTTCTGAACTGGTTATGAAATAGAAAAAAACTTCCTTGGCTGCTCTTTTTAACTAAACATTATGAATTTTTTCTTTGGGTGTAAGAAGTTTGATGATATTGGCTAAGTGCAGAAAGATTGGTGCACCAAAAGCAAAAAAAAATGTTATATCATCAGAGTGGACAGCCAAGATACTGAGGTTGAGGGGGGGGGGGGGATCATTCAATGTAAGCATAAAAACTCGTAATTTTTTTAAAGGAATATTTTAAGGGGGGGGGAAGTGAAATGTTCACAGTGAGTTTAGTGGGAGGGGGGGATCCCTTCTTTAAATTGCCCTCCCACTTGAGGACTGATTTCCATGCCAAGGAAGTTCTTTTTGCTTCCGTTTCCAAAACCTCATTTATTTTCAGCAAATGATACAAAATCGAATTTTTTTACCAGAGAACAAAGAAATAATAAAGTTAAAAAATAACATATACCTAATGCAATGTTAAAATATCCACAGCAAAAAGTTGCAAGCCAGCCATCCGATGTAGCATAACTCAGAAAGATCGATAAATCAGCTGATTGAAAGATCGCTAACCATTACAGAAATAACTATTATCACTAACTTTACAGAAATGAATTTGCTTCCATATCAAAGATCTCATTTATTTTAAGAAAATGATACCAGATCAAAGTTTTACAGGAAAAGTAATAAATAACAAAAATAAAAATTAACATATAACTTAATGCGATGTTAAATAAAATATCACAGTAACAACAAGGTCAGCCATCTGATGTAGCATAACTATGAAAAATCAATACTTATCAATAGGCGTAAAAGATGGATAATTTACAAAAATAAATCTATTGAAATGAAAGCTTAGTTTTAAATATAAAAAAGTAAATACTAACTTTACAAAGGGTTTCCAATATGCTGGACCAAAACTGTAAACAATCCATTATGGAGCCATTTATAACATACGGAACAGAGATAGCATGTGTGAGTAACTTGCCTCTTGTGCTGTGAGCCATAACATAATTAATTAAGTGGAACTGCACCCAAGAAGGATGTTTTCACTTCCAGTTTTGATTTTAAGAGTGGGAAAGATGCATAGAATGTTGGGAAAAATGATAAAAATAATTCTGGGAATACTGAAAGAGGCTTTTGCAGAAAAGAGTGTAAAACGTGGGAAAAATGACGGTAGGTACTTTATAATTACTTCCAAAATCTGCAGTATTTTGTTAATTTTTAGGAGATTTTCAAAAATTTAAGGAAAAATATGTTGATAATAGTTCAAATCAAAGTTGTGAGCTTAAATTAGGTGATTGCTTCAATACAGAATAAGTTAACAAACAAATAGGCAATATTGTATAGCACTTCTAAAACTTGGCAATCAGAAGGCTTTCTTGAATTATTTATATTGTAGTTTAATAAAATATGCAACAAACTAAAAAAGAAAATATTATTTTTCAAGCTTGAATTATTAATTTTTAAAAGATATATGTAAGAAAAATTTCAAACGGCAATTAAAAAAAAATTGAAGTTTTATGCGTTGTACAAAAAAGTCTGACATCCTTTACCCAGGAATGGTTAAACTCATCACATAATTAATAATTTTTCAATGTTTCAATCTCAAATATATTAAATTGTTGCTTTTTGGAAATGGTAATTGAGACATTTTCAGATGCAACAACAGGTTTTGAAGCCAATATAATGCTTCTGCTGGAGGCAGGAAATATTATGCAATTGTGATAGTAAAAGTTAGATAAAATAGGTAGGTAGGCATATTGAAAAAGTGTTGAATCATTGAGAGGGACTGAAAAAAAAAACATTCTCTCACAGAACTGTAGTAAACTCAGCTTGAAAAAACCTTGCCCAAACATATCCCTAACCAAAGAACATTGGGTTAACCCTTCAACCTCTAAGACACACAAAACTGTGTGAAAAGTCACCATCTCACATACTCATTATGACCAACTGAAGGACTGAAATCCATGGAAATATCCTGTAAATGGAAAAGCAGAAAATTCTTTCATAATGCAGAAATTTTTTTCAATTATGGAAACAACTGGGCTATCTTTATTTATAATATTTATGCATTTAAAATTTTGAATAATCCCATAATATCTCTACATTATATACAAATATTGCATATTATTAGTGCTGGCCTAAGTGATTTACTTTTTTGCATCCCTTGAATTAATAAATATTTTTGCCTTTCTACCTAATTTGAATTCCAAGTACATCATAAGAAAATATTTGGATTTCAAAATTACTAAGTATCTAAATTTTTATTTTACTAGAGGACTACTTATTACTTATTACATTTATTGTTACTTAGTGGTACTTTCTTTTAACTTGTTACTTTTACCTCACATTGCTATTTTATCTTAAAAGTAAGAAGTCCTCACTAAAGAAACAATAAATGTAATAAAAAGTAGGGTTTAAGTCACAGTGCAGTTTTAAAATTAATAAGAAAAGAGTAATTTTATTAATTTTCATTGTAATAAGTAATAAACATTCTTATACTAAAACAGTCGTCCCATGGCCGAATGGTTAGCGCACTTGGCTACTGATCTAAGGGACCTGGGTTCGAGCCCCGGGTAAGGCATGGATGTATGTGTCGTTTTTCTGCTGAGGTCTTGCCATACTCTCAGACCTTCTACTATGGCATATAAACTGACAGGCTCCTGTCAGACCTCTGTGACAAGCAGCTGCTTGAGGGGGTATTTATATTTTATTTATACTAAAACAAGTTATATAAAACTAAAAAATAAAACTATGATTAAGCATATATTTATGCTTATATTTATTTTGATTAAGCATATATTTATTGCTAACAAAATGAATTTAAAAATATTAATGATATTTCAAAAAAATTTCTACATATAAATGGTTTGTTGAATGTTACCACCTACTACAGTTGTAAAAAATATGTAGCAGGTGAAATTACAGCTGGTCATACTCAGACCACTAAACTGGCTTAAAAGGTTAATATCAGCATTTCTTATCAAGGGTGTGAAATAGACCAATGTACAAAATTTTAATGGTACCAAAGTGTGCACTTGAAATGATGTCTTAATTTCAGGGTTTAAAGTATTATCTTTAACATTAAGATATCAGAAATTTATGATAATATTGCAATTTTTTGGGGGAATTGGGTTGTTTTACCTCTTAGTGGCACTTTTTTTTGCACACAATAATTAAATGGGCAGGTCACAAGGACCCCAAAGGCTCAGAGAAAGTTGGGGGCAGGGACCCAATGGACAGCTGCTAGGAGACAAATGGTAGCCTCCCATCAAGGTCATCCAGGGTGTTCTTTAACATGCACATGGGTATGGCATCCTGCACATGGGTCCCATATGACAGACAGTGGCCTTTCCAAGCTCATCAGTGTCCCCAACTTATTGAGGGCAGAGTGGGGGTTTTGCAGAGATAAATCTCAACACCGACCCAGGTGGGACTTGAACCTAGGAACTGCAGATTATGAGCCTGGCACACTACCGACTGCCATTTTTTGGAAATAAGATATACATACTATTTGATGGCACACACATATATATATAGTATTTCGTGCCATTAATATTACAGTATTCGATGGCACAAAGGTTGGATTGCTTTTACCTCTGGGCAGCATTTTATTGCATGCAATGGGCTATTATTTATTATATAAGTATTATTTATATAAGTATCATAAGAACTCCAAAAGCTCAGAACTAGATATAGGGAGTGGATACAACATATAGCAATTAGGACAGTGATGAAAGCATCTGATCAAGGTCAATATAGCACATTCTTTAACCCTTCCAGTGTCCACGTCATCTGTATACATTTGGAGAATCTGAATTGAGAGGCCAAGGACGTATGTATACATTTTTAATACAACAAAAAAAAATCGATTTTTTAAAAATAAAAACTGCCGTTGTAATTTTTTTAAATATATAACTTATAAAAATATATAATTCAGGCTTCAAAAATAATATTTTGTTTTTTAATTTGATGCATATTCTATTAAACTACAATATAAATAATTTTATAAAGCCATCTAATTGCCATTTCTTAGAAGCACTAAACGGTATTGCCGATTTGCTTGTTAACATTCCTATTTGCTGAAGCAACTTCCTGATTTAAGCTCACAAGTTTGATCTGAACTATTATCAACAAATCTTTCCTTAAATTTTCGAAAATCTCCTAAAAATTAACAAAAAACTGCTATTTTTAAAAATGATAGATTTTGGAAGTAATTACAAAGCACGCACTGCCATTTTTTTCCCATTTCACACTCTTTTCTGTCATAAACCTATTTCAGTATTCCCAAGTTATTTTTATCATTTTTCCCACCATTCTACGTATCTTTCCTGCCTTCAAATCGAAACTGAAAGTAAACACATCCTTCTTAGAAATTTGGGTTGCACCTGTATTTAATTAGTTATGCTTCACTGAGACAAACAAGACGCAGATGGCTGACTCTGTTGCGTGTGCTATAAGTGTTGTTTACAGTTTTGATCCAGCACAGTGCTGTCCAACTTCTCTAAGACCACAGACCATTTTTTATTTCGCCAATATTTCGTGGGCCATTTCTCATTCGCCAATATTTTGTGGGCCAAAAAAAAAGAGAATAGAACAGGGTAGGTAACTGAAAAATCAGTTCATGTCACCTCAAAAAATTATTTTATTTATACAAAAAATAATAAGTAATAATAAACCAATATAAATTTTCTAAACCTTATCACATATTTAATAAATTTAATGGAAGCATTGTGGCCGTAGTTGTTGGGCAATAAGAATAGAATGAGTTGAAATAATGCAATAATAATGCAAAAAGAATGAGTAAGTTGAAGATTGCATATCAAGTAATATAAGTTGACAAAAAGTTTAAGGTGGGTTACAGATGTTATTTAAAATTTCAAGTAAAAACTTGATTTTGTTCGTGGGCCACAAAAATTTTCGCGTGGGTCGTATGCGGACCGCTAGTTGGACAGCGCCGGTCCAGCATATTAGATACCTTTTGTAAAGTAGTATTTTTTTATATTTAACCTTAGTTTTCATTTCAGTAGATTTATTTTCAGAAATTAGTGATTTTTTTTGGCCGATCAATAAGTATTGATTTTTTCATAGTTACGCTACATCGTATGGCCGGCCTACAACTTGTTGCTGTGGATATTTTAACATCGCATTGTGTGTGCATTGTGTTAACATTGTGCTTGCTATAGGTGTTGTTTACAGTTTTGGTCCAGCATATTGGATACCTTTTGTAAAGTTAGTATTTTTTTTTTATATTTAAATCTTAGTTTTCATTTCAGTAGATTTATTTCCGGAAATTAGTGATTTTTTCGGCCGATCGATAAGTATTGATTTTTTCATAGTTATTCTACATCACATGGCTGGCCTACAACTTGTTGCTGTGGATATTTTAACATCGCATTGTGTGTGTATTGTGTAACATCACGTGTGCTATAAGTGTTGTTTACAGTTTTAGTCCAGCATATTGGATACCCTTTGTAAAGTTAGTATTTTTTTAAAATTTAAACCTTAGTTTTCATTTCAGTAGATTTATTTTCGGAAATTAGCGATTTTTTCGGTCGATCGATAAGCATTGATTTTTTCATAGTTATGCTACATTGTATGGCTGGCCTACAACTTGCTGCTGTGGATATTTTAACATCGCATTAGGCTATATGTTAATTTTTATTTTATTATTTATCACTTTTCCAGTAACTCTTTGATCTGGTATCATTTTATGAAAATAAACAAGGTCTTGGATATGGAAGCAAATTAATCTCTGTAGATTTACTTCCACTAGTTAGCGATCTTTCGGTCGGGTGATTTATTGATCTTTCCAAGTTATGCTAGATGGGAGGCCGGCTCAAAAGTTGTTGCGGATATTTTATTTAACATCCCATTAGGTTATAGGTGTAATTTTTCTTTTATTACTTCTTGTTTTTTTAGTAAAAAATCTTTGAGCTTCTACAGTTTTCTGAAAATGAATGTTGGATACAGAAACATAATAGACTTCTTTGCTATGGAATTTAGCTGTCACGTTGGAGGGAAATTTCGGGAAGGGCTAGTGCTTTGGTGCACAAACCTTTCTGCACTTAGCCAAGATCACCAAACTTCAACACCCAAAGAAAAAATTTAAAAAAATTCATAACCAGTTCAGAAAATCCCATGAATGTGAGGCCAAGTCACGTTGTATAATACTGGCCATGTTTAAAATATAAGATACTGAAAAGAATCATTAAAGAAATGAAAATCATATTTCTGGTTGAATATTATATCATTTGGGAGGAAATTTCCTTTCAGCAGGTTTTCTAAAATGAAGCCTTTTGTATAGTGCAATCTTTTTTTTTTGCCATATCACATTGAAAAAGGCTTATTAAAATCAATATGCTTGCAAATTTGTTTATATTATTTTCATAAAATTCGTAATTAAATTCTGTTTAATTTGATATATAAACATGACCTATTTCCATTGATTGGTTATTTTTTTTTAAATTCTAAAGTTGATTTGTTTGTCTGACTCAGCACAGTTGGCTAAAAGCCTGAAATTTTCAAAAAGTATGGTACCGAGAAAAAAATTACAAAACAAGAAAAATATTTACTTAAAACCAAAAAAGTAATTCTTTTGTTATTCAGAAATATATAGTTGGTTGTTTGGGGTCTTTTGGCACATGAGCTACTGAGGCTATAATGCACCAAACGAGGTCAGAAATATATATTCATTCTATTCATGTGCATTGCAATCATTTCTATTAGTTTTTTTTAAAATAAATTTTTATTTGTGTTGCCAGATGCATTTTTTTACTATTATTATATGCATAAATGACTATAAATTTTCGAAAAAACTATATATAAATGAAAGATTTAAGCATCAATAGAAATATTATGACCTGTTTATCAGAATAATAAATATAGAAAAAAAATGGGAAAAATTAATATATTTTTAAAATTTTACTAAAGATAAAACAGTAAAATTTCACAATGTTTTAAAAAATGCTTCAGAAATTTAACTTACCATTTTTTTCTTTGAATTTTTGCCATTTTATTAAGTACAATTAAATGCTCTTTCTTTTGGTATATGACATATTTCTGTTCATTAGTTACTTCAGGATGAGGTTCTAAAGCTGTTTCTTTTATTTTCTGAAAACACTTGAAAATCCAGCCACCACAGTAAGTTCAGTTTCAGAAACCCAACACTGTAAGGGTTAACCTATCGTAATTAAATTTTTTGTAACTTCTTAAATATTCCAACATTCTTAATTCTTTGAATATTAACAAATATTGTTTAAAATTGAGATTTAGATAGTTTTAATTGAGATCTTTAGACATATTTTTCATTAAAAATCATATTGATGAAGTTATTAAGCTCTAAATGTGATTTTCTACTGAGATATTATGGAATTGTTTCAATTTTTCTATTCAGTTCCTGTATATTTGTATTTCTGTCCACTTTGTATCTACTTTAAAATAATAAAGAGTATTTTTATATCAGAATAACTCAAAACCACACAGAGTCAAAGCAGCCACACTAAGAGAAAGATAGAAATTTTTTTCCCCACCTAGATCTGTTTCTTCAAAGTTTTACTTGTTAGAGTCCTTCAAGGTTTATTTTTATTTAATTTTTTCATTTGGACATACATGACAGAGGATAATCCTAGAAGCTACTCCTAGCTTTTATAGGGTTTCTCATACAAGGACATGACCTATTAAGATTGAAGTCACTGCTGACCACTCCCTCAGAGCTAACACAGCACACAAAGTTTGCCTTGATGAAACAGTCGCCAGCTCCCTAACCATTATGCCAGTTTTAAGGCATTCAGTATAAAAAATATCATCCACAGTACAGAAATGCCAAGTGGAAATTAGTTCTTAAATTGCAATGAAAGTTCTTTTTGATGGGCATACCATATGGAACAATGGCAGGAAATATATCACAAAAGACAAAATATATGTGGAAAAGGGAGATTATGGAACAATACCAATTATTTAGATAAGTTGTTTTCATGAAGAAATGTTGGACCCATTACTTTTGGTAGGTACAACCCTTATTGATGGCCTCATTATAAAAAAATATAGACAGAAATATAATTTATTCGAGAATTAAAATATTTCTGAAAAAATTATCTTTAAATATTTAACAAGTTACAAAGTTATCAAAAATTTACGAAAAATACCTGACATCTTCATTGTCTTCGAATTCACAAAGACATATAGTACATTTTTCAGCATTATCATCACCCTCACTACATCTTTGAACCTACAATAGAAAAACATATAAGAATGTAATTCATTCTTAATACAAATTAGTCTGTAATTAGTAATTTCATATTTTTCCATTTATTGCAAAAAACCTTAAATTCTATGAAAAACTCACAAAATGAGATTTACAGCTCTTTATACTGTTATTACAAGCAGAAAAACTTAATATCTGATGCTTCCTTATTATACCAAAAGTTATTTAGGAAGAAACTAAATGCATTAAAATAATTTTCTACTGTAATTTTCTTGATTGCAATATTGAAAATCCTAATAACTAAAATTTGTCTTTCATTAGTTTATACCAAGCTTGAACAAACATATAACCAGTGGAACAATTTTCATATTTGGTATGAAATAGCTTGACCAATAATTTTCTGGATCTTCATTCAATTTTCATCCCAAAATTGTCTATTGTTTCTCAAATGGTTTTCATGTTTATTATTATATGTTTGGGAGGGACTTATAATACTTAGGAAATAATTGTTAATTTTTTTTTTGTTTTTTAAATAATAATTACAGTGACTGTCTCAGCCTACATCTACTTGATAAGACTCTAACATCTTTATGCATAAAATGCTGAAACTTTAAGAACATTAAAAAATTTAAGTTTCATCCAGGATGACTGACTATGGACTTATCTTTTACAGCATATCAAGTTGTGATGCTGTAACATCAGTATAATTTTTTTTTTTTTTGCAATTTCCTAGTTTTTTTAGTTTGCACATTAATATTTAAAACATTAAAGTGAAATTTGATAGATTTTCCCTCAAACTACCTCAATTTTCATTTAGACATCAACAATATAAAGGTACAGACTGCATGACGTAAGAAGATTTTTATGCTTTACCTTTCACAATATTTTAGTCATTAAGGTCTAGCTAAACTCTAGGTGAACAACAGTCCAGTAAACAAATGTAAAAGTGTGTGGCCCCCACTTAGTTCCATTAGACATCAATTCTGGCCCCCTTAGTTCCATTAGTCATTGATTTTAGCCCCTGTCCTTACTTCAGTTGTGTGTCCCTGGTTTATACAACAAAATATGAACACAAGTCTTGCAATTTAACTATCTGCAAAATAACTAAAAGAAATGATTTGGTTCTATTCAATGCCTGCAACATGATAGTGAACCTCTGATCTCCATTAAAATTCAGAGTATTTAACAATTCATACAGTTCAGTAAATTAATTTTTTTTGTATATTTTTGCTTTTATGATGTTATGTTGACATATTTTCTCCACAGTTCTTTTACTATAAATAGGTAAAAAAACAATTAATTTGGTATTATATGAAGTTTCAGTTTCTATGAAATGCAATATTCTTACTTTAAAAAAATTATGTTATCACAGACTAAAAGACTGGTATTTATTATACGACAAAAAAATTATAAATTAAAAAATATGTATCTTCCTATAGGGCCCTAAAAAGTAGAAAATAAACCTAAAGTATATCAAGGTGTAAATGGTCACTGAGTTCATATTCGCCTCAAAGGAAGATAGGGCGGCGGCAATCTTTGTTCAAGTAAGTAAATCATGCCCATCTTCCTTCGAAGATAATACAAACTCAATGGCTGATTACACCATCGATATGCTTTAAGTTTATTTTCTACTTTTTAGGACCCTATAGGAAGAAAGATATTTTTAAAACTTTTCAATTTATAATTTTTTTGTTGTCACTAAACACACCCACCTTCCAAAACTTTGATATATGACTCATAAACATCAAAAGCATTTACCCCCCTTTTAGAGTCACATTTAAGGTAGACCATGACATTCGAGACATTACAAGCCTTAATTTGAGTTATGACTCATTTAAGTCGACCCCCGCGAAAATCCGCTTCCCACATTTTATCAGGGGGAATAGTGGAAGTGAAATTCCAAATAGTTTACCACCGTCATTACAGGAGCTTTCATTTGACGCCCAACTCGTAAATGTAGGCCCTTGCGTTCCAATTATGTAGCAGAATGACTTTCAGATTTCTCATTTTTTAGAGGGTAAGAAAGCGAAGGTGGGGATCAATTTTGTATAGCCTATGACACTCCCCATATCACAAGCTTTCATTTGACACAGCTGGTTACTTTCCACAGTCACATTCAGCAGATATACATAGGAACAATCATTTTCATTCCCCCCCCCCCATTTAGGGAAGAAGAAAGCTTGGGGGGAGGGAATATTTCATAGTCTACAACATTTCCTGCATCAGAAACTTTCATTTGACATATAGCTTGTTACTTTCGGCCTTCATGTTCTGGAGATATAGCTTAAGAATAGTTTTTGCATTTCCCCTTTTTTAGGGGGGAAGCATGGGGGTCAATTTTTGATGCCCATGACACTCCCCGTGTCACAAGCTATCATTTGGCGCATAAATCATTAAGTTTCTTCATCGCATTAAAAGATATGGTTTAACATTTTGTCAAATCCACCAACCAACCAACTAACAAATGTCAAAGCCAAAATAAATAGGAAGACAGGTAAAAAACAGTTGTATAAGAATATATATAATTGACAATATGTAGATAAGACACTTTTGCACTGATAGATGTTACAGTGGTGTAAAGTCAGTATAGTTTGAATATTGATAATCACTACTTACTGCTATGCTGTAAAAAAGATGAAATAAATCCACAATCAATCATCCTGGATAAAACTTAAATCCTTTAATATTCTTAATGATGCAGCATTTTGTACATAAAGATGTTAGATTCTTCAACAAGTAGATTATAATTCACAAACAATACACTCTCACTGTGATAAACTAGAACTCACTATTGATTCTGATGTTTAATAATCATGTAATTATTGTTAAACATCCAGATCAATGGTGTGTTGTAGTTTATCACAGTGAAAGTTGTAGTGTTCATTAAGTATATTTACTTGTCAAAGACTCTAACATCTTTATGAATAAAATGCTGGACCTTTTTAACAATATTAAAAGATTCAAGTTTCATCTAGGATGACTTGAAGATAAAAGATAAATGGGACTTATCTTTTAGAGCACATCAAGTTGTGATTATCAATACACAAACTATACTTTACTGACTCTTTACCATTTGTAACATCCATCAGTGCAAAAGCATCTTATCTACATATTGTGAAATTGTCACTGAGTTATTATCATATACTACTGTTAACCCTTCCCAGGCCCAGCTATTTGTTCACTCTGATCAGGGGAAAAAAATAACTTTAGAACTTTTTTATTGCCAAATAACTAATGAAGGAATTATGGCATGTTATATGCCAAATTAATCAGCATTTAATTCTGGATTTCCTGAAAATAAAATATTTAACAAAAATGATGACTAGTTTTATTTTAATAAGGCTTTTTTAGACTCATGTAGTAAAAATGCATCTGGCAACACAAATAAAAATTAATTTAAAAAAACTAATACAGAGACATGATTATAATGCACATGAATAAAAACCTTATTTATTTCTGAATAACAAAAATAAATTTTCACTTGAAATAAAAAAAATTACTCCCTTTCTGGATTTCCCCCCCCCCCCCCTGGTACAGGTTTTAACCAATTGTACCAAGTCAACTTCAGAATTTTTTTTACAAATAATCAATCACTAGAAATAGGTCATGCTGTATACCAAATTAAAATTAAAAAAAAAAACCCTTCAAGCAGCTGCTTGCCACAGAGATCTGACAGGAGCCTGTCAGTTTATATGCCATAGTAGAAGATCTGAGAGGATGGCAGGACCTCAGCAGAAAAAAACGACACATATATCCATGCCTTGCCCGGGGCTCAAAACCAGGTCCCTTAGATCAGTAGCCAAGAGCACTAACCACTCGGCCATGGGACGGCATACCAAATTAAACAGAATTTAATTACGAATTTAACGAAAATAAATAATTTTAAGACGAGATTTAACTTCAAGATATTTTGAATTCTGTCAAGAAAGAAGATATTACCCTTGTTCTAGGTGACTTCAATGCCAGAGTTGGTACTGACTCTGACCTTTCGGGAGGGGTGATAGGTCCTTTTGATATTGGTAGCTGCAATGGCAATGGGCAATGTCTCCTACAGGTAAGTAAACTTAATGGTTTGAGAATAACTAACACCTATTACAAACACCACAACATACATAAGTAAATGTGGGTTTCACCAGATGGGCTGCATAAGAATATGATAGATTATATATTAATTAACAGTCAATGGGCTAGTTCTGTTAGGAATACCAGGTCATATAGGGGAGATGAAATTGGATCTGATCATTACCTTGTTAAAAAATTTTATGCTAAGGTTAAAACAGTTACCTTTAACACTGAAGCTTTGAAAGACCCAGTTATACCTAAAGCTTATCATGATACATTACTTAGCCATTATGACAGTCATGGTTTGCTTACTACTAAAGTTGAGGAAGACAGGCTTTAAAAAAAAAACAGCACTCTTTTAGGAAAAAAGAAGTAAGGGGCAGAATTATTTGAGAGAAAAGGCACTTCAGCTTATTTCAGAAAGAACTGCAGGAATGTCCTTAATCAATACCCTACTAGTCCTAACAGAAAGCATTACAGAGAGCTTAATAAACGTGTAAAATATCAGTTCATCATCATCATCCTCAAGCAGCCATGGGCTATGGAGGTCCAACCAGACCGTGCAATTTAGTTCTCCAAGCAAGTCGATCCTGAGCTACATCTACTGCATCTGGCCACTGCACACCAATTCTAACAAGGTCCTGTTTGACATTGTCTGCCCACTGCATCCTAGGTCTCCCCTTCTTTCTGAGGCCTTCAGGCACACTGTTCATAACCCTATTCGCCAATCTATAATTATTCATACGGGCAACATGGCCAAACCAACGGAGTCTCTCTCTGCACAATATGCTGCTTAAAGGAGGTTGCAAACTCCTTTGCCTAATCTCATTAGTTACAAAGTTGAACCACCTAATGCCCAAGATACTGCGTAAGCATCTGGAATCAAAAGCATCTAGTTTCCTGTTATCTTGTTTACAAAGTGTCCAAGTTTCACTACCATAACTAACCCTAGAAAGAACCAAACTATTATACAGTCTAATTTTAGTCTTCAGGTGTATACGCCTATTTCTCCACACTCTCCATAGATTCTTAAAAGCCCCGGCAGCAATCCCTATTCGTCTGTTAATCTCATGCCGCACATCACCATTATTTGTTACATAGCTCCCAAGATAATTAAACTGTGACACCTGCTCAAGACTGCAACCATTCAGATTAACTGAATCACAGCCTGCCTGACCAATTTTCATCACTTTAGTTTTCCCTCTGTTTATAACCAAACCTACTCTACTACCAGTCTCATCAACAGCTCGAATGAAAGAGTTCATCTCATCAACATCATTTGCCAAAAGGGCTAAATCATCAGCATAATCTAAATCAGAAATTTTCGTATCTCCAGCCCATTTAAGGCCAAAATCTTTCCCTTGAAGTGAATTTCGCATAATATAATCAATAACCAAGCTAAAGAGAAAAGGAGACAAAATGCACCCTTGTCGAACACCAGAAGTAATGCTAAACCAATTGCTACAAGCCTTACCAACTCTCACACACGACTCAGTGTTATTATAGAGAGCTTTCATTATGTTAACTAACTTGTCTGGTATACCATATGATTTCACAATCAACCACAAATTATGATGATTAACAGAGTCGAAAGCCTTTTTGAAATCAACAAAGCTAGCAACCAAAGGTTTCTGAAACTCTAAACATTTCTCAAGAATCTGCCTAAGTGAAAATATCTGATCCACACATCTCCTACCACTTCTGAATCCACATTGCTCATCACGCAATTGACTGTCAACCAGATTCTTAATTCTATTAAGCACAATCATGGAAAGAACTTTACCTGGAACAGAGAGTAGGCTGATACCCCTATAGTTATCACAAGAACTGCGATCACCTTTTTTGAAAATAGGGATAACAATAGCTCTGGTAAAATCCTTAGGAACCATGCCTTTATCATAAAAGATATTCAGAATTTCAGTCATCCAAGTGGTAACCGAAACATTCCCAGCTCTAAGCATTTCCGTAGTAATTTCATCTACCCCCGGGGATTTATGAAGTTTAAGTTTAGAAACAGCCAAAATAACTTCAGATTGTGTTATAGGTCCAACATTAAAGCCACCAATGCATCTATCATCATTGCAAACAATGGGAGTAGAACTAACTACGTTGTTTAGAACATCACTGAAATGCTCAGCCCACCTAGCCATGACAGAATCCTCCCCTTCTATAACCTTACCTTGTTTATCCTTCAATCCTTGTATGCCTGTCCGTTTTCTACCACACAAAACATTAACTATCTGGTACAGCTCTCTGCTGTTGTGCTGTCTAACTGCTTTCTCGGCTTTGTCAGCCAAACCATCAAGCCAAAGATTCTTATCAGCAGCTAACTGATCTTTTACACGTTTATTAAGTTCTCTGTAATGCTTTCTATTAGGACTAGCAGGGTATTGATTAAGGACATTCCTGCAGTTCTTTCTTTCCGAAATAAGCTCAAGTGCCTTATCACTCAGATAATTCTGCCTCTTCTGCTCCTTTTTTCCTAAAAGAGTACAGTTAGTGTCCAAAAAAGCCTGTTTAAAATGATCCCATTCTTCCTCAACTTTAGTAGTAAGCAAACCATGACTGTCATAATGACTAAGTAACCTATCATGGTAAGCTTTGGCTATAACTGGATCTTTCAGAGCTTCAGTATTAAAAGTAAATTTTTTAACCCTAGCACAACACTTTTTAAGTTTAAGTTGCAACACACTTTTAACAAGGTAATGGTCAGATCCAATTTCAGCTCCCCTATTATGCCCTGGTATTCCTAACAGAACTAGCCCATTTGCTGGTAATCAGTTAGCTGCTGATAATATTTTTTGACTTGATGGCTTGGCTGACAAAGCCAAGGTAGCTGTTAGAGCACAACAGCAGAGAGCTGTACCAGAGAATTAATGTTTTGTGTGGTAGAAAATGGATAGGCATACAGGGATTGAAGGATAAACAAGGTAAGATTAAAGAAGGTGAGGATTCTGTCATGGCTAGATGGGCTGAGCATTTCATTTATGTTCTAAACAATGTGGTTACTTCTACTCCCATTGTTTGCAATGATGATAGATGCATTGGTGGCTTTAATGTTGGCCCTATAACACAATCTGAAGTTATTTTGGCTATTTCTAAACTTAAACTTCATAAATCCACAAGAGTAGATGAAATTATATGGAAATGCTTAGAGCTGGGAATGTTTCGGTTTCCACTTGGATGACTGAAACTTTGAATATCTTTTATGATAAAGGCATGGTCCCTAAGGATTTTACCAGAGCTATTATTATCATCCCTATTTTCAAAATAGGTGATCGCAGTTCTTGATAACTATAGAGGTATCAGCCTACTATCTTTTCCAGGGAAAGTTCTTTGCATGATTGTGCTTAATAGAATTAAGAATCTGGTTGACAGGTAATTGCGTGATGAGCAATGTGGATTCAGAAGTGGTAGAGGATGTGTAGATCAAATATTTTCACTTAGGCAGATACTTGAGAAATGTTTAGAGTTTCAGACCCCTTTGGTTGCTAACTTTGTTGATTTCAAAAAGACTTTTGACTCTGTTGATCGCCATAATTTGTGGTTGATTGTGGTATACCTGACAAGTTAGTTAACATAATGAAAGCTCTCTATGATAACACTGAGTGGTGTGTGAGAGTTGGTAAGGCTTGTAGCAATTGGTTTAGCATTACCTCTGGTGTTCGAAAAGGGTGCATTTTGTCTCCTTTTCTCTTTAGTTTCGTTATTGATTATGTTATGTGAAAATCACTGCAAGGGAAAGATTTTGGCCTTAAATGGTCTGGAGATATGAAAATTTCTGATTTAGATTATGCTGATGATTTAGCCATTTTGGCAAATGATATATTGATGAGATGAACTCTTTCATTCGAACTGGTAATGAGACTGGTAGTAGAATAGGTTTGGTTATAAACAGAGAGAAAATTAAAGTGATGAAAATTGGTCAGTCAGGCTGTGATTCAGTTAATCTGAATGGTTGTAGTCTTGAGCAGGTGTCACAGTTTAATTATCTTGGCAGCTATTAACAGATACTGGTGATGTGCAGCATGAGATTAAGAGACGAATACAGACCCTTACTTAAAATTGTTCTCCCACATGACTTTTTGCTTCCATTTCCAAGACCTCATTTATTTTCAGCAAATGATACAAAATCGAATTTTTTTTACCGGAAACAAAGAAATAATAAAGTTAAAAAATAACATATAGGCTAATGCAAGATTAAAATATCCACAGCAAACAGGTTGTAAGCCAGCCATCCGATGTAGCATAACTCAGAAATATCGATAAATCAGCCGACTGAAAGATCGCTAACCATTACAGAAATAAATATTATCACTAACCTTACAGAAATAAACCTACGGAAATGAATTTTCTTCCACATCCAAGACCTCATTTATTTTCAGAAAATGATACCAGTCAAAGTTTTACAGGAAAAGTAATAAATAACATATAACTTAATGCGATGTTAAATAAAATATCCACAGCAACAACAAGGTCAGCCCTCTGATATAGCATAACTATGAAAAATCAATACTTATCAATAGGCGAAAAGATGGATAATTTACGAAAATAAATCTATTGAAATGAAAACCGAGGTTGAAATATAAAAAAAAGCAAATACTAACTTTACCAAAAGTATCCAATATGCTGGACCAAAAACTGTTAATAATATGGGAGCCACTTATAACAAATGGAACAGAGATGACAAGTGTCAAACTCCTGCCTCTTGTTTGCCTCAGTGAGCCATAGAATAATTAAATGCAGCTACACCCAGAATTTCTAAGAAGGATGTTTTTACTTCCAGTTTCGATTTTAAGAGCGGATGGATGATTTAAGTCAAGTAGGATATCCATTATCTTCATAAAGGTAGTATGAAGAATATCATTGTCCACTCTTAATAACATGATGATAAGAATATGACGACAAGAAGTTGGAGCACGTGACTTCTCAAGTCAAAGGCATGGAGGTCACGAAGAATGCTGAATCTCCAAGCGGTGTCATACGCTTTTTCGATGTCGAAGAAAATAGACACCATGTATTCTCATTTTAAAAATGAATTTCTGATAGCAGATTCGAGGCATATCAGATAATCAAGAGTTGACTGTTGCCTGTGAAAGCCAGACTGGGTGTTGGAAAGAAAGTGCTTTGAACACAGTCTCAACCAACAAGTTACCAGATCTTAGGTGCTTGACAAACTCCGGTGCTCCCATGAGACCTTCCAATCCTTTATTAATAAAAAATGGGACATGTCCCCAAGTACCTGATCACCCATAGAATGGACGACCAAGAATCTCAGGGTCGAAGAAATACACAAAAGTGACAGTAATGATGACGAAGACAATAAAGACAGGGGTTCATGTCGAGCCCTCTTGCCAGCATTGGTCAATAAATTCACATTTAAGGAACTCACAATCGGTTTTAGGGTGTTCAGTGCCTACAGTTACCAACCACCAAGTGGATGCCCAAAGGATGCCAGGGTTACATGGGCACTATACCTACACAGCCAGTGAGCCAAGTCCTTACAAATAAAAAGGAAAATAAAAAGAGAAATGTGAGAAACTCACCAGTCCCCAAAATAAGTGAAAAATAAAACAAAAATGTGAGAACCAAACTGGCCTCACAAAATAAAGATAACTACAAAATTATTAAATGTGTGGGGAAAGTCGCAAACCTGTACTTGGGCGTGGGCAAGGCACTCAACAACTGCATAATTAGCCCTAGCAGGTCCAGCCCACCAGCCAATTGATCCTGAGGGGGCCACCCCAGGACCCCCATTTACCTGAAGCAGAGGCCAAAGCACTGAGTAGCAACAGCCCTCAAAATTTCTCTGCAACAAACAGGCTCCCCACTGGCAAGATAAGCCAAAGGGGACCTCACTAGTCATGAGCTGAGGAGGGCAGATGAGGACCCCTAGTAACTATCAGGATCCTCCTTTCTAGGGACATGGGTATGTGTGCACAACAAACATGCAGGCGAGCATTCAGGACCCTGTGAAGATACACGACCAGTAGAACCTTCACAGGATGGTCTCCTCACCATGGGCAAGAGCTCACTCCGAGGGGGGCCTCAGTGGTGAAGAGCACCAAATTCCATTGAATTTTGGTCCAAACATGTTGTCTGGCCCAGTTCAGTCACTCGCTTCTTTGGCATGGGGTGAGGAGGCACAGAATGTACAAGTCAGCAAGCATAAAGATTATCTCCATGAAGCCTCCTGCCGATGGTGGAGACTGAAATTGGGGTTCCAATAGCCCCACAGAAGTGAGCATGCAGTTGGACCAATGTTGTGTGATTATGTCTACAAGCTATAAGTCAAAAATATTTGTCCTCATTTGACATTGTTGTCCTTGGGCAACTCCTTGATGGTCTTCTGGAAATATTTGTCTCTCAAAACTATTGTCATAGTCTGTTGACTACACAAGGTCTCACATAAGCCATCTTACAACCTGCACTTGTGATTGTCCTCCTTCAATTTGTCCAATTGGCCTCCATCTCAAAATTTCCAATGCTCCATTTTGTAACAGAAAATTACCTTTCATTGAGCAGATATTCAACTTTCAGTGAACAGAATGATAGCCAAATGTAAAATGACACAGTGATGATTTGAGACCATTTATTAAGATAAGGCAATATTCATAAATGCACCAGACATTCATTTATATATGGTTCAACAATTTTATTTACCAAATATTCAATGAACTTACATACTTATTACAGCATATTTCAGTTACATTTTTATCCATGGCATTTTGTATTTTGAAATATTATGAAATTTCTTTTAACCCTTAAAGTGCTGTATTATAATATCATTTCTGTTGAATATGAAAATTCAAAGAGCTATAGAATTTCATTCAATGGCTCTTTGAACTTCTCTTAATATCATTTCTGTTGAATATGAAATTCAAGAGTTGTAGAATTTTATTCTGAAGTAAATAACTGACAGAACTTGATCATATTATTGTACTCAATATAATTCAATTTTCACGTTTAATTTGAAATATTTTAAAAGTGAAATCTTTTTAGTAAAAATATAGAATGTTGCAGCAAAGGTCTCTGACAACTATAGTGTCTCTGGCACTTTAAGGGTTTAAAGGCAGTGCATATAAAAAAATGTAAGAGTTAACAACTCTTACTGAAAGACTGATATTATGATTTAAATGTCAATTTTAGACTTAAAATATTCATATTGTAGATTTAAAAATATTCACCCCGAGTATAAGGTATTACCAATAATTTTTAAGTAAAATGAAAATAATAGTTATTACATTATAAAACCTGGTAAAAAAACACTACTATGTGGTTAAAAAGTTGTTTAATATTAGCATTTTTAAAACAATATAACATATCAATTCATTAAATTAAAAAAAAAACGAATAAAATTCTGAAACTTTAGTGTGAAATGTCTCAGCTTTTAATACCTTCATATAGATTAAAACTTAAATTACAAAATCTAACCTGCAACTAGATTATAATTTTCTAATTAAGATAATATAGTTTAACATGGAATTGTCATACTTTTATTCTCCCAAGACCAGACTTGAAATTTGCAGAATATCCATAAACAGCAAGATGTTTGAACTGAATGCATGTGTGGTTGGTTGGAGTCTCACAGTATAGAACTTTTTTTGCAATTTTTTAATCACCAAAAAACTTTATTATTTCAAATTACATTTCATTTAAATAATTTTATCATTGCTTAGTTTTTTACTTAGCAACTATAAAATCAACTTGATAAAATACAAAGAAAACTAAATCTGAGCAATCTTAGCTTGACAGACTCAATATCTGTTTACAAGGGTTATAGGTATTAAAGCAGCAATGAACATGTTATAACAAGCAGTATCTAGAGAGCTGTGGGTTCGATTCCTGTTGCATCAGCAATAATTGTTTTCAGATGAATAAACATTTGGTTCTCTCATTTAGTTTGAAATCCTTTGTTTAAACTGCCCTTTTTCTATTTATTATAACAAGATTTTGGAAATTAAAACCAAAAATTATTAAATAATTGATATATGGATTGAGAGCTAAACATTTACTATGTTCAAAGTATAGCAGTAATTTTGATAGTCTTGTGCCTCACTTGAACCAGTTATTCTAGCAATAGCATCTGCTAAGCATTTCATTTTACATGCTACTTAATATCAAATGTTAGACTAGAAGCAGCTGACAGGTTGCTAGACTGTTAGAGAATATACTAAGTAGTGAAACACTTGTTATACTCCTGAGTGATGAAACTGATTTGACATAAATTCAACCCAATGGCAAATAAGATTTATATATGAAAAAAGGTGAATTTAAAATTAGAGGCATGGAAATAGGTGAATAAAATGCAAAAATTCTTAAAGGTGGGAAATTTACAGTATTTCCTACTTTGGAAATTCAGATGACTGAAATTAGGACAACTGTTTCCCATAATGCAATATACATTCTCCTAGTGGTATGATGAAAAATAAAGAAAACAAATTCCTAATGTATAAAGTAAATTGTACTGCTATAGTTTATACTTGGACATTCAGTTTTATCTGTCTTTTCACTTATGTAGAACTTTATTCAGTTATATTTAGATTTTTATGATATGTGCATCAACAAATTCTCATTTGCCAAAATACAAAGGTTAAAAACAAAAGAAAAATGTTTGGAAAACAGACCATTTCTTTTAAAATATTTGTGATGTTATTACTGCAATAAAATGCTCACATAAAATTATAAAAAATTACCTTTTTATACTTATGTGGTAATGTATTTCTTTCTATAGTTGCTTGTGATGCTCCCCGATTAACAGCCATTCTACGTTGCTCAACAATTCGCATATAATCCTAGAGGCACATAAAAAACCCCATATATATCTTAACACTGAAGGCATCCAAATAATCAAAGAATGCAATTAAAAAGAACAGTTCAAAAATAAAAAGAAACAAAGTTATAACTTTAATGATGCATCTTATATTATTGGCCATATATATATACTCAACCATACAGTTACTCATACACTTACATTTTACTCAACCATGCAGTACAGCACTTGCACCCATCCATCTTATGTGAAATGATGTCCTCCCAAGTGATCTTTCATGTGCAGAAAGAAGTGGAAATTACATAGGCCAGATGAGGACTGCATGGGGAATGACCGTGAACCTCCCACCAAAACTGCCACAGCAAATCCTGAGTTCTGTTCGCTGTGTGCAGGCAGACGTTGTCATGAATGATGCCTTGGTTAAGGAGACCATGGCATTTCCTCCTAATGGTCTCTAGTAAGCGTTTCAGTGTGTCACAATATCATTCAGCGGTAATGGTGCGCCTGAATTTCACTAACAGCACACCACAGGTGTCCCAAAAGACTGTAGCCTATACTTTTAGGGCAGAAAATGTCACTTTGAATTTCTTTCAGGTTGGTGATATTTGGTGTTCCACTCCATCAGCACATGCTTACTGCCTGGCATGTAATGGTGGACCCATGTTTCATTGTTTGTCACCACTAAACAAATAAAGTCAGTTCCCTCTGTTGCATAACGTTGCAGTAATGTGAGACTGGCCATCATTCACTGTGCCTTGTTGTCTTACATTAATGCATATGAAACTCACCTTACACACACATTACAGTACCATAACTCCTCTATGATGATACCCCAGATGCCATATAATAGGCCCACTTGGATGCAGTGCGGTGCAAAGTGGCACATCGATCCTGCTGAATGATCTCCTCAATGTGTGCTGCATTCACTTCTGTTGTGGAGCTGCAGGGAAGCCTATTGCAATTGTCATCTCATACAGTATCCCTGCCTGTTAAAAACCTCTGACACCATTTGATGACAGGGTGACAAAACATCACACTTTCCCTGTATACTTCAACAAGATGTCAGTGGTTTTCGGCCATACAAACTTTCCTTGCCCACAGAAAATGAATAACTGCTTGGACTTCTTCATGAGATCACCTTTGCAACCTTGTGGCCATTTTGAACTGCCACATATCCACTCCTATACACACATACCTCTGTAAACCCACCGTGTTGCCAATAGGGTGCACTATATGTCCTTTGGATTTCCTTTGTGATATATAGACCTTGCAATTTTATTTTCTGATCCACCTACATACTTTGCATACAATGTAAAATATGTTTTGCATACAATTGCAATACAATTATACATCATAATAATTTTACTTGGCAGCTAAGTCAGTATTACAAAAGTGCAGGAGTACTTTTTTTTTAATTCAGCATAATTTGTGCTTAAAACTGTTTCAACGTTTTTAAATTAGAATTTTTATCATTCATTAGTTATATTGGCTCAATCTGAATTTCACTGGCTAAAATATAGGTTAATTACTTCATGGATTTCCCCTCTTTTTAATCATATATTTTTCTGTTTCTATTTCAGTTATATTGTTTTTAAAGAAAAACAAATTTTCTGACAATACTATCATAGTCTTTGAGTTTACTGATTGCCAAAAAATCGAAGCATATGTTGCGAATTGTTTGCATAAATGGCTAAAAAATTAAAAAAAAAAAATTAAATAAAAGGTTTAAGTAATAACAGAAATATTATAAATTATTTATATTAAAATAATGGAATATTTTATAAAACATGGCAAATAAATTTTTAATTCTTTTTTTAATGAAGTTAAAATGGGAAAATATACAATAAAACTTTTCAATTTTTCTAAAAATATGTTTATAACATTTCACATACCTTCCTTTTTCTTTGAATCTTTTCCATTTTATTAATCATAAATAAATACTCTTTCTTTTGATGAACATGACCCATTAATTTTTAATTATTATTTGAGAAAAAAAAATTGAAAGTTCACTTTTTTGATTGAGTACAAGTTGAGAAAAAGTCTGGACATTCATAAAAATATATCACTGAGGAGAAAAAAAAAAATCACAAAAAAAGATAACTTTTCTGTTTTCCAATCCATCTGTCAGGAAATGTTGTATAATACTACATGGGGGAATGTAGGACTAATGATACCATGTCATGTCTTTTGGTGGACACCTGTGAAACTTTTAGAGTGGAGGAATGTAGAAGTATTGGGTTGTTGCAAATGAAATGGCTGAATTGTTAGTGAAACATTCAACAGCTATAACTTTGTTAAAAATAACTTTACTTAATCAAAAATAGTCACCAACAGATTCAATACACTTCTGTCACTGCAAAACAAGTGCATTTATGCTGCTGGTAAAAAAAACTGAGTTCCTGGAAGCAATGAATTTTTCAAAGATTTTTTGAACTGCTGTCTCACTGCTGAACGTTTTCCTCAATTAGAAGTGGTAATCAGTTATTGATAGGTCTGGTGAATATGCTGGGTGAGCAAGTCTCATACTGTACCTGATAGTTTCTAGACTGTTATTTGTGAGATGTGAGGTTGAGCATTATCATGGAGAAGTAGGATGCCATGTCTATTGACCAATGCAGGCTGCTTATTGCATAATTTGTCATGCATTTTTTGGAGTTCTGCCCAATATTTCTATGCATTTATTGTTTCACCTGGTTTTGGGAATGAATAAGGGAGACCATCAAACAGTCACCATAACTGTCTTCCGGTGAAGATTAGGTGTGGGAGTGTGTTTGGGAGCTTATGTGTGACATCCAGTCATTGAGCAGAATATCAATGATTGTCACATAGGATCCATTTTTCATCACATTATAATTCTATGCAAAAATGGATCCCTTGAGTTTTGTGTGAGAAGCACACACTTCAAGTTGACATGCTTTATGAGTGTCCATTATTCATGCAGAACCATTTATCCAATTTTTTCACTTCTCCAATGGCTTGCAATACTGCATGCCTAATTTGCCTGCAATGTCTCATACAGTTTGGCCCTGTGATACTGCAAAGATTTGGCCAGTGTAACATCTAAAATCTTGCCTTCCTGTGGTGTAGATCATTAGTACTTTTCAAAGATTAGTATTATTCTCTCCTTCATTAGGACCACTCATTAGTATTTGTCAATAGTACCATCTTTCATTAGTATCATTCTCTCCTCTGCAGAGAAATGGAAGTGCAATCAAATCTGTTCAGCTGGATTTCTAAGCTAATTTTTACTTTCCACCCTGCTGAGTGCTTCACTTCATATTATTTTAAACCACCTGGACTATCTAATGGCTTTGAGCATGACTACAGGTTCTGGAATTGCTTCCACTAGTGGGCTTTTTTTTTAAGAGAATCTACTTCTGTGCCACCTATTTTTTTTTGTAGGGTTGCTATGGATTATTTTACCTCTGAGCAGCATTTTTTTTTTTGCATACAATTGACTAAATAATAAGACTCCAGGTCAGAGAAGATTGGGGGAAGGAGACCCACTGGACAGTTGTTAGGAGACAGATGGAAGCCTCCCATCAAGGTCATCCAGCATATTATATTGTTCTTTAATGTGCATAGGGTATGTCTCTCCCACACACGGGGCCATCGCTTAACTGTTTTTTGTAGGTTGCCAGCCCCAAGTGAACAGATAAAAGGATACCTTATATCATTTGGTGGCTGATTCTGATCAGAAGCTATCACAGGTACTGTGATCCCTTACTTCTAGGAATATCACTGATCTTAAATTGGAATAATGTGTCCGACAGGCCAAATTTATTGGTGCTCTAAAGGGCCCATTGAGTTACTGATGCTCTTGTTGAAATGATAGCTTAAGAACTTAATGGGTGGGGAATGGCACCACATCTGCAATTCAGTACTTTTTAATACTGCTGACCTTACTCTCACATTAACCCTTTGAAATCCTTACCAGACTTACTCTTATTTTTTACATACTAAATAATGAAAATTGGACCTCAAAGGATAAAACAAACTTAAAAAATATTCTCTCTCCAAAGGTAATTAGGATGTAAAGATTCTAAATCAAGATTACTCATTTGATTTAAATTAATTAATAAGTAGTAATAATTAATAAGTTGCATATAAGAATTCTAGTGGTATAACTTAAGACATTTTTGGACTTGCATGAGAGAAAATTTACAAGTCACACTATAAAAATAGGCAATGATTATTGCTTAGCAAAAATAACAGCATGGCTCATTTGAGATAAAACTGTATTAATGAACAATTTTGTACATCTAAATTTAGCATAAACTGAAATGCATCCATTGAAGACTAATGAAAGCAAGTATTCACTTTTAATGCTTCAATTACTTAAATAATTTAAGCTGTATATTTGTCATACTACTGGTAATAACACACTAGTATATATTCCATATCAGTATCATGATGCAACAGACTATTATTATTATAATTAATTTAATTCACTAATATAGAAATAACTGATACATTTTTAGGATTTGAAAATAATATCTAGTGTTACACAGCAAATTACATTTTCATGTGTGTTTGTTGTATATTAATTAGCTTAACAGATGCAGTAGTTAGAAAATTATATCATCTAGGAGTAATATTTACATTTTTCTGTCCTATATTAGCTTACCAATAAATATAATTATCACACAACCAACAGATCTTCCTTTTATCTAGTGCACGAATGTTAACCTTTTAGAGTAATGGGCAATTTTTCAATAACGGATGCAAATCACAGGACCAAAACATTTATGCATTAAACTGATTAAGTAGCACTAAAATTATGAAATTACAGTGCAATTTCATGTTTAGATACAAATGTCATGAATCATGGCAAAGCTACTTGTATCTACAATGTGTTGATTGAATTCAGAAATTTCCCTACAGTTTCTCTGTAAATGAAAATATAAACTGCTTTAGGCTTAATATCAAATTTCATCCTTCTATAATAGATTGGTGGTCTTAAGAAGGAGACACCGATGGGTTTGGAAAGGCCGCTATCCATTGGATGGGATGTTAAGCCATGGTCCTGTGTGCGGGAGAGCCATATCCTGTGCACGTTAAAGAACATGCTGAATGGCCTTGACAGGAGGCTACCATCAGTCTCCCAACAACTGTCTAGTGGGCCCCCTCCCCAACCTTTTCTGAGCCTTTGGAGTCCTTGGGACCTGACATTGTAGCCCATTGTGTGCAAAAAAAAAATGCTGCTCAGCTGTAAAACAACCCACAACCCTAGACAAAGATATTTGTGGGTCATAGGTTGCATGCCACTGACCCAGACTATAATTTAGAATTTAGCAATAAAACACAAATCAATGAAACACCACAGAATGCTATAAAGACAACTTTTGCTGCAATTAAATACATAAGACTAATGTATCTGTCAATCAATAGAACTATACAATTATTAAAAAATAGGAACACTGTACATAATAGATGATACAAGATAAATTACCTCAAGCCTTGCATGCATGTGGCGTGGCAAAATTGGTATGTAGTGGTGGAACAAAGGTGTAGTAGGTGAAAGCTCAGTTAAAGGAGGTGGCAAGCCAAAAACTTCTGGAGGCCGTATGCTCATAGGCTGCAAAGTGTATGTTCAAATTAAATACAAATATCACACAACTAAGTGCATAAAATTTGAACAATATCATTACCAAATAATACCACTTTAAGCATAACAGCTAGATCCAAATGAAAAACACAAATGTGATAGGGAGCTAATGGGTAAATTTATCTTCTCCAATATAAAGTTGAGAATTCATCAGTCTTATTACTATTTTAATGACAATCATCAGGGGTATTTAAAAAATAATGTCTAAAATTAACTATACTCACAGTTATAGTTTGTAAAAATTTAATATTACATGATTTTAGCTGTATTTATATTTAAGAATTAAACTCTTGAAGAGAGCTTTAACTGCTCATTTAGAGAATATAGTTTAAATTGCCACATAGTGCAATTTACTTATTGCCTCAGATATTACTTCGTTACAGGAACTTTTCCTAGCAAAGGCTGCCAAGAGTAAGAAAGGAATAATTACCAGTCCTTGAGCTTTGATACCTTGCTGGTGCAGATGGCAGCTGGTCACTAGGGTTGTATATCCCTTTTTCTGCTGGTTCAGCATACTCGTTGTTAAGTTGACGTCGATGGTATGCATTGTCACAGCTGTGGTAATATTGTTGAAAATCATTGAAAGTCATGGGTTTTCTGTCACTTATGTAGATACTCATTGCTAATATGCACTAACTTCTGCTGGTAGTTCCATTTTCGTGATATTAGGCTCTTGAATGGCAGTTTTTGCTAGGAAAAGGTACACGTACAAAGTAACGGAGTAATATCTGAGGCAATAAGCAAATTGCATTATGTGGTAATTTAAGCTATATTCTCTAAATGAGCAGTTAAAGCTCTTCTCAAGAGTTTAATTCTTAAATATAAATACAGCTAAAATCATATAATATTAAATTTTTATAATAATGTCATTATATTTTCTAAGAAGTATGATGGATTTTCAGTATAAGACAAATGTGATAGGGAGTTAATGGGTAAATTTACTTTTTCCAACAGAGTGAGGATTCATCAGTCTTATTACTATTTTAATGACAATCACGAGGTTTATTTACAAAATAATAATTTTGCTATATTTTCTATGAAGTATGATAGATTTTCAATATAAAGATAAGCATATAACTTTATGCTTTCTCCCAAGATTACATTTGCCTAGGAGCTGATGTACTAACATTTTGAGAACACAAGAGTTAACTTTTTTAATTGCTAAATTTAAATGCCTGATGCTCTTTGACTTTTCGATACACACCCTTCACCCCACTGCCTCTTTTTTTTACATATTTTCTACAAAACTTTACCGCCATTAAATGTAAGTACTTCCAAATTATTATCTGATAGCAAAACACTGGAGTCTGAAATCATACAAATTGATCTTAGCACTCTGAGGAAAACATGGATCAAAATCCCATATTATGTCTTCAGCAGTTAAAGAGAGTTAAATTCAAATCAACTATTAAACACTATAAAAATAAATATTTTGATTGGCTAGTTCGATGACAAATACAGTAGCTGATGCAATACTACAGACAGCATTTTGTTTGAAGGAAATCTTCTGTTTTGATATAATAGAATCTGGCAATAGCAATAACTGAAATATTTACTTTGACAAAGCACTTAAATAGAATTTGTAAAAAGACTAATGTTCAGTCAATCACAGTAATTTTATATTCTTTAATATTTAGAAAATTCAGAGCAATTTACAATAATATATTTTAATATATCACAGTACTTTATGTTGTACAGTTGTTAATTAGCTGATGGCTCCACTCATCGTTACTGTAGCTGTTAGTTTCCTGACATATGCCAGTCCTGGTTCAATGCACATAACAAAGTGATATTGCTCTTTGGTTGCCATGATATTCTTGAATTGTAACTCTGTGCTGGCTGAATGTTGTTTTTGCTTTCCTGTAGGCTCTTAACACTTGAATTCCAACTATGCCTAGATGACATCACCTTCAATGAGTTATTCTTCTTTTAACCCTTCCAGTGTCTAGGACACATATAGTATCCATTTTTAGTACAACAAAAAAAAATCGATTTTTTTAAAAATAAAAATTGCTGTTTAATTTTTTTTATAGATATTTTATAAAAAAAAAAAACCCATATAATTCAGGCGTGATAAATAATATTTTCTTTTTTCATTTGATGCACATTTTATTAAACTATGATATAAATAATTTGCTAAAGACATCTGATTGCCATTTCTTGGAACCGATATAAGGTATTGCCAATTTGTTTGTTAACATTACTATATGCTGAAGCAATCCCCTAATTTAAGCTCAGAAGTTTGATTTGAACTATTATCAACATATTTTTCCTTAAATTTTTGAAAATTTCTTAAAAATTAAACAAAAAAAAAACTATTTTTAAAAAATGAGAGATTTTGGAAATAATTATGAAATATGTACCTATTTTCTTGGTATACCACTGTAAAAAATGTTACTAAAATGAACATGTTACTACAATGTTCATAATTTTTACCTTAAAAAAATTCAGAATTAAATTCTCTTCAATTTGATATACAAAATGACCAATTTCTGTTGATTAGTTATTTATTAAAAATATTTTAAAGCTGACTTGTTTAATGGACTCTGCAACAAACCTGGACTTTTCTCAAAGTATGGTATGGAGAAAAAAAATTACAGAACAGAAAAAATGTTTACTTTAAACAAAAAAAAAATTTTTTTTTTTGTTATTCAGAAATACACCTGTTTTCACAAATTAAGGAAAATCCCCGTTAAGTCAATGAGAAGCTAACGTCAAAGCTCTATAACTTTTAAAGTTTTTTTGTTTTGAAAAATGTGATTGCAGGTAAAGATCTCAATCAAATAAATCAGTGGCTGAGTGGTTAGCATGTTTGGCTACTGATCTAAGGGACATGGGTTCAAACCACGGTAAGGCCTGGATGTATGTGTCGATTTTCTGCTGAGGTCCCGCCATCCTCTCAGATCTACTATGGCATATAAACTGACAGACCTCTGTGGCAAGCAGCTGCTTGAGGGGGGATTTTTATTATTATTTATTTGCACAGTATTTAATGAGTTATGGAAGTTTGAATATTTAGTGATAACAATGACAGACACAAAAATTGACTTCAGAAGTTAATTAAAACTTAGTAATAAGTATTGTATCAAAGTGTTTAATAAAATAAGTTTGTATTCTAGAACTTTGTGTAAAGAATTATTTCACCATTCTTCAGTTTTGTATAAGTTTCTTAAGACTGGCATTGCTGTTGTTAAATATTCACTCTTCCATAACTCATTAAATATTGAACAAACATTGTTGAAAATCGAGATATTGATTTATTTGATTGAGATCTTTATCTGTAATCACATTTTTCAAAACAAAAAAAAAAACTTATTTTACAAGTTATAGCTTTGACATTAGCTTCCCATTGACTTAACATAGGAATTTTCCTTAATTTATGGAAACCAGTGTAAATAGCCTTTCTTTTCATGTTCATTATAATCATTTCTGTCTATTATCAGTGTTTTGTAAATAAATTTTTATTTGTGTTGTCAGATGCGTTTTTTACTATGACTAAAAAAAGTCCTATTAAAATAAATAAAACTTGTCACCTTTTTGTTAAATACTTTATTTTCAGAAAATCCAGAATTAAATGCTGATTAATTGGCATATAACATGCCATAATTCCTTTCATTAGCTATTGGGCAAAAAAAGTTTTAAAATTAAATTTGGTCTCTGGAAGTAAACCAGTTTTTCAGGCTGCACACTGAAAGGGTTAATGCATTCTGGGCAGTTTTTGCACATTATTCTATTAATGGACAACCAAGCCTACATTTAACTAATAACTTTAAACTTTAAAAAAGGATTTAACGCCACATAAATTAGAGTTAAAAGCAATGTGTTTCTGCCCAACACTTGTGAGGCTTCTATGGTCAAGATTGATGGTTAATAGATGAGTTTATAAACTCTGGGTACCCTAGCAGTGTTGTAACTAGTTTGGCTCTTGCTTATGTAACAGGAAATTCCAAGTTGTTGGAAGGAGGCTATGTCAATGTTTAAATACATAGTTTTTATTCAAATTGATTAATGTATTTTAAAGATAATTTAGTTGAAATTTTGTTGGGGGTGCTGCTAATATTTTAAAAGGTAAATTTGTTATTTCTAACTTATTCTCTATTATAGTTTGTGCTAAAGCTGTAACTATATTACTGTTACTGACACCTTTTTGATGTTCTGCCATTCTTTTGGTAGCCTAGTTGGATGACAAACTAGGCTACCAAAAGGAGATGTTGAAATTATGGTGTGAGCCAGCATTATAGTGCTCTGCTAATGCCACTATATTGAAAGAGCATACCAACTCTACCAATATAGCAGTCTTTTCCTTGTAGTTTGCTTTCTGGTTCACCTATTTATATTTGATATATCCCCCTGTTAATGACAATTTATCTCTATCATTAATTACTAAATTTTTTTACATTACTAGTTATATTAAATGGTACAGCTAAATGAAATTTTTCTAAATTGCCTTTACTGAATGCGAGAAATTCTCCACATAAGGTATACTTATTGTACATTGAAATTTATCAATTTTACTTTTTTTGTGCTTTGTGAGGTTGAGTATCTTTCTGAGTTTGGAACTTTGCTTTCTGCAAAATGCACTTTTAGAATAACCTACCGGTTGACTTATGTAGGTAGTTTAATTCTTCGTTAAGTAAATGGGGCACTGAACAGTATTTATATGCTTGTATTATATAGGTTGATATTGCTGATATTTTATAATTTAACAGATGATTAGTATTCTCCAAGATGATATTTGGGATAAAAGTAGGTTTATGATACACTATTAGTAAGCTCTATTTCAGAAAGATTAAGATATTTCTTTTATTTTCATCGCTATTAATTTTATTACCACCACTATCAATTCTATTATCCTTTAGGGTAATTAGCCCATTGCTTTGCTATTTTGCAGATTTTGTAACTGAAACCAGGCCTATGTTTGTGATATATCAATGATATACTAATTTTCTGGAATTATGGTGAAAATAAATTAAAGGTGTTAATTTTAACATTTTATAGTATACTCCCAACCATTAAGTTTACATATGAATTGGAAAAAGCTGTTCAATTACTGCATTTAGATATACAGATACCCAACATGGAATGCATTGTGAAAGACAGTTTATCATAAAAATCATTTTAGAGAATTCTAATCATCTGTTAAGATATAAAATATCAGCAATATTGACCTATATGATATGAGCTTATGGTTACTATTTGACCCTCCATTTACTTAAATAGTTAAACTATATATATAATGTAAGTCAACAGGAAGGTTATTCTAAAAATATCTTAAACAGTATTTTGCAGAAAGCAAAGTTCCAAACTCAGAAAGATACTCAACCCAAGGAGCACAACAAAATAAAAGTGATAAACTGCAATATACAATAAGTATACTTTATGTGGAAAATTTCTCACATTCAATAAAGGCAACTTCAGCAAAATTTAATTTAGTACCACCATTTAATATACTGGTAATATAAAAATTTTAGTAACTAATGATAGAGATAAATTATCATTAACAGGGGTAGTATATTCAATACAAGTAGAGGACCTGGAAAACAAACCACAAGAAAAGATGGCTATATCGGTAGAGCATACTGAATGGCTACCAAAAGAATAGTGGAATATCAAAAAGACACCAATAACAGTAATCCAGTTACAGCTTTAGCACAAACTATAATAGACAATAAGTTAGAAATAACAAATTTACCTTTTGAAATATTAGCAGCACCCCTTACAAAATTTCAACTAAATTATCTTTAAAATATATTAATCCATTTGAATAAAAACAATGTATGTAACACCAATATAGTCCCCCCCCCCCACTTCCAGCAACTTGGAATCTCCTTTTACATAAGCAAGAGAAGGACTAGTTACAACAGTGCTAGAGTACTCGGTGTATATAAACTCGTGTATTAACAATCAATATTGATTGAAGAAGCCCCACAAGTGTTGGCCAAAATGCATCACTTTTAACTTCTAATTTATATTGTGTTAAAACCTTTTTTAAAGTTTAAAGTTATTAATTAAATGTTGGACTGGTTGACCATTAATAGAATAATATGCAAAAAATGCCCATATGTATTAAAAGAAGCAGTTGTGAGCCCATACAATTCAGTGAAGGTAACGTCATCTAGGCATAGTTGGAATTCAAGTGTTAAGAGCCCACAGGATAGCAAAAATAACCTTTAGCCAGCACAGAGTTACAATTCAAGAATATTATGGCAACCAAAGAATATTGCTTCATTATATGCATTGAACCAGGACTGGCATCTGTCAGAAAACTAACAGCTACAACAATGACAAGTGAGCCAGCAGGTAATTAACAACTCTACAACATAAAGTACTGTGAAACAGACCTGTTCGCCTTCATGAGTGTGAAAGGCATAGAATTAACCCTATGCACTCAAGAGGCGACCCTCAGTTGCCACTTGGTTTGATGCAGCAACTCGAATGGTGACTAAGAGGCGACAATAACTGGTTCATAAACAGAGATCCTTTGCACTCAAGAGGAGACAATAACTATTTTATAAACAGATATCTTTCCTCTTTACATTTTAGAAGTGTAAATCTATTGTCTATGCACACTTCATAGCATACCACTATTTAAAATTATTATTTTAATCATTTAACGCCCAGAATGGCCAAAACGGCCGAGATTTGAAATGGACTATATAATTGTTTCACTATTATATAATAGTGTTATTTCTTTGTCTTTACTTAATAATATATATATCATACTTTAAAAATAATTAAATATATTTATAATTATATAAAATATAAATATATAAATAATAAATATAAATTAAATAAATTAAAATATAATATTCACTATTATATAATAGTGTTTTTTTTTTTATCTTTACTACCCTCTATCCTTTTCTAAGATTCTTGGGCATTAAACTTAGTCTGTTTTTATCCATACAACCACAATATCCACATAATATCAATAAGATATCTAAGATGACGAGTAGATATCCATGGGTCATCTTAGATAACTTATGATATTTTGTGGAGATTGTGTTTGTGTGGGTAGTGGTTATAAAAATGGAGCCAAATGATGAAATTAGTAGCAGTGAAGATGAGTTTGATTTTACATTGTTCATGTACGATTCATTTTTATGTTAGTTGTAAAAAAAATTCATCAACTTTTTAGCAAAAAACCTTCAAGTTGCTACTTCCCTGTAACGAAAAAACCTTAGAGTGCAAAGGGTTAAGTTGCCCAGTATGAAAATAGGCATAGCACTTACATATCAGAGCCTAGCACTCTCAAATTTATTGTAAGTTGATTTATGTATGTCCAGTAAGGACATAATGGTGCATTCAGGTACTGCAGTGTTTTTAATCACAGCATAATTGTGATATTAAATTATAATTTCATTACAGAAATAAGATTACACATTAACCTTGTTTACAACATGCTAATTGAATCTAGGAGTTTTCCTAGAGTTTCTCTGCAAGCAAAAAAAAAACCACTTTAAATTTAATGCCAGTTTCAACCACTGAAGAAGGTAATCACCAAAAATTCCATTCTAAAAAAGGCAAATATGTTTTCCAGTAATAAAGTATCAGAGGAAATTGTCCTGCAGACAAGAAACACTTGAAATAATACCACTCAGGGCAAAACCAATTTTTTTTCAGCTAATTATTTCAAGTGTTTGCTTTTCTTCTCCTACTGTTACCTTACATGAAAGATATAGTGATTAGAATCCATATTCTTGCTATTTGCTTTTACCTAAAAGTTTTTACTTTTTTGTGAGTAAAATAAAACTTCCCTATTTTACTACTTTTTAGGTTATTAAGCTGTGTTTGTTATTTTTAGAACTACTTTTATTAGACTCAATTTCAAGGAATGATAAAGGCAACATTTAGAAGACAGCTTACAATGTCAGCTGTTGAGAGAACTGGGGAGTATCATATACCTGTCCTATAGTGCCTCAATGTACACCATAGTATGGTCTCTGCTGTGAAATCAATTCACAACAGATGATATCATGACTACCAACAAGACAAGTACAGAGTAGCCAGCAGATCCCAATATTAAGTGATAATTATTATGTAGAATTATGAACACAAGCAAAGAAAAGCTCTAGAACAGACCGGCCAAACTGCTGCTCATAAAACATGTCATCAATATACTGGAATTTAACTGATTTCTTTCAATTTTTTTACCAAATAAATGTTTGGTGCATAACTAAATGATTTTCCCAATTAGAAGTACTAATTAAAAAAGCATATTTTTGATTTTTAATCAAAATATTTTCTTGAATCCTTAAAAAATATAGCCCCCCCTCCTCCCGATTCATTACTCATTAGAAATATTTAGAAATATATGTTTTTATTTTTAAATGGAGAATTTTTTCTACAGCTCTTTAGGAATATGTTTTTTTCCCCTAGCAACTCTTCACTATGTTTGAGTAGGTCAGACTTACAGGGGTTTATCAAAATAATGGAAATACATACTGTTTATGGAGAACATTTTTTTAATAAGCTGTAGGCCCACCCTGGGGCATTCAGAACAGACACAGTTTGATGTGGAATAGACTTATACAAGTCATGCACATACAGTAATGGAATGTGGGGACCATTCTTCCTATAAAATATGGTCCAACTATGCCAGTGATGCTGGAGGTAGAAAGTGTGATCTGATCTTGCACTCCAGATATTCCCACAAATGCTGAATATTGAGGTCTGTAGATTGAGGTAGCCAGGATGGTTGCTGTACCTCATTCTCTGAAAACTACAACTTGACATGTTTCACACAGTGCATGGTTGCACGCAGTGCAATGCCCGCAACATTGGTGCAGGTGGTCCCCGAGAATGAATTCTGTACGTTAAGGATGTGACACAACCCTGCAGAATAACTAATGGTCCTAAGGAATGCCATGATATGGCACCCCACAGCATCAGGGATTCACCTATATGCTTCACAGTTAGAACCAAACAGTCAGGGTGGTATGCTTCTGCAGGTTTTCACCAGATGTGCACTTTACCAGTGGTGGGTTGGGTTGTTTTACCTCTGAGTGGCACTTTTTTGCACACCATGAGCTAAATGGCCAGGTCACAAGGATCCCAAAGGCTAAGAGAAGGTTGGGAGAGGGGACCCACTGGAACAGCTGTTGGGAGACAGATGGTAGTCACCCATCATGGCCATCCAGCGTGTTCTTTAACGTGCACAGGGTATGGCTCTCCTGCACATGGGGCCATGGCTTAACGTCCCCTCCGACAGACGGCGGCCTTTCCAAGCCCATCGGTGTCCCCTACTGACTGTGGACAGGGTGGGGAATTACCAGTGGTGGGAAACAATGTATAGCACGATTCATCAGACCAGATGACATGCTGACAGTCTTTAGCATCCCAGTTTTTATGTGCTTTGCACCACCTTACACATTTTGTTGCATTGATGCTGGTAATCATAGGTTTGTGGATTGCAGCATGGCCATAAATATTGGCACGATGAAGTTCCTGACAAATTGTTATGACGGAAAAGGAATCATTACAACTGGTGTTCAACTAGTTCTACTGCTATTTGTGGTGCCATGGTCTTGTGCGTCCATCATACAATCCATGCCAATGTTTGTCTATCCCTATCTGACAACTTCCTATGGCATCCACAATTTGCACGTTTTGATGCAACACCCTGTCCTTTTTGATAGGTATTCATAATCTTTGATACAGTTCCTCATGTTACACCTACTATTTCTTCTGTTCTGGTTACTGAAGCTCCTGCAAGACACACACCAATGATCATGCCTTTTTGGAGGTCACTGAGATCTGACATTGTCGGCAATTAAACCACAGCTGTTTCACCTGCACCTGTGGCACTGCTACATGATAGCTAACATCATACTTATCCCCTTTATATACCTCACATTGCAGATGATGTCATCCCTGTGATATGCATATGGCGCATTGCGTATACTCCAGACACTGTCGGTGTTTCCATTATTTTGATAAACCCCTGTATCTAGAGTATTGTCTATGCTGTAGCTACAGAGTTTCTTCCAGTACTGTATGCTGAGACTAAAAAAGTGCATCCACTAACTACTGTGTAATGATGGGAATGATTGGAGTGGGCTGATAAACATGTGAATTGAATCTGAGACCAGTAGGCTCAGATTCAATTCACTTATTAATCAATAATCTTATTATCAATTCACTTATTAATTTATATATGTTAGAGACTGTACTCCTTGTGGACGAATTCATGTTCAGTCTGCAGACTGACAATCAATATGCATGGATCTGGAGAATATATGGATACATCTGTCTCATAGCATCACTGAAAGAGACCTACATGGAGATGTTGAAATCATGGTGTGAGCATGCATTATGGTGCTCTGTTAAAGCCAGGAGATACTGAGATTAGGTTCTAGATTCATGTGCTCATTTAGTTCATGGTGCAGTAAGAAATCAGCTTGTGTCAGTCGACAATAAAGTTAGGCCACACTGAGCATGTCTTTTCAACAATTTCTTGAGGAAAATCGAATCAAGTGAAATGGGATGAAATGGTATAAGTTGTGTTACTCCAGTATAGGCAGAATTGCTGTCATTTGCTGTCACCATTCAACTTGAATACTCCATGAAAAAATGGTAATCATATAAGATCTTTTAGCAACAGCTAAAGCAAAATAAAGCAGTTGTTAATATTCTATAATCAGAAATTTCAAAAGCCACAGCATTTTTGACTTATACACTGTGGCCAACACGAATGCTTTTATACTTAACATAACCTATCAAGTATACAAATAGTAGGTCAAAAATTTGCTATCTCCACTTCACATATTTCTTTAACAAGATAAAACACGTAATGCTTCAAGATGCTAATACTCTTCATGCCATCCAGCTTGGCTGCCAAATGCATACAAAATAACAAATGAAGCAAGAACAGTGCATTAAATATGTTTTGTGCTGTGTAAAAAGGGGAAGATCTGCTTTATTACTAATAGTCAAAAAAGTACTACTAAAAACTCAAATAATAAACTGACTAGTTTAAACTTACTATTATTATTGCAAACATTTTTAATTACATGATTATTTTAACTACTAATTCATTTTTTCTATTAATTAGCACTTTTACAAGAATTTTTATTTTATACAAATTAATTATAAGAAGTTTTGTTATTATTACATATATTTGACAACTGCAGATTTTTAAATACATACCATCCCAGCTGGAAGACCAATAACTGATGGTACACTAAAATGATGCAATCTTGGAGGTGTTGGATGATGGTAATGATGTTGATGAATATGATGGTGATGAATGTGACCCCCTTCACTAAGAGGGAAAAAGAAATATAGTTCAAAAGCATTATTATACTGAAATTGAAATAATTTTCCTTTTCATAATAAAGAATAACTACAACTTTTAACTACTGTTTCATATTTACAAAAACACTAGTGATAAAACTTGATTAACAAATGATAGATAGCAAATACATTCAGCTAGGGAATTTACTTAGGAACCTTATGTCTGAGCACATGCAGTCATGTAAAGATGTGAAAAAGAATAGCAAACAACCTAGGTGGAAGGTTTGAAACACAGTAAATAAGAAAATAGTTGGGTTCATCTTGTCATTTAACTCTTTGTGTGTAATGGTTGTACCAGCATGATTTCAACTTCTAAAAAAATTCAGCATTTGACTTAATACTTTGAGTTTAAGGTTGTATCTTTACTATCTGTCTCCTTTTGCCAAGTCATTAGTGGAGATTGTACAAGTTTGCATTCATATAGTCTCCGACATCTTGGAAAAAGGGGAATGATGGTGGTAGTACCACTGTAAGACTTGAAAGTGCCAAAACAAAGCACAGAAACATAAAAAGAAATGTAAACAGTGTTAAAATTAAAAATAAGAATAATAAGTAAAAAAATTATGTAATATAGAAAAGTACAAATGTAGAAAAAGTGGAAGGAAATATGAAGAAATCACAGAATAAAAATAAAAGAAATTAATGAAAATTAAAAGAATAAAATGATAAGTTGAGTTTTTATGCAAACATAGAATTAAAAAAAAAAGATTAGAGAATTAAAAAAAAACGATGCTTCACTTTATACACAGTTGGCTAAATGGCCAGATCACAAGGATCTCAGGTTTGGGAAGGGGACCCACCGGACAGCTGATGGAAGACAGATGGTAGCTTCCTGTCAAGGCCATCCAGCATATTCTTTAACATGCACAGGGTATGGCTCTCCCACACACAGGGCCATGGCTTAATGTCTCATCAGATGGACGTGTCCTTTCCAAGCACATATAAAATTAGAGTGAAAAGGAATAAATTTAAAGTAAAAATATGTACACAGATGCAAGGTTTAAGAATTCTATTGAGGGTGTGGTTATTGGAAGAATACAAGTTTCAATTTTGTTTTCAACGTTTCTGATACCTTTAGATATTACTAAATGGAAAAAAAAGTGATGCATGAAGTGGTTAAGTTGACAGTAGCGTACACTAAAAGTAGCCACTGTGCTGCTTGTGTAAACAATGTTTTTAAAAAAAGCCACCAGTGTACATTATTTAGCAGAGTTTGTGGTTGGAGTTGTTTAAAATTTTCAATGCTGTTCACTCTTATTTTCTAAAATTTAGTTAGTGATTATATTATAAATTTAGTTAAATTACAGTTTTGAAGAGTGGGAACCATGCATAGAATGCTAGGATATAGATTATAAAAATAATTCTAGTAATAGTGAAATAGGTTTAAGACAGAAAAGAGTGTAAAGTGGGGAAAGAAAAACAGAGGTACGTACTTTTTAATTACTTCCAAAATCTTCTGTTTTTAAAATAGCAGTTGTTTCATAATTTTCAGAAGATTTTTAAAACTTTAAGGAAAAGTATGTTGATAATAGTTCAAATCAAATTTGTGAGCTTAAATCAGGTGATTGCTTCACCACACAATAACATTAACAAACAAATCAGCAATACTGTATCTAAGAAATGGCAATCACATTATTTATATTGTAGTTTAATAAAATATGCATCAAATGAGAAAAAAATATATTTTTTAAGCTTGAATTATGCATTTTTAAGATATATGTAAGAAAATTTTCAAACAGCAATTCCTATTTTTTTAAAATTGAAGTTTTTGTTGCATTAAAAACAAACATAGATATCTTGTGCCTCTTATTTGAGATTCTGTCAAAGTCTATGTTTGTTGGGGACATTGGAAGGATTAAATAAAATAGTAAGTGAAGCACATCCTCTGATTAGTTTTCATCACTTTAGTCCTCTCTATTTATCATTACTCTATTACCAGTTTCGTCAACAGCTTTAATGAGAGGGTTGATTTCATCAATATCATTTGCTAAAAGAACAACAAGTTGTAGTAGAGATTATCTGATGATGTTAATAGTGTGACATGGCATTATTTTGCTAAAACAGGTTGCCAGGCACTCCTAAGGGTTCTTGGATGCCATTGACTTAGGGCTGTGCAGTCAAAGTGTTTGGAGACACACCAGAGTATCTCCAGAGATCAGCTATTGTGACTTATCACACTCTGGATCATAACGTTTGCTGTTTGGGCAGTGTATCCTTCAACTGTCAATGCTGGATCAGAGAGTCCAGTGTGTTGTCTCCACAAATGTATATGGAGGTCATCAGCTCTTAAACAAAACAAGGATTCATCACTAAAGATGACATGATGCCATTCTGCATCTCAAGGTTGTTCAAGCATCCACTCCAGATATTGATGATGTCTGGTGGTCAGTGGAAGGTTGTAGGTTGTTTTACCTCTGAGCACATTTTTTGCACACAATTGGCCTAAACGACCAGGTCACAAGGACCCCAAGAGTTCAGAGAAGTTTGGATGGAGGGGACCCACTGAACAGTTGTTAGAAGATAGATGGTAGCCTCCCATAAAGGCCATCCAGTATATTTTTTAATATGCATAAGATATGCCTTTCCTGCACACGAGGCCACAGATTAACATTCCAACCGATAGATGGTGGCCTTTCCAAGCCAAATGGTGTCTTCTACTGGCAGAGAGCAGAGCAAGGAATTTTATGGAGATAAATCTCAACACTGGCCCAGCTGGGAATCGAATCTGGGGACTGTAGATTACAAGCCTGGCATGCTACTGACTGAGCCAACCCCTCCCTTAAGTGGAAGGTGATGCAATGGAAAATATACATGTTCTCTGTAAGTTGTCAGGAAATGGTTTGCATGCTATACGGTGATGCAAGGCTTGTATAATTGCTCTGCTGAGGTGCCTAATATTAGTGTAGTGGATACCTGTCACAAAATGAGTCATGGCATTATCCTTCAACATGCATCCAATTATTGCTGGATGATTGCGTGTGGCTTCTCACAACCACTGTTGCCAGCATTAAAAACTCTCATATAGTTCCAGCCAACATGGTCTGCTATCAACTGGTTTGACTACCTTGCTTCATGGAGTCTAATGATCTGTCCTCTCTCAAATATTGCAAGCTGGTGAGGAGACTGATATATACATTGTCTTTGCATTTCATATGTGATGCTGTTACTGTTGGCTTTATTCTGTGTGACAGCTCAGAGTTCTACTGGCTGCAAACTCATGGAGCATTTAGTTGAGATGACAGCATATCTTGCCTTACAATACCTCTTGCAATACCCTTAAATTTGCACATCTTGCCATGCTGCACTCATCTGCTCATTTATACAAAAATTAGGCTACCTCTTCTGGTTGGTGCAATTTCAATGTTACAGTGGTATAATGCAGTAACATTTTTCCAATATTATTTATGAAAGCAAACTTTTAAAAGTTACAAATTGAGAACAAGATACTGAACCTTAAGAATTTTTATTCAAGTATATGCTCCTGTCCTTAAATGCAAATCACCCTTTTTATCCTCTATCAAAAACAGCTGGAGGTCCTGAATTAAGAAAGATTTATTTGTGGATGATTAAGATAATGATCACTATGCTAGATTAGTACAGATATAAAAAGAGTGAACTAAAACCTTGATAAAAAAAATACATCAGGGTTATATTATATGCTATCAATTACCTAAATAATCTATTTTACTATCTGCTATCAATTACCTAAAAAATTTATTTTAATCTTTTTGGCAGCAATTACATTCTAGCACTGAAAATACCAGCCAACAATTGTTGGTCAATGTTGACAATGACTATGTATTAATGCAAATGCCCAAAGTGACATTAATTGGTTTTCAATTGTTGGCCACATGTAACATTTAAATCTTAACATTAACAATTTTTATAATAAATATAGTTCCTACATCCAAATTTGAGTCATTTGCCAGATTACTAATGGATTAACTATTGTGACTAATCTCTGTGAGATGCGACAATATTCCGCATAAAATCAGTAGCATACCAAGATTACAACTTGAGGTTTAAAAGTTTTGAGTCTTAATTGTGCAAATGTCAGCATTTTCTACAGTTGCCAATGCCCAGTTCTTTGTGGAAAAAGAAAGATGATGTACTTGAAAAAAAAAAACAACCATCCATTGGATGAAACTTGAAACCCACATGAAGAAATGTCATGCCCTGTACAATGAAAAACACACACACACATGCACTGAATGACTTTGACTAGAGGCTACCATCGATTTTTCTTAGATATCCAATGAGTCTCCTTCCCTAGTCTTGTCCTGAGCTTTGGAGTCCTATTTAAACCAATGGGTCAATAAAAAGTCTTTCGGAATTAAAACACCCAATCTCTAACTTTATAAATTATAACAACTCACCTGCCAGATGCAGAAACCAAGGCTTCAGCTTGCATGTTGATTGCATCAGCTTCAGCAGCACAGGATCCAGTCTGACTGGGAGTTGATGATGGAGGAGGAGGAACTGGAGGAGGTACAGATGCAATTGTTGGCCCAGATGGCCCTGGCTGATTATTATTTGGTGTTGTGGAAGGTACCAACAGTGGAGTATGAAGCATGTGTGCAGATTGTGGCGTAGCTGCCACTGAAGGAGTATTACCTGCAGGGCTGATTCCTGGGCTTGTTTCAGGACAAAGGTAGAAGCCAGGTGTTGGAGTGTGGGCTTGGCTTTCCATGAATTGCTGTAATGCTAAGGCTTCTTGTTGCCTAAAAAACATTGAAGGGACATAATTTTTAAAAAATATATATATAAAAAAACCTCAAATAACCACCTAAGTAAATAATCAGTTTAAAATACTGCAATTTAAGTAAAGGATTTCTGCCTTTTTCACTTAAATATGAAACTAGAATTAACAGATTGGCTTATCACTTAAGCAATAAAAGTTACTATCTTTTGGGATGTGTATTGTTAGATCTGCTGTGAAAGTAACACTTTCATGTTATGCACAAAAAGATATGTAAGAAATCTGCATTTTTTCTTCTACATATTCAAACTAAGTTTTTTTTTTGCTTTCTCTATACTGGTTTTGCCTCTTTTTTTATTCCATTCTAAGAAAAAATCAAATTAACCCTTGCAGAGTCCCTTTTGATTAAACACATTGATGGCTTGGTTGCTTGGGGTTTAATGGTGAAATGGCAATTAAAGCCATATTGTGCCAACAGCATGGTATATGGTAAAAGGTAAACAGATAAAAGTCACAGAACCATCAACCAAAGTTAAATTGTACTGGATTGTTTTACCTCTGAGCGGCACTTTTTTGCACACCATGGGCTAAATGGCCAGGTTACATGGACCCCAAAGGCTCAGAGAAAGTTGGGGGAGGGGACCCACTGGAATAGCTGTTGGGAGACAGATGGTAGCCTCCTGTCAAGGCCATCCAGCGTGTTCTTTAACGTGCACAGGGTATGGCTCTCCCACACACGGGGCCATGGCTTAACGTCCCATCCGACGGACGGCGGCCTTTCCAAGCCCTACTGACCGTGGGCAGGGCGGGGAAATTTTGCAGAGAAAAATCTCAACGCTGACCCAGCTGGGACTCGAACCTGGGAACTACAGATTACGAGCCTGGCGCGCTACCGACTGAGCCACCCCCGCCCCTACCAAAGTTAAAAGTCAATGCAGTAAGCCAAGCAGTTTCTTCAAGCAAGTTTGTTCAGCAAGATAAAGAACAAAACCAACAGATATAAAGAATACAAAATAACAATAAATATAAAGATAGAAAAAGTAGAACCAACCCAGATGTAAAAGATCCAGGTTGCCAGTGTATAAATGACAAAGCCATAAAATAACAATCTGGTAAAATAACGAGTATAACGTAAAAAGGCAAAGACAGAGGTATAAAGAATTCATCAGATAAAAGATGTCAGAGTGTAAGGAGCTTGGATGTAAAATCATGATGACTAAAATATAAATGATGTTCATAGTTAAAAGCTGGACATGCAGTTAAAATGTTTAATGGTTAAAATGGTGTCATAAAACTCTCACTTAGATTAATTGTCAGCAGAAGAAATGAATGTGTAATAAACGAATGACTTAAGCAGAGCTGAGCAAGTACAATTTTCTCCTTGCGATTCCTGTGAAAACATGACTGCCATGATTTGACAATGGGCCTAATCTTGAAAAGCTTGTTACCTGTTCAGCAAGACTCTGCCACTGTGCCTGCTCAGAGCTCAATGGAAAAACACTGCCGGAAGTCCACATATGGAACCAGCAGTGGAGAGTCGGATAGGGACATGGCCGACTTGGCACCAGTGTCTGCCAAGTCATTGCCCCTGATCCCAATGTGACTGGGCACCCAACAGAAGATGATGGTGGATGTGGCTGCTGGTGGATTTTGGAGAGAACAGGGTGAGGTCAATGCCACACCTGACTTTGAGATCATAGCCTGTAGTGAGCTAAGTGAGTCAGTATAGAGGACACACAGACAATGATACTTAAGACACTATGTGCTCCAAGACAATGCTGATAGCGTGCAACTCTGCAGTAAAGATGGAACACTGGTGTGGGATCTGGTCTGCAAAGATTACACCACAGCAGACTATGGCCAATCCCACTTATGTACCACACTTCAAGCCATCTGTGAAGATGGGCAAGTCTGTGTGTGCAGCACGGTGGTTGGCAAAGAGTTGTTGGTATACACAGTCAGATGTAAAAGTCTTCCCCCATCCTGCAATGAGAAAAATTGCAGGAAGGGGAAAAGTAGGCCATAATGGAAGTGGCTTGGTTGTCGACTGGGCAATGCTATCAAGACTGATGTTGAGATCTCTAAAGTAGCCTTGTACATGCAAACCAAAAAGACGAATGGCAGTCGGCTGATTATTGAAAAGCATTTCCCACTGGGGACTGAAAATGCAGTCCCAAGTAGTTATGGCCTGGCAGGGTTCACAATTTTGATGCAAACTGCAAGGAAAACTGCTGATGGCAAATAGATAAAGGAGGTTCATTGGTCTCAACATAAAGACTATGGACTGGTGAGGTATGGAAGGCCCCAGTGCAAACACGGAAAGCCTGATGATGGAGGGGTCCAGTACCTTCACCACCGAATCCCAGGTGGTGTCATACACCTGGAATCTGTAGTCTAGTTTTGACTGGATAAATGCATGGTAGAGCTGAAGTAATGAACATCGGTCTGCCCCCCAAGAGAGGGAGAGAATCTGAATGATGTTCAGTGCCCGCATGTATTTGGACCACAGATGACAAATGTGTGACGAAAAGGTCAATTTCCGGTCAAAGATGAGACTGAGAAACTTGGTCCCCACCACAAATGGAATGGTGGTATCTCAGAGTTGCAGCTCGGAGGCAGATGAAGATTATGCTTGTGGCAAAAGTGCATGCAAACGATCATCTGTGGGGATAACAGAAATCCATTGGCCATCACCAAAGCAGAGAAATTGTTCAAAGCATTTTACAGTTGTCATTCAATGACCCTCATGTTGGATGACAAGCAAAAAATACTAAAGTCATAAACATATATGGCATTGCCTAATCTTGACAGCGAAAAATGTAACACTCAATACACAGCCATGTGGTACCCCATTCTTGGGGAAAAGGCCAAGATAGAGTGTTGCTGACATGGACACAAAATGTTCGAGAAGAAGTTGGAGATGAAGATTGACATGTGACTTCTCTAGCTAAAGCTATGGAAGTCACGAAGAATGCCGAATCTCCAAAGCCATGTCATGTTATATACTTTTTCAACGTCAAAGAAAATTGACACCAGGTGCTCTCAACATAAAAAGGAGGTCTAAAAGTAGAACGGTGCCTGCAAAAGCCACACTGAGTGTTGGAAAGAAGGCCATTATGTTCCAAATATCAGGCCAGAATGGTATTTACCATTCTTTCCAACACCTTGCACACACAGTTAATCAATGCAATTGGACGATAATTTGAAGGAATCTTGGGATCTTTGCCTGGCTTGGGGAAGGCCAAAACAATAGCCTCCCACCAGGAGTATGGAAAGTGCTCCTCTATGAAAATACAGTAGGAAAGTTGGAGCAACCAATCCTTATTCGACATTGAGAGATGTTGGAGAATTGCATAATGGACATTGTCTGGCCTAATGGTGAAAGCACAAGAAGTGTGCAGAGCAAGGTGAAGCTCCTTTGCTGTGAATGGCCTGTTGTAAGGCTCAAGGCTATTTGAATTGAAAGACAGTAGAGTGTGTTCCACCCCGCTCTTTAGGGCCAGAAAGTTGGGGGACTATGAAAAGGAAGAAGAGAGGGATGAGAATGACTCCCCCATAGTGTTGACAATTGCATAGGGATCAGTTTGAAAGCTTCAAGGTGGGAAATATAGGATATATCTGAAACACTCCCCAAGCCTAGTTCCGAGCCTTAAAAGTTGTGGTGTAATCGGGATTCTACCATGGTTTCAGAAACCTGAAAACTGAGTCGAGGTCTGAGGAATAGTCAAGGCAGCTGCATGGGTGATGCAATCTTCATCTCCACCATTGCAACATTGAATAGTCCCTGGCTGGCCAAGTGTTCATCTAATTCAGAAAGGAACTCGAAGCCACTCTAGTCAGCTCAATCAAGCTTCCACCATGAGGTGTGTGAAGGCCCCAACGGGAAATGGAACACACCATGGGGAGGTGATCGCTTCTGTATGGATTGTCCTCGACCTCCTATGTCAAGAGTGGAAGGATAGAGCAGCAGCAGATGGTCAGATCAATGGCAGTGAACATGCAGGTCAGGAAATGAAAGTAGGATTTGTGTTCAACAGGAAGAGTGACAGAACCAGGAGCCACTGCTCCAGGACACCACCCCTCCCATTGGTGTCAGTACTGCCCCAAAGTAGACTGTGTCTCATGATAAGGAAGGGGGATGGTAGCTGTGAGAAGAGGTCATCAAGGTCTTCCCAGAAGACGATACTTTGGGAGGGGGAAGTAAACAGAGCAGACAGTCAATGGAAATCCCACAAAGAGGTGGATGGCAACCACCTCTAAGGTTGTGGTGAGGGGTACAACCTGGAATGGAGAATGGTTGCTCATGAGGATGGCAACACTCCCATAAGCTGGACCATCTCCATCCCAGCGAACGAAAGTACCAGATCATGGGATCGGTAACTGTCTGCATATAAGTCTACTGCAGGCATACGCAGATAGGCTCGTATGCCTCAGTAGGACCTTGATGTCATCAATATTCCTACGGAATCCATGACAATTCCACTGTAATAGTGTGGCCATTTCAGGTCTTTGGAGATTAAGCAGGCTTTCAATTTATTTTAACCATTGCCAGTGACGGTTTTGGAAAAATGGGGAGATTTGTATCCATGTCCTTGGAATTATCCGAGGGACATTGGATTGATCTCAGACCACTACACAAGGAGCAGTTGAGGATTTTTTCTTTGGCACCAGTGGAGGCCCTTTAGGTTTAGAAGGTCTGGCTCTAACCTAAATAATTTTTGGTTCCTAGTAATAGGAACCAGAGTTGATATCGTGATGGACGCTGACTTCAGTTTCTCCTGTGTCAGGAGATACTTCGCTGCAGGCAAGAAAAACTCGGAGGGACAGCAATATCAGTCTGCATTGCCATGGAAGCAATTGCAACAATGAGCTTTCTGATCACCAAACCAGAATAAAAGATCTTGCCAGGTGGGGCAGCAAGTTTTCTCACCTCAGGATAAGTGATACTATTCAGTGTTTTGAGGAATTGTACCTCCTTCCCTAGACACTTGGGATGGTCGTGGGAGTTCACCAGATACTTGCGACTACAGTTCACACAGCTTGCCTTCTCTGCTGTGCATTCAGGATCGAGGTGATCCTGGCTACCACAAAGAGCACAGGTGGGTTTGCCCCAGAAGCTGTGTGGGCATGGCCATACCTCACACTTAAGGTATCCTGCCTTGATGGAAGTAGATGGCTTGTCGAATGTAAGGATTAGTACTCGGATGAGGACTAACTTTCCATCACAGTGTTACAAAACCCAGTGGACTGAGGTCACTCTCTAGGATGAGAGCTCTAGGAGGATTTCCTCTTCAGAAATCTTTAGGATGCCCACTTGGAGATCATGCCCCAGGAGGAATTAAGCATTTGTGTGTAGTCACAGTGACTGCCACCCCACCAATCGCTGTTATGTTCAAGAGTAGCTCAGATTGTTCGAGCAAGCAGTTTCCACCTGCAAGTCGATGGATCTTAGGCGCTTGACTGATTTCGGTGCTCCACGAGAAGAACTTTACTTAAGAAAAAAAGGGGACATGTCGCCAATCACCTGATCACCTGTAGAGTGGATGATCAAAGATCTTGGAGACGAAGAAACACATGAAGATTATGACAAAGAAGACAGAGAAGATGGAGGCTCATGATGAGCACTCCTGGCAGTATTGGTCGATGAATTTCCTTTAAAGGTAATCATGTTTGCAGTATCAGTGTTTCAGTGTTTGTTGTCCCCACCCACCACAAAGTCCAACAAGAGGATGCCCAATGGGCTGCGAGGGCACTATACCAACACAGCCAGTGAGGAAGCCCTCACAGCTAAATAAGAAGGAAAAAAGGTGAGAAACTCACCCGAGTCCTCACAAAATAAGTGAAAAGTAAAATGAAAGTGTGAGGACCAAACTGGCTTCACAAAATAAAGATAACTACAAAATTATTAAATGTGTGGGGAAACTCACAAACCTGTACTTGAATGTGGGCAAGACACTCACCTACTGCAGAGTTAGTCCTAACAGGTCGTCCACCAGCTGACTGATCCTGAGAAGGCCACCCCAGGACCTCGCAATTACCTGAAGCAGAGGCCAAAGCAGTGTGTAGCAGCAGCCCCAGAATTAACAGGCTCCCCAAGGCAAGATGGGCCAAAGGAGACCCCACTAGTCTTGAGCTGAGGAGAGCAGAAGATCCCCGAGCAACTACCAGGATTATCCTTTCCAGGGATATGGGTATCCTCACATGGCAAACATGTGGGTGTGTTTAGGACCCTGTGAAGGTACCCAAACCAGTGGAACCTTCACAATAGTGCATGTTGACAGAATGAGAAATGAATGGCTATAGCTGTTTTAGTACAATGTGTGGAACTTTGATTAAAAAAAAATTACCGTTTGAAAATTTTTCTTACATGTCTTAAAAAATACATAATTCAAACTTGAAAAGTTATACTTATTTTTTTCATTTGATGAATATTTTATTCAGCTGTGATAAAAATAATTTGCTAAGACAATCTGATTGCCACTTTTTAGATACAATATACAGCACAGCCAATTTGCTTTTCTGTTTTCAGACATTCAAGCAACCTTCTGATTTAAGCCTTTAATACACAGGAAATTTCAGAAAAGGGTAGAGGGTATTAAAGATAAAGGAACAGCACTATTTGGACCAGTCCATTTCAAAATGTCGGCCATTTTGGTCCGTTATGAGTGTTAAAGGGTTAAGCTCACTAGTTTGATTTAAACTATTTCAAACTCATTTTTTCTTAAAGTTTTGAAATTCTCCCAACAATTAATCAAAAACTGCAATTTTTAAAACTGAAGGATTTTGCAAACAATTATGAAGTATGTCTATCAATTTGGGTTGTTTTACCTCTGAGTGGCACTTTTTTGCACACCATGGGCTAAATGGCCAGGTCACATGGACCCCGAAGGCTCAGAGAGTTTGGGGGAGGGGACCCACTGGAACAGCTGTTGGGAGACAGATGGTAGCCTCCCGTCAAAGCCATCCAGCGTGTTCTTTAACGTGCACAGGGTATGGCTCTCCCGCACACGGGGCCACTGCTTAACGTCCCATCCAACAGACAGCGGCCTTTCCAAGCAAATCGGTGTCCCCTACTGACCGTAGGCAGGGCAGGGAATTTTGCGGAGATAAATCTCAACGTTGACCCAGCTGGGACTCGAACCTGGGAACTACAGATTATGAACCTGGCGCACTACATACTGAGCCACCGCCGTCCCTATGTCTATCCATTTTTCTCGTTTTACGTTCTCTTTTCTGACCTGCAAGCCCGTTACAATATGCTTGGAATTATTTTTATGATTCGTCCCAGCATTCAACAGTGCTCTTCCACTACTGAAACCAAAACCGTAACTGGTTTTTGCAATCTGCTGTGTAAACTAGGTTTGCAAAAAAACCCCAGCAAGTTGGAGATGGCAGTTACTAGTAGCATGTGTGCTGCATATAGTGTCTTCAACATTAAATTCTTTTTCAATTCAGTTAGTATTTTAGTTATACTACTACAATAAAACCTTTATTTTTATTTCTAGATTTATTTTGGTTTCATTTAAAGAGATTTATATGTCATTATCTATCTTTCAGAGTTATGCTACATTGCTAGTTATGATGATAGCTGCCTTACAACTTATTGCTGTAGATTTATATGTTACCATCAATCATTTGAAGTTATATACCACCACTAGTTACGAAGGTGGCCAGCTTGCAACTCGTTTTTGAGATGAATTTTTTAAACATCGCAGTAGGTTATATGTTTTTTTTTTTATTATTTCTTGTTTTCTAACCAAAAAACTGGTCTTTTATCATTTCCCAAAAATGAATGAGGTCTTGGATATGGAAGCAAAAAGAATTTCACCGGCACAGAAATCAGTTTCCTTCCATTAAGAAGGCAATTTCAACAAGGATGTCATAACCCCTCTCCTCCAAATTTAATTTTTAAAATATTATTAGTTTGAGTTTATAATGGTTTTAAAAGACTCCCCCCCCCCCCCCCCCCCCCCATCTTGGCTATATCACTCTGAGGATATAGACATTATTTCTTTAACCTTGGTTTAGAACTTTGCCAAGATACCCAAAATGCAACACCTAAAGAAAACAAGCATAATGCTCAGTGAAAAAAGCCATGAAAATGTTCCTCCACTTTATAAACAGGACAGTTAAAATATACTACACTGAAAAGAATTATAAAAAGAAATAAAAAATATGTTTCAAGTAAATATTATTCAGGAAGAAATTTCCTTTTGATTAATATATAATTTAACTGTTTTCATTCATCAGGTTTTCCAAAATGAAGTCTTAATTGCACAGTCAGATCTATTTCTTTCATTAAATCACTGTGAAAAAGATCATTAAAATTAATGTTTGTAAATTGGTTTAAATTTTCTATTTTCATAAAATCCAGAATTAAATTCTTTTTAATTTGCTATATAACATGACATGTTTTTGATTGATTACTTGTTAAAAAAAATTCTAAAATAAATTTGTTTGGCACAGCATAATTGGTAAAAAGCCTGGATTATTATCAAAGAAGAGTACCATGAAAAAATTGCAAAAAGAGAGTGATTTTCTTGTTTCAAGTAAAAATTTATTTTCCTGTTATTCAAAAATAAATAGCTTTTCTATTCATATGCATTATAATCATTTCCATTAGTTTTTTTTTTTAAATATTTATTTACATTGCAGATGCTTTTTATTACTACAAAACTGTAGAAAAGTCCTATTAAAATAAAATACCCTTTTTTTGTTAAATATTTTCAAAAAAAAACCTCCAGAATTAAATGCTGATTAATTTGACTTATAACATTCCACAATTCCTTTCATTAGCTATTTGGCAAAAAAGTTCTAAAGTCAATCCACTTTTCTGCATGAGTACAGTGAAAAACACTGCTGGGCCTCTGGATATAAACCAGTTTTTCAGGCTGGATCACGGAAATGTTAATGATAAAGCAACCACTTTCGAAAATCCTCATTTACTTTCATATATATAATTAAAACAAAAAAAGCCATTGTATTAATTTTTAGACTCATGCTTTTGATTTAGTGTTTAAAATTTAAGAGCTTATTTCTTTCACTAAATAATAAATATTAACCTGTGAAACAGTTTTATTTGCAGCATTCATATACATAACACCACTAAACATGTTCTACTATTACAAATGCTCATTTTTGGCATGATCCATGGTGGACATTGTTGCCCTCACCCATCCCATGTAAAAAAAATTAAAGGATCAAGTAGGAGCAAACAGAAAATTCAATGACAGTGAGAGTATGGATTGGGGAATGAAAATAGCCCTCTCTAGTAATATTGTCTGCAAATGGCAGCTAGGAATACAATGGAGGGGAGTTGTGTACCAATTCCCTGTGATGATGCACAGAATTGGCAAAGCAGATACAAAATAGCAAAGTGTGTGTCCACACATTTGGAAAATTAGTTGGAAAATGAAAATTATGGACAGCTGCTAAAGATGGCACTGCATGCAAGTGGTATTCAACGGAGTTACATCTGGTTATTCTGTCGTAGAAACCATACCAAAGAGACATAATAAATATGACTATTTTTGAATATCACCATAAAAGTCTACCAGTCTTACAATAAAACTATCAGTAAGCACATTAGTTGTCAATGAGCTGAGTTTTTCCATTGATACTTTGTGACTAGTTTAGTACCTACAGTGGATATAGGAGAAATCTTTGTAATTTATTTCATGCGAATTATTTTTCCTCAAAATTGAACTCAAAATCTTTATTTCTTTAAATTTTTTTAATGTTTTTGCACACAACAAATATAAGAATTACCTTTGCATGAAGAGAGTGTGCTGATAAAGCCTTCGCCGCTGCATTTCTTGCATTCTTTGCTGAACCTATTAAAAAAGTAGCACACAATCTGTGTAATATGTTCATATTTATTCTTATGGAAAAATATTTGAAGCTGAAAATAAATTGTTACACAGCATACACTTTAGGTTGAAACCAAATTATATTTTAATACAAAAATTTTCTAAAATATAGTTCAAAATGGTGGCTGACAAGTTCATTTTTACCTATCTTTCCACTGCTTTGGTTTTGACATTTGTTGGTTTGTGGATTTGACAAAACATTGTTCCACCATATCTTTTGAAGAGAAATGATTAGAATGGAGAAACTAATCATTTATATGTCAAATGAAAGCTTATGATGCAGGAAGTCTACACCCATCTTCATCCTGTTACTTAAAAAACAGCTTGATAGTGGATAAATATAAATTAAATCAATGATGAACTGTGAATTCATATGTCTAAACACAAGGTGTGTTCATATCAATATCACAAGGTGTGTTCAAGGTAGTGTTCATATCTGAGGTGATGCAGATTCCAATTTGCTCACAAAAAAATCAGTCAGAAGGCTCTTGTGGCTGGTTGTGCACACATGACCGAGTGGCTCTAAAGGAATAAAGTCCTCAAACGCATTCAAAAGACAGTGATTGATCAGATGGAGTATAGCATAAAATCGGCAATAGAGGAGAGAATGATCAGTGACCAGTAGCTCAGTGGTCACAGCACCTGACATCATGAACTGTGAATTCATGTCTAAACACGAGGTACTAGTGTTCATATCTGAGGTGATGCAGATTCCAATTTGCTCACAAAAAAAATCAGTCAGAAGGCTCTTGTGGCTGGTTGTGCATACATGACCGAGTGGCTCTAAAGGAATAAAGTCCTCAAATTCACTCAAAAGACAGTGATTGATCAGATGGAGTATAGCATAACATCGGCAATAGAGGAGAGAATGATCAGTGACCAGTAGCTCAGTGGTCACAGCACCTGACATCATCAGGAGGTCATGGGTTCAGATCCCACACAGTTCAAGACAATTTTTGCTCTACACCCATCTTCATCTGGTTACTTTAAAACAGCTTGATAGTGGATAAATATTCATTAAATCAATTATGAGCTGTGAATTCATGTCTATATTAATTTTGTTTTAAAATCAAAATAATTTAAATAAAAACTGAAAAATATGTCTAAAAATACAAAATAAAAAAATTTAATAAACTAATTCAAAATTTAAACTGGAGCATTAAAACTGAGTATGAATTGTTTTGCTGTGAAACTGCATAAATGTTATGGAAATGTGTAATTTAAAATTACAACTATTATTATTAGTAGTACGGGTAAGGCATGGATGTTCGTGTTGTTTTCTGCTGAGGTCCTGCCATCCTCTCAGATCTTCTACTGTGGCACATAAACTGACAGGCTCCTGTCAGACCTCTGTGGCAAGCAGCTGCTTGAGGGGGTATTTATTTATTTATTTATTTATTATTGGTTATACACTGGTTTCCATAAATTAAAGAAAATCCCTATATTAAGTCAATGAGAAGCTAACGTCAAAGCTCTATAACTTCTAAAGTAAGTTTTTCTGTTTTAAAAATGTGATTGCAGATAAAGATCTCAATCAAATAAATCAATATATCGATTTTCAATAACATCTGTTCAGTATTTAATGAGTTATGGAAGTTTGTATATTTAACAATGCCAGTCTTAAGAAACTTATACAAAACTGAAGAATACTGAAAGAATCCTTTACACAAAGTTCTAACACACAAGCTTATTTTATTAAACACTTTGATACAATACTTATTACCAAGTTTTAATTAACTTTTGAAGTCAATTTTTGAGGCTGGCATTATCGCTAAATATTCAAACTTCCATAACTCATTAAATACTGAACGAATATTGTTGAAAATCGAGATATTGATTCATTTAATTGAGATCTTTGTCTGCAATCACATTTTTCAAAACAAAAAAAAAACTTATTTTACGAGTTATAGAGCTTTGACATTAGCTTCTCATTGGCTTAACATAGGGATTTTCCTTAATTTATGGAAACCAGTGTATAATCAAATATTAGTGTATTTCATTAAAATGTAATTAAAAGTATTGCTAAAATAAATCCTACCATTCAAAAATTGGGCATTTAAGCTACATGCTTAATTCAAAGAAACCTCTGATAGCCTTAATTATAGATCACTAGAAGTTGCATTTTCAATAATTTCAAGTTAATTGTTTCATATAATCCCAGTATACATATGAGAAACAATACAAATTGCATGACCATGCAATACAAAAACATAACTCTAGAAGAATTCAGTCAAAAAAATTTTCTATAAAATTGAATGTCTGCTAAAATATTGACTAAAAGCAAAGTGTGAAGTTCTTATATAAAGGCTATATAAGAATATTATATAAAGCTATATAAATGAAACTAATATTTTACATAAAAAGTTTAGAAAGCATTACTACTGTGCTAGAGAGGGAAGGAGGTCAGAATACTGGAAATCACAACCAATTGATAATCTATACATGCAGCAGCAGAATAAATGCATAAACTAAATCTTTACTACTTGAATAAATTGAAGAGATTTTTTTTCTTCAACATATTTATTCATATATTAAGGAAGATATCATTCTGAATATAAGGTCTATCAATTTTAGAGGAAAAACTGTCTTGAGCTGGGTGGGATATGAACTCATCATCATCCTCAAGCAGCCATGGCCTATGGAGGTCCAACCAGACCATGCAATTTAGTTCTCCAAGCATGTCTGTCCTGAGCTACATCTGCTGCATCTGGCAAAGAACTTTCCTTAGAACAGAGAATAGGCTGATACCCCTGTAGTTATCACAAGAACTGTGATCATCTTTTTTGAAAATAGGGATAATAATAGCTCTGGTAAAATCTTTAGGAACCATGCCTTTATCATAAAAGTTATTCAAAATTTCAGTCATCCAAGTGGAAACCGAAACATTTCCAGCTCTAAGCATTTCCATAGTAATTTCATCTACCCCTGGGGATTTATGAAGTTTAAGTTTAGAAATAGCCAAAATAACTTCAGACTGTGTTATAGGACCAACATTAAAGCCACCAATGCATCTATCATCATTGCAAACAATGGGAGTAGAACTAACCACATTGTTTAAAACATCACTGAAATGCTCAGCCCACCTAGCCATGACAGAATCCTCATCTTCTATAACCTTACCTTGTTTATCCTTCAATCCCTGTATACCCGTCTGTTTTCTACCACACAAAACATTAACTATCTGGTACAGCTCTCTGCTGTTGTGCTGTCTAACTGCTTTCTCGGCTTTGTCAGCCAAGCCATCAAACCAAAGATTCTTATCAGCAGCTAACTGATCCTTTACACGTTTATTAAGCTCTCTGTAATGCTTTCTATTAGGACTAGTAGGGTATTGATTAAAGACATTCCTGCAGTTCTTTCTTTCTGAAATAAGCTCAAGTGCCTTATCACTCAAATAATTCTGCCTCCTCTACTCGTTTTTTCCTAAAAGAGTACCGTTAGTTTCCGAAAAAGCCTGTTTAAAATGGTCCCATTCTATCTCAACTTCAGTAGTAAGCAAACCATGACTGTCATGATGACTAAGTAACCTATAATGGTAAGCTTTAGCTGTAACTGGGTCTTTCAGAGCTTCAGTATTAAAGGTAAATTTTTTAACCCTGGCACAACACTTTTTAAGTTTAAGTTGCAACACACTTTTAACAAGGTAATGGTCAGATTCAATTTCAGCTCCCGTATATGACCTGGTATTCCTAACAGAACTAGCACATTTGTTGTTAATTAATATATGATCAATCGTATTATTATGCAGCCCATTAGGTGAAACCAATGTGTACTTATGTATGTCGCGGTGTTTGTAATAAGTGTTAGTTATTCTGAAACCATTGAGTTTACTTACCTGTAGGAGACGTTGCCCATTGCCATTGCAGCTACAATTACCAAAAGGACCTATCACTCCTCCCCAAAGGTCCGAGTCAGTACCAACTTTGGCATTGAAGTCACCTAGAACAAGGGTAATATCTCCTTTCTTGACAGAACTCAAAATATCCTGAAGTTGTTCATAAAACCTATCCTTCTCATCCTCATCGGCATCCTCAGTGGGGGCATAACAGCAGATAACATTCAAGTCTTTAACGCTTGTCTGAAATTTTGCTGTAAGAAACCTTTCATTAATGCACTGATATCCTAGAAGAGCATCACTAGCGTGTCTGCTGAGAAGCAAACTCACGCCTTGATGATGTTTATTATCGTTCCTCCCTGAAAAGAGAAATTTAAGATTATTTTTAAGAATCTGACCTTTATCTGTCTATCTGGTCTCTTGCAAGCCGAGAATATCTAAATTATGATGGTGGAATTCTTGTATGAGGACATCAAGAGAAAAAGCTCTGTACAGAGTCCTCACATTCCAACTACCTATGGAGAGAAAATGGTTAGTGAATGTTTAAAGAAACTATGTTTATTGAGAGAGGGAATGCCGACAACATCAAACAACCCCCTAATCGCAGACATGGGGCAAAGACCCGTTCCCCCACCACTAAAGGCTGAAGCCATGTACACTGGAAGACTTCCTCCAATGTAAAATTTGACGATGCCAATAGAAGCAAAGAGTTCAGGTGCCTGCGATGACCTCTGCTCAGGATTATCCACCAGCTGATAAACATATCGTGTGAATCTATTCACTTGGGGCTGTCAACCCACAAACAAACAGAAAACACAGCGGAAGATTTTCCCTCCACAGAAGCACATCAGTGCAGCAAAATCAGGATCCATAATCAAGCTCAGAGCCATAATTCTGTTCAGGTTGGTATATATGGTCAGCACCAGGACCCTGTGTGGTGGCCACTCCTCAGCAGGGTAGAAAAAAAAAGAAAATTAGCCATAGTTGTCCAGATCAGTAGGATACACACTAATCTGGCAGACCTCTCCTTCCGTTCACTTCCGCAAGAGATACTCTCTTATGGAAGTGAACGGACACTACTAACGGTCTGCACCATGGGAAGGCGGGGTTGGACATTAGGTACTAGGCCTGGCCGATTCTATGCATCATCACAGGGGATTGGTGCATAGCTCTCCTTCCAGTGACTACCTATCTACCATTTACAAACCATGAACTCATGACCTCCTAATAACATGCTAGGGTGCTCTGACCGCTGAGCTACCAGCTGCCAATCAAGATCTCCTCTAATTGATGCTATGAACTTTCTACCTACAGCACACAATTCTGTGTCTCATGAAGGCACTGTCCCATAAGGTGTCCTGAAAAAATTCAAAAATTTTTTTTTCAAGTCGTAATACCGCGGAAAAGTTGCGAATTAGGGAGCCTAAAAAGGGGTAAAAAAAGAAATAAAATTGGTTTATATCTTATAGTCGCGCATGTGCTCTAAAGTTTGTTGAAATTTGGAAAAATTCACATTTGTACGATAATTTTTAACATTTTTAAATTAACCTCTTCCCGAATGTAATAGCTCAAATTCTTATGTATTAGAACCACAGAAAATAATGTTTAAATATTATTTAAATCCATCAACATCTTCCGGTCGTGCATTGCCTTCAAAGTTAATGAAATTTTGAAAAAAATTTACAAATAAAGGTAGATCACAGTTCAAGGAAAAAAAAACACTAACAACTTACATGTTCTTTATATTTGTTCTTTATTGAATACAAGTTTAAATGTTTAAAAACAAATTATTTTAGACCATTAGTAATATTTACAAACAGATTTTTTTATTGAAAAAACTAAGTTTTTGTATGAAGAGTCGTAAGTCCAAGAAACTCATGTTGAACAATTGAACATCTCCGTTTTCACTCATTCTTAGCTGAAGGTACTTTGAAATCTGATTTATGGGCAAGTTAGGCATGGTTGACCTTGACAGCAGAGTCGTTCTGATAAAACCATCCCTAGACTCAGCTCCGCAAACTTTTCCTGAGGCTTCTGTCACGAGTTTCACACATCGTTCAACTGCCTGTGTGTGAACTGGGAATGTCTTAAATGTATACCCCAATTAGGGACTGAGTCACTTTGAATATGTGATTTAATCTCATCATCACTGATATCTTGTGTTATATGTTTTAATAATGGGGGAGAAGATAAATCACAGTCCATCCAGTTAATTATTTCCGAGTAGTCTTGAACCTCGAAATTGAGTTTTGGCGGCATGAATGTTCTGATAGTTGTTCTCTTTTGATCTAACTGACTCGCCTTAAGAATTCGTCGAAGTCCGAGCTCTCTTATGTGTTTTGTATTATCTTGTGTCATTAGCTGAATTCTCATCTGCCAATTATTAGAGGAAACGTTTTTTGGCACTTTAAAATCTTGGTCGGTATCGCTATCTTTACTAGAAGGATATTGGTCTTCACTGTCAGTTTCAACAACATTTACATTTGAATGCGAGCATGAGGGTTTCAGATCAGATTCAGATTAATCATCCAAAGTTAAATGGCTGTCACGCGATCTCCTTTCCAATGATTTATTAAGTTTCTTTGTTTCAGACACGTCTACCCCTCCAATTTTTCCTATTCCATGTACTCGTAATAAGTAAACAAACCTTAGCTCAATAGCAGGTATTTTATTTGATTTTGCACAATCACAGCTGACAGTTATATTGCATTTACATATAAATCAGGGGTTTTGTTACAAATGCAATTAACAACAATGGGGCATTTGCAAGCTGCTATGTCAAAAAGCAATGAGCATTTTTGCTTCAACTCGTCATTTTTCTGCTTAAACGAATCTTTATTTTTATCCCGTGTATATGATTTTCGTAGGCTGTAATATTTATCATGCAACGCATTTATAAGTTGCACAATTCTCTTATCTGTAACCGTTGGGATAGATGCTTTCTGATACAAACCAATTATTTTGTTAGCTACTGTACTGGCAACTTGTGAAAAACTGACACTTTTATTATTAACTTTAAGCACCAAGTCGTATCTCTCTTGTGAACAACACCGAATTACGTCCTCACCAGTAGGAAGCTTGTTTGATGAAAAATCTTTAGGTGTACCAAATATAGGGCAATCAAATACCTGTCTTGTGATGATTTTCTTAGGTACAGCCATAGTATATCACCGTTAAGTCACAAAGTTACACAAAAATGCCATAACACAAAACCAACATTGAAATAAATGCAAATGCCAAAATAATAACTGGAAGAGCGAACTAAACACACATCAAACACAAGGAATAAGTGCAGACTGACAGAACTGTGGTGCGGTGGCGAGAGTGGTAGGTGGGGGTAGCGTCGTGGTCATTGACCTGAGCAAGTTACGACGAGCGCGAGAATTTGTTAGATTTGACAGCTATTGCGTGAGCGGAAGACCTTAACCGATTTGAACCATTCTTTTTTCTAAATCATTATCGGTTCAAGTAAGAGTCGACTACAGCTATTACATTTAAATATTGACAAGTTAAGTAAGATAAAAAAATATCGTAATAATATGACAAGTATGTCATGAAAGATCATAAATATACTGCTCACAAAAATTAGGGGATATTTCTTCACTTCATATTCATTTTGAAATATCCCCTAATTTTTGTGAGCAGTATATATTCCGAGTATACAAATGATTAAATTGAAGAACTCTCTCTGAATATAAGTCTATCAATTTAGAGGAAAAATTGTCTCAAGCCAGGTGGGATATGAACCTAAACTCACCTGATAACATGTCAGGTGCTCTGACCAGTAAGCTACTGGCCACTGATCAAGATCTCTTCTAATTGATGCTATGAACTTTCTACCTACAGAACACAATTCTATGTCTCATGAAGGCACTGTCCCAACTGCTCACAACCTCAAGAAACAATGACAAGTATGTCATGAAAAATCACAAATATATTCTGAGTATACAAATGATTAAATTGAAGATATCTCTCTGAATATAAGTCTATCAATTTAGAGGAAAAATTGTCTTGAGCCTGGTGGGATATGAACCTACAATCTCCTGATAACATGTCAGGTGCTCTGACCACTAAGCTACTGGCCACTGATCAAGATCTCTTTTAATTGATGCTATGAACTTTCTACTTACAGCAAACAATTCTCCGTGTCTCATGAAGGCATTGTCCCTGCTGCTCTCAGCCTCAAGAAACAATGACAAGTATGTCATGAAGATGGCAAGTTTTTTCAATGTATTTATTCGTGTATTAAAGAAGATATAAACTCTGAATATAACATCTATCAATTTTAGAGGAAAAATTGTCTTGAGTCGGATGCTATGAACTAGAAAGTTCATAGCATCAGAGGAGATCTTGATCGGCAGCCGGTAGCTCAGTAGTCAGAGCACCTGACATGTTATCAGGAGGTCGTGGGTTCGTATCCCACCCGGCTGAAGACAATTTTTCCTCTAAAATTGATAGACATTAAATTCAGAGTAATATCTTCCTTAATATATGAATAAATACATAAAAAAACTCTTCAATTTAATCAATTGTATACTCAGAATATACTTGTCATTGTTTCTTGAGGCTGAGAGCAGTTGGGACAATGCCTTCATGAGACATAGAGAATTGTGTACTGTAGGTAGTAAATTCATTGCATCAATTAGAGCAGATCTTGATTGGCAGCCAGTATCTCAGCAGTCAGAACACCTAAATGTTATCAGGAGGTGGTGGGTTCGTATTCCACTCAACTCAACACAATTTTTCCTCTCAAAATTGATAGATGTTAAATTCAGAGTGATATCTTCCTTCAGTACTTGATGCTTAATAATGCATATATGTTCACTGCAGAATCAAATAGATTTAATTTGTGATTTTTTATATTTGAATAGAAATAGTTAAAAAAAATCGGCAATTTCTATTTGAATTTTTTTTTACAACCTTGCATTATGGGAATGATGATTACTTCTCATGTCAATGGAATTTGAAAGGTGAAAATTATTAAACCTGCTTCAAAATGGCAAGAATTAAGGACCTTGCACTAGTTTTATCCCATGGTGATATGGCAATTTTTCAGTTAATAGGAAGATCCATGTCATAATCACAAGGCAAGATGGGATTTAAACCACATCACCACCACCAAATTAACCCTGTCCTGCCTATGCCACTGAGAAAGACTACTATTGCATAAACAATTTCTTGGAAATTTATATTTAACCAAAGATTAAACCATATTATAATTGAATCAATTAATGCTATTACTGATTTAGTTTTATTGATATAATTATAATGTGATAATTAAACATCTAATGGAATAAAAATATAAACAAAATATACCAAACATCAGAAAGGAAATTCATACCTGCCATAAACGCTGATGAGTAGGGTTCATTCTTACCAATCCTGGTGGGTGAGCATGAACAGAAGTTGCATCATGAGAGGGTGGTGCAGTACCAGGGACAGAACTGTAAAGATGACTATAACCTGAAGGCTGATTAGGAGTAGCAGATGGATGTGGTGGAGCAGTTGTATGAACACTGCTAGAAACATAGCTGAGATGAGGACTTGGAGCACCTAACGAAGATCAAATGCCATATTTAACACTGTTACAGAAAAATATTTATTTATTTATATGCATAACTCACCTATGGGGCATTTAGTAAAAAACATTTCTGGCTCCAAAACTTTTAAGGCACTAAAATTACTAATAAAAATATAATAGTAAATCAAAACAATAAATTCAGTATTTAAACACATTTCATAAACTAAATAATACATATGCTTGGATTGAAACTGCAAACCTTACGATGTGGGGGGGGGCACCTTCTTGATCAGAAATAAATTAAAAATTTCTGTCACTGAGCAATAAATTTTTAAGTTTATTCTTCCAACTATTTGCATGTTAAAAGTTTTTACGAGAAAACTCAGAAGCTTTTCGGACGAGTTTACATTGGCAGAAATACTTGTCCCTGCACCACCAGGGTGAGTGAGGAAAATGGAACTTTTTACTTTGAGAGATTAATGAAAAATTCTTTTTCAGCTGAATAGGCACTAATGAAATACAGTGATTCATAACTTTCAAATCTTCCAAATGTCCTTAATTTACCATCATTAGCAGGCAGTAAATGCAGAAAAATGCGAAACATGAAGTAATATTGCAAATGATATATTTGTTCTGGAAATTGGAAACTCTGGTTAATGTGTTGATAAAATGTAAAATAATTGAGTTGTATGTGTTTTAATTTAAAAAAAATTGATAAAAGTAAGAACTGGTCAAATTTAACCAATTAAGTACTTAATTTTAAAACTTTAAACAATATTTCAATATAGTAATAATAAATAAATTATTTTACAATATACTTGATGATTTGCCCCTTATAATTATTCAAAAAAGTTGGATTTTCTTACCCCTAGAGTTACTTGGGGTAAGAAAATCCAACTTTTTCACTTTAAGGGATAAATGAGATAGGCTTTTGACACTTTATAAGACTAATAATACAATAATACATTACTATTTACATTTTCCAATCATTCATTAGTATGAATTACTACTGTTAAAGGATGCAAAATTTGGAAAATGAAAAAATTCATTTTCCCTAAAAATGAGCATCCCATATTTGCCAGAAGTGATATATTACTCTTCTAGTTTTTCAATAAAGGGGAAAATGAATCATATTCAAAATAATTTAGTTTAAACTATTGTAGGCATATTAATACAAAGTGTTGAAAATTGTTCATTCCAGTCCAGGAGCTAGAAAGAATTGGGGGGGGGGGGGGGGGTCAAGTTGCACAATCAAGCCAGAAAAGAGTAAAAAAAGAGTTTCCAAGAGACTAGAATTCCATTGCAGTGCACACTTCCACTTTGTTTTAGGTTTTTTTTAAAAAAAAATCATGAAAAATGCATGAAATATGCCCAAGTATAATAAATTTTGGTCTCCATTACATACACCAGCATTCTCAAGGAATGGGGTCATGCCTAATTTGCTTGCAACATATCATACAGTTTGGCATGTACTGGATTCAGTTAAAGCCTTCAATAGATCATTATCAATCACTTCTTCAGGTCAACCATGTGGTTTATTTTGAAGGCTGATGATGCCCAATGAAAATTTTTCAAACTAAAATTATGTTGTCTGTTCACTAGCTATGCTTCCACCAAATGCTGCATTTTTTTTCTTAGCTGCCTCTGTAGCATTGTTTCCCAGTTTAAACTCATATAAGAACACTAATTTGACTTTGATCTATTGTTCTCTTTAAGCTCTTACAATCCACTTACCACAAAATCTCCTGGTCAAATGGCTACTGTGTTATCATAAGCAGGCTTCATGACTTAATACAGAGTATCACAAGCACCATCTGGTAACATTTTCAGTCCTCAAAACTTTGAAAACTTCGTGCATCTGCAAAATCAGTCATTTGATATGCAACTACCTAATAATTTCCTTTTTTGACAAAATTTGCATATGCCTTTCATGTCTAATATGGTTTTAAAATGATCAATTGTAAAAATATCTTTTTGCACAGATAACAAAGTGCTTTACAATCAGTAAGCATTAAAATTTTTGCCTTTTTAAATTGAGTTCTAGCCATAATACAACTTCATATATTGCAAACAGTTTATGCCTGTTGCCTGTAAAATGGTTGTCCGAGCTGAAAATTTAAACTGCTTAGATAATTTTTTTTTTCCAGAAATACTGAAGACTGCTGTAGCTATATCCTCATTGGAAAAGTATGCCTCATTAGTAAATATATTTTTTTTTAATTTGCCTATTCTGAGTCAATGAATGACTCAATAATTTTAGTACCCTTTTTCATAGATACAGTTAACTCTATAAACACTGTAGGTGTTGACTAGTCACATGTTATTGCAACAAACAAATGGCTCATTGACACTAATATGGTAATTGATGATCATAGTTCGGTGCATGAAGTTCAGGTTAAATACACTGCTGGCCATTAAACATACAACATCAGGAAATACGAGATATCAAAGCCATATTTAGTGAATACATAGCTCATGTTACAAGATCAAATGATTACAAATACAACTCAGTTAGACTTCTGGAATACAAAGAAATCAGTATCCTGTGTAGCCACCATGAGTCGCAAAACCGTTGCTACACAGTCCTGCATTGAGAGGATGAGATATCAGATGTGTGTTTGGGAAATGTCAGTCCATGCAGTTTCGATACACAGCCAAAGTTCATCTGTTGTAGCAGCTGCTGGTGTCTGGTGTGCTAGTCATCGTGAGATCATGGGCCAGAGATGTTCAATTGGGAAGAGATCCAGTGAATGCGCAGGCCAAGGCAGAAGTGTCACATGGTGGCTATCCAGGAATTGTTGGAGGAGGCATGCCAATGTGGTCGGACATTGTCCTGTTGGTAAATGGCACAAGAGAGCTCCTGAAGATAAGGTATGACCACAGCTTTCTTGTAATCCCACAATTCTTCCTCGATCAAAGTCGGAAACCTGGTCATATGGATGCAGTTTTCTTCGACAGGGCATTGATATTTAAGTACACAAGAATTGCGAGCAAACACAATTCCAGTGCTTTACATAGGCTCTTATACCACTTCCAGGGGGTGTTACTGTCACACAATGTGCGTATGTGCTGAGCTTTGAATCATTTACATGTTCTCCTATGGGCTACCCATCTTGCATATTTCAGGACAATCTGATGAGTTCTTCTTGGTGCTGCACTTTTAATGGTCAGCAGTGTAGTTATACCTGAATTTTCTTCATACTTCAGAGGTAGCTTTGTCGGTTGTTCAAGGAGACAATCCTGGGTTGTGTGCTGTCCTCGGTAGATGATATTTTCACAGGTCCAGTATTGTTGCTTCTCACTTGTGATAGTTCTTAAGTGCGGTGGTGTTGCACTTTGCTGCCTCTGTGGTATGAGTCACTGGATATCATTTTAAACTTCGTGCTCCTATTAGTGCACTGAGAAGGTTGCCTACAGAGATACTGGTGACCAGGCATTGTGATGCATTTCGTGCCATTATAATGTAGTGACAGTACATCTATATCAGTTTTTAGTACAACACTAAAACTGTGATTGTAAAAAATTACAGTAGAGCTTCACAATGCAGTAATTAAAATTAAATCATACCTTTAATACTCTAGACACTGTTAAATGTTTTAAAGCACTTCAACAAAAAATTCTATGCCGCCTAGTATCATAAGTAATGAATGAGATTTTATGTACCATAGAGTATTTTGCATACAATACAGCTCTTGCCAGCAAGTGATGAGTTGGTTGCTTACAATGAATATTTTTTTTTGCAATGAAGTTTAATGATTGCAGTAGCATTAATAATCGCTAATGATACTTATGGTAGCATTGAGTGCTTAAAAAAATTAAGATCCACGATGTGCATTTCGTGCCCTTACTTTGGTCCCATTGTCAGGTGGCAAGTGAGAGCTGTAAAAAGAAACTTGTCACTCTGCTATCAACTATCACCTCTGAGGTTCCTCACACTATCCACCACTTCAGAACATAAAATCTCATTCATTACTTTTGATACTAGGTAAGATAGAATTTTTTTGAAGTGCTTTAAAACATTTAACAGTGTCAAAGAATATTAAAGATATTAATTTAATCTTTCTTTGATTTGTATTAAAAAATTTGCAGTTTGAAAATTTTCCTATATTTTCTTTTCCATTTGATGCATATTTTAGTATATTTATATCATAGTTTAATATGTTGAAAAAGTGTTCGGACACTTACATGTTATGTGAATGGAAAGCCACTTTCAAAGCTCCCTAACATTAAAAATAAACCTTTTACACAAAAACTGTTGTCGGCGATAAATTGCAGATGTCACTCAAATCTCTCTAAATATTTTTCCTGCAATATTCATTTAATATTTAAAGAATGAATGGAAGCTGAAGCATTTATCTTTAACTTTTGACACTTGTGAAAAAACATTTCAATAGATAAAACACAACTCTTGTAACAATTTGTTCACTAACATAAATTAAATATCTGAAGTTTGTATGACGATTTTTTAAGATTTCATCAATTTGGAGGCAATGGGACAGTGTCAATTTTCAACAATCTTTGATCAATATTTAAAGAGTCATTGAAGCGGGACCATTTAACAGCAGATGACACTTTCACATTGCCTTCAAATTGATGAAATCTTAAAAAATCGTCATACAAACTTCAAATATTTATGTCAGTGAACAAATTGTTACAAGAGTTGCGTTTTATCTATTGAAGTGTTTTTCCACAAGTATCAAAAGTTGAAGATAAATGCTCCAGCTTCCATTCATTCTTTAAATATTAAATGAATATTGCGGGATTGATATCTACAATTTATCACCAATAACAGTTTTTGCGTAAAAGGTTTAGTTTCAATGTTAGGGAGCTTTGAAAGTGGCTTTCCATTCACATAACATGGAAGTGTCCAGACACTTTTTTTTTCAATGTAGTGTAATTTTTTAAAGTCATTTGATTGCCATTTCTTAGAAAAGTTATATGGCATTGCCAATTTGTTTGTTAATATTACTCTTTGCTGAAGCAATCCCCTGATTTAAGCTCACAAGTTTGATTTAAATTATTATCAATAAATTTTTTCTTAAAGTTTTGAAAATCTACTGAAGATTAACCAAAAACTGCTATTTTTAAAAACAGAAGATTTTGGAAGTAATTGCAAAGTATGTTCATCTATTTCTATCATTCATTCTGGCTATTAAAACCAAAACCACAACTAAAATAACTTGTTTGGGCAAAACTGGTGGCAAATATGTTACCGCCCAGCAAAGTAGATGGTAGTAATTAGTAGCCTATATCTGCTGTCTGCACAGTGGAATGCACATATAGTATCAACAGATTTGGATAACCTTTAAAATAAGTTCGTATTATTTGCACCTTTCATAATTAAAACTTCACTTTTATTTACAGATCTATTATGATTTTACTTCCGTAGATTAGGTAAATATGTATCGATCTTTCAGAATTATGCTACATTGCTAGGTGTGAAAATGGTCACCTTACAACTCATCGTTTTTACTTCTATCAATTTAGTAATTTTTATTCTTGTAAATCTTTCAGAGTTAGGCTACATTACTGATTGCGACAATCGCTGGCCTATAATTTGTTCATTTTCATTTCTATCAATTTATTGATTTTATTCTCGTATATTTATGTTAAAAACTAATCTTTATCATTTCCTGAAAATGAATGAGGTCTTGGATAGGGAAGCAAAAGGCCTTGGCATTACAAATTGGTTCTATAGTTGGAAGGGCAATTTTCCCAATATAACTCCCCCACCACCATAATTTTTTTATTTTTTACACAATTATTAGTTTTTGAGTTTATATTTAACAGTTTATTCCCCCCCCCCCCCCCCAATATCTTGGCTGTGCCACTCTGAAGATATTGACATTTTTTAGCCTTGGTGCACCAATTTTTTGGCACTTTGTACAAAATTCAACACACAAAGGGAAAAAAGTGCATCATTTTTAATAATAAAACAGCCAAGAAAACTTGTTCCTGCATTTCAAAAAATCCCGTGAATGTGAGACATTCAAGTCATTTTGTATAATACCGGCCACATTTTAAAATATATTGTACAGAAGAAAATCATTAAAAGAAATAAAAATCAAGTTTCAGGTATATATTATATTATTTGAGAAGAAATTTCATTTTAATATATAATTTAACTTAAATATATTTAAAAGCACAGTGCTAATATGAAAATAATTTTAATTCACAAAATTCACTGTTAAAATCTAAATTTGTTCTCGCTTATATTTAAAAAAAAAAAGCTAGCTTCCGTTTAGCCAATTTTACCCACTGGTGAAAGAACAGATTTCTTTTTAATACAAAGACACTTTTGCACTTGTTCTTAATGGCAATCAAAAATCAACCAAATTATAAAATTCTCCAAACACCTCTCTCCTGAACTATGTCTGCTGCATCTCGCCACTATAGGCCAATTTTAGCAATTCTTTAGGCACAATGCTAATAACTCTATTCGCTAATCTATAATTATCCATATGGGCAACATGGCCAAACCAACTGAGTCTTTCTCTGCACAATATGCTACTTAAAGGAGGCTGCAGACTCCTTTGTCTAGCCCTCATCATTACTTACAATGTTGAACCACCTAATGCCCAAGATACTGCATAAGCATCTAAAATCAAAAGCATCAAGTTTCCTGTTATCTAGTTTACAAAGCATCCAAGTGATTCAGTTAATCTGAATCACTACCATAACTAATCCAAGAAAGAACCAAATTATTATACAGTCTAATTTTAGTCTTTAGGTGTATATGCCTATCTCTCCACACTCTCCATGGATTCTTAAAAGTCCCAGCAGTATTCATCAGTTAATCTCATGATGCACATCACCAGTATCTGTTATATAGCTCCCAAGATAATTAAACTGTGACACCTGCACAAGACGGGGCAGGGGCGGCTGTCAGTAGCACGCAGGCTTGTAATCTGTAATTCCCAGGTTCGAGTCCCAACTGGGTCAGTGTTGAGATTTATCTCCGCAAAATTCCCTGCCCATCAGTAGGGGACACCGATGGGCTTGGAAAGGCCGCCATCCATTGGATGGAATGTTAAGCTGTGGCCCTGTGTGCGGGAGCCATACCCAGTGCACATTAAAGAACACACTGGATGGCCTTGATGGTAGGCTACCATCTGTCCCCATCTGTTCAGTGGGTCCCCTCCTCCAACCTTCTCTGAGCCTTTGGGGTTCATGTGACCTGGCCATTTAGCCCATGGTGTACAAAAAAAGTGCCGCTCAGAGGTAAAACAGCCCAACCTACTAAAGACTGCAACCATTCAGATTAACTGAATCACAGCCTGCCTGACCAATTTTCATCACTTTAGTTTTCTCTCTGTTTATAACCAAACCTACTCTACTACCAGTCTCATCAACAGCCCTAATGAAAGAGTTCATCTCATCATCATCATCATCATTAGCCAACAAGGCCAAATCATCTGCATAATCTAAATCAGAAATCTCTACACCATTTAAGACCAAAATCTTTGTCTTACAGTGAATTTCGCATGACAATCATTAACCAAACTAAAGAGAAAAAGTGACAAAATGCACCCTTGTCGAACACCAGAAGTAATGCTAAACCAAATTTGTACAAGTCTTACCAACTCTCATACATGACTCAGTATTATTATAGAGAGCTTTCATTATGTTAACTAACTTGTCTGGTATGCCTTACGATCTCACAATCAACCACAAATTATGGTGATCAACAGAATCAAAAGCCTTTTTGAAATCAACAGAGATAGTAACCAAAGGTTTCTGAAACTCTAAACATTTCTCAAGAATCTGCCTAAGTGAAAAAATCTGATCTACACATCCCCTATCACTTCAGAATCCACACTGCTCATCATGCAATTGTTGTCAACCAAATTCTTAATTATATTAAGCACAATCATGCAAAGAAGTTTACCTGGAATAGAAAGTAGGCTTACACCCCTATAGTTACCACAAGAACTGCGATCACCTTTTTTAAAAATAGGGATAATAATAGACCCTGCTGAGGAGTGATGAACCATACAGGGTCCTTTTGCTGACCATATACACCAGACGTCGGCAACCTTTTTTGGCTACGAGTCAAAATCAACCAAAATGTGATTATTAAGAAGACAGTTCGGGTCAATGGGTATTTTCATTTTAAAACAGTCCGTTAGTGAATAATAAGGTAAATTTTATTGAAAAAACTATTACAATATGCTTTTAAATTTAAAACATAAAAAAATTCTAATTCTAATTATTACAAAAACAAATATAATTGTCAAGTTTTAGTTCATTAATAATTTACGATCTTTATTTATAAGCGTTCAAGTCTGGTTCATAGTCACCTTAAGACGAATCCAAGCATCTGAATTTTTAGTAGTTAATCTGCTCCTGTTCTTACTTAAATTAAATTTCATGTATGAAAATATTTGCTCACATTTATAAGTAGAATCGAACGCAGACAAAATGGCAAAGCCAATTTATTTCAAAGATGAAAACTTCATAGGAAGTGATGCCCAACCCGATGATATCATGAGAAGATGATTATCATCCGTGTTTTCTAAATCTTTCCGCAATGTCTTGAATTTGTCCGTTCACAAAGTTGAACTTTTAAAATCAATCATTTCTAAACTTAAATTGTCAATTTTAAGATATTCAAAATACTGCAAATCTAAAACATTTTCCTCTATTTCGTCGGGCTTTATTATAAATGTAAACATTTTGCCGTGCTTCTTAAAACTTTGAAATCTACTTTCAAATTCACTTTTAATCTTCAAAATACAACTTTCGAACATATTTAGATTGCTTTCATCGATATTTTTTTTCTCATGTTGGCTTTTTAGTAAGGGAAAGAAAAGAAATATTTTAGTTTTTATGTCAGTTTCAAATAATATTAATTTCGAACAAAAACTCTTCCATTCCTCGTACATTTTCAAAATTGTGTGGTTATTTCCTTGGAGTCGTACGTTGAAATCATTATAATGGTTCATTATGTCTGTTAAGAACAAAAGTCTTAAAAACCATTGTTTATCATTGAGCTCGAGATCATTTTCACCGATTTCGTAAACAAATATTTGTATATCATCAAAGCACTCTACAAATCTATTAAGAACTTTACCTCGACTTAACCATCGTACTTCAGCATGTAACAGTAAATCTCCATATTTCGATTCAATTTCCTCCAAAAAGCTTTGAAGCGCCTGTGTGTTAATGCAGATCGTGCTACTACTATGTTTACGATCTTAACAACCTTTTCCATTACATCCTTAATTTGTTGCGTAGATGCCCTTGCAAATAAATTTTCTTCATGTATGATACAATGGAATGATAAAAGTGGGTGGCCAAGTTCATTTTCCATTAGTTTCACAAATCCAACAATTTTTCCTCTCATAGCTGGAGCACCATCAGTTGTTATGGAAAACAATTTACTTTTTAAAACCAATATTTTCCCATTTTTGAAATTTGTAAACTCTTGTACTTAACGGGAAATATCAATGCCTTTGGTCGTGTCATTCATTGAAGCAAGAACGCATAGTTCTTCATTGATGTTCGAACTATTTATTGATGCAAATCTAATAATAATTGCTAGCCTAGCCATATTATTTACATCGGTACTTTCATCGAGTGCAATGCTAATTATATCACTAGATAACAAATCATTTTTGACCTGTGCGTCAAATATTTTTTGCCATATCTTCAATGCGACGCTGAACTGTTCTGGCCGACAATGGCATTTCTTTAATTCTCTCAATTATTTGTTTTTTATTTGCGAAGTCATTGAATAAGTGTTCGGAACAATTTATGAATGCATTTTTCAAAAATTCGCCGTCTGTAAACGGTTTTCTGTTGGTACCAATACTAAGAGCTGCAATAAAGCTGGCAGATATAGCGTAATTGTGGCTGGTAACCAATCTCTTCAAAAATTTATTTTGCTTACCATAATTTAATACACGTTTAGCAATGTATTCATATTTTTCATCATTTGGCATTTCACTCACATCTTTATGTTTTGAAGAAAAGTGTCGCTCAATATTGTAAGTCCTGGCGGTAATTATATCTGTACATAAAGTACATATCAATTTGTCACCATTTTCCATAAATCCATACTTTTCAGTCCACACAACTTGAAATAATCTCTTTTTTGCTTTTTGTTTGTCCATGGTAATAAAAATAATAATTATTTCGCTTAGGTAACTGTTCTTGCGCTTCTGAACTACTGTTTATTCATGTTAAAGACGAAATAAACGTAGACAAGAGTAGATGGGTGATCAGCAGATGGGCAGGGCTCCTATTGGTCGGCTGCAGGTGGCACGCAGTCAGAGAGCCCAGCCAACCAATAGGAGCCCTGATCACGTGCTGATCACACACCTACTCTTGTTTACATCTACTTCGTCTTTAACGTGAATAAACGAATAACTTTGTAATCAAACCAAAATGTTAATATTATTTATACTTTCTCAAAGTGTTTGTTTCATGTTTATGTTTTATAATTTATTTTTATATGTTATACTTTATTTGCGGAACTCAAGTGGGTCACTTGAAATTATTAAATGGGTCACTTGGTGACCCGCGGGTCATAGGTTGCCAACGCCTGATATACACTAACCAGACTGGAATTTCATCTACACCTGGGGATTTAGGTAGTTTAAGTTTAGAAATAGACATAACTTTAGACTGTGATATAGGTCCTAAACAAGCCTATTAAAATAAAACCAGTCATCTTTTTAACACACTATTTAATTTTCAGAAGATCTAGAATTAAATGCTGATTAATTTGGCATATAACATGCCATATTTCCTTCCATTAGTTATTTGGCAAAAATGTTCTAAGATTTTTTTTTGCTGAGCATACAAAAAAATATGTTTGGCCTCTGGATGTAAACCAGTTTTCCAGGCTGGGCCCTGGATGGGTTAACAACTGGTTACGTTTTCTAAATAAGAGATTTTGTCTTCCAGTTTAACCTGACTAATATTCAACTTAACCATTTTGTATGCTGGAAGATTTTTTGCCCTCTCTTATTCCCACTATTATGGTTTGAACAGAATTAATGCTATCATAATATAAAGTTACAACTTTTTTTGAAAATTAAATTTGCTTTCTTAATTTTTTACCTGTTAATTTCCACTAAAAAAATTATACGAATTCTGAAAATATACACCTATCTAGGTTTACAACAACATTAATTTAGTAGTTTTTTTTTTCTCCATATTTCAAATGTTCTGTATATGGCTTATCAACTGAATTTGTTTTCTGATCTTTTGCCAATTTTTCTGTCAAATACTACTCAATGTTTAAAAAAAAAAAAATGAAGTAAGGGAAACACATTTTTATAATTAAAGGAGGGTGCATTGTCTAGGAGCAAAGGCATATCCAGGTACAGGAACACTGTGTTAGCTCCCCAAACATTGTTAAAAATAAAGCTTAAAGTGAAGAGATAAATTTCCATAATTATTCTTGTAAAATATTTTTCTGAGGTCCACAAAGACAATATCTTAATGGACAACTTTAAAGAGAAATTTAACTATATAAAATTTTAGAGTGTATTCTTTAAAAATATATAATCTGGCATCTTTTTTGTTGTTGGCATCAATCAAGGCAGAAGTGATGCAGGATCGACATATTTACAAAGATTCATAAATATTTCTTTTCCAAGTAACATATGAACATTATCTTATTGAAAATAAAAAAGAATTTATTATTGCAAAATGTATGCTTTGTCAATGAATAGGACATATAATTTACACTGAAAGGGCAATTTATTATACACACCCACATTATAACATGTGGGTCCACCCTCACAATAGCAGCAACACATCATGGCATGTACCAAGTGTTGTAAATATTCAGATGATAATGGAGCTCATAATTCTAGAGCAGCTGTCGCTAAAATGCCAAGAATTGCAGGTGGTAGTTTTCAGGCTTAATGCATTGCTCCACTTCATCCCACAATAGGCTAAATAGGGTTCAAACCCAGAGAGTGAGAGGTTGGTTTGGGCTGTTTTACCTCTGAGGGGCACCTTTTTGTACACAATGGGCTAAATGGCCAGGTCACAAAAACCCTGAGAACTCGGAGAAGGTTGGAGGAGTGGACAGACCTATTGGACAGCTGTTAGGAGATAGATGGTAGCCTCCTGTCAAGGCCATTCAGTGTATTCTTTAATGTGCACAGGGTATTCTTTAACGTGCATGTATTTCTGTAATGTGCACACAAAAACATGAGCAATGAGATGGTTCTCCTAGATAAGGGGCCATGGCTTTATGTTCCAGACAGTGGCCTTTCCAAGCCCAATGGTGTCACCTACTGACCATGGACAGGAAAAGAAATTTGGGGAGATAAGTCTCAACACTGGCCCAGTTGGGACTCAAACCTCGTAACTGCAGATTATTCTACCAACTGAGCCATCATCACCTTGGTGAATGGAGGTGTGAACTTACTGGAATGCTCCTCCAACCAGTCCTTTGTCAAACATGAGCAATGAGATGGGGCTTTGTCCTGTTGAAAGAAGGCATCCTGCTGTGGGAAATGGATAGCCCTGAATGGATGTAAATGGTCAGCGAGTATGTCAACATAGCCTTGTGTGGTGATGGTGGTCTCAATAGGTACAAGGGACCCCAAGGTGAACCATATAAACATACCTATAAACATTAATCACACCACCTCCACCAGCCTGTAACAGGCCAACTTGACTTAGGATCCATGACTTTGTGTGGTCTACACCATACACACAGCCTTCTGTCAGCGTGCTGTAATTGGAACTTTGATTCATTGGACCAAACTACTCATTTCCAGTCTTCCACAGTTCATTCGCAATGTTCCTTCGCTCATTGCAGCCTAATAGCCTGATGACATGTTGTTAACAAGGATACTCGATATGGACAACAGCTGCCATAGCAGTCATGCCATCATACATCAAATGGTCTTTGCACAAACCTTCATAGCTGCACTGTTGTTAAATGCCATTATCAACTGCACTGTGGTCTTCCAATTTTGATGTTATGATACGGGAGAGGAGTGCTCACCTCGAACATAAACAGCTCAGTTATGGTTACCTTTTTTCCTGGCAGCTGCATGTTTTGCCCATTTTGTTGTAGTCCTGTTACACAAGTGTGACAGTCACACACAGAAATCCCAGGCATTCTGCAGTAGCAGATATGGAGCACCCCATCTTCCTCACAATGAATATCTGCCTATGACTGAACTCGCTCAGGTGCCATGTTTACCCATCATAACATCACAGGTACACTATACAGCAGGTATGTATCTCTCCTATTTAAGCCAGCAAGTGGTTTCCCATGCAACATGGATATGTCTGGACTACCACAGTCCAAGCACTTTCTCAAAAAAGCCTGGTAGGGGCTAAATGGTAATTTTTTCTGTTCTCTCTATAATTGCAGTGCCAATTTGATCATTATATCGATTAAAAGATTATTAATTGATTATTAAATATTTATTAGTTAGCAATATTTAGAACTCTTTTTTTTTAATTTTCATTAATATCATAAAATATACATGAAGAGAATGTTGATCATTGCTCCACAACCCATCACTTCCCTTGTGGCACAACGAGGTCCTCCACTATTGAAGTCCAAGCATTTTATCGAAAAAGCACAAGAGGGGGCTGCACAACAATTATTTCTGTTCTGTCTAATTTAAGCAATATATTGAATTAAACGATTATTAATAGGTGATTGGTGTTTATTAATGGATTATTAGTTTTTAATTACTAGTGATTAACTTCAATTGTGAACACATTACAGCACCTTGGACTTGGGTCATGCACTGGTCCGGTTCCACCCCACCCTCGAATCATTGTGGTAGAATCCAATACTGACCTCCCTCTCCCCACGAAAACCATTGGAGCTCAACAAAGAAGGATGATCATTTTATGGTTGCCATTAGCAGATTATTAATGAAATATTACTTATATAATATATAATAAAAAATAATAAATAAATAAAAAAATATAAAATAATACATAATAAAAAATCATTAATAATCTGCCAATGGGAGCTGTAAAATGACCATCCTTCATTGAGCTGCGATGGTTTTCGTGGAAATAAGGAGGACAATATTGAATTCTACTTGCAATGGTTCAAGAGTAGGGTGGGAGTAGGCAGGTGCACAACCCAAATTCACGGTGCTATAATATTGTTGCATATTACAAAAAAATGAATAGCCACTGAGCGTGAATATTAAAAACTATATTGTAAAACCAAATTCAATACAAGATAAATTGTTACAAAGAAAATATGGATGAAATATCTTATTAACAAATCAACTACTAACATGCACAAATCATCAACCTTCCTGCGCAGAGCACACAACATTAGCTCTGTCTATTCCACTAAATATTACCTTTTTACTTGATTACCATGCCGCCTGAACATCTTCATACACAAACAAAATCGTCCTGTGCTAGTTCGCTAACTCACACTAGCAGAACCATACGACCGTCCACATACACGTCACATAAAAGATACCACTTTTATACTTCCCGCGTACACATCACATAAAGATAATTCTTTATACTTAACGCGCACTGTCTCAGAACAGCTAACCGTCCATTTTTGAACTCTCGAACGTTACCCGCTCCACTGTTCTTCTTCAAATTCTCCCAAAGTTCTTATTCGTTGGCTGATACTTTTTGCTTTCGGATGCCAGATTTCTTCTGTCGTAACAATATGTTTACAACTGAAGTTAATCAAAAATGATTAATAAGCATTTAATCAATATATTACATGAATTAATAATTGTTGCACAGCCCCTTCCCATGCTTTTAAGAAAAAAAAGTGTTTGGAGTTCATTAGTGGCGGACTTCGTCATGTCACATGGGAAGCATGGTTTGCAGCCGTGGTGATCAAAATCAGCATCATGCCAAATATTAACCAAAATAAAATTAATTTCTAATAATTAATAACTATAATGAACACATAGAAAACCATAGTTGATTAAAAATTGATTAACCGATATATATCTGATAAAATTTGCATGAATTTATGATCAAATAGAGTAAAACTAGCCTTATTTATGTGTCACAGGATGTAGCCTTCGGTAAAAAGCATCATAAAAGCATAAAGTCAGAATCGTCCAGCATCCAAGCTATCCGACTAGTGCTGCTAAATTTATTCATCTACAATGAAGTGCCTATATTTAGCTACTATTAAAACAAATTAAAAACAATATTCTGGATTCAAGTCAAAATAGAAACACTTATTCAGTAAGAAGGATTTACAAGACAATGTTTCATTTGAACATAAAACTTTACTTCCATTTAAATTTAGTATAAATCCTTATTTTTTCCTTCAATAAATTAGACCTAATAAACGAAGAATCCAGAGAGAAAATACAGCTAGAAGAATAACATATCACTTACAGGGGTTTATCAAAGTAATGGAAATACCGACAGCAACTGGAATACACACAATGTGCCATAAGCATATCACAGGGATGATGTCACCCACAATGTGAGGTATATAAAGGGGAGAAGTATGATGCTAGCTATCACATAACAGTGCAACAGGCACAGGTGAAACAGCTGTTGTGGTATAATTGTCAGCAATGTCAGATTTTTCACCTCCAAAAAGAAATGCTCATTGGTGTGTCTTGCAGGAGCTTCAATAACCAGAATGGCTGAAATAGCAGGTACTGTATTGAAGATTATGACTGCCTATCAAAAAGGACAAGGCTTTGCCTCCAAACGTGCAAATTGTTGACGCAATATGAAGTTGTCAGATAGGGTTAGGCGAACATTGGCACAGATTGTACAATGGAAGCACAAAACCACGACACTGCAAATAGCAGCAGAGTTGAACACCAGTTGGAATGATCCCATTTCTGTCATAACAGTTTGTCGGGAACTTCATTGTGCTGCTATATGGCCATGGTGCAATCCACAAACCTCTGATTACCAACATCAATGCAACAAAATGTGTAAGGTGGTGCAAAGCACATAAAAACTGGGATGCTAAAGACTAGCAACGTGCCATCTGATCTGATGAATCATGCTACACATTGTTTCCCACCACTGATAGAGTGTACATCTGGCAAAAACCTGCAGAAGTGTACCACCCTGACTGTGAAGCATGGAGGTGGATCCCTGATGCTGTGGGGTGCCATTAGTTATTCTGCAGGGTCCTGTCACATTCACAATGTACGAATCCATTCTTGGGGACTACCTGCACCCAATGTTGCAGGCATTGTTTCCTAATGACCATCCCTGGTTTCAAGCGGATAATGCACCCGTGTATTGTGTGAAACGTGTCAAATTGTGATTTGCAGAGCATGAGGATGAAGTACTGCAGCTACCCTGGCCACCTCAATCTCCAAATCTCAATATTATTGAACATTTGTGGGAATATCTGGAGTGCAAGGTCAGATCACACTTTCCCTCTCCAACATCACTGGCATAGTTGGGACATATTTTACAGGATTTGGGTTGTTGTTTTACCACTGAGTGGCACTTATTTGCACACCATGGGATAAATGGCCAGGTCACAAGGACCCCGAAGGCTCAGAGAAGGTTGGGGGAGGGGACCCACTGGAATAGCTGTTGGGAGACAGATGGTAGCCTCTCATCAAGGCCATCCAGCATGTTCTTTAATGTGCACAGGGTATGGTTCTCCTGCATACAGGGCCACAGCTTAACATCCCATCCGACGGACGTCGGCTTTTCCAAGAACATTATACTGACCGTGAGCAGGGCAGGGAATTTTGCGGAGATAAATCTCAACGCTGACCCAGCTGGGACGAACCAGGGAACTACAGATTATGAGCCTGGCATGCTACCGACTGAGTTACCCCTATTTTACAGGAAGAATGGTCCCCTATTCCATTACCATATGTGCATGACTTGTATGTCTATTCCATGTTGAATTGCATCTGTTATGAATGCTCGAGGTGGGCCTACAGCTTATTAATAAGATGTTCTCCACAAACAGTGTGTTTCCATTATTTTGATAAATCCCTGTATGGTTAATATGGGATGCTCATTTTAAAAAAAAAAAGGAAGTTTTACTTTTCCAAATTTTGCATCCTTTAACAGTAGTAATTCCTATAATAGATAATCAGGGCAATTTAATTTAAAATTAAGTAAAATAATTTATTACTACTGTATTAAAATATCATTAAAATTTTTTGAAAATAAAAAGCAACCAATCGAAATTTATTTAACAATAATATAATCAAAATACATATAAATATCATTTCCCTCGGTAAGTACCTAGGTTAACTGCTATCAACCATCACATTCTACCACCAGAATTTAACAATTCTAGAGTAAATTCCAATTTTAGTACTACATTTTCTACTTTCAACACCTTCTAATGGTGGAAAATAAAATATCATGGAAGATTAGAAAAATATAAATCATATTTGGTTACAACCTATTCAACTCAAAAGGAATTTTTCATATGTCTCATACAACAAAGGTTGTTTTTCTCATCCATCTGAAAGGGGGGGGGGGATATTGTTGCTCCCAAAGCAAACTTCTTGATCACCATCCTCCACCACCAAAATATCAAATTTCCAGTCTAAATAGATAGTTTGCAATATTTGGCTGACTGCAGTAGCCTTTGTTGAAAGCTTCTGTATGTAAGCAAAAATATATTTAGTCCTGAAAATAGCAAAACTGGAGATTCTAAATATTACAAGGCACAGTAGGATCAAACTCTTTAATAAAACACAAATAAATACTGTACAATAAGTCTCGATGCCCAATTCTGCCATTATTCACCAGTGCACCACACTGGTGAATAGTGGCTCAGAGTTATTTATACAACAAATGTAATACTCAATGCAATGCACTGGTGAATAGTGGCAGAATTGGGCATCGAGACTTATTGTACAGTATTTGTGTTTTATTAAAGAGAAAACTGGAGATAAATTAAATCTAGTAATACAATAGAGGGAGTCCCATGGCTGAGTGGTTAGCACGCTTGGCTACTGATCTAAGGGACCTACATTTAAGCCCTAGTTTGTGTTGATTTTATGCCAAGACCCCAGCATAGAGTTTGTGCCGAGATCCCAGCATATTCACAGACCCTCTACTATGGCATATAAGCTGACAAACTCCTGTCAAATGTCTGTGACAAACAGCTGCTTGAGGTGGTATTCTTTTTTAATACAACAGATATCACTACTGAATAAATGAGATGTCATAAATAACTAGAAAAATAACACATTATCTTTACCAAATATGGGATGCTCCATTTTCTGAATTTTGCACCCTTAAATAGTAGTAATTTGTACTAATGAGTGATGGGAAAATGTAAAATGAAAAAACAATTTCTAATTTCTACCTTAAAACGAAAAGGCTATTTCCTGATTCCTTAGGATTAGGGGAGTAAATTGGTCAGTTTATATAAAATAATTTATTTTTACTACATTCAAATATTATTGAAAATTTTAAAAATAAAAAGCAACCAGTCAAATTTTAACCAATATTAATTCAATTAAAACACACTTGAATATAAATTATATTTCTGCTAGTAAATTATCTGGGTATCTGTTCATAATCAATGCATTCTATCACCAGAATTTCTAATTTCTATCATAAATACATTGTTCACAATATTACTTCAAATTTTACATTTTCTAATTTAGGGCCTTCTTACAATGTAAATTAAAGCCTTTTGGAGGAGTTGAAAACTAAGAATCATCATATTTTGCTAGTAACTATTCAATTCAAACATGCATATTTCATTAATCTCTTAAAACAGAAAGTTGCATCATCTCCCACCACTTCTGAGATGAAGGGGCAAATTATTGCTGCCAATGTAAATCCCTTGATCATCACACTCCACCACTAAATATCAGATTTCTAACCCAAATAGATCATCTGCAACATTCGTTTGAAACTTTGATAGCTTCAACTTTTTTTTTTACTATCAGAAGTGAAATTAAAACTTTGAGTTTCAGAAATTACAAATTATAATATTTCATCAATACTTAACCTACACAAAAATAATTTTGAATTTGAGTCTAAAAACAATTATTTCTTAAACAAAAACAAGTTGAATTTTCCAATCCATCCTGGGGATACAGGGGAAGATAATACTGTCAATACCAATTTAATGTCTTCACATTTTACCACCAAAATTTCAAATTTCTAGCAAAAATACATCGCTTATAATATTTGCTAAAAAATTTGCCATTTTTAACCTTTTCCACCATTTAGAGGGCACAATTATAGATTTTGGAATATCTGGAAAATGTAAATCCTAATACATCAATAACTATTCAACCAAAAAAGAATTTTAATCTCTAAAAACAAAAAAAGTCAAATATCTAGAGACAAAAAAGTGAAAATATTAGCATTTTTTTTTGAAAAATGAGCTAAAAATTAAAGAGAGTGGGGATGATATTGCTAAAGGAAAAGGGAAAATTAATGCGACTTCTACACTAAATGAACCATTACTTTAAAAAGCAAAGCAAGAAAGGTACTTGAGAAGTAATCTGAATCAAAATCTCAATCATATGCAAAGTTGGGGAAATCCATTTGACTGATTTTTCACCAATGGTTGGTGGATTTTATGGCAAGGCTTGTTACTTTCAAGGCCATTAAAAACTACAAGAATAAAATATTTCCAGTTAAAATAATATACCAATTTTCACCAGTGAAAGCACTATCATTAATATAATTTCATGCACTTTTTTGATGCATACAAAAGCAGATAAAATATTTTGCTCTGCCTTTCCACAATTGTATATGCCTTTATTGTGGTTTGTAAAAACTGTTAGCTAATCAGATTATTCGAAATTTCCCTTACTCTTGCTCATATTGCAATGGCTAGGCCTGATGATAGGGCAAAAAAAAAAAATGCATCTCTCCTTTTTCATTCAAAACATTTATTTCATTCATTACATTTTATTTAAGCTTAGAATTTTTTTCCTGATGTTTAATTTTTCAATATTTTCTTGTATAAAAAAATATTGGGAAACTAGAAATTAGAATTAAGTGTGTACTGCCCATGTTTAAAGTTTCATGTCCGCTCACAAAAGCATATTTCCACAGAAAAGGTCTTTTGTGTATAAGAAGTCGTCAGCAGAAGCCACTCTACCCTAATATATGTCAATCTGTTGGGATGAGATCAAGGAAAGGCAACAAAGGAGAAAGAATGCAAAATATGGAGGAGTTTAGTACAAATACTAATTCCTCTCTGTGGTTTATGAATAAGCACGCAAACTGTGACATGTTGAAATAGTTAACCAATCTATTAACGAGTAGCAGCTGCTTGAAAAATAACCTATTATGTATTATACATAACCTACAACAATATAAAACATATTTAAGATATGTTGTTATAACTGTCAGTAGCAATTTTTAAATTTTGAAAGGATGTTGTAAATGTCATATTTGGGCTAGAACTTTGATACTTTGGTGGAGTGAGATGGTTAAGATCTTTACATTGACAGCAGCGATCTGAGGGGGTGGAAAATGAAAAATTCTTTTTGAATAAGTATTAATGAAATATTATGATTCACATTTTTCAAATCCCTCAAAAGGTTTTATTTCATATCATTAGATGATGCTAAATGTGGAAAATGTAACACTTGAATTCTTTAAATCTAGTGATGGTCAGTACAGATCCAGAAAGTTTACTAGCAGACAAAGTAAAATTTATATTTATGTGTTTTAATTAAATCATCATCATCATCCTCAAGCAGCCATGGGCTACAGAGGTAGAGTCAGACTGTGCAATTTAGTTCTCCAAGCAAGTCTGTCCTGAGCTAAATCTGCTGCATCTGGTCACTGTACACCAATTCTAATAAGGTCCTGTTTGGCAATGTCTGCCAACCACATCTTACGCCACCCCTTCTTTCTGAAGCCTTTAGGCACACTGTTCATAAACCTATTTGCCAATCTATAATTATTCATATGGGCAACATGGCCAAACCAACAGAGTCTCTCTCTCTGCACAATATGCTGCTTAAAGGAGATTGCAGACCCCTTTGTCTAACCTCATCATTAGTTACAAATTTGAACCACCTAATGCCCAAGATACTGCGCAAGCATCTGGAATTGAAAGCATCTAGTTTCCTGTTATCTTGTTTACACAGCGTCCAAGTTTCACTACCATAACAAACCCTAGAAAGAACAAAACTATTATACAGTCTAATTTTAGTCTTTAGGTGTATATGTTTATTTCTCCACACTCTCCAAAGATTCTTAAAAGTCCCTCCCTCTATTCATCTGTTAATCTCCTGCCATATATCACCAGTATTTGTTACATAGCTCCCAAGATAATTAAACTGTGACACCTGCTCAAGACTACAACCATTCAGATTAACTGAATCACAGCCTGCCTGACCAATTTTCATCACTTTAATTTTCTCTCTGTTTATATCTAAACCTACTCTACTCCCAGTTTCATCAAGAGCTCAAATAAAAGAGTTCATCTCATCAACATCATTTGCCAAAAGGGCTAAATCATCAACATAATCTAAATCAGAAATTTTCGTATCTCCCAGCCCATTTAAGGTCAAAATCTTTCCCTTGAAGTGAATTTCGCATAACATAATCAATAACTAAGCTAAAGAGAAAAAGGAAACAAAATGTACCCTTTTCAAACACCAGAGGAAATGCTAAACCAGTTGCTACAAGACTTACCAAATCTCACATATGACTCAGTGTTATTATGGAGAGCTTTTTTTATGTTAACTAACTTGTCTAGTATACCACATGATCTTACAATCAACCACAAATTATGACGATCAACAGACTCAAAAGCCTTTTTGAAATCTACAAAGCTAGCAACCAAAGGTTTAAACATTTCTCAAGAATCTGCCTAAGTGAAAATATCTGATCTACACACCCCCTACTACTTCTGAATCCACATTCCTCATCACGCAATTGAATGTCAATCAGATTCTTAATTTTATTAAGCACAATCATGCAAAGAACTTTCCCTGGAACAGAGAGTAGACTGATACCCCTATAATTATATCAAGAACTGCAATCACCTTTTTTGAAAATAGGGATAATAATAGCTCTGGTAAAATCCTTAGGAACCATGCCTTTATCATAAAAGATATTCGAAATCTGAATCATCCAAGTGATAACAAAAACATTCGCAGCTCTAAGCATTTCAGTAGTAATTTCATCTACCCCTGGGGATTTATGAAGTTTAAGTTTATAAATAGCCAAAATAACTTCAGACTGTGTTATAGGGCCCACATTAAAGTCACCAATGCATCTATCATCATTGCAAACAATGGGAGTAGAACTAACCACATTGTTTAGAACATAAATGAAATGCTCAGCCCACCTAGCCATGACAGAATCCTCACCTTCTACAACCTTACCTTGTTTATCCTTCAATCCCTGTATACCAGTCCATTTTCTACCACACAAAACATTAACTATCTGGTACAGCTCTCTGTTGTTGTGCTGTCTAACTGGGCTTTGTCAGCCAAGCCATCAAGCCAAAGATTCTTATCAGCAGCTAACTGATCCTTTAATAAATATCTAATGTTTTTATATTATCTAATGTTTATAATTCAACCAGTTATTTATTTTTAAATAGCAATCAATTTTAAACTATTCAATAGTATGTTAATACAGTAGTAACAAATGAATTCTTTTATATCATTTTAAACTAAATAGTTTGTAGCTAAATTTTAGAAAATTAAATTATTTAAAATTTTTATACATATTGAAATTTCTTTCTTTACCCTTCTTATTACTGAAAATAAGACTGGATCAGACAGCTAACCAGACACAATTTTATTTAGGTCAGTAGTTTTACACTCACTGATTCACCCCTTATTCCTAGGAAGTGAGAAAACACATTTTCATTTTAAGGAATAAATCCCAAATTCTTTTGTATTATATAGAATTAATAAAAACATTACTATTTGCATTTTCTAATCATCCATTAGTACGAATTACTACTGTTAAAAAATGCAAAATTCTGAAAACGCAAAATTTCATTCTCTTAGAAAACTAGCATTCTACAGAATTAAACTGCACGTCCGTAACCCATGGCTGCTTGAGGATGATGATGATGATATTTGCCAGAGCCAATGTGTTATTCTTCTAGTTTATCCTATATTATTCAGAAAGAATTTTTCTTTACACTGATATATTTCGGTTCCTTAGGTTTTTCAGAATTAAGCCTTGTTTTACCAGTTCCAGAATTTCACTACATCACTTTGAAAAGATCATTTAAATTAATATATTTTTCCATTTTGGTTAGAAATTTTATTTTTTATAAAATTCTAAATTAAATGCTGTTTAATTTGGTATATAACATGATCTATTTCTGCTCATTGGTTATTTCACAAAAATAATAAATTTATTGAAACCAATTTATGAACATAATATAATCAAGTTATATCTTAAGAGCTTGTTTGTAGATGTATATAAAAAAACTACAACAAATTAAGTTTCAACATAGCTCAATTAAATAATACCTTAGGGTCATTAACAGTAAACAACCAATTCGAAATTTCTTTTTTAAACTTTACAATATCATTTAGTGTTCTCATTTCACCATTTAATTGATTATATAAATCTAGGGCCACACTATTTAAATTTTGTTTTAAACACTCTAGGCATCACAATTTTATTACAATTACCTCTCACACAATAAGTAGATGTAATAGTAATCAGGTAAATATATATTTTAAAATTCTAAAAACATACAATTCTTTTAAAAGTAAAACTGTTTTTAAAGGAAACAAAAATAAAGGTGCAATATGTTTTTTTTTTTCATAATTATTCTCATTTGCTGTACATTTAACTTGTTTAACATGGCTTTTCCAGCTCCACCCCATACAGGAAGTGCATATTGTAAATAGAACTTTACACATGCAAAATAAAATATTTTTAAAGTTCTATATATATTTCATCGAAAAAATCTCATGAGGAACCTGTTAATAGCAGGTTTTTGTTTTTGAGTTACATTATCTATATATCTAATCCATTTTAAATTTTTATCAATGTAAACACCTAGATACTTTATTTCTGATACCTCTGCTATCTCTAGACATGAACAAGTAAATAAATTTATTCAATTTACAAAATGATATCTAATCACATATTCCAGATTTGACTTAGTGGAAAGTGAAACATTTATAAACTTTGTCTTATCTAAATTCAAAATCAATTTATTTTTCTCCAACCATATATGCAATAAAAGCATATCTGCATTTGTGTAGTTTAACATTTGGTCATTATCATCAGTTACATTTAATAATACAGTATCATCTGCAAATGCAATAACATCTCCAAAAAATTTTGTGTCAAATATATCATTAATAAAAGAGTTAAATAATATAGGACCAATCATTGATCCCTAAAGCACACCAAAATTTACATATTTCAAATCACTAAATCATCTAAATTTAAATTTCCTTTGGTTGCACACAATAAAAAACAATATGTCCAGTTTTTTTCAAGCTGGATCTTGGAAGAGTTGAAGTTTTGAATCTTATAAATCTCGGGTGGGAATTCAAACTATTCAAAAGTTCTCAAAATGTGAATCAAAATATTCTATTAGTACTTATCCAAGACCAAGGGAATTTTCTTTTTTTATTTTATCTTCAAAATAAAGAAGTTGAATATCTAGCGGCATGCAGATGCCACAGTGAAAACAACAGCTCTTTCTTTTTGAAAACCCATTAGAAAAAAAGCTAAATATTGCAAAAGTTCAAGTTTTTAATTTTTTTAGTTTGAATTATCCAAAATTTCAAATTTTTGGGATTCTACCATATATATATAGCAAATGGAATCAGACAATAGATGCTAAATTAACAGCAATAAAACTAAATGCATGTAAAAGAGATGTTGACATGTACATGAATTGATAATTTTACATATTACATGATTAACAATGGCTCCCAATGACCAAATATAGCATCTGCTGCTCAGAAAATATGTGTTTGAAGAGCAAAATTGTAAAATCTGGTTGATTGCAGTACCCTTTATTGAAAGTTTCTGTGTGTAAGCAAAAATATATTTATTCTTGAAAATAACAAAACAGGAGACAATAAATTTAATCTAGTAATACAACAGAGATCGTTGCTGAATGAATGAGGAGTCTTAAATAACTAGCAAATATAGGATGCTCATTTTCAAAGAAAATGAAGTTTTTCATTTTCTGGATTTTGCATCCTTTAACAGTAGTAATTTATATTAATGGGTGATTGGAAAATACAAGTAGTAATATATTAGCCCTATATAATGAAAAAACGACTCATTTATTCCTCCTCATTCCATATGGGTTAAGGTAGCTTTGGTGGCTGTTTAGGATTTTATGGCGAAAAGGCATATAATGACATGATGTGCCAAACGAGGTGTAAAGAATAAAAAGATATGAAAGTCAAGTAAACCCAGAACCAAAGTTAAAAGTACATGACAATATGAAAAACAATAAATGACAGAAAACATCTATGTTAAATACAAAAAACAACAACTACGATGCAAAAATAACAATGGGCATATGGAAGAGATGTAAAAAATTACTCTGAAAGGTAAAAATCAGAGATGGTCAAAATATCCAGTAAAATGTAAAAATGGCAAAAACAGCAGTTAAAAGGCTAAGGGAGCATATCAATCAGTGTATATAAAATAATTTATTTTTACTATATTCAAATATTATTAAAATTTTTAATTTTAACTAATGGTAATTTAATTAAAGCATATAAATTAATACTTCTGTTAGTAAGTTATCTGAGTGTCTGTTCTTCATCAACACATTCTATCACCATAATTTCTAACATAAATATATTGTTCACAATATTACTTCAAATTTTAAATTTTGTAATTTAGGGTCCTCTTACAATGTAAATTAAAGCCTTTTGGAGGATTTGAAACAAAGAATCATCATATTTTGTTAGTACCTATTCAATTCAAAAAAGAACCTTTCATTAATCTCTTAAAACAAAATTCTAGCCCAAATAGATCATCTGCAATATTCATTTGAAGTTTTGAAAGTTTCAATCTTTTTACTGTCAGAGGGTGGAATTAAAACTTTTGGGAGATTCAGAAAGTGCAAATCGTAATGGTTTATCAATATGTATCTAGTGCAAGAAAGAATTTATCACTAAAAACAAAAAATTATCTCTTAAAACAAAGCAATTCATCTCCCCTTGGGGGTTAGGGGGAAATCACTGTTGTCAAATGTAAACTTCATGACCTTCACATTTCACTACCAAAATTTCAAATTTCTAGCATAATTTACATCAATTGCAATATTTGTTTAAAATTTTGCCATATTTAACCCTTTTTCTCTATAGAGGGCACACTTACAGCTATTGGGAGATTCTGAAAAGTTTGAATCATAACATTTCATCAATACCTATCTAACTGAAACAAAATTTTTAATTTAGCTCTAAAAACAAAGAAGTTGAATGTCAACAGATAGAAAAACATAAGACAAAGTGAAAATAATAGCTACTTTTTTTTTAAATTAGCTATAAAACTGTTGAGAGCAAATTACTCTAAATATATATATTCATATTACTTGGATACAAATGAGAGTGAACACAGCGAGATGTCAATCCCTGAGAGTGGCCTATGCAGCTATTATAGGAATGACATGGATCTGCAACAGGAGCAGAAGTCTGCAAAAAAAGAAAAATTAAGTAAAACTGAAGTCACAAACTTTAACTGTTAAATCTTATACATTTTTACAACTATCATCTGTACAGAAATTATATATCAAGACACAACACAGCACACTAAGCTAATACATACTAAATTAACATACATACTAAAGTGTATAATATATACTATACACTTCACAAAAAAATTTACTAATCTCGTATTATAATTTTAAAATGTACCATCACCTCTCCCCTCCTTCATTATTTATAAAAATAAACTACAATTAAAAACTTATTTCTATTGACTATCAAGATTAATTTCTTTAATATTTTAGTTAGTTTCAATGTAACTATTATTAATTGTACTTTTCAAAGTTTTAATGTGCTTTTAACTCTAAATTCTATTGAACTTCAGAGTACACCTTCTGTATAATATTGTATCATTTTGTAGATGAATTAAAATAGAAAACAGTTGACCATTATAAAGCAGGTTTAAACCCTATGCTGCTAAAGATGCTGATGTTGTTCCACCAAGCCTGCCTATTTAGCTCCCTCCCTTTTCACAAATGTTATGATTGTAGATAAAGCCTCCATTCATCTGATCTATATCAGACATATAGGAGACATATAGGGTGAAAACAGCTTGGCCTCTGGATGCAGGCTGGACACTGGAAGGGTTAACTAAGTAATCTGTAACAGTTGGCCAGAGCCAGGAGAATTTGGCATAGGTCAGCTTTGTACAGGTTCAATATATACACATTTAGAAACAATCTCTGACCTTCAACTCTGTAAAAGAATTTAGGTGTGGACTTTGCCTTGTATTCTATTCGGAAATGGTCACCTGGAGTCATAGATTCCCTGATTGGTGTGCAGGTGAGCACATAAGCAGGCACAGGGGTGGGGGTGGCTCAGTTGGTAATGCGCTAGGCTCGTAATCTGTAGTTCCCAGGTTCGAGTCCCAGCTGGGTCAGCGTTGAGATTTATCTCTGCAAAATTCCCCACCCTGCCTACAGTCAGTAGGGGACACCAATGGGCTTGGAAAGGCCACTGTCTGTCGGATGGGATGTTAAACCGTGGCCCCATGTGTGAGAGAGAACATGCTGGATGGCCTTGACAGAAGGCTACCATCTGTCTCCAACAGCTGTTCCAGTGGGTCACCTCCACAAACTTCTCTGAGCCATCAGGATCCATGTGACCTGGTCATTTAGCCCATGGTGTGCAAAAAAGTGCCGCTCAGAGGTAAAACAACTCAACAGATTAGGGTGTGGGGACACAGCTGCACCTTTAGTACAGTAAAAGAGCTAAATAAGAAACAATTCTTCCCTTTCATTAACATTCTCCTTTCAGAAAAAAGGGCAAAAATACTATACAATTTGGAGGCAGATTTTAGTTAGTGTAAAACTGAAAAAATATCCTAAAATCGGATTTTCAAAGACAAAATCAGATTTTCGGATTTTAAACAAAAAAATCGAAGTAGTTGGCAGCTCTGATTCATTGTTTTATCTGAAAACGAGTTGATATTATGCTTGAACTGGAATTAGAACAAGGGTTGAAGAAGTTTCACAATTTTGCTTTGTTTTTCTTATGAATATGGACTCAACAGTCCATCAATATAAAAATAGGGGAGAATACATAAGTATTCAATTTTAATGAAATCCAGCAGAATAATCTTGTCTTTAAAAATTAATTATCCACTATCAAGTGAGCAGAATATTTTTAAAAATTCAATAGTACTAAATTTCATTAAAAATTATTCGAAATAGGTAATTTTTTTGGTTGAAAATTTCATAACACCATACTCCACGACCAAAACGTAAAATTTTTGGCATAAATAAATAATTTGCAATATTCATTTCAAGTTTTTACATTTTTAACATTTTCTACCATTAGAGGGTACACATTTAAGACCTTTAGGAGATTCAAAAAACATGATTTTTTTTTTCATTTATTTACAAAAAAAGTTTAATGTCTACAGAGAGTGAGTGGTTAAGATGACAAAATGAAAACATTATTTTTTTTTAAACAAAGTAAAAGAAAACCTATCTAATGCATAAATAGTAAACAATTACATAATACATTAACTCAACAGATAAGAGATATAATTTGTGAAGATGTAAATTATATTCCAATTGCAAGACTCGGAGACATTAACTCTAATATACTTGAAATTACACAGAAACCTACTGAAGAAATAATTACAATATTAGATACAAATAAATATCCTGGTTTAGATATTATACATATTAAACATCTATAAAAAGAAATAAAAAAATACTGTAATGCCCACATTTCTCGAAATATGGGTTCGATATATCTTTGGGACTCGATTGTTCCCGCCATTTTGTTGTTTTCATCATAGTCCACTGACCTTACTTTATCCTTCAGCTATTTACTTCCCCAGCACTCACTGGCATGAGTGCAGTATCCCAGAACTTTCAGTGCAAATTGGAGACCTTCTCCAAACCATAAATGAGTCATCACTGACTGATGCAAGCTGTCCAGCCACCAAAGCAAGCAACCCTGAGCTGGCCTGGGCATTCACCATGTCCTCTTCAGGTGACCACCCACCCGACTTTAGCAAGCTGTCCAACTGTGGAAGGGGAGAGGCATTCATTATTCTTCATTTCTTTATTTCATTCTCATTATTATTCTTGCTCATAAGACATGAACAGTCCAGTCATGCTATTATGACTGAAGATAAGTGACCTGGGACTTACAGATCACTACCAGGGATGAGCACGTCTATTTGATTCACTGCACCAGGAACAATTAAGGAGGAGGAAAACCTGACAGACAAAACTGACTAATTAAGCTGCCTGGATGACCGGAATGTGAACAGCACGAATCATATTAGAATTCTTCACAACCCATGGGCCAAGGAGGGTTGTGAAGTTAAGTTAGGCAAAGTTAGGCATAGGCATTTTATGCTTTGGTCCCTTTTTCCCATGAATAACTTGAAAGTTTATTGCCAAATCTAGCCTAAACCACACTGAGTGAAAACATTTTTTTTACCACATGTGCCATTATCACTGCCTACTCTAGGGGGTGTCTGAGTAATTTGTGATTTAATTTTACAGGGAAAGTTTGGTATGTTATATTTTCCATGTATATGCTTTCTGACTAAATCTTGAGGGAAGGTAGGTGAAAAGGTTTCCCATGTTGGAGAAATATCAGTTTTTAAGCAAGATTTATTGCGGCTACAGGCCCACCTTCAGCAGAATGCTGAGTGCGGTCCCTGTGGGTACTCAATGCTATTTTTCACTCTGAACTCCTTTTTTATTGTTTGCCCATGACATCTACCCATTCCAGTCAACCTGAGTTGGGCGTGACAATACTACTAAAAATTACATCAAAAATTATAAATCTGATTATTTTCCTGAGAATATGTCTACAGAATCTAAAAACAGGTATTCTAAGACCAATTTATAAAGGAGCAGAGCTACCAACCTTGCATGACCAAAATTACGGTTTTGAAGAATAAAAATTTGGAAGAATTATGACCACTTATAAAAATTAAGAATTTTCCGTATTTTGTAGAATTTATGCAATAAATTTATTATTAATCAATGCTTCAATTCATATTTATTATTGATTACTAATTATTAGCAATTAAATTTCCATAATATAAACAAAATCAAAAAGTTTTGGTACCTTTGAGCTCCAATTGGTCATGGGTGAAACCAAATTAACCATTCCCATTTAAACAATTGGAATTTGGCGATAATCATTTTATGGTGCTCATTAACTAATTATAAATTAAATATCCAAAATAAAAAGCCTAAATCAGTTTAGTTACATTTTTGCAATGCAAGAAATCTATGGCATGTGTATTTTTTGATACTGAATTTAAATTGAAAATTGAATTTACCATACTTTTCCATATGTAAGACGAACCCTACTTTTTCGAACCCAAAATTAAGAAATCAATATTTTAAACACAAAACAGAACACATTTGATATTTTTTTAATATTCAAAGTGTATTTAGTAATTAGGTAATATTTTTAAGATACATACTAAGAAATTATGCATCACTCTCAGTTCTGGGCATATCACTTTCTTCAACACTATTAGTTCCAGACATATCACTTTCTTGAACCTCTACCGCCCCTATTGTCTTCTGAGTCACTGTCTAAATATACGAGATCATCCTCAGTTTCAGAGTTCTGATTGGTTTATTCAGAATCAGCCATTAATGATGTCAATTGACAGAGTTAACAAAGGCTAGTGATTGGCAGAAGCATGTTCGCAGAGACAAGGTACGGCAGTTTTGCCATGGCAACCGTGGGTTCTCTCAACCGGTTACCCCTGTGTATAACATAACCCCAAATTTTTGGTCAAAAATTTTAGAAAAAAGTATTGTCTTATACACAGAAAAATACGGTAATCACTAACAATAATCAATACACAGGCATCATCCAATGATTAATAACAGATATATTGCATACATTACAATACAGAGAGAATAGAAACAATTATATTACACCCCTTTCTCCAGTGACATTTTGAGAAAATGTTTGAATAATCAGTAGTGGCAGCTGGGCATGTGGAATGGAAAACAGTGGCTTGCTGCAGCCATGCCCAAGTATGTATAGTGGCATGTGTGCTGGATACAGCATTGTCCCAATTTCATCAACATTATATATCTTTTCAATTCTTTAAGTTAGTATTTTATTTATACTTTTCCAATTAAACTTTAATTTGTGTTTCTATAGATTTATTTTAATTTTATTTCCTTAAATTTATATATCATTATGGGTCTTTCAGAGTTATGCTACATAACTGTTTATGGTGATGGCAGGATTGCAACTTTTTGCTGGAGATTTTTTTTAACATTGCATTAGGTTATATGTCAATTTTCTTTCATTATCTCTTTGTTTTCCATTCAAAATATTTTGATCTTTTATCATTTCCTGAGAAAGTTTTGGATATGGAAGGGTTGAGTTGTTTTACCTCTGAGTGGCACTTTTTTGTAACCAATGGGCTAGATGGCCTGGTCACAAGGACCCAAAGACTCAGAGAAGGTTGGGTTGTTTTACCTCTGAGTGGAACTTTTTTGCACACAATGGGCTAAATGGCCATGTCATAGGGACTCTAAAGGTTCAGAGAAGGTTGGGGGAGGAGACCCACTAGAACAGCTGTTGGGAGACAGATCATAGCCTCCCACCAAGGCCATCCAGTGTGTTCTTTTAACATACAAATAGTATGGCTCTCCCACACACAGGGCCACAGCTTAATATCTCATCTGATGGATGGCAAACTTTTCAAGCTGTCCCCTACTGACCATGGGCAGGGTTGGGGAGTTACACCCCTTTCGATTTCAATTTGTGGAAATAGATCTCAATGCTGGTCCAGCTGGGACTTGAACCTGGGAACTGCAGATTACAAGCCTGGATTGTTACTGACTGAGCCATCCCCACCCCAGTTGTAATGCTTTCTAAAATTTTAACATAAGATATTGATTACTAATAATATATTTTTTTTATCATTATTATCAAAAGTTGTGACATCTGGAAACTGCTCTCATGGCTTTCAGACAATATTTTAGCAGATTTCTAATTTTAAAGACTGTTATTTTTTATTCTAGTGCTTTTGGAATTATTTCTTATTGTTTCTCAAATGTTCAATGAAATTATAAAGAATAATTAATTTGAAATGATTGAAAACGAAATGCTGGTGACCTCAAATGGCTCCTATCAGAAGAATCATATGATTAAGAAATTATCCTAAAAGTGTGACTTTTAAAAAGTAGGGAATATTTTAGCACACTTTTAATTACATTTTAACCAACTGCACTAATTATTTGAAAATTGTGATTTTGAACCAAAATTTTCAAATTAAACTTTTTCAGAGCAGTTATGCAGCTTTATACTAAAAAGATTCAGTCTTAATTTCAGTGCATCAGTTAAACTTTAAATGCTTTGAAATATTTGTATTCAATTTTTTACAGTTCTTATTCATTTTTAGATATATTTTTGCTTTTTATTTAAAAGATTTGTTTTTAAAGCAAAATGAAATTTTTTTATCACAATACCTTCTTTAGGCTTGGGGTTTGGAAATTGCCAAAAATCTAAGCATATGCATTATTTGTATGATTACAAATTTTTGAAAAGCTAAATAAATTAAAGATTTAAATGTTATTAAAAATATTTTGAACTATTCATATTAAAATAATAAAATAATTTTGAAAAAAGAAAAAAAATTAATTCTACTGAAGTTCAAATGAAAAAATAAAGTAAAAATTTTGCAATATTTTAAAAAAAAGAAGATTTAAAAATTTAACATCCTTTTGTTTTTGAAATTTTTTGCCTTTTCATTATCCACAATTAAATGCTTTTTATATATATATACATATAGCATGATATTTTTCCTACATTAGTTAACTTCAGGATGAACTTGGCCACCAGAGTGAGACCAGTTTCAGAAACCTGATACTTTAAGGTTTATATTCAATAAGTAGGCATCGTCCACTGTTCAATAATAGATCAATCAATATATTATAAATGCTAGCATTACAATACAAAGGGAATAGCAATAAATGTTATTGTGGTCCTTTCTATGGTGCGTTTTTATTTTGAAAAAGAGTTTAGACTGCCAAGCTTGCCATGTGGCATGGAAAGCAGAGGCTTGCTATATCTATGGCCAAGTTAACAATATTCTTCATTTTTGATATTAAAAGAAGTTAATAAATTAATAAAGAACAATCAATACATAAACATTATTTTATTAATACTATATATTAAAATATATAGTATTGAAACTTTTAAACACAACAGCAAGGAACAGTACTGCTACAGTGCTGAAACCAAAGAGAGGAGCTTTGATCAGCCAATCAAAAGTCAGTGCAGTAACCCAGATGTCAACTTGATGCCTTGCCACAACTATAATGAAAGAAAATTTTTAATCCTTTATCAAGCAATTAGCCCAAACCAAATAATAATAGACATGCATGAGACCCATTCCAGTTGCAAAGTTAATCATAGCCCACATATTAGGGAAGTTTCCAATTCTAAGTAATCAAATTAACATTCAGTTAGCCAGGGCTGGGATAGTTGAGGATAGGTTCACTGAACATCCATTTAAAAACAGTTAAATAGTCTTTAACTCTGTAAAGATTTAGGTCAGAACTTTGCCATGTGTTCTGTCTAGAAATTGTCAGCTAAGTCTTATAGATTTCCTCTGATTGGTATGCAGGTGAGCCCACAAGCAAGCACAGATTAAGACAGGGGTGCCCATTATGGCTCCTGTGGGCTATCGTCCCTCTTCAGTAAGGTATGAGTCACCCACAGAATGGACTCATCAACATCAATCATGTGGGTTGAAGAATAAAAAAACAAATAGCAATATTAAATTCAGAAACTACCAAATTTGTCTTAAAATGCTTTTAGTAAAGTAAAAGGAGCTAATTTGGAAACAATTCTTCCTTTTTATTAACATTCTCCTTTTGAAAAAAACACAAAAATACTGTAAAATTTGGGTGCAGATTTTGTAAGAGTAAAACTGAAAAAAACCAAATATTCGGATTTTCGATAACCAATTCAAATTTTCAGATTTTAAACCAAAATTCGGAGAAAATCCCCCCAAAAAATTGGAATAGTTGGCAGCTCTGAAGGAGGCACTGAAACAGACCATACCAACTACAGGCCAATAACTATACTTTCTGTTATTTAAAAATAATGGAAAAATGTTTGTGGTAGGTATAAACTTTTTTTATGTAAGCAAAATAAAATTAATAGAAATCAAAATGGATTTCAAAAAGGAAAAAATAAAATTCTACTAATTGCTAAAATTGCAAATAATATTAACAAATCATTAAATAATAGAGAAAAAGCTGTAACAATATTCTTGGATATAAAGAAAGCCTTCAAAAATTGCAGATCACAATTATTTTATTAATGAGAATTTGGAAAATCATGGTATTAGAAGTGTGAAGTTAAATCGGTTTCAAAATAATTTATTAGACAGATACACAATTACTAAATCTCTGCTCACCATGGGACCCAAAGGGGCATTTGAGTGGATACTAGGGTTGTAAAGGTACCACACCCATACATGCAGGGAGTGCAAGTCCTATACCAAGAATATCGAAAGAAAGCTCACAAGAACCAAAGAAACCTTAATGTGACCAAGGCAAGAAATTCACCTGCACTGTTGGCACTAGCAGATGAACTAACAAGCCGACTGTTCATGGGAGGAGCCACCCCTGGACCTTCCATTTACTGTGAGCTGCCCTCCCTAGGCACTGCCAGATTCTGAGATTAACAGACCCTCCAACTGCAAAGCAGGCAAAAAAGTAATCATCTGTATAGAAAGAGGATTTAGTAATGGCCTTTTTGTCATATTTCACAATGGTTTGCATGAAATAATGTTAACTAAAATATGCAACTTTCTGAAAATTAACTGATATACCAATTATTATACTTCTTTACATATAATTATAATAAATCATAACATATAATTATAATAAACCATATTCCGACTTACCAGATTTCTCACACAGGTATCAGGTACTTCATGATATGGAACATGCTGCTGGCTGCCATGGTAGCGGCAACTTGGGAACTGAACAACAGGTAAACAGTGGGGCTGAAAATTTGATTCAAGAATATGATCCATATATGTTGTTCGGCCTGGTACTTGGCTGGTGTTATTGACTGAATCACAACTAGAAGGGCAAATGTTATATTAACTAAATGACATAAACATAAAAACTGCAAATAAAAAAATTCTACACTGAAATAATAGTGGTAAATAGTCTTAAAAAACAAGTGAATATTTATACCTAGACAGGATTTCAAAAATACATATAACACAATAGACCAAGTAAAAGAATTTGGGATTTTCATAATTCTGAATAATATTTATTATAAATCTACTGTAACTATCAAAGAAATATATAAAAATTAAAACTGTTTCAAAACAATAAAGAATCAATAAGTAAAGCAGTGTCATAAAAAAATAGTTCTGCTTCAAAAACTATATAACTTAAATAAGAAATGAAAAGCATATCAGAAAAGTGATAAAGAACTATTAAAAAAAAGTTTCAAAGCATTTAAACTTTAATCGATGCACTGAATTTGAGAACGAGTCACTTTATTATGAAGCTGCAATAACTGCTATGGAAAAGTTTAATTCTAAAATTGCAGCAGAAATTTTGGTTAAAAATCATAATTTCCTAACCTTAATTTGTGAACCACCCAAGATCATAAATGGCGATAATGGTTGGCCCGAAAATCTTGATGATAGAGTTTAGTCGTAAAATGAGCAGAAAACAAAAAGACAGAGCAACAATTCAACTGGAAGAATACTCTGGCATGTTTCTGGAGAGATGCGGGTTCAAATCTAGTATGTTGGTGAAAATTTTTTCCGCAAAATATTTATTGATTCATCAATGCTTTAATTTGTTTTAAATGTAATTAAAAATATTGATAAATAAAGTCCTGCCATTTAAAAATCATGCTCTGAGTAATCCTAATGCTTGTTCTGATTGCCACCATTATAGATCACTAGCATTTTCACCTTCAATTGTTTCTAATTAATTATTGTTCATAAATGCATTATCCATTTGAGAAGCAATAAAAACTAATTTTAAAAGCATTAATTAAAGCAAATAAAAAACGTCTTTAAACTCGAAAGTCTGCTAAAATATTGACTGAAAGCCGATGTGAGTTCCCAGATGACACAATTTCCGGTAGTAAAAAAAATCAATATCCTTGCATTAAAAGTTTAGAAAGCATTACAACTCTAGTAGAGCAATAATCTAAGCATGGTACAGCAAAATAAAGCCATGAACTGAATCAGCGCTACTTGATGCTGTTTATGGTGACTGAACATGTGCCTCCAACTCAAATAGATTTATTTTTAAACTTTATCATAATTTTTTCAAGTGGAATCAATAGATAAAAAATTTATATAATAGATTCAAATGTCATTTTTGATATTTATTAGAAACAGTTGAAAAAAATTCAGATTTCTATTCTAAAAAAGTTTTTTTCACAACCTTGCACTACGGGAATGAAGTTTCAGTCTCTGACCACTAGAATGGGAAAGATGAAAGTGATTCTTCAAGCTGCAACACGGTAAAGGTTAAAAAAGAATGTTGGATTTTTATTTAAAAAGGGCTGAATTATTAAAAAATTATTTAAAATGGGAACCAAGATTTATCAAAGACAAGGCAATGGTGTTCTAATTTTTACAAATCACAACATTTTACAACCTTGCACAATAAATGATCAACATCAAAATGCCCATATTGGCAGCAAAAATATTCTTCTAATCAAAGAACACCCTTCAGACATTCCAAGATACAACCGTGCAAAAAATAAATGAAGTACATCTGAAATTTCACAACTTAAAACCCTGTTGAGAATGTTTTCATTAAATAAATTTTCATACTCAACTAGTTAAAACTAAGCCAAATATTTGGTGCAAAATGTATTGATAACTCTTGTCATCAACAAGTTCATTCACAGGTTTCCACCACTCCAATCACAATTAAATCCCGCTAAAAGTATGCTGATCGATAACTTCATTCACAGCTCTCCATGCATACTACTCCATTCACTGAGTAGGTGATGGCAGCACCCCCAGAAATTACAGATGCTTTTCATGGATCACTTCCAACCCACAGCAGCTAGGAACCCAACCTGTTACCCCAACAGGCTCAGAGCTAAGCGGGACCCCCCCCCCCCCCCCACTACCACCAACCACCACCACCAATTGTTAATGTAGCCATGGAACTACAGAGAAACTGTCAATTTCTGCCTTCTGCCATCGATGACATCAGGAGTGTCCATCTGCTCACCCGCCCACCCGGAATTACACCTATTATATGATGTTTGTTTAGAAATAATAACACTCAATTTTTCACTGACATTTTCCTTATTCAGTTTACTTTAAGCATTCTGGGCTTAAATTCAATAACACATTCTGAAAATTAGTTCAATAATATGCAGTTACTTTTAGCCAAATCCTTATCTGGTGAAAGTCCAGGTAGTATCACTACCAGTGAAGTGGTATGTTACCGGCAAGTATACAAAAAAAAAATTGTGATTTGATGCTTTGGGAAAAAATTTTAAGAGTTGAAATTAATGCATTAACATTTGGGAAATGCATACAGTATGCTTCAGTGACACGATGCAAAACCACGTGTAACACAGATCACATGATCCACTTTTGAATGCAAAGCCTTTGAGTCTATACTTAGCTTTAGGGATATACAAGGTTGCAAGTATAGAATTTATTATAAAAAAATTATCCCTCAAATAGCTGCATGCCACACGAGTCTGTTAGTTCAACACACTGTAGATTGTGAGACTGTAAGATATGTGAGAAAGGCAAGGCCTCAGCAAAAAGACAACACAAATATTTGTCTTACTCAGAGCTCAAACCCAGGTCTCTATGATCAGTAGCTACGTGTGCTAATCACTCAACCACCAGGATGGCTTGCATTATATGGCTTGTAAATGGTAGCAATGCATAGAATACAAGGGAAGCTCTGGAGCAATCCTCTGTGATGATGAAAAGAACTGGCCAGGATATCAGTACAAGTTCAACGCAGTTCAAAGGAGAAATTCTTGATTGTAGGAGAATGGAGGTTGGTTGGTTGGTTGGGGTTTTATGACACAAGAGCAGCTGAGGCTATATTGCACCAAAAAGACATAAAAGGATAAAAGCCAGTTAACCTACAACCAAAGTTAAAATTCACAGAAACAAAACAGCACAATGACGATAAGTAGAAAAAATAGGAATAAAAAGAATCAACAAGTGTATAAGTCAACAATAAAAATGGGTGTATAGGACCCATTTAAAATCAGAAGAAAGTGTATAATTCTAGGAAACAAAGTAAAAAAAAATCGTAAACGTGTAAAATAACAAGTAAAAGATAAAAATGCAAAAACAGTGGTTAAAACAGACCCATCTGATAAAGGATGGCCGAGTGTAAGGGGCTTGGACGTAAAATTGTGAAAGTTAAAAAACATACATTGTTCAAAATCAAAACAAGGACAATGAAGTAAAATATGTTTTACAGTTAAAATGGTGCCACAAAACTTGCACTTAAGTTCATTGTCCACCTGAAGAAAGGAATGAGTGATAAACAAATGACCTAAGCAAGCCGAGCAAGTACAACTTCCTCCTTGCGATTCCTGCAAAAACAAGACTGCCACAGTTTGACAATGGACTTATTTCAAAAAGATCTCTTTCCACTGTGCCTGGAGTTCGTTGGAAAAAATGCTGCCAGAAGTCCAAGTATGGAACTGGCAGTGGAGAGTTGGATAGGGGCATGGCTGACCTGGCAGAGCAACTGCCAAGTCATTGCCCCTGATCCTGACATGATGGGTACCCAACAGAAGAGAATGGTGGTGGTGGCTGCCAGACGATGGAGCTGCTGGCAGATCATGGAGATAACAGGGTGAAGTTGATGCCTCACTGAATTCAAAACTGTAGTGAACTAAATGAGTCAGTGTAGAGGACACACCGACGATGATGCTTAGCTGCTATGTGGTCCAAGGCTGATAACTGCAACTCTGCAGTGAAGATGGAACACTGCTGTGGGATCTGGTCTGCAATGGCCATGATCATCACAGCCAACCATGGCTGATCCCACTGATGTGCCTGACTTTGTGCAATCTGTGAAGACATGCAAAAATTCCAGGTGCTCAGTATGGTGGCTGGCAAAGAGTTACCGAAATACACATTCAGGTGTAAAAGGCCTTCCCTGTCCTGCATAGGGAAAAATCGCAGGAAGGGGAAACAGCAAGCCAAGGTGGAAGTAGCTCTGCTGTCGACTGTGAGATGCTATCGAGACTGATGTTAATGTCTCTCATGTAACCTTGGACATACAAACCAAAAGGATGAATGGCAGTCAGCCTATTCTGATATAACATTTTCCACCGGGGTTGGGTTGTTTTATCTCTGAGTGGCACTTTTTTGCACACCATGGGCTAAATGGCCAGGTCACATGGACCCCGAAGGCTCAGAGAAGGTTGGGGGAGGGGACCCACTGGAACAGCTGTTGGGAGACAGATGGTAGCCTCCCGTCAAGGCCATCCAGCGTGTTCTTTAACGTGCACAGGGTATGGCTCTCCCACACACGGGGCCACGGCTTAACGCCCCATCCGACGGACGGCGGCCTTTCCAAGCCCAACGGTGTCCCCTACTGACCGTGGGCAGGGCGGGTAATTTTGCGGAGATAAATCTCAACGCTGACCCAGCTGGGACTCGAACCTGGGAACTACAGATTACGAGCCTGGCGCGCTACCGACTGAGCCACCCCCGCCCCTTTCCACCCTGGACTGAAAACGCAGTCCCAAGTGGGATCCTGGCAGGGACACAATTTCACTGCATATTGAAGGGACAACTGCTGACGGCTAATAGATAAAGATGGTTCATCAGTCTGAACATAGAGACTCTGGACTGGTAAAGTGTGGAAGGCCCCTGTGTAGGCACGAAGGGTCTGATGGTGTACAGGGTCCAGCACCTGCCCCACTGAATCCCGGGCAGAGTCATACATCTGGGATCCGTAGTCCAGTTTTGACCAGACAAGTGCATGGTAGAAGCAAAGCAAAGAATATCAGTCTGCTCCCCAAGAGAGAGTGTGGAGAGGACCTAGAGGACACTTGGACCTGAAATGTCGAATATGAGGTAAGAAGGTAAATTTCTGGTCGAAGCTAGGGCTGAGAAACCTGGTCTCTGCCACAACTGGAATGATGATACTCCCGAGCCACAGCTCAGGGCCAGATGAAGACTAAGCTTGAGGCAAAAGTGCATGCAAGCGGTCTTCTGTGGGGATAACCAAAACCCATTGGCTGTCACCTAAACCAAGAGATTGTTCAGGGCAGTTGTCATTCAATGACCCTCATGCTGGACAATGAGCAAAAGATGCTAAAGTCATCAACATAGAGGGCATTGCCAACAGGTGCAGTAATTGCAAGAGTTGGAGGTTGTGTAATAGAATTGATCTTGACAGTGAAAAGTGTAATATTCAGGACACAGCCTGTGGCACCCTCTGTTCTTCAGGGAAAGGCCGCGACAGTGTTGCTGACACAAACTCGAAAAGTATGAGAAGATAAAAAGTTTGCAATGAAGATCAGCATGTGGCCTCTCAAGCTGAAGCTATAAAGGTCACGAAGAATGCCAAATCTCCATGCCATGTCGTACGCTTTTATGATGCTGAAAAAAATTGACACCAGGCACTCTGGTCATAAAAATGAATTCCTGATCACCGATTCGAGGTGGATCGGGTGGTCTAAAGTAGACCTGTGCCTGAGAAAGTCACACTGGGTGTTGGAAAGAAGGTCATGGATATTTCAAATACCAGGCCAGCCTGGTATTTACCATTCTTTCCAACACCTTGCAGACGCAGCTCATCAACGCAGTTAGATGATAATACGAAAGAATTTTGGAATCTTTGCATGGCTTGGGGAAGGCTCAGAAACTGCTTCTTGATGAAAATATGGTTGAAGAGTCAGAGCAGCCGATCCTTACTCAATGGAGAGAGATGTTGGAGCATAGGATAATGGATATTATCTGGCCTGACAGCAGATGCACGAGAAGTGTGCAGAGCAAGGTGAAACTCCTCCACTGAATGGCCTATTGTAAAAGGCTCCAGGCCATTTGAATGGAAGAACAGTGGAGAGTGCTCAGCCTTGCTCTTCTGGGCCAGAAACTCAGGAGAGTATGAAGATAAAGAAGAGATGGAGGAGAAAGACTCCCCCAGAGTATCGGCAATTGCTTTGTGAACAGTTATTGCCTGTCCATTGTACTCCATGATTGATAATGAGTGGGACATGTACTTTCCACCCATCTCCCAGACTTTATCCCACACAACCTTAGAACTGATCGTGCATGTAATAGAAGACATATATTTGATCCAAGATTCCTTCTGACACTGGCGCCGGATAAAACGGGCTTTCACCCTGGTGCATTTGAATGCTTCAAGGTTGGGTGATGTCAGATATCTCCGAAACACCCCCCAAGCCTTATTCTGAGCCTTATGAGCTGCAGTGCAGTAAGGATTCCACCATGGTTTTGGAAACCAAGTCGAGGTCTGAGGAATAGTAGAAGCAGCTGCATGGACAATACAGTTCGTCATCTCCACCACTGCAGCATTGATTGGCTCCTGGTTGACAGAGTGGGCATCGAGCTCAGAAAGGAGCTCAAAGCTACTCTAGTAAGCCCAAGCAAGCCTCCATCAGGATACAAGTGAAGGGTTGCAAAGCTCCCCACGGGAGATGGTGCACACCACTGGGAGGTGATCGCTTCCATACAGGTTTTCTCCACCTCCCATATAAAGAGTAGAGGATCAAGGAGGAGCAGATTGTGAGGTCAATGGCATTGAATGTGAGGGTTGGGGAGTGAAAGTAAGTGCTGACACCCGTGTTCAACAGAGAGAGTGAAGAATCCAAGAGCCACTGCTCCTGGACTACACCCCTCCTGTTGGTATCAGCCCTGTCACAAAGCAGACTGTGTCCTTTGAAATCCCCCATGATGAGGAAGGGGGATAGCAGCTGTAAGACAAGGTCATCAAGGTCTTCCTAGAAGACAAGACTCCCAGGTGGTAGGTAGACGGAACAGACAGTCAACAAAAACTCCACAAAATGGCAGATGGCAACTGCCCCTAAGTTGGTGTGAGGGGTATGACCTGGAATGGAGAATGGTTGCTCATGAGGATAGCTACACCCACATGAGCTGGACCATCCCGGTCCTGGCAAATGAGAGAGAAGTACCGGATAGTGGGATCATTGGCTGTCTGCAGGTATGTTTCCTACAGGCACACGCAGACGGGCTCGAGTGCCCTCAGGAGGAGGATGTCATCGATATTCCTCTAGAATCCACGACAATTCCACTGTAGGAGTGTGGCCATCTCAGACCTCAGAAGAATTGCTGGACGACTTTTGGTTTATTTTAACCGTCACCAGTGACAGTTTTGGAAAAATGGGACAGTCTGTGTCCATGTCCTCAGAGTCGTCCGAGTGACACAGATCAGAGACTGCCAAACGAAGAGGGGTTAAAAGCTTCTTTTTGGTCCTGTTGGGTTTCGAAGGTCTTGCTGTCTGTGGGTGGAATGAAATCAGCCTTCCAGTGGTGGAAGTGGAAGGTGCCTCAGCAGGAATGGAAACTGGAGTTGATGTTGTGATGGACACCGACTTCAGCTTTGCCTGCATAAGGAGGTACTTCGCTGCAGGCAAGAAAGATTCTGATGGTGATACGCTGATAACCATCTGCATAGCCACAGAAACCATTGGAATGATGGGCTTTCCGAGCACTGCCCTGACATAGGAGACCTTGCCAGGTGGGGCAGCGAGCTTTCTTGCCTCTGAATAGGAGATGCTATTCAGCATTTTGAGGCACTGTACCTTCTTCTCCTCCAGCCACTTTGGACAGTCACGGAAGTATGCTGGATGCTCACCACTGCAATTTATGGAACATGCCTTTTCTGCTGTGCAGTCAGGTTCGAGTTGATCCTGACTGCCACAATGAACACAGGTGGGCTTGCCCCGGCATGCTGTGCAGGCATGGCCAAACCTCTGGCATTGGAAACAATGCAGAGAGTTTGGAATATATGGCCATGCCTTGCAATGTAAGAACCCTGCCTTGATGGAAGTAGGCAGATGTGGCGTGTTGAATGTAATGATTAGAACCTTGGTGGATATTAACTTTCCATCACGGCATTGCGAAATTTGGGGGACTGCTGTCATCCCCCTGGGATAAAAGCTCCGAGAGGATTTCGTCCTCAGAAACTCGGAGGAGGCCCCACTCAGAGATCACGCCACGGGAGGAATTAAGCATCTTGTGTGGAGTGACTTTGACTGCCACTTCACCAATCACTGGAACTCTCAAAAGAAGCTCTGAACGTTTGGAGCATGCAGTCTCCACCTGCAAGTCACCAGATCTTAGACGTTTGAAAGATTTTGGTTCTCTGGCAAAGACCTTTCAAACCCTTGTTGATAGAAAAGGGGATATGTCCCCAATAACCTTATCACCCATAGAGTGGATGACCAGGAATCTTGGAGACGGAGAAACACATGAAGACGACAGCGATGATGATGATGACAATGAAGACACAGAAGACGAGGGCTCATTTCGAGCTTTTTTAGCTGCATTCGTCGATAAATTTTCATTTTTGGAAGTCATAGTGGGTTTTGTGGTTCAGTGTCCATTGTCTCCACCCAACACAGAGTCCAACAAGGGGATGCTGAATCGAGCACCAGGGCTGTCTGGGCACCATACCCACACAGCCAGTGAGCCAAGACCTCACAACTAAAGAAAAGGGAAAGTAAAAGAGAAATGTGAGAAACTCACTTGAGTCCTCACAAAATAAATACTCAAAAAAATAATGAAATGTGAGAAGCAAACTGGCCTCACAAAAGAAATAAAACTACGAAATTAGTAAATATGTGGGGAAACTCGGAAACCGTTGCCTGGATGTGGGCAAGGTTACTCACTGCTCTGCATAGTTGACCCTAGCAGGATCTTCCCACCAGCTACATAGGGTCTTAATGCTCGAGGGAGCCACCCCAGGACCCCATTTACCTGAAACAGAGGCCAAAGCACTGCATAGCAGGGGCCCCAGAATTTGCTGCACAACTCCCAATGGACAGGCTCCCCAATGGCAGAATAAAAAAGGGCAGAATAGCCCCAATGGTAGAATAGCCAGTCATGAGCTGAGGAAAGAAGATGGGGACACCCAAGCAACTGCCAGGATACTTCTTTCCAGGAGCAAGGGTCTCCACACACGGCAAACATGCAGGCGAACATTCAGGATCCTGTGAAGGTACCTGAGCCAGCGGAATCTTCACAGGGTGGTCCTCTCATCATGGACAGGAACTCACACTCAGGGGGAGAATGGAGGAGGACTATCAGATCAGTGTGGACTATTCATCTATGTAGGGTCTTAGTGCTGACCATTTAATGCACCAGACTGTCTAATGGCTTTGAGCATGCATGATTATGGATCCTAAACTCGCTGACCCAGTGGGCCTCAGTTTAGGGAAAAGCTAACATAATTTTATTTGTGGATTGCCAGCTCCAAGTTAACAAATGCATATTGATACTTAATATCAGTTAATAGTTATCCTGATCAGAAGCCATTGCTAGTACCTGAACCTTTGCTTCTAAGGGGCAACAAACGACCCATATTGCAGTAATATGTCTAAGGCTATCAGTTTCTCTTTTGATTTCTGGTTCTTGAAAAGGTTCACTTGTAAAGATGATGTCTGAAGTTCCTAGCATCATTGGTGACTTAAGCTTTAGAAGTGGGAGAAAGTCTTTGTCCTTGAGATTATGGGATCATTTGAAACTGTTGGCCTACCTCTCTCAATAAACCCAGTTTCTTTAAAACTTCTACACACTATTTTATTCCCACAAGTATTTGGAATGTACTTGGGGAGATGGGGAGACTCTACATAGAGATTATGCTCTTGATTTTCTCATACTGGAATTTCAACATTATAAACTGGATATTCTGGGATTTCAAAATGGACAGGTAAAGTTTAGATGCTTAAAAATAATCTTAAAATTACTCTTTTGGGGCTAGAGGCCAGATAAACATATGTAATTAAATTACATGTCAACAGGTAATCTGTGAATTTATTACTGATTGATTCTTCCATTAATAATGCTTTAGAATGAGTGACTTCTTTATTTAACATCAATATATTGAACAATATTAGATAAGTTGCCTTTACTGATCATAGATGGTGCCATGAGCAACAAGGTCAGTAAAAATTTAAAAGTCACAACTAAGTGGATAAAAGACAGAGCTGGTGATAGCTTAGTAGTTAGAGCACCTGGCATGTAATAGGTATACGTGGGTAGTCTACCAAACATACGATGCCTTTGTTTTGAATTGTCCCCTCTTTTGGACAGGAAGTGCAGGCTAGCCTGATCAAGCCACTGTTTTTGGGTGCTTGAATTGTTGAAAAAGATCCATTTTTCATTGCATGTACTAATCTGCTTGATGAAACAATGGCTGCATGAATTAGCAAGGAGTTTCCTGCAGACTTCGATACAATGGTTTGCTTGTTCAGTAGACAGAACATGGAACACTTTGGTAACTCCTGCTACCTTACTGACGTGTTGCAGAAGCAGCACTATAGTTGTTTTTGAGCAGCCAAATTCAGAGAAGAGCCTGCAAGTGCCTGTTAATGAATTAGTTTCAACAGCATGGCACAGAATATTGGGATTTACCAATATTGGCCATCCCATTCACTTTGGAGGCTTGTATCCCCACCTTTGAACTTTTCAAACCAAGCTTGAGCAGCACAAATAGAATCTGCCCTCTCACCTTCCACTTTACATATTTTTCACACCATTTTGGTAGTTTTTAATCCTTTTTCCAGTAATGAAAAGATGCTTGAATTTCTATACTTAACTCACTCATTGTACATTTCTAACAATGGAAACCAAGGCTCTGACACTTGTAATAGTCATGAACTGACACAGTGAGCTTTACATTTTCCCTTAGTACAGTTAAGACTACTTAGTACCACATTCAGAATTATGCAAATGCAACATGGTGATGTGTTACCATACACATTTTGCATTTCATGGCAAAAATTGGACAGACTTACGAATTATCCTAGTAATATCATTCTTCTTTGTGATACAGATACCAAAGTTTCACTGATTCTAACCATTGAATATTATTACTTTCTCATCATATCGTTTACAATACATTTAATTGCAGTGAGAAGCTTAAAGTAGAATAAAAGAAGCCCTAAGGTCTCTGGACAAGCAATGGAGCCTAAAATCTTAAGTTTATATTGAATAAATCATGTGGAGTGCTCTAATTTTGAATTTTTTGCAGATGCTTCCAAATTTTCAAACTAACATACAAGTTTCTACTATAGCTAATAAACTTAATGATTTACAACAATAAAGTACTAATTTCAAACAAAATTATTTGCAAATATAGTTGGTTTCACCAAATAAAGTATATACAAGAATGGCATATATTAACAGGTAAATGGGTTAGTTCTATTAGAAACACATCATCATACAAAGGAGCAGGCAAATATACAGTGAGGGTTACATGAATACTGTCAAATTCAAGGACAGATGTGACTACAAACATATTCATGGATTGCTGTGAATGATGGATTCATAGACTAGATAAGAATTCTGGCAAACAGATGGGTTAAAAAAAAATAAAATACCCCCTCAAGCAGCTGCTTGCCACAGAGGTCTGACAGGAACCTGCCAGTTTACATGCCACAGTAGATCTGAGAGCATGGCAGGACCTCAGCAGAAAGACTAGAGGTGAATAATGGCTAATTCATGGATTGGATATTAAACTTTAACCTTTTCAGTACCATACCAGCCCAAAATGGATGACATTTTAAATGGACTCACCCAATCAATGCTATTCCTTCCTCATCACTATCTCCTCCTGCAGCTTGGGCTGGCATGATAGTGAAAAGGTTAATAGGCAGCTGAACAGTACATTCAGACAACCTAATTGATCTGTGCAAAGTTATGTAACGTAAATCAATATTGTCATAAATTCAATTTTACACTAGTATATTGAATGGTAAGTATAGTATGGTAGTGAAAAGGTTAAAGTGCCATGCTAATTTTTAAATGTTTCGACAAGAAAGTTAATAGATATGCAGAATCTTATTTGAAGTAACTATAGAACTAGGACATGCTATTATACAGAATGTAATTTGTTCATCTTTATGGTAAAGTTATAAAATAACCTTCAAAAGGGTAACTAACTTCTGTTACAAAAAAGTGTGAACTGTAGTGTCTTCCTGCAAATTAAGCAAGTAAATGTGAACACATGAAGATCATTTAAACTCAAGGTGAGCTGCAGGAAGGACATAAAACTCAAAGAACGTACCAAAACCATGATACTTAAAGGAGACTGAAACTTTATAAAATTTGGAAGCCACTTTTTAAGTAGTTATTTTGAGTGATAAAACAAGAATTGATATACAACAGTAATATTGAGAGCTAAGGAATGTTGCTTTCCTTCAATTTCAAATTTGCATTCTGCTTTTTTTTTTAATTCAGTCTATTTTGGCTAAATAGATTTATTAGTTTATATAATTTTCACTAAATTTAATATATCAGAAAAACTTACCTGCTACTTGTAACAGCACTATTATTTGCTGTTGTAATAGAAGTTGTTGTTGTTGATGTTACAGAGGTAGAAGGAGTGTCATCATCTGATTGTGTAAGGTCTACAACAATGGTTGGTCTATCAAGTTTCCTATTAACATTGCGACTGTTAACACTGGATGATGAGCCATTTCGAGACAAACTGCGGCTCACTTTAGATCGGCCCTGATTTGGTTTTATTCTGCAATGTTTAAAATTATTATTAATTTTATTTTAATTACTCTATAAAATAAAAAACTTTTAAATATCCTTAAAAAATACCTTGAACATTTGATATGGTGGCAAAGAGAGCCTTATCTGAGTAATCACGAGTAGGCTAGGCTTGGACAAACTTTTTAGCATTACTATATTAAAGGCCACATTGAAAACTTAAATGGAAGGGCAGGCCCTATAAAAACGTAAATAGAAATGTAGTCTTCATAAAGAACTTAAATTGAAAGGCAAGCCACCAAAGAAATATATAATCAATAATGTATGTATAACAAATTTAGAGAAAAAAAAAACAAAAAACAAAGTGAAACATTAACAATATAATTTTACTAAAATTAATTATTTTAATGAGAATTCACTATGCTGAATTGGACTTCTTGTCCTCTATACTTCAATTTTCTCTTTTACAAATTTAATTTATTCGTCATCAGCAGCTTGTGGGCTGTGGAAAATTAGGTGGAAGGCAGCAGTTTTCCCACCCCTGAGATAGTTTCTAGGCTTCACTATTCTCTGTGCAACATTAAAAAATTAGTATCAATGAGTATTCACTGAATTTAAAGTTCTGTAATTCATTTAATAATGACTAGGTTTGATATTTCTTCTATATTTATTCAACATATCACCAACAGGTGCATATCTGTGATTTCCTATTATTTTTAGGATTGATATTTCTTCCATCATGCCTGTTTATGTTTTGCAGGGCTGCAATATGATTTTAATTCCAAAATTTGGGAACATCTCTTTTCTTGATGAATGAAAAAATACTGTCTAAGCAATTGGCTATTGAATATTTAAAAACTGCTTGCAACTAAAACACTCATATTGATTAAAAATGCAAAACTCCACTAGGTATGTTTTAATAAATGTGTTAACTAGTCATTTCTAAGTAATATGAAATTAAGACAAAGTATTGGTATTTATTTCAGATGAAAAACATATTGTAATTCACAATCTGAGAATTGATGTATGATGAAATCCAACTACTGCAGTACTAAAATATTATGAGAGGAGCAAAATTCAGTATTCTACTATATACATAATCTTCAAGCAGTCAAGGGATAGGAGGTCCAACCAGACTGTAATTTAGCCTCCAAATATGTCTGTCCTGAGTTATACCTACTGCATTTGCTAAAGAGAGGGGAGAGTAAAATGTCTCAGTGAGTTTAGTGTTGGGGGGGGGGGGGGTAAAAACCCTTCAAGAAATTGCCCTCCCACACGAGGACTGATATCTATGCCAAGGAAGTACTTTTTGCTTCCATATTCAAGATACAAGACCTCTATCATTTGCAGGAATTTCAGGAAACAATACAAGATCAAAGTCTTTTTTTACTGAAAAATGAAAAAATTATTAAAAAAAAATAATAAATAACCTAATGCGATGCTAAATGAATTGTCCACAGCAACTAGTTGTAAGCTGTAATCTGATGTAGCATAACTCTGAAAAATCAATAATTATCGATTAAATCATCAATCGGCAGAAAATCAATAATTAACGGCAATAGAGTAAATATACAGAAATGAAAATTAAAATTTCATTTAAAAAAAAGGAAATAAAATACTAACTTTAGGAAGATAGTTTATAATCCAACTTGTTGGGAGGAAGTATTTGACTTAAATCATTCATGTAAACAACTTGCTGTATTAAGGAATTCCCTTTTGCCTCCATATCCAATACATCAACAGGAAATTGATAATTTATGGAAATAAAATAAATCTACAAAAATGAAAATGAAGGTTAATACTGACTAGAAGCATGGTGCCATTATCCTACATTCCAGAAGAACTCTTTCTGTAAACATCCACTGTAGAGCCACTTTACTGCACATGTGAACAATAACAAGGTCACTGCACTCAACTGCATCTGCTGCCATTCATGTTACTTGCAGTTTCGTTTTAAATCTGACAAAAATGTATAGTATGCTGGGAAAAATGATATAAATGATAAAAATAAATCTGGAAATACTGAAATAGGTTTATGGTGAAAAAGAGTGGAATACAAAAAAAAAATGGTGGTACGTACTTCGAAAATCTACTGTTCTTTAAAATAGTAGTTTTTTGCAAATTTTTTGGACATTTTCGAAAATATAAGAAAAAGTTTGTTGATAATAGTTCAGATCAAACTTGTGAGCTTAAATCATATGGTTGCCTCGGCAAAGAGGAAGGTTAACAAGCAAATTGGCAATACTGTTTAGCGCTTCTAAAAAATGACAAATGGCTTTAACAAATTATTTATTCTATAGTTTAATAAAATATGCATCAAATGCAAAAAGAAAATATTATTTTTCAAACTTAATTGCGTATTTTTAAAGGATATATCTAAGAAAATTTTTAAACAGCATTAAAAAAAAATCGAAATTTCATGTATTGTATAAAACATGTCTATTGATGTCCTTGACTTCTCACTTCGTATGATGTCAGTCTATTGTTTAATGGTGACCCGGTAAGGGTTAAAAGTCATAGGAGCAATCCCTATTCATCTGTTCATCTCATGCTGCATATCACCAGTATCTTTTACATAGCTCCAAAGGTAATTAAATTGAGACACCTGCTCAAGACTGCAACCATTCAGATTAACTGAACTACAGCCTGCCTGACCTATTTTCATCACTTTAGTTTCTCTCTGCTTATCCCCAAACCTACTCTACTACCAATCTCGTCAACTAATGAAAGAATTCATCTCATCAACATCATTTGCCAAAAGGGCCAAATAATCAGCATTATCTAAATCAGAAATTTTCATATCTCTAGACCATTTAAGCTGAAAATTTACCCCTTGCAGGGAATTTCACATAACAGAATCAATAATCAAACTAAAGGCAAAATGAGACAAAATGCATCTTTGTCTGTCCACTAGCAATGCTAATCCAATTGCTAAAAGCTTTACCAACTCTCCCACATGATTCAGTGTCATTATAGAGAGCTTCCATTATGCTAACAAATTGTCAGGTATTCCATATGATCTAACAATTAACCACAAATTATGTTGATCAACAGAGTCAAAAGCCTTTTTGAAATCTATAAAGCTAATAATCAGAGGTTTCTGAAATTCTAAACATTTCTCAACAACCTGCAGAAGAGAAAATATTTAATCTATACATCCCCTACCACTTCTGAATCTACACTGTTCAATCCTGCAGTGGTCCACCAATCAAATTCTTAATTCTATTGGGCACAGTAATGGAAAGATCTTTACATAGAAATCCTTGCATAGAAAGTAGACTAATTCACCTATAATTATCACAAGAACTGCAATCACATTTTTCAAAAATATGGATAATAATAGCTCTGGTAAAATCAGCAGGAACCTTTATCATTAAAAAATTCTCAACATTTCATTCAGCCATGTGACAAAGAAACATTCCCAGCTCTAAGTATTTCAGTGGTAATTTCATCTAGCCCTGGAGATTTATGCAGTTTTAATATACAGGATGTTTCAAAACTCTGTACAAATTTCAATGGGAGATAGGGAACACCAAGACAAACCTTTTCGTCTATGAATGTATGTCCCTGATGTAACCCCTTGGTGTTAGAGGGTGCTGACAGAAATATCAGTGGAGCTGGTACATAAATGAATGGAAACAAGTGTGAACATGTTTATTTAAAGAAGGTGCTCAAAGTTACGACCAGCAAGAGCATTGCATGCATGACAGCATCCAAGCATTGATTGCCACACATGTTGAAAGATTCCTGGAATTTGCTCGAACAGTTGCAGCAGCAATGAGGTCTTCATCTGAGTCAATGAGAGTCTCATATACAAGGTTCTTTATGTATCCCCAGAGGAAGAAATCGATGCGTGTTAAATCAGGTGATCTTGGTGGCCAGGCGACAGGTCCACCCCGGCCTATCCATCAGCCCCCAAAAGTGGTGTTCAGGTAATCCCACACATCATTAATGAAGTGTGGCACCCCATCGTGTTGAAACCATATTTGTCTGCGAACAGCCACAGGAACATCTTCCAGTAGTCCTGGTAATGTTTCTTCAAGAAATACTCAATAAATCTGCCCATTGAATCAGGAAGGCAGCAGGTATGGACCAATCAAAATGTCATGGATGATAGTCGCCCAAACACTGGTGGTGAACCATTGTTGATGACCATGTGCCATCGTGGCATGTGGATTTTTGTGAGCCCAAACGTGAAAATTGTGCACATTAAACACCCCTCATATGTGAAAGAAGCCTCATCTGAGAAGAGCACGAGCCAGAAAATCAGGCTACACCGCGGTCTGCTGCAGAAACCAGAGCATGAATTCCACATGAAGAGAGTAATCCTGAGGTTGCAATGTCTGGACTCTCTGACGATGAAACGGATGTAACTGCTGCTTGTGCAACACTCTAAACACGAGGGCGTGGTTCACACTGAGGCTACATGCAACAGCTTGCGTGCATGTGACTGGATTGTCTTCAATTTGTTGTAAGATCTCTTCTTTCACGTCAGGAGTGCGCATGGTTCTCTCCCGACCAGTGTCATGCATTGTTTGCATGACAAAGCCAAACAGCGCCCTTTAGCACTGAAGGGTTATGTCAGCAGGCATACACTGATAGATGAAAAAGGTTTGTCTTGGTGTTCCCTATCTCCCATTGAAATTTTTACAGAGTTTGGAAACACCCTGTAGAGACAGCCAAAGAAACTTCAGAATGTGACATAAGGCCAATATTGATGCCAGTAATGCATCTTCCTTTTTACAAAAAATGGGAGTAGAACTAAACACACTGTTTAGAACATCTGTGAAATGATAAAATCATCAGCCATGAAATAATCTCATCAACATCATTTGCCAACCAACTTTCAATAACCCTTAACCCTTCCCAGGTCACCGTGAACAGATATTGACAGAATCTGAAATGAGAGGTCAATAGACGTCTTTTGTACAACACGAAACTTCAATTTTTTTTTTTAAATTGCGTTTGAAAATTTTCTTAAATATAATCATAAAAATAATTCACAGAATTATTTTTATCATTTATCCCAGCATTCTATGCATCTTTCAAGCTCTTCAGATCGAAACTGTAACTAAAATAAAGTTTCTTGAAAAGGAAGCAAGCCGAGTTGTTCCAAAGTTCAGTGCAGTATAATGTATGTCATGGTAGCAGGTGCAGTTGAGTCTATGACTGAGTGCAGTGACCTAATTATTGCTAACAAGTGCAGTACAGTGACTTTATAGTGGATGTTTACATAAAGAATTCCTCTCGGATACAGGATAATGAGACCATGAATCTAGTCAGCATTAACCCCATTTCATTTGCGTAGATTCATTTCCGCAAATTATCGATTTTTTCATCAGCTATATCCGGCTTGTTAAACCAGCCATCTGATGTAGCATAATCCCAAAATATCAATAAATCTTTTGGGGTTATGCTACATCAGATGGCTGATTTTACAAGTCATTGTGGATATTATTTAACATTGCATTAGGTTATATATCATTATTTCTTTTATTATTATTTTCTTGTAAAAAAACTTTAATCTTGTACCATTTCCTGAAAATGAATGAGGTATTGGATATGGAAGCAAAAAGGACTTCCTTCACACAGAAATGTTTACATGGCTAAGTTAAAAACTTCCTCCCAACAAATTGGATTATAAACTCCCTGCATAAAATTTGTATTTTATTTCCTTTTTTTATAATTAAACCTTAGTTTTCATCTCAGTATATTTACTTTATTTTTTGCAAATTGTTGATCTTTCTGTAGATCAATTATTATTGATTTTTGTGGAGTAATGTGCCCACTACATCAGGTAGACAGCTTACAACTTGTTGCTGTGGATATTTTAATATTGCATTAGGTTATCTATTAAATTTTCTTTTACTATTTATTACTTTTCCAGTAAAATATACTTTGATTTGGTATCATTTTCTGAAAATAAATGAGATCATGTATACTGAAGCAAATTTATTCCTGTCGATTCACTTCTGTAAATTAGCGATCTTTGGTCAGCTGATTTATCGATCTTTCTGAGTTATGTTACATCGGATGGTCAGTTTAAAAGTTGTTGCGAATATTTTATTTAATAATCCCATTAGGTTATCTGTTAAATTTTCTTGTATTATTTATTACTTTTACAGCAAAATATACTTTGACTTGGTATCATTTTCTGAAAATGAATGAGGTCTTAGATACTGAAGCAAATTTATTTCTGTCGATTCATTTCCGTAAATTAGAGATCTTCCGGTCATCTGAGTTATGCTATGTTGGATTGCCAGTTTAAAAGTTGTTGGGAATATTTTATTTAATATCCCATTAGGTTATACGTAATTTTTCTTTTATTATTTCTTGGTTTTTCAGTGAAAAACTTTTACCATTTTCTGAAAATTAATCAAGTCTTGGATACGGAAGCAAAATGGACTTCCTTAGCACAGAAATCAAGCTTTGTGTGGGAGGGCAATTTCAGGAAGGGTGCTAACTCACTGTGAATGTTTCACTCCCCACCCCACTAGGAAACATTTCATTCTAAATGTTTAGTTAAAAAAGCAACCAAGAAAGTTGTTTTCCTTTCATACCCAGTTTAAAAAATACCGTGAATGTGAGAAGTCCAAGTCACTTTGTATAACACTGGCTGTGTTTAAAATATATGATACTAAAGAGAATCATTAAAAAATAAAATATTGTGTTTCAAATTAAATATTATATTATTCAGGAGGAAATTTCCTTTTGATCAATATATAATTTCAATTATTTCTTTTCATTGGGTTTCCCAAAATTAAGCCTTGATTGTATAGTATGATTTATTTTTTCAAACTTATTTAATCCACAATTACGCTGTTTAACCTAAAGCCCTTTTGAACAACAAGTTCACCTTACACTTAGCACTATTTTTACATAGTCAAGGTATGAGTTGTTTCGGTTATCGTAAGTTATAACTTAAGGGACTTTTTTATCATTAAAAGGTTCCCCAGTAAAGATGAAAATCATTACCATTTCAAAGATGTCTGTCAACAGTCTTGCTGGCTTCAGTCAGTTGTGCTATCCTTCTTGCAGTATTTTTTCAGAGTCCTTTTTTCAGGATGTTATTTGAAGCATGTTGGTTTCACTCAGATGATCATTGAGTTGTAGCATTGATGTTTCTTTTTGAAGTCCAGATACCAATCCTGTACTTGTTGAAGATATTAATTCAAATATGTTCAGCACTATCATATAGGCTGAATTACTCATGTTCCGAAATTCATTTGGTGACAGACAGTATGTCCAAATGGATTCTCCATATTTAACATTCAAATGTTACAAAACAACTTTTAATGGACTTCACCCTCAACTTATTAAAACATCTTTTAAAAAAGAACAATTTAACTCAAGTTTTAAGTTAAAAAATGCTAAAATCAAGAACAACGTTAAAATTTGGAAAAGGGGACATCATTTCATGGAGTCAGGGCGACATGTTTGGCCCCAACGAGTGCAGTGCTTCATCTGGCAGTAAGCCACTCGGTGTTAAGTCTTTAAATAAGAGCATCCCTCTATCAGTGAGTTTTTGTTTTTAGATGTTGCTCGTGCAACAGGAGGTTCCATGCTGCTGGAAGGGGTAGAACCTCCATGTTGCATAGGTGTTCTTTATGAAGATTGATTAAAATATTTTCAGTGTATTGTAACTGATATTTATTGGGTGAAGCAGCTATAGCTTTATAAGTTAAATTTTCTACTTGTATTTGATTTTGTAATATTGTTTGCGATAATGCTGTTATTTGTTTTATTTTTTATATCCTGAAGGTGTTCTGACATACATTGTTCATATGTTCTATATGTTTTACCTATATTATGATTCTTTCTCCACAATATATTTTCAGAATCTGGTATTTCTACTATATTACTCCCCCCATTGGAATACATTTATCTCTGTCATTAATTATCAGTTTTTTTAATTGTATTATTAACTGTGCATGACATTATTAAATCATATTTTATTAGGATGTTTTTCATTGTTTTTGACACTCCTGATACATATGGGAAACTGTGTGTATATTATACTTTATTCGTTACTTGTGAGGGATTAGGTTGCATTGTTTGTTGTATTTTAAATTTTGCCTTTTTTTAATCTTTTCTACAAGTTTATCAGGATATCCAGCTGATCTTGTTATATCATATACTGTTTTTATTTCATTTTGTAATATTATATTATTAGATGAATATCTATAGGCACAAATAAAATATGTATTTATTGCCTTTTTTGTAATTGATAGGATGTGCTGAGTTGTATAGTATTAAGTTGGGAGTAAATGTGGGTTTTCTATATACTGCAGTAGTGCAAATGTTTACATTTAATCATTATATCCAAATATGGTAGTTCTTCGTTCACTTCGGATTCATGTGTAAATTTTATAGTAGGCATGATCCTATTAAAGATATCTATTAGTTTTTGAAGTTCATGTATAGGGTAGTCCCAGAAAATGAATGTGTCGTCCACGTAATGCAAATATAATAGAGGTTTGTATTTTGCTTTTTTCAAAGTAGTTTCTTCAACATGGCACATTACAACGTTGGTCATGAGTCCTGACAGAGGTGATCCCATTGGGACACACTCAGTCTGAGCCCATAGCTGCTCACCACCAACAAACTAATTAGAAGAGGTGGCCAGATCCAAGGCAAACGATGGCACTTGTAAAGTCATGAAATGGTATAAATAATACCTGATACTGAGCTCTGTTAATCAGTGTTATTCTTGTTCTTCAGATGGGAAAGGCAAATTGTAATGGCTAAAAGACTGGGTCAGAGCATTTATGAGATGGCAAGACTGGTAGGGTGATCACAGTCATCCATTGTTAGTACATTCAAAAAGTGGTCCTAGGAGGGAAAAACCACAAACCGTGGGCAAGGTGTGGGCTGACAATGGCTCATAGATGCTAGAGGTGGGAAAAGGATATCCCATATGTTACGAACCAAAAGAAGGGATACTGTGGCGCAACTCACCCGTAATGTGTCACAACACAAAGTACATTGAACTCTGCTGAAAATGGGGCTGCATAGCTGCTCCAAGTGCCCATGCTAACCTCAGTTTACCATCAAAAGTACCTACAATGGGCACGTGTGCATCAAAACTAGACCTTGAATGATTGGAAGAAGGTCGTCTAATCTGATGAATCTGTTTCCTATTGCACCATGTGGACAGCCAGGTATGTGTGCATCGTTTAACTGGGGAAGGGTTGACACCACGATGCAAGTGGGACAAAAACAAGCCAGTGGAGGAAGTGTAATGCTTTGGGAAATATTCTGCTATGAAACCCTGGGTCCAGTCATTCATGTGCAGGAAAGTATGACGTCTACCACCTACGTAAACATCACTGCAGACCAGGTACATCCTTTCATGGCAATGGTATAACCCTCTAGTAGCGCCTTCTTTCAGTAGGATAATGCACCACTGCCCAGATTGTTCGAGAATGGTTTGTGGAACAAGGAAGACTTCCAGGTATTGCCCTGGACTCCAAATTCCCCAGACATCAATCCAATCGAGCATCTGTGGTTTGTGTTGGAACAGCATATCTGATCTGTGGTGACTCAACCACGTAACTTATAAGAGTTAAAGGATCTGCTGGTAATGTGTTGGTAACAGATATCACAATACACCTTTAGAAATCTTGTAGTGTCTGTGCCTCTCCAGGTAAGAGCTGTTTTGGCAACATGTGAAGGACCAACATCATATTAGGTAGGTGGTCATAATGTTTCGTCTCTTTGGTATATATTTCCTTTAAATTTTCAAAAATCTCCTAAAAATTAACAAACAACTGCAATTTTTAAATACGAAAAATTTTGGAAGTAATTAAAAACATTTTCTTTCCCCATTTTACACTCTTTTCTGCCTTAAACTATTTCACTATTACTAGAATTATTTTTATCATTTATCCCAGTATTCTATGTGTCTCTCCCACCTTTCAGATCGAAATTGAAAGTAAAAATAAGGTTTTATATTGCTCAATGCACAGTATCACAATAGAAGGAGAAAGTAGCAGGTGTTCTAATTGCTTGCTCATACACACATGCAACAGTGGGGGACACAACTACTAAGTGTTGGTGCAAGTTGATTTAAATCAAGTAGGATATACACTCCCTTCATAAAGTTAGTATTTCATTTCCTTTTATAATTAAACCTTTTCATTTCTATATATTTACTTTATTTCCAAAAGTTATTGATTTTTTTTTTTGGTCCAATCGATATCGAGTTATGCTACATTGAATGGCTGGCTTACGACTTTTTGCTGTGTATATTTTAACATCACATTAGGTTATATGTTATTTTTAACTTTATTACTTCGTTTTCCCATAAAAAAATTCGTTTTTGTATTGTTTGTTGAAAAACAAATGAGGTCTTTAATACGGAAGCAAAAACAACTTCCTTGGCGTGGAAATCAGTCCTCATGTGAGAAGGCAATTTAAGGAAGGGGTTCTCCCCCCTCCAGCTATGCACACTGGCATACTCCACAGAATACTCTACAGAATGCTCGATTGGATTGATGTCTGGGAATTTGGATCCCCCTCCCTCAGAAAATTTTCATTAAAAAAAAATTACGAGTTTTCATGCTTACATTGAATGATTTTCATCCCCTCTACCCCCATCCTATACTTCAGTATCAGTATCATGGCCGTGCCACTCTGACAATATAAGGTTTTTTTTTTTTTGGTGCCCAAACTTTTCTGCACTTAGCCAAGATCACCAAACTTCAACACCCAAAGAAAAAATTCTTTATGTTTAGTACAAATTTTGTACAAAAAGCAGCCAAGAAACTTTTTTCCATTTCATAACTGGTTCAGAAAATCCCTTGAGTGTGAGAAATCCAAGTCACTTTGTATAATACTGACTGTATTTAAAATATACAACATTGAAAAGAATCATTAAAAGAAATAAAAATCTTGTTTCAGGTTAAATATTATATTATTCAGCAGGAAATTTCCTTTCGATTAATATATAATTTAACTATTTATTTTTAACCAGGTTTCCCAAAATTGAGCGTTAATTGTATAATCCGATCTATTTTTCTCACCATATCACATTGGAAAAAGCTTATTAACATCAATATGCTTGTAAATTTGCTTAAATTATTTATTTTCATTAAATTTGTAATTAAATTCTATTTAATTTGGTATATAAAATGATCTATTTCTGTTGATTGTTTTTTTTTTATTTCTAAAGTTGATTTGTTTTTCTGACTTAAAACAATTGGCTAAAAGCCTGGACTTTTCTCAAAGTATAGTACCGGGAAAATAATTCCGAAAGGAGAGTAATTTTCTTATTTCAAGTAAAAATTTATTTTTGTGTTATTTAGAAAAAAATAAGCTTTCTATTCATGTGCATTATAATCAATTTTTTTTTTAGTTTTTAAAATAAATTTTTATTTGTGTTGCCAGATGCATTTTTTTATTACATGACTCTAAAAAAATTCTATTAAAATAAAACGAGTAGTCTTTTTTTTCCCCGCTAAATATTTATTTTCAGAATATCTGCAATCAAATGCTGATTATTTTGGCATATAATATGCCATAATTCCTTTCATTAGTTATTTGGCAAAAAAGTTCTGAAATTAATTTTTTTTTGTCTGATCACAGTGAAAAAATAGCTGAACTGGGGAAAGGTTAATGGACCTAAAACATTACCTGTTTCTTTCGAAAATAAATTCAAAGTTGATAACTGATTGATAATCTTTTAGGGTAAAAAACTGGACCTATCTATAAGAGCAAAATAAATACAGAGGTCACCATCGACCCTTCATATCTTCTAAATATTTCTTCAGATGGTTTGTTTCCAGACTTCAAACCTGGGAACTATAGATTATGAAATAAGTGTTACCGACTGAACCAAATCCAACCCAAGAGGTATGCTGGAACAACTGTTTCAACAAATTCATAAACCAAGCAAAAAGCAATAAGAATATTGGCAGCAATAGCTCATTGTTTATAAACAAGCTACATGAAAGAAATTACCGTACAGCATTTTTGTAGATGGAATTATATCCTCCTCCTCCTCAAGCAGCCATGGGCTATGGAGGTCCAACCAAACCGTGCAATTTAGTTCTCCAAGCATATCTGTCCTGAGCTACATCAGCCACTGCACACCAATTGTAACAAGGAATTATAATATATAGTTGTCATTTTTGCTTTCAATATTGTGCACTGACAACATTTTTGTTCCCAACAGTTTGTACAGGTAGCATTTTTATTCTCAGTGTTATGTAGTGTCTGTGTTTTTGTTCATGGCATATTGCATAGAGCGTGCTTTTGATCCATATACAGAATTGCTGTTTTTATTCACTCCTATTGTATAAGATGAGCTTACGCATTTGTTCTTTTCCCATTGCCATTCCATCATGGAATGCGTTATAAAAAATCAATCAACACTCACCTAGCTGGCTCAATGCTAACAACTTCTACACTGCTATCATCATCATCATCATCACTCAACAGACAATCCAATTGAAGATCTGGTGCTACAGGCCAGTCGCTTTCTTTTGATTTGTTAATATTTTTCTTCTGATATTTCTCTTGACTGTGACTTGAAGATGGCTCTGAAAAAGGGATCAGTGCACATTTCAAAAGTACTTTATATATATATATACACATATTGATAAATAATATTACTCTAGAAATAATGAATACCCAAAATACATTATCTACAATAATTTAAATTCATTGCAGACATGTAAACAGGATGCCAACACCAGTGAACAAGAAAACCACCATTTGCCTGCAGATGCCACCAAGGGACTAGCAACAGCTCTATGTAATAAATAACAGGTATGTTAAAATATTTTATTGATATATTATGGAAATTTGGATATACAGTAAATTTTAAAGCAGGGCTGCTACATATTTTCTTTTAGGAATTCTGTTTTTGGTATATAAAAAAATCCTGTAAAGTATCAAATTTTTTAATGTAAAAAGCACAAATTCAAAAATTAGCTAATGTGTGCATTATATGTTATGAGGCAAAATCTTCATATTTTAGCCTAGGTATTAAAATAAATTTCAGCTGATTTAATAAATTGAAATTCACACAACTCTGTGCCAACAAGGTAGAATCTTGCAGAACAAAAATAATGATATTATTTTTAAAACAAAAACACAAATAAAATTAAACTCCAAGGCAAAATAATTTTACACACCTTCTAATTATTTTACAAGAACATTCTGCATCTAAACAATTTGTATTGTGGTAAATAAGTTGGTTCTTGTAAAAATTCTCTTTATTTTCCCTCAGTCTGAAATACATATATTTAGTTTGGTTTAAATGAAACCTGTTTCCATCAAACCACTTATGTAATTGCCTAAGATCCCTATTTATCATTTGCAATACGCTGATATTACTTCCTGAATAGATCAAAGTAGTGTCATCAGCAAAGGCTACTAATGCACCCCATTGTACTTGTAATTACAAAAGTCATTTATACACTGAAGAGCCAAAACATTATGACCACCTGCCTAATATGATGTCAGTCCTCCACGTGCTGCCAAAACAACTCTTACCCAGTGAGGCATGGGTTGGGTTGTTTTACCTCTGAGCGGCACTTTTTTGCACACCATGGGCTAAATGGCCAGGTCACAAGGACCCCGAAGGCTCAGAGAAGGTTGGGGGAGGGGACCCACTGGAACAGCTGTTGGGAGACAGATGGTAGCCTCCCGTCAAGGCCATCCAGCATGTTCTTTAACGTGCACAGGGTATGGCTCTCCCGCACACGGGGCCACAGCTTAACGTCCCATCCGACGGACGGCGGCCTTTCCAAGCCCATCGGTGTCCCCTACTGACCGTGGGCAGGGCGGGGAATTTTGCGGAGATAAATCTCAACGCTGACCCAGCTGGGACTCGAACCTGGGAACTACAGATTACGAGCCTGGCGCGCTACCGACTGAGCAGTGAGGCATGGACACTACAAGATTTTTAAAGGTGGCGTGTGGTATCTGGTACTAACACGTTACCAGCAGATTTTTTAACTCTTGTAAGTTATGTGGTTGAGCCACCACAGATTGGAAATGCTGTTCCAACACAAACCAGATGCTCGATTGATGTCTGGAAAATTTGGATGCCAGGGCAATACCTGGAAGTCTTCTCATGTTCCATGAACCATTCTAGAACAATCAGAGCAGTGTGGCATGGCACATTATCCTGCTGAAAGAAGGCACTACTAGAGGGGAATACTGTTGCCATGAAAGGATGTACCTGGTTTGCAATGATGTTTAAGTAGGGAATAGATGTCATAGTTTCCTGCATGTGAATGACTGGATCCAAAGTTTCCCAGCAGAACATTGCCCAAAGCATTACACTTTCTCCACTGCCTTGTTTTCGTCTCACAGTGCATCCTGGTGCTAACACTTCCCAGGTAAATGACACACATGTACCCAGCCGTCCACATGGTACAACAGGAAACAAGATTCTTTGGACCAGACAACCTTCTTCCAATCATTCAAGGTCATGTGCCCATTGTAGGTGCTTTTGACAGTGAACCGAGGTTAGCATTGACACTTGGAGTGGTCTGTGGCTACACAACTCCATTTTCAGCAGGCTTCAATGTACTGTGTGTTGTGACATATTACTCCTGCCACCAGCATTCAAATTATGGGCGAATTGCACCACAGTATCCCTTCTATTGGCTCATACCATACAGGATAGCCTTTGCTCACCTCTAGTATCGATGAGCTGTGGTCATCCCACAACTTACAGGCAGTTCGTGGTTTTTCCTTCCTCGGACCACTTTTTGAATGTGAAGATTGAATGGATGACTGTGAGCACCCTACAGCCTTGCTGTCTCAGAAATGCTCTGACCCAGTCGTTTGGCCATTACAATTTGGTTTTTGCCAAACTACTTAAGCCCACTGCCTTCCCATCTGAAGAAGAAGAATAACACTGATTAACAGAGCTCAGTATCAGGTGTTATTTATACCATTTCATGACCACACATGCTGTCGTTTACCTGCAGTTGCTTTGAAATAAGCATTGCATAAAGATATGCCGGTCATGTTTTGGCCCTTCACTCTATATACTAAGAATAATACCGATCCCTGTGGTACTCTATATTTAATTGGTAACTTACTACTCATGTCCGTCCCGTGGCCGTGTGGCTAGCGTGCTTGGCTACTGATCTAAGGGACCTGGGTTCGAGCCCCGGGTAAGGCATGGATGTTGGTGTTGTTTTCTGCTGAGGTCCTGCCATCCTCTCAGATCTTCTACTTTGGCATATAAACTTACAGACTCCTGTTCATGCCTCTGTGGCAAGCAACTGCTTGAGAGGGTATTTATTGTCGTCCCGTGGCCGAGTGGTTAGTGCGCTTAGCTACTTGATCTAAGGGACCTGGGTTCGAGCCCCGGATAAGGCATGGATGTGTGTGTTGTTTTTCTGCTGAGGTCCTGCCATCCTCACAGACCTTGTACTATGGCATATAAACTGACAGGCTCCTGTCAGACTTCTGTGGCAAGCAGCTGCTTGAGGGGGTATTTAGTTTTATTATTTACTACTCATAATATTGCCAATTTAACCATTTGTTTCCTATCATCAATACAACATTTAACCAAGAAAACATTTTGCCTCTTATCCCCAATCTGTTTAGTTTTTCCAACAAGTTATGTGAAACCGAATCAAAAGCTTTTCATGTCTAAAAATAGTGCAACTGTTTTCTGATCTGTGTCCATATTTTTTATAGATTTCTGAAGTTAATTTCAGAATTGTGCCCTCCTTTACCTTCCCCTTCTGGAAAATGAATTGATTGGAGAAAAAATAACCTAGAGTCCCAAAAATCCACCAATTTTTCCTTCACAATCTTTTCAATTAATTTTGATAAGATGTTGACAATGAAATAGGACGATAATTTTCTAACATATTTTGATTTAATTTCTTGTATAGTGGGCAACAATGGCAGTCTAAAAAAAAAACACATCTTGAAATGGTTATTTACGAGGTAACTCATAACTGTCTTTTTTTCTCATACACATCCTTAATGACATAAGCTGAAATGCCATCTGTACCAGCAGCTTTACTAATATCAAGTTGTCTTACTTTGTCATGAATTTCGTACTCATGAACATAAGGCATGAAAAAGGAATTAATTTTATTGTTCATATTTTGTAAAATAGGATTCATGTCATTTGTGATCTCTCTACTATTTTTGTAAAATATTCGTTTAGCTTGTTTGCATATGTACATGCATTCTCCTCCAAAATAACTGTACCCCTGTCATCCATTATACTTTTTGGAATAATCACCTTTCCATGGCCCTTTCCACACATTTGATTTATAGTACACCAGTTCTTTTTGTTATTGTTTCCACTTATTATAAATTTCTTTGTAGTAGTCATTTTCAGCTTTTCTAATTAGATTTTTTAATATATTTTTAATCTCTTAAAATTATTAAACTGATCTTGGCCCATTCTATTTTATTTGTACTCTGTAAATAACTCACTTCTTTGGTTAATCGAGGTCACTATAGCATCTGTAATCCATGGTTTGATAAGATTTAGTTTACGAAAATCTGCCGTAATCATTGCATCATCAATTTCCCTTTTTAATATGTCAATAAATAAATTAAAGGCCATATGTATGTTATTCTGTTTTTTGACCACTTCACATGCTACATTACCTAAATTCTCTTGCAATTGTTTTAGATTTAACCTAGTTTTATAGTTAGTTTTGTTGTTTTGGGTGCAACCCCTATAATTAGTTCACTTGCTATACTGAGGCCAATATACACTGCTGGCCAATAAAAGTGCAACACCAGGAAAGACAAGAGATATCAAAGCCATATTTAGTGAATACATAGCTTATATTACAAGGATCAAATGATTACGAATACAATTCAGTTAGACTTGTGGAATACAAAGAAATGCTGCAAGATGTCTGTCCTCTAGTTCATTTATGTGACAGGGCCATTGATATCTCTCACGTCGGTGAGTTCGTTCCTCCTCTATCCACTGACGCCATATTCTCGTCACTGTGGCAGCGTTCCGTCCAACATGAGCACCAATGTCTCAGTATAATGATCTGCCTTCCCGAAATCCCACAATTCTCCATCGATCAAAATAAGAAACCTGGTTGTATGGATGCAGTGTTCTTCGATGGGGCATACTTGACCCTTTAGTGCACAAGAACTGCGAGCAAACACAATTCCAGTGCTTTACACCGGCTCTTTGTAATCTTCTTTTATTATTCTTCCAGGGAGCATTACTGTCATACATGTGCATATGTGCTGCACTTTGAATCATTTGCATGTTCTCCCATGGACTACCCATCTTGCATATTTTGGGAAAATCTGATGAGTTCGTCCTGGTGTTGCAGTTTTAATGGCCAGCAGTGTAGTAATGATCTGAGATATTGGTTTTAATAATATATGTAGTTACATTATCTAAAATTATCAAAATTTCTAACATACAAATGATTTAGACATGTTTTGGATACTTCCCTTGTAATATATTTGTGATAAATCATAAAACTGTTTGAAACTAGCATCTGTAGCAGATTTTATGATTGTGTATCAGGATTCAGAATATCAGTATTAAAATCTCCAGTTAGTATAATGCAGTTGGATTCAATTTGCTCTATACAGATTTTTAATTCCTCTATAAAGTCTGTCTTAGTAAAGCTGTGAGATCAACACTGAAGTGCCATTGAATTAGGGATAGAAGACATTATTCAAATTCAGTACTGCAAGTCCTGCATTTGCGTGCATGCGTAGCTGAAACTCTGGTCATATATAGTTGTCAGATTTGGCTTCCCCAAGCATTCATCATGAGAAGCGTAATGGGAAAGGCACAGGATTTAGATGCATTTGACAGAGGGCAGATCGTAGGTACCCGATGGATGTGACACTTGATCTCTGAAATTGTTAATAAACTTAGATTTTCTTGCACGACAGTTTCAAGAGTATTCCAGGAATATGAAAATTTCAGCAAAAAATCAAGCACTCGGACAAACTACAAAGGACAAACAGCCTTAAATGATCATGGGCTTCACTGTCTGACCCGCATCGTATGGACCAATAGGGGCAAGACATTATCAGAAATCACCTCCCATCTGAATGCGAGTTCCAGCCGGGAAGTCAGTGTACGGACCGTGCAACACTCACTTCATCATCTCGGCTTTGGGAACCACTGACCCACTTCTAAAGGCATGATACCAGGCTCAACGCCTTGCCTGGGCTAATGAACATTGAAACTGGACCGTCGAAAGTTGGCAACAGATAGCCTGGAGTGATGAGTCCTGATTTAAGCTTCATCACACCAATGGGAGACTGAGGGTCTGGTGCCAACCCCATGTATCCTGCATGTCAGGTCAGAACAGTACAAGCTGGTGGTGGCTCAGTGATGGCCTGGGGTGTCTTCAGTTGGACATCAGTGGGGCCTTTGGTACATGTACTGATGACTCTCAATGCATCCCAATATGTAGAACTAATGGCTGGCCATTTATACCCATTTATGGACATCATACATCCCAATGGAGATGGCGTATACCAGCAAGACAACTGTTCATCTCACAGGTACAGATTGGTTACTGCATGGTTGCAGGATTCTGGCCAGTATTGACATCACAAAATTACAGAATGACAGAATTGATTGCATTCTCAATTACTACAGGGCTCAGCACCTTTGTGCGATAAAGGTGTTTTTGGAACAGGAGGGGCAAAATTATATGACTGGCCTCCTTTTTACTTCCATTGGCTGCATGGGTCAATGGAATGCTACTTTTCTGTACATTTTGCTCAGCATCTTTTTCTGGTCTGAAACCGTGGGTTCAGCTGCAGAATTATAAGTCCTGGGAAAACCATAACCTCAAAATTCCCACTAGGGCGTGTGACTGACCGCTAGAAAATCTTGCTCTCTTAGCGAGTGGCATTTTTAACAATCTTACTGCAGACATGACTTCAAGCAAATAGAATGAAACAAATGCCACACATATTACCTCAACTTTCCAGTCCTCTCATTGGTGAGGCACATTCAACTCAAATCTGTGAGTTTAAACCAGTGGGATGCTTCAGCCCAGAGTAACATTAACAAACAAATCAGCAATACTGTATAGCACTTCTAAGAAATGATGGCATTAACAAATTATTTACATTGTAGTTTAATGAAATATGCATAAAAAAAAGAAAATATTATTTTTCACATTAGAGTTACATATTTTAAAAAGATATAAGAAAATTTTAAAATGGCAATTTTTGTTTTCAAAAATAAATTTTTTTTTGTTGTACTAAAAACAAACATAGATGTCTTGGGCCTCTTATTCCAGATTCTGTCGACATTATGCTCATGTTGGACCTTGAAAGGGTTAATATACATTGTCTACTTTTTCCCAACAATTTTCCCTATGACTAATGGGAACTGCACTTCCATACTAATTTGCATGAACACAGCTCTGATCTTTCTGGGTGGGATAATTTTATTGATGAGGAGTGTATTTTATAAATACAAAATATTCTACCTTTAGAAAAATAAAAATTTTAAAAAGTTTCTTTTGCTTCATTTAATTATTTAACAAGTGCATAAAATATTAGCATATGCAAATGGGTAATATTAAAATTTCAATTTTAATATGATGGATGCACTGTCTTATAAAATGCTTATTCAATACTAAACTTACCAGAGGTAATTTCTCCCATCATCTCAACATTGTCATTTGTGCTCCACACATCAATATAACTATGATCATGGTTTGGAAGAACTGCAACATTACTTCTAGAATTTTGTTCAGATGTTTGTGAAGTCCTCAAACTGACAATGTCAATGTCACTATCACTGTCTGTAAAATCCACAATTAGATCTGGTGTCTGATCAAACAAGGGATATATGCTATTATCAGTACTAACATATCTTAGATTGTTCCCACTAGTACTAGCTTCAGCATTAAGAGCAATATCTTCCTGAATCATGGGAGTCACATTCATAGCTGCTGAACTTCCAAAACTGCTGTCTTCACTCATTGTACAAAAAACAGTTGTATCTAGATAAATGTTCTTTACATAAAACACACACAATACAATTTCAAATTTTAGCATGAGCTTTTTCACAGGAATTGTTTCTGCATTATCATTTGATTTTCCAGATACACAGAAGTCAAAACATTTAGTGTTCTTGTGAAAACAGCTTCCACAGTTGACAGCTTTGTTGCTAACTTCAGTACTAATGTTGAGTCTTACCTTCATTCCTAGAATCTGCCAAAAAAATTAATATCAATAAGTCCCTCGATAATTTTAAAATACTTTATAAATACATAAGTTTTAATTTTAAATATTAAATGCAGTTCGAATTTTTTATTTACATTTATAAAATTTGTACAGATATAAAGTGTTATATTGCTACAATATCCATTATTAACATTAATTAAAATTAAAAATTTTGACATAAAATTTATTAAATGTTTCAAATATTTGGTATTTGCATAATGATTGTTTTCCACTTAATAGCTTTAAACTACTATTGTATTCCAATGAATTCCAGAGAGAAAATTGCAGAGTGAAGTGGAATGAGAACCTATACTAACCACTGGTGAGTGATGGCTCAGTATGTTGCCGTTAAGGATATTTTACTTTTGCAAATATAAATAACATTTTTGTCATTTTGTTTTCATAATTTTGCCTTTATGTAGCATTTAAAAGTATGATTATAAATACAGAAAACTGTTTCAAAAAGTTTTAAAAAGAATTTTGAAGCATTTGTAAATACAAATATTCAAAATCACCTCTAATATTAAGTTTCTAACTGAAAATAAACATTTTACATACTTTAATTTCAATCATAAGTAAGGGTGTGCTGATGAATGTTTAACAACCAGCTCATTCTACTGAGAAAATCTGAATGATGTAAAAATATTAAATTAGGAGTTTCCACTACATAAATAACAATAAAATTTTAATCTATAATAATAAAAGGTGTATGTGTGTGGTGTATATCTGTGGCAGTCATAACTCATAGCAAAATCATGGTAAAGGCTTAAAATTTTTAGAGGTTTCTGATTGTTGTCTGGGTTGCAATGCCAAATTTCAGTCAAAAGTCCAAAAGGAGGCTTGCTAGAAGCAAAAATATTTATCACGCTATTCCTGTGGGAAATAGTAACCTCTATCAGTTTATTGTTGCCATTTACTGCTCCCCAACTGTGAATGTAACAGTCACAATAACATTTAAATCTTGTCGATTCCAAATTCCCCACATTTCCAAAGGCATTATTATTTTAAGGCATCCCATTGCAGCTGGAGACCTGATTTTTAACCCAACACAGGGTCACATAGGGGACCCCACCTATGAAATTTGGGACTGTTCTGTCAAATCAGTCGAGAACCAAGAATATCAAAATCTGTCAAAATAAAAATCTCAATAGTTTGAAATGATGCCAGAGGCTATGAGAGAGTGTACTAACATCAGTAACTGAACATTACAGAATTTCCTGAGCAATGCCAGGCAATTCATGTTGAATCTGTTCTAAAGTGTGTAGGGGGAGGGGGGGAGAACTTACTAAACTAACCTTTAGTGCAGTAAAAAATAGAAAATACAGATTAAAAGTGAGACCCAAGCAATGATAATTTGTGCAAAAACGAAGCCATGGGCCAAGTAGGAATCTGATTTTTCAACCAACCACTGGGGCACACAGGGGGAAAAAAATAAATAAATATCCCCTCAAGCAGCTGCTTGCCACAGAGGTCTGACAGGAGCCTGTCAGTTTATATGCCATAGAAGGTCTGAGAGGATGGCAGGACCTCAGCAGAAAACGACACAAACAGCCATGCCTTACCTGGGGCTTGAACCCAGGTCCCTTAGATCAGTAGCCAAGTGTGCTAACCACTCGGCCATGGGATGGCTACAGGGGGAAACCATGTAGAAAATTTGACCATTCGATCAGGTATCATGGGAACCATTGGGCAGAAAAATCTGTCGAAACAGAAATAATGGAAAATACTCAATAATTTGGGTAGAGTAGAAATGAAGTCATGGGCTCTGAGAGCTTGCACTGACATCAGCAAAGCCATGCCACAGGGCCTGTTATAAGCCTTCAATTTGTCACTCTATAGGATGGAATAAAGTGATGCCCTGCATAAGCGATATTTAATGCGGATCAATTGAAAGGATGCTTTAGCAAAGATGAGGTTGCTGCATTTTGTGATCAAAAATACTTAAAGTATTACTGGTTTATCACCCTAATTAATTTCATTGATGATTAATACACAGATGATAGCTGTTTACTGTGAGTTGTTTTTTTTTCAAATAGTGATGAATGGCGTATTCTTTGTACTTCTCAAAAAATTCACAGTTGGGGAGCAGTAAATGGGTTAAAAATTCGGTTAAAAATTCACAGTTGGGGAGCAGTAAATGGCAACAATAATCTGCTTCCATCTAGAAGACTATAGATTTCTGATTTCTTTACAACACTCACTAGTTAGGCTACTTCTTTTATGCTTGATGAGTTTTTATAAACTTTTCTGTGGATCTTCCATCAGCAGTTTTTTTTTTAATTGTTTCTGATCACATCAGTTGGTTAAAGTCTCTCTATGGCATGCACAAATGCTCACCTAATTTCCTACATGCATAGACGACATTCACATTTTAAAGCAGTTCAATGACAGAGCATTGCTTGAATTGGAGTTTCCCAACAATAAGTAAATGCTAATATACATAAGATATGCAATTGCTCACAATATTGTGAATTGAAAATTTTTTCAAAAGGAGTTATGGTCATTTAAATCAAGAAAGAAAAACATGCATAGGTATCCTGACATAACTTTTGAAATATTAATTCAATAACAAACCTAAAATTTGCAAAACATACTACAGATTAAAAAAATATTTTGAAAAAAAAAATGTTAATTTAAAAAATCATTTGGCCTAGAGATAAAAAAAATTAAAACATATATATGCTGCACACTATATTCTAGTTGACCTTTCCACATAATTTGAAATTTGTGAATTTCCTAGAAAACAAGATATAACCATACACTTTAGTGAACTGATTATGTTGACATGCAGCAAGCAGTCCTTTTGAAGTACAGGTAAATCCCGTTAAAACATGATCCGAAAGAACGCGATTCCGCTTATAATGCGATGCAAGCATGGCTCCCCCTTTTTTTTGTCATATGAAACCATAATTTTTCACTCAAGAATACATATTGGATTTCTTGTGTAGTTTAGTGTACATGTGGGCAATATTTTCACTCTAGCACGAATCAGGTAATACTTATTATCATTTAACATCCAAAAGAATACCGGCAGTTGATTCATTTACTTGTAACCTTTCGATGGCAACATCCGCTTGATTTGTGTTTCAAATGAACAAACTGACAAGCTGTTTTGTTACTGAAGGTACTTATTCACATTTGGCTATTCATTAATTTTTGTCAAATTTTGTTCATCAAAGTTTTTAATTTAAAAAATATGTCTGGAACTTCAAAAAAATGGAAAAAATTTACAGCAGAAAAAATTGCTGCTCTTGATTAGAATAAGTAAGTAAGGAGTGCAGTAAACGCAAGTGGCTAGAGACCTTGGCGTAAATAAATCAACAGCACAGGGATGAAAAAAAAAAAGAGGAGAAACTTCATGATGTAGCCAAGGATATGGAAACCTGATGGGCTGCAATGAAAACGCCTGCAACCTCAAGATAAACAATTGGATAAAGCTATCTTTCAGTGGTTTGTGCCGGAATGATCTGAAGGTACAGCTGTATCTGGACCCCACCTGCAAACACAAGCTCAAAAATTCCACAATGACCTTCACAGAAATGAATCCACGGTATTCACTCTGCATAATGGATGGCTGGCTCATTTTAAAAAACAACATGGAATAACTAAAACAGCTATTTCAGGCGAAATACTTTCAGCAGATGATGAAGCAGCAAGCTCGTACCCTACCCAGCTCCGGAAGATCATTGAAGATGATAGCTATACCGCAGAACAGATATAAAACTGTGAAGAGACTGGACTTTGCTACAAAATTTCACAGCAAAAAAATTTTGCTACCAAATTCCACTCTAGCTTGTAAGAACGAGGAGTGACTGTACTATTTTGTATAAATCAAACACTAACTCATAAACTGAAGCCGTTATGCATTGGAAAATTTAAGTCCCATGGTGCTTTCATCATGTGAACATGACCTCTATGCCATTTGCCTATGGCTTCAGCAAAAATGAATGGATGATGTCCAGCATTTTTGAAAATTTGTTTCAGAAGCAATTTGTACCTGAATTACGCAAACACCTACAGCAACAAGGGCTGGATACCAAAGCTCTCTTGCTGCTGAATAAGTGCCTTGCCCACCCCCCAGCTGATAATCTAATATGCACAGATGGTAAGATCAGAGTAAGTTACTTGCCCAAAAATAACACATCGTAGGTACAGTCTCTAGATCAAGAGATTATTTCATCACGTAAAATGAATTTCCACAGCGAATAATCAATAGTGATGATTTGGCTCCATCATTTTAAAAAAGCTGAACTTAAAGGAAGTTTTTTTTACATAGGTAGCAAAGCCTGGGAACTCAAAGGTGCATTTCAAGGTGTTGGAGAAATGTATTGGGAGATGCGAGTCAGCTCCATAATAACTCTCTAGTACATACATACAGCCAGTGATAGTGATGAAGAGAATGACTTGGAGGGTTTCAAAGAAGAAGACATTGCTGCTGACTGATTCCTAGACAGGTATAACGATGAAGGTCTGACAGAAGATGACAAAGATTTCTCAGCGAAGGCTGAGAAAGTGATGGCAGAATTCATAAAGAATGAGAGGCCATAATAGAATGTTGGGTAGATGGGGACAACAGTTGCCCTACCTATGTGCACATGAATGACTCAGATATTATCGAAAATGTCAGGTGAAAGTCATAATGATGAAGCTGTAAATGAAAATGATAAAGATGTATATGATGAAGATGATAAGCCAGAGCTACCACCTAGGATAGCAGAGGCACTTGCTAGTTTGCAAACTGGATTTAAATTCCTAGAAACTGAAAAGGTAGATTCCAAATCAATCTTACAGTTAAAACATATGATTGAAATGGTTAAAAAGAAACAAAGGCAAGAAATGAAACAATCAATCCTTCGTACGTTTTCATTGAAAAATGACAGACTTGAAAACTAATACACCTGTATGCATCCTAATGTGTGCTCACCTGTTCAGAAATCTGGTAAATGTCTGTAACTCTGTATGTAGTTACTAGTACTTCGTAATTAAAGAGATTTGAGTGCATTACGATAGTTTTGTTTCCTCTTGAATTTTCATTCAACAGTATGTCAATTTATAAACACGAATGTAACTACCAATACAACCACATGGAAAGCTAAAAATGGTAACAAAATGTATGTGTTTTTTGTACAAACTTTATTACTGGTTTTAAATATTTTATTGCACATCAAGACATGATGAAAATGTAATAATATTGTTCACTTGATTTTTTTGATCTTCCATGAATATTGCAATATATAGTGCACAAAAAGTGGCAAAGACAAGTTGATATAGTTGGCCGATGTATGAAGTTAAAATGACGAAAAATAAGTTGAATTTCTGCTAATGTGATCCCGTTTATATTGCAATGCAATTCTTTGGACCATGAGCACCATGTTATAATGGGATTTACCTGTATACGCTTACCAATACATACACACATACACATAAATTATCAAGCACCATAGGCTATGGAGATTCAACCACTACTCTGTAATTTAGTTCTCCAAACATGTCTGTCCTTAGCTACTGCCGACCAATTCTAATGAGGTCCTGTCTGACACTGTCTACCCACCGCATCCTAGGTCTTCCCTTTCTTTGAGGTCTTCAGGCACATTGTTCATAACCTTATTCGCTAATCTATAATTATGCATATGGGAAACATGGCCAAATCAAGTCTCTCTCTCTGCACAATATGCTGCTTAAAGGAGGTTACCGACCTCATCATTAGTTACAAAGTTGAACCACCTAATGCCCAAGATACTGCGTAAGCATCTGGAATCAAAAGCATCTAGTTTCCTGTTATCATGTTTACAAAGTGTCCAAGTTTCACTACCATAACTAACCCTAGAAAGAACCAAACTATTATACTTTCTAATTTTAGTCTTTAGGTGCATACGCCTATTTCTCCACACTCTCCATAGATTCTTAAAAGTCCCGGCAGCAATCCCTATTCATCTATTAATCTCATGCCACACATCACCAGTATCTGTTACACAGCTCCCAAGATAATTAAACTGTGACACCTGCTCAAGACTGCAACCATTCAGATTAACTGAATCACAGCCTGCCTGACCATTTTTATCACTTTAATTTTCTCTCTGTTTATAACTGGACCATAGGTTTTTTAAACTTGTTTTGTTTCCTTTGGGAATTTTAAGAAGTTTTAAGTCTTGAGGATATGCAAACAAACACTGAATAAATCAGTAAGTTGGGTAAAAAAAGTAAGACCCTCTAATGAGGAAAGAGCAAGAGCTTGTTTCGAAGGCTGGTATATAGAAACTGATAGTGAGATCCAAGTGTGCCAAGAGTAATATCGCTTTACAACAGGTGGTCCCTACAAGTGCAGCAGCATCTTATAAATGTTGACTTGGGCACTTCATAAGATCAAATACTTCCAACAACAACAGAAGAAAATTACAGCCTCTGTACCTGTGCCAGCAAAAAACAACATCTTCATATTACGAACTGGTAACTATGGTTTTTTTTATTTTTCTATTGCACCTTTACAAGGAAAAGGCAAGCTTTTCAACTTAGAACCTTTAGATAAGAGCATGACTGCTCATAAGATATTGGTTACCTGACTCTAATGTGTTGTATAGCACTCCTCTCGATCTTAATTTGAGTGTATATGTACAGTAATTAATCGTGAAATTAAATTATACATACATTATTGTGATTGTAACAATTCAAATGGTATGATAGGCAAAAGTACCTTCATGAACAGCTAATCGTATTCAAAATTTGATGGCTCAAGCTTGCGATAATAGTTACTAATACTTCCTAACTGAGATTTTGCTGCCAATGCAGTTTTGTGCTTTTGTTTTCATGTGGTCTGTTACAGAATATTTTCCATTGGCTTTAGAAAATGTCAAATTGCACACAGTGCACTGTACTAAAGTGCTTTCATTGTTAACTGCATGAATAAATGAAAACTGAGCTTGTAATGATTTTCTGAAGCGAGCCTTTTGCTTTTTTGAACTCATAATTCTAAAATAACAAGTACATAATTAAGGCCATCCCGTGGCCGAGTGGTTAGTGCGCTTGGCTACTGATCTAAGGGACCCGGATAAGGCATGAACGTTTGTGTCGTTTTTCTGCTGAAGTCCTGCCATCCTCTCAGACCTTCTACTCTGGCATATAAACTGACAGGCTCCTGTCAGACCTCTGTGGCAAACAGCTGCTTGAGGGGGTATTTATTATTTATTTTTATTTACATAATTAATTTAAAATATAAACATACAAAGCAACTTACAGTTACATACTGCATACTTACATTAAGCTTGCATAACTTTTTCATTTAATAGCAAAGTAAACATACATAGTAAATAGAAATACAAGTGTTCAATGCTACAAAAATACCTATGAGAAACCTGCCATCAAATCACTTTGATGTCTCATTCATCACTGATCACAGTCCAGGGCTGAATGTTCGAATTGAGACCTCAGGATTCCCAGTACGGTTACACTGTAGCCAGATTAGCAGAATTTTAATATTTTAATTTTAATACCAAAATCGTGGCTCCAGTCTCATATTCATTATTTTATAACTTTAATGAAGAAATACAGAATTGGAGACAAATTCGGGGACAAAAATAAGCCCGGACACATCTCGTTTCAGGGACTGTCCCCCCAAAATTGGGGACAAATGGTCACCTTATGCTAAGGTTCCATCATCCTCACAGACCTTCTACTATGGCATATAAACTGAAAGGCTCCTGTTAGACCTCTATGGCAGGCAGCTGCTTGAGAGGATATTTAATTTAAATCAACTGCCATTGGTACCAAGTTGGTACCAATTTTAGCACTGAAATCTAGGTTAGTTGTTGGTTGCTTTATCTCTGAGCAGCACTTTTTTGCACATAATGGGCTAAATGGCCAGGTCACAAGGACCCCAAAGGCTCAGAGAAGGTTGGGGGAGGGGACCCACTGGAACGGCTGTTGGGAGGCAGATGGTAGCCTCCTGTCAAGGCCATCCAGTGTGTTCTTTAAAGTGCACAGAGTATGACTCTCCCGCACACGGGGCCATGGCTTAACATCCCATCTGAAGGACGGCGGCCTTTCCAAGCCCATCGGTGTCCCCTATTGACTGTGGACAGGGTGGGGAGTTTTGCGGAGATAAATCTCAACTCTGACCCAGCTGGGACTCGAACCTGGGAACTGCAGATTACGAGCCTGGTGAGCTACCACTTGAGCCACCCCTGCCCCACTGAAATCTAGGAGAAGGGTAATATCTCCTTTCTTGACAAAATTCAAAATATCCTGAAGTTGTCTGTTCGGGGAGGGGGGATTGGCATAAGAACAGAAAACACATTTTTTCAATATCTGACTAATGGCTGGTTATCTTGGGAGTTGTCTGAACTTTTCAAAATATTGTGGAAAAATAAGCTGATTCACCTAAAACCAATAACATAAGTAAAAGATCCTTTTTTTTTTCTCATTAACTAGGAAATTACCACATTTCAAATTTCATACAAAGGCTGCATAAAATATAATTTACAACATACACATGGTGTAATTTTTATCGATAAACCACATTTTTTTTAAATGCTTTTCAAACCCTAACATATTTTACAATTTCTTCTATTGAACTCAATCAAAAATTATAGAATAACATCAAATTTGGAATTCTCATCTACCATAGAAGAAAAAAAAGTTAAAATTTGTTTAAAATCAGAAATGTTTTTTAGTGTAAAGTTTCGTAATCTTTATCTACTGTAAATGGTAGCTAGACGTAAACTGGAAGGAGAGCTGTGTACCAATCCCTAGTGATGATGCACAGGACTGGCCAGGTCTAGCACCTAATGTCCGACCCCGCCTTCTCGTGGTGCAGGGCCGTTAGTACCTTTCAAACGAGATATTCTCTTTTGGAAGGGAACGGAAGGGGAGGGCTGCCAGTTCAGTATGGCCTACTGATCTGGTCATCTATGGCCACTTTTTTCTTTTTTTTCAAACCTGCTGAGGAGTGGTCAACTTCACAGGATCCTGGTAATGACCATTTATACCTACTAGACTGGATGTGATTATGGATTTGAGCTTGATTATGGATCCTGGACTTGCTGCACTGGTGGGACTCTGTTGAGGGAGAATCTGCTGCTGTGTTTTCTGTTTGCTTCTGGGTTGCCAGCCCTAAGCGAACAGAGGAATGACCATTACATTGTTAAAAGTATCTTGCAACTTAAACTTAAAAAGTGTTGTGTAAAATTTAAAAAAATTACCTTTAATACTGAAGCTCTGAAAGACCCAGTTATAGCTAAAGCTTACCATGATAGGTTACTTAGTCATTATGACAGTCATGCTTTGCTTACTACTGAAGCTGAGGAAGAATGGGACCAGTTTAAACAGGCTTTTTTGGAAACTAACAGTACTCTTTTAGGAAAAAAGGAGCAGAGGAGGCAGAATTATTTAAGTGATAAGGCACTTGAGCTTATTTCAGAAAGAAGGAACTGCAGGAATGTCCTTAATCAGTACCCTACTAGTCCTAATAGAAAGGATTACAGAGAGGTTAATAAATGCATAAAGGATCAGTTAGCTGCTGATAAGAATCTTTGGCTTGATGGCTTGGCTGACAAAGCTGAGGAAGCAATTAGGCAGCACAACAGCAGAGAGCTGTACCAGATAGTTAATGTTTTATGTGGTAGAAAACGGACAGGCATACAAAGATTGAAGGATAAACAAGGTAAGGTTATAGAAGGGGAGGATTCTGTCATGGCTAGGTGGGCTGAGCATTTCATTCATGTTCTAAACAATGTGGTTAGTTCTACTCCCATTGTTTGCAATGATGATAGATGCATTGGTGGCTTTAATGTTGGCCCTATAACACAATCTGAAGTTATTAGGGCTATTTCTAAACTTAAACTTCATAAATCCCCAGGGGTAGACGAAATTACTACCGAAATGCTTAGAGCTGGGAATGTTTCTCTTACCACTTGGATGACTGAAATTTTGAATACTTTTTATGATAAAGGCATGGTTCCTAAGGATTTTACCAGAGCTATTATTATCCCTATTTTCAAAAAAGGTGATTGCAGTTCTTGATATAATTATAGGGGTATCAGTCTACTCTCTGTTCCAGGGAGAGTTCTTTGCATGATTGTGCTTAATAGAATTAAGAATCTGGTTGACATTCAATTGCGTGATGAGCAATGTGGATTTAGAAGATATTTTCACTTAGGCAGATTCTTGAGAAATGTTTAGAGTTTCAGAAACCTTTGGTTGCTAGCTTAGTTGATTTCAAAAATGCTTTCGACTCTGTTGATCGTCATAATTTGTGGTTGATTGTAAGATCATGTGGTATACTAGACAAGTTAGTTAACATAATGAAAGCTCTCTATAATAACACTGAGTCATATGTGAGATTTGGTAAGTCTTGTAGCAACTGGTTTAGCATTTCCTCTGGTGTTTGAAAAGGGTACATTTTGTCTCCTTTTCTCTTTAGTTTCGTTATTAATTATGTTATGCAAAATTCACTTCAAGGGAAAGATTTTGGCCTTAAATGGGCTGGGAGATACGAAAATTTCTGATTTAGATTATGTTGATGATTTAGCCCTTTTGGCAAATGATGTTGATGAGATGAACTCTTTTATTTGAGCTGTTGATGAAACTGGGAGTAGAGTAGGTTTAGATATAAACAGAGAGAAAATTAAAGTGATGAAAATTGGTCAGGCAGGCTGTGATTCAGTTAATCTGAATGGTTGCAGTCTTGAGCAGGTGTCACAGTTTAATTACCTTGGGAGCTATGTAACAGATACTGGTGATGAGCGGCATGAGATTAACAGACAAATAGGGATTGCTGCCGGGACTTTTCAGAATCTATGGAGAGTGTGGAGAAATAGGCGTTATACACCTAAAGACTATAATTAGACTGTATAATAGTATGGTTCTTTCTAGGGTTAGTTATGGTAGTGAAACTTGGACACTTTGTAAACAGGATAACAGGAAACTAGGTGCTTTTGATTCCAGATGCTTACGCAGTATCTTGGGCATTAGGTGGTTCAACCTTTTTAACTAATGATGAGGTTAGGCAAAGGAGTTTGCAACCTCCTTTAAGCAGCATATTGTGCAAAGAGAGACTCCGTTGGTTTGGCCATGTTGCCCATATGAATAATTATAGATTGGCGAATAGGGTTATGAACAGTGTGCCTAAAGTCCTCAGAAAAAAGGGGAGACCTAGGATGCGGTGGGCAGACAATGTCAAACAGGACCTTGTTAGAATTGGCGTGTAGTGGCCAGATGCAGTAGATGTAGTTCAGGATAGACTTGCTTGGAGAACTAAATTGCATGGTCTGGTTGGACCTCCATAGCCCATGGCTGCTTGATGATGATGATGATGATGAACTTTAAAATTTTATTGCTCAATGACAGAGAATTTTAAGTTATTTTAATCATTTGTAGTGATTTTTGAAAACCATTTAATCAGCTCTTGGCACTATAAGGGTTAAGAGGTACCTGAAGGCTCCAAGTGCAAAAGGTTTGGGAATCACCCAACTATCTGGGAGGAGAGGAAGGAGGGTGCACTTAACCTATAGAAATTTTTTCAACTTGTGAACGAAAATATATATGCTACAGAAATGTATAAATAGAAAATTTCATGTGCATTATATAAAATTGCACATACCAAAAAATAAAGAAAAGAAAATTATAAATAAGAATAAATATCTGCTCTTTATAATGTATTTAACAAAAATCATATATTTGGTATTAATCTAAGTAAAAACACAAGTGTATATAAATGATTGGTTGCTTGGTGTTTTATGGAGGTAGGGCATCTAAAGCCATAATGTACTAAATAAGATAGGCAAAGAATAAACAAATAAGAATTGCTTAAACTGACAAAGTTAAAAGCAATATACAAAAAAAGTAAAAGACACCACAAGAAGAAAAGTGTATAACAAGACAATGGGCAGTAAAAACCTGACAGTATCCTTGACCACCACTTTCATGTTCAAGCAAATGCACTATGTTGAAAGAAGTCACTGGACACTAGAGTGTTTGACAAAATGTTGCATATATTGAAATTTCAGTAGGGTGTCACACACCTTTGACCACAATTACACTCTGCATTCTTTTGGGCACACCTTCAATCAGTTTTTGATAATGTGCAGCTGGTATTTTGCACCATTCGTCCTTCAACATGGTAGTTGGTGTCGACAGGGAAGTGGAAAGTGCTGATAAGGCTCACAACCAATATTCGAGTTTATCCCAAAGGGCCTCTATTGGATTCAGGTCGGGGTTCTGAGCAGGCCAGGGCATGTTCTCCACACCTGAGTCATGAAACCACTTCTGAATGAACCTTGAAGTATGACACGGTGTGTGATGCTGATAGACGTACGGCCCTTCTCCGTAGTACTGGAACAGTGTAGGTAGCGCAGAATTGACTAGAATGTCCACGTACATCTCAGCATTCATGTTACTGGCTAAAGGAACCAACGGTCCAAGTTCATGCCACGATACACAGCTCCAAACCATCACGATACCACCACCGAACTTCACAGATGGGACAATACATGCAGCAGGTAATGTTCACCAGGCATTCGCCATACCTAGCAGTGACCATCAGATAGGAACAGCATGGAATAATATTCGTCACTCCATAAAATTTGTTTCCATTGGTTCAGCAACCAATTCTGACGAGTTTTGCACCAGGCTAGATGTTGTTGTGCATGTTTAGGAGTTATCAGTGGTTTGTATGCAACTGCTCGGCCATGGAAATTCAACGTATGCAGATCTGCATGAACTGTCCTACTGGAAACACTAACACCTGTGGACTCTTGAAACATTTTGGTAATGGTAGCAGCAGATGAATGATGAGAAGAACGTACCACACATTTCAGAGTTCTTCGATTCCATCAGTTTTCGTGGTCTGCCCAACTGTTTCTTGACTGTCATGACATCTTCACGTTTCCATTAAGTAATCACATACTGCTTATTTGACCTAGGATGCTCTAATTTGGAACAGTATGGATATGGGTTGGGGAATATGGTTTACATCCACAAAGTGGCATTACAAGGAAATGCAATATTGGGGGTGTAGCAAGAAAGAAAGCATATCTCAATAAACACACTGTTCTGAGGTCCTTGGCCACTTTATATATCATGACCTCTATGAACTTGTCAACCTTCCCACTCCAAACTACTATACCCTAGTTTGAATAACATTCTGGATTAGTGGCATAAACTGTCATCTGTGACCTGTGTCCAGATCAATTTCACTGATTCACAGTCAATCCAAAACAGTTTTGGAGGGTGAAGTGCAGAATCTGACAGTACCCTTGACCACATTTTCATGTTCAAGCAAATAATATGACAATGCATTACTTGGATCAGCACTTCTCCATTCTGATAAGAATAAGAAAAATTGCCTTGGGACATTAAAAAAATTCTGTTTTTGATTTGTAACAAATAGGATGGAGAAGGATCCTAGAAACTACTTCTAGTTTGTAAAGTGATAAAATGCAAATTTTATATAAGGTTGAGCCCCAATGAGACCAAACTCACTGCTGATTACTGCTTCAGTTAGATCATCAGTTTTGCATTTCATCACAATATAAAATACTTTAAATTACTTTCAATCTACTTTGGATGGCAAAAAATTTATTTAAAAAAATGATATTGATCCATTTTGCTTTTATAAAAATAAAAAAAAACTTCAATTTTTTCATTTTATGGCAAGTTTTGGGCAGTTTAAATAACTGGCAATGTTCAATTAGTGCTTTTTTTTTTCATGTGTACACTAAATCCTAAATGTGGATTACTATGCACTTCAAATCAATAATCTAGCTAAATTAAAACTGAAGATATGATTCTTTAAGTTTACTATACTGAATGTATTCTTAAATTTCTGGGTTAATCTTTTCAGAGTTTGTTAGTCATTAAATAAAATGCTAACAGGAAAAAAATAAATGCAGATTTGCATTACAATTAATTAGGAAAGTCAAAAAATGTAAAAAACAGATATTATTTCCCTGGTAGTGAGTACATATTTCGAGATGCCAGTGCACTACACCATAAAAATAAGTTGTCAACACTCAACTTCAAATTAAAAACAGTCACTATAATATGGCTTGCAAATTTCCTAGATCTTAACCTGATAGTGGCTAAATGGTTACCCACTTGGCTGTGGAGCAAAGGGATCTGGGTTCAAATCAAAGTCATGGATGTTTGTCTCTCTGCTGAGGTCTTGCATTCTTCCCTATGGCATTTTACACTGACAGGCTTCTGTCAGATCATTTTGGCAAGTTGGTTACCTGAGGAGAATTTATTTTTTACTAACATATAAAATTGTTGAAAAGAACTGAAAGCAAAAGTTGCTGAACAAAAAACAACTGTTAACAGTTTATTGAACTCCTAAAAGCTAGCTTTTGGGTTATTTTAACTCTGAGTAACATTTTTATGAACACAATAGACTAAATGGCCAGGTCACAAGGAGCCTCAAGCTCTGAGAGGATTGGGAGTCCATTGGACAGCTGTTAGGAGATGATGGAAGTCTACTATCAAAACCATCCAGCATGTTCTTTAATGTTGATAGGACATGGCTCTCCTGCATATGAACCATGCCTAACATCTGATGGTGGTAGCCTTTCAAAGCCCATCAGGTTCCCCTTTCTCATCAAGGGCAAAACATATGCAACTGGAGAAAATTCCCAATGTAGGAGCAGTTGGGATTCAAAACAAGGGAACGAGTATGGCATGCTACTGACTAAGCCAACCCCCAATACCTTAAAAGCTAGCTTCTAAGGATATGGTATTAAAGAATTACTCATGATCATGACTTAAAATAACCAATTCAATCTAAGTTATATGAATATTAGGCTGCAGCCAGAACTAACCTACAATATACCGAATTATTTTAAATGCATGCAGAATTCATTGAATGCATGTATATGTTGAATTGTTAATTCATTTTGAATTTTAATTCACTACCATATCAGCCCAAACTACAGATAGGAGGTAGGGTAAATAAAATTATAAAATTTAAAAAATACCTATCTTCCTATATGAACCCTAAAAAGTAGAAAATAAACCTAAAACATATTGATGGTGCAATCAGTCACTGAATTTGTATTCACTTCAAAGAAAGATAGGGTACCAGAAATCTTGTTGAGTTGGTAAATCAGCACCCTATCTTCCTTTGAAGTGATCGATATGTTTTAGGCTTATTTTCAACTTTTTAGGTTCATATAGGAAGATATGTATTTTAAAATTTTATTTATTTATATCCTTTTCTTTGTCATTAAAAACTCTTACCTTCAGAAACTTTCATTTGATATACACTATCTGATTCAAAAGTATCTGAATACCACTTCAGAGTAGGACCACTGAGTGCTGAAGTGGGTGGTGCAACAAAATCGCCTGTCCTCAGTAGCAACACCACAGCCATGGCCCAAACAGGTATAAAAGGATGAACGTGGCCTGGCAAAACTCATAGACATGAATGAATAGGAGAATGGACCATATGGCAGAGCTCAGCAACTTTCAACATCACATAGTCATAAGATGCCAACTTAGCAACAAGTCAGTTCAGGACATTTTAGCCCTGTTGCAGCTGCCCTGATCAACTGTAAGTGATGTTATTTTGAAGTGGAAATGCCTAGGAGCAACAACAGCACAATTGCAACCTGGTAGGCCATGTAAAATGACAGAGTGAGACCACCAAGTGCTGAAGTGGGTGGTGTGACAAAAATCACCTGTCCTCGGCTGCAACATTCATCACCGAGTTCCAAAATGACTCTGGAAGCAACACCAGCATCATGACACTTCATCATAAGCTGCAGGAAATGGGTTTCTATGGCTGAGCAGCACACACAAGCCTAACATCATCAAAATCAATTCCAAGCGTCAGTTGGAGCAGTGTAAAGCACGGTGCTAGTGGACTCTTCAGCAGTGGAACCACATTCTCTGGAGTGATGAATCACACTTCACTATCTGGCAATCTGACGGACGAATCTGGGTGTGGAAGCTGCCAGGTGAATGCTACCTGCATGACTGTGTTGTGCTAACTGTGAAATTTGGTGGAGGAGTCATCATGCCCTGAGGCTCTTTTCCATGGTTTGGGCTGGGCCTCCTAGTTCCAGTGGACTCTGAATGCTGCAGTCTATAATGGCATTCTCAACAATTCTGTGCTCCCAAGTTTATGGCAGCAGTTCGGTGAAGACCTTTCCTGTACAAGGGACAGGAAAAGGTTTTGTGGACAAGGCAATGCCCCTATCCACAAAGTAAGGACCATGCAGGAATCGATGGATGACATGGGTGTGGAAGAACTTGACTGGCTTGTACAGAGCCCTGGTCTCAACACCATGGGGTGAATTGGGAATCTTTGGGATGAATTGGAAAGCCAACTGCAAGTCAGGCCAAACCAGCCAACATCACTGACCAGTCTTAGTAATGATCTTGTGACAGAATAGCAGGCAATTCCCAGAGCAATGTACCAAAATCTAGTGGAAAGCCTTCCCCGCAGAGTGGAGGCTGTGATAGCAGCAAAGGGTGAACCAACATGATATTAATTCCTTTCATATTACCGGGAGATTGTAGATGAGCAACCATGACATCACAAGCTTTAATTTGAGATATTCATTAGGTCAAACCCACACCCCAAATTTCCATCCCCTTTTGAAGTGAGGGGAGAATGGTGGTAGGGTGGGGGCATATTTTGAACGAGTACGACGATCCACAAATGAGCTTTCAATTGATACCTAACTCGTAGGCTCTTGCAATTTGGAAGCTGCAATAGAAGAACAACTTTCACATTTCGTGATTTTTAGAGGGAAAGAAATCAAGGGAGTATTTTTTTTTGCCCACAACATTCCCTACGTCACAAGCTTTCATTTGACATGTGTTACATTCATACTCCCTCACATTCCAAAGATATAGCAGAACAATTGCTTTGAGATTTTTCCTTTTGGGGGGGAAAGAAAGCATGGGGGATCTTTTTTATAGCCTATTAAACTCCCCATGTCACAAGCTTTCATTTGACGCATAGCCCATTACTTTCAACCACTGTATTCCAAAGATACAGTGGAACAATCATTTGCATATTTACCCTTTTTATGGAAGAAAGCATGGGGGGGGGTCAATGTTTTGTAGCCTGACACTCCCCACATCACAAGCTTTCATTTGACATATAAATCATTGAGTTTACCATTCACATTTGAAAGATATGGTGGACCAATTGTTTTGACAAATCCACAAATCGACAAAGGGTGAGCAAAAAGCAATAGGTTGGTTGGTTGTTTGGAGCTTTATGGCACAAGAGCAACAGATGCTATGTTGTGCCAGACTAGGGTAAAAGGATAAGACATCAAACCTACAATCAAAGTTAAAAGCAATGAACAGAGAGGATGAATGCAACATAAAGTGAAAAGACAGAACAAAAAAGAAAAGTGTAAAACAATGTGTATAAAAACCAGGATAAAAAGATTCAATAAGTGTAAAACAAAAAAATAACAATGAATGTTCAGACCAATACAATAAATAAAGTCAAAACATACAAGATAAAAAAAAAAAACATTAAATACAGATAAAAATAAACCAGCAAAATGTAAAATTTCAAAAACAGGGGTTAAAAGCAAGTCAGATAAAAGATGTCTGAGTGTAAGGACATAAAATCATGAAAGTTGATATAATTTACATTCAAGGTTTAAAGCAGGACAAGTGATTAAAATATGTTTGATAGTTAAGATGGTGTCACAAAACTGGCACTTAGGTTCATCATCACCTGTAGAAGAAATGAATGTGTACAAATGAATGATCTAAGCAGAGCCAAACAAGTAGAACTTCTTCCTTGTGATTCCTGAGAAAACATGACTACCACAGTTTGACAATAGGCTTGCTCTCCAAAAGCTTATTACCAACCTGTTCAGACCAAGTTCTCTACCACTGTGCCTGGAGAGCTCAATGGTAAAATGCTGCCAGAAGTCCAAATGTGGAACCAGCAGCAGAAAGCCCAAGAGGGGTGTTGCCAACTTTGGCAGCAGCATCTGCAAGTCATTACCCCTAATGCTGACATGACCAGGCATCCAGCAGAAAAGTATGCAAGAGGTGGCTGCCAGATGATGCAGCTGCTGGTGGATCTTAGACAGAAGTAGGTGAGGCCTAGGCGCACCGAGATCAAAGCCTGTAGCAAGCTAAGTGAATCACTGTAAAGCATATTACAGGCATGGGTCTGTAAATGGTACCTAGATAGTCACTGGAAGGAGAGCTATGCTCCAATCATGTGTGATGATGCAAAGAAATGGCCAAGTGTGGCACCTAATGTTCAACTCCACCTTCTTGTGGTGCAGGCTGTTAATACTTTTCCAAAGATATACCCCTCTTTTGGAAGTGAACGGAAGGGGAGGGCTGCCAGATCAGTGTGGCCTACTGATCAGGACAACCATGGAGACTTTTCTTTTTTTCTACCCTGCAGAGGAATGGTCAACCGCACAGGGACCTGGTGCTACCTATATACACTAACCGGACTGCAATAAGGCTCTGAGTTTGATTATGGATCCTGATTTTGCTGCAATGATGGGTTTCTGTGGAGGAATAATCTTCTGCTGTGTTTTCTGTTTGTGGGTTGACAGCCCCAAGTGAAAAGATTCACAGGATATGTTTTATCAGCTGGTGGATAATCCTGAACAGAGGTCACTGTAGGCACCTGAGCTCTTGCTGCTACAGGCATTGTCATATCCTACATTGGAGGAAGTCTTCTAGTGTAGATGGCTTCAGATTTTGTAGTGAGGGACAGGGTCTTTGTCCAATGCTGCGATTAGGTGGCTGTTTGATTATTGGTTGGAATCCCCTCTCTCAATAAACATAGTTTCTTTAAATATCCCACTAACCATTTTCTCTTCATAGGTAGTTGCAATGTGAGGACTCTGCACAGAGATTATTCTCTTGATGTCCTCACACAAGAATTCCAGCATTACAATTTACATATTCTTGGCTTGCAAGAGACAAGATGGACAGATAGAGGTCAGATTCTTAAAAATAACCTTAAATTTCTCTTTTCAGGGAAGGAAGATAGTAAGCATCTCTAAGGAGTAGGTCTGCTTCTCAACAGACACACTAGTGATGCTCTTCTAGGATATGAGTGCATTAATGAAAGGTTTCTTACAGCAAAATTTCAGACAAGCATTAGAGAATTGAATGTTATCTGCTGTTATGCCCCCACTGAGGATGCCAATGAGGATGAGAAGGATAGGTTTTACGGACAACTTCAGGGTATTTTGAATTCTGTCAAGAAAGGTGATATTATCTTGTTCTAAGTGACTTCAATGCCAAAGGTACTGACTCTGACCTTTGGGGAGGGATGATGGGGTCCTTTTGGTATTGGTAGCTGCAATGGCAGTGGGCAATGTCTCCTAAAGGTAAGTAAACTTATTGGTTTCAGGATAACTCGCAGTACAATCACTGCAACATTTATAAGTACACATGAGTTTCACCAAACTGGCTGCATAAGAATATGATTGATTACACTGCATTATTAACATCATATGGGCTAGTTTTGTTAGGAATATCAGGTCATATAGGGAAGCTGAAATTGGATCTGACCATTACCTTGTTTATAAGTGTCTTGCAACTTAAACTTATGAAGCATTGTGCTAAGGATTAAAAATTTTATCTTTAATTCTGAAGCCCTGAAAAACCCAGTTACAGCTAAAGCTTACCATAATATGTTATTTAGTCATTATGATAGTCATGGTTAGCCTACTACTGAAGTTGAGGAAAAATGGGACCATTTTAAACAGGCTTTTTTGGAAACTAACAGTACTCTTTTAGGGAAAAAGGAGCAGAGGAGGCAGAATTATTTGAGTGATAAGGCACTTGAACTTATTTCAGAAAGAAAGAACTGCAGGAATGTCCTTAATCAATACTCTACTAGTCATAATAGAAAGCATTACAGAGAGCTTAATAAACGTGTAAAGGATCAGTTAGCTGCTGATAAGAATCTTTGGCTTGATGGCTTGGCTGACAAAGCCGAGGAAGCAGTTAGACAGCACAACAGCAGAGAGCTGTAAAAGATAGCTAATGTTTTCTGTGGTAGAAAACACAGGCATACAAGATTGAAGGAACAACAAGATAAGGTTATAGAAGGTGAAGATTCTGTCATGGTTTAGTGGGCTGAGCATTTCAGAGATGTTCTAAACAATGTGATTAGCTTGACTCCCATTGTATGTAATGATGATAGATGAATTACTGGCTTTAATGCTGCCTGTATCACAATCTTCAGTTATTTTGGCTATTTCTAAACTTAAACTTCTTAAATCCCCAGGATTAGATGAAATTCCTACGGAAATGCTTAGAGCTGGGAATGTTTCAGTTACCACATGGTTGGCTGAAACTTTGAATATCTTTTATGATAAAGGCATTGTTCCCAAGTATTTTAACAGAGCTATTATTATACATATTTTTAAAACAGGTAATCACAGTTCTCATGATGTTGTGCTGTCTAACTGCTTCCTCGGCTTTGTCAGCCAAGCCATCAAGCCAAAGATTCTTATCAGCAGCTAACTGATCCTTTACACGTTTATTAAGCTCTCTGTCATGATTACTATAATTGTTTCAGCCTACTTTCTGTTCCAGGTAAAGTTCTTTGCATGATTGTGCTTAATAGAATTAAGACTCTGGTTGACAGGCAATTGTGTGATGAGCAACTGTGGATTCTGAAGTGGTAGGGGATGTGTAGAACAGATTTTTTCACTTAGGTAGATTCTTGAGAAATGTTTAGAGTTTCAGAAACTTTGGTTGCTAGCTTTGTTGATTTCAAAAAGGTTTTTGACTCTGTTGATCACCATAATTTGTCATTGATTGTGAGATCAAATGGGATACCAGATACACTAGTTAACATAATGAAAGCTTTCTATACAGTGGTGTCACCCAGCAGGTTTCACCGGTTTCCAGAAACTGGTTGTTAAAATTTACTCCGGTTTCCGGAAACTGGCAGTGGTGCTGCTCATGAAATGTTGCTGCACACTACACAGAATTCTCCATGCATCATTGTGACAAAATAGACATTAACACAGCTCCCCAAATTTCTCAGAAAGATTTATGACACATCACAAAAAATAAACGGTTTCCAAGAATTTTAAGTAAGAGTACCTTGACCCTGGACCATAATAATTGGTACTTATATCACCATGTGGCATCTGTGTTTGAAAAAGAAGAAAAGTAGTGCTATAGACTATGGACTAGTAGGAGTGATATGCCATAGATGAAAGTTTAGCGTCTTGTCAAAAAACTATATGGTGTGATGATTTTATTTTACGTTTATTTTATTAAAATTTGTATAAGTATGGTGTTAAATTACCTTGCAGGTCTTTAAAAAGGCTATTTTTCAATATTATGGCATAATATTATGTGTTATAAAACTACAAAAGAAAATTTTCGAGGTAACTGGCAACGTAAACCCAACCGAATTTTAGAAAATGTCAAGCTTTCATCAAAACTGTTAAAACTTTGCCACGCAGAAATATTTTATTCCATGCAGCAAGTAAAAAAATTAGAGGGAACATTGAGTTCTAATGTATTTTGTTTCAGAATGCTCATTTAATTCAAATGTATTTTATTTTTAATTGTGCTTGTTTACACTGAGAGTGGTTTTATTAATAGTTTTTAACCATAACTAATTAATTAGCAATGATGAAACAGCAATGCAGCATAAAAAAAACTTTTTTATTAAAGCAAAGCAAACTAAAGTGGAAAATGATCTTCAAGAAATGAAAGAACCTGGCCCAAATACATCGAAAAAGACAGCTACAGAAACTGTAAGTTCGAATATTGAAAATAAATTATCCGTTTGGTCTGAAAAAACTCGCAAATTCTTTTTGAATAAGTATCCATGGTTACACAATTCAACACTTGATTGTGCTGTGTGCTCAGTTCACATGTTTGAATGTAGAAGCTCACAAACATATTCACATATCAACAGAGTGGTATAATGCAAAAGTTACTGCAAATGGTTCAGCCAAACGAATTCAACTATCGTCTATTCATAAAAAAATTAAAGAACATTTATTAACAACATCCCATGGTAAAGTTATACAATTATTAGAAGAATCTAAAAAAAATCAATTAGTTATAGTCATATATAAAGTTAACAAACAGATTTAACTTCAACAATTTATGTTTTCAACAGTTTACAGTCTTGTAAAACACAATTGGCCAATGATGGATATACAAGAAATAAAGCTACAAGAAAAAATGGTGCAGACATGGGAATTTCCTTACATTCAAGACAAATAGCTATGTACATTATAAAACACATAGCCATTGAATTAAGAAATCAATATGATACAATATCAAAATAAATGAAATATGATATATGTCAAAATAATTGAGCAAAAAGCAAAAATTTGTGGGATTATTGATGAAGCAAGCACAATATCAAAAAAGTGCCTTAGTTATCATTTTACAATGCAGCATTGAAAAATATGAAGAACCAATAAATTTATTTATAGATTTAAAAAAATAAATTCCACAAATGCAGAATCCACTTGCAACACCCTGCTTTCTACATTAGAAATGCATGGATTTACTGAGAACTACCTAAAAGAACATTTAATTGGTTTTTGTGCTGTCTAACTGCTAGACAGTGCTAGTACAATGTTGGGATAGAAACTGTATTGAAATACATAATAAAGATCTGTGAGGAAAGTGGAATCTAACCATAAAGGCAATGCAGGAATCAAAGATTTCTTTGCAAGAATAAAACATCCATGGAATATGTCAAGGATTGCAAACTGTGACAAAATGGCCTGCAGGATCTAGGCAAGTGACATAAAAGTGTGAAGTAGGCTGGGAGTAGCAAAAATCAACTCCCAGATATATAATCAAATTTTACATTTATTGACTTTGGTGTTAGCACTTAATATAAAAAAGAGTAATATTAAAGATTAATTTCAAATTTGAACTTGGAAAAGGAGAATTTTTTTGTTAAAATCTTGATATTTTAAAACATTAATTAGTTGCAAGTTTTAAAACTAATTTAATATTAAATTTTATATATATTAAATTATAATAATGAATTAGTTTAATATTTAATTAATTGCAATAACTGAGTTTTAAAACAATGTAACTTCAATGTATTTAGTAGGGAAAACAGGATACACGAGTGTAATTTAACCAACTGGCAGCTAATCAAAGAACACTAATTACATAAATACACATCTTCCATTAATTATAATCATCTAACAGATTTAAATAAAATGTTTCCTCCGACTGATTGTATTAATCAGAGCAATTACAATCTGAAAAGTATTATATTATAGATAACATCAAAAAATCCTTAGCATGATTGGCTGCATATCAAATGGACCTACTTTCGAATACTACATGTAGCAGGGTTCACAAACTGGTGGCCCTCAGAAGTGTTTAGTTTGATTCACACAGCATTTACATTTGATCCGCAGGCATCAATGTGCACAATCAAAATTATTTTAAAATCAAGAGTTTCAACTAGGCTTACAACTCAGTTCCCAAGCTTAATAATCTGGCACTGCTTAAGTCATAGGATTCACTTGGCATTGGATGACGTGATTAACTCTATTTCTCAAGTTAATCATTTCAAGGCATTTCTTCACAAAATCTATTGTATATACCACATACCTTATAAAAACCAAATACAGTAAAAAGTTCCAGTTTTTAGCCCAAGACTTAGAAATTATAAAAATTGGCAGAGCTTTGGAACCCCGATGGGCTGCTTGCAGTGTTAGAGCAACTAAAGCTGTGTGGCAAGTGTATCCAGCATTGCACGGACATTTTTGTAAAAATAATATGAGTGGCATGAAGCAGAGAATGGAAAACACGCATTTTATTGAGGACTTGGCCCTGATGATAGATATTCTTGAAGAATTATCTCTTCTGTCACTGGCTACACAAAACCAAGACATTACTTCTGTAAAAGCAGATTAATCCACTGATGCATAAAAGCTCTTTATTTTATAAAAGAACATGAAGGAAAGTATGAAAAACTTGTTCCTTTAAAATTATATTTGAACCTTATAAAAATATTGTATTTGTATTGAACAATGAACGTGTGCAATTGCCAAGATGCCAACTAATCCAAACGTAATCAACTGTTTGAATTCTAGACTATTAAATAAAGAAAATGAAGAATATACAAATTTGGTAACTTTATTTAACTTGCTTGATACTACAACTTGGGCGAAAGATATTATAATCTCCCTGTGGTTTGATGGGGAGAAAAAAATTAGAATTAAGTAAACTAATGAAATTTACAATACCTGATAACGTTTTTCATGATTTCGTGGATGCAAGAGATTTTTCATTCCATCTGGTTCCCAAAATATAAAAAAGCCGAAAAAAATATTAAAAGTCATTGCTGTCAGTTCAGCGGAAGTTGAACGAGCATTTACTTTTATAACAACACTGAGTTGTGTGTGAGAGTTGGTAGCAATTGGTTTAGCATTGCTTCTGGTTCAACAAGGGTGCATTTTGCCTCCTTTTCTCTTTGGTCATTGATTATGTTACGTGAAATTCACTTCAAGGGAAAGATTTTGGCCTTAAATGGTCTGGAGATACGAAAATTTCTGATTTAGATTATGCTGATGATTTAGCCCTTTTGGCAAATGATGTTGATGAGACTGGTAATAGAGTAGGTTTGGTGATAAACAGAAAAAAATCTAAAGTGATGAAAATTGGTCAGGCAGATGGTACTTCAGTTGCTTTGAATGGCTGCACTCTTGGAGCAGGTGTCACAGTTTAATAATCATGGGAGCTATGCAACAGAGACTGGTGAAGTGCGGCATGAGATTAACTGACGAACAGGGATTGCTGCTGGGACTTTTAAAAATCTATGGAGTGTGTGGAGAAATAGGCGTATACACCTAAAGCCTAAAATTAGACTGTATAATAGTTTGGTTCTTTCTAGGGTTAATTATGGAAGTGAAACTTGGACACTTTGCAAACAAAATAACAGGAAACTTGATGCATTTGAATATAGATGTTTTTGCAGTATCTTGGGCATTAGGTGGTACAACTTTGTATGAGGTTAGGCAAAGGAGTCAGAAAACTCCTTTAAGCAGCATATTATGTAGAGAGAAAGACTCCATTGGTTTGGCCATGTTGTCTATATGGATAATTATAGATTAGCAAAATAGGTTATGATCAGTATGTCTAAAGGCCTCAGAGAGAGACCTAGGATACAGTGGGCAGACAATGTCAAACAGGACCTTGTTAGAATTGGTGTGCAGCAGACAGATGCAGCATATGTAGCTCAGGACAGATATGTTTGGAGAACTAATAATATTAGATTTGCAAAACACAAAACATATCATGGGAACAAAAATTAATCAATATTTTTCTTTATAGCTCGTGTTGGAATTGGGATCCGGGGCTTGAAGGATTGATTGAAAAGCACCATTTTATTATGCTGTATGAAAAAAAAAGGTGTCTGAGTTATATCAAATGCAGTTTCCTGAATTTCAAATTTATCTCTAAAATAAAAAGTTTACTGTCTACAGATGGACCGACAAATGACAAAGTGAAAGAATTATCTTGTTTTTTAAATGAGCTAAAAATTAAAATGATTTTTTTTTAATTGAAGTTTCTTTAATTTTAGTAGTGATGCTCCTAGCACCAATGTGTTTTGGGTATATCACTTTGAAACACTGTACATCACCAATGCGTTTTGGGTACATCACTTTGAAACACTGTACAATACTAATGCAAGGGGAAGATTTAATACAGCTTTTGATTCCATGATTTACCAAAACATATACTGTTTATTTGTAAAAATATGACATGATCCAATACAAAGAAGTATAAAATATGGTAAAAAAAACATCTAGTCAGTGGCCCACTGAAGTCCTGTGGACTTTCCATAAATTTTTTTCAGAATTGTTTAGTATAGCTCTGGTGTCATTATGGAGTTTGAAGGAATTGAAAAAACAGGTATGTTTTTAATAGGTAAACTATAAATAAAAAAACTTATGAATTATTATTATGGATTTAAAAACTTATTTCTAAGACTATTAGCCATCCCATGGCCGAGTGGTTAGCACGCTTGGCTACTGATCTAAGGGACCTGGGTTCGAGCCCCGGGTAAGGCATGGATGTATGTGTCGTCTTTCTGCTGAGGTCCTGCCATCCTCACAGACCTTCTACTATGGCATATAAACTGACAGGCTCCTGTCAGACCTCTGTGGCAAACAGCTGCTTGAGGGGGGGGATAAGACTATTGCCACATACTACTATTACCTCTTTGGAAACATTAGTCTGGTGCATGGATATGTTGAAACCACGTTGTAGTAACATGATTAGGTGTTAGTCAGAAGTTTTATCTGGTTAGATTATTTAGTCCATGATACTTTTTGCATATGTGAATCTAAAATGCATTTTTTTTAAGGATTTTGCAGTTTTTGTTGATTTCTGTTATGGTATGTTTATTTTGTATAACGTTAAAAAAAATAAATAAATACCCCCTCAAGCAGCTGCTTGCCACAGAGGTCTGGCAGGAGCCTACCAGTTTATATGCCAGAGTAGAAGGTCTGAGAGGATGGCAGGCACTCAGCAGAAAAACGACACAAACAGCCATGCCTTACCCGGGGCTCGAACCCAGGTCCCTTAGATCAGTAGCCAAGCATGCTAACCACATTACAGAAAAAAAATAAAATTTTGAAAAAAAAAAAAACTATTTTATTGTGGGAAAATACATTTGATAATGTGATATATCTTATATATAAAGTGATAAACTTATAAATTTGATATATAAAATAATAAATTAGTAACAATTTTATATAAGCTGAAAATAGTCGTTATGGTGGTTTACAGTAATGATAGCTTTGTGATGTTCTTCATATGAACATAGTCCATGGTTTTTGAAAAATATAAAGTTTATAAATTGTTGTATTTCATTCCTACTTTATATATCAAACATATTCTCGCAGAATAAAATAATCACTACCTAAATTTTTAAATATTTTTTTCAATAGTTTTATTTATTTATTTTAAATGATCTCTGCACATGGTGGTGGTTAAATAAAATTTAATCACAATCTACACTGTTAAAATCAAATGCCCTTAATGCTCTAAAGCAGGCGTGTTTAAACTTTTAACTTCCCTGGGCCACACTGAGTGAATATTTGACTTCCCTGGGCCACACTAAGTGAAGATGAAGTGTTTTGGGCTGCACATAAAATATAAAATATAGTTAATGAATATGAATAATAAAACTTCATTTATTTTCTTATGTTTTCTATTATAAAATAAAAAAGGGCAATATAAAACTAGTGGGATATCAAAAACTCGCTGAAAATTCAGCGAGAGGAAAGCCAATGGGTCGGATCGATTTGGCGAACTTTCGCGAACGTTCGATGGCCCCTTTTTCTGTGAAGGGTTCCCTTGGCCAAAAGGATTAGGAAATCAAAATACAATGCAATATACTGCATACAAATATTGTAATTCTTCAAAAAATTCGCCGTCAAGTGGATACACACATAATTCGAAACGTAAATTCTCATGGCATACTAAGATGTTTTTATTTAAATTTTTATTCGAATATATATGAATCGATTATATATGAAAAATATTGCAAACATTTATTTTTTTAATAAAAATGTGCAAATTTAAATACTTTCATAATTTGCGTTTGGGCCGCATTTTAAAGGCTTTTGGGCCGCACTTTAGACAAGCATGCTCTAAAGCATATTCTACACTACATCTTTGTATTCAACATGTATGAGCTATTAGCTTATTGCCATAATCACATAGGGTGTTCCATTAGGGAAGATCTATGTGCTATATTCTTCTTATAATTCGAGTATTTGAAGTTCTTAGTTATACTCATAAGAAGGTTGCATTTAGATGGTATATCGTGCAATAGACATCTCGCAAAAAGCAGGCTGGTAGACTCAACACACTTGGTGGAGAAACAGTCCTCTTATTTGTGGTACATTTGTTGATGTTGAATTCTTGTTGTCTTAAATCCTTGCTGTTGACTCATATTGCAGTTGGGCCACTATTCCATTTTCAGGATCTGTAGTCACTGATGGTCAAGTTGTTACTCAACTCCAAGTTTTAAGTTTGCAACTTCTTACTCGATGGATTATCAATAGCAGAATTCATGAGTAACAAATCAGCACTTTAGCGTCGATTTAAATCTTAGAGGAAAAATTGTCTTGAGCCAGGTAGGATATGAACCCACAACCTCCTGATAACATGTCAGGTGCTCTGGACCACTGAGCTATCGGCCGCCGATCAAGATCTCCTCTAATTAGCGTTATGAACATTCCTTTTATGTTTCATATAGGCGCTAGTCAGGCACTTTTAGCCACAAGTAGCATTTATATTTGCCAATAGATGGAAGCATGTATTACAAGTATGCAGATAATAATGAAATATGCTCGAAGTTTCAACTTAATATACATTGAAGTTGAAATTTCAACCGATTCTTTAGCATCTGATCAGCTTTCATTTAAATCAAACTATCAAATAGTTGCTCCTCAACTTAAATTACTCTATAAACACTGCAGTTGGTTCACTAGTCACGTGGTAGTGGGGAAAAACCATCAGCTCATTGACACTAAAGGACTAACTGATAGTCATTTATCAGCACAGCAAAAATTAAGGTTAATTAGTAGCTGTCAATGAGCTATTTTTTTTTTTCCAATATCAAGTGATTAGTGGAGCCCAATATGTTTATAGATTAATTTTAATTCTGTACACTGTGTTTTTACCTTTATTATTAGTTGCTCCTTTTCTTTCAACAGTAATTCAAATATATTTCCAGATGAATCTAATTGTGAAGCCAATGTAATTATTTTGTTCAATGTAGAAACTTTCAGAGAACCATTGGGCTTTACAAAACTCAGTTTGAAAACCCTTTAATGTATACCATTACACTGCTGCTAATATTTAGTTTAAAAAAATAAAGCAATGGCATGCCAGCTTTTTTGTGAAATAAAAAAAATACCATTTTGAAAATAAATTGAAAGAACAGTAAGAGTCTATATACACCATGCCATTGTATCTAACTGGTATATTAAATGGACCATAATTTGGAGTTCCGTCTTTGATATTAGCTATTGTTCATAGCAAAGCAACTAGTTGTTTCAAAACATGACATCTCAGTGAGTAATGAATTTAATATGTCAGGGTCTGACTATAAATTACAAACATTCTACTGTCTGTTTAAGAATGGTATCAAGTTATTTTAACTTGAATCAAATCTTCAGATGCCTTTTAAGTAACTGTATTTTCCAGTGACAGCTAGTCAACTTGTAGATACTAACATTTTGCCATCATGTTTTTAACAATATATTATATTTAAATTTCTCTTTCTTATTGTAAACAGTGAAATAAATATTTAAAAATATTGTTAATCACTATACTATGAATTTCTGCATTACTCTTGTTCTTTTTTAAAGCATTTTAAAAACAAATCAATTTTAAACAGATTTTTCTGAACTAGTCAGTGCTGCAAGGAATTTGCAGACATTGACTAGTGTTAATGGTGATTTGATTATCCAAGGCTTTTTACCAAAGTGCAAAGTCTTGAAATGAAATGACAATAATTTTAATTTTTTTATAATAAAATTTAAATTACACTGATCTGTATAAATTAAGTTATTGTAGAAGTAGAAAATTTTTTTTAAAAATAAACGGGCCTTGCTAACATTTACATATCAAGAGTTGTTTATTTGCCGAGTTCCTGCCATCCTCACAGACCATTTACTATGGCATATAAACTGACAGGCTCCTGTCAGACCTCTGTGGCAAGCAGCTGCTTGAGGGTGTATTTATTTTTTTTTTAAACTTTTGAGTATAGATTATATTTAGTACATCATTTAAAGAAGTCTCTCTGCTAAAGAATAAATTTTTTATATAGTTTAAAGCAAAAAAATTAGGTTTTCACAGAGAAATTCTTACTTGAAAGAGAAATTCTAGCTTGAAATTTCACATGCTGAAAGACAGACAGGAAAAAGCTGTAATTGTCATAGATAGCCAACACTAGCTCAAGATGTTTCCAATATACACCTTTACACGCTGTTATTGAATTAGCATCCGTTAAAGAATTAAAACTTGTATAAATTTTCTAAACTATAATATAATTCTGGTTATATTGTACTAATCTGTTTCAACTGGATACTTCCACAATTCACAGCAAATAATAATATTAGAAATAACAATCTACTGGAACTGTCAGCAAAATAAAGAAAGAGTTTTGAATTAGATAAATTTGTATGAAAGCTTTCTCAAAAAGGGAAAAACTGATGCTTAGCAGAAATCTGTTTTGTTTGCTTATTCAATAAAACCGCGAATTAAAAATGTTCAAGAGTAATATAATTTTGATTAAATCACTTTCGCGTTAATACAATTTCTAACACTATTTGAAAAACTCTATGTCGTTTTATAAAAGCTATTGCATTACTTCTACGGCTGAATGAGTATTACCTACAAAACTCAAAAAACGAAACAATAAAATCAGAATAAATAGTCATATCAAATGTATTTGGTATGACATTAAACTTTAAATACAAAATAAATCAAAAAACACAACACTCACCTTGTATATAACCCACATAATTTGTGACACAACATTAATAAAATACTCAAAGAACCTTCCGCCATGACTAAGTTCACTTTTGTGCAGACGATGCCACTTAAAAGAAGCAATAGAACCAAAAAACTAACACACATTACGAGAAGCCTAACAGTTATCAACTATGTAAGGCGTCGTTGACTTCAATTTTAATATACCTAATGCGTTACACTGTCATATTTGAAAACTACAAACACAAAAGTTTCAAATGCTTTATATTTCATTATCAATTATATATAAATCAGTGGCGTAGAAATGGGGAGAGATGGGAAAAGATTTCCATGTTCCATGAAGAAATATTAAATTAATAATTTCCTTAGCTGATCAATGTACATTTATAAACACATTAATAAATTTCTCTAAACCTCTCCTTTCTAGAATGCTCGGTACGTCACTACTATAAACTATTCTACTTTCAAATGAAAATAAAATTCCTTTAACTAATTTTATAATTGGCTTACTTTCTAAAATGCATATTTAACGTACTACCTTTCATTGAAACTAGCTCCTAATTAAGAAATTAAAAAATACCTATCTCATTCTATTCTCCCTAAGAAAGAAAAATTAAAATAAAATCGTATCAATGCTGAAATCACTTCCTTAATTCCCATTAACTTCAAAGTGAGGTAGAGCCCTAGCCAATTTTCTTCAGTTGGTAAGAGAAATCAGTTTCGACTACCTCGTTGGTTTTGACCATCGAAGATTCATGATTTTGTCTCTAGTCTTAACAAAAGACCAAACTGCTAAAGCCGAAAAATTACTGAAAGAGTTTTCCGACATTTTTTCTGCTACATCAAATGATTATGGCCGTACTAACCTGGCAGAACATAAGATCAACAGTTTTGGCTCATGGTATCCTGGTTGCAAGGACTTTAGTCAGTGTAGATAAAGAACAGATTCCCGTCAGAGTGATGAACTGTAACAAATCTAATAGAATATTGAAAAGGGGTGAAGAATTATCAATATGTGAACCTGTTACCAGGGTAACAAGTATGAACACAATAGAAGTTACTGATTTAAACTAACGCCATATAGACATCCCATCTCATCTTACTGACTTATGCAGAGAAAAAGAAAAATATTAACAGAAGACCAAGCTGCTAAGGCCGAGAACCTACTGAAAACGTTTTCCGACATTTTTTCTGCTAAATCAAATGATTACGGCCGTACTAACCTTGCAGAACATAAGATCAACCATGGTGATTCTCCTCCAGTCCATCTACCAGGAAGGCTTCCATTGGCAAAACGGGACGAGACAAAGCAACTCATAAGGACATGGAAGCTCAAGACATTATAGAACCATCACAGAGTCCCTGGACATCACCAATGGTTCTTGTCAAGAAAAAGGATGGATCTACCCGATTTTGTGTAGATTACTGCAGACTGAATGATATAACAAAGAAAGACTGCTTTCCTTTATTAAGAATTGATGATACAGTGGACATTGCATGTGGGGCAGAATGGTTCTCGACATTAGACTTGAAGAGCAGCTATTGGCAAGTTGGTATACATCCTGAAGACCGTGAGAAAACAGCTTTCACTACAGGAAATCGACTTTGGCAATTTAAAATGATGCCATTTGGACTTTACAATGTACCTGCAACGTTTAAACGATTAATGGAGTCGGTGCTCAAAGGTTTTTCTTGAGAGATCTGCCTGGTTTACTTGGACGGCATCATCGTTCTTGGAACTCTTTTGAAAAAAAATTGAGAAATCTTCGTCAAGCATTTGAAAAACTTAGGGCAGCCAAGCTAAAGTTGAGATTAACTAAGTGTAAACTATTCCAGCAAGAGGTTCATTACCTTGGTCATGTCATCACTACATCAGGAATTAAGACTGATCCTAGTAAGATAGAAACTGTAAGAGACTGGCCTCCACCACAAGATGTTCATCAACTTCATAGTTTTATTGGACTTTGCACCTACTATAGAAGATTTGTTAAGGGTTTTTCCAACATCGCATGGCCATTACGTTGTCTGATAGAAGAGGGCCAGCGGTTCATGTGGACCACCGAATGTGACTTAGCCTTCCAACAGTTGAAGCAGGCTCTTTCCACAGCACCAGTGTTAGCATATCCACAAACTGGGAAACAGTTCATAATAGATACTGACGCAAGTAACACAGGAGTTGGTGCTGTACTTTCACAACAAGTCGGAGAAGAAAAAGTTATTGCATACTTTAGCAAAACTCTATCCAAACCAGATCGAAATTATTGTGTAACATGAAAAGAACTGTTAGCAATAGTAAAAGCAACAGAACATTTTCACCATTATCTTTATGGCCTTATACACACTGATCATGCTGCACTTAGATGGTTACTAAACTTTAAAAACCCTGAAGGACAAATCGCTAGGTGGATACAACGGTTACAAGAATACAATTTTTCCATCTAGCATCGAAATGGTAAAATGCATACGAATGCAGATGCTCTTTCCAGACGCCCATGTATTGACAATTGTAAACATTGTTATAATGCAGAATCCCTAAAGAAGTAATGCCTATAAGACAAATAACATCGACAGAAGCAAACACTGATACTCCTAACATCTGGAGTCCAATAGAAATTAGAAAGACCCAACAAGACGATGAAGATATAAGGCCAGTAAAGCATTTGAGAAAAAAATCTGATAAAAGTCCTAATTGGGAGCAAATCTCGAGGTATAGTCCAACTACCAAAAGTTACTGGGCACAGTGGGACTCCTTAAAAGTGAAAGAGGGTGTATTATACAGAATGGAAGAATTCCATTGGACTGATCCGTTAGCAGATAATCCTTCCTCGCTTCTGAGTGGAACTAGTGATGAAAGATGTGCATGATAGTGCTACTGGAAGACACTTCGGTGTTAATAAGACATTATCTAAAGCCAGATAACGATTTCATTGGTTGAAAAGTAGGGCAGACCTTGAAAGATAGTGTAGACAATGTGAGGACTGTGCAAAAAAGAAAGGCCCTAAGATTAGAAGTCGGGGTAATCTGCAGATGTATAACGTTAGCGCTCCTTTTGAGAGAATAGCCATTGATGTAATGGGTCCGTTTCCTAGGACTGAAGATGCCAATCGTTATTTATTGGTGGTAATGAATTTTTTCACGAAGTGACCTGAGGCCTATTCCCTCCAAGACCAGGAAGCAACAACAGTTGCAGAGATGATAGTAAATAACTTGATTAGTAGGTTTGGAGTAGCTTTGCAACTCCACTCTGACCAAGGACAGAATTTTGAATCCAATGTGTTTAAAGGCATCTGCCAATTATTAGGCATTCAGAAAACCAGAACAACTTCCCTATACCCTCAGTCGGATGATAGGGTTGAGGGATTTAATAGGACAATTGCACAACATCTAGAATTGTTTGTCGTCGACCATCAACGTGACCACAGATTAACGTGATTGGGATCATCATATACCACTACTTTTGTTGGCATACAGAACAGCAGTGCACGAGACAACTGGACAGACACCTTCCATGGTGCTCATTGGAAAAGAATTGCATCTGCCCTGTGACCTTTTATATGGTCGATCCAAAACAATGACTGTATCCACTCACAATAGGTACAAGAATTGCAACAACGATTAGAAGAAATCCATCACTTCGTCAGACATGACATCAACTTAGCAACCAAGAGAACCAAAACGAGATACGACAGTAAAACAAATGGAACCGTTTTCAATCAAGGAGATCTTGTCTGGCTGTACAATCCATATAAAAGGAAGAGATTTTCTCCAAAACTTCAGAAACCTTGGGAAGGTCCGTATACAGTAGTTAACAGGATTAATGGCGTGGTGTATCGCATTCGTCGACCTCTAACTGCAAAGTGCAAGTTGGTTTATTTGAATCGTTTCGCAGCGTTTCATCGAAGAACTGAAGAAGCTTCGGAATCCATAATTGTTCGGAACGAATAAAACCAAAGGAGGGGGCAGTGTTACAACAGATGAACGTGCTGCATTGAGTTTATGATAAACGTGACACGAACTCTGGTGTATGCTTCTATGAGAGACTAATTTTAACCAACGAATTGGAATAATGACCCGATCTAAAAAAATAGGAGAGATAGAGTTGTTGTTGAAATTGTAGAGATCTGAAAGGAGGCATAACAGGATTAATGGCGTGGTGTATCGCATTCGTCGACCTCTAACTGCAAAGTGCAAGTTGGTTTATTTGAATCGTTTCGCAGCGTTTCATCGAAGAACTGAAGAAGCTTCGGAATCCATAATTGTTCGGAACGAATAAAACCGAAGGAGGGGGCAGTGTTACAACAGATGAACGTGCTGCATTGAGTTTATGATAAACGAAAATTAAAAGAAATGACCCGATCTAAAAAAATAGGAGAGATAGAGTTGTTGTTGAAATTGTAGAGATCTGAAAGGAGGCATAAATAGCCTGTCTGTGCACAATAGTCTAAAGAATAAATGTTTTTATTTGGTGTGTGTGCAGGAGGTCAATTAGTTTATTGGTGTGGATCGTGTTGTTTAGCTGGTAAAGATAAAGAAGAATTTATTGTCTTGCGTGTGGTGATCAACGACTGAAAAGAATTGGTTCTCAGAAGCCAGTATACTTAGCCCCAGTTTTGGAGTACTAGAGGACTAAAACCTAAGGAGGAAATCATTTTTGTGTAGAGTTATTTAGGAATTGGCAAGGTTATTCTCGAGATATAATTCTAGTTATATTGAATATTTATTTATCAACGTGATTTCGTTGTTCATTGAATGATTTTAGTCTTGTTTTGTGAATTGGATGTGAATAGAATTGAGATAATGGATTGTACTCAAAATTGATCTTTGTATTATTATAGAATTTCATGTTGGTTGACTTAGTTTGTTTATAAATAATTTCATCCATGCTTTAGTAATAAATTGCATTGTATTGTAATTTTCATTGACCAATTTTTACTTGAACTCACATTCAGTGCTCATCCATTTAAATTGCAACAAAATGCTAGAAATTTAAAAATATGGAGATATACTGTAATGGTCAAGTGGTTTACACTAATAGTAATTAACGCCAACCGGGTTTTAATAAAGTTCTATTCTCGGAGCTGCATTCTATGAGAGTTGCCGACTAGCGTGGAAAGTGAGCATATCCGATTAGATCGAGGGAACCTTTTACAGCACGAAATATAACACGTGACCACACTATCGGTAGTCTCGAACAAGGGAAAGAAATTTGATTTGGTAAAATGCAACTTTCCTGTTTTAAGAAATATATGAAAAAATGTTTCTCGTGTTATACAGGTACTAATAAAAAATTAATAGTTTATTTTACCAATCACAATTAATTCGAATTTCCACTGTTAGAGGGTATTCAATGTAGAAAATAACTAGAACGTATATCACCTATGGTGCACATAGAAATCTTGTTTTCAAAGAGAATGAGATTTTTCATTTACCTACTTTTAAAATCCTTAAAAGTTTTTATTCAAGCTAATGAATGATGGGGCAGGGGAATACATGCAGTAGTATTTTATTAGTAATTATACAACATACAAGTATTTGTCTTTCTACTTCTTAAATTAATAATTATCCTGAATCGCTACTCAGGGTCCCTTAAAACACTTCCTAAAACTGCTAAATTATGCATTTTTCTAAATGTTGATGAACTGGCAGATAGCATATTCCTGCAGAAATTAACCTGTATTTCGTTGGTAAGAAGTTGAAATAAAGTTTTTCTTCCGGAATTTTAAAACTTTTTGTTATTTTAATTATATTGGAAAGTTGTATGAACAACTGCTACATATTGCTAAAATTATTACTGGTTTGAAATGTCCTCTCACCCCCTTTTTTGCCTGGAGGTTATTATTATTGAATTGATATTGTAATTGATACTGAATTTGATATGTAATTAATTATGGGCCGTCCTGTATCCAAGTGGTTAGCACACTTGGCTACTGATCTAAGGGACCTGGGTTCGAGTCCCAGGTAAGGCATGGATGTATGTGTCGTTTTTCTGCTGAGGTCCTGCCATCCTCACAGTTTATATTGTTGCGGATTACAAAAATGGATAGCCACTGAGCGTGAGTATTAAAAGCTATATTTCAAAACCAAATTCAATACAAGGTAAATTGTTACAAAGGAAATATGGATGAAGTATCTTATCAACAAATCAACTATTAACATGCACAAGTCATCAATCTTCCTGCGTAGAGCACACAATATCAGCTCTGTGTATTTTACTAAATACTACCTTTTACTTGATTTACCAGGTCACCCGAAGATCTTCACTCGTAAACCAATTCTCGTCCTGTGCTAATAACTTTTCACACAATAGCCGAACAAAAAGACAGTCCGTGTAGACATTCGAAGTTAGCCATAAAAGTTCCCACTTTTATACTTCCGCGTATACACAACACATCAAGTTACTTCTTGATACTTAACGATAAAAGATCCCACTTTTATCCTTCCGCGTATACACAACACATCAAGTTACTTCTTGATACTTACGCGCACTGTCTCAGAACAGCTCACCGTCCATTTTCGAACTCACGACCGTTACAACACAACGACCGTTACAACACAACGACCGTTAACGCTCCACTCTTCTTCTCCAAATTCTCCCAAAGTTCTTATTCGTTGGCTGAAACTTTTTGCTTTCGGTTGCCAGATTCCTTCTGTCGTAACACTGCCCCCTTCCTAGGTCTTGTTCGTCCCGAACAATTCTGGATTCCAAAGTTTCTTCAGTTCTTCGATGAAACGGGGTCAAACGATCCACGTGAACCACCTTGCTCTTTGTAGCTGGACGTCGATGAATGCGATATTCCACGTCTGTGTCAAAATGAAAGCGAATCTCATTATGACTTAGATTTCTTTTCTGACTGAAGCCTCGTCCACAAACATAATACGTGTAAGGCCTATAGCCCTTGTGAACACGTTTATGTCTCTGCAGGGAGAAGAATCGACTAAGAGTTTTCGTGCAAAACCTGTAAAAAGTTTTCTTCTTTGTCGAAAGTTTTCTTCTTTGGATTTTTACTTCTATCAACAGTAACAAGGAATGAAAGTCATTAGTGACGTAAAATCTAGGGAGAATTTTCATCCTGCAATCTGACCCTTTTGTCAGTTGACTTTCACTTAATTCAGAACTGTCGTGATGAACCTTCAGCCATATTTCACCTGATTCAATTTGATCCCCAAGGTGCTTCACAAATATAATATCAGCTCCATAATTCTTTTTAGCGCTTCGGTCCATCTCCTCCTTCCATACTCTTGCTAGAACTGCAGCTTCTAATCCGACAACCTTACCTGTTTCTCCTGTATAAGTGAAATCAGTGATGTGTCGGGCTGCTAGCAATATTTTTTCTGTTTTACCTTCACATAGCCAGCTTGCAACATCTTCAGATACTCCTTGTTCTATTAACATGTTACGAAACTTGTTCAAAGCATTGCCGTTATGCAGAACCTTGCGGACACGTGATGCTTCATCTACCCTATTATCCACAATGTTTACGAAACGCAGAAGTTCTCCTCCTAACTCTTCGACGAGCTCTTGCAGTTCCAAGGATCCGTTACCGAGGAAACACTGAACAGCTTCCATCACTTCCAGAGAGTTGTCAACAGAGTTTTCAAGAGGTGAATCCATGTTGCTGATAACAGCTGAACTCTTCATTCCACGAGCTTGTGATGCTGCAACCATTTTCTTAACTAAATCAACAGCGTCTTCTGTACTGATGAGATCAATAGCTCCTTTTCCGAATTCAACATCATAAACCAAAGCGCACACTCCTTCAGCCAGCTTTTTGGACACAATTGAGCATCTCCTTAGAGGAACGCTATCTACGGTAGCCGTCAGATCCTTGCAGCGGTAAATCTCCTTATCTGTTGGCACCAGCTCCACTGTCTGTCCTACGATGCAGCATCCGACGTCTTCCATCATCTGCTCGATTTTATCTTTAGTGCAGTCGACTGTGAAGCCAGGGATGGATTCCAATTTGTCCAGAGTATCTCCCGTCAATTGGAGAGCACGACCGGAGATCATAGGGACCTTGAGACCTAAAGCAGCAAGTGCAGGAGCCAAGACAAGACTCACTTTGTTGCCGACACCTCCTGTGCTGTTTTTATCTACCATCCGATGGCACCACTCGGGTCTCCAGCAAAACACATGACCCGAGGAGGTCATATTTGCTGTTTCTTCCGAATTCACTTTCTTGGAGCTCTCATTGTAATTAGCCAGGGAAATATCAGTCATGATTGCCAAATTGTTCATTCTGGAGATCAGCGACGAGTTCTGTAACATGATATTGTCCACTTTAGAGCTCTTGTAGTCGTGATAAAACTTTTCTATATCCTTATAATCTAAATGGTTATAATGTCCAAATCTGCACATTGACTGTTCAGAAAAGAAATTCAGCATGGTTTCGTTGAGATTGTCTGAGGGCTTTACTTCTCTCTGATCGTAACTCTGAGGCTTAGTTTCATCCAGAAAGTTAGTCTTTGAAGTACTGTCTCTGCCTGAAGCTCTTTTACTAGCATCACCTGTTATGCTTCTAAGCCATCCTTCGGAATTCCTCTTCCTTAAATCCCCACTTTCTATAAACGATTCGAGTGTGGCTATATGCTTCGGAAAAATCTCTCCGACTTCCGCGGTAAAGTCGAATGGCACTTTGTATCTATGATGAATGGACGCCTCTTCTTTACTCGGACCACTCTGCGAAACGTAAACTCTGTTTCGTTCCCCTTCATTACCACTCGTTACTCTGCCTTTGCGATAATTGTCCATGACGCATTTTGCTGAGAGCGAGGAATAGAATACCTTTCGTGTGGATCTCTCTTCAGATCGTGCCAGACTTGTATACCTAGGTATTTTGAAGTGCAAAGCGTACTGTATAGTCTCGCAGCTCTCTGATCTGTGTGATTGTTCTTCACAGTTCCTAGACATGTCACCAGCGACATAGACACTCTGCCATGCATTACCAGTAGTTGCGTGGTCAAAGGCATTATCTGTGCTATCTCTACGTTTCTTGATTTCCAGTAGCAGATCCACATTTCGAGATTCTCCTTTCTTGCGAAGATTCGATTCTTTTGTAGTCTTCCTCTCGCAGTCTTCTCGCACTTTCTCCATCTCTCTCGAGATCTCTTCAATCCATATGGCTTCATCAGAACGCTGCTGCCCCAGCGAGCTTCTCCTGTCCATCGAATTTTGTAGAAACGAATTGAATCTACATTGCTTCTTTTTCAGACAGCGAAGAATCCCGGAATGTTTTCTGGTTCCGCATCGTTTCTTAAATTGCTTCTTTTTCAGATAGCAAAGGATCTTGGAATGTTTTCTGGTTCTGCATCGTTTCTTTCCCGCCTCAGCATTATGTTCATCTGTACTATAGCTCCCACTGCTGGAGATATATTCATCTTCAACCAATTTCGTTGTCTTAACTGTAACTGTAACAACATCTCTACCAGCTCTCGCTTCTTGCATAATTTTGTTCCTATAATTTTTATACTGCTCAACAATATTCTTATGGTTAGCATCTTTAAAACATTGTTCATCTGTAATGTTACCTCCAGTGCTATTAGTTTTGTAAATTTCACCTATTGGTTTTGGATTCACATTTTGATATGCGTTGCCTTTCTCTTTTTCTTTTCCATGTTTACAATCTAACTTAACACTATCAAGATCATCTTTTTCACTGACAAATTCAACATTTAAACTATTGCATTGTCTATTGAGTTCGGTTTTATGATCCTTGAAGTGATCAATAATCTTATCAATTTGAGAAGCCACTTCAGCTCTCATCTCAGTATTTTGTGCCGCTATTTCGGCTTTCAAATCATCTTTTTGAGAAACTATCTCCGTTCTCAACTCATTATTTTGTGCGGCCATTTCGGCTTTCAAGTCATTACTTTGACTTTTAATGTCATTCATCTGTGTAGCCATATCGGCTTTCAAGTCATTATTTTGACTTTTAATGTCATTCAACAACTTTACCAATTCATCCATACTTCTAGTTAACGGCATTCAATAAATTATCCCACTTCTGACACCAAATGTTGCGGATTTCAAAAAATGGATAGATACTGAGCGTGAGTATTAAAAGCTATATTTCAAAACCAAATTCAATACAAGGTAAATTGTTACAAAGGAAATATGGATGAAGTATCTTATCAACAAATCAACTATTAACATGCACAAGTCATCAATCTTCCTGCGTAGAGCACACAATATCAGCTCTGTGTATTTTACTAAATACTACCTTTTACTTGATTTACCAGGTCACCCGAAGATCTTCACTCGTAAACCAATTCTCGTCCTGTGCTAATAACTTTTCACACAATAGCCGAACAAAAAGACAGTCCGTGTAGACATTCGAAGTTAGCCATAAAAGTTCCCACTTTTATACTTCCGCGTATACACAACACATCAAGTTACTTCTTGATACTTAACGATAAAAGATCCCACTTTTATCCTTCCGCGTATACACAACACATCAAGTTACTTCTTGATACTTACGCGCACTGTCTCAGAACAGCTCACCGTCCATTTTCGAACTCACGACCGTTACAACACAACGACCGTTACAACACAACGACCGTTAACGCTCAACTCTTCTTCTCCAAATTCTCCCAAAGTTCTTATTCGTTGGCTGAAACTTTTTGCTTTCGGTTGCCAGATTCCTTCTGTCGTAACAATATGTTACATGGTACAGTTACATGGCATATAAACTGACAGGCTCCTGTCAGACCTTTGTGGCAAGTAGCTGCTTGAGGGGGTATAAGCGTAAAAATCGAAACTCAAGGCCTATTCACTGGTGACGTCAGCATTCATCGATCTAGCATCTTATCGATCTATCATCAGTATGTCATTAACTTTTAGTTCACATTTGCCAATAAAATTGTTCTGAATAATTTTTTTTTCTTTTTTTAATAAAACACACTAATTTTCCATAACAATTTATGTCACGATTAACCCTTTCGCTACCGTTCCGGCCGTACCGGCCGAATCCCTTTCGCTACCATACCGGCCCGTCGGCCGGGAGAAGGTAGGTTGAACGGGTGCACTCTCCCTCCCCTCTTTATGCATCTCCCGCTCAGAGGGTCAAACGACCATCAATTAACATCTAAATGACAAACTGCCTGCATCCCTCCAGGCAACAGGGGGAGTCTAAGAGTCGACTGCAGAATGTGGTGTGTTTATTTCCTTCTTGTAACTTGCATTTCAGAAAAAGGCAAAGGAAACATGGAATAATTCTTTCGGATTTGAACGGGAGATCAAAAAGTGTTAGCACTGAATAATAGCTTCATGCATTGATAGGTTCTCAACAGAAACAGAAAGTAGAAACAGTTGAAATAGTTAAATGTTTGATCAAGAAGGAATCAAATTCACAATTCTACAATTTCTTAAAAGCGCTTTTTATAGAAAAATGTGATATTGGCAATCACATTTGAAGATCTGACTGCGGTCTGCCTAAATGCCTACTTTGATATTTTTAATATTTAATGAGTTATAGAATCTGGAATATTTAACATTTACTTACCTTGTTAACCAAAAATCCTTCAAAATTCATATACTGTTCAATCATTACATATGCAGCTAAAATATACATTTTATTAAAGTTTACAGAATGTTCCTTTTTCATTTTTATATGTTGCAATAATTTTTCAGGTTTTAGTTGAGTACATTTTCCAGCTTACAAAATTATTCGTGTACTGAACAATTATTTGTGAATAATTCTACATTTAAAGAGATTTGATAGAGACCTCAAGTATAACTACAGTCATATTTTGTCCACATTAATATTACTTAAGAAGTTACTGATATCTCAATATGACTCCATATTCAAATAACATCAGGAAAAAGTGAAAAATCAGAAACTTTCTTTTCACTTTTTCTTGAAGAATAAGCAAATTCTCAGTTTAAAACAATGCCAATTCTCAATAATGTGAAAATATTAATGCCCACGTTCATTTACTCGACGATCTGAATAAACTTAATTTTCGCGTCCCTGGTCGAGAGATATTGCTGCTAACACGAAAATTTTTAAAATAATCGAGAAAACACCCACAAGGAAACATTTTTTTCTGAATCAACCACTTTATTAGCAATTAACAGATTAGCAATATTTTTAACCCTTACTGAAACACTTCATACCTGCTTGATTCTAAACTGAACTCAGATGTGGAATGTGAAGAATTTCTAGAGACTCCAGAGCTAGGATATCCAATGTGGCACATCATATCCTTCGCCGTAGTGAAGGCGCTCCTGTTGTTCCTCCCTGGTCGGAACAAGATTATGTAGAGCTTCGGGAAGAACAAGAGCACTAATTCCACGATGGCACTGAAACTGATGCACAGGCACATGGTGATCACTTTCGAGCTGCTGCCGAAGTATATGGGCACGAATGCCGTCCAGATGACCAACATCGTGTACGTGGTGAACCCGATGAACTTCGCCTCATTGAAATTCTCTGGAACGTTACGAGTCTTGACAGCATACACAGTACACATGGTGGATGAGGAAAAAGTCAAACCCAAGGGGAGCTATGATGCCCAGAGGCGTGGTGTTACAGATGAGTCTCACTTTGTACAGGGTCGGGTATGAATACATGTAGTTTGCAGGCTCCAGAACCAACATGCCCTATGATTCCCGATTCGATGGAAATGAGGATCCAGTTGAAGATGACCTGAGCAGTACTGTTCATGAAGCGTGGTTTCTTGGTGATGATCTTTTTCTTACTTCCAGCCAAGATGCGAGCGACGCGGTTGATCTTGGTGAGTAATGATGCATACATCATGCTGAAGCTCAGTCCTGGTAAGATGCGAGTTAGGAAGCACGATGTCTGGGTGGGCTTGTCGAGCAGAGGGAACGCACACCCGTGAAGAGATACATCCCCACAAGGATGACGTAGGAGAGTTCTCGCGTGGATGCTTTCACAATGGGTGTATTGTTGTGTTTGATGAATACTACCATGGTGAAGAATGTGGCAATGAATCCCAGGGTGCCTATGGACATAGCAACAATCGCTGTTGTGTCAGTCCACTGTATGTATTCCACTGGAATCCGATCACACCCTGAGAGAGAAATTAAAGAGTATAATTATTAACACGATAAAATTAAAAACAACTTCTTGTTTTTATGTTTCTAAAGCGTCTTTTAGAATTTAACATGTATGTATATATCAATAATTATAGTTTAGTAAAAATATCAATTTCACTTTCAGTAAAATTTTTTTCATTGGACATCTTTCAAACAGTTTTTTACTAAGTGTATTTAATTCATTTTCAAATTTGAAACATAATTTTATATCAGTAATTTACCTATACAAATTAAAATGCTATACTTAAGCGTTCCAGATTTATTACAGAGCAATTCTGAATATATCGGTAAATATTATAACGCTAAATTTTAAGGAATTGAGCAGTGTAGAAAAAATGTACTTGCAGAAAGCAAACCAAAAACTGGAAGAGTTTAATTCTTATTACCATTTGCCAACAATCCAAATGTGCTAAAGGTATCAATATTTGTTTTCAGTGGTTTCTTCGAAACTACAAAATCCATAAAATGCTTTAATCTAGATAAATTGGTACAAAGTTTACTAAAAAGCTGTTTCGTGCAGTTTAAAATACTTTGTCATTCTAATTTATTAAAAGCAATTTTTATTTTTAAACGTATTAATGAATACGCTATTATAATACTAAAGGAACTCCTTATTTATAACATGGTTATAAAACTTGTTTACATGAATGGTCACAGTATGGGGGTACTATAACAGGAAGTTCATTCAAAAACTTCAAGAATTTCAAAATAAGATGTTGCGATGAATTGTGTCGCCCCCGTGGTTTGCTGAACACAGAATTGAAGAAATTAAAAGTCACGATGTATGTATGCATCGTGACTTTAGCGTCATATCTATAGATATCATAGCTAATCAGTTAAAAATGGACCTAGGCATTTTAAATCTATGTTGACATGTTAGTGCCTTAATTTGCAGTGCTTCAAACAAGCGAATTTTAGTGACAAATTACATTATGAGAGAATTTCATCACTTACATTTTAATATTATCTCTATAGCTATAGTATTATAATGTAACTGACACTTTTGAAACATAAAAACAAGAAGTTGTTTTTAATTTTATCGTGTTAATAATTATACTCTTTAATTTCTCTCTCAGGGTGTGATCGGATTCCAGTGGAATACATACAGTGGACTGACACAACAGCGATTGTTGCTATGTCCATAGGCACCCTGGGATTCATTGCCACATTCTTCACCATGGTAGTATTCATCAAACAAAACAATACACCCATTTTGAAAGCATCCACGCGAGAACTCTCCTACGTCATCCTTGTGGGGATGTATCTCTGCACGGGTGTGCGTTCCCTCTGCTGGCCAAGCCCACCCAGACATCATGCTTCCTAACTCAGGACTGAGCTTCGCCGTGATGTATGCATCATTACTCATCAAGACCAACCCTGTCGCTCGCATCTTGGCTGGAAGTAAGAAAAAGATCATCACCAAGAAACCACGCTTCATGAACGGTACTGCTCAGGTCATCTTCAACTGGATCCTCATTTCCATCGAATCGGAAATCATAGTGGCCATGTTGGTTCTGGAGCCTGCAAACTACATGTATTCATACCCGACCCTGTACAAGGTGAGACTCATCTGCAACACCACGCCTCTGGGCATCATAGCTCCCCTTGGGTTTGACTTTTTCCTCATCCACCATGTGTACTGTGTATGCTGTCAAGACTCGTCACGTTTCAGAGAATTTCAATGAGGCGAAGTTCATCGGATTCACCACGTACACGACGTTGGTCATCTGGACGGCATTCGTGCCCATATACTTCGGCAGCAGCTCGAAAGTAATCACCATGTGCCTGTGCATCAGTTTCAGTGCCATTGTGGCATTAGTGCTCTTGTTCTTCCCGAAGCTCTATAAAATCTTGTTCCGACCAGGGAGGAAAAACAGGAGCGCCTTCACTACGGCGAAGGATGTGACGTGCCACATTGGATATCCCAGCTCTGGAGTCTCTAGAAACTCTTCACATTCCACATCTGAGTTCAGTTTAGAATCACCCAGGTAAGTGTGTCAGTAAAGGTTAAAAATATTGCTAATCTGTTAATTGCTAATAAAGTGGTTGATTCAGAAAAAAATGTTTCCTTGTGGGTGTTTTCTCGATTATTTTAAAAATTTTCGTGTTAGCAGCAATATCTCTCGACCAGGGACGCGAAAATTAAGTTTGTTCAGGTCGTCGAGTAAATGAACGTGGGCGTTAATATTTTCACATTATTGAGAATTGGCATTGTTTTAAACTGAGAATTTGCTTATTCTTCAAGAAAAAGTGAAAAGAAAGTTTCTGATTTTTCACTTTTTCCTGATGTTATTTGAATATGGAGTCATATTGAGATATCAGTAACTTCTTAAGTAATATTAATATGGACAAAATATGACTGTAGTTATACTTGAGGTCTCTATCAAATCTCTTTAAATGTAGAATTATTCACAAATAATTGTTCAGTACACGAATAATTTTGTAAGCTGGAAAATGTAGTCAACTAAAACCTGAAAAATTATTGCAACATATAAAAATGAAAAAGGAACATTCTGTAAACTTTAATAAAATGTATGTTTTAGCTGCATATGTAATGATTGAACAGTATATGAATTTTGAAGGATTTTTGGTTAACAAGGTAAGTAAATGTTAAATATTCCAGATTCTATAACTCATTAAATATTAAAAATATCAAAGTAGGCATTTAGGCAGACCGCGGTCAGATCTTCAAATGTGATTGCCAATTATCACATTTTTCTATAAAAAGCGCTTTTAAGAAATTGTAGAATTGTGAATTTGATTCCTTCTTGATCAAACATTTAACTATTTCAACTGTTTCTACTTTCTGTTTCTGTTGAGAACCTATCAATGCATGAAGTTATTATTCGGTCCTAACACTTTTTGATCTCCCGTTCAAATCCGAAAGAATTATTCTGTTTCCTTTGCCTTTTTCTGAAATGCAAGTTACAAGAAGGAAATAAACACACCACATTCTGCAGTCGACTCTTAGACTCCCCCTGTTGCCTGGAGGGATGCAGGCAGTTTGTCATTTAGATGTTAATTGATGGTCGTTTGACCCTCTGAGCGGGAAATGCACAAAGAGGGGAGGGAGAGTTCACCCGTTCAACCTACCTTCTCCTGGCCGACGGGCCGGTATGGTAGCGAAAAGGATTCGGCCGGTAGCGAAAGAATTAAAATAAATCTTGCAAATTTATTAATATGGAATTCTCACTTCAAATCATGTTGAATCCAACTTCGATTAATTCAGCTACACGAATATGGAGTGAATTATTAAAATTGTTTAGAAGAACGTTATTACTTCAGACCAGATAATTTAGTTTCTATCTTGACACAAACCAAGAAAAAAAAATGCGTTCTTGAACGAGATTTCAGTCCTCTCAATTGCATTTAACCCACTTGGAATAACAATAGACCACCAAGGTCAGCTAGCAATCTCCTACTACCGGAAAGCCCTAGGGCCCAACCAATCCCGTAGAAAGAAAGCTGCACAAAACAATCAGAAATTATTTCAGAAAAACGAAGAGAATAACCATGAAATCCTAACAACTGAAATAAATGACAAAGCCAGAATAAAGATAAATCTATAAACATAATATCTATAAAATGATACTGGTTTCGGAAAACACGAGTACAATTGAAAGAAGTATAGTAACATGCAAAAATAAAAATCTGTTTATTCTCAACTTGAGAACGCACAAGAGTCACCTTCACTTGTTGTCGCTATCTCTACAGACCGCACTTGCATGCTTCAAGCTAGACAAGCTACCATCCGATCGATTACACTTCCTCTCTCACTACGAAACAAGACTGCAGCTCAGAATAGCTCTCAGTAAGCAACTTTGAAACGGAGGAAAATAGAAGTAAACAATAGTCGAAATGGAAAGTCTTACAAAGAAAACAAAGTCTCACACCACTAGCAAGATAAGGACTACAAACAGCTCTGTTTGTTTGCTATAAATAAAATTATTTATGAATATAAAAGTTTTGTAGGCCTGATATATATATATATACAGGATACATCATGCCTATAGAACTTTAACATTCATAAAGAATTTTTATTCCCCATTCTGATCTTTCTACTTTTGAAATTCTCCACTTTTCTTACCGAGATAGAAAGCTACATAGGTCTAAATTTAGGCATTGAATAAATAATAAAAAAAATTGTAAAATCTTCGAGAAATGCTTTTATTAATTTTTTTGCCCCCCCCCCCCCAAAAAAAAAATAAATGCAAAAACGGGTAGGGTAAAAAAAAAGTTTTAAAAACCTTGGTCTAAGCGGGCAGAAAGGGATTTAGCATATAAAGTTTTCAAAGCTGGCATAGTTGGGATTTGAATATGCGAACATCAACTAACAAGCCTATCTCTACCGAAGGAGACAATTCCTGCCCATTTCGGAGAGGAGGGCTCTCATACTGCAAAAAAATGAAATGGGGAACAGAACAGTTTGTTTTGGTTGGAAGAAGCATTAGTAGTATAGTAAATGAGTTCTGGGCCAATGTTAAAGTACAGGGGATTCCATGTTAACCTATGGGACACTTTTGTGGAGACGAGCTTTAAACTAATTTTCAGGATGACGCTCTTCGTGAACACACAGGACACGACGGAGTTTTGTTGGGAAAATGTTGCAGTTATCAACACTTCAATTATTGGGCTGTTGGGGGTGTAAATATCGGTTTAAATCGGAGAAAGATCGAATGTAAGCAATAAAGTTCTGAATACTGAAAGTCCCCTCACAGACTCCCGTGAAAAGAAGGACCTTGCTAAAAGAACCGTGATCGTGTTTAGCAAAATGTCGCTGACGGTTTCTTTAAAAAAAAAGTTCACACAATCTCCACAGAACGTCTGTAAGATATCTAAGATGAGCAGTAGATATGCATGGGTCATCTTCGATATCTTATAGACATTGCGTAGAGATTGTAGTTTGTGTTGGGTTAAAGAAGATAGGTAATACACAAATATTCCTTAGGAAGCCCACTAAAATGAGAAAATTCGAAGGTAGGAAAATGTTCGGAATTATCTTGTAGCGACTGTACTTATATTTTATATATAGAAATTAAGCATGTATTTATTGTGTAAAATGTAAAACGAAAACTTGAACGGATAACGTTGAATATGTTACATCAAAGAATAAGAGTAATCATGAGAGGTATGTGCCGAACGTGTGGAAAAATGAAGTATAAATTTGTGAAACTGAAAGGAAAATTTGTAAAAGGTGGTTATATAGTAAGCTGGATTCAAGAAAAGTTTAATCCACCCGAAATGCACATTCCAGGTTACCAGTATTGTGGACCTTTTACGAAACTAGAGAAAAGGTTAATGCGAAGAGATCCTGGTATTAACAGTGTGGACAAAGTCTGCAAAAAGCACATTTCTTACAGCAAATCTACCGAAACTAAAAAGAGACACGAAGACGACCAAGAATTATTAAATGATTTGGATGAAATTCAGAATCCAACTTTAGGAGAAAGAATTTCAAGAATGATTATCAAACCTATCATTAAAACAAAGAAACGGTTCGGTTTAGGACACAAGAAATAAGATGCTTTCTTCCGTTTACTATTATCTATTAAAGGGATTTTCCGGTATAAAAGATCTAATGCGCAAAACTGGATTGAAAGAAAAAGATGTAAAAATATTTCTCCAACAAGATGTGTACACGTTACACAAACCCATCTACACGAAATTCAAAACAAGACGGGTTTACGTCATAGAGTTAATATTACTAGACAGGACTGGCAACGGACGCCATGAACACGTACAGCACAAAAAGGAAGGTACAGATGCGCAACTCCCATAAGACCCATGGAAACCGCGAAGCGATGGCAGCGCTATCACCGGTGGACTTTTCGAACTTCAATGCGGTTCCTGAAATCCTTATTTCCATCACAGAAAAAGGAAGGTACAGATGCGCAACTCCCATAAGACCCATGGAAACCGCGAAGCGATGGCAGCGCTATCACCGGTGGACTTTTCGAACTTCAATGCGGTTCCTGAAATCCTTATTTCCATCACAGAAAAAGGAAGGTACAGATGCGCAACTCCCATAGGGCCCATGGTAACCGCGAAGCGATGGCAGCGCCATCACCGGTGGATTTCCGAACTTCAATGCGGTTCCAGTTGTTGCTTTCCTTATTTCCATTATTTTAACAGTTTACTCTAGTTGTACTTATTGCTCTTTCGTATATCTTTTTTTTTTTTAAAGTATTTACATATATTTCCTACTCTTCCTATATCTAGGATTTATAAAATATAATATTGCTCATCAATACTACAATTTTTTAAAATACTTGATATTAAATTTTGCAAAGTCTACCATTCCATATATATTTGTAACACTCAACTGCCAAATTAAAAAACTTTTTGAAATATTTAACATATCACTTCAGTATTTTCTGACCCCTTTTTGTCATTATACCGATATTGAAATTTTGAACATATACCGATATTAAAATAAATTTATTTTTTAGATTTTTTTAAAATATTTTAATGTTGAATTGTTATTTATGAAATTGATTTATAATTAGTGTCAGACCACTGTGTCAAGCAGCTGCTTGAGGGTGTATTTTTTTAGCACAATATTTAAAATGCTGCTATTCTGAATGAAATTGTTTCACAAGTAATTTGGATTTATATATATATATAAACTGTATTTCTGCTAAAATAAATTAGTAATTGAAATAACAGAGAATTTAAAGAAATTGTTTTTATTCAAAGCATATAAGAAACATTCAATATGAAATATTAGGAAAGTAACACAGCCAATACATTAAATTATAATTTCTCAATGTGACAGAACCATGGAGATACTTCAGTGTTTAAGTGAATAACCACAAATATGAGGCCAAACAGAAGTTAGTTTATAATTTATAAAAATATTACATCATAACCTCTATACAATCTACAGATTCTACAATATATTATGACAGAGATGATATTGACTTTTCACATAGAAGCAGACATAAAACATTACAATAAAAATAAACAGCGATTTAAACAATATACACCTTAACGAAGCATGATATACATATGTGCTGTTCTGCAAGAGAAATGTACAAGAAACAAATTCAATGCAATATAAAGCACAGATTTATACCTATATTTCCAGCAAAATAAACCTCCCCCCTCCCATATATTTTACTTTCTTATTGGATAGAAGGATTATTAAATGTAATATTAATAGATATAATTCATAAAATAATATTTGCAAAACTAACTGTATAGGTAAGTACACATTCTTCAGAAAATATAATACAAAAAAAAAAAACAGCAATAGCAGTGATTTATTTCAACACATATATATATTATTCAAATAATGAGAAAAAAACACATTCTAATTCCTATCATAAAAAAACAGAAGCGTTTCATGCTATAATTAGACTTTCCTACTAATTTTAAAAACTGTGTGAAACAATAATTCCTGTACATCAAAGAAACAAAAATTACAGATACGTGTTTTACCTTTCCATATTATAAACTTTACTAAAAATGAAAAAAAAAAGGGTCTTTCCTAGAAAGTGATAAATTATAAAGAGGAAAAAAAAATATCAAATACATATTTCTGGAAATGAGATTTTTTTAAAATAGGAAAATATTACTAATTCAAATATACCAGATTACATAATGCCATAAAACATGCTTAAGAAAATTCTTAAATTGTATGTATATATTGCATGCACTAAATAGTGATGCCCTGGAAATGAAAAAAAAAAGTCCTGTTAAATGCAAAACAATTAATATACAGTAAATGAAGTGATTATATAAAATGGAAACATGCCTAATCTAAATGTTTGATATTAAGAAGCAACTGCATGCAATAACACTCTTTCCTAGAAATGAAAAAATGCTATGATAATGATGAAAAAAATTAGGTAGTGAATAAACTAGAGCAGGCAATAATATCACTGGAAAAAATGAGATAAAAAAAATTGCTGGTAAGTAGTTTCATACAAATTGCGTATACTAAATAATGGCAGGCCTACATTTTATGCAGAATGCAAAAAATAAGATTAGAAACCAAATTAGATATTAAAAAAAAGTATAAAGTTGCTTTCCTAGTAGTGAGTGCTATTAAAATGGGAGAAAAAAATTATGAATTTACATAATATATGCCTGGAAATGAAAATTATTAGTTTAGGAACTCAAATGGCATATACCAGGTTACATAATATAAACATAAATGACAATCAATCATTACCTGCTTAGTTTTGCCATAACCAGAGAACATGCTTAAGAACAAGTTATATTGTATGTACATATTGCATGCACTACAAAGATGTGCCCTTGAAATCAAAAGAAGTCTTATTAAATGAAAAAATATATACAGTACATGAAGTGAGGATATAAATTGGAAACATGCTTTATCTAAAAGTTTGATATTAAGAAACAACTGCATGCAATAGAACTTTGTTAGAAATATGTTACTGAAATAATATCACTGCATGTTGCCCTATATTACGTTCAATATACACACTCTTTCCTAAAAATTAGAAAAATGCTATGATAATGGTGAAAAATATTATTGAATAAACTAGATCAGTCAATAATATAACTAATAAAAGTATGCTGAATAGTAGTTACATAGATTTTGCACACACTAAATAATGACAAGCCTACATATTTTCCAGAATGCAAAAAAAAATTTGATATTTTAAACCAAAATATTATAAGCATGCTTTCCTAGAAGTGAGCAGTCATCAACATAACCTGCATAGCATTAGTAAATCCTTTTATAAATGGAAATTACTTCAGAGAATTAAAAGCTATAAAAATAATTATGATCATTGTCTTCTGCCAAATATCATTGAACTCAGATGGAAAATTATGAGTATATCTTACCTTTTATGTGGAACAGCACAGAAGAGTTCATTAATTTTTTCTGAATTATCTGGCACATTTTCATTCCTTGCTTCTCACTGCTGATGTTATATAGGTGTATTGTGACTTCTTTCACAGGTATATAGGCTTTGCAATATAGGATGCAATGGCTAAATGCTGTCTAATCAAGCAGATGCTTACAAATTTTGTACATAAAAGGCTTATATATATTTTTTTTCTCATAAGTGGGTTATATTAAAATAAGTGATAAAATATAAGTACAATGTCCAAATTAGTCTCATTACACAAACTTCTTTTGCTTTCAAGCAATCATTTTTACGCCTGATAAAAGAGAACAAAAATATTTTACAATATAAATCAATAACTAGCTGAGGTACATAAATCTTATGCTCATTATGAATGTTTAGACTGGAGAAATCAATCTCAGAATTAAGCTTTTCATTAATGATTTTTAGCACTTGTTCTTTTTTTTAACAAATTCTCCAAATTTATTTCTGACATTTTATGAACAATGTTATAAAGTTCATTAGACGGAGCTTTTAAAGTATCTGAATCTGATTATTACTTGAAGTTCAGTAACACAGTTTTAGGATCAATTGTTCTACAGCCATTATCAATTAATATTTTGCTGCAATCACTGCAATTGTTAATTTTGATCAGTGTCTTATGTGCAGGGCCGCCGACAGGGGGGGGGGGGGGGGGGGGCAAGGGGGACTAGTGCATAAGGGCCCGTCAGATTAAGTGACTCTACTTTTTCTTACAAAAATTATTCTTAGTTAGGCTATATATCGATCCTATAAAATTCCATAAGAACATTATTTGTTATAATATGCTTTTAAAAAGAAACACTAGTTGGATTATGACATATTATCTCATTAATAGTAGTTGAACGAACCATTTCTTCACATCTTTTGTCTGCGTTAACTTAGAGCATTTGCTTGTATTTTCCCTGTTAACCACCCCACCCCTGCAGCAGTAGCAACAGTTGGACTCTCCCAAACCCAACCCGTGCGATCAGGTATATTACATTGTTCATGTTTCGAGTTCCAGTAACAGGCTGCGCAACAGGCTTTTTTTCCTCTGAATATCATCATTGTGTCCAGAATAATTGCTATTAAATGATTTGTAAAGATAAAAAGTTTTCAAGGGGGGGGGGGAGCATAATATTACATAGGGGCCTATAAATTCTCTCGGCGGCCATGCTTATGTGCTGTATAACCTGTAATGTAAAATAAGACATTTTCTTCAGAGCTGCTTAATTCGCTTGGAACTATTACATCCTTTGAGTGAATTTCAATATTTTTTCCATGATTGTTTAGGAACAGGTCAGAAAGGGGGGGTTACTTTGTGTATTTGGAAGAGATGCCAACACATAATCAGCATCTTCTTCACTGTTAGTAACAACTGAAGCACGAAATAAGTTTGTAACTCTTACTGCTTTAAGACAAGAAATTAATTGCAAACAGTCAAGGTTACTGTCATTACCTCTCTTTGCCCGGAAAACAGAAAAGGTATTTTCTAGAGCATCTTGATTGAACCTTCGCATCAATACATATTCCTGTTCAGTTATTAACTTTGAGCAGAGCTGAAGAGCTGCACTAAGAGTGACTTGTCAACCCTTTTTGCAATGAACATGCATATTTTTCCCTAATTAATTGACAAATCTCCATGTTTTGCTAGACTTCAACATTTCTTTCCACAGTTCAAGATGACGGGAATTATTAGTTAAACCCATAACATTTCTTTTTTAGCATGCAAACTACTGCTATTGAAACTATCAAACAACTCATCAATATGAAAAATAAAATCAGCTGTATATGTTGCTTCAGTAGGAAATGCAGAAACTGAGGACATCAAGCAAATAGCTGCTGCAACCGAATGGCTTAGGGCTTGGGCAGCAGATTTCACCTTCATCTTATCTCGGCCTTCAGGCTTAACATGTTTCTCTGAAAGTTTTGGAATTGTGCGCAATTTTTGCTTTGAATCAATGACATATAAATCATATATATATTTCCATTTAATTATTTTAGAATCGCATTTCAAATTATACTAATCATATTATTTCTTAACGATTTTCAGAGATGGGGAGGATCATACATAAAATATATTTTGCAATCATTAACAAAAAAATAAGGATTATCTATTGTTATGTTCAATTCTGATGCTAAACGTAGGTTATTAGGTCCCTGATCACATACTAAACTTAAAACATTCAATGATCAATGTTTTCAAAACAACACTTCTAACTCCATGATTAGAAAAACAAAACCGACAATTTTTTTCCATTTTTTGGTCACCCCATGTATCATAAAAACTAAAACATGAGTAGCTATTTTATTTTCAGTTTTCACTTGGGCACAAACATCATCCTCAAAGCCCAATATCATATCAGAACTTAGATATCTTAGTGAAGGTCTTATTGTCATTTCATCAAAGGACAAAAGACAATTCTTGTGCTGGTCACTCATGTGTGAAATTTGCTCTTCAAGAGCATATAGCAGTGAATCACAAAACTCAGATTTACTTGCAACTGCTGCAATAGAACTTTGCAATGTTCTAACAGAGGGCAGAGACAAATATCTACCTAATACTCTGTATGCTGCAGGGCTGCTAAAATATATATTAAGAGCAAATGCTTTATTTTCGTTAGACCATCGTCTGCCATTAGGCTTCAAATTTGAATTTTTTATTTGAGCTTCCACTAGGCGAAATAAGTTTGGCCTCAATATTGTTTTCAATTTTGCCAACACAAATTTGGTACTAAAACCAGCTTCCAGTTTCGATTTGGAAAACAACAGCTTTTTCTTTAAACGAAACAAAGTACCTTTCATGCGAGTTATTTTACGTGTTTTTGGTGTAGACTGGCTAGTGAATGGCTCTGATAGATGTTGGCAGGTGGACGGCACTGGTGTCGATTGGCAGGTGGACGGCACTGGTGTTGATTGGCTGGTGGATGGCTTTGAGTTACTTGTTATTGGCAATACTGCAGTTGTTGACATTGGTATTGATGTGCTTGTACATGACACTGTAACATAAGAACATGTAATGTAATATGTAACTACAACCACCAAGGTTTCAAAACATTATAATAAGTCAGATCAGTTATATTTCACACAAATAATTAATATTATATCCAACCTTCACATGATGGCAGAATCATTAATAACTCTTACACCAGTACACTTCAAAAAATTAGAAAATGAATAATAAAAAGCTGCCAATTCTTTTCTTAACAGATTGGACGAAATGGAATCAACAATTTGAGTAAAATCATTATTTAATATAAAACTCAAAATGTTAGTAGTAATAAGGAACTATATGTACATAATTCACATTTCTTTTTTTTGGGGGGGGGGGGTTCAAAATAACTATTTTCTATTATATTTTAAAAACTGAAAAACATTTTCTTGCATCTTGTAGTAGCATAATCTTTAACATTATGATTTCATGTTCTTTGGATAGATTAATTAGATAACATCTAATCAGTGCAAAAATGTTTTAAGTATAAGGCATTGTACTGGTAGCTTCAATTCTATAATTAGTTATCAGTAATATAATGTTTGAAACCATGATGAGCAAGATATATCACTCCACATTACTCACTATTAAGATATTTGGAAAACAAGACTTACTGGTTGACAGCATATTAACTTCCAATTCAAAATCTGTACTATCCTCTGCTTCTAAAGCTGGTGTCCTAGAACAAAAGGGAATATTTCAAAATTCAAAAGCAATGCTTGCATAATTTGGTACAGGTTTCATAAACATTGGCTGCCATGCATACGTATTATCTATGTATATGTAAAAAAAAAATACATTAATATCCTCTCAAGCAGCTGCTTGCCACAGCAGTCTGTAGACAATAAAGTTGTGACAACACAACAGCCATGCCTTATCCAGGGTTTGAAATCAGGTCCATTAGATCAATAGTCAAGTGCATTAACCACTCAACCCCAAGACTACTTATGCAAGTAAAAAATAAATTTTAATATCTATAACTTAAATGAAGTGAAGGTAACAAGCAGTAATTTTAAGAGTGAAAAACAAATATCAGTGTTTTAGTAAGCTTTAATATTTATCAAGACACAATAAGATATTTTCTAAAAAAAATGACAAATATAGAAAGTGCAGGATTTATCCTTTTTGGAAAAAAAAAAAGTAGTATCAAATACTATATGTGAAAACAGGGCTTTGATCAATGGAAATCATCCTACTTAAAAACTAAATAAAGCTTACCAAAAAATATATATTAGGGATAACATTTGCCATATAAATAGCCATTAAACATGATCTTGAGCAGTCAGAAACAATTTATTTTGCAAAAACTAAAAGGAAAATGAAACACCATTCAAAAGAACCCCTAAAAGAAGTGTCCTAGTGAAGTTCAATGTGTGCTCTGTTACTCTGAATACATCTAAGTAATATTTATTTTTCTGTCATTGTTCAGAAGATGATCATTTATATATGGTAGAACACAGGGGATCAGCCCTTATTAAAATATTATATTGTCATAGAGTAGTAAAAAATATGAAAGCTCATACAGCAATTGATAACAGACCAACATAATACAATTGGGTTAGGAGAAAGAAATAATAGTTTAACATACATAATATGTACAGAGCCTTGTTGAGAAGGAAAAGCTTTTGGCATCTCTTCTGTCTGAACACTCTGTACTGAAGGAACAGCAGTGCAATGCAATCTTCTTCAGAAAGTATCCGAAAAAGATTCAAGCTTAAAATGCAAGCTGCACAACTTCTTACAGCTTCTGCTGGAATTCTTCACTGTAATACTGCTTTTCCATAGATGTAATCTGTAACAATGCACAAACTATAGTGAAATATTTGGTTTTCCAAGGATAAAACAAAAGCATATACTTAAGGACAATAGCATATTTTAATTTCATTTTTCCTTATTCTGAATTCAACAGGTGGTACTAAATTATATTATTGCACATCACTGGTCAAAACACAGTTCATATTCAGGTGTTTACTGCAGAAAATTATACCACTGCTGAATAAAAATAGATATTCCCTCACACAGGTGCTTGCCATAGATGTCTGACAGAAACCCATCAGTTTATATGTGACAGATCAATGAAGAAGGCAAGACCTGAGCAAATTGAAAACACAAACATCAATATCTTACCTGGATCTTGAAACCAGGTCCCATTGACCAGTAACCAAATGTGACGAGGAACTGAGAATTAATTTTCAATATTACACCAATGCAAAAGGATTAACGGTTATTTTGCAGTTTGAGTTACTGTGGAAACTATAGGTTCCAGTTTTGGCTAGTTCTTTCCCAGTTAATGGGCTATGGGCAATACCGATTCAGATTTCTGAGTAAATCGCCTGACACATTGCAAAAAAAAAAAAATCCCAAAAGTAGTTTACTTTCTGTAGTAGTACACATTCTGTTCTTCAAAATAACTGGACCACTTTGTAAAAGGGGCCTCGGCCCCTTTATCATCTGGTCCGCAGGCGAGCTGGGTTAAGGTTGCTGTAGTAATCAGTGAAATGGAACCGGCACTGTGAATTGCCAGCAACCATAGAGTTTGGCGAATGGGCCTTTGGCCGCAGTCTGCCCAGTGGGAGAGTAGGAAGTTGTAAGATGAAGCAATATCCAGTGTCAAGTCGTGTAAAATGGGGGAAGGGTGGTGTGGAGAGAAGCGATGTTATAGATGAGTACTTCTGGGTGCAGTAGGTAAGATTATATGATTTGTGGAGCTGTAATTTGCTGCCAGATGAATTTTGCTGGTTTGAGTGAAGGTCAGTTTGCTAAAAACTGAAAATGACCCCATCTCATGATGGAGGGGAAGGTCAGGGGGTGTGGTGAGAAGGGGGGGGGGGTAGAGGGAGGGAATGGCCATGGAATAGGCTAATAATTGGGGTCCTATGAAAATTTCTCTTAAGGGGGAAGGCTTGAATAATAATTTTTTTTCTTCTTTAATCCTTCCCCTGCTTGCAGAAAATTTCAGTGTGATATGAAAAATGGTAGGGGGTAGGATGGGGGTGAGGTATATGCTATTAAAGTTCTAGATGTGTAGGAAAAAAATTGGAGGATTTGAATAAAAAATTGTTTCTCCATAGGTTAGCATTACGAAAGTTGTGCCATACAGAAAAACTTTGCACAGGGGACAAAATGAAAAAGGCTTAACTTTTCTGTAAAGTAATGATTTGAAGTGTTGGGTTGTTGTGTTGTTTTACCTCTGAGCGGCACTTTTTTGCACACCATGGGCTAAATGGCCAGGTCACATGGGCCCCGAAGGCTCAGAGGTTGGGGGAGGGGACCCACTGGAACAGCTGTTGGGAGACAGATGGTAGCCTCCCGTCAAGGCCATCCAGCGTGTTCTTTAACGTGCACAGGGTATGACTCTCCCACACACGGGGCCACGGCTTAACGTCCCATCCGACGGACGGCGGCCTTTCCAAGCCCATCGGTGTCCCCTACTGACCGTGGGCAGGGCGGGGAATTTTGCGGAGTGATTTGAAGTGAAATCAAATTTAAGATTGTGAAGTTGGGAATACCTGAAAAGTTGAAGGATATAATGTAGGGTATCCTGCCATCCTCTCAGATCTTCCACTTTGGCATATAAACTGACAGGCTCCTGTCAGACCTCTGTGGCAAGCAGCTGCTTGAGGGGGTATTTATTTTTTTTTAATTTTATACTGAAGGTATCAGGAGATGGGTGGGGGACTGTGATAATATTAATGGGGGGGAGTAGAGCAGTGTGGTAAGCCATCATAGTGCTTGATAGAGTTGGCTAGTGTGCAGTTTAAGTGTCACAGTTGAAAGTAGAGTTTATGGGAGGTGAACTGTGTTGTGTGTAAAGTTATGGGAGGTGGCTGCTTAGTCATTTTAGTGGAAGTAAACATGATGTGCACAATTGAAGTTGCAACTGGGAAAGTTTCAGTGAGCAGAATGAATATCCAGTTATAAAATGACATTTATATTATTTACACGAGATACATATGTTGTAAAAAAATATATATTTTTTTAATTAAAATATGCTGAGCTATGCCAGTTATAATATAATAGTGTGTCCATAATGCATCTTTTTTGTTATTCCATTGATCTTTTTGGCATCTGGATTTTTTAATGTGTCCCAAGGATCTTTTGCAAGAGAGATATTGTCTGTTAGAGGATGCTAGGTGAAAACTGTTAGATTAATCTCCCAGTGCTGTGGATGTACAGGGCCCTGTAGTGAGCTTTAATTTCTTTTTGGGAAGGGGAGAGAATGGATTGTGGAGTGTATTGGGTGACTCCTAGGTTTTCAAGTTTGTGTTAGAGGTTAAGTTTTTGTATTGTGTATAGTGTGCAGTGTAAGAGGTAGTGAGGGATGTCCTTATCACCTGACATGTGGGGCAGTGATTATTTTCTGTAGCTTTTTTTTTATATAGCGAAAGTCGGATAAGTGTTGAAATCAATAAGGGCCTTGAAAACGTATAAATTGACGGTCATGAAATAATATAAATTGCCGTCAACAGCAAGTAGTATCTGTTTTTTTATATTCCTACAGATTCTTGCATTACTAAGACACAGCCAATGGAATTTTAAAAAAGAACACACACAATTATATACTACATTCCCTTACGTTGTTTAAGATACAGCCAACGGAATTTTAAAAAAGAACACACACAATTATATACTACATTCCCTTACGTTGTTTTTTTTTATATGAACGGCGAATAAATGCTCAACGAGAGAACTGTCATTACAGTAAAGAGGTATAAAACGATTAAAAGATACAATGAAATTCAGCGTTTACGGCGAGTATTGTCAATACTTAGAATGCGCTAAATGTAATATGTACTTTAGCAGATTGATTCGTTTCATCAGGCGTTTTAAGTAACTCGGGAGAACCTATAGTTTCCACATTAACTCAAACTGCAAAATAACTCAAAAGGCCAAAGGTTTGAAAGTAAACGATTAAATTTTTTGCCGATTATATGCAAAAGCGTGACGTTAATTGGAATTAATTTATTTAGCAATAATGGAAGTTACTTAAGGAATAAAACATACGATGGAAAAAATTTTCAAAATGAGCGTTTAGAGCAAATTATTTTACGAAATAGCTTCAAGTCAGCGCCAGTCAAAAAGACTAAAACTTGTTGAATTCAGTAACAAAAAAAAAATCACCCACCAAACTACACCCTTATTATACGTAACTGTTTTACATTTATTAAAACATTAGTTATGCAGAATATTTTCTTTACTTAAGCCATCATTTCTAATAGAGCTTGAGAAAACTTCCGATGCTGTAACAGTAAAAATCTGCACTTTTAATACTTCATTACAAACATAACTTTAAACTATTTTAACAGCAGCAAAATATTAACCAAGTAAATAACTGGCACGAAAACTATTCGAATGGCTAACACATAACTATTGTATGATGTACAATGGTACAAAAGCGTAAATTAAATTTTAATAAAGAAAAATTTTAAATATACATTACCTTTCACTTTTTTTCGGAAATTTAAAAAATGAATAATTAGTTTCCAGTTGTATTATTACAACCAGATGCCTCGCATACTTTTCCCATTTTTTCTTTTCCATCTAAAATCACGTGCTCAAATATACCACTAATAGCTACGGCTTACCTCCAGCTGAGACAACTGCTGAAGTTCAAATGGGCAGTTAGAGCAAAGAAGGTCTAAGGAGAAGAAGGCTAGCTTCGCACAAGCGTAAGTGGCGCCGTTCTGCGGAATTTTACCGAAGCTGAACGTGGCAAATTGATGTGCATGCACAAAAACAACTGTAAGGGGCGATCTGCGCATGCGCAGTGCAATCATTTTTAGTCCACTGCAGCTGTGGTTTGTCTTACTCTTGGTATATTTATAGCGATTTAATCAGTGTTTCAACCTGTCTAACACCCATGATTGTTTGGCATAGTAATAGCTGACCCTAAAGTTATTCAATGAATATTTTATCCCGTTCAGGAGTATATTTTACGATACCTGGAAAAGCCGTTGTATGTTTATTTTGAGTAATTTTGCAGAATTTTTAAAATTAATATGTAAATTAATACATTTAATCATCTTGCGAACATGTAAGTCATTGTATGTTGCAGTTTTGTGTTCCCTGGAGCATATCGACATATATAGGTGTCTGCAGTTTATTCTAATAGTAATTTTTTTGATGGTTGATACGAGAAGTGCCTGCTGCCATCTATTGAGAGTTTATACAAGTAAGAAACTCGATCTGACTTTAATTGAAAATATCCTAAATTCTATAAAATACAATTAAACAAAACATGTTGTCTCGCATTAAACCATAAATTTCAATTTATTATAATATATTAAATATAGTAGAATGTTCAAAATATTAAAATTTCTATGTTGAGCATAGCTACCTCTTGTTTTACAAAATGAGATTTTATTAAAGAAAATAGTTTTAACTAATCCTTGTGAAAGAAAATCATGATGGTAAAATTTAAGAAATGGACACTTTGAACAAAGTGTATGTAAAATTAGTCACGTGGTGTAAGCTATTGAAAACCTTGCTGGGCGGTGGAAAAATAACGCAAGGACCTGGCTCCTCTCCCTGGCTAGGTGGTTTCTCTGCAATACACGAATTTGCCATGTTTAGAGGGCGCTGCAATCGAAAAGTTTACATTACGTCTATGGAAGCTAGCTCTCTTCTCCCTTAGACACTCCTTGGTTAGAGTTCCCCGAGTGAGGGCGCCACTTTCACCCTTCGAGGGTCTCGCATATGTTCTAACTAATCTGTGCACGTACAGATGTTAAGTTTAGTCGATAGTGAGGCGAAAGTTGGGTGTTTTTAATAAGTCAACAGTGAAATGCCTACTTCATGCTCCGCGTACGGATGCGAAAATAAATGCTGTAAAGGAAGTAATTTGACATTTCACAGGTTAGTACTTTACGAAAATTATGAGATATGTTCTTTGTGATAAATTAAAAATTGAAATTGTTAAACTAAGGGATTTAAAAATAAAGGGTTGTCAACTTTTCAATATACCTTTCTGTCTAAGTCTAATGTAGTTCACGAATTTTTTAATATATGAAACTAATAATATTTGCATATGTAAAGTAGGTGATTTAAAGCCTGAATTAACATGAAATTAAAAGAATGTTTTCGTACATTTTATTACAATAAGAGATATTAAGCATATGGCATTAAATTTATGAGACGTCTGCTTTGCATTTATTTTGCCAAAGTGTATTATTATTTAGGTAACATATTACATATTGTGCAAGCTTATAATATTTCGGGTTCTTTTATAGCATGAAATTAAATTCTGTCATTTATTGGGAGGAGATTTGATTTCCTGCCTCAGCTGAATTAAAAAAAGTTTACACTCTCTGATTATTTCTTTCAATTTTTAATAAAAATTAATATTTTTTAATGAAAGAAGAAAATAAATGTGACTTTTCAGGTTTTTTTTAAATGAGGCGCGGATTTGCACTATTAAGGTCTGTAAATTTTGAGGGCTTTCGCTTAAGCTGAATGATTTGATCGTGTATTAGATTTTAAAATATGTTTACCATTGTTCCTGTTTTAAACGGGTTCAAATTAAAGTCTGCTAAGTTTACAGTCAATTTAATTCAGCTTTAATCACATATCAATCGAATTATTTTTTATCGAATTTTTTTTAAATTTTCATACAAAACCTCGTTTTGAAAGAGAAGCAGTTTCCAGCGTCTTCGTTTTTCATCCGATATAAATCAGTAAGTGTGCATTAATTAAATCTATTGTGCTTTAATTACTACACTGGAATAACCTCATTGAAATAAAAAACAGCAAAGTTCTGCCTCATTTAAATCATTTGTTAAGCATTTTTAAACAGCTTTTATCGTTGTTCGCAGCCAATTCGCAAGGCATCATGGGTATCTCTCCTCACTAAGCAGTCGGCAGACACAGCCGTCTGTGATCATGGCGGTCAATGCTACTGGAATCGGAGTCCTGTCTCTAACCTCAATGGTTTACGTCTCTAATGTGGACGATCAGTGGCAAAGCGATTTAATTGATATGCAAAAATTTAAATTACGCAATAACAACAAGAATTACATTTTAACAGTGATTGACATTTTCAGTAAATTCGCTTGGGCAGTGCCTGTTAAAAAGAAAACTGGTAGCGAGATTTCAAAGGCGTTCATCAAAATATTTCAACAGCGTAAGCCATCCAAGCAGCAAACAGATAAGGGAACCGAGTTTATTAATAAAGAAACACAAGTGCTGTTTAGCCAACGCGGCGTGGAAATGTCACCAAAGCGTAGATAGTTGAACGTTTCAATAGAACTCTAAAGACAAAAATGTGGAAATATTTCACTGTCAATAATACGAGGAAATGGAACGATGTTCTTCCGAAACTTGTTAAGAATTACAATAATTCTTATCACATATCAATAAAAATGACTCCAGAAGAGGAAAGTTTAAAGAAAAACAAAAATATCGTGCATTTAAATCTGTTTGGTAAAAAAATTAAATCTCTTACGAAACCAAAATTTAAAATCGGTGATAGAGTGAGAATCGCCAAGTACAAGACAACTTTCAGAAAGGGTTATTTGCCTAATTCCACAGAAGAAATTTTTGAAATTGCTCAAATACTAAACCATCTCTACTATAATAAAATATTTTTATATGCCAAAGACTTAAATGAGCCGAAATATCAGTTTATGCAAGAAATATTCAACGATTTGCACGAAATTCTGGAGAAAACGTTTGGCGAAAAAATCCCAGTTGCAACTTTCGCTTCCAGTAAAGAAGATATCGTCAAAGTCAACGCACTGGATCCCGACATGCAAAATTTAATTGTTTTCGACGATTTCGTAACGGAAAGAGATCAAAAACTCGTCGAAGAATTATTCGTCAGAGGAAGGAAAAAGAACATATCATTGATTTACCTGACACAGAGTTATTTTTCGACTCCGAAAGACATTCGACTACAGTGTATTATTTTATATTCTTTAATATGCAGAACATGAGAGAAATGTTGCAGATACAAATGGATCATGCAACAGAAATCAGGAAAGATATTTTTATGCAGTTTTATGCATATGCAGTTTCAAAACCACACAATTTCTTGCTAATCGATAAAAAAAAACTAAGCACATACCTCTCAAACACAGGAAGAATTTTGAAAAATAAAGATGAAATACTTGACAAAGTTTGGCGTCATCAGCTATGAGACCGGTTCCGAAAGAGGACCAGCGGGAATTCCAGGTGTCGATTTTATATTGACACACGATGCGGACTACGACGTGTGAGTAATAAAAAAATTGAGAAATGTAGCCAATCCCGAAGAGGGTTTGGATTCTGTGACAAAACAGTATCTGCAACAAGAATCTATAACACTGAATCGCACAGGAAATTATGATGCAAATACTAAAAGAATATCAAATATAGGCAGACCTATAGAAAATGGAGATGCCGCTACCATTCAATACGTTAATAATACTTCTTTAATTTTTCGGAATAGCTACGATGCGCAAAACAAACAAATAATCAATGTTACTGAACCGGATGCAGATTCTGGAGTAGTTACAAAACGCACGTGGAAAAAAAACACTTTGCAATGAAGATGGCAATTGCGATGAACCAATAAACGCATTAAAAATCTTGCTGAACCGATCGATTCATCCAATGCCACTACGAAACGCTACGTCGACAACTTGACCAGTGTTCAAAATAGTCCAATGAATACATTGGTGAGAAATAAATATGGGCTTACGTTCCACGAAGCATTGCATTCGATGGGCGTAGTTTCAATGCAGAAAAAAAAATAAATTCTTGATTTTGCCGATCCCGAGTCTGATTCTGCTGCTGTAACTAAGGGATATTTGAAAAAAGTCGCATTAACTGGCGAGGATGTCTTGAATGCGAAAAATAAGAGAAGGAAACCTTGGAGAACCGAGGCACAACAAAAATGCGACAACAAAAAATTACATCGACTGCTTGACAAAGTTAGATACTAATCCAACCAATGCCTTATTTGCGAAACGAACATGGACTTTTGGTACCAAATGAAAGCAGATTCAATGGCGATACAACAGGACAACGAATTCGAATGTTGGCACTCCAATTTTTCAGAGTGACGCTACCACAAAATTATACGTTGATAAAAAATACTCTAATTTGCGTTACCTACGGCGATAAAGAAGTGAAAGAAGTGCAGTTTCATCCCATTATACAGATAAACACAAAATTCGACCTGCTAACGCCACCTATTTTCAAAGATAATTACCATTTATGCATTTCTAATGGATATATAAGCAAGGTTTTCTTAAAAAAAATTTTCTGTAAGATATCTAAGATGAGCAGATATGCATGGGCCATCTTCGATATCTTATAGACGTTACGTAGAGATTGTAGTTTGTGTTGGGTTAAAGAAGATATTTAGTACATAAATATTTCTTAGGAAGCCCCTGAAAAGAGAAAATTCGAAGGTAGGAAAATGTTCGGAATTATCTTGTAGCGACTGTACATCCTGATATAAGTTTCATATCTTTATCTCCTTTTTGAACCGAGTGAGCCAGCCATTGCTCAGAGCCAACGAAGATTGCATTTCCGTTAGCGTCAACAAGAACTCTCTCAGAATACATTCATTACGTCACATTGCGAGATTTGAACAGGAAGCAGCCGGATCCTATCATAAGCAAGCATCTCACAGTGGCAATGACCCACAAATGCTGCGCACGAAATAAATGTATATAAAGAGACTAGATACAACGGGAGAGAAGCAAGGAGAGCAGAAATTAAGAGTTTAGAAACTTCCCATATGAATTCAGCTTTTTTTCCCCTCAATGCCTGAATGATTTCTTTTTAAGTCTTTATTAATTAATATAAAGAGGTGTCTATAACAGAGCTTCTTCAGTCAGCACCAATGACACAACGCAAAACATGTTTGGAGTAGTAGATGTATTCTTTTGGAAGCCTCCCCCTGAAGAGATTAGTAGCAGAGTTATCAATAATTTTTCCTGCAGACCTCATATCTGAAGTCAGTGATCCCTCTGCAATGAACACTGTGACTGAAACAACAACCTACATAGATGCTGCAATAGACCCTGTGGATGGGAAAAAAATGAGATGGACCCTGTTGACCGACAACAGGAGGGGCTTTTCTCATATCTACTCATCCTCACTGGAACGTAAAAATCCATACATTCACAGATAGCACTCCAAAATCTATCTTTCCACCATATTTTTTCTCCCACAGCCCTCGAAAACCTCATTTTACCTGTTGATTTTGAACTGTCATGTTTTTTAAACTAATTTCCCAAACTATCTTGCTTTTCTCGATTTCTCAGATTTAAACCGATATTTACACCCCCCCCCCCCCACCAAAAGCCCAATAATTGAAGTGTTGATAACTGCAACATTTTCCCAACAAAACTCCCTCGTGTCCTGTCTTTCATGCAGAGCGCCTTCCCGAAAATTACTTTAAAGCTCGTCTCCCCAAAAGTGTCCCATAGGTTTACATGGGATACCCTATATTTTAACATTGGCCAAGAACTCTCATTTACTATACTACTAGCATTTAATTTAAATATTCCTAAGTAAAGATTTCGCTTTAGAACAAGTGACGGCCCAAGGGAATGGAGGGGATAGGGGGATAGGTTCATTCCATATTTTTGAAAATGGTATGGCCAGGGACGTAGTGAAGGACTATGATTGTGTGTGTGGGGGGGGGGGGGGAGAAATCAAAAATTTTCCAACTTGAAAATCAAATTTTGCCAACTGAGCAAATAATGTCTCTGTCACGTTTTTACCCGACATTTTCGCTCCGTGGGGGGGGGGAGGCATTTTTCACAACTCTCCTGCATTTTGCCATTTCACTTCCAATTTTGCCAACTAGCCATAATTTCACAGAAAGTATCACAATATTTTCATCTAGTCTGAATTGTAGCAAGTCAGTTTGAAATTTCCCTTGATTTGGCCAACTCTCCTAGATTTCACAAACCCAATCCCAATTATCACAACTCACCTATATTTCACCAAGTGGATTCGAATTTTGCCACCTTACCCTAGATTTTAACAAATGGCCCGTATTTTACCAAGTGGATTCGAATATTCCCAACTCCCCTAGATTTTGCCAACTCGACAAAATTTTACAGAAAAAAAACGAAATTTTTACATCTTCCCTGAATTTGCCAAGTCACTTCGAATTTTGTCAACTCTTCTTAATTGCACAAGAAAGGCACAATTTTCACAAATACCCTGTATTTTACCAAGTGGCTTCGAATTTTGCCAACTGCCCTACATTTTGTTAAGTTTCCTCGATTTGTCCAACACTCCTTAATTTTACAAACAAATCTCAATTTTCACAACTCGCCTATATTTTACCAAGTGGATTTGAATTTTGCCAACTACTTGATGTCCTCACACAAGAATTCCACCGTTATAATTTAGATATTCTCGGCTTGCAAGAGACCAGATGGACAGATAAAGGTCAGATTCTTAAACATAATCTTAAATTTCTCTTTTCAGGGCGGGACGACAATAAGCATCACCAAGGCGTGGGTCTGCTTCTCAGCAGACACGCTAGCGATGCTCTTCTAGGATATGAGTGCATTAATGAAAGGTTTCTTACAGCAAAATTTCAGACAAGCGTTAAAGACTTGAATGTTATCTGCTGTTATGCCCCCACTGAGGATGCCGATGAGGATGAGAAGGATAGGTTTTATGAACAACTTCAGGATATTTTGAATTCTGTCAAGAAAGGAGATATTACCCTTGTTCTTGGTGACTTCAATGCCAAAGTTGGTACTGACTCTGACCTTTGGGGAGGAGTAATAGGCCCTTTTGGTATTGGTAGCTGCAATGGCAATGGGCAACGTCTCCTACAGGTAAGTAAACTCAATGGATTCAGAATAACTAACACTTATTACAAACACATAGCCATCCCATGGCCGAGTGGTTAGCACGCTTGGCTACTGATCCAAGGGACCTGGGTTCGAGCCCCGGTTAAGGCATGGATGTATGTGTCGTTTTTCTGCTGAGGTCCTGCCATCCTCACAGACCTTCTACTATGGCATATAAACTGACAGGCTCCTGTCAGACCTCTGTGGCAAGGAGCTGCTTGAGGGGGTATTTATTATTTATTTATTACAAACTCCGCGACATACATAAGTACACATGGGTTTCACCTGATGGGCTGAATAAGAATATGATTGATTACATATTAATTAACAGCAAATGGGCTAGCTCTGTTAGGAATACCAGGGCATATAGGGGAGCTGAAATTGGATCACCATTACTTGTTAAAAGTGTGTTGCAACTTAAACTTAAAAAGTGTTGTGCTAGGGTTAAAAAAATTTACTTTTAATACTGAAGCTCTAAAAGATCCAGTTACAGCCAAAGCTTACCATGATAGGTTACTTAGTCATTATGACAGTCATGGTTTGCTTACTACTGAAGTTGAGGAAGAATGGGATCATTTTAAACAGGCTTTTGTGGACACTAACAGTACTCTTTTAGGAAAAAAGGAGCAGAAGAGTCAGAATTATCTGAGTGATAAGGCACTTGAGCTTATTTCGGAAAGAAAGAACTGCAGGAATGCACTTAATCAATACCCTACTAGTCCTAATAGAAAGCATTACAGAGACCTTAATAAACTTGTAAAGGATCAGTTAGCTGCTGATAAGAATCTTTGGCTTGATGGTTTGGCTGACAAAGCCGAGGAAGCAGTTAGACAGCACAACAGCAGAGAGCTGTACCAGATAGTTAATATTTTGTGTGGTAGAAAACGGACAGGCATACAAGGATTGAAGGATAAACAAGGTAAGGTTATAGAAGGTGAGGATTCTGTCATGGCTAGGTGGGCTGAGCATTTCAGTGATGTTCTAAACAATGTAGCTGGTTCTACTCCCATTGTTTGCAATGATGATAGATGCATTGGTGGCTTTAATGTTGGCCCTCTAACACAATATGAAGTTATTTTGGCTGTTTCTAAACTTAAACTTCATAAATCCCCAGGGGTAGATGAAATTACTACGGAAATGCTTAGAGCTGGGAATGTTTCGGTTACCACTTGGATGACTGAAATTCTGAATATCTTTTATGATAAAGGCATGGTTCCTAAGGATTTTACCAGAGCTATTGTTATCCCTATTTTCAAAAAAGGTGATCGCAGTTCTTGTGATAACTATAGGGGTATCAGCCTACTCTCTGTTCCAGGTAAAGTTCTTTCCATGATTGTGCTTAATAGAATTAAGAATCTGGTTGACAGTCAATTGTGTGATGAGCAATATGGATTCAGAAGTGGTAGGGGATGTGTGGATCTGATATTTTCACTTAGGCAGATTCTTGAGAAATGTTTAGAGTTTCAGAAACCTTTGGTTGCTAGCTTTGTTGATTTCAAAAAGGCTTTCGACTCTGTTGATCGTCATAATTTGTGGTTGATTGTGAGATCATATGGTATACCAGACAAGTTAGTTAACATTATGAAAGCTCTCTATAGTAACACTGAGTCGTGTGTGAGAGTTGGTAAGGCTTGTAGCAATTGGTTTAGCATTACTTCTGGTGTTCGACAAGGGTGCATTTTGTCTCCTTTTCTCTTTAGCTTGGTTATTGATTATGTTATGCGAAATTCTCTTCAAGGGAAAGATTTTGGCCTTAAATGGGCTGGAGATACGAAAATTTCTGATTTAGATTATGCTGATGATTTAGCCCTTTTGGCAAATGATGTTGATGAGATGAACTCTTTCATTCGAGCTGTTGATGAGACTGGTAGTAGAGTAGGTTTGGTTATAAACAGAGAGAAAACTAAAGTGATGAAAATTGGTCAGGCAGGCTGTGATTCAGTTAATCTGAATGGTTGCAGTCTTGAGCAGGTGTCACAGTTTAATTATCTTGGGAGCTATGTAACAGATAATGGTGATGTGCGGCATGAGATTAACAGACGAATAGGGATTGCTGCCGGGACTTTTAAGAACCTATGGAGAGTGTGGAGAAATAGGCGTATAAACCTAAAGACTAAAATTAGACTGTATAATAATTTGGTTCTTTCTAGGGTTAGTTATGGTAGTGAAACTTGGACACTTTGTAAACAAGATAACAGGAAACTAGATGCTTTTGATTCCAGATGCTTATGGCATTAGATGGTTCAACTTTGTAACTAATGATGAGATTAGGCAAAGGAGTTTAGCAGCATATTGTGCAGCATATTGTGCAGAGAGAGACTTTAAGCAGCATATTGTGCAGAGAGAGACTCCGTTGGTTTGGCCATGTTGCCCGTATGAATAATTATAGATTGGCGAATAGGGTTATGAACAGTGTGCCTAAAGGCCTCAGAAGGAGGGGGAGACCTAGGATGCTGTGGGCAGACTGGTGGACCAAAAGGTGCCAATCTGGCCAAACTGTGGCATTTGCTGCTGGAAGAGTGGATGAATACACTGGGCAACACACAAAAAGACTTTGAAATGAAAATAGCCAGTCTTTACTCAAACAGGACCTTGTTAGAATTGGTGTGCAGTGGCCAGATGCAGTAGATGTAACTCAGGATAGATTTGCTTGGAGAACTAAATTGCACGGTCTGGTTGGACCTCCGTAGCCCATGGCTGCTTGAGAATGATGATGATGATGATGATGATGATGATGATGATGATGATGATGATGATGATGATGATGATGATGATGATGACGACGACGACGACGACGACGACGACGACTTTACTCGCCGTAATTTTACAGAAAAAAATCGCAATTTTTACATCTTCCCTGAATTTGCCAAGTCACTTCGAATTTTATAAACTCTCCTTAATTGCACAAGAAAAGCACAATTTTCACAACTCCCCTGTATTTTACCAAGTGACTTCGAATTTTGCCAACTCCCCTAGAATTTACCAAGAGTTCTTGGTTTTTCCAATTTCCCTAATTGCACAAACCCAATCCCAATTTTTACAATTCACCTGTACTTTACCAAGTGGTTTCCAGTTTTGTCAACTTCATTAGATTTTGCCAAGTTTTCTCAATTTTGTCAACTCTTCTTAATTTCGTAAAACAATCCCAATTTTTACATCTCTCCTAAATTTGCCAAGTCACTTCAAATTTTTCAAACTCTCGAAAATTTTGCCAAGTTTTCTCGATTTTGTCAATTCTCTTTAATTTCACAAAACAAATCCCAATTTTCACAAATCGCCTGTATTTTACCAAGTGGCTTCGAATTTTTCCAACTCCCCTAGATTTTGTCAAGAGTTCTTGGTTTTTCCAACTCTCCTTAATTTCACAAAACCAATCCCATTTTGTACAACTCACCTGTACTTTACCAAGTGGTTTCCAGTTTTGCCAACTTCCCTAGATTTTGCCGAGTTTTCCCGATTTTCTCAACTCTCCTTAATTTTACAAAAACAATTCCAATTTTAACAAATCGCCCGTATTTTACCAGGTGGATACGAATTTTGCCAACTGCCCTAGATTTTGCCATCTCGCCACATTTTTAAAGAAAAAAATTCCCAATTTTACATCACACCTGATTTTTGCAAAGTCAATCTGAATTTTGCCAACTCTCCTAGATATTGCAAAGTTACATTACAAAGATATTGCCAAGCCAATCCGAATTTTGCCAACTGCCCCTAATTTTGCCAACTCGCCTTAATTTTATAGAAAAAAAATCCCAATTTTTACATCTCACCTAAATTTTGCCAACTGCCCCTAGATTTTGCCAACTCACTCAGTTTTGCCATCTCCCCATAATATTACAGAAAAAAATCTCAATTTTTACTTCTCACCCGAATTTTGTCAACTCCCCACGATTTTGCCAAGTCGCTCCGAATTTTGTCAACTCCCCAAGATTTTGGCAAGTTGTCTCAATTTTGTTAACTCGCCTGTATTTTACTAAGTGGCTTCAAATTTTGCCAACTGCTCTAAATTTCGCCGTCTCTCTATTTTCCAAACTGCCCTAGATTTGCCAAGTTGCCTCGATTTTGACAACTTCCCTCAATTTTACAAAAAAAAAACAGATTATAAATTTTCACAATTCACCTAGATTTTACGAAGTCGCTTCGAATTTTGCCAACTCCAAGTTACTTGGGGGGAGCCTCCCCCCATGGCTATGCCCCTGGGTATGGCTATATGGAATTTCATAAAAATAATATTTTTGAGTTCAAATTGCTAATTTTATTCAATGAGACAAACGTTGTTTCTAAACGATATAACTGAAACAAAACAAAACAAAAAAAAATCCACCATCCCGAAATTCGGAAAATATATATGATCATAATATATTCAAAAATCGTGGGAATGTGATAGGTAATTGTCAAATAAATATCATGTAAATTTCAATCATTTATGTAACTCACTGGTAAAGGTTTATATTTTTCTAAATAATATAACTACAAAAAAACTTGAAATTTTGATAAAATTGCTGGTGAATCAATCACGCTTGTATTTTGTAATTGGTTAAAATGGGCAAACATTTATTATTATCATCTCCTGCTGTAAGAGGGTTACATCCATTCAACAGCAAAAGAGGGCACACCAGTAATAAACGCATCCTACAAATAGCTGTGCCATGTGCTACAGGGTTCATACAGTGACAAGAAGTGGTTGTGTGCCACATGTGTGTTAGGCGCTCCATGAAATATGGGTCGCGTCAAAGATGAGAATGAATGGCAAAAAGGTTTTTTTGCGTTTTGCCGAGCCAAAGGGCATAGTGTACAAGAAGTTGCTGCCTTTGCAGGTGTGTCAAAATGCACAGTCCAAAGGATCTTCCAGCAGTGGCGTACATCGCAGTACACCACTAATCGTCGCCAGAACTGCGGCAGAAAAACTGCTCACCAATAAGGACCACAGCAGTGTATCACATACTGTTAGGGACAAACCGCTTTGCAATGAGGCAGGATTTGCTCCATTCAGTCAATGCAGGCCTATAATAAGCTGTTTCGGAATGAATACTCCAAAGGGAACTGCATGCTATGGATATCTGGAGCAAAGTACCGTGGAAGAGACCCATGTAAACAACCCTGCACAAGGCTATAGTGGATGCAGCGCCACAAAGACTGGACTGTCAACTCTTGGAAGCGTGTGATCTGATCGGATGAGACACGTTTTTGCTTGTACTTGAATGATGCGAGGCGACGGGTACATCATCAGCCACATGAAGCCTTCCATGCTGACTGTGTGCAAGGTCTGTTCAAGCTGGAGGAGGCTCTGTGATGTTTTGGGGGTGTTTCACATACGAGGAAAGAGATCTTTTGGTTGTGGTGATGTCACACTTGAACCAGAAGGGCTATATGGAGCTACTGGACGACTACATGTTGCCTTTTGTGCAGCATATCCACAGTGAACACCAGAAGGATACTCCAGTCTTCCAAAAGAACAATTGTCGCATGCACAAGGCTCGAAGTGTGTCGGATTGGCATGACAAGCATTCTGAAGCCTTCGAACATCTTGACTGGCCTGCCAAATCCCCGAATTTGAATCCCATAGAAAATTTGTGGGACTATTTGGAGCACCAAGTGAAATGACATCCCAGCCAATCTGGCCAAACTGTGGCATTTGCTGCTGGAAGAGTGGATGAATACACTGGGCAACACACAAAAAGACTTTGAAATGAAAATAGCCAGTCTTTACTAATTTCGAGGTGCTGAACACCAAAATGACAATAAAATTTTTCGACTTGCTCTTGTTTAGGAGAGACAGAGATGGTCATGTATAAATGACTCAGTCTGCATTAAGTACATAGGTAACCATTTCACAATGCTGTATTTTAAACTCCAGATTGCAACATATTGCGTTGTATTGCATAAGCTCACCATACACACAACCCCTGAGGTATTGCATCATTGTCTGATGCAATACCTCCAGGGTTCTTCTTCAATCTTCCAAAGTATTTGAGTCATGACATCACAGACAAAAGATGATGCAATCGTTAGTTGTAAGCAACATCTCATAGGGTGAGCAAGTTTTTTCAACGACTCCCATTTACCCTTGAGTCATAAGAACAACACAAGTGTTCCTTGCAGTTTTAATCCAGCAGTAGTGATGCCTCGTAATTGTGTTAATAGTGCAGATACATTTCGTTATATTTGCAGGGAAGTGACTTTTTGCAAGTCAGAAAGGGGCCATCACTCCAATTAGTGAAAGCAGCGTGTGAGTTTTATTTTGGATGCAAGATCGGGAACCAGGACAAGACCTGAGCCCCACACATATGCTGCAGTACGTGTGCAAGAAATCTTCCAAAGTGACTGAAAGGCAAAAAAGTGGCGATGCCATTTGCTGTTCCTATGGTTTGGAGAGAGCCAAGCAATCACACAAATGACTGCTACTTCTGCATGGTTCCACCTGTTTCTGGAGGCATCACAAGGAAAAAGAAGTGGGCAATAGCATACCCAAATATACAATCTGCTCTCTGACCAGTTCCGCAAAGTGAAGGCCTTCCCTTTCCTGAACCTCTAAAAGAATTTCAGACAATGAGGTGGGAGGCGAATGACGTCACGTTCTCTGCAGTCTTCAGTGTCTAATGATGATCCATATGTCTGTCAAGGTGCGTCATCTGCGCCACACATTCTCACTGAAGAAGAAACGAACAATCTTGTTCACGATCTGGAGCTGTCCAAGGACAAAACAGAGTTACTTTGATTAAGACTTAAACAATAGAATCTTCTCAAGAAAAATATTCGAGTGACTTCGTTTTGAACTCATCTTGAGCTGTTTGTGCCTTACTCCAGAAAGGAAAATGACCTTGCGCTCTGCTCCGATGTAGATGGCCTGATGAATGCCCTCAGAATCAAACATGACACTCAAGAATGGTGACTATTCATAGACTCCTCGAATTTGAGTCACAAGGTGGTGTTGCTGCATAATGGAAATCGACTTCCATCCATTCCAGTTGGACATGCTGTCAACATGAAAGAAACTTACGACAACCTAAAATAGCTATTGAATTTCTTCAATACAGCAAGCATGGCTGGCATCTCTGTTGTGTTTGAAGGTAGTGGCTCTGTTGATGGGATATACGAAGTACAGCTGTTTCTTATGTGAATGGGACAGCTGAGCAAAAACTTTGCACTACCTGAAGAGAAACTGGCCTCAGAGGAAATCTCTGAAGGTCGGGGAAAAGAATGTGGAACACCCAGCACTGGCAGAAACACACAAAATCCTGCTACCGTCCCTACACATCAAACTCCGTGTGATGAAAAACTTCGTAAAAGCCATGGACCAGACTGCATCAACTTTCAAGTACTTGGCTGACAAATTCCCTCTACTCAGCGAAGCGAAAATTAAAGAGGGAATTTTTGTAGGTATTCAGATCTGCAAGCTGTTCAGAGACCATATGTTCAACAACCTGCTTCAGGGTGACGAGAAAGGGCTTGGGACACTTTGTCTGGTGTCAGCTAAATTCCTCGGGAATGTCAGGGCAGACAACTACAAGAAATTGGTTAAGGGCATGTCGTCCCTGTATTGCAAACTTTGTCCATTCCACTTAGATTTTTTCCCCGACAACTGCAGCACGGTTAGTGATGAGCACATTGAACGTTTTCACCAGGACATTGCAATGATGAAGAAACAATACCAGGAATTTGGTCCCCTTCAATATTGGCTGACTACGGTTGGACACTCGCCAGAGATGATCCTGAGCAGTTGAACGAGTGATGGGCAAAGCGAAGTAGAAGCGGAGTTTATTATATAAGATAACCGACTCTATTATATAAGAAACTATTGCGGATTTCTCAGAAAACGTAGCCAATTTTGCATTTTCATTGTCATATTCGTGTTCAGCACCTTGAAATCTTTAAGAAATGACTTTTATCTCAGAGGCATGACTTTTATGAAAATTTGTTGCCGAGTGTAAGGGTAAAAGTGTAAAAGGATAAGGTCTAGGTGTAAAAGGGGCAAAAGTTATTAAATTTTAAATTTTCATGCATTTTCAATAACTTCCTTTAAACACGTCTAACACGTAGGGGGAAATATACTGCATTGGTCTCTTGGCACACCCTTTTACATTGATCTGCCTCGATTGTGTTGCTTGGGACCTACCCATAGTTTTTTTCTAGATCTGGGTCTGATCATACATATATTTTCATTCTCATATAACGTAATCAATTACTAAGCTTAGCCGAAATAAAATTAATCCAGTAAGATATTTGTATATATGTTTTCGATTTATCGAAAGAAATATACAGATGAAGAAAAGGTTATTAGAGCTATTGTGATATTGAAAAAAAAAGCGAATAGTAATATTTTATTAATGCCTTCAAGCCGTCCCATTGCCGAGTGGTTAGCGCGCTTGGCTACTGATCTAAGGGACCTGGGTTTGAGTCCTGGGTAAGGCATGGATGTATGTGTCGTTTTTCTGCTGAGGTCCTGCCATCCTCTCATACCTTCTACTGAATAATATAAACTGACAGGCTCCTGTCAGACCTCTGTGGCAAGCAGCTGCTTGAGGGGGTATTTATTTTTATTATTTTATTTTAAAATAAGTTAGTAGAAATTAATATGTAAAGTTTCATAATATTTGAAATAATTATAGATTATGATCCTTACATTGTGAACACGTGAGAAACAATGATACTGCTTATAAAACTTATAATTGCTGAACGACTTAAATACTTTTATTTTCAAAACTACTTACTGATTGGTATCTGCATTTATTGTATATCAGTAGTGGAGCTGCTCTCTGTTGCATTTTGACTTTGAAAAGTCCCCAAGGTCACAGGATACGGCCACGCCTGTACCTGGTCTTCAATGTTTTAGTATGTGGTAAATGTCATAGTTTCCTGCACATGAATAACTGGAACCAGGGTTTCCCAGCAGAACATTGCCCAAAATATTAATTTCCTCCACCGGCTTGTTTTCGTCCCACAGTGCATCCTAGTGCCAACACTTGCCCAGGTAAATGATGCACTCGTACCCGTCCGTCCGCATGGTGCAACAGGAAACAAGATTCATTGACCAGACGACCTTCTTCCAATCATTCAATGTCCAGTTTTGATGCTCGTGTGCCCATTGAAGATGCTTTCGATAGGGAACAGAGGTTGGCAGGTGCACTCGGAATGGCCTGTGGCTACTCAGCCCCATTTTCAGCAGGGTTCGATGTTTGTTTGAAAAATGCGATGTATGTTTTGAAAATTGAAAAATATCTAAATATTATTTACATTCACCTTTTTTAATATATGTCCATCTGTTGTATTAATCGATGTGAAATAATACTTCTTATTCAAACTTCCATAACTTTTTAAATACTAAGGGGATATTGCTGAAAAATCGAAATTTAGATTTGATTGAGATCCCATTCTGTCACAAAACGCTTACTTTAAAAGTTAACTTGCATGGAGAGAGTTGGTCATAATTCAGTGAGCAGAGTGTATTGTGGAACATTTTGCTCTTAGATATGTATTTTGGACAAAAAACATATACATATATACTGTAGAATTAAACATATTTTTCTGAGTTATGAATTTTCTTGAGAAAATTTTTATCCTTTGACACCCTGTTATAAAAGTCTAAACATTTATCTTTAGAGTTAACTTATGCTGAAATTATTGCTATTATAGTATTCCCATTCATTACGTTTTTATCTTCCTCCAAATATTGTTTACAATACTAAATTCTCTTTCAACTGGACTGTTAGTTTCCGGCAAACTGAAAGCAAACTCAACAATTAACTTTCTATATTGACAAGGGATAAAGTTTTCATCAAAATGTTCGAAAACTTTTTCGTTTATTAGTTGCAGTATCCCGTTTGATTTCGTCGTCCTTTAATTTCCTTCTAGAAACTTCTTTATCCTCGTTGTTTCAGCAAACAGATTCTTCATAGATTGCGGATAGTGTGGTAAGGATATATTTGGGAATTGATTTTGAAACATCAGCCCACTTCTGTATTGTATTTAGTAAAACACACTGGAAGCATTCTTCTAAATAATATTTAAAAATATGCAAAAGAGTTCATCAACTATTTTGTAGAACTTGTCAGATTATAATAACCCTTATCGATAAGTCGACAAACCATGGAAGATAATTTTGCGCCAATAATTTTTTTTCCTTCCGTTTTGTTAAGCTGAATTTTCATATCAGTCAGAGCCGCGTATATTTACTTAATCGTAACGTTTTGTCCCTCAATTTTTAATACAGTGTCATTAAATATTTGTAATTGATTTAGTGAAAGTTGCAGCCATAATTCTAATTAGGATCTTCAAAAAACTTACAGATTACAACTGGGCATGCATTTTCTGAAAGAAAATATGATTTAAGGCTTGGATGAACGTCAATTTTCTCTTGACAGCTGCTAAAAGTGACAGCTAACGGTAGAACTAGATCCAAATAACTGTTTATATTGTTTCGGCAAATAGACAAAATTCTTTCAGTCTCTCTACTTGAACGCTGTAAATATAAAAATACTTCTGTATCTTTACAAATAACGGCTCCAAGTCCTAAGGAGGTTGATCTACTGCTACTTGACTGGCGTTACGAAAAATATGAGCAGTACACCCAATTCCTAACAAATCAGATCTAATGCTTTCAATCATTTGAATACATTTTGCATTTTGCTTTGATTCACCCATCATGCTGTTGGAACTGTCTGACAAAATGCAACGAGTTTAATTATCAGATTAGTCTTATTGTAAACTTCAATTAAATAGTTTGAAATTAAAATAGAGGTTTCTCCGGAAAGATCCTTGAATTAGAGGACCTTTAATTGGATGCCTTCCGTCGGTTTGAAACATTTCACTCTAATGGGAACTAACTTAATTCTCTTTGTGATTGGATGTATCTGTAGATACTGAAGTAAAATTGCATTCAGTCAAATCAGTTTTAAAGTCTTGTTCGATCGTCGGGAAAATTACATTCAAAACCATCGCTTCAGTTATGTGTGGACACAACTGAAATTTTTTGCATACATGCTCATATAACTCAAGAAGTACATTCTGCGGACCTAAAACTATGATTGTGGATGGTATGAAATGCAAGTGTAGCTTCTTTTTCAGCTGAAAAAATTCTTTTTTTCTTCATCTCTTGTTTTCTATAAAAAGACTAATAGTTTGACTTGAACTATTACCTATTACGCAGCAAGAGATCTCTGATGCTTGTTGTTTTTAACGTGGTCGTTAATATTAGAGGTCCTGTCAGGGGCGTAGCGAAGGACTATTGTTGGGGGGGAGGAGAAATCAAATATTTCCAACTCGAAATTCAAATTTTGCCAAGGAACTTTTCACAAATCGCCTGTATTTTACCAAGTGGCTTCGAATTTTTCCAACTCCCCTAGATTTTGTCAAGAGTTCTTGGTTTTTCCAACTCTCCTTAATTTCACAAAACCAATCCCAATTTGTACAACTCACCTGTACTTTACCAAGTGGTTTCTAGTTTTGCCAACTTCCCTAGATTTTGCCAAGTTTTCCCGATTTTCTCAACTCTCCTTAATTTCACAAAAACAATCCCAATTTTCACAAATCACCCGTATTTTACCAAGTGGATAGGAATTTTGCCAACTGCCCTAGATTTTGCCATCTCGCCACATTTTTACAGAAAAAAAAATCCCAATTTTACATCACACCTGATTTTTGCAAAGTCAATCTGAATTTTGCCAACTCCCCCAAGATTTGCCAACTCTCCTAGATATTGCAAAGTTACCTTAATTTTGCCAACACGCCATAATTTTACAGAAAAAAGATTGCAATTTTTACATCTCACCTGAATTTTGTCAACTCTCCACGATTTTGCCATGCCAATCCGGATTTTGCCAACTGCCCCGAGATATTTCCAACTCCCTAAGTTTTCCCAATTCGCCATAATTTTACAGAAAAATATCCAAATTTTCACATCTCACCTGAATTTTGCCATCTCGCCATAATTTTACAGAAAAATATCCAAATTTTCACATCTGACCTGAATTTTGCCAACTCCCCACGAATTTGCCAAGTCACTCCGAATTTTGCCAAATGTCCCTAGATTTTGCCAACTCCCTAAGTTTTGCCAAATCGCCATAATTTACAGAAAAAAATCCTAATTTTTACATCTCACCTGAATTTTGCCAACTCCCCAGAATTTTGCCAACTCCCTAAGATTTTGCCACTCACTTGTTTTTACTAAGTGGCTTCGAATTTTGCCAACTGCTCTAAATTTTGCCATCTCTCCATTTGATGTGAATCCTGGTCATGGCACCAATTTGATGTGAACCCCCTTTTCGTATGAGGGAGGTCCGACATCAGTGTTCGACTCTTTTCCTGCTGTTTTGGCCGTGTTGCGTTTGTGCTGACTACCGAGAAGGGGACCTTCTCCGCAATAACCCATAAACGTTACTCAATCTTGAAAAACGGAGAGGAGTCAGATTTTACAAATTACACACAATTTATTTACTATGACATTATTAAGATATTCTCCAGTACCATGGGTTCCCTACGTAGGGATGCAGCTGTTCTTACCCGACATTCAGGCTATGTCCGCCTTTACAAAGAGATGCCACACAATTATTTCGGCAAAGTCTGTTCATTGGGTGCGAGCTACCAGCTCTAAAGTCATATTACGTAAGCTATTTTCCGGAGCATGGTGGCGGTAGCAGACAACTGATAACTTTTTAGTGCGGAATTCCAGATCTATAAATGAGGGTGACCCTACCTGTCTTACGTAGCCGCTGCAGGAGCCTTGGATGCGAAGTCCAGCACTGTCGACTGGGAGCCCATCGCCTAAGTTCGGTCAGACAAAGGAGGTTAAACTGTTCGACCGCTGCGAACTGGGCGACGACTCTTTACTACCAGTCACATGAAGCAGAAGAAGTCACTACGACGAGCTGACTCCCGGCAAAAAAAGGACGTCTGATCAGAACCAGAAACATGAGGACAAGAACGCTCTTCTCTCCCACAGTTCAACCTTCCCGCCTCTCCCCACCGCGACCTCTAGCGGTGATCAGCGTGGAAGGCTGACGCGGGCGCTTGCTATTGGACGTCGGACGCTTGGGGACGAAAATCGCTCCACCTACTCGGCACCTCTGATGGCGAGCCCGAACTCTTAGTCCGGAAATTCTTACTCCTGGGGCGATGGTAGCTACTGGTGTCATCTGGTTTAACGGGCAAGTTCGTGGAAACGTGATGACTAACCAAGGTCTTTGTTCTCACCTTGAGAAAACATGTCCTATGACCTTTTAGCCCAAGTCGTGTCTGCAGAATCAATTTCTGTGGGCACGACACATTTTCCAAACTGCCTTAGATTTGCCAAGTTGCCTCGATTTTGACAACTCCCCTTAATTTCCCTCCCCAAAAAATTATAAATTTTCACAACTCACCTAGATTTTACGAAGTCGCTTCGAATTTTGCCAACTCCGAGTTACTTTGGAGGGGGGAGCCTCCCTCCCATCCCCCCATGGCTACGCCCCTGCTTGTTGTACATAAAATATGCAGTTTAAACTTTGTAGTGGAGATACAAGTGGATCATATGCGGAGGTATACCTAGGGCCGGCTAGATATTTTGCACCTAGGGTCGACTAGATATTTTGCGGGGTCCTACACAAAACCAAGACGAGTGTGCGGGGAGGGGGATCTTTATACGAAATCTCAAACCCGACTACCTGCTTCTATCTAAAATCCAAAACAGTTGTCTTTGTGTAATTTTATCCCCACGTCTTATATGAGATACTAAAATAGTTTTAAATAAAAAACCATAAAATCTTATTCCGTATAGATTATTAGTTTAACCTTCACTATTCGGTGGAATATTTTAGTAATTTGGGAAAGCCTACTCAAGTCTTATCATCAGAGCCCCCTTCCCCACTAAACTAAATTCTCAGAGTCCCCCAAAATATCCCACCCCCTTCCGAAACAAATCCTGAGTACATATCTGTTTGCAACAGTATTGTTTTGAAAGCTGATTCTAGTCTTTAGGACAAGGCAAAGGATAGTTTTTCAATAGGGCAACCAATAGGGGAGGGATACATCCTACACCTAGGATGGGCATTTGACCTCAAAGAATTTTATGTAGAATTTATTAAAGCATGAAAGCAGACGAGGGTAAAGTTTTCAAGATGCTATCAAAAAATTAAAATACACTAGACTTAGATTTGTAAATCAGAGTCATATTTTTGTCCGAAATAATAAATTAATTCACATAGCAAATATACACATTGATTTTTTTACAGTACTGTTCATAATTTATGGGATTTGAACAAAATGCAAATATTTCAAGAAATCCTTTTTAGATTTTAACGAAAGTTTCAGAGGATATTTAAATAATTAATAATATTATAAATAAGTAAATCTTAACAACGTATATTAATATTTACATCTGAAATAAGTAATATATCGGAAATCCTTTCCAATTATAAAATGAAATTTTTCAATCAGAGAATATACTAGAAAATGTTTCCAATTATGAAAAATTATAGATCACCGCAGATATTGAAGTTAATGTTATTTAATAAGGAGTCTGAATACCTCTAACAGCAACAGAACTCACACAACGATCTCTCGTGCTCCTAATAAGATTATCGAATAATGCAGAGGTCAGTAAATCCCACTCCTATGTAAGGGCATTTCTCAGCTCATGAAGGAACCTTCGAGGGATGGAACAACTTGCGACTCGCCTTTCCAAAGCGTCCCATGCAGAGCTGGATTTAAACTCTATGAGGCCCTAGGCGCACATTAAATTCGAGGCCCCCTTGCTAAGCATTTTGAGACCCTAGGCGCACATTATTTCGAGGCCTCCTTATTAAACATTTTGAGGCCTTAAACACACATTAGATTCGAGGCCCCTTACTTAGTTTTTTTGCAATATTTGGTGTTTGGTTGAAGCAAAATATTTAAAAAATTTTATTTAAAGAATTGTAGAAAAATAATCACAAAAATATAACTCAATCCCAGTAAACAAAAGTATAGACATTACTAAGATTCATTAAAATATTTTTGGCATGAATTGCAGTTTGCTGCCAAATTATAATATTGAACATTTCTTGATAAGCATTTACTAAAAACTATTCGATCAAAAATCATCAATTTCTTTTATTGCGAGCTTTATCTTTGGCGAAACCATCAATTAAATCATCACAATTTAAAGATTCTGTCAATTCACATTCAATGAACGTTAAAGATAAATTCCACATTTTAGTTTGCGCTAGTGAATTTCGTATTTAAAAAGAAGTATTATATTTTGCAACTATAACTAGTCTGTTTTTTATATTGTTGTTTGTGAGGAGTAAGGTTTTAAAATGTGGCTCCATAGAGAGTGAGGCCCCAGCTTGCGCCTAATGCGCCTTATGATAAATGCGGCTCTGGTCCCATGCGTGTTAAATGACATTTAGAGCTGTGGATCTCGCTGGCCATTCCATTCTCTGGATATCTTCGCCTTCAGGGTATTATTCTTCCACTACCTGAGCTCTATGTGGACGAGAGTTATCATCAATAAAAATGAATTCTTACCCAACGGTTCCTCTAATAAGTCTCATATATGGCTCTAGGATCACGTCTCTGTATCTTTGGGCTTGGCATCCCTCCTTGAGAAGACGTGAAAGCCTGTGGGGACATTGATACTAATACCTCCCAGATCCGGAATGCCCAAATTTTTGACGCCAAGAAGTACCTTTAATTTCTTTGAAGGCTACTTAAATTTTATTTACATTTGAATATAAAATGGGTTACCATCAGTAGTAAACTACTGAAAATAAATATTTTAAATAGCACTTGTTAAAACACATTTTTATTTTTGTGGCAAATGGATCTAGAATTTTTAGTAGAAAAAACCCTACGTTTTAAAAACTAACTCTGCTCCTTACTATGCTATAGGCTACTCTTACCTTGTTAAAGGGCGGCCGGTAGCCCGCGGGTGCCGTAATGTTCACTCTGTCCCAGACCTACAGTCGCTCAAAAAAGTATCCGAACACTATGGTTGATTACAGAATTCAGGAAAAATATCTGGCAACGATTTTTTTTAGAAATTAGTGATCTGACCTTCGTGTCACGTGACACGAAGTTTGCCAGATTACTAATTTCTAAAAAACAATCGTTGCCGGATATTTTTTTTCTGAATTCTGTAATCAACCATAGTGTTCGGATACTTTTTTGAGCGACTGTATAAGCCACACCCGCCTAAACGGTCCCTTTCCACGATATTCAGGGGGTGACAACGTGTCCCACGCTCTCTTAAGATGCATTGGCGTCGAGAATCACTACTTACGCTAAATTGTGATTCATCCGAAATTGTCATGAGGATAATCAATGGGGGCAGGTTCATAAGAACTGTCTCCATTGATCATTGGTCCATTTGAGGTGCCGCCTGCTCCTTTCCAGTCGTGGCCTTTGATGAGCTGAGTTAATGTTATACACACTACAGGTATAAAACCTGTATAGTACAGCATATAATCATCTTTCATGAAGTCGTCGGGACACAGTTATTCTGGATCCCATCCTTCGTGTGGCAACTGACAATTTCGATGCAAGGCATGCTGACATCATTTTATAACTCCCTTGGAGTTAGAGACAGGAAATGATCCTCGTGAACTGCCGTTGCTCTGGGGCTACAGCGATCACTACCCTGGCTTGTTCTTCTAGAGCAGGCGTGTCCAACCTTTTGACTTCCCTGGGCCACATTCAGTGAAGATGAATTGTTTTGGGCCGCACATAAAATATATAATATAGGTAATGCATATGAATAATAAAACTTCATTTATTTTCTTATATTTTTCATTATAAAATAAAAAAGGGTAACATAAAACTAGGATATTAACATAAACTAGGATATCAGAAACTCGCTGAAAATCACATAATCATGTTGAAAGCTTATGTCGTAAACACGTGAACGTTACGATTTTTTTTGGGCCGCATGTGGCCCGCGGGTTGGACACGCCTGTTCTTTAGCATGTTTCAGTGTCTGAAAACATCCCAGAGTCTGTAAATTACATTTTCTAACGCATTCACGAATCTGGCAATCTCTCTAGATACTTGTCCTCTTTCCCTCCGTCCGATGGCTCTGCACCTCGAACGTTCATCCAAATGGTTGCCCCTTTGCATTTTAACCTTAATCCTAAAAGAGAAGCTTCCGTTCCTGAAACTGCTTTTATGTCCAGTTAATTTTATAATGCAATCTTTGGCATTGAAAAATGCAAATTTAATGGCAGCTAAATGCGAGATATTTCACACTGAATATTATCCTCTCTTGAGCCAACGGCAGTACCAAGCTGAAAACACCGGTTCTCGTCCGATCACCGAAGTTAATGCAGCTTTGGGCGCGGTCAGTACTTGGGAGGGTGGAACACCGCGTGCAGTTGGCGAAAAATCTGCTGATTATCGGCGTATTAAACTGACAGACTCCTGTCAGACCTCTGTGGCAAGCAGCTGCTTGAGGAGGTATTTATTTTTATTTAATATACTCTCAAACTTTTGTTAAATTCCAAAAAGGATTTCTTGAGATACATGCAATTTTGTTCAACTTCCTTAAATTATGAACAACAGTGTATTTACGAAAACAAACAAACAAACAAACATTACACCTTCAATCTGAATGTGTGGTTGCGTCGCTGCCTATTGCCCCCCCCCCCCCCACCACCACCACCACCATCTGTAGAGCTTTTTAAAATCTCACAGCAGTAACACGTAATGCCTTTTCTCCTGTTTACCTCATGTCGTAAGGTGCTATTATTTATCACACAAATCCCAAGACAAACTTTGAAACTTATTCAGGAGCACAACTACTGAAAGATTCAATTGGATCACTTTAGTCATCTCTGTATTTATCGTCGAACTTTGCCCGCCTCCTAAATAATTCCAATGAATAGGTTCATCTCTTCAGTGCCATTTATTACAGGATGAACCATCAACAGAAACTAAATCAGTGGTTCCCAAACTTTTTCGGCGCCACGGACCCACGATGAATTTTCATTCTTTCTGCGGACTCATTACGAAGTCTGTTTCTACAGATCCTCTTTCCATCATTACTGATGCATTTTAATCAAGATACAGATCTTGGCAAACAGGACTCCCTAAAAATACCAGCAATGGATTATATCTGTAGTCCTTTATCTGCGCTTCATTTATTGGCTATTTTGGGCTAGTAAATCGAGCTCTACCTGCCTAAATCTTTTTCTTTTGCTAGTAATCGAGCTCTACTTGTCTCAGTCTTTTTCTTGTGCTAGTAATTGAGCTCTACCTGCCTAAATCTTTTTCTTTTGCTAGTAATCACGCTCTACCTATCTCAGTCTTTTTCTTGTGCTAGTAATCGAGCTCTACCTGTCTCGGTCTTTTTTATTTGTGCTAGTAATCGAGCTCTACCTGTCTCAGTCTTTTTCTTTTGCTAGTAATCACGCTCTACCTGTCTCTTTTTCTTGTGCTAGTAATTGAGCTCTACCTGTCTCAGTCTTTTTTTTGTGTTAGTAATCGAGCTCTACCTGTCTCAGTCTTTTTCTTGTGCTAGTAATCGAGCTCTACCTGCCTAAATCTTTTTCTTTTGCTAGTAATCACGCTCAACCTGTCTCAGTCTTTTTTCTTGTGCTAGTAATCGAGCTCTACCTGTCTCGGTCTTTTTTATTTGTGCTAGTAATCGAGCTCTGCCTGTCTCAATCGTTTTCTTTTGCTAGTAATCGAGCTCTACCTGTCTCAATCGTTTTCTTTTGCGAGTAATCGAGCTCTACCTGTCTCAATCGTTTTCTTTTGCTAGTAATCGAACTCTACCTATTGCTGATTGTGTCATGAATGATATGAATAGAAATAAAGACTTCAACTACTACATTAAATTCAAAGCAAGTCGATCCTTCCAATAAATAAATATTCCTCGATTTTTATTTACATTACTACAGTCGCTCAAAAAAGTATCCGAACACTATGGTTGATTACAGAATTCGTTTTACGAAGGTTGCCAGATCACAATGTTCTAAAAAAAATCGTCGCCAGATATTTTTTCTGAATTTTGTATCCAACCTAAGTGTTCGGATATTTTTTTGAGCGACTGTACCCAGGCCCGGATCTAGAAAAAATAAAGATGTGGGAAATGGGGGGGGGGGGGCGACCCGAAAACGATCTGGATTTGTTATAGTGTAAAAATTTCCACTTCGTTTTAAAGTTTTAAAAAAATTCTTGAAAATCACTTTTGGACTCCGTTACCCCTATTAGCATTCTCAGAGGAGGAAACATGATCCCTCTTTCCCTTCCCCCCCCCCCCTAGATCCTGACAACTATCCAGTGGGTCCCCCTTCCCTCAGTGTTTAGATAGGGGCGGGGGTGGCTCAGTCGGTAGCGCGCCAGGCTCGTAATCTGAAGTTCTCAGGTTCGAGTCCCAGCTGGGTCAGCGTTGAGATTTATCTCCGCAAAATTCCCCGCCCTGCCCACGGTCAGTAGGGGACACCGTTGGGCTTGGAAAGACCGCCGTCCATCGGATGGGACGTTAAGCCGTGGCCCTGTATGCGGGAGAGCCATACCCTGTGCACGTTAAAGAACACGCTAGATGGCCTTGACGGGAGGCTACCATCTGTCCCCCAACAGCTGTTCCAGTGGGTCCCCTCCCCCAACTTTCTCTGAGCTATTGGCCATACATGATGGTGTTTACAGCCATGTCGGGCTCCAAGCAACAAGTTTAGGTCGCGCCAAGCGCGTCCTCAACTTTCCCACATACGTTCGGCTTTCGTTTGAGGAAAAAAGAATTGCATGCATTCATTGGAGTTTTTGTTCTCATAATATTTTTCGCTGCATTCGTAAAAGAGGTGTCATGTTTTGATTGAATAAGACAAAAGCGATTGCTTTAATAATTGGTCTCCGAAACGATGAACCAAAATGAAAACAAAAATGTGGATGAAATTCAGGCTTTAAAACAGCGGCATATGTTCTGACACTGGTTTGAAACAACCGTCATTAACCTTACTGAGGTACATGAAAAAAGAAACGTAAGTGGTATCTTGTGTTTAATATGACCCGAAACGTATACAAAGAAAAAAATAAGTAAAATTAGCCGTCCGTCGGAGGGGATGGAAAGCCGTGGTTCCGTGTTCAGGAGAACTATACACTGTGCACACTAAAGAACTACCTGGACGGTAGGTTACCATCTGTCTCCTGACCATTATCCAGTGGGTCCTTCTTCCCTCAACCTTCTCTGAGCCAGGCCTTGGATCCTTCTTCCCTCAACCTTCTCTGAGCCAGGCCTTGGATCCTTCTGACCCGGTCATTTCGCCCATTGTGTGCAAAACAGTGCCACTCAGAAGTAAAACAACACAACTGTCATAAGAATGTGGACATAAATAACTGACTTTTTTTTCCAATTGAAAATTCTTGAAAAGATGCATTTTCAAGAAAACTATAAATTTTAATTAAATGCTTTATTTTTCCGGAAGTTTGAGGAATAATTTTCAAAAATCATCTTTTTTTACCTTGTTAGGAAATAAGACTGTTCCGGCATCCGATTGGTTAGTGTGCTTGATTACTGATCAAAGAGACCCGGGGTTCATCCCCAGATAAGGCGTGGATGTTTTCTTTCTTGTTTAGTTCTTTCTGCTGAGGTCTCGCCTATCTTAAAGATCTTCTCTATGCCACATAATACCGACAGACTCCTGTCAGACATATGTGGCAAGCAGCTGATTGAATGGGTAATTTATTACCTTCATAGGAGAGAGATCAAGTGCTTACAGTTAGCTCACCTATTGATATCAAGACACTGAGAACCAAAAATGACAAAATCGTTTCAGTTTTAATTTGTAACTCTACCACTAGGCTTTAAAAGATATTTTTATCTCAAAAAAACGTTTAATTTAAAACTTCGAATTTTTTTTTTCGTAGATGGTACTATGGAATTAATATGACGCCTGTGAGGGTCATATTAATTATATATTATTATTATACTAATGCCGTCCCGTGGCCGAGTGGTTAGCGCGCTTGGCTACTGATCTAAGGGACCTGGGTTCGTGCCCGAGTGGTTAGCGCGCTTGGCTACTGACCTAAGGGACCTGGGTTCGATCCCCGGATGCGGCATGGATGTTCGTATTGTTTTCTGCTGAGGTCCTGCCATCCTCTCAGATCTTCTACTGTGGCATATAAACTGACCTCTGTGGCAAGCAGCTGCTTGAGGGGGTATTTATTTTTTTTTTATTATACTAACTTACTTCAAATTTCAGTTTTTGTTTAGTTTAGATATACTTATGTAGAACAAAATGATAATTTCTTTTTCTGTTACTAAATTTTAAATATATATATATGTGGATTGATCCCACAGTTCTACTTTAGAGTTAAAGGTGATTTGATATAATATTCCGCCGAAAATGTCAAAATAAGGCAGACAACTTCTGTTATATTTGCGGAGAGTTCACCTTTGCAAGACACAAGAAAAAAATACCACCTATAATAAAGAGAGCATATAAACATTATTTTGGATGTAAAATAGGAGATCAGGATAAGCAGTGGGCCCCCCACATATGTTGTGCAACTTGCTATGTGAAATTAATAAACTGGTGGAAAAGAAAAAGTAGCGCCATGTTATTTGCTGTACCCATGACATGGAGGGAACCAAAAGACCATTCCACAGATTGTTACTTCTGTATGACTAGTATCCAGAGCTTTACCAGCAGAAAATCGAAGAGACATGTCGATTATCCCAACTTATCTTCTGCAATACGACACATTCTAAAACTTTGCCAGTTCCACTAACTCCAAGTCAGGAAACAGTAGATGAAGAAAGTACTAGTGAAGAGAGTGAGGCACGTGATTCACCCCAGAAAGAAGTGATCCTTCCTACGAAGCTACCATGGATTCAACTCCACATTTTTTAACGCAGGCAGATCTGAACGATTTGGTTCGTGATCTAGGGCTAAGTAAGCTAAGAAAAAATTTCAAGGTAAGGGGTATCACACTTAAAGTATCACTGGCAGTAGCCACCTTGCTTCCTGCCCTCTTGGGTTGGCCTTGCATCATCCTCGGTTTGGCGTGAAGAAAACTTCCAGCAATACATGAAATAGAAAGAAATAAGGAGGGGGGGGGGGGGGTCAAAATCTGGGTTTTCTTTTTCCACACAATCAATGTTATACAATACATAGTGTATGCCGAACTGATCCTTACGTGTCCCCACATTTACATGGAGTTGTCACAATAACTAACAAAAGGTATGCAAATTTAAAATTACTCTAGGGACCACCACTAGCGCTTTCTACAAATATGTTCGGAAGACTTCATTATTTTATGGCTTAAGTCCGTACAAATTATCGCTTCGGTTCGCCTCGTTCTCATAACGAGGCGGCTGGCCGCAAGACAATTGATTTACCTCGTTCAGTTTTACATAAAATACGACTCGTCCCTTCACTTAAAGTGCCTAAGCATGTGATAGTCTGCAAGGGAAAAAAAACAAAGATCTTTTTTCATTCCACGGTACTTGATGGCATGTAACACATTTTGGCGCTTACATAGTGCTGCACGATCTACGTTATACAATCTTCATTTACTGAATAGATATGTGGTCAACAAATTATCTAACAACTCTAATTTAGCTTGATCGTAAGCTAACATATAAAGATAAAAAAATTCTTCTCTTCTCTTTCACTTCACGCTAATCAATGACATTAATATACAATTTGATCTCAACACACACGTACATTGTCATGGACAAAAAAAATGCATATTTCTAATTACATTGAGCAGGATGTCACGACTTGATAGGATCTCAGCCGGCATTCTGAATTTGTGTCCCCTGAAGTTGTATAAATGTGGGGGAGGGAGGGACGCCCATCCGTTCAATGACTCTCGCGCAGTAATCGCTTTCTGAGTGCTGGCGGGCTCCATTGAACGGACTCAATTGGGCTGATCGGCTAATCCGGTGAGAAGTCACTCAAACGGTGATTCAGCGGCGCTCGCGCGGGCCGCTGCAATGCCGAGCTGACGTCATCTTCTGCTTTCCTGGCAGGTCACTTGTTGGGTTGCCATGGTAACGCAAAGCGAGAGCTGCTGCTCTGCTTCTCGGCGCCTCGCTCGTAGGGGGCGCTACGGTAGCGGCAGCGGCTCCCTCCGTTTATCGGTGTTCCTGCTGCGGTCGGACCCGCGGTGGGCGCTGCGGAAACCGGCAGGACGTGCTTTCAGCCATCGGACAGCTTCGGCGCTCTGGTCTGTGTCGGTGTTTCGTTCTTCGAGGACGCGTGGGAGTGGATTCGCATAGAGCGCCACCGGGGTCCGCTGTATTTTTTTAAGCTTCCATTTCTTCTCCACTTTAATTGACGCTGATTCCTGAATGTACTTAAGCTTTCTAACGGTTGTTTCGGCTCTTGGTGAATGAGTATAGAATTCTTTATTATGCAGGTCCCCTCAAATTTCCCTCTCATTCGTTTCAATTCCTCTTGGTCGGTCCTGAGTCCTAAATTTCTATCGTGAATGCGCCGGACCGGGCTTTATGTTGTGTTCGGAAGCAGTAACTCTGGGGATGGGATTCAAAGGTTCTTACGATCGACGCCACTCGGCCGCTCGTGAATTCTACTTCCTGATTCGAGATATTGGGTCGGGGCTCCTCGTTCCTTTCGGCAGCTACTCCAGTGGATTGCCTTGAATCATCTGGGTTCTCTTCTACTCTACTTTCTGTTTTGATCTCGGCTCGTGCGAGCATAAGTGCGGAGTTGTTGGTAGGAGTGGTAATCACTCTCCCTGATGAATCTCGCGTCCTAAATTCATAGTGGTGGGAAGTTTTTTCCGGGGGTGCTGATTCTTCCTGATTCGAGTTACTGGGCCGGGGTCCCTCGTCTGTTTCGTCCTCTACTCCTGTCGGTTGTCTTGAATCATCTGGGTTCTCTTCTACTCTGTCTTCTGTTTCGTTTTCGGCTTCCGTGTGCATGGGTGAGGCGTTAACCACAGGAGTGGGCTCTGACCTGGGGATTCTAGTGAGCAGATCCGTAGGGATAGATATGGGCAGGTGAGTGTCAATTGTGGTAGGGAATATCATACGGGGATCTTCCTCCCACTCTTGTTCACGTCTGTCGGAGCTTAAGTTTCGCTCAGGTGGGTTCTCCTCGAGCTGCTTCGGTATCGTTTCCTGGTTGATTTCCTCCGCGGGTGTGGGGAAGGTTCTTCGTTCCCTCATCTTTGTCAGTCTGTCAGCATGGACAATCTCTGTCCTGCGGGGGTTGGCTACTAGTCTTATCTTGTAATTGACTTCAGATAATTTATCCAAAACTCGCCAGGGTCCCGTGGACAATTTCGAAAGTTTCTTGGTATTCTTGCGCGGGATTCGAGGGCAGAACTGGAGTACCAGGTGGCCGACCTTTATTTGTTTGTCAAAAGAAACTCTTTTCCTCTGTTTTTCTTGTCTCTCGGCTGCCAGTTCTAAATTTTGTCTGACTAGGTCTTAAGCTCTGTTCATTTTGGTGGTCACGTACTCTGCATAATTTTCGGTTGCGGAATACGAAGGGGGTTCTCTTGTCTGCCAAACCTGATGTGGTAATACCAAGTCCCTGCCATAGACTAAGTAACTGGGTGTCTCCTTAGTGGTGCTATGGACGGCGCTTCTGTATGCCATCAGCACAAAGGGGAGGAATTCATCCCATACATCATTGGTTTCGGACACCATATGCGATAATATGTTCAATATGGAAGAATTTAACCTTTCACATTGGCCGTTTCTACTGGGATGGTAAAAGCTAGTGTTGAGTTTGGTGACGCCTATTCTCTTATATACTTCTGTCATCACCTTTCCGGTAAAATTCTTCGCATTATCGCTGATTATATATTGTGGAATTCCGTGTTTCACGATATAATCTTCTAAGAATATTTTTGCGACGGTCTCAGCGGTTTGATTGGGCAAGGCATACAATTCGGGCCATTTCGTGAAATAGTCTGTTATGACTAAGACGTATTTGTTGCCATTCTCGGTTGTTGGGAGTGGGCAGAGGAAATCCATTCCTACTTTCTGGAAAGGTCGGGTGGCGAAGGGTGCTCTCACGAGGTCGGCCTTCCTTTCGGGTTTATATCCTCGCCTTTGTAAACATGATACGCAGGTCTGAACATAGTTCTTAACGTCTGCGCACATGCCGTGCCAGAAATATTGGGCTCTAACTTTTTGTAGGGTCTTTAGTTCGCCGAGGTGGCCTGAACAAGGGTTGTCATGACATAATTCCAGAATTTTGCTGATTAGACTCCGAGGGACGACTACTTGCTCTACAATTTCATTTCTAATCTCGTTTTTGCTTGGGATCGAGCAATGAAACAACAATCCGTCGTTCATGTAGAACTGGTCGGAAATTTTGGTCAAGGGTTTGAGACTTGGCCCCTCTAATGCATCTGTTATTGGTTTCAAGTTCGTGTCTTCCACCTGTAACTTTCTCCATTGGCCCTTTTCTGCGAATATGTTCGTTAGGATGGCATTTGTGCCGATGGCACTGATGTTTCTTGACAGCACGTCAGCTGGAATATTATGTTTGCCCGGTCTATATTGCACGTCGAAGTCATAATCTTGGAGGGTCAGGTTCCATTTTGCCAATCTGCTGGAAGGATCCTTCATTTTCATTAGGTAGGATGGGGGGGCGTGATCCGATATGACCGTGATTTTCCTCCCGTACAGGTATGGCTTGAAGTAGTGGATAGCAAACTTGATTGCTAACGCTTCCTTCTCTATTGTGGAGTATCTGGTTTCGGGGGGTTTCAGTTTCCTGCTCACGTATGCAACTGGTTGTCTAATTCCTTCAGCATTGGGTTGTTCGAGGATTCCGCCTAGGGCGGAGCCACTGGCGTCTGTAGATAGAAAGAATTGCTTATTGAAGTCAGGGTAGATTAGCACGGGTTCGCTAATCAATTTTAGTTTTAGCTCCTGGAAGGCTTCCTCTGCCTGGGGGGTCCATTTAAATTTGGCGTCATTCTTGATCAGTTCGACTAGCTGTAGGGTGATGTCTGCGTATCTATCAATGAACCGTCGGTAATACCCTGTCAGTCCAAGGAATGCCCTAACTTTCTTTGCTGAGTTGGGCCTTGTAAAATTCTCTACAGCTTCCAAGTTCCGTGGCTCGGGCTGCACCCCTTTTGAGGTTATCAGGTGGCCTAGGTAGGATAAGGATTCCTTAAAGAACTGGAATTTTTTTGGCTTCAATTTTAGGTCGAATTTCCGCAATCTGTCGAATACCATCTGCAATCGATCCATGTGTTGCTCGAAGGTTTTTGAGGCTACTATGATGTCATCGAGGTAGACCAATACCTGTTCATGTCTAAGACCCATCAGTACGTTATCTAATAACCTCTGGAACGTGGATGGTGAACATTTTAAGCCGAAAGGCATATTTTGAAATTCATACAATCCTTTTCTGCTGATAAAAGCGGTCTTTTCGATGTCCCTCGGGTGTACAGGTATCTGCCAGTAACCTGACATCATGTCTAGTGAGCTGAAGAATTTGGCGTCGGACAGGGAATCAATGATTTCGCTTATTAATGGAAGGGGGTACGAGTCGCTAACAGTTTTAGCATTCAGAGCTCTATAATCGACATAAAAGCGGTAAGAGGAGTCCCATTTTTTCACCAATACAATCGGGGAGGCAAAAGGTGAAGCGCTCTCCCTGATAATCCCGTTTCTCAATAATTCGTCGATTTGATTGTCTAGCTCCTTTTGTAGGGAATAAGGCACCTTGTAAGGTCGTTGCCTCACTGGTTTGTTGTCCTCCAAGTGTATCTTATGATAGACTGCTGTTGTGGTCGTAAGCTCACTTAAGTCTCTGGAAAAAATATCTTGGTTTTTCAGTAATAGGGATTCTAATCTTTTCTTAAATTTTCGGGGGACGTGATCTAATTCGAAATCTTGCAACGATAATGGTTGTTTGCCCTTCTGATGAACAGGGCTGGTGTTTTTGCACGAGCTGTCAATGCTATTGATCTGTTCCCTACACATGGCTTCGACGCTGGCTAATTTCATATTTTTGTTTATCCACACAGGGTAATGGGAAACATTAGCGACTCTGACATTTATCAGTCCTTCCTTACTGACGACGTTTAAGGATCTGGCTACCCGGATGGCGCCTTGTTTCAATTTGCTGTTCTGCTGTGTAAACACGGTTTTGGATTGCAAGCTTCTGTCGGTACAACTCAATAAAATGATTTTTTCCGTCGTGGGGGGAATCAATGTTTTAGTATATGCTCTTCCTATTACCTCAGCTGGGAGACTTGTAGTATGGTTAAATCGACGATTTTTGCACATTTCATTAGCTGTATCGGGGGCTGTCTGTAATTTCCCGCCTCCTTCATTTCTATTTCTCTCATTATTCCTCACCGTTCCCTCTCTTAGGTCGATTGTGAACCTCTGGGACCTCAAAAGGTCATATCCGAAAATGGCATCGTATTTATTACTGACTTCCATATCCACCACATAAATGGGATGCTTAAACTGGACACCAGCCACCTGGATCTCTGCTTCATACTTTCCTAGCAGGGGCAAGTCTGCACCACAGATTCCTTTTATTCCTATCCTAACGGGTAATGCCTTGCTGCGTAATTTTGTTCTTATTTTCCTGAAGCACCTCAGTCCGATTATTGAGACGGTCGCCCCTGTGTCTATGAGGGCAGTGAATTCTTCATTTTCGATCTTCCCCTTAATTAATGGTGCTTGAGTGTCGTCATCACTTATGGTAGCGTACGAAGCCATATGGGCGTCTGAAGTGCGCTTGGGATAGTGGGAAATACGCCCAGATTTCACCTCCCTTGTTAGTTTAAATGATGAGTCTGGGGATTATCCTGGTTTCTCCTGCTATAATTTTGATTCTGGAAAGCTTGATTTTGTCTATAGGCGTTATCGAAGCCTTGAGCTCTTGGGGCGCTGGGATTTTGGTTCCGTCTGTATTCCCACTGTCGAGAGGGATATCTCGGGCTTCTGCCATTCGCGTTGTCCATTGGGATGCTATATCTCCCGTAGGGGACTGGAGTGTTTCTGCATTCTCTGGCAAAGTGTCCTATACTTCCGCAGGCATAACACGTTATGTGGTTTCCACGGACATTCTGTTGCATGGGGGGCGGATCTCTGGGCCTTCCCTTTTCACTTTCGTCCTTAATTGATTTTTCCACCACCCTCACTCTATCTGATAATTCCTTCAATCCCGTACTTATGCTATGGAGTATTGTTTCATTATCGTCGGACCGGTTTCTCAGTAATTTATAAATCTCCTGCATATGTCCTGATTCGTCTGGTCTGATGTTAGATTTTGATTCAGTTTCTACGAACAAATGTTAGCTGATATCTATCTGACACGAGTTTTTCATTGCTTTTTTCTAATGTCGCTCGGGTAACGGCTTCTTCAAAACTCCCAGGGTTATGCGAAAGTACGAATCGTTTCAGCTTCGGCAACAAGCCTGCAACAAACTGTGACAGCTTGAATGGTCATGGAACCCGGGGTAGTCGTTTGCGGGGTCATTATTATTCTTAAATAAATTATACGTTAAGGTCCTCACTCTGTCAGAATATTCCCTTACGCTTTCGCCCACCTTTTGTCTACAGGCGAAGAATTTCTGCATTTTTACAGCCAAAGGGTCTTCAATGTCGAATCTCTCTGTGACTATTTTCTTGAATTTATAATAATCTGTTTCTAAATCGAGCTCGGGCGATTCGTTTAGAAAGTCCGCAGCTAAACCCTCAAATTTAGATTTCGCGATCATCATCATATCCGGTTTGCTCCATCTCGCTGACCAACCAATTCCTTCCAAATGGGTAAAGAACGACGCCGCTGAGGGGGACTTCTCACCTTTGTAGGACCTAACCAGATTGACAAATCCCGCTAGCACAGGGACGTTACTGTTCCTACTTTCGTTTCCCGGGGTGATGAGTGGAGGTTCTACTGATTGAGTTGCCATTTTGGGCAATGGAAGTTAAGTAATGTAATACACAAAATTTCAGTTACGAAGCGTTCAAAATTTAGCCTATACGTGGGATCCGGATTATATTAGTTAATGTATCTATTCACTTGTCCTGCCTTTCCCCGGAGTGCTGAGTGTTGTTCTGGTGTACATATTTAGGTAATCCTCCAAAAGTGCAGGGAGGTGTGTCACAGAAATACATTAGACATGAAAGAAAAATATCACTCCTGACTAAAAGAATGCAGTGATTCCCTAGTCGATTCGCTACTTCTCCTCGTACAACCTACTCCTGGGCCTATCTATTTTTAAAGTTACTGAAATATGCAGTGCACAAATATACATTTCCTAATTTTCCATTATAGTTTATAACAACATTTATTTTGACAGATGTTCCTGAAAATCCTCACTAAAAATACATGTATCACAGTCCTCGCTAAAAATATTCATAGGATAACATACGCCTTAACATTTATATAATCGCAATAATCTTAACTTCTAAGGTTTTCCTAACATTTTTTTTTGCCACTGCCTCGCTTCAACACAGTAATTAGGCAATATATATATGCTTTTCACAGAACATCAAACTTATCGATTCTATTTGAAATTTACTTCAGTTTACGCATTTAAAAATAAAATTGCAGTTTTTCCAATATTGAAACTTTTTCTTTGAACACCAGCTATTTTCTACCTTCTAACAGTACTAACTCGCAGATTCGAGGAAATCATGGTCATAAAAGCAACATAGTTAAATTCTTTAACAAATTTCAGAACACTATTCATTTTTCGATTTCTGGCCGACAAATTCTTTCGATTTCTGGATGACACTCCTTCTTTTGGTTATCCCATTCCAACAACAATATTTCCCCAGATACAGTTCATAGAATAAAATTACAATCACACTTCTTCTTTTGATTATCCCATTCCCACAAGAATATTTCCCCAGATACAATTCATAGATTAAAATTACAATGACACTCCTTCTTTTGATTATCCCATTCCCACAGCAATATTTCCTCAGATGCAGTTCATAGATTAAAATTACAATGACACTCCTTCTTTTGGTTATCCCATTCCAACAACAATATTTCCCCAGATACAGTTCATAGATTAAAATTACAATGACACTCCTCCTTTTGATTATCCCATTTCCACAGCAATATTCCCCAGATACAGTTCATAGATTAAAATTACAATGACACTCCTTCTTTTGATTATCCCATTCCCACAGCAATATCCCCCCAGATACAGTTCATAGATAAAAATTACAATGACACTCCTTCTTTTGATTATCCCATTCCCACAGCAATATCCCCCCAGATACAGTTCATAGATAAAAATTACAATGACACTCCTTCTTTTGATTATCCCATTCCCACAGCTATATTTCCCCAGATACAGTTCATAGATTAAAATTACAATGACACTCCTTCTTTTGATTATCCCATTCCCACAGCAATATCCCCCCAGATACAGTTCATAGATAAAAATTACAATGACACTCCTTCTTTTGATTATCCCATTCCCACAGCTATATTTCCCCAGATACAGTTCATAGATTAAAATTACAATGACACTCCTTCTTTTGATTATCCCATTCCCACAGCACTAGTTCCCCAGATACAGTTCATATATTAAAATAACAATGACACTTCTTCTTTTGATTATCCCATTCCCACAGCAATATTTCCCCAGGTACAGTTCATAGATTAAAATTACAATGACACTCCTCCTTTTGATTATCCCATTCCCACAGCAATATTTCCCCAGATACAGTTCATAGACTAAAATTGCAATGACACTCCTTCTTTTGATTATCCCATTCCCACAACAATATTTCCCCAGATACAGTTCATAGATTAAAATTACAATGACACTCCTTCTTTTGATTATCCCATTCCCACAACAATATTTCCCCAGATACAGTTCATAGATTAAAATTACAATGTCACTCCTTCTTTTGATTATCCCATTCCCACAACAATATTTCCCCAGATACAGTTCATAGATTAAAATTACAATGACACTCCTCCTTTTGATTATCCCATTCCCACAGCAATATTCCCCAGATACAGTTCATAGATTAAAATTACAATGACACTCCTTCTTTTGATTATCCCATTCCCACAGCAATATTTCCCCAGATACAGTTCACAGATTAAAATTACAATGACACTCCTTCTTTTGATTATCCCATTCCCGCAGCACTAGTTCCCCAGATACAGTTCATAGATTAAAATTACAATGACACTTCTTCTTTTGATTATCCCATTCCCACTGCAATATTTCCCCAGATACAGTTCATAGATTAAAATTACAATGACACTTCTTCTTTTGATTATCCCATTCCCACTGCAATATTTCCCCAGATACAGTTCATAGATTAAAATTACAATGACACTTTTTCTTTTGATTATCCCATTCCCACAGCAATATTTCCCCAGATACAGTTCATAGATTAAAATTACAATGACACTCCTTCTTTTGATTATCCCATTCCTACAGCAATATTTCCCCACATACAGTTCATAGTATAAAATAACAATGACACTTCTTCTTTTGATTATCCCATTCCCACAGCAATATTTCCCCAGATACAGTTCATAGAGTAAAATTACAATGACACTCCTTCTTTTGATTATCCCATTCCCACCTCAGTGTATGCTAACAGCTGCCTGCGTTTCAATAAAATGGCATTAATCCTTCCAGGTGGTGCAATTTTTCTTCTTGTAGTGTAGTGTGTTCCTGTAGTAAAATAAAAATGAACCTGAAATTCTTATCTCCATGATTACAGGTTTGCAATCAGCAATGGTCGGTTACAGCTGCTTGGTTTCACCTGCTCATTAATTCAGCTCTAATTCAAAAAAGGGAGTAGAGAACTAATTTTTAACTCCCATTTCTTTTCATAGGGCAATGCGGAAAATGGTATTTCAAATAGAAACTCAATTACATAATTCAATTGTCGAAATATTGGGTGTCTCAGTCGGTAGCGCGCGTTTAATAATCAGCATCCCAAGTTCGAGTCCCACCAGGTTCAATATTGAGATTTATCTAAGCGAAACACTCCGCCTTGTTGGGGCCACCGATTGGCTTGGAAGAGCCGCGGTCCATCGGATGGGACATTAAACAAGGGCATCCTCTGGCGAACAGTCATACCCTGTGCTCTTTAAAGAACACTCTGGATGATCTCAATATGAGAGCTGCCACTGTCCCTTAACAGCTGTCCAGTGGATCCCCCTTCCCTCAGCTTTCTCTGAGCCTTCCGGGTTCTTGTGACTTGTCCATTTAGCCCTTGTGTGAAATAAAAATACAACCGAAATAATGTCTTAACTAAGTCATTAAACTGTGATGAATTACACTGTTTAATTTCCTACAGGCAAAGGAATTTCTAATATCGAAACTTAATCTGTTAAATACTGAAAAATTGGCAACAAAGTTTTAACTCCTCCTTTTTAAAATTGCTATTAGCAAAGTTTCCATTTCTTCTGCCTCAGATAGTGATCCAGTTTTGGAAAACCCTTAGTATTAGATAACGAGCAATTTGCAATTGACGCTGAGTGTAATTATTATGTAGCAATAAAAGGCTTTCCGCCCATTGTTATTTCATTAAAGGGTAGCGAAATAAAGAGTGTTCATAGTGCTAAGCAGGGTCGGATCTAGAATTGGGACCCAGGGAGCCACGTCCCCCCCCCCCCCCTTTAAGAATGCGAGTAAGGGTAAAAGAGGAAAAAAAAGAGGGAAAAAAATTTTTAAACTTATTTATATTTCATGAATTTTTCAAGAAAGTTTTTTAAACCCATAAAACGGAGGGGGTGGGGGATGGGGTGAAATGTTACACTGCATTGGAAATCAAGTGCCTTAGTCTCATCTTTTATATTTTTCCGGCTTGATTACGTCTGCTGTTGCTCTTCGATGTTTTTCTTGATTCTGGCCTCATGCTGAGTGTTACCTTTCAGCGAAAAAAATTAAAATATGTTATAGCTGAGGAGTTTATAAATTTTGAAATTTAGTATTTTTTTCACAATGAATATTATATGCTAAATTCATCGAGACAATTTCCCTGTGGGTAGGTTTAGTCTCATAGCAACACCTGACCCAATGCAAAACAAAAGCTAAAGTCGATAATGATGTAGCGACAAATGTCTATAAAAACACGAATGCGATAAGAATTTCCAACGAAAAGAGAGAAGTTTAAAATTAAAATGTCTTTAAGTCTGTAAATGTTAGCTAGGTAGTCACTGGAAGGAGAATTATGCACCAATCCCCTGTGATGATGCATAGAACCGGCCGGGCTTAGCACCTTTTGTCCGACCCTGCCTTCTCGTGGCGCAGGCACCGTTAATAATAAAATAAATAAATACCCCCTCAAGCAGCTGCTTGCCACAGAGGTCTGACAGGAGTCTGTCAGTTTATATGCCACAGTAGGAGATCTGAGAGGATGGCAGGACCTCAGCAGAAAAACGACACACACACATCCATGCCTAATCCGGGGCTCGAACCCAGGTCCCTTAGATCAGTAGCCAAGCGTGCTAACCACTCGGCCACGGGACGGCTGGGAACGGAAGGGCTACCAGATCAGTGTTGCCTACTGATCTGGACAAATACGGTTCCTTTTCATTTTTTTCTACCCTGCTCAGGAGTGGTCAGCTACACAGGTCCTGGTGCTGACCACATATACAGTCGTATTAGAATAATATGACCACCTACCATACATATACTATGGTATGTGATCATATTATTCTGATACGACTGTGTACACTAACGTTCTGGAATAAGGCTCTAAGCTTGATTTGGATCCTCAAGTTGCTGCACTGGTGGGCTTCTGTGGAGGGAAAATATTCAGATGTGCTTTTTGTTTGCTTGTGGGTTATCGGCCTCAACTGAATAGATTAAACGGATATGTTTTATCAGCTGGTGGATAATCCTGAGCAGAGATCATCGCAGGCACTTGAACTCTTGTTTCTACGGGCATCGCCAAATTCTACATTGTAGGAAGTATTCCAGTATAGATTTTTTCAGCCTTTACTAGTGGGGACACAGGTCTTCAGGCTGGTCGTCAGTCTCTGCCCCATGCCCTGAGATAAGGGGATGTTTGATATTGTTGCCATTCCCTCTCTCAATAAACATAGTTTCTACAAACATCCCACTAACCATTTTCTCTCCGTAGGGAGTTGGAATGTGAGGACTCCGCATAGAGATTATTTTTTGATGTCCTCACATAAGAATTCCACCGATATAATGACCAGATGGAAAGATAAAGGTCAGATTCTTAAAATCTTAAATTTCGCTTTTCAGGGAAGGAAGATTAAAAGCATCTTCAAGTTGTAGGTTTGCTTCTTAACAGACACAATAGTGAATGCTCTTCTTACGGCTATATTTCAGACAAGCATTAAAGACATGAATGTTATATGTTGTTATAGCCCTACTGAGTATGCCGATGAGGATGAGAAGGATAGGTTTTATGGACAACTTCAGGATATTTTGAATTCTGTCAAGAAAAGAGATACGATTCTCGTTCTAGGCGACTTCAATGCGAAAACTGATACTGACTCTGACCTTTGGCTACTGGTAGCTGCAGTAGCAATGGGCAACGTCTCTTACAGGTAGGTAAACGTAATCGTTTGGGAATAACTAACACTTATTACAAACACCGCAACATACATAAGTGCAAATGGGTTTTACCAGATGAGTCGCATAAGAATATGATTCATTATATAGTAATTAACGGCAAATGGGCTTGTTCTGTTAGGGATACCAGGTCACATAGGGTAGATGAAATTCGATCTGACCATTACCTTGTTGAAAGTGTCTTGCACCTTAAACGTAAGAAGTGTAGTGCTGTGGTTAAAAAATTTACCTTTAATTTCTGAAGCTCTCAAAGACCCAGTTATAGGTAAAGATTACCATGATAAGTTACTTAGTCATTATGACAAGAGTAGTATAGCTAGAGACCTGGGGACGGAAGTGACGTCATCGCCCACGCTGAGATCATTGGCCCCACACTGGTGTGATGGGCTTTCTTGTGCGCTTTGATAGGGAGGGCTTAATTTTCTTGATGGCGTCGTGGTCAACTACCCCCCACTTCCGTGCTAGGGAGGGCTTATATTTTGAACCCCCATTTCTTACCCCCACGCGTGTGCTGGGTCCAGGTTCAGAGATTTTTCGCCGTTCATTAACCCCTGTATGTGGGAGATGGTCTAGGGAGGGCTTATATTTTGACCAGTTTTCCTCCCCCATTTCTTACCCCCATACATGTGCTGGGTTCACAGATTTTTCGCTGGTCGTTGACCCCTGTATGTGGGAGGGCTTATATTTTGACCGGTTTTCCTCCCCCATTTCTTACCCCCATACGTGTGCTGGGTTCACAGATTTTTCGCTGGTAGCTGACCCCTGTATGTGGGAGGGCTTATATTTCGACCGGTTTTCCACCCCCATTTCTTGATGAACCCAGATGTCTAGAACCACGCATGTGCTGGAGTTCTAGACATCTAGGTTCAGAGATTTTTCTCCAGTCATTGACCTCGGTAGGTTGTGGGACTGCTTTGATGACTCCCACATGGGTGCTTCTGATTTTTCTTGTAACCCTTCTGATTGGATGTTAACCCTTTAGTCTGTTGGGTTGATTGGTCATTAATACCTTCCCCCCCTCGATTTTTAATTGGCTGACTCATTTTTCTGTATTGTGGTTGGACGCGTTGCTCATTGGTGGAGGTTTCGAATGAAAAGATGCTGCAGGGGTTCGAGAGCCACAGTCATTGGCTTTCGCAGACATTGTTTTGGAATCTGTGCAGAAGTATTGGTGTGTCCAGCCTAGCGATAAATTAGTCCCTGTGTTTCCTGGTCTCCTGGAGAAATTAGTGTGCAACAGCATCATCAGCCAACTTCCCTATCCTGCTGTAGAGAAAGTAGCGCTTGTGTTCACGCTGAAAGCCCATAAATATTGGTATCCTGTGCTTGAAGGGCTCGAGAGTGTCGACTTTGAAGACATGGTAGAAACAATGAAGGCAGCCCGCAACCTTTCATCAGCGTGAACCCAGGTATGCTAGAAATTAGCTGTTCTACAGATCAGTGTGAAATACGTCACGTCTGTTGTGTGCTTGATTTAGACGGCTTCACCATGAAAGGCGAATTCCTGACCCGTGAACTTGGTTATTCGAACTGCATGGGTCAGACTGGTGTCTACAGATTCGACCTTTCCTTCGTGACATACATTCCTCAGAAGGACTGGAAGTGTATCCATCACATGACCAAACACGTCACAGGGCTCATCTTTTATCCTCATACCAGTGAAGTGGTGTGGGAGTATGACTGTCTGGACGATATAGTGCACCACATCCACGAAAAGTGTCGCAGACCATTTTCTTCTGTCGTCGCTTACAAGGCCGGACTCCACGAGAAGCGGTTATTGGACAGGCTCGGTGTACCCTCGTTCGATCTAGAGAAAATCGGCTGTCTTCGTTTCAAAGACCTTCCTAAAATACCTGGAACGGAGTGTAGTTATCACGAGGGCCGTGGTGTGCATTCTTCGCAAGCCGAGACAGCCGCATTCAGCACATGAATGAAAGAGTATATCGAGAGACGCCACTCGCAATAGACCGTGCGTTAAGCTGTTGTCCACATGGATAATTAGAGGCTTTTCCTTTGTGGGACTTGTTCGACGAACCTGACTATTTTGCAGAGGATGTTAATGAAGAGGATGTAATCCCTATGATCCCTGTTAATGAAGAGGTTGTTAATGAAGACTCCCCACCTGTTAATGAAGAAGTTGTTAATGAACAGCTTGTTGATGAAGATCCTGTTTAAGAGGTAAGCCAGCCTCGTGTTAAACGTCCAGAACCGCCTGCTGTTCCTGTGACACCACCACCAAGCCCAGTTCCGGTGTGCCCCCCCACCTGTCAAACCCGAACTTAGACGAAAAATGACCTGGAAACCTATATCTCCCAAGTACGAGGATTCGCCACTAGAGGCGCAACCGTCTCAACCAAGAGGGGATAAACGTGACGTCACCCCTGCACAACAGAGACTTAAACGTCTGAAAACTCTGTAGGTCAGTTTTCGCCATGCAGCCTGCTAGTGCACACTCCTACCCTCTCGGAAATGAGATTTTCGTTATGCCTAGATTGTACCGTGAGCGGCTCCAGGTCCACGTTCGTCGTTACCGTCACTACTGTGAAGGAGGCCTACTTTACCCGACGAAGGAAGGGGTCACTCTAACTCTCCCGGAGTAGCAGGAATTATTAGTGGTGTCGGACATAATCGATGTCGCTAATTCCACCGAAAGAGAGACTTGGTTCGTGACGAACAATCTACAATTGTGCGGATATTGTAATAGTGGCGGCGGTAGCCGGCGACTCGACATCATCAAATCACAACCTGTTTCGTCATCTTGCGGTGTGAACCTTTCCATGGCCCAGTGGAATGAAATGCGAAACCGCCGCGACGACGTGAAGAATAGTCTGGATCATCACCGCAGGTCAGATGTTAATTTTCACCTACGTCACGCCATCGCCGAGCAGAGAGACCTTCTACTAGCGTTTCTTTTGACTCCCCCAGCGGAGCAGAAAGGACATTTGATGCAGTTATTGACGGACATTGTGATGAACGAGCTAATTCAATCCTTGTTACCCGGTTCTAGGATTATAGAGCCCGAGGATAAAGAACTTTGTCTGAACACTTATTTGAGTGATGCAGTGCGCTCATTGAACATTGACGCTATTGCTAATGCCTTTGTTGACACGGCTTGGGCCCGAGGCCTACTCTGTTATGCAGACGACGCTTTCCTTTCCTCTCTGTCCTATGGTGACGTGTTAAAGAGAGCAAAAGACGAACTGTATGCTTCCAACAATTGGTACTGTAAATAAAAGTCCGATATTACCTAACAATCAGTGTCTTGTGTGTTCATTTGTGTCATGAATCGCGTGAAGGTGGTATCTACGACGTTATGGGGCGCTGCGATTTGTGGATTATCCCGGGACTACTTAACGACAGAGTGTAGAAAATCGCAACATTTGGGTCGGAACATTTGGCTGAGTGTGTGCAACTGTGCGGTGGACATCAGATTATTTTTAAGGAAAAAAATTACGATGAAAGGTATTAATTTATCTCTTTCGCAGTGGAAGAAACTCGTTACTCTGGACGAGTGGGTCGAAAAAAATGTTGTAGGCTCCGAGTTATCGATTCTGCCTGGTGGAGGTGGGAACAAAAGCACTTTACTACGACCATCCGGTCATTTACACGACGAGAGAGAGTTGTGTGAAGAGGCTGCAGACCGTACATCTATAGACGTACCCGACTCCCTACCTATCGAGGTCTGGATTAAAGAGGAAAAGCTACTTCTGGTCGATGAACGCCGCATTGGAAAAAGCTTATTACGATCCCAAGAACCCTGGCAGCTTTGGAGGGGTGAATCGATTATCCCAGAGTACTGGACAGGATCCAAAGACAGCCAAAGAATGGTTATCGGGTCAAGAGACGTACACTCTCCACAGACCGGCAAAGAGCAAATACCGGAGGAACAAAACATATGTGACGGGGCTGGATCAACAATGGCAGTAGGATTTAATGTTCGCGAAAAATATCGCACGATTTAATGATGGCTATGGCTACATATTAGTCGTCATCGATATTTTATCTCGCTATGCATGGGCGGTTCCTGTGAAAAAGAAAACGGGAACTGCTGTGAAAGAAGCATTTGAAAAAATTCTGGCTCAGGGGAGGGAACCCTTGACTCTGAACACTGATCAGGGGACAGAATTCACGAATTGTGTATTCCAAAAATTCCTAAAAGAAAAACATTCACTTCTTTGTGTCTTATAGCGACAAGAAAGCTGTGCTGGTAGAAAGACTGAATCGAACCCTGAGAGAAAAATTGTGGCATTATTTCACTAAACATAAAAATTTTAGATTCTTGCACGTTCTGGACTCCATAGTGAAGTTGTATAATGCTTCCAAACACCGAGCTCACGGCTTTGCACCCAAAGACGTGGATTTCTTTAACGAGAGTATCGTCTGGGAGAGATTATATGGAGGTCCAAAGCAGACAGAATCTGTCCGTTTTAAAGAGGGAGATCCCGTGAGACTCAGCAGTCTGAAACTTCCGTTCAAAAGAGGAGCGTCACAACAGTGGACTCGAGATATATTCCGAGTGAGCAGAAACGTACCTAGAACACCCCCTGTTTACGAAGTAACAGATAGTGATGGTAACAAGATATGTGTAACTTTCTATAACCAAGAACTACAGAAAATAACACTTCCGGAACTCTACGCTGTGGAAAAAAATCTTGGATAGTGACCGGAAAAAAGATCCCCACCCCTAGAAAATGGCTTTCTACCTAACCCTCCCTTCTACTGCCAGCAGCAATATTTACCCTCATAATACGCAGACTGATTACACTATGCAGCTGGCACAGCCTGTGGAACTAAAGGGGGAGTGGGAAGTCGCTCTATCCGAGATCCACATTCCAACGAGCTGGTATAATATCGACGATTCAAATACTACCTTCACCACCCAATTCAGGTGGTTCCTGCGTATCCCTCAACATGCTATTAAAGTTGCACTAAAACCACAATACAACGGTCAGAAAACGAAGAGAGACGAGAATTTAAAAGCCATCCAGAGTCAAATACCGACTGATATCCAAGTGACGAAAAACGATGATTTTTGGGTGTTCCATATAGGCGACACCGATTATGGGTTGGTTTTTAAAAAGGAAGCAACGAGCTTCAACTCCTTCTACAACATCGATGACGTGTACATGGAGACTCCTCATTATGGGGGTTTTGCGAGTCGGGTGACAGAGGGAGATGACTTTTTCACCCCTGATGTGACAACATTTTATTTTTATTTGATACCACATCCCATCGTACGAGGCCAAGAACATCACATTCCCACAGGACGTTACGAAAATGCAGAATCGATATTTTCTGTCATGTTGCAAGCTATACCTTCCGAGGATAGAATAAATTTTGCCTTCAAGAAGCAGGCTAATAACCACTTGAAAATCGCCACCCAGGAGGGTCATTATCTGTTGTTTCCACATTATTCCAAAGGTTCGGGAGAATTGCTTGGCTTTCATAAATTTGGACAGCTGTACAGTAATCACGAAGCCAAATATGCCATTGATATTAATGCAGGTATATCGGGTATTTATGTATACTCCGACCTGGTCGCACCTCATTTACTAGGTGACATTTATGCAGAGCTGTTACGTGTGATTAACCCCTCCACGGCGAATAACGAATCCATAGTAAAAAATTTTACGAGTCCCGATTATTACCCTCTGGCAAGGAACGTGTTCGAGAGAGTGAGGATATTTCTATGAACGGACAGTAGGGAACCATTATCTTTTAAGTACGGAAAAGTGTTAGTCAAGTTACACTTTCGACATGCGGGTCAAATTCACAGAGCCTAGCACAGCCAGCTATCTGAGTTATTACAAGGCTTCCTGAAGGAACGTTATTAGTGCGACCTTGGATTTAATCAACTACTGATGGAGTTATTTAACCAACTGTTGGAGTATTAAACCGCCTTTACCGATCATGCAGTCGCCGAGTTCAATTCTTGTTTGCGGTCCAAGTCAGTGGGGGTCCAAGTCAGTGTGGTTTTTTCTTGAACCTCGTTCATCACGCAAAAAATGTATTCACGCCTAGCCCCGCCAGGATCATTTACTGCTACTCGTTATGGCAGCCAGATTTGAACCTTTCAAACGGAAAGTGGAATTTGTGGAGGGTTTCCCCGACCTACAACTGAATGCGAAACAGCATACGCTATTAGTGCTGGATGACATGTTCGTGTAAGCCGCCGGTGTTACGAGAGTGTCTGATTTATTCACGAAAGGCTCACATCACCTCAATGCGACCGTCATTCTCATCACGCAGAATTTATTTTTCCAAGGTAAATGTGCGAGAAATATCAGTCTCAACTCACATTATTTATTTCTGTTCAAGTGTCCTAGGGACATGTGCAAATCGGATATCTGGCTAGATAGATGTTCCCGGGGGAGTCTAAAATATTATTGCATTTAAACTAGCGACACGGAGGCCCCACGGTTATTTGTTGTTAGACTGCACGGTTAACACGTCAGACGATCAGAGACTCAGAAGCAGGATTCTCCCTGACGAACATCCAGAAATTATTTACATGAGGAATGAAGATTAATATAATCGTACAATATTAATAATGGTACAAACAATTGGATCAGTTATTGACAGCATTTATCGCGAAAAATATGTGAAGGAAATGATTTTTATTTTTGTTAATATGTAACCGAGTAATTATTTGCATTTAACTTTATTTTTAAACATATTGTGTCATTGTAATTAAACGTACAACCGATTATGACGCTCTTGGTAATTTATATATCGTTCTACATGTTCAGAGAACGTTAAACGACGATTACCTGCATTTCGAGTCATCAATTTAGCACAATTACAAATCAAGATCTATTTTAGTTTCAACGTCTTCCTTATTTTAAGGTTTGACATAGAAATATTACTCTAATGTACATATATACCATATAATAATACCATGTCAATCAGTTTTGGAGCACAGTGCTACACAAAAATGCCCTCCCGATCTTATAAAAAAAAGTAAATGCTCGATTTGCTACGATAGAACTACGTGCGCAGGATGCACTATGGATCCAGAGGATGTGACGTCAGTTTAGACTGCAAGGGCCTTGAGTCTCGAAGGTTACGGTATAAGCGACCCGGAGTAGCGATTTGGGAGAATTACTCTTAAATTTCAAATGTTGCTTTTCTCACACCTCTCTGAAAAAAATAGGGCAGATCATTGCTGTTAGTGGATTGTCTTTTGACACTATATAGAAGTTTGAAATTTCTACCAAACAGATTATTTGAACAATTCGTTAAAAATTATGCCGTTTGCATAATTAGTGATGCCTAAGAATATAAATTAAGACTACCTTTGAAAATGCGAATTACAATATATCATTAATACCAACTAAAAAGAGTTTTCCATTATCTTTTAAAACAAAACAGTTGCATTTCCTACCTACCCTAGAGGTAAGAGGTCAACTCATTGTTCCCAGTGGAATCGTCAAGACCGTCACATTCCACTACCAAAATTTTCAATTTGAAGCATAACTTCGTAGTTTGCAATATTTGGTTAAATTATGAAATGTTTCGATTTTTTCCACCGTCAGAGGGCGTGATTAGAGCTTTCGGGAGATTCGAAAAGTGCAAATCGTAATATTTAATCAGTACCTGTCCAACTCCAAAAATTATTTTTAATTTATCTGTAAAATCATAGTTTTCTGATAAAACAAAAAAATTTGCATGCCCCCCCCCCCCCCCGTCTAAAGGGTCAACTCATTGTTGCCAATTGTAACTTCGTGACCTTCACATCGAACACCAAAATTTCAAATTTCTAACATAAATAATAAATAAAATAAATACCCCCTGAAGCAGCTGCTTGCCAAAGAGGTCTGACAGGCGCCTATAAGTTTATATGTCATAGTAGAGGGAGGATCTGAGAGGATGGCAGGACCTCAGCAGAAAAACAACACACACATCCAAGCCTTACCCGGGGCTCGAACCCAGGTCCCTAAGATCAATAGCCAAGCACGCTAACCACTCAGCTACGGGACGGCTCTAACATAAATACCTCCTTTGAAATTTTTGATTTTTAAAAAAATTCCACCGTTAGAGGGCATAGTTATACCTTTTGGAAGATTCGGAAAGTGTAAATCGTAATATTTCTTCAATATCTATCCAACACAAAAAGAATTTTTTATATATCTGTATAATCAAAAGAGTTCGATGTCTACAGAAAGGATGATGACAAAGCAAAATTATTATCTCCGTTTTTAAAAAAAGCCATAACATTTACTTTTCTGTTTTAGCCGTTTTCTAAAGTTTTTTAATCATATGCACTGAAATCTGTATCAAATATTACCCTACCCTTTTCGGTAATACATCAGCATTCGTGCAATACCATTCAACTTTGTAGGCTAAACAAGTCGAGCAACGATAAAACATAGCTTCGAATTTCGAGATGGCTAACCTTTACCTATAGGGCTTTTAGCTGATGAGCAGATAGATACCAGAAGTGATTGTCAAATAATACGTTTGTGTGGAAACTTTTCATACCAAAGTAACTAATTTATAACAGAATTGTGCATCCTTTCGCATTTTCTCAGTATTCACGAATTACTATCGAACGAACATATTGTACGTCGCGATAGTGTTTAATTGACAATATTTTTTAACATATAGATATAATGTTGGGTTAGAATTACAGACATTTTTCTATTTAAACAATGTTTGCTTATACCGATGTTTTCCAGTAGTGTCTTAAAAGAACAATTCGTTACATATATTAGAATATAGATCAGACTTCAAACTAGTTCAAACATAATGTAAATTCTAAAGGGCCGAAGTATCGAAATGGCAGGAAAGTTTAAAAGAGTTCATACAAAAAATTCTGCCACATTTCAAAAGTGATTTTTGTAGAAGCTATATACGGCTATCGCGCCAAGCTCGTCCTGAATTTGCCCACACAAGTTCGACTTTCGTTTGAACAACAGCCAATTATATGCATTCATGGAAGATTTTTCCTTTAATATTTTTTCACTGCATTCTTTAGAGAGGTGCCACGTTTTTATTGACTAAGACAAAAGCAGTTGCTTTAAGAACTGTTCTCCGTAACAAAGCACTAAAACGAAAATAAAAGTGTGGATGAAATTCGGGCTTTGAAAGAGCGACAAATTTTTTGGTATTGGTTTGTAACAGCCATAGTTAACCTTACATTTTGACATGAAAAACGAAATGCAAGTGGTAACTTGTGTTTCATATGACCCCAAAATGTATACAAAGGAAAAATATAAGTAAAATCAAAATGTTTTGTTTCCTTTTTTAATGCTTTTTTTTTTACTTTACAGTTTTATTACTTATCTTTTTGTTATTTTTCATTATATTGTTCAAATAATTTTAAAGTTTATTTACGTAATAATGATGATTATTCACAGTTTGGGCTGATGATAATTGAATGATTACATCATATAAATATATTGCCCTAAAACTACTATAGTTTATATTTATTGCAATTCACAAGAACACCTATATTCTCAACGTTCCGTGCCCTCGGTCAAAAAGAGGATACCGATGTGCATGGAAAGGACGCCGTCCGTTGGAGGAGACTTAAAAATCTTGACGCCTTGTTCAGAAGAACCATACACTCTGCACACTAAAGAGCACACTAGATGGCCTTGACGGTAGGCTACCATCTGTCTCCTAACAGCTGTCTAGTGAGTCCCCTTCCCCCAACCTTCTCTGAGCCCTTGTGACCTGGCTATTGAGTTCATTGTTAACAGAAAAATGACGCTCATAGGTAAAACAACACAAAGGTTACAAGAATGTGGACATAAATAACAAAACTTCTATTTGCATTCGAAAGTGGTAGAAGAGATGCATTTTCAACAAAACTTTAAATTATAATTAAATGTTTTATTTTCCTGGGAGTTTGAGGGATAATTTTGTGATTTTTTTCTTCTTCACATTGTTAGAAGAGAGATAAGACCGCCCCAGTATTCGAGTGGTTAGTGTACTTGATTACTGATCAATGGAACCTGGGTTTGAGCCCCAGATAAGGTATGGATGTTTTCTTTCTCGTTTAGTTCTTCTTGCTTTCCACACAGACCTCTATGTCATTATACACTGATTATGCTCTATTATTCTGACAGGCTCTTGTCAAACATATGTGGCAAGCAGCTGCTTAAGGGATAATTTATTACCTTTATAGGAGAGAGATAAAGTACTTACAGTTGCATCGCCTATTGATATCAAGATAGTGACAACCAAACCAAAAATGACGAAATAGCTTCACTTTAATTTGTAGCACTACTATTAGTCTTTATAGGTTGGGTTGTTTTACCTCTGAGCGGCACTTTTTTGCACACCATGGGCTAAATGGCCAGGTCACATGGACCCCAAAGGCTCAGAGAAGGTTGGGGGAGGGGACCCACTGGAACAGCTGTTGGGAGACAGATGGTAGCCTCCGGTCAAGGCCATCCAGCGTGTTCTTTAACGTGCACAGGGTATGGCTCTCCCGCACACGGGGCCACGGCTTAACGTCCCATCCGACGGACGGCGGCCTTTCCAAGCCCATCGGTGTCCCCTACTGACCGTAGTCTTTATAGGATATTTTTATTTCGAAAAATATATTCAAAAACTTCGAAATTTTTTCGTAGATGGTACTATTAAATCAATATGATCCCTGCGAGGTTTAAACTTAGTGTTATAATAATAATATCAATTTAATAATTTTACCTAACTTATTTCAAAATTCAATTTCAATGTGTATGTAGAACAAAACAATAATTTATACTTTTGTTACTAAATTTTCAATATATACATATATACAGGGTGAATCTGAAAAATTCACCCAATTTATCAGTCTCAACTCACATTATTTATTTCTGTTCAAGTGTCCTAGGGACATGTGCAAATCGGATATCTGGCTAGATAGATGTTCCCGGGGGAGTCTAAAATATTATTGCATTTAAACTAGCGACACGGAGGCCCCACGGTTATTTGTTGTTAGACTGCACGGTTAACACGTCAGACGATCAGAGACTCAGAAGCAGGATTCTCCCTGACGAACATCCAGAAATTATTTACATGAGGAATGAAGATTAATATAATCGTACAATATTAATAATGGTACAAACAATTGGATCAGTTATTGACAGCATTTATCGCGAAAAATATGTGAAGGAAATGATTTTTATTTTTGTTAATATGTAACCGAGTAATTATTTGCATTTAACTTTATTTTTAAACATATTGTGTCATTGTAATTAAACGTACAACCGATTATGACGCTCTTGGTAATTTATATATCGTTCTACATGTTCAGAGAACGTTAAACGACGATTACCTGCATTTCGAGTCATCAATTTAGCACAATTACAAATCAAGATCTATTTTAGTTTCAACGTCTTCCTTATTTTAAGGTTTGACATAGAAATATTACTCTAATGTACATATATACCATATAATAATACCATGTCAATCAGTTTTGGAGCACAGTGCTACACAAAAATGCCCTCCCGATCTTATAAAAAAAAGTAAATGCTCGATTTGCTACGATAGAACTACGTGCGCAGGATGCACTATGGATCCAGAGGATGTGACGTCAGTTTAGACTGCAAGGGCCTTGAGTCTCGAAGGTTACGGTATAAGCGACCCGGAGTAGCGATTTGGGAGAATTACTCTTAAATTTCAAATGTTGCTTTTCTCACACCTCTCTGAAAAAAATAGGGCAGATCATTGCTGTTAGTGGATTGTCTTTTGACACTATATAGAAGTTTGAAATTTCTACCAAACAGATTATTTGAACAATTCGTTAAAAATTATGCCGTTTGCATAATTAGTGATGCCTAAGAATATAAATTAAGACTACCTTTGAAAATGCGAATTACAATATATCATTAATACCAACTAAAAAGAGTTTTCCATTATCTTTTAAAACAAAACAGTTGCATTTCCTACCTACCCTAGAGGTAAGAGGTCAACTCATTGTTCCCAGTGGAATCGTCAAGACCGTCACATTCCACTACCAAAATTTTCAATTTGAAGCATAACTTCGTAGTTTGCAATATTTGGTTAAATTATGAAATGTTTCGATTTTTTCCACCGTCAGAGGGCGTGATTAGAGCTTTCGGGAGATTCGAAAAGTGCAAATCGTAATATTTAATCAGTACCTGTCCAACTCCAAAAATTATTTTTAATTTATCTGTAAAATCATAGTTTTCTGATAAAACAAAAAAATTTGCATGCCCCCCCCCCCCCCCGTCTAAAGGGTCAACTCATTGTTGCCAATTGTAACTTCGTGACCTTCACATCGAACACCAAAATTTCAAATTTCTAACATAAATAATAAATAAAATAAATACCCCCTGAAGCAGCTGCTTGCCAAAGAGGTCTGACAGGCGCCTATAAGTTTATATGTCATAGTAGAGGGAGGATCTGAGAGGATGGCAGGACCTCAGCAGAAAAACAACACACACATCCAAGCCTTACCCGGGGCTCGAACCCAGGTCCCTAAGATCAATAGCCAAGCACGCTAACCACTCAGCTACGGGACGGCTCTAACATAAATACCTCCTTTGAAATTTTTGATTTTTAAAAAAATTCCACCGTTAGAGGGCATAGTTATACCTTTTGGAAGATTCGGAAAGTGTAAATCGTAATATTTCTTCAATATCTATCCAACACAAAAAGAATTTTTTATATATCTGTATAATCAAAAGAGTTCGATGTCTACAGAAAGGATGATGACAAAGCAAAATTATTATCTCCGTTTTTAAAAAAAGCCATAACATTTACTTTTCTGTTTTAGCCGTTTTCTAAAGTTTTTTAATCATATGCACTGAAATCTGTATCAAATATTACCCTACCCTTTTCGGTAATACATCAGCATTCGTGCAATACCATTCAACTTTGTAGGCTAAACAAGTCGAGCAACGATAAAACATAGCTTCGAATTTCGAGATGGCTAACCTTTACCTATAGGGCTTTTAGCTGATGAGCAGATAGATACCAGAAGTGATTGTCAAATAATACGTTTGTGTGGAAACTTTTCATACCAAAGTAACTAATTTATAACAGAATTGTGCATCCTTTCGCATTTTCTCAGTATTCACGAATTACTATCGAACGAACATATTGTACGTCGCGATAGTGTTTAATTGACAATATTTTTTAACATATAGATATAATGTTGGGTTAGAATTACAGACATTTTTCTATTTAAACAATGTTTGCTTATACCGATGTTTTCCAGTAGTGTCTTAAAAGAACAATTCGTTACATATATTAGAATATAGATCAGACTTCAAACTAGTTCAAACATAATGTAAATTCTAAAGGGCCGAAGTATCGAAATGGCAGGAAAGTTTAAAAGAGTTCATACAAAAAATTCTGCCACATTTCAAAAGTGATTTTTGTAGAAGCTATATACGGCTATCGCGCCAAGCTCGTCCTGAATTTGCCCACACAAGTTCGACTTTCGTTTGAACAACAGCCAATTATATGCATTCATGGAAGATTTTTCCTTTAATATTTTTTCACTGCATTCTTTAGAGAGGTGCCACGTTTTTATTGACTAAGACAAAAGCAGTTGCTTTAAGAACTGTTCTCCGTAACAAAGCACTAAAACGAAAATAAAAGTGTGGATGAAATTCGGGCTTTGAAAGAGCGACAAATTTTTTGGTATTGGTTTGTAACAGCCATAGTTAACCTTACATTTTGACATGAAAAACGAAATGCAAGTGGTAACTTGTGTTTCATATGACCCCAAAATGTATACAAAGGAAAAATATAAGTAAAATCAAAATGTTTTGTTTCCTTTTTTAATGCTTTTTTTTTTACTTTACAGTTTTATTACTTATCTTTTTGTTATTTTTCATTATATTGTTCAAATAATTTTAAAGTTTATTTACGTAATAATGATGATTATTCACAGTTTGGGCTGATGATAATTGAATGATTACATCATATAAATATATTGCCCTAAAACTACTATAGTTTATATTTATTGCAATTCACAAGAACACCTATATTCTCAACGTTCCGTGCCCTCGGTCAAAAAGAGGATACCGATGTGCATGGAAAGGACGCCGTCCGTTGGAGGAGACTTAAAAATCTTGACGCCTTGTTCAGAAGAACCATACACTCTGCACACTAAAGAGCACACTAGATGGCCTTGACGGTAGGCTACCATCTGTCTCCTAACAGCTGTCTAGTGAGTCCCCTTCCCCCAACCTTCTCTGAGCCCTTGTGACCTGGCTATTGAGTTCATTGTTAACAGAAAAATGACGCTCATAGGTAAAACAACACAAAGGTTACAAGAATGTGGACATAAATAACAAAACTTCTATTTGCATTCGAAAGTGGTAGAAGAGATGCATTTTCAACAAAACTTTAAATTATAATTAAATGTTTTATTTTCCTGGGAGTTTGAGGGATAATTTTGTGATTTTTTTCTTCTTCACATTGTTAGAAGAGAGATAAGACCGCCCCAGTATTCGAGTGGTTAGTGTACTTGATTACTGATCAATGGAACCTGGGTTTGAGCCCCAGATAAGGTATGGATGTTTTCTTTCTCGTTTAGTTCTTCTTGCTTTCCACACAGACCTCTATGTCATTATACACTGATTATGCTCTATTATTCTGACAGGCTCTTGTCAAACATATGTGGCAAGCAGCTGCTTAAGGGATAATTTATTACCTTTATAGGAGAGAGATAAAGTACTTACAGTTGCATCGCCTATTGATATCAAGATAGTGACAACCAAACCAAAAATGACGAAATAGCTTCACTTTAATTTGTAGCACTACTATTAGTCTTTATAGGTTGGGTTGTTTTACCTCTGAGCGGCACTTTTTTGCACACCATGGGCTAAATGGCCAGGTCACATGGACCCCAAAGGCTCAGAGAAGGTTGGGGGAGGGGACCCACTGGAACAGCTGTTGGGAGACAGATGGTAGCCTCCGGTCAAGGCCATCCAGCGTGTTCTTTAACGTGCACAGGGTATGGCTCTCCCGCACACGGGGCCACGGCTTAACGTCCCATCCGACGGACGGCGGCCTTTCCAAGCCCATCGGTGTCCCCTACTGACCGTAGTCTTTATAGGATATTTTTATTTCGAAAAATATATTCAAAAACTTCGAAATTTTTTCGTAGATGGTACTATTAAATCAATATGATCCCTGCGAGGTTTAAACTTAGTGTTATAATAATAATATCAATTTAATAATTTTACCTAACTTATTTCAAAATTCAATTTCAATGTGTATGTAGAACAAAACAATAATTTATACTTTTGTTACTAAATTTTCAATATATACATATATACAGGGTGAATCTGAAAAAGTGGGCTAAACTTTACGGTGTGGTAGAACGCAGCTATACGAGCAATATTCGTCATAGAATGTATGGTCGGAACGCAAGCGGTGAGAAGTTAAAAGGTAGTTTTCCACTGTCACATTTAAAGAATGAACACAAGAAGGAGAGGAGATACTTCAGAAAACATTTTATTAACAGGAATGTAATTGAGGTACATGCTCAAAGAAATTGCTCAAAGTGCATATCCGCCATTTCGTGGTTAGTATAACCAGCCATCCTCTCGGCAATCCACGGTAGAAATGCCGTTGGGTGCGAGGACCGACCCTTTTATACCATTTCCAACGCCACCTAGCGGCTCGCCGTTTGCGTTCCGCCCATACTTTCTATGACGAATATTGCTCGTATAGCTGCGTTCTACCACCCCGTAAAGTTTTGCCCACTTTTTCAGATTCACCCTGTATATGGATTGAGCCCATGGTGCATTTAAGAGTTAACAGCCCCTTATTACAATATATAATACTCTTATTTTAAAAGTATGAACTGTTAAAAAAAAATCCCCTCAAGCAGCTGCTTACCAGAGAAATCTGACATCAGACCTCATCAGAAAGACAACACCAACATCCGTGTCTTACCCCGGGTTCAAACTCGGATCCCTTTGATTAGTAGCCGAGCACGCTAACCACTTACCTTATGTTCAATATTAATATAAACAAAAAGAAAATCACATTTACGGTTTTTTTGTAATAACATGATTTTCCGATGAGTCTTAGCAACTAGTCCTAGCTTGTACAGGCCTTATCATACAAGGATAGTACAGGATGAACAGCAATGCCAACACCCAGAATTCGAACCCGGGGAGCAGTTGCTGTAGTGTCACCTCGAAGCAATGTGATATCCCTGTACCACTGCTTGTAAATTGTTATAATAATTAAAAAAAAATGATACTATTGAATAGATAACGTAGTGGAGTTATGTGGGCAGCGGTAGGAAGAAGTAATAATATATTTATACTGGATTAGTAGATATAGCAAGTACTCGAAAAAATTGTCTAAATTGGATAAATAAAACATGAAAAAAATTTCCTTATATTTAAGTGGAAGCATTTTACAACATGCTCTGTAGCTACTGATAAAGTCACTTTTGACTCAAGTTGAAAGAGAACGCCTGAGATATAGATAGATATAGATGCCTGAATAGGAAGTTGTTTTTCTCGTTTCAAAAAGAGATAAACGATCATTGCCTGTTATAACACAACGCGATTTTAAGGAGGAAAAAATCTTTATTTTGTGACTGGCAAAAGTCACTTTTTTCTTACCACATTTTGGATATGGGAATGCTGCAAATTTGCATCTATTTTCGCAGATATCGCTGAGGCTAATATCCGCACCTCGTGTAATCATCGATTACACTTGAATTTTATAAGATACTATCAGGAGAGCATCCATTTTAAGTGTAACGTCGATATCAAATATAGAGGAAAAATTGCCTTGAGCCAGGTGGGATATGAATCCAAGACCTCTTGATAGCATTTGTCAGCTGCTCTGATTGCTGAGCTACTGGTCCCCATCGAGAGCCTACCTTCGGGAAACAGAAGTGTGTGGTGCAAGTAGGAAAGTTTATAATATCAATTAGAGGAAATCTTGATTGGAGGAGATGGCCAAAGCACCTAGCATGTTATCAAAAGGTCGTGTGTTCGGATCCCACCCAGCTCAAGAGAATTTTGCATCTAGATTTGATATCGACGTTAACCTAAGAGTGAATACTCTAACCTAAGAGTGAATAACCTAAAAGTGAATGTCATCTCTATACTTTTGAGCATTGAGGTTCCCACTCGTCACCACATAGAGGTCTGTGCGTCTAGCTAAGGAAATGCCACCCCAAATACACGTGGAACCTCCACCGTAACTGTCTCTTTGACGGATGTTACTGGGATGATAGGGGGTACCTCGTTCTCTCCACATCAAATAATGCCCGGAATCATTTGCAAGCAACACCTGGATTCATCTGTGAAGAGTACGGACCTCCATTGCTCTCCTGCCCAATTCCACCGTTCTCTCCTGGGACGTGACGTGAGTAGTATCATCACGCCCACTTCCACCCCCTACGACGTAACATGACGTAATTATTACATAATCATTACGTAACCGACCACGCCCCCTTATTAATAATTAATAATTTCCCTCCCCCTCCCACAGTGGCGTCATCTGTTGACAGTGAGAAGTACTATTTTCCCAAAAAAACCCTATTTTTATTCTAATTCTTTGATTTCCCTCTTTATAAAAAAATTTTCCCCCCTTATGAAAAAAAACCTGGTGCCATCTGGTGCCTGTGAGGAACACTAATTCCCCAAAAACCCTTATTTTAATTCTTTGATTTCCCCTCCTATTAAAAATTACTCCCCCTATTAAAAATTTCTTCCTCCTTATTAGAAAAAACCCCTGGTACCATCTGTTGACAATGAAGAGTACTATTTTCGGAAAAACCTCCTTATTTTAATTCTAATTCCCGATTTTTCTTTATTTTGCCCCAATGGTTGACCTATATTTTAAGCCCTCCTTCCTCCTGCAGACCCCCCCCCCCGGTTGACCTTTTAAGCCCTACCTATAATTTAAGCCCTTGGATCGGCTGATGCAAGACTCAGAATAATTGCATAGAAAGGGATGATACAATTGTAGCGTCTCACAGAAAATCAGGTCCCTAGTAATTAAACACTTACCAAAATTCTCTTCCCTTAAAAATTTAACAGGCTGCGTCCCAATGCGTATTTTTAGTACATCTCCTGTATTCATCTGAAATTTTACAATTCCGTTCAACTCTTTTTGAATGTCTAATGCAGATTTCAAATTGTAAATCAACTCGCAGAGTTGTATTTATTCCTTAGTAATTAAAACCCTTTGCTATTCATTTAGCCAGGACGACTAAACGATTCCTTTATAATTAAAATTCCCTGCTATTAAACTTCCTAGTAATTAAACACTCGTCAAAATTCCCTTACCTTTATTAAAAAAAACCACCGTACGGTCGAAATAAATCAGTTTTCTGTAGATGCGTTTTATCGAAAAAAAAAAACTTCTCCCCTGGCAACGAGAGTCAAACACGCTACCTCAGTCCCCAGCTTCATTCTGTCAACTCCTTGAACAAGAACCAACCTGCAATGGAAAAGGCTCTGTTATCGGCATTCCTGAAGTCGTACGTGGAGTTTCATCATGCACATACGTGTCCTCTTACCGGTCAGGTAGCAAGCTTCGAAACATCTCGTGACACATGATGCAATCGCCCTAGGAGGTTGAGTGTCCTGTGATTGTTGTTCTCTAAGGGTAGGTGACCTCATAACAAGGGGAAAGTAACGTGGAGTGACCAGCGAGTGGCACGTATCAGAAGACTGAGCACTGTTTATATATACAGGGACTTGTTAAGACATGAACATTCTGCTCAGTGTTCTGTCTGTCTCTCGAGTTGTCATAGTTTTGAAGTCTCTGGTAGAATGTCGAGAACGCGTCAATCGTTTTATGTGACTGCACGATGCATATTGGCGTCTGTAGGTATTCCTTCATATCAGAAGGATATAACCTACGAGGAATGCTTGCAGACATTAATGAATGTTATAACCGACAAAATCCTGCATATGCTCAGTACGATGCAAGGTGAGGCGGTCATAGAAACGTACGACATTGCCCATGAGTTTCTATGCCGTGTGTGTTTTGCGGAACTAGAAGCGTTAAACCACGTCAAAAGGATGGACTACCTATCGATGGTCGAGGATGCCATGACCTCGATAGAGATTGCGGGCATTGTGGAGGTTGTAGGATAATTAAAAACAACAAAAGGTTCTTTTCAGAACCACTTCATTTGTGTAGAAAGGATTATCGATCGTACAATTTCTGTTCACAACTCTTCTCTATCTATACATTTTTCTTCTCTATCACCCCCGTTAACAGAGTAAATTTTATAGGGATGTTTAACCTTCAGTATAATTTTACACAGTGTGTTAGGATTAACAACTCTTATAGCATAGTTATTGCGGGTAGGCTCCCTCTCCACTTTTAAAATTTAGATCTTACACCGACAGTCTTTCCATATATGTATTTTTATAACCATTTTAAAACCAACACTTATTTCTTTTATCCCTAGCGATTACTGGTTGTTGCATTTTCTACTAGAAGAAACCCTACCCCAGCAGTAACAGCCCCTGCAGAAAATAAAAAATGCTATCGGGTGAAAGATTAATAAAATCTGATTTTATTCGTCGTGATGAAAAATATTGATGGGGTAATAGGTTCGACTTAAAAGACTTCGTGTTCGAATCCTCACCACGGACAACCTCTCACTGACAGACGGTTAAACCCTACGAAATTATTCCAAACGAGGAATCACAAGGTTTTTATTGACGAATGAATCTTGGACCTGTACTGCTTCCGTACATCGTGAAAACCCACTCACAGCCTTGATCCGTGTTCCCAATTTCCTTTATTAAGTCACTTCAAAAAACATTGTGATTGAAAAAGTATGACTAACTGTTTTATTACGCCACGTTTTAAAAATACTTAATACTGTTGTATCCAGGTACGAGAGAGTAACACTGTTCGAAGAAAAATCAGGTAAAACAGTTTTTAAAAAAAAAATCGTTTCCTCCGTCGTTTGCGTATGTCTCATCACGCTGGTGAAACCGGGTGAAAAAATATTTTTTTTTGTACGAGGTAGAATGTTAAAAGTACGTCGCGTGAAAAAACTTTAGCTCCATCACGAATGCACATTAATGGAGTAGGGAGGTCGTAGTTTAATACTTCAGCTATAAAAAAATAATACAATGTCTCACGCACCCCTCTCAACTTGTCTACGCTAATCCACTGAAATTTTATTTGCAACGGGACTGATACTTCTAATCCGCTATTATGCTTCGGCCAGCGCCGCCCTCGTTTCGACACACACTCACTCCCATGTGCTCTGAACGGCATGGACACTGCAGGCTGGTGACGTACAAAGGTCACGGGGGCTGCAGTGGAATGCATGGCTCCTGCTGAATGCTACGCTATCAGAAGTCCGTGTGGCTCTCGTGTTCTCCAAGCGCTCAGAATATTACTATACGTATAACGATGTAAAGTCCGTTTTAATCAATACTTATTTCTTTCAACTCTGCGACTATTGGGCTGGCACATTTTCACTAGAAAGACCGCCTCACAGTGGCAATCCTGCAGAAAAAATTAATAAAAGGAAAAAATCTGATTTTATTCCTCGTGATGAAAAATATTGAAGGTAATAGGGTCGACCTAAAAGACCCGTGTTCGGATCCTTGCCCCGGATGGTTTTTAACAAAAGTCCTACGAAATTAAAAACTATCCTGTTACACGACGTTGTTTAAAAATACTTATTACGGTTGTATCCTCAGCAAACTCTTTCCTAGGAAGTAACGCTACTCGATGCAGCCCCAGTTACATGCTTTTACCGGGTAAAGACTGTGCGCCAGAATGTTAAAAGTAGAATTCATACGTTTCCGTAAAAAAAAAAAAACTTTAGTTCCTGCTTAAAGGAGTGTGGTTCGATTCAGGAAGAATAGGATTTGACCTCGTGCATTAGAAAAGGGAACAAATCCGTCCCCGGTGTCCTTTGTTAGGTGGTAGTATTAGTATCCTTATACAAGCTCACTTCAAATTTTCATATGACATTCTGGGGTTAAGTTTCAACCTTTTTATTTTTTCCAACCGCGATAATGCGCAGTTTTCTGCGGAACGCGAGCGACTTCGACGCCAAGGACGACCCACACTAAACGATACGACCATGCACTAGAAAACCGTGAATGGACTTGTGTGAAACGTAATGTATAGAGCTTGACAACAGTAATATAGACTGGGATCCTCGCTCACTATACTATCATAACCCTCGAGAAATTATCAAATATGAATAGACCTCTGTAAAGTTCCGACCCCACAATCTTCTGAGTTCATTCCCCGGTCGATGCTGTCAGGATCACAAGGGATGTTTTACACATTCAACGACGTTTTCTGACATTCGCTAATCAAAGTGTCTATCTACACATCAGACTTGTCATTACATCGACAAACTACCTGTCCATAGGCTGAGTAAGCATTTAGAATGAAAAATTGAGTCTGCTTCAGGACACAGATTCGTAAAACACTCATTAATTATTTTGTGAGAGAAAGCATGCATAAAGTTCAAACACTAATACATCTTCCCTTTCTAATAAACCATACGATCAAAGTAGATAAATTGCAAGCATCATCGGATCTGATTCCGTATATCTGCTTACGACGAAAATCTCACAATAGCATGTTCAGTACTTTAACCCCCGATACAGTATGTGACTAGGTCGTTTAACTAAATTACGTGCATAAACGAAAATGTAAAGGGATATCTGTAAATTCGCACAACGGGATAGGTGAATATTTTCACAATTCTTTTGAAGGTAGAATAACTGTGACGAGAGAGAAAGTATAAAAATGCAGTGCGATGGCTGTAAAAACAGCAGATTACAGCGCAAATTCTGCAAGATAGAAAAAACGATTATTAACAAGTGTCATATAAGGAGCGACCGATAAAAGTCACACCGTAGCGGAAGGAGTAATACAGGAAAAATCATAAAATATTACCCCCCCCCCCCTCCCCCACGCTAGTAAATCACGGTCCATTGCGTACACACGGATGAATATCACAAAAATACTTTGCATATAGTAAAGGACCACCGAAGTTTGGAATTTTAAAATCTGAAAACTCGCTGTTTATAGTATTTCCGTGAAAAATTGGGTCCCTGAATCGAGCCCCAGTTCGGCGTTCACTGACTTCAACCACCGATAAAACTTAACGTAAACTCTCTCGCGGTTAGTTCAAGGTACTTTCACACGCTCTTTTCAGAGTTCCTGGCCCACCTACTACGTTTCAATAAGCGCATAAGTGTGTGTGATGGTGGCTAGCTACAAACACAAGTTTCGCTACAATATAACACTGAGATGTCTGTTTAGTTATTTTTCTCTATTAGTGTGGAATTCTTAGAACAAGTGGTACAGTGCGAAAGTGGTTAGCACACGTTTTTGATATGTATCCTGTTTGGAAAAAACACTGTCTATGGACCATTACTCCTGTACATACCATAAGCATACTACCTCGCGATTCTGAGTCCCCCGAACCGGTATTAATCTTATTTTTGTAGTTCAACGGAGTGCTTTGAGCTTGCTCAACCACTGTCATGGGTTGGACCGGTAGCGGCCCACATATTTAATCCAGAATTAGTACATGCAAACATTTTCTTTTGTAATCGTATCAGGTGTAGAGCAGAACAGGATACTTCAATCATCAACAATATTATTCATCAACAATATTGCAGAAACAATATTGCAGAAGTGAGAAAGAGAAGCGACAGGAAAGCACACTACCTGCAATCATCACCTCAAAACAACTAAGACAGAGGGCGCCACGTGCAGGGTTGAAAAGCAGTTCATAACAATGGTTTAACCATTCATTTTTTTAAGTATTAGGATATTCATTTTACAACAGCGTTCATAGCTAGTGAAGACACAAGTCAGCAACATTCACCCCTCTGTGTAAGCACACGAATATTACATTTCAACAACGTACACTATTCGTGTGAGTATGTGAATATTACATTTTAGCTGTATGTGCACTAGGCGTTCAGTTGTGAAGAATATTTAAAAACATCAGTGCAAACTCACTGAAGCATGTCTCTTTCTTGTGTCTCTCCATATCTATATACTATTTTTATGAGCACAAAAGATAGAACTTTCGAAGTAAGATGAAGCATGTATCAGTTTAAAAAAAGGTTTTGAACTTTTCACCAATGCCATCTAGGGACAACAATGTTGACTGTCTGATTCAAGCAATCTATGAATATGTAGGAGAATGTTTCTCTGATCTTATGCAAAGTATATTCTTGTGTGGTGTATGGTATTATTCAACGGATGTCTTTCTAAGTGTATGCACATATCCGTGCGATGGACTAAGTTTTTTCTCACATACTTCTTTCATCTCTGTAATTGTATGCTTTCATGTTTGTGAGTGTGTGCGTATGTTTCTGTGTGCGGGCGAGTGTGTGTGTGAGTATGTTTCTGTGTGCGGGTGAGTGTGTGCGAGAGTATGTTTTCATGTTTGTTTCGCTGAATCTGATGTGTGTATACGTCTTCATGTCTCTCTCGGTGTGTCGTATGTGTATATGTTACCGTATGCAAGAATAAACATATTGTCTTACGGACACTTGCTCGCTACAGAAGAAGCTAACAATTTACAAACCTCGTCAGATCGGTGTTATAGCTCTATTAGGAAATCTCATCGAAAAGTTACTAAACAGATAAGTTTAGTAAAGATGTACGCTTGTATACAATTTTTCAGATTCTTTTACCTTTCTCGATTCTGTTAAGTAGAACAATGAAATAGCATTGCAGGAAAAAATCTTTTATTCATACACTAAGAAATTACAAGGACGACCCATCAGATATAGAACAGAAATTAGTAACACTATTACATTTATTTAGTACATATTCAGAGGCGCGCACCAGTTCGTCATACACTTCGTTTAGTAATATAGGAAAATGTAGCATGTAGGAATCTTCAACTCCTGCCTCTTAAACAAAAAGTTTAGCGATATCGCTTAAATGAATGTTTCTCACTGCTTCGGCGAAACGGGATATGGCCACACACGAATGGCGAAGCTGACTTGAATGATCCACTTCATACCCAATACAGTTCGTACGTAGAATCCGAAAAATTTCTTTTCTGACGAGTGTATTTAACGTTTTTCTGAAACTTAGCTTTGCTCTCTGATCGTGCAGTTCAGCATTAGACAGTCTTGGAGTAAGGGATGTCGAATTATCTACAGACCATACTCCAAGACTGTCTAATGCTGAACTGCACGATCAGAGAGCAAAGCTAAGTTTCAGAAAAACATTAAATACACTCGTCAGAAAAGAAATTTTTCGGATTCTACGTACGAACTGTATTGGGTGTGAAGTAGATCATTCAAGTCAGCTTCGCCATTCGTGTGTGGCCATATCCCGTTTCATCGAAGCAGTGAGAAACATTCATTTAAGCGATATCGCTAAACTTTTTGTGGAAGAGGCAGGAGTTGAAGATTCCTACATGCTACATTTTCCTATATTACTAAACGAAGTGTATGACGAACTGGTGCGCGCCTCTGAATATGTACTAAATAAATGTAACAGTGTTACTAATTTCTGTTCTATACCTGATGGGTCGTCCTTGTAATTTCTTAGTGTATGAATAAAAGATCTTTTCCTGCAATGCTATTTCATTGTTCTACTTAACAGAAGCGAGAAAGGTAAAAGAATCCGAAAAATTGTATACAAGCGTGCATCTTTAGTAAACTTATCTGTTTAGTGACTTTTCGATGAGATTTCCTAATAGAGCTATAACACCGATCTGACGAGGTTTGTAAATTGTTAGCTTCTTCTGTAGCGAGCAAGTGTCCGTAAGACAATATGTTTATTCTTGCATACGGTAACATATACACATACAGACACACCGAGAGAGACATGAAGACGTATACACACATCAGATTCAGCGAAACAAACATGAAAACATACTCTCGCACACACTCACCCGCACACAGAAACATACTCGCACACACACTCGCCCGCACACAGAAACATACGCACACACTCACAAACATGAAAGCATACAATTACAGAGATGAAACAAGTATGTGAGAAAAAACTTAGTCCATCGCACAGATATGTGCATACACTTAGAAAGACATCCGTTGAATAATACCACACACCACACAAGAATATACTTTGCATAAGATCAGAGAAACATTCTCCTACATATTCATAGATTGCTTGAATCAGACAGTCAACATTGTTGTCCCTAGATGGCGTTGGTGAAAAGTTCGAAACCTTTTTTTAAACTGATACATGCTTCATCTTACTTCGAAAGTTCTATCTTTTGTGCTCATAAAAATAGTATATAGATATGGAGAGACACAAGAAAGAGACACGCTTCAGTGAGTTTGCACTGATGTTTTTAAATATTCTTCACAACTGAACGCCTAGTGCACATACAGCTAAAATGCAATATTCACATACTCACACGAAAAGTGTACGTTGTTGAAATGTAATATTCGTGTGCTTACACAGAGGGGTGAATGTTGCTGACTTGTGTCTTCACTAGCTATGAACGCTGTTGTAAAATGAATATCCTAATACTTAAAAAAATGAATGGTTAAACCATTGTTATGAACTGCTTTTCAACCCTGCACGTGGCACCCTCTGTCTTAGTTGTTTTGAGGTGATGATTGCAGGTAGTGTGCTTTCCTGTCGCTTCTCTTTCTCACTTCTGCAATATTGTTTCTGCAATATTGTTGATGAATAATATTGTTGATGATTGAAGTATCCTGTTCTGCTCTACACCTGATACGATTACAAAAGAAAATGTTTGCATGTACTAATTCTGGATTAAATATGTGGGCCGATACCGGTCCAACCCATGACAGCGGTTGAGCAAGCTCAAAGCACTCCGTTGAACTACAAAAATAAGATTAATACCGGTTCGGGGGACTCAGAATCGCGAGGTAGTATGCTTATGGTATGTACAGGAGTAATGGTCCATAGACAGTGTTTTTTCCAAACAGGATACATATCAAAAACGTGTGCTAACCACTTTCGCACTGTACCACTTGTTCTAAGAATTCCACACTAATAGAGAAAAATAACTAAACAGACATCTCAGTGTTATATTGTAGCGAAACTTGTGTTTGTAGCTAGCCACCATCACACACACTTATGCGCTTATTGAAACGTAGTAGGTGGGCCAGGAACTCTGAAAAGAGCGTGTGAAAGCACCTTGAACTAACCGCGAGAGAGCTTACGTTAAGTTTTATCGGTGGTTGAAGTCAGTGAACGCCGAACTGGGGCTCGATTCAGGGACCCAATTTTTCACGGAAATACTATAAACAGCGAGTTTTCAGATTTTAAAATTCCAAACTTCGGTGGTCCTTTACTATATGCAAAGTATTTTTGTGATATTCATCCGTGTGTACGCAATGGACCGTGATTTACTAGCGTGGGGGAGGGGGGGGGTTAATATTTTATGATTTTTCCTGTATTACTCCTTCCGCTACGGTGTGACTTTTATCGGTCGCTCCTTATATGACACTTGTTAATAATCGTTTTTTCCATCTTGCAGAATTTGCGCTGTAATCTGCTGTTTTTACAGCCATCGCACTGCATTTTTATACTTTCTCTCTCGTCACAGTTATTCTACCTTCAAAAGAATTGTGAAAATATTCACCTATCCCGTTGTGCGAATTTACAGATATCCCTTTACATTTTCGTTTATGCACGTAATTTAGTTAAACGACCTAGTCACATACTGTATCGGGGGTTAAAGTACTGAATAGGCTATTGTGAGATTTTCGTCGTAAGCAGATATACGGAATCAGATCCGATGATGCTTGCAATTTATCTACTTTGATCGTATGGTTTATTAGAAAGGGAAGATGTATTGATGTTTGAACTTTATGCATGCTTTCTCTCACAAAATAATTAATGAGTGTTTTACGAATCTGTGTCGTGAAGCAGACTCAATCTTTCATTCTAAATGCTTACTCAGCCTATGGACAGGTAGTTTGTCGCTGTAATGACAAGTGATGTGTAGATAGACACTTTGATTAGCGAATGTCAAAAAAGTCGTTGAATGTGTAAAACATCCCTTGTGATCCTGACAGCATCGACCGGGGAATGAACTCAGAAGATTGTGGGGTCGGAACTTTACAGAGGTCTATTCATATTTGATAATTTCTCGAGGGTTATGATAGTATAGTGAGCGAGGATCCCAGTCTATATTACTGTTGTCAAGCTCTGTACATTACGTTTCACACAAGTCCGTTCACGGTTTTCTAGTGCACGGTCGTATCGTTTAGTGCGGGTCGTCCTTGGCGTCGAAGTCGCTCGCGTTCCGCAGAAAACTGCGCATTATTGCGGCTGGAAAAAATAAAAAGGTTGAAATTTAACCCCAGAATGTCATATGAAAATTTGAAGTGAGTGTATAAGGATACTAATACTATCACCTAACAAAGGACACCGGGGACGGATTTGTTCCCTTTTCTAATGCACGAGGTCAAATCCTATTCTTCCTGAATCGAACCATACTCCTTTAAGCAGGAACTAAAGCTGTTTTTCTTTTACGGAAACGTATGAATTCTACTTTTAACATTCTGGCGCAGTCTTTACCCGGTAAAAGTATGTAACTGGGGCTGCATCGAGTAGCGTTACTTCCTAGGAAAGAGTTTGCTGAGGATACAACCGTAATAAGTATTTTTAAACAACGTCGTGTAACTGGATAGTTTTTAATTTCGTAAGACTTTTGTTAAAAACCATCCGGGGCAAGGATCCGAACACGGGTCTTTTAGGTCGACCCTATTACCTTCAATATTTTTCATCACGAGGAATAAAATCAGATTTTTTCCTTTTATTAATTTTTTCTGCGGGATTGCCACTGTGAGGCGGTCTTTCTAGTGAAAATGTGCCTGCCCAATAGTTGCAGAGTTGAAAGAAATAAGTATTGATTAAAACGGACTTTACATCGTTGTACGTATAGTAATATTCTGAGCGCTTGGAGAACACGACAGCCACATGGACTTCTGATAGCGTAGCATTCAGCAGAAGCCATGCATTCAAACTGCAGCCCCCGTGACCTTTGTACGTCACCAGCCTGCAGTGTCCGTGTCGTTCAGAGCACATGGGAGTGAGTGTGTGTCGAAACGAGGGCGGCGCTGGCCGGAGCATAATAGCGGATTAGAAGTATCAGTCCCGTTGCAAATAAAATTTCAGCGGATTAGCGTAGACAAGTTGAGAGGGGTGCGTGAGACATTGTATTATTTTTTTATAGCTGAAGTATTAAACTACGACCTCCCTACTCCATTAATGTGCATTCGTGATGGAACTAAAGTTTTTTCACGCGACGTATTTTTAACATTCTACCTCGTACAAAAAAAAATTTTTTCACCCGGTTTCACCAGCGTGATGAGACATACGCAAACAACGGAGGAAACGATTTTTTTTTAAAAACTGTTTTACCTGATTTTTCTTCGAACAGTGTTACTCTCTCGTACCTGGATACAACAGTATTAAGTATTTTTAAAACGTGGCGTAATAAAACAGTTAGTCATACTTTTTCAATCACAATGTTTTTTGAAGTGACTTAATAAAGGAAATTGGGAACACGGATCAAGGCTGTGAGTGGGTTTTCACGATGTACGGAAGCAGTACAGGTCCAAGATTCATTCGTCAATAAAAACCTTGTGATTCCCCGTTTGGAATAATTTCGTAGGGTTTAACCGTCTGTCAGTGAGAGGTTGTCCGTGGTGAGGATTCGAACACGAAGTCTTTTAAGTCGAACCTATTACCCCATCAATATTTTTCATCACGCCTAATAAAATCAGATTTTATTAATCTTTCACCCGATAGCATTTTTTATTTTCTGCAGGGGCTGTTACTGCTAGGGTAGGGTTTCTTCTAGTAAAAAATGCAACAACCAGTAATCGCTAGGGATAAAAGAAATAAGTGTTGGTTTTAAAATGGTTATAAAAATACGTATATGGAAAGACTGTCGGTGTAAGATCTAAATTTTAAAAGTGGAGAGGGAGCCTACCCGCAATAACTATGCTATAAGAGTTGTTAATCCTAACACACTGTGTAAAATTATACTGAAGGTTAAACATCCCTATAAAATTTACTCTGTTAACGGGGGTGATAAAGAAAAATGTATAGATAGAGAAGAGTTGTGAACAGAAATTGTACGATCGATAATCCTTTCTACACAAATGAAGTGGTTCTGAAAAGAACCTTTTGTTGTTTTTAATTATCCTATAACCTCCACAATGCCCGCAATCTCTATCGAGGTCATGGCATCCTCGACCACCGATAGGTAGTCCATCCTTTTGACGTGGTTTAACGCTTCTAGTTCCGCAAAACACACACGGCATAGAAACTCATGGGCAATGTCGTACGTTTCTATGACCGCCTCACCTTGCATCGTACTGAGCATACGCAGGATTTTGTCGGTTATAACATTCATTAATGTCTGCAAGCATTCCTCGTAGGTTATATCCTTCTGATATGAAGGAATACCTACAGACGCCAATATGCATCGTGCAGTCACATAAAACGATTGACGCGTTCTCGACATTCTACCAGAGACTTCAAAACTATGACAACTCGAGAGACAGACAGAACACTGAGCAGAATGTTCATGTCTTAACAAGTCCCTGTATATATAAACAGTGCTGTCTTCTGATACGTGTCACTCGCTGGTCACTCCACGTTACTTTCCCCTTGTTATGAGGTCACCTACCCTTAGAGAACAACAATCACAGGACACTCAACCTCCTAGGGCGATTGCATCATGTGTCACGAGATGTTTCGAAGCTTGCTACCTGACCGGTAAGAGGACACGTATGTGCATGATGAAACTCCACGTACGACTTCAGGAATGCCGATAACAGAGCCTTTTCCATTGCAGGTTAGTTCTTGTTTAAGGAGTTGACAGAATGAAGCTGGGGACTGAGGTAGCGTGTTTGACTCTCGTTGCCAGGGGAGTTTTTTTTTTTCGATAAAACGCATCTACAGAAAACTGATTTATTTCGACCGTATGGTGGTTTTTTTAATAAAGGTAAGGGAATTTTGACGAGTGTTTAATTACTAGGAAGTTTAATAGCAGGGAATTTTAATTATAAAGGAATCGTTTAGTCGTCCTGGCTAAATGAATAGCAAAGGGTTTTAATTACTAAGGAATAAATACAACTCTGCGAGTTGATTTACAATTTGAGATCTGCATTAGACATTCAAAAAGAGTTGAACGGAATTGTAAAATTTCAGATGAATACAGGAGATGTACTAAAAATACGCATTGGGACGCAGCCTGTTAAATTTTTAAGGGAAGAGAATTTTGGTAAGTGTTTAATTACTAGGGGCCTGATTTTCTGTGAGACGTTACAATTGTATCATCCCTTTCTATGCAATTATTCCGAGTCTTGCATTAGCGGATCCGAGGGCTTAAACTACAGGTAGGGCTTAAAAGGTCAACCGGGGGGTCTGCAGGAGGACTTAAAATATAGGTCAACCATTGGGGGAAAATAAAGAAAAATCGGGAATTAGAGTTAATATAAAGAGGTTTTTCCGAAAATAGTACTCTTCATTGTCAACAGAAGGCATCAGGGTTTTTTCATAAGGGGGAAGAAATTTTTAATAGGGGGAGTAATTTTTAATAGGAGGGGGAAATCAAAGAATTAAAATAAGGGTTTTTGGGGAATTAGTGTTCCCCACAGGCACCAGATGACGCCAGGGGTTTTTTCATAAGGGGGGAGGATTTTTTTTTTATATAGGGGGAAATCAAAAATCGAAGAATTAGAATAAAAATAGGGTTTTTTTGGGAAAATAGAAAATCATGAAGCTTTCTACGCACAGTAGAAGCTGATACAACCCTCTCATTGGCTGCTGCAAGAGAGGATCGCAGCTGAGAGGGAGTAGACGTCCTGCTCCTTCGTACTGTTAATCGCAGATATCAATTTTGTACAGCGGTCATAATTCAATCCTTCCTCGGCTAAACCTTCGAGACGCGGAATCCGTGCTAAGAAATTGGTTTCACAGTCTATGGACCACAGAAGTACTCTCAGTCATCGTGCCACATCTGACCGACTTTGACCTGCTTCGAGTCAGCCAATAAATCTCCACCTTAGTTCATTTGGCAAATGTTTCGAGGTCATTCCTACAAAACGGCAAAACACATTTACAACACAAAATAACGATCCACTTCAAAAACACGTTTTTATATAGCTATCGGTTTACGCAACCTAATCTGCATACGATATATCATCATCTGCATTCGATCAGCTTTATTGCTTACATGAACCAGTTTGGTGAGGATCGCCAATTTTCTTTGGCGAATTATCGCGATTTTTCTCATTTTTCCTTAATTTATGGAAACCAGTGTATAACGAGTTGAGAAAACATTGGATGTTTACCGTATAGACCTGTCTTTTTAGTGTTTTTTTTTGCATTAAATAGTCTCAGTACCAAGTTAACGTTATGAAACCTAATTTTGGTGGCAATAATGTATTGAAGAAGTCTGTTAGTGGAAAAGCAAAGGGAGATTTGGTGTCGACGAAGTAGTTTATGTGAAATATAGAATTGGAAAGTTAAACCTCGGTAACTTATAGGTATAGCCACAAAAATAATTGTGCGATTTATTGAATGCTGTGGCATATAAACTGATCAGGCTCCTGTCAGACCTCTGTGGCAAGCAGCTGCTTGAGGGGGTATTTATTTATTTTTAGTAATAAGATTCCATTTATGATTTGAGTAGTCTGTATGAATTGTAATACATTAACAATTCTTTACATTTCAAATAAACATTCTTTTGATGATTTAACTTCATGCTAATGGTAGGCAAATTGTTTAGTTGAAATTGTTTTATATGTGATCTAATTACAATTACCTTTTTAATTAGTTCATTTTTTATTTGGTTGGTAATTTTTTTTTTAATTCAAAAATTTTAAACAGAAAACTGAGCGTATCAATTATAAGAATGTTTCAAATTAATAAAAACAATTCATAAAAAAGAACCGACATGCGTTTAGTATTAAGAAACATATCAGAGGTCTGTCAGATTCAGTGAGTCCATCTGTCATAAAACAGAGCATGAACCACAAAGGGTTAAAAATCAAATTAAAATTGATATTATCCTCCCTTGCATTTTTTTTTTGCTCTGGGAATGAACAAATTAAGCTAATTAATCGAAAGTATTGGGACACTTTCATATTATGTGAATGGAAAACTGTTTGAAAATTCCCTAACCATGAAATAAAGCCTTTTCAACAAAATGTTGCAGGAAATTAAAAATATTTATTCAATCACGATTTTGAACAATATTTACTAATTAAATGGTTTTCATGGCTGAAACATTTAACAACAGTGAGAATTACTCGTAAGAATTCTCAATGTTTTAACAAATTAAAACAAGTCGTTTGCTAAAATAAACATTAGAAGTTTTATCTGAATTGGATCTTTTAGCTTTCATCAATTCTGATAATTATTAGGGCAGGCAGTCACTGTTGCCAAATAATTCATTTTAATAGCTATTAAAGGAATGTTGTTTAAAATTGAGAATTAGATGAATTTTAATGAGATCTCTAATTTATCTCCTGTTGCATTTCTCTGTAAAAAAAATCTTGTTTTCAAGTTAGATAGCTTTAAACGAGGCTTTCTATTCACAAAACAATTAATTCTCATAATCCCAATAACACTTTGTATATTCTCCTAATCCGTATTCTTTTAAAACTTCACTTTCGATTATCAGAAGAGTGCTTTAAAAAGAGAATCGCTCTTTATTCCATGGATAATTGCAACTGCTTCATTACATCTAAGAACTGAGCAGACATAATATTGCTAGTTAAACAAATTATAAATGTTGGCAACCTATTACGTTGGTGGTCCTACGCAAGCCTTACCTGCCTTTTGAAAATTCGGACCCTGCTTGTCTGCTATAGCTATGCATATTTAAACACATATTAAACGACATGGACGCCATCTATGCCGTGGCGCTCCGGGCTATACCCTCTCTGCCTGCCCCGAGAGTAAAAGGTAAACAGGTAAAAAATCATGGAAACCTCAACTAAGAGTTAAAAACAGCCTAATTGGAAAAAGGTGTAACATGACAAAGAACAAAAGATACGTAGCAAAACAGACCTAGGTGTAAAAGACCCAAGTGAGGAAAAGTATAAACATCAATGCAAAAAAAATTACTATTAAAATGCCCAGTAAAAGGAAAATAAAATCCAGAAGCTAAAGTCATTGGCTAAAAGATGTCCGAGTTAAGGCTCGGACATAAAATTGTGCAAGTTAAAATACAAACTGCTTTCAAAATTAAAAGCAATATATTCTTTTAAAATAGTGTCACAAAACTCGCACTTAGGCTTGTCATGCAACCGAAGAAGAATGGCAAGACTGATAAAGATGATTTAAGCAGAGATGAGCAAGTAAAATTTCCTCCTTGGGATTCCTGCGAAAACATGGCTGCCAACGTTTGACACTAGGCTTGATCACAAAAATCTTGTTACCAATCTGTTCCAACCAAGATTTCTGCCACCGTGCCCAGTGGAAAAACACTGCCAGAAGTCCAGGTATGGAACGACAGGGAGAGTGACCAGGGTCGTGACTGATTTGGCAGCAGCATCTGCCAAGTCATTGCCCCTTACCTTAATGTGAGCGGGCACCCAATAAAAGATTGTTATGGCTGCCAGCCGATGGAGCTGCTGGCGGATCTTGGAAAGAACAGGATGGAGGAGGGTGGGGGGGATTATGCTTCCAAGTGAGCACACCGACAATGACGCTTAGCCACTGTATGGTCCAAGGCAAGGGTGACAGCGTACAACAATACAGTGAAGAGGGCTCTACACTGCTGTAGGGTCTAGTCTGCAATTACAGTATCATAGCAGATCATGAACAATCCCACTGATATGCCCGACTTCGAGTTATCTATGAAGACAGGCAAGAAGACCGGGTTCTCAGCACGGTGGCTAGCAAAGATTTTCGGGTACAATCGGGTGTAAAAGCCTTCCCCCGTGTTTCAGAGAAAAAAGTCGCAGGAAGGGGAAACAGTGAGCCACGGTGGAAGTGTCTTGGCTGTCGACTGGGCAACGCTATTGAGACTGATGTTGATGTCTCTGAGGTAACTTTGGACACGCAAACCAAAAGAACAAATGGCAGTTTGACGATTCTGGTAAAACTGGACTAAAACACAGTCCCAAGTGGGATGGACCATCCGACTGCAGAGGTAACTGCTGATGGCAAATAAAGATGTCTCGTCAATCCCAACGTAAAAACTCTGGGCCGGTGAAGTCTAGTCTGCAATTGCCCTTGCACACACGGAGGGCCTGGTGAATCCTAATCCCGAGTAGAGTCGTACACCTGTGATATATAGTGCAGTTTCGAGCGGACAAGTCTATGGTATATGCTGAGCAGAGAACAACGGTCCACACACCACAAGAGAGAGGACCTTGAGGATGTTCGATATTGACGAAATGTTATGTGGTAAATGGTCAATTTCCTGTCGGAGTCGAGAAACCAGGTCTTCCTCTCAACTGGAATGGTGATTACGCTTGCAGCAAAAATACATGTAAGCAATCTTCTGTGGTGTGAAATCGAAACTCTTGTCCGTCGTTCAAACCGAGACTGTTCAAGGCTGTTTGCAGTTGTTCAGACCCAACAATCATAGGAAGTTGTCGAGTAATGAAATTGATAGCGAAAAAAAGTAACTCAAGACGTAGCCTTGTGATACACCCTGTTCTTGGGAGAAATGCAGCAGCTCCAGAGATAATTAAAGGGAGTAACTTTTAAAACAACTGAATTACATACAACCCAACCAATTTTCAGCTGTTACTGAGTCAGTGACATATCAGATAAATATAAAAACACATACGAGAAGAGAAAATTTGAGCAGTTTTTGAAATTTGTACTGTTCGGAAAATTGTCTACAGAAAACAGACTTCTGCTTCAGATACCAAATAGCTGTTTACCAGATATATTAATCAACTATTTTAGAAACACTGTTTTCGCTGATCCAGTTAAAATAAATTAATAAACGTCAAAATTTATCAGCAAATGTGTATTTTGTTTTGGATCAAGAACCTAATAGTTATTAATACAAGAGTGTGCATGATCACTAAGAAATTGCAGTATACATAATCGCCTTTATTCATAATTCAAATTCATGCATACTTTTTTTTACAAAAATCTTGGCACTAAGATCTTTAAGTTAATGATTAAAAGCAAAGAAACAATACATACAATACTGAGAGTGACTTCTTAAATCTATTGCGGCATAATGGATTTAACTACAAAAGCTATGCTACATAACAGTCCTGAAAATGCAGGCATTAAATATAAAACACATAATCGATGATTTTTTCATATACAGCTTCCCATGGCCAGTTTTGCTTAATTACAGACCCTTTTCAACTGTAAGGCATTATTCCTATGGTAAGAGATCTGGTATCACTAAGGCATGCGGGGGGAGGGAATGAAATTTGAATATATTGATACACTTAGTTGCCTTCAACTGTAACAATTCTTATTTTAGGAAACTGGTCAAAACAAAAATACAATATGCTATAGAATTAACTTGATTGCTGCCAGCCTATAACAAATTACATGTCCTTCGGGTTTGTGCTGGGCAAAGAGCAAAGAAGATTTAAGAAAGTACACTATATTCACAATTAAATTAGTTTCAAACACAGCTATATATTTGATAATTTAATTTCACAATAGTGCTGTGATACAGTTAAAACCCTTAGTAGTAGCTACTTTCCAAGCTTGGAGGAGCGCTTTACAATAACCATTGATATTATCGGGTTTTTTCCAACAAAAACCCTTTTATATTGTAAAATTACCTTATAATATACATACTTAACTCTAAATTAAATCTTTACAATTGAAGATCAATAAGAGTTACAAAGTGAACATATTCACCGTTTTTCTTATTCTCTGGTACAATTGCATTGACAGCTGTTGTCTTTTGCTGTTACAATGTTTCTAAATGCTACCAGTCCTTATTGGTTATCTTGTTTGTACAATCTCTGTACATAAGATGAACTGCCTTTCATGTTCAAATGCGGAGTTCTTTAACACTGATACCTGAACTTTTATTTGTGCTACGTCCGCACTCCATTAATTTCAGAGGTTCTTGACTTTGACAGTTCTTTCTTAAATACTGATTATTCCTATTATGCTGTTTAATACGACTTCGCGTATTAATACGGATACAGACCAAATAGAATTGATATTTATCGTTCACATTTAGATGATTTTAAAGCAATTAGCTCTATCCTCCCTGCTTGGAAGAGATCTTTAGCCACTCAATATTAAAGTTCATAAAATGTCACCCTTGGCTTTCAAACACAGATAACATAACTGCTTATAAAACTTAAAACGAGAACCAGTCTCGGTGGACTACGCGACGCGTTTCCCCACGTTTCATGTACGTGGCATCTTCATGCGTGTACGATAGTAACTGACGTAATATTAATATTGAGTGACTAAAGTAACTTTAATATTGAGTTATAATAAAGGAGGGGGGATAGTGCTAATTGTCTTAAAATCATCTAATTGTGAACGATAAATATCAATTCTTGTTGGTCTGTATGCGTATCAATACGCGAAGTCGTATAAAACAGCATAACAGGAATAACAACCAGTATTTAAGAAAGAACTGTCAAAGTCAAGAACATCTGAAATTAATGGAGTGCGGACGAAGCACAAATAAAAGTTCAGGTATCAATGTTAAAGAACTCCGCACTTGAATATGAAAGGCAGTTCATCTTATATGTACAGAGATTGTACAAACAAGATAACCAATAAGGACTGGTAGCATTTAGAAACATTGTAACAGCAAAAGACAACAGCTGTCAATGCAATTGTACCAGCGAATAAGAAAAACGGTAAATATGTTCACTTTGTAACTCTTATTGATCTTCAATTGTAAAGATTTAATTTAGAGTTAAGTATGTATACTATAAGGAAATTTTACAATATAAAAGGGTTTTTGTTGGAAAAAACCCAATAATATCAATGGTTATTGTAAAGCGCTCCTCCAAGCTTGGAAAGTAGCTACTAGTAAGGGTTTTAACTGTATCACAGCACCATTGTGAAATTAAATTATTATTATATTCACAATTCCTACTTTTATCACAATTAGTGTGATTACACCTGAACCAATACAAAGAACCTCAATTAGCAGGTGATCAACAAAAGTTAAATGTACGGATAAAAAGTTAACAAGAAATTTTGACTGAAAGAAAGGTTATTTATGGTTAAATTTTATTGCACTAAATTGCTGAACTAAATTTTTTTTAAAATAATGTTTAATGATCAATGTAATCACATTATGACAATGCCTGCTTTATTAAGTTTTATTTCACTCATACCTTCTTTTTCATAAAAATAATAAAAAAAGACAAAGTATATAAAAAAAACATGGAAAATTTTCATGAAATGGCATATTTATCCATATATCCTTCAGTTTACTATATTAAGGCTTGCAATATATTTGCTAAATATCAAATTAGTTAATTCCTAAAAACATTTAACTCAGAAAATAGAATATTTATAAATTGGTTAACATCTTTAGAAATTCATTTTGAAATAATTTAATTTTATACTTTGTCAATAATGGCAGGATGTTACCTATTGTGCAGCATTAATTCATAACAAGCTAAACCAATAGTCAAGCAACAACAAAAATATATGGATTCCAATATTAAACTTTTTATGACAAACTTCATGACAAATATTTTTAAACACAAAATTAAAATTGCTTCAACTGTTTTCATTTCAAATTTGAAAAATCTCACACACTAATACATAAATTCTAAAATAGTAACATGAGTATATTTAAATAATTTTAAATAAATAAATATTATATCACAGATTGAGGTTCATTTGTGGCGTACTGAATGTATTTAGCAAGAGGGGAAAAAAATCAAGGCAGTTGTTCAACAAACTAAACAACAAATTACATGGAAAGGACTGCTAACTCAATCAACTATAGGTACTGGACAGAAAAATGGTAAATAGTTCCATGTTTTTAAATACAAAATCAGAGCTCAATAACTTCAATATGAATTTTAATGAAAAATATCTCTAAAGATAAATTAAAACCTTCAATCAAATCTATCTAAATCTCGATTTCAAACAATATTTGTTCAGTTTTCAAAGAGTTATGAACGTTGGAATATTTAATAGCCTACAAAAAATTGACCCCAAAATTTAATTAAACATTAAAACAGGTTAAGAAATCAGTAATGGGTACAATGCACCTGATATTCTACTTGAGTCAACTATGATCTTGGAACTTGTTTAAAATTTTAATTAAATTTTAGGGTCTTTTTTGTAGCCTGTTTAAATATTCTAACGTTTATAACTCTTTGAATACTGAACAAATATTGTTTAAAATTATGGTTTAGATAGATTTGATTGAGATTTTATCATTAGCATATTTTTCATAAAAAAAAAATACCGAAAAAGGTATTGAGTTCTGAATGCGATTTTCTATTCAAAAACCTGGAAAATTGTTTCCATTTTTCTGTCCAGTATATGTATATTACCAGAATTTGTATATAAATAACAATAACGTACATATTAATAATCAGATACACAGTAACTGATAACAAAAAAAGCAAAATGCTATTCTGTTATAAAGCATCAAATTGCAACACCAATAATTTAATAAGAATGAACCCATATCACAGAGCATTTTTAAAAGGTGAAAGTGATAAATAATGACTAGTATTTGTAAACATTAATTACTTTTATGCTTTCATATGGCAAATGTTAAGCACAAAATATGAAATAATCTCTGTAAATAAATTATACATAAAGTGATTACATAACATATATTAAATATAATTATTCACATAATTGCTAATTTAAATCGATTTTTCAGTCTGTAAAAGAGGAATGCAAACATTACGAATTTGTTTGAATTTTTGTTATAGAAATAGGGGAGAAATAACTTTTTTGTATTTTGATCATGAGCCACCCAAAATAATCACAAAGAAAATAAAAGAATTTCAAATGTAGTATTCATGATTTGTCACACCTAAAACAAAAGAACCTAGACCCCCCCTAAATTTTTGTTAAATAACGAATTTTGGGAACAGTTGTGGAAAAAACGTTGCATTAAAGAATATCTTTTCAGCCTTATTCAGTTCAATTTAATATCAGGCATTTTCTCTATTTTTTCCTCTACACATGAGCCCTGCCTGAGTTACTAAAAAATGATCTACCAAAAATTTTAATCGCAAGCTGCTACTAATGCACTAAATAAAAATGGTGTAGGACAATAATCCAAATCTGAAACTCAACCAACTGTGCACTAAATCAAGGGGAATATTAATTATTAACTCATCAATACTATGAAGAATACAACATGCTACACTTGCCTGTTCAATACATTCTAGAATAAGGCAAAGGCATGATCACCTTTTATAATGTTTTACTGATCAAGGCTGTTAAACACTCAACCTAATCTCCTAATATTGACGTACAAAATCAAAGTAATCTACTTTTGCACTCAGGATCTGCTTGTGCCTGATTACTCTTAATTTCTGGATGTCCAGGTTCTTTTGACCTCTGGACATCCCATTGTCCAGAAAATGAAACACCAGACCTTAACCTGAGAAAAATCAAACAAAATCATATAACTATTATAAACTACCTCTATTGAACAAAGGAAACTTCAGACATTTCTTCCAAATTGCATACAAAGGAAAACTCAACTCTGTATACACCAACTTAAACATGCAATCTATACTAAAATTTATTGCAAAATCTTATTAATTTTTTTTACTGATAAGTTGGTTGAAGTGGTAAAAGCAAGGAAAATGCAGTGGTAAAGTTGGTAATGCTTTTCATACAGAAAATATCTACAGACTTGGACATTGCATTTCCAGCATCAATGCTGAACTTCTTAAATGGATAAATTACAACTGAAGAAACACATGTTATAAGTAATTCATGTGCAGTCCTAAAATTTCTCTTTGCAAGCCTTTATTAACCAGATAGATTCAAATTTCTTTTATTTTTAAATATTCTCTTCTATCATTAGAGCAGTTTATGAAATTATCAGAAACCATTCATATATATTACATAGCAGAAATAAAATTTCTGACCAAGTGCAAAGGAATACTTCTATCTCCTTACTCTTAAACAAATTATTTTCATTTTACACATTATGCAACAATAAGCAAAACACACACAAAAAAACTTATTGCTGGAAGCTTTAAGCTGAAGCCTGCACATTATTTAGCTATACTTCGAACAGATTCTCTAAATTGTTTCACTAAAGCACCCATCCATGGGCTCAAAACAAACATATTAATTTAAATGACTCATTAACAGTTCTTTCTGAAAATTATGTTAGAATGAAATATGAATCATTAACTGCTTATAGGCAAAACTCTTAACTAATATTTAAGAATTTTTCTTTCTATTCAGCATAATCACTGCTGAGGTTTTAATTCCAGCAATTTTATTGCTCAGCATAATTAATCAGGATAATCTCACTTCAGCCATTTTTCATGATGAATACTTGTTAGAAACAATGAAAAGCTCAAGAAACTTGATATTAACCAATTCACAACTGTAACACATGGAAAAACTTTAGATGAAACTTAAATTTCAAGCCCTCACAAACTACACAGAAACCACTAATTCTGAACTTGAACAATATTTTTAAGAAAAACCTTTTATATTGCACTTTTTTCATTGACAAGGAAATATGAGATTATGAAATCACTAGTAGGCTAAATACTTTGCTTTATGGAATGAAATGGGCTTTCAGAAATATCCATTTCTAAATTGATTCTTTAAAGGAATTTGACTGAAAGTGCATTTATCTTTATGTATGATTAACTAGAATCTTAAAATAATGCATAGTTTTTATAATAGGCAAATCTGCCTTGAGCTCTCAAACTGCCTTAGTAAACAAAATTTTAAGGTTGGGTAGATTTTTATATTTGAAATGTTTCTTGCAGTCATTTTCTACAATTGCTCTAAGTGAAAATTCGAGCTTTAGACAGTGCCAGATGGAAAAAATTAACACTTCTGATTCTTGACTAATTTGTGAGTGGTCAGATTTATATCTGAAAATTTTCAAAATTCATATATCATGTTTTATGCTTGTTTTCATATTAACTGGGCTTTTTATTTTAATTAAAAAAAATACATCTTAAAATCCTATATTTTCACTTTATGAGAAGCTGGTCTTTGTATGATTCAGTCATTTTAAAACAAGATATATTTTTGCATAATTAAATATGCACCTATGTATATTAATATTTAACAAGAGTAAAAATTAATTGCAAGACCACACATTTTTACAGCAAACTAGCTTTGAGGTATTGTAGAATATATCCTATATGCTACAATTTTTGCTAAAAAGGAAATATTGCTTTTTTCCATGTAAGCTTTTTTTTCTGCTTTTATATAAATAATAAAATACTGAAAATAATAATTAGCCATTTAGGAAAATAAATTACAGCAGTTTTATATCATTTTATATAACCAAGTATATGCATTATTATTAAAAAAAAACAAGCTATTATTAATTCAACAGCTCAATTAGCATAATATAGAATTAGTTTTTTTTTATTACAGATAAATTTTTTTGGTTTTGACATTGAAATGTTCAGAGTTTGACACTTATTATACTTTTAGCAAGCAGTTTAATAAACAACTTAAAAGCATTTACCTGTATGCTTCTCAGTAGCAAATTAGACAATACGAATTTTCAATTCGTTTGAAAAAATACACTAATATACACTACTCAAGGTGGAAAGTAGCTCTTTAAAAATTAGCAATCTTAACATGATTAGAGCATAATCAATAGATTTAAACATGTAAAAATATATGTATGTTAATACTTAGTAACATGAATAGCATGCCCATATAAAGTACATAATTAGCTGTTAAGAATTCATCATTTTCTATTTTATCACTTTAAGGCATTGGGACAGGAGAAACCATTGGTTTACCATCCAAAACTGCCAAAATATTTTCTGCTGCAAGTTTTGCCATTGAAATTCTCACAGATACTTCTGCACTACCCACATGTGGTGTAAGAACTGAAAAAAATAATTTAAAAGTGTATGTACAAATACACACTTATTTCAAATGTCATTTTACACATCAGAAAAACACAGATAAATTGTGTTAAAGTACTCTGGTGCATGTAGTATACTTAAGTAGTTTCAATAAAAGAAGAGATTTGGTAAACATGGCCAGAACTAGCAAAAGTATTATGATTTAGGATAAGATGATTGGTGTTTGATAAAGCTTTTTGCAACTAAAAACACAAATTTGGCCAACTTGAAAAAAAAAAGATACTTAATCCTTAACATGCTGCAGCAGGTATACTGGTTTTAGTTTTCCAATTCTTGAGGTGCAGAAATGGTCTACCATTCTGTAAGATTGTAACTTTTATATTTTCTCGAACAGAAATCTGCATTTTTTTAAACCGTTTCTAATCAAATCTTGAATATAACATTTCAATCTATGATTATATTTTTTTCCCTGTTGATTCTGCTTAAAAAAGCTATGAAAAAGTTAAAAATATAAACTTATTTCAGCTTGTAGTAATTGTATGCACATGTTGAATCACTGTAAATAGCATCAAGTAGTGGCAATTTAGTTTGTGCCTTTATTCCTTACTGTAGTAGAATTATCGGCCAGTTTTTGATTTCCAGCATGTTGACCTACTTATAGCTGTAGCAGAGTTATAATGCTTTCTAAACTTTTAACATAAGTTATTGATTTTATTACTATCAGAAGCTGCATCATCTGTAACTTTGCCAAACACTTTCAATATATATATACTTCAGCAGACTTTCTATTTCAAAGGCTTTTTTTACTCTGGAGCTTCTGAAATTATTTTTAACTACTTCTCAAATGTATGCTGAGATTATAAAGAATAATTTGAAATAATCGAAAATAAAGCTGCTAGTGATCTCTAGTGGCCGATATCAGAAGAATCGTACAATTATGTGATTAGCTTAAAAGTGTATGGTTTTTTTTTTAAAAAGATTGAGCTTATTTTAGTGATAATTTTGATATTTTAACCAAACACACTAACATTAGGATATTGCAATTTTTAACTAAACCTTTTGCCAAATTTTAAAAACAAACTTTTCTGTAACAGTTATGTAGCTTCATACTAAAACAATTTATTTCCTATTTCAGTGCTTTCACATGTTAAATTTTAAATGTTTTGAATTATTTTTTATTCAAAAATTTTTCGTTACCTTTTTTTAGATAAATTTCTCACATTTTATTTAAATTATTTTGTTTTTATACCGAAATGAATTTCATATACCAACACTTTCCTTAGGCTTAGAGTTTGCCATCGCCAAAAATCTAAGCACATGTATTATTTGTATAAATAATTCATATGATCAAATGAATAAAATAAATAAAAAAAAACAAAACTATATATATGAAAGATTTAAGCATTAATGGAAATATTATGAACTTATATATATATATTAGAATAAGAAAATAATTTTGAAAACACTTTTTAATTTTTACTGAAATAAAAATTAAAAAAATTGTAATATTTAAAAACATAAAATACTAGTTAATTTTTTACACCAACCGGAACGGAATAAGGACTCTGAACTTAATTATGGATACTTGGCTTGCTGCACTGATGGGTCTCTGTTGAGGGAAAATCTGCTACTGTATTTTCTGCTTGTTTGTGGGTTGACAGCCCCAAGTGAATAGATTCACAGAATATTTTATCAGCTGCTGGATAACCCTGAACAGAGGTCATCACAGGCACCCGACTTGCATCTACGAGCATCTACATTGGAGGAAATCTTCCAGTGTAAATGGCTTCAGACTTTAGTGGTGGGGGAACAGGTCTTTGCCCCATGCCTGCGATTAGGGGGCTGTTTGATATTGTAGGCATTCCTCTCTCAATAAACATCATTTCTTTAAACATCCCACTGACCATTTTCTCTCCATAGGTAGTTGCAATGCGAGGACTCTGCACAAAGCTTATTCTCTTGATGTCCTCACAAAAGAATTTCAGCATTATAATTTAGATATTCTTGGCTTGCAAGAGATGGGATGGACAGATAGGGGTCAGATTCTTAAAAATAATCTTATATTTCTCTTTTCAGGGAGGGAAGATAATAAGCATCACCAAGGCATAGGTCTGCTTCTAAACAAACAAGCCAGTGATGCTCTTCTAGGATATGAGTGCATTAATGAAAAGTTTCTTACAACAAAATTTCAGACAAGCATTCAATACTTGAATGTTATCTGCTGTTATCCCCCACTGAGGATGCCAATGTGGATGAGAAGGATAGGATTTATGGACAACTTCAGGATATTTTGAATTCTATCAAGAAAGGAGATATTACCCTTGTTCTTGGTGACTTCAATGCCAAAGTTGGTACTGACTCTGACCTTTGGGGAGGAGTAATAGGCCCTTTTGGTATTGGTAGCTGCAATGGCAATGGGTAATGTCTCCTTACAAGTAAGTAAACTCAATGGATTCAGAATAACTAACACTTATTACAAACACTGCGACATACATAAGTACACATGGGTTTCACCTGATGGGCTGCATAAGAATATGATTGATTATATATTAATTAACAGGAAATGGGCTAGTTCTGTTAGGAATACCAAGTCATATAGGGGAGCTAAAATTGGATCTGACCATTACCTTGTTAAAAGAGTCTTGCAACTTAAACTTAAAAAGTGTTGTGCTAGGGTTAAAAAATTTAGTTTTAATACTGAAGCTCTGAAAGACCCAGTTATAGCCAAAGCTTACCATGATAGGTTACTTAGTCATTATGACAGTCATGGTTTGCTTACTACTGAAGCTGAGGAAAAATGGGACTGTTTTAAGCAGGTTTTTCTTCTAGAAAAAAAAAAAAAACAGCTACTACTCTTTTAGGAAAAAAGGAGCAGGGGAGGCAGAATTATTTGAGTGATAAGGCACTTGAGCTTATTTCAGAAATAAAGAACTGCAAGAATGTCCTTAATCAATACCCTACTAGCCCTAATAGAAAGCATTATAGAGAGCTTAATAAACAAGCAAAGGATCAGTTAGCTGCTGATAAGAATCTTTAGCTTGATGGCTTGGCTAACAAAGAGGAGGAAGCAGTTAGATAGCACAACATCAGAGAGCTGTACCAGATAGTTATGTTTTGTGTGGTATAAAATGGACAGGTATACAGGGATTGAAGGATAAACAAAGTAAGGCTATAGATGGTGAGGATTATCTCATGCCTAAGTGAGATGAACATTTCAGTGACGTTCTAAACAATGTGGTTAGTTACTCCAATTGTTTATAATAATGATATACGATTTACTGGCTTTAATGTTAGCCCTATATTACATTCTAAAGTTACTTTGGTTGTTTCTAAACTTAAACTATACAGATCCCCAGGGATAGATCCCCCAGTGCTATGGAAATGCTTATAGCTGGGAATGTTTTGGTTACTACATGGGTGACTGAAATTTTGAATATCTTTTATGATAAAGGAATGGTTACTAAGGATTTTACCAGAGCTATTATTATCCCTCTTTTTAAAAAAGGTGATTGCAGTTCTTGTGGTAACTATAGGGGTATCAGTCTACTTTCTGTTCCAGGTAAAGTTTTTTGCATGATTATGCTTAATAGAATTAAGGATCTGGTTGACAGTCAATTGCATGATGAGCAATGTGGATTCAGAAGTGGTAGGGGATATATAGATCAGATATTTTATCTCAGGCAGATTCTTGAGAAATGTTTAGAGTTTCAGAAAATTTTGGTTGCTAGCTTTGATTTCAAGAAGGCTTCTGATGCTGTTGATTGTCATAATTTGTGGCTGATTGTGAGATCATATGACATACCAGGCAAGTTAGTTAACATAATCAAAGCTCTTTATGATAACACTGAGCCATGTGTCAGAACTGGTAAGGCTTGCAAAAATTGGGTAAAACAAATTGCTACAAGCCTTGTGCTTGTAGCAATTTGTCGAACCCAATTGTTACAAGCACTACCAACTTGTAGTCTGGTGTTCGACAAGGATGCATTTTGTCTCATTTTTTTCATTAGTTTGGTTATTGATTATGTTATGCAAAATTCACTGCAAGGGAAATATTTTGGCCTTAAATAGTCTGGAGGTACAAAAATTTTATTTATATTATGCTGATGATTTTGGAAATGAGGTTGATGAGATGAACTTTTTCATTCAAGCTGTTTATGAGACTGGTAGTAGAATCAGTTTGGTTAAAAACAGAAAACTAAAGTGATGAAAATAGGCCAGGCAGGCTGTGGTTCAGTTAATCTGAATGGTTGCACTCTTGAGGTGTGTCAGTTTAATTATCTTAGGAGCTATGTAACATATTGGTGATGTATGGCATGAGATTAACAGAGGAATAGGGACTGCTGTCAGGACTTTTAAGAATCTATGGAGAGTGTGGAGAAATAAGGGTATACAGGGTGATTCAAAACTTATCGTTCAAATTTCGTGGGGAAGTAGGGAATACGTCAGGAAACCGATTTCACATAGGAAAGTATGTCCGCAAATGTACACATGCGTATGTAGAGGGCGCTGTGTGTACCCAACCAGTGTACAGCTCGCCCGACCACTCCCGCTGTCATCAGTGTATCCCCATATGCGAGATGCATATCCGCTAGCTCTTGATGCGTAAAACGATTCATCTTATCACTAGTAAGTCAGCTCGTACACTGATGACAGCGGGAGTGGTCGGGCGAGCTGTACACTGGTTGGGTACACACAGCGCCCTCTACATACGCATGCGTACATTTGCGGACATACTTTCCTATGTGAAATCGGTTTCCTGACGTATTCCCTACCTCCCCACAAAATTTGAACGATAAGTTTTGAATCACCCTGTATACACCTAAAGACTAAAATTAGACTGTATAATAATTTGCTTTCTCTAGGGTTAGTTATGGTAGTGGAACTTGGACACTTTGTAAACAAGATAATAGGAAACTAGATGCTTTTGATTCTAGATGCTTACACAGTATCTTGGGCATTAGGTGAGTCAACTTTGTAAGTAATGATGAGGTTAGGCAAAGGAGTCAGCAACCTCTTTTAAGCAGCATATTGTGCAGAGAGATTTGGTTTGGCCATGTTTCCCAGTATGGATAATTATAGACTAGTAAATAGGGTTATGAATAGTATGTCTAAAGGCCTCAGAAAGAGGGGAGACCTAGGATGCAGTGAGCAGACAATATCAAACAGGACCTTGTTAGAATTGGTGTGCAGTGGCCAGATGCAGCTCAGGACAGATATGCTTGGAGAACTAAATTGCACTGTCTGGTTGGATCTCCGTAGCCCATGGCTGTTTGAGAATGATGATGAACACTGTAGTGAACAATATGAATGCATTTGCAAACATGCCTTCTACTTTGATCAGCTATGCTGCATTATAGATATTGTACCTTGCACTACTGTTTTTAGTGTTATCCCTGTGGTTTCCAGCTTGCCATCTTTTAATGCATATTGTTATTATATTTGTAGTCTTTGTTTCTTAATTTACCTATAGTGAACTAAGTGATTTGGTAAGGCACACATGCCGATGTTAAGCCATATTGTAACTTCAAGCGAAACTGAGTGTGCAACTCTGCAGTACAGGCAATATATTCAGGTGGGATCTGGTCTGCTGTGATGTCAGAAAACCATGGTCAATTGCAACAAGGCCCTGACTTCGAACCATCATGCTGTGCATCTGACACAAAGAACGTGCAAATGTGATGGCTGGCCAAAAGAGTTGTTGATACATCCAGTCAAGGGTAAAGGCTTTTCTAGTTCTAAATGAGAAAAACTGCAAGAAATGGAAACAGCAAACCATGGCAGAAGTCACTCAGCTTTTACAGGGCAACACTATCGAGTTAATATTTTACAAGTAAACTTGGACACTCAAATAAAAAAGGTGGATAGCATCTTGTGATAAGAATAAAGCATTTTTTCACTTAAAGTGAAAAATTCCATCCCAAGGAAGATGGCACGGAATGGATCACAAGTGCAAGAATATGTAGGAACTACTCCTAGCAATGGACATAATGATGGTCCATCAGTCCCAACATACTCTGGACAGGTGTCTCCATACAGACACTGAGGGCTCAAGGTAGACAGAATTTAACATCATCATTGAATCCCAAGCTGAATTACAGATCTTGGATTATAGTGATTTTAACTAGGCACTATATGTAGAGGCAAAGAACATCTGCTACCTATGAGAGGGATCTGGATGATGTTTGCATACATTTTGAATCTGTTGAAACTTGTTAAACTTGCCCTGCCTCATGAGGATTGGTTTCTGTGCCAAGGAAGTCCCTACTGCTTCTATATCCAAGACCTCATTCCTTTTCAGAAAATGAGACAAGATCAGTTTTTTTTGCTATAAAATGGAGAAATAATAAAGAAAAAATAACCTAATGTAAAATAAAATATCCACAGCAACAAGTTATAAGCTAGCCATCCAATGTAACATAACTCTGAAAAATCTATAATTATCGATCGACCAAAAGATAGATAATTTATGGAAATAAAGTAAATCTACAGAAATAAAAACTGTTTAATTACAAAAGAAAATTAAGAACTAACTTTACAAAGGGAGTGTATATCCATTAAACCCATGTAAACAACATGCCATGCAACTACTTAGCAGATGGCTCTCCCCACACTTGAATGTGTGAGCGAGCAATTAGAACACCTGCAACTTTCTCTTTCTACCATGACACTGTGCATTGCAGCCATTTAGAAAACACTTCTCATTTAGAAAGTCTTCAAGAAGCTTGTTATGAAAATTTTTTTTTACACAGATTCAATTTGAAGAGTGGAAAAGATGCATAGAATGCTAGAATATATGATATAAATGATAAAAAAAATAATTCTAGTAATAGAAGAATAGGTTTAAGGCAGAAAAGTGTAAAATGGGGGGAAAAACAGAAATTACTCACTTTGCAATTACTTCCAAAATCTTCAATTTTAAAAAAATAGTTTTTTCTTAATTTTAAGAAGATTTTCAAAACATTAGGGAAAAATCTGTTGATAATAGTTCAAATCAAATTTGCGAGCTTAAATCAGGGGTTGCTCAGCAAAGAGTAATGTTAACAAACAAATCGGCAATACCGTATAGCACTTCCAAGAAATGGCAATCAGATGGCTTTAACAAATTATGCATCAAATGTAAAAAGAAATTATTTTTCAAACTTGAATTACACATTTTTTGAAAAGATATAAGTAAGGAAATTTCCAAACAACAATTTATATTTTAAAAATATAAATTATTTTTGTTGCTCTAAAAACGAACATCAACATCTTTGGCTTCTCATTTTAGATTCTGTCAATATCTATGTTTATTGAGGACCCTGAAAGGGTAAGACTATATAAGACAAAACTTGATCATCAGTACAGTATAAGCAGTAACAAGTGCAGAGTTTAAGACAAAGATATTTGGATATTAATATACACGAAAAAAAGTTTGTATGTTTTAATCTTGGTCTTTTATGGATTATGGGTCGTGTAATTCTAAATGATATGGTTGAAAATTTGAAGATAAATTTCTTTAATTGAAACTAAGTTTTGAAAGTGATAGTGTTGTGTACCATATGGAAGATGGTGAATCTGTGATACTAAAATATAGCAGAGAATCATTCCAGAACAAATGGCGGCTGAATCAATCTTTTGTTTGAATCACTCAATTCATTTATGAGTTTGTGATTATTTTAATGTAAATGAGCATCAGTAGATGTATCAGTGTTAGTAACAGTCGATTATACACAAGAAGTTTATAATAAAGATGTTTTCAACAATTCACCTCATGATGAAGTAGATAAATAATACATATGAGTATGAGAAAGCAAGCAAATATTTTTTGCCAGTCAAATTAGTAAGTAGTTTCTTATTTCATATTTTCTTCTGTACTTAATAACATTCTCCAAACTTTTTTCAAAAAGAATATAGATGGGAATATGAGCTACCTCTAGATCAAGGGTTCTTAACTTGGGGTGCTTACACCCCCAGAAGGGGGTCTAAGGTGTGTGAGAGAAACATTTGGAAATTGGAATTTATTTTTTCTTCCTTTCAAAAATGAGCTGAGCAAAGAGATAAGTAAAGGTATGAAGACCTGAAAAAGGTTATGAATCCCAGCTCTGGATATAAAGTTCACTGGAATTCAATTGTGAGGTTAACTTGTGTATTACATAATAATTTATTTAAACCAAAATAAATTCGCTAAAAGATTCAACTGAAATTTTGTGGATGGTGGTAATGCTAATAATTTAATTTTTCAATAAACCATTGTATCATTTGTTTTATTTTTAGCAATTAATATATCTAAATATGGCAGGATTTTATCTTTTTCTGATTCACTTGTGAAATTAAACTAGTTACGATATTATCAGAAATGTTTAATAATTCATTTAGTTGTTCCAAATCTATGGTTCCATCCTCTATATTAAGTTGATGAGTTTTTTTTTAACTTATGATGTATTATAGTTATGAAGAATCTGTCCATGGCTCATCTTTAAGTTACAAGCTATTTTATGCATTGAAGATAAATATGATACCACTAAACAGGGCTACCATCAAGCCAACTAAACCATCAATGTTAATTGGATTGAAATCACAAAGTGAGTATCAATGTGGAGTGAATCAAAGTGATTACAACCAGGACAGTCCACTACATAATCTTGCAAAAAACCAGCAATAAGATAGCAAGATAGGATTTACTACTGAGTGAGTCAGCAAAGACAAGAATTTGTAAAAGAATTTTACAAGAACTGGCAACATCCTTTATTAAATATCTCATCTGAAATCTCTATTTCGCTAAATAAATGTTAATTTTTGCAGGTTAAATGACAAAATACTGAGGGGGGGGGGATTAGTCATTCTGGTAATGTTGATTTGATACACTGGTAGATAGATGCCATGCCTGTAGCAATGCAGAACTATATGGAGGCATGTGATCTTACATTTGCTCTGTAGTGTCACCAGTCCCAATGGAGTGCTGGTTACAAAATATTCCTGCTGTGAATCATGGATCAGAAGACATGACTGGGTGGTCAAAGGGTGTTATTGCATTTGATAGGTCTAAAGAGCATGTTCTGAAGGAAGTAGGCAAATTTGCTGGCGTTTCAAAATGAACAGCCCAATGAGTGTATAAACAATGGTGTACATCCAATTCAACTGCTAACTGTAGTTCTTACTGCTGCAGCAAGTCAATATTCACAGATAGGAATCACCGATGAGCATCATGACTAATGTCTGCAAACTGATTTGAAACCAGACAGGAATTGCCACAGACAGTCAATGAAGGAACATACATAAACCTATTTCAGGAAGAACATTGCAAAGGGAACTCGGATTGCAAAAGGAGCAGAGTACCTCGGAAGAGACTCATGTTAACAGCTGCACATAAAGCAGCCCAGTTGCAATGGACTAGGCACTAAAGGCATTGGACTGCTAACAACTGGAAAACCATTATCTGTCAGATGAGTCTTGTTTCTGTCTGTATTCCAACAATGCAAATTGGTATATCCAACAATCTTGTATATCCAACAATGCAATGTGGAGAATGTATCGCAGGAGTAATGAAGCATTCCATCTGGACTGTGCCCAAGTGTTATTCAAGCTGGAGAAGGTTCTGCGATGTTCTGGGGATGATTTACCTACCATGAGATAGGCCTATTAGTTGCGGTATCGACCCATTTAAATCAGAAAGGATATATATAGATTCTGGATGACAAGTCATTGCCTTTTGCACTTCATGTCAAGGACAAACACAATATAGACAACTCTGGTGTTCCAGTATGACAACTGCAGAACAAACTGTGACTGGCATGAGGTAACATTGGGACACCTCTACTAGCTTACAGAGTCACAGGATGTAAATCCCATTGAAAATCTTTGGGACTATCTGGAATAGAGGATGAAACACCGAAATAGGCATCCACATAATCTATTGTTGGTGCTATTGTTGGAAGAGTGGACTAGAATTGATGTACACTATATCTAATGACTGGCAGAGTCCATACCTAATGGGATTGCTGCTGTAATTCATGCAAAAGGTGATTACAAAATATAAGGTGAGAAAATTACACAGGTGACTAATTCTTTTGTCCAGTAAGCTTATTTCATCCCCCTTATTTAATATAAGGTAGTGGATTGAAGATTTAAAGTTGAACCTTGAATTATGACGTAGCCTACTGAACAATTTACTTCAATTTAAACAGTAATTTTGTGAATTACTTAATTTCACCATGAGGGCCTAATTTAATTATCACATTCTATTTACACTACAATATTAAAATTGTTTTAATTCAAAAGATTTTGAAATAAACTCAATGACATTTTCATTAAAGTATAATGCAGCATGCTTGATCAGACTTATGTGAGCTCATGGTTATATTTTTGCTGGTTCACTGAGCAGTCTTAAAACCAGATTTATTTTAATTAAAAACTGTATTTTTTAAATCAAAATATTGTCTAATACCACACACACACACACACAAATACTGTTAGTTGATTTTTACCCAATATCATTTTTGCTTAAATGAGCCATTGTTAATTAGCAAATCCATTGGTAACTGATTATATGGGGGTGGGAGGGGTTAAACTTTCCATTTGTAACATTAGTCTCTTCAAATGACAGTGTTATTCCAGGAGCAGTTCATGAGCCAAATTTAGTCTTGTGCATCAAGTTTTGTGTATAATAGTAGGAAGAAGATGGAACATTAGAGAAACTGCTCAATCTTAATTTTAACTAAAAGCAAAATATTAACAAAAGAATATTCTATTTCTACAAGTTCCAAAGAATAAATCTTTATAGTTTATAACGGCAGGTTGGAAGTTTCTCTGCTAACATTCTTTGTGACAAGTGAATATAGAAAGCAGTGGCCACTAGATTGTTGCATACCAATCATAGAAGTAAAAATAAGCATTTTATAGCCATATGGGTCCACTGCCTTCCTACTACTATGCAAGAGTACCAATTATTTCACTGGTACAGAGCACAAAGTTGTTAACTAAAGATGATCCATACACTGATACTGGAAGATCACATACATTATCAACTAAATATAATTAGTGAGCTTTCAAAAGTGCTGTTTCATATTCTATTTAGGCTACTTTGTAGATATCCATGGCTTTATAATAACTTGCACAATTCAAAAATCTATAAACTCAGGAACTTATGGTCATCTCAAAATAAAAATTTCCTCAGATATTGATTAATATGCAGTCTGTTAAAGAAAAATTGTCCACCCCCTGAAAAAAAAATGATGATGCATCTGACTTGTAGTACATATAGTATTCGATAGAACATGCACAACATTTGTGTTTCAGAACAAAAGAAGGGTATTTAATAGAATGTTTTAGAGGTAAAATGTCATTAGTTGGGTGGGATCTGAATCCACGACCTCCTGATAACATGTCAGGTGCTATGACAGGTTATCAGGAGGTCGTGGGTTCAGATCTCACCCGGCTAATGACAATTTTTCCTCGAAAACATTCTAATGAACTACTACCAGGTATATATCTGAGAAATTCTAATATTGTAAATGGTAGATAAAAAGTATTTAATGTTAGAAAAGAATGCAGACCTGGTAGAAGGTTGAATACCTTTGGGCAATGTAAAATCAGTGATGCTTGGTGGCACTGGCTCAAAGATTTGCTTGATCTGGGGTAATCCTAACCATGCTTCTAACAGATGGTCTGGCAACACAGTTTGGGAAGGATATGGACGTATGGCCAACTGCTATCCCATCATGTCCCAGAAATGTTCAATAGAGAACATATCTGGTGACCTCACAGGACAGGGAAGAATGTCCACATCATAGATAGTCCTTCGAGATGTTTGTGTTGTGGACAAGCACTGTCCTGTTGAAAAGGGTCACCATCCACACCACTAGGGTCAGAGGATAGTAGCATCTGTGTGAACTAGGTGGTGTATCCAGGGATTAAGATATTCTCTGGCTAAGTTTTAAGGTCAATAAAGAGATTTCTGTAGAGATTTCCACCTCATCAAATGAATGCCTGTAATTGTTATTCAGGTTAAGCTGGAGAAAGTCTACAAGAACATCTATAAAGCCATTAAGAAATCTTGAGTGCAGCTAAGGCCAACAGAATCTAGAACATTACCATGTGTACATATACAGGGTGTTTCAAAACTCTCTGTACAAATTTCAGTGGGAGATAGGAAACACCAAGACAAACCTTTTTCATCTATGAATGTATGTCTACTGACATAACCTTTCAGTGCAGAGGGTGCTGTTTGGCTGCGCTGCAATTGGCTAGAGGAGCGAAGTGGAACGGAGAACAGACTTGTGTTTGCTGTCGTCATTCTTAAATCAGACACATTACGTGTAACAGAGTGTTTCATGACTGCTGAGAAGGCTGACATGCATCTGGCGTATGGGGCTGCCAATGGAAACAGAGCTGCTCTGGTTGTACTGACAGTGCTTCCCAAACAGCGCCCTCTAGCATTGAAGGGTTATGTCAGCAGACATACATTCACAGACAAAAAAAGTTTGTCTTGGTAGTCCCTATCTTCCATTGAAATTTACACAGAGAGTTTTGAAACACCCTGTACATGTGAATGTAAATAAACAGTGTTATCCTCTACTATGGTGCATTCATTTATTTTGTCTTCCTACACAACATTTGACACAGCACATCTGAAGCATGATGTAAAACCCCACGAATCTGTGGTTTCACCTAGGATAAAGAGTGAATAATAATTAATCAGACTAATTATTTGTTCTCTACAAAGTGCAAAGAAGAGGCCACTTCAGTAGTCCTTCCCTGCCATGGAAGAATGTCCTGTCATGTCCATGACACCATAGATAGTCCTTTGAGATGTTTGTGTTATGTGGACAAACACTGTCTTGTTGAAAAGGGGCACCTTCCACACCACTAGGATCAGAGGATGGTATCAGCATACTGTTGGGCATTCAGATAAATGTCATTTCCTACCAAAGATGAATGATCATCACCACACCACTGATTTTAAGAGGCAGCCTTTCCAGTCTAAGTTAAATGCTAATCATTTATAACTTCATCATTTCAAACAACATTTTGGTAAAAAGTAAAAAAGTGACTCAATCATCATTTTTTAAAAATGTTTTTCATAGTTTTGTGGAAAAAATGAGTTTTTTTCCCACTAATGTGACCTATTAATGGATGGAAATTAGTGGAAAAAAGATGGAGCAGGTGTTATTTTAGTGGTCTTAGAACACTCTGGCATGAATCTGGAGACATGGGTTGAATCCCGTACACATTGGCAAAACTATTTTTTATGCAAAACTATTTTTTATCTTCAAAGTCAACAGGTAACTCTAGATTTATTATTTATTAAGTTTTTTATAAAGTTTTATTATTTATTTATTTAGTATTCTATATGAAAATATTTCTATTGTTAAAATCGTCTTTTTGAGAGGTAAATAGCTTAGTTATGTGGGGAAAATATCAACTTCCAAGGTCTTAGAATGAATTACCAAAAACGATGTATATTCTTGGGTTCACATTATATTTCTACATCTCTGGAATGAATTAATATCTTAAAGCAGGGTCCACTGTACCGAATTTTTTGTTTGTACTTTAATATTGAGTGAATGTTATTGAAAATAAAGATTAAGGGATTTAATTAAGAATTTAACTCTATTCTGTTCCTCATACAACACTTATTTTGTGTGGCTTTGAATTTGGCTTTCAATTCACATAATATAGAAGTATTTAAATACTTTTGTAAATAAAATGGACACAGCATTTACAATTAAAAAATGAAGCACCACTTACTAATATTTGGCAATGTTGTAAGCTTATCATCCTTTGGCAAAGGTTCCGGTAGCATGACATCTAACCCAGCTGCACGTATTTTATTGCTTTTCAAAGCTTCACACAGATCATCTTGATGCACTACACCACCCCTTTTACAGATAAAGGTTATCATAAAAATTATCACTTGAAACAGCAATAATTTTAAAATACATTAAAATACTCAATCTTTCTAAAATTTCATTTCCATTTCCCAAAATATTTCAACTAACAAATCTCACAAGGCTCACAAATCTGAACTGACAGCAGCAACTATATTATGCTACTGTTTTGTTAAACAGCAGATCATTTTTTGCTTGTAACATAACCATAGTGAATACTACAGAGAACATAAAATATGCTTTGATTATAAGTCTGACCTTTAATTTGAAGACATGTAAACCATTAGGTTGTTTGGGTTTTATGGCATAACAACTAAGTTTATAATGCACCAAACAAAATAAAAAAAATAGGATAAAAAGACAGGTAACCCTGAACTTAAGTTAAAAGCAAATGATAAAGGAATATAAGTCAAAGATAAAAGGTAAAAACAACAAAAGAAAAACAATAGATGAAAAGAATCCATGTAAAAAAAACAAGATTTAATAATTAAAAACATGAAAGAAAAACCAATGGCTCCAAAAGACTTATGTAAAAGGCAATAATCAATGATTACAAATTATAAAACATTACAAATTCTGTTAAAATATCCAGTATATTGTAAAAAAGCAAAAAAGGTGGTAAAAGTGAATGATGAAATAAAATATGTCCAAGGGTAAGGGGCTTGAATGTAAAATCGGAATTTCAAATGCATAAGACATTTAGGATTAAAACAGATTTTTTATTTTTTGTTTTAATTTTTCTGATCATTCCCTCTAGAACTCATGGTGGCTGAGCACACATATACAAGCTAACAGTGAGAAATCTGACTCATTACTTCATACTTGCTGACCAACTGTTTCAAGAAGGAATTGATATAAATTTTAACATTGAGGACAGTTTCCAGGTTGAAAGATAGTAGTAGACATTGCTATTTACATGTATACATCAAGATGAATTTCAGGGAAACAGATGGCAAAGCGGTTGACTTTAACTCAGTTTTTCAATGTTTTAACTCACTAGTTTTTCACGTTGCAAGTACCTCCATCACTGATACCAGCAATATGAATGTGAGCACACCTCTGCCTGCAATTACCATTTGTAGCAGTACTTCAGCTAATTTAATGCTTAGTGATCTGTGCAATTATGGTAAGCTGCCGCTTCAGTTCTTCTCCATTGACAATAACTAAGATGATACAAATTGATTTTTTTTTTATCATTCCACTAACTGCCATCTCTCATCATTTCCTCTAGAACTCTCACTGCCTCTGTTGATAAATATAGTATGCATTAAGAATTAAATTTATTTTAAGATCTGTTTTTAGGAGCTGAATTACATTTATAAGCTCTGTTTTTAAGAACTGAATCAGTAAGTTTTTATTGCATTTAAGTCTAATACTTCAAAGTAACTTTAAAAAATATGTATAAATACAATTGGGGAGTCTAGTGTATCTGGAATGTTTTTGTTCCTATTAAAGCAATGCTTATTTGAGCCAGTTTGCTTATACCGACATTCTCAGGAACACATCCCTCAACATAAGCAAGGGACAACTGCATTTATAATAGAAAGCCTACTCAAACTATTGGGCTGTTTTACCTCTGAACAGCACTTTTTTTGCACAAAATGGCCAGGCCACATGGACCCTGAGTAGGTTGGGGGAGAGGACCTACTGGATAGCTGCTAGGAGACAGGTGGTAGCCTCCAGTCAAAGAGATCCAGTGTGTTCTTTAATGTGTGCAGACATGGCTCTCCTGCACATGGGACAACACCTTAATGTCCCATCCAATGGATGGCAGCCTTTCTAAGCCCTCAATGTCCTCTATTGACCAAGTGAGGAGTTTTGCAGAGACAAATCTCAATATACTGCTTCTACTCAAACTATATAAAAAAACTCTTATAATACTGCTTCTACTCAAACTATGAAACATAGTGGACCTAAATTGCAAAAATAATGACCACAAGAGATTAAGAATTTCACTTCCAAAATTTGGTATCAACGTTTATTTCTTCTGCAATCTCGAGTGGTTTTATACGAGTCTCCTTCAAATGGTCGCTGTCAATGGCAGGAGGATGCCCTAGATTTTCTCATTTTCAATACTCATATCTCCACTATGAAACTTTTTGAATCAAAGCTAACTGTACATTCAGAAGTGCTTCTCTTACCCCATCCTTCAACAACACTACAAGTTGTTTAGGTCATGCTATGGCTAAGTTTGAACTCGTACAACAAAATTATAGGCAATTCCTTTTTACCCAACATAATCTTGAGATGACTGAAAATAACAAATATGAAACTCTAAAAACAATGTTAGCATAGATAAAGCAAAGAATAAGCTTTAAAACATTATATAATATCAATCAAATATATATATATAGGGTGTCACAAAAATATAGGTACAAACTTTTAGGGGAGGTAGATAACATCTAAAGGAATGAGAATTGCATAGGAACCCATAACTGGAAACGCCACCGTAAGTCAATAGGTGGCGCTGTTCATCAGTGCGCTAGAGGGGAAATTTCAGATTTCCTCATTTGAGCGGTAGTCGGCTGAAGAAGAGCATGCAAAGGTATTCGAACAGGGAGCTGGCAGACATGCACTAAGTTATGGAATAGCTGAAGGCAACAGATGTAACTCAACGAATGTATCAAGAACGCTTCCCACACAGACATGTACTGGGCCACCGTTTGTTTGCGCGTGCACATTAAAATGTGTGCGATTATGGGTCATTAAGAGCTGTAACATTATGAAATGTATCATCTAGTATGCCATTTGTAATAATTGTGTCCAATAAATGTTTTCCCATTAATCACTGTCTTGTGTCCTTTCAGATCTTGTACCTCTGCTACCACTTTCCCATGACGTTTCCGGTTATGGGTTCCTACGCAATTCTCATTCCTTTAAATGTTATCTACCTCCCCTAAAAGCTTGTACCTATATTTTTGAGACACCCTGTATGTATATATATATATATACAAATACCCCCTCAAGCAGCTGCTTGCCACAGAGGTCTGACAGGAGCTGTCAGTTTATACGCCATAGAAGGTCTATGATGATGGTGGGACCTCAGAAGAAAAACGACACTAACATCCATGCCTTATCTGCAGCTCGAACCCAGGTTCCTTAAATCAGTAGCCAAGCACACTAACCACTCGACCATGGGACAGCTTTACATATATATATGTGTATATTATTTCACATTTAACAATAAGAAAGAACAAAATAAAATCAGCCATTATTTTTTGGATGAACCTAATATTTATAATTATATATATGGATTGTATTAATAGGCCAGCATACAAATATTAAATTATTTATGCTGGGTGTAGGTTGCTTCCTTTTATTTAGATTCCTTGACCTTTCAAATTAACTACATCTTCAGTACAATTATGTGGCAAACACCTCTAAAATATTCATCAGGATTATGCATCAGCTCTGGACTTTCTGTCATTACAATTTTTCAAACTCAATGAGATATTTTTCTGTAACTTCAGTAAGAGCATATTTTTGTGACACTAACCTTCAAATGACATGTTTTCCCTTAAATTTTTGTGTAGCAAGCCATTTTTATATTCATAAATAAACACATGCATGCTGAATTGAAAGCAACTTAACTTTTTAATTATTACAGTTACAGTTTTCCCTCTAAAAATGCAACTCAACTTCTGAGCCTTATTATGAAATAACTAATGAATGAAATAGTTTACACACTAAAAGAGCATTTAATTCTGAAAAAAAATGAAAGAGAAAAATATGGTTGTTAAACATAAAAAAACTGCAAGTTCATCGTAGTGATTTTTGAAAACTGAGTAATAAGCTTCCGACACTTAAAGGGTTAAATGAGAATAGGTCAAAAGATAACACCTAAACTTTTGTCAAAACCATTCATAGAACTTTGGACAGTTTTCATTTACTCCAAATAAATTTATGCACTTAAGAAATGCATTTATTTGAATTACTTTTAGCAAAAAAATTTCAAAAGTTTTTTTACCTTGTTTGGATAGGTGTGTGTGGATGTGGATCAAAATCTAGTTTTGCTAATTGTGTGCTTGGCTGTAGTTCAAAAGGACCAGTGTTTCAACCCCCAAATAAAAGTTTTTTTTCCTTGTGTTGTATTTATGAGGTTCCCCCCTCCTCATAGACCTTTTTCTGTGCTTATTATACTGACTATATTTAATAATGAAAAACATGTCATTATTAAATAGACAGGTTTCCCTAACCTAATAGATCAGGCTTCTCTAACTTGCAGTTGCTTGAGCAGCACTTTTGTTCTTTTTATGTCAGAGATGGTAGACAACTGACACAAAGTTCCACAAAAATTATGACTATAACTTCTTTCCCAAGTCTTGTACAATATTTCACTTTCTGCAATATGATATAGCAATACATTCTTATTCTTCATACGACTCATATGAGACTTGGAAACAAGGTTCAGTTGTTACCTCTGAGCAGCCATTTTTTTATGACAAAGGTCACAAGGACCCCAAGGGCTCATAGAAAGTTGAGAGAAGGAGCACCCATTGGACAGCTGTTAGGAGATACAGGGGTTTATCAAAATAATGGGAACACCAACAGCAATTTGAGTTCATGCAATGCAGTGGGAGAAATATGATGTTGGCTATCGCATAGCAGTGCCACAGGTGCAGGTGAAACAGCTGTTATGGTGTAATTGTCAACAATGTCAGATGTTAGTGACCTCCAAAAAAGCATGATCATTGGTGCGCGTCATTGCAGGAGCTTCAGTAACCAGAACAGCGGAAATAGTAGGTGTAACACGAGGAACTGTATCAAAGATTATGGCTGCCTATCAAAAACAACAGGGTGTTGCCTCCAAATGTGCAAATTGTGGATGCCATATGTAGTTGTCACTTAGGAATAGGTGAACATTAGCATGGATTGTACAACAGAAGCACACAAATAGCAGCAAATAGCAGCAACTCTAGGCAGAGTTGAACACCTGTCGGAATAATCCTGTTTCCATCATAACAGTTCATTGGGAACCTTATTGTGCCAGTATTTATGGCCATGCTGTAATACAAAAATCTCTGATTATCAACATCAATGCAATGAAACAAAATGTGTAAAGTGGTGCAAAGCACATAAAAACTGGGATGCTAAAGACTGGCAACATGTCATTTGGTCTGATGAATCATGCTATACATTGTTTCCCACCACTGGTAGAGTGTACATCTGAAGAAGCGTACCACCCCCAACTGTTTGGTTCTGACTGTGAAACATGAAGGTGGATCACTGATACTATGGGATGCCATATCATGGCATTCCTTAGGGCCATTAGTTATTCTACAGGGTCGTGTTACATCTGCAACTTACAAATCCATTGTCAGGACCACCTGCACCCACTGTTGCGGGCATTGTTCCCTATTGGCTGTCCTTGGTTTCAAGTGGATAATGAACCGGTGCATTGTGCAAAACATGTCAAGTTGTGGTTCGCAGAGCATGAGGATAAGGTACAGCAGCTAAAATGGCCACCTCAATCTCTTGTCAATCAATCGAGATTGAGGTGGCCATGGTATATTCAATAATTTCTACAATTGAATATTATTGAACATTTGTAGAAATATTGGGAGCACAAGGTCAGACTTTCCATCTCCAACATCACTGGCACAGTTGAGCAATATTTTACAGGAAGAATGGTCCCACATTCCATTACCGTATGTGCACGACTTGTATAAGTTGAATTGTGTCTGTTCTGAACATCCAAGGTGGGCATACAGCTTATTAATAAAATGTTCTCCACAAACAGTACATGTTTCCATTATTTTGTTAAACCCCTGTAGATGGAAGTCCATTGAACATGTTCTTTAATGTGTACAGGGTATGGCTTTCCTGAACACAGGGTCACAGCTTTACATTTCATCCAATGGATGACAGTCTTTCCAAGTCCATCGGGTCCCCTTTCTGACAGTGCAGGATGGGGATTTAGTAGAAATAAATATAAATGTTGGCCCAGGTAGGAGACTTAGAAACTTTATTGAAATAAATAATTATTTTTATGCCTAATCTATTTAATTAATAAATCTGGTGAGAAGCAGAGAGAAAACCAGTATCATAGCCACCAACACAGAACTGTGTATAAACTGTTTAACCCATTTGCTTCATATTTAAACGCCCTGCCTGTACCACAGGAATCCGATTTAAATCCTCTTTCCCTACTGAGTATTTTTGTGTATTTTAACAATGCTTACATTATTTCAAAAAGTCATAAAAAATTAACCATCAAGTATTGTGGGGTTCAAATTTTGAAATTACTTGAATTACATACTCACCACCCTGTTTCAGTATGATGTCTGAGTGTGGTAAACCTTGAGCACTCTGCTAAGTGAAGCAGAGTGTTGCACTTTTTACACTGCCATGTAGTTTCACTTTGTTTACCCTTGCTGTAGCATAACACACAGTTTTGTAACATTTTTCTTCTTCATGGTAGATGGATATAGCCGAGTGGTTAGCGCGCTTGGCTACTGATCTGAGGGACCTGGGTTTGAGCCCCGGGTAAGGCATGGATGTGTGTGTTGTTTTTCTGCTGAGGTCCTGCCATCCTCACAGACCTTCTACTATGGCATATAAACTGACAGTCTCCTGTCAGACCTCTGTGGCAAGCAGCTGCTTGAGGGGGGTATTTATTATTTTTTTTATTTATGGTAGATGGGATACACATTGGGAATTGGGTTGGGTTGTTTTACCTCTGAGTGGCACTTTTTTGCACACCATGGGCTAAATGGCAAGGTCATATGGACCCCGAAGGCTCAGAGAAGGTTGGGGGAGGGGACCCACTGGAACAGCTGTTGGGAGACAGATGGTAGCCTCCCATCAAGGCCATCCAGCGTGTTCTTTAACGTGCACAGGGTATGGCTCTCCCGCACACGGGGCCACGGCTTAACGTCCCATCCGACGGACGGCGGCCTTTCCAAGCCCATCGGTGTCCCCTACTGACCATGGGCAGGGCGGGGAATTTTGCGGAGATAAATCTCAATGCTGACCCAGCTGGGACTCGAACCTGGGAACTACAGATTACGAGTCTGGCGCGCTACCGACTGAGCAACCCCCACCCCACGCATTGGGAAGTGGCCCCAATTTTTTGCCTGTAGTTGCAGAGGTGTATTGCTGGATGAAGGTCGCCCACACACAGTATAGTCTGGTATATCAGCTGATGCAAGCAGTTGCATTGCAAGGTCAATCCTGAAGTCAGAGAAAGTTTTTTTCTTCTTGCCAGTTAGTTTGTTCTATAGAATGAATGTGTTTTCAACACATATATCGAGAAGATAAAAAAAATATCTTGATATCCCTTCACAGTTCTTCTCATTATGGGGAAAATAGCAGTTACCCGATCCTGGAGATCTACCCCTCCCATCCCCTTCTGGTATTCAATGGCACAAGCAGGTTTTTCTTTCTTTCTTCTCATGGCTGTTGACCTCTCTTTCTCCATAATTTTCCAGTGCCCTTGATGTCAGCTGATCTATGTTTAGACATAAAAAATGAACGTCTTTATTGTCCTTCATTTCACACAGAGAATGTTATTGGCTAACCAAATGTCATACTCTCTAGGCTTCAATTTCTTGGCAGAAATATCTTTAGGCATCTCTTTTCTTGTAGGCCTTACAGTGCCTATTATATTCGTAGAACAATTTGTTAGACTGTTGCAAAGATCTGGTGAGGTGTACCAATTGTCTAGAAAGAGTGTGTGTCCCTTATCTAGAAACAGTTGAAACATGCCCATTACCACGTTTGTGCTGGCAGGAAGACTGGGGCAGTGATGTCATCTCCAACATAAATTTTGAAATAATGGCAATATCCAGTTGAAGATTCACAAATTTTATACACCTTTATTCCAAAACATAAATGCTTTGAATGGTTCCACTGCACATATGACAGGCACCCCCTGAATTTCATAAGACTCTCGTCTAACACTATGTCTTGAGTTGGAAAGTAGAGCTAGAGAATTTTTCTGAAAAATGTCGGATAATGGGCCTAATCTTTTTTAGCTTGTCCTGCTCTTCAGCAGGAATCGAGAGATTAGTTGAAACCTTTCTCTGCTCAGTTTCCCCATAAATTGGTGTTTCAATGCACCTGTTTTTGGACCAGTACAATTGTAAACGTGATGTACGAACTTGGGACATCAGTAAGGACATCAGGAAAAAGCAACCTTTCATTTTCACCTTCTCTTACTTTGAACCTTTGTCATCGTTTTTTCTTTGTATCAGGATTAGCTAACTGCTTAGGTGCGTAATCATTGGTTTCTTTTGTTATGAAGGAGAACAAAGGGTTCTATGAATATGAGGATTCATATTCATATTTGTCTTTTATTTCGGTTGCAATGTCACTAACAACTAAATGGATATATAATAGGGTTATTTTCTGTTTTTACCCACTTCCAATCACTTTGCATGATGCGTTCTTGTTGTTTTGCAGGCGGCGGGATGGAACTTTCATATTCACTTATAAAATTATTTTCTTCCACTGAGCTTATATGTTTACTATCACTTCTATCATCATCAGATAAATTAGAAACTTCAGATTCACTGCCTAATACAGATTTTAAGAGTATGTTTATTCCCTCATTATCACTACCACGAAATTTCCTTGACACCATTTTTACTCGCAGCTCTAAATTTTTTTCTACTATGAAATTCATTTCAACAACTGTAGAAGGACAAAGAAAAGTTAATCCCAGTATTGCCACGTGCTTCCACAATAAGAAAAAATGCATTTGAGAGACATCTCTGATCTAACACACTGACTACAAATGCATTTTTCATACCTCTACGCTCCATGAGCAGAGCTCGTCATCCGATTTTAGCGTATAAGAACACCACACGAGCAGAGCTTGTCATCCGATTTAAATGGGTTAATATAATTACATTCTGTGCAAAGATTTGAGTAAATTCCGAGTAAACTAGGGGAGTGATCAATCAAGATTTTTATCCCTCATGTAGCACTTCAGAAAAATTCTTAAAAGCTTTGCAAAATTTAGAGGTTCACAAATTTTAGGACTATAAATATTCTAAGTTCCACTGTATAAAAAGTAACAGAGAAGGACTACATCTTTATTCAGATATATATCAAATTCAATACCAAAATAGACTACACTTAAAAACAAAATTCAAAAATCATACATATAGTTGGTATATCTTACCTACTAGTATTGATAAACACAGCATTTGGCTTCATTTGATTGAAAGCTTTGGAGTTGAACAGATTTTTTGTCTGTTCAGAAAGATTACACATGGCCACAATAAAATCTGACTGCTTTATTAATTCTTCAAATTCAACATATTGGGCTCCCATGTCTTCAGCTAATGAAAAAGATAAATAATGAATAATACAGGGAAAAATTCAGAAAAAAATTAAACAACTCACCTGTACCAAATTCTAAAATTACTATAATTATAATGTTCTAGAGACAGTTCATCACATCCTACTTAACTGTGATAATACTGCCTCACAGAGACAAACTTTCTTCAAATCACTCATTGACCTAAACATTTTGGACATTCAAACCAATGTAATTCTGGACCCCTCACCCCCTCTAAAAAAAACCCAAATTTATGAATCTCTCTTCAATTTCCTTCTTTCCACCTCCCTTTGGAACAGAATTTAGTCTACCTTTCCTTTACCTTCTCCTATCTTCTCTTCATGTCCTCCATAAAGATTTTTCTACAATTCTCAATTTACCTCTCATATACATGTTCCCGAAGGGGCCCTCATTGTGCTCTCCATCCAAACTCACAGGTCCCACTGGCCCAAATAACCACAAAACAGTCTGGCTCAATAGTCTTCAACCTAACTATCTCCATAACCCAAGAATAAATTAAAACCACTCAGGGAAAAATAAAGAAAAATTATTAAATAGTAAATACAAGAATAATAATTAAAAAATAAAATAAAAATAAATAAATAATAATAAAAAATTATATATATATAAAATAATACATAATTGACAAAAAAAAAATGAAAAAGAAAAATCATAAAAAATCTTTAAAAAATGATAAAAAAATATATTATATAAAAAAAAGCATAAAAAATGACAAAAAATAAATAAAAAAACAAAAACTATTTAAAAGAATAATAGCTAAAAAAAAGCATTAAAAAAATAAAACTAAAAAAAAAGAGATTAATTCTCCAAACAAACTCTGAATGCTTCCCTGAAAGCATATATAGACAAACACCCATAAAATCCTACAATATCAATTTTCACTGGGCGACAATCTCTTACCTCTTTGCATGACATCAAATATAATTTTGATAACCAAAATATTAATATATACTCGAACCCTAAATTTAAAATAAAAAACATAATACCCACATACATCCAAAATTATCATTCTGAGAAAGCCTGTAGAAGGACCTCTCAAAGCCACATAATGTTAAACAAACAAACAAACAAATCAAAGAATATCTTGAGCATGTTTCACTATCCATTTACCCATTTCTGTTCTAAATTTCTTTTACATAGTAGAAGTTTAACTTAACTAGAAAACCTCAACCTTCTCATGTATCATTTGAGAACATGTGTATTTTGAATTGTATACACTATATTACCAAAAATGTTTCCATACTTTCATGTTATCAAAATAGAAAACCACATTCAAAGCTCCCCAGCTTTTGAAAATAAGATTTTAATGGGAAAATGTCACTGAACATCCCACTGTAATCTCTAAATTTTGATTTTTAACAACATTCATCAAACACGTAAAGAATTATTTGACTTTGGATACATTTAACCCTTTAAGTGTCAGAAATTGATTAATCAATTTTCAAAAATCACAAGTGAACTTGCAACATTTTGTTTATGCTCATCTACATTTTTTTTTACTTTCAATTTATATATTTTTTGTTCAGAATTAAATGCTTTTCCTTTTAGTATGCAATGTAAACTATTTTATTCATTAGTTGCTTCATAATGAGGCTCAGAAGTCGAATTGCATTTTTACAGAAAAGAAAAACTAAACCCAACACTGTAAAGGTTAATATCAGACGATACTATTATATTCGTATTAAACATTTTTCTTCAAAATTAATTAAAACAATCATTACAAAAAGTTTTAAAAATACATTTATTTTTAGCAAGAATGTTTAAACAATTATTATGTGTGTTTCAGTTAACATTTGAAGTAAATTGTTATTAGCAGTAACAATTGTTAAATGCTTCAATTTCCATAGCTCTTTAAATATCAAATTAATATTATAAAAAAAAACCCCAAGATTTAGAGAAATTTGAGTAAGATCTCCCAATTTATTTCAAACATTTTTTGTAAAAAACTTATTTTCAAAGTTAGGAAACTTTGAATTCCATTTAAATAACACTGAAGTGTCTGAATCTATATAATAAAAGGTGTGTCTGTGTCTGTGGCAGCCATAACTCATCAGGAAATCAACGTACATGCTCCAAATTTGCAGAGAATGTTTCTGGTTGTGTCCAGATTGCAGTGCTAAATTTCAGGTCGAAAGTCCAAAAGTGGGGCTTGCTAGAAGTGAAAATATTTACCATGCTATTCCTACGAGAAACGAGAATCGCTGTTAAATTTAATGTTGCCATTTTCTGCTCCCTAATTGTGAAAGTAAAGAGTTAAAATAGCCTTTAAATCTTCTGCTGCAAATCTGATGCTGTTGCCAGATTCCCCACATTTCCAAAAGCATTATTTAGGCATTCCATTGCAGCTAGGGACTTGATTTTCTAACCGAACATGGGGTCAATCACGGGGAACCCGCCTACGAAATTTGGGACCTTTCGGTGAAGTATATCGGGAATTACAGAATGCCAAAATATGATGAAATAAATAACTCTATAATTTGCCACGTGCTCTGAGAGCACACCCCAAATCAGCAATGACCTTTGCAACACCAGGAAATTCTTAGTGTTCAAACTGTGATAAAATGTCGGGGGAGGGGGTTACTCACTAACCTTTAGTGCAGGAAAAAGAGAATATGCAGATTAAAAGTGAGAAAAGCTGTCACAATTTGTGTAGAAATGAAGCCACGGGCCAAGTGGTAACTGATTTTTAAACCAATCACCGGGGCATATGGGGAACGCTGTGCAAGAAATTTGGACCATGTGAACGGATATCACAAGAGCCAAGGGTAGCAAAATCTGTGGTAACGAAAATAAAATCTCGATAGCTTATGCAGAAACTAAGCCATGGGCTATGAGGAGTGCTCGCTGATGTCAACAATGATTTGGGAAAATTTCTTCCTGTTGAAAATCTGTGCTAAAGTGTCGGGGGGGGGGGGGGGGGGGGGGTCTTAAAAAATTTACCTTTAATGCAGTGAAAATAAGAATATACAGGTTAAAAGTGACACCCAGGCAGCACTGGGTACGTTCAGCTAGTACTGAATAAATTATGAGGATCACTCAGAAACTAATGCCCAAAACATTTTTACAGAGCAAGATTTATTCTACAGCATTGTTACTTGTATAATATGTAGCTAGATTATCCAGGAACAATTGGTTTTCTGGAACCAAAGATTTTCGGGGGTTTTTTTGTGGCAAATGCAATTAAATAGGATAAGTTTTTGTGAATTAGCAATAAATATCTAATGAATAAAAGTAATTCTAGACCAGAGATAAAGTTTACAGCTAAAAATGCAGTAAGATGTTAAGGCAAAAGAAACTACTTATTTGCTGAATGATTTACACTTTCTTGAATAAAAAAAAAATTCAGATCAATTAATGTACAAGTTTATGATGTTTTTGAAAATAATTGGAAATAATAACAAAAAAAAAATGGAAATAATTCAGAATGCAATCCTACACAATTTAATTCCAAAATATTTTTGTTACATAGAAAGTGTCCAGTTAAAGTCCACTTATGGAAATGGCTGTGCAGACTTCACTGCAATATTATTTTCATCAACTACTTGGATAAGTAATTCAACAATAATTATTTTTAATTTTGAAATTTAATTTAAGGCTAAAAAAAAAATCAAGAATGACGATTTCATTCAGGTGTTTTCTTAACGTAGTACTATTTAAAACATTTTAATCTACTATCATAAGTACAAATTCTGGCATAATCGACAGTAAATTAAATAATTACTGGCATAATAAAACCTAAATATACTGACCTTAAAGCCAAAAATTTTAACTTTAGAAACAGCATTCTAAAACAAGTTTTTTGTTTTAATAGATCTTTAATTTGCTGGTTATATAACAATAATGTATAAGAGAAGTATGAAAGTAAATCAAGAATCTCTTCATTAAATATTGAATAAACTCGACTTTCTTGGTATATACTAAATATTAACCACTTTGTAAGTCGATTTAATTTTAGAGAAAAAATTGTCTTGAGCCGGGTGGGATATGAACCCACGATTTCCTGATAACATGTCAGGTGCTCTAAACCACTGAGCTACCGGCCGCCGATCAAGATCTACTCTAATTGATGATATGAACATTCTCAACCTATAGTACATATTCCATTATGTCACATAAAGGCACAGTTCGGGCGATCTTAGCGACAATACAACAAATAAATGCCTTATAGATGGAGAGTATATCTTACAAGTATACAATTGATTAAATATTGAATAAACTCGACTTTCTTGGTATATACTAAATATTAACCACTTTGTAAGTCGATTTAATTTTAGAGGAAAAATTGTCTTGAGCTGGGTGGGATATGAACCCACAACCTCCTGAAAACATGTCAGGTGCTCTAAACCACTGAGCTACTGGCCACCGATCAAGATCTACTCTAATTGATGATATGAATATTTTCAACCTATAGTACATATTACATTATGTTACATATAGGTGCTGTTCAGGCGATCTTAGCCACAATACGGCAAATAAATGCCTTGTCGATGTAAAGTATATCTTACAAGTATATAATTAAATATTGAATAAACTAAACTTTCTTGGTATATACTAAATATTAACCACTTTGTAAGTCTATTTAATTTTAGAGGAACCTCCTGATAACATGTCAGGTGCTCTAAACCACTGAGCTACCGGCCACTGATCAGCAGCCGATAGCTCAGTGGTTTAGAGCACCTCACGTGCTATCAGGAGGTTGTGGGTTCATATCCCACCCGGCTCAAGACAATTTTTCCTCTAAAATTAAATAGAGTTATAAAGTGGTTAATATTTAGTATAAGAATCTCTTCTTGTCTTTAGGAAGTACTGCAGAAATCTCCACTCAGTGGATATAATTTGCATAATTCATGCTTCTGACCCTAACCAATTAATTACAGATGTTAATGTATCTTCAATAGTAGCCATAGTTAAATGAAATTTTGGACTTTATACCATCATATTTTGAATTTTTTTTATAAGTTAACAAAAGTAAATGTTGCAGGAGATATTGAGTCAAATTTCTAACCAGACTATTTAAATGATTTTAAAGAGTTTATGATTATCAGATTGTTTTTAAATAATATTCTTAGTAATTTTATCAATTTTTCAAGCTACAGTTTTATTTTGGTGTGGCACAGTGTACAATGAAGTAATACTTGTTATCCATCTTCTGCAGAGAAGTCTATGTGCTCACCACTGTCATACACAACTTTGTGCATTGACAGTAGTTGTGATATTGCATCTTAGTGATTGCAAAGTTGTGCTAGAGAAGTTATGTAAGAGGGAAAAAATTATATTTAGATTTCTTCAGGAAAGAATTTTTTTGCTGTAAATAATTCTTCCTTACTTTTCTAAATTAGCCTTGCTTGATAACTTCGACTGTTACTATTTTAAAATGTGAATATCACCTTTTAAAAAGAAAGATGTTTAAAAAATAAGCAACTAGATAAAATTAAGAAAAGAACTATTGAAACTTGATTCAAAACAGTAGTTAGCAGTATGGCATTCAAATAGACAAATTAACCCCTCCCCCACCCTCTTCTGCCTAAATTCTATTATTTATACTTTTGTTTAAAATGAAATTGGCTACTGTTTATGCAATTGATAACTACAGGCTGTTACGTAAGTCCCAGAACACTTTGTTGCATTTCAGTAATATTCTTTGTTTCGTAAATGTTTAATTTTTTTTATATCCTAAGTCCCAAAACTACTGTAGTTTAATAATCTTTGTTTTACTTACATTTGCCTTTTATGTTTTCAGGTGAAGTGTAAATATTACAGCAGTCATTTGTAACAGTCAGTCCATTATGATGAGAATGCATATGTACTTAATCATAACGATGCCCTTTGGGGCTAGCCTCTTGGCATTGTGGATTAAGTCATCACCTCTCAGCAGTGCTTGCGGACTTCCCTTGGGATCCAAGTTAACCAGCTGTTGGAAGCCTCATTTCGGCATGAGCATTCTCTTCTCCAAGTGGAACTGTCTAAGTCTGAAAAGCAGTGATGTTTGGAGATTCGGAAAATTTCTCTCGTTAGAGTGAGAATCAGATAAAAATTAATGAGTTGAATTCAGGTGTTGGTTCCCTGTTCTGTGCCTAGGGTTCCCTGTTCTGTGCCTAGATGGCAACATGAATCAAGATGATATATGAAGAACTCGCTTGTAGATGAAGAGGAGGACAGTCACGAGTATGTAATCAGAATAGAAATAGTATGGTTAGGGTCTTCGTTTGGCTTTCTTCCACTTCAAGATGTAACCATGTGGCCTTCATTATTTTCAAAAAATAGTTAATAAAATTTAAAGTTTTAGAAGAAAAAAATACTTCTTGAAACCATACAATTTACTTGTTGAACATTGGTTAAAATACACTTATCTAGAGAATGTTTTTTTTGTCACAGAGTTAACACAAAATATATCTTTTTACCTATCTTCCTATTGCATTTTCACTAGTCATTTATCAGTTTGTTGATTTGTCAACACAGTTGTTCCATTATATCTTTTGAACACGAAAGACAATCTTAAAGATTTATGTGTCAAATGAAAGCTTGTGATGTGGGGAGTGTCAGAGGCTATGAAAAATTTACTCTCATATTTTCTTCTCCCTCAAAAAAGGGGGAAATATGAAAACAATTGTTCCACTATATCTTCGGAATGAAGGGCCAAAAGTAATAAGATGTGTCTCAAATGAAAACCTGTGATATGGAGTGTTAAGGAATTTTGACATGGTTTTTGACATGGGGTGTTAAGTGGAGATTAAGGGGTGGGGGTAACCCCTTAATCTCCAAAATACCAAAAATGGGAAAATACGCAAAAACTGTTCCAGTATATCTTTTGAAAGCAAAGGCTGAACATATATTTTTCGGATAGTGTGCTTAAACATACTATAAGATAATAGTCACTAATTATAACATCTGATAAGATACAATCTAAGGGATTTAAAAAAATTCCATTTATGTAATCTAATTTTTTTTTTCATGTTTTATTTGTGTTTTCTTGAGTACCATTATTACTTCACCAATCAGTCTCTTGGCAGAACTTTGCAACAAAATATCTGCCACATACCACAGAACAATATATATAAATATTCAGTAATAAATTATCACAGGAAAATGACAGACAAGGAACACTTGATAAAATGTGTTGAAAAAAAAATTCATTGTCCTGACTTGGATTCGAACCCATGTCTCCCAGAAGCATGCAGGCATCTTAATCACTAGACCTCCTCAGTGGTCTTGTGATTAAGATTCCTGGCATGCTTCTGGGAGACCTGGATTCGAATCCCAGTCAGGACAACCAATTTTTTTCAACACTTTTTTCCAATATATATATATTCAGTTGAAACACATTCTTTTTAATCTGATGATGAATCATCTGTTGGAAGAGATAGTCTAAACGTTATAAGTACACAAAATAATTATAAAGGAATGTGATATCATAAAACCATTTTAAGATACCTGTGCCAATTAAAAATTCAGAACTAAAGAAAACTTATTGCAGTTAAAACTCCGTAAATTGTCATCAACATTTTTTCTTGAAGAGGATCAGCTCATTTGCGAACTTAGCATTTTTATACAACTAATCTATGTGAAAAAAATCAAAAATGATTAATGCAACTTCTATGAATTATTCTGGAACAAATATGAAATATTAAAAGGTCCATTATTAAAATATATATATTATTTTATATCATAATACAAAATTGATGAAAATACATCACCAGGCTTAATTGGGTGGTACACATCAAAGTAAAGCACTTTAGAAACTCCAAAAGGCAAAATCCTTTTCATAACACCTTGCCCTGAAAAGTAAAAAAAAAAACATTAGCATCTATACAGAATACATGCCATTATCCATTAGGTAATTATGAAATAATGTATAAATTTAATATTTTAATAATTCTTTATGACACAGTAAAAGTTAAAAATACAGATAAGCAGCACAATTTACTAAAATATATGCAGTAATAAAGTATCTCAGGAAAAGATCCTGTAGACAAGAAACCTGTATATGCAGAAAGTTTCATACACCACATGTATTTATATTGAAGTCCTGTTTCAGAGTATACTGACAGGATCCAAATATATATACATGACACAAACTAGCAGCAGAACATCCTACATTAATAGAAAATAGAGAAAGATACTGAATTAAATGAAAATAGAGAAATCACTTTCGGCAGACTCAGTGAGAAATGGAATAATTTATCTAACTTCATAATGGTTGCTTATATCAACTTGATTCAGCCACATGAAGGTGCCGGATGGTAAACAGAAATACATCATAACACAACAAAAAGTTAGTCATCAGGTATTCAAGGATAGATTAGAGGTTGGTGGTATCCATAATTAAAGCATAATAAAATTAATACGTCAAAAAGAAAAAAGCAGAAAACATTTAATGATCTACCACTGCAAAATATAAAATTATGCTACTCCTGTTATCCAAAAACAATGGTGTGGTCCATGCAGTGCATTTTTTATTTAATTACATGATACTTTGGCATAAATGTAGTAGATGCAATGAGTTTTTTTTTACAAACCAACGATTTATTACTCAATTTGCATATTACAATATGTGGTGGCATTACATAAGTGACACTTATTATTCTGTGCAGTTTTAATGAAGAGGGTAATTGCAAACATTGTATTGCATAATTCATATGAATTTCAAAACTACCAACCTCACACAATGAAATTGTAAGTATTTTACATTTGGAAAAAGGAAAATTCTGAGCAATAACAAGCACTTTACATAACAAAAATTAGAGTAGAGGTACACAGTGCGGCAATTAAAATTAAATATATTTAATTCTCTATGACACTTGTTACTACCCATCCTTTACAGCATGGTACGTAAATCTCCCCTTAATAATTGTTGATACTTGATAGCATAGTCCATGTGTTGAAGTACTTAAAAACGTTTAACACTATTAAATGTTTTGTTTAGTAACAAGTTACCCATCCTCTACAGCATGGTACGTAAATCTTTCCTTAATAATTGTTGATACTTGATAGCATAGTCCATGTGTTGAAGTGCTTAAAAACATTTAACAGTGTCATAGAGAATTAAATATATTTAATTTTAAGCATTTTACATAAATAAAATTAAAAAAAAATACCCCCTGAAGCAGCTGCTTGCCAGAGAGGTCTAACAGGAGCCTGCCAGTTTAATATGCCATAGTAGAAGGTCTGTGGGGATGGTGGGACCTCAGCATAAAAACATCATACACATCTATGCTTACCTAGAGCTTGAATCCAGCTCTCTGATAGTAGCCAAACACACTAACCACTTGGCCACATGATGCCAAAAATTGTTGTCCTGAGAACAAATTTCAGTATTTGGGGCAATTAATGCAATATATGAATTAATAATCAATAAATGATTGATTAGGGTTACAAATTATTAGCAATTAAGTTAAATTTTGATATCAAAAACCCTGTATGCAACAGAGTTCAGTCATGTCTGCCACAATCCACTGCATGCTGAAAGCTGTCAGTGGTTCAAGCACTTTCTCAAAGAAGTGTGGGAGATTGATGCAAGAGCATTTTTTGATATTCCCTCAAAATCGCAGTGTTAATTTATGATATATATTGGTCAATCAGTTATTAATAAATGAACGATGTCTACTGTTTGATTATTAATTATTAATGATTAGCATTTCAATTAAATTTCCGTATCAAAAAGTTTGCATGCTATAGTTTTGGCTGCTGAAAACCACTTCCCATGCCAAGAGCTGCCATCTTTCATTGCCTTGCACGCCTTCATCAATTATAGGGAAAACCAAAATTGGCCTCCCATTCTCATCAGAGTTCAAAGATTTTCATTTTATGGCACTATTGATTAAGAAGTGCTTATGAAAAGCACTTATAACTTTCTTTTTTCCTAAACATCATCAAAGCATAAAGGAGCATTATCAGATTAGGCCAACTGGATCATGAAATGCCCATTTGAACTTAGAAAATATCAAATTGGTAATATTTATCTACAATTGCACCATACTCCAAGCATGGCAATCATAATCACTTGTTTAAAGTCTCATAGTTAGGTTGTTTTACCTCTGATTGGCACTTTTTTGCACTCAATGGACTAAATGGTCAGGACACAAGGAACCTGAGGGCTCAAAGAAGATTGGAGGAGTGGACCCACTGTACAGCTGTTGGGAAGCAGATAGCAGCCTCCTGTCAAGACCATCTAGTGTTTTCGTTAATGTGCGCAGTGTGTGGCTCTCCCACACATAGGGCCATGGCTTAATTTCCCATCCAATGTATGGCAACCTTCTCAAGCCCATCAGTGTCCCCTACTGACAAAGGGCAGGGAATTTCATGGAGATAAATCTCAACACTAGCTCAGGAAGGACTCAAACCTGGGAACTGCAGGTTATAAGCCTGGCATGCTACTGACTGAGCCACCCCTGCCCCATAATATCATAGTATGCTGCTACAAGAGGATATAATTTGTCATTAGAATCCTTCCTGCCATCAGTTGAAACAGAAAATGTTTATAGGTCTAAACTTTTTCTGTGTAACTGGTAGAAAGTTCTTGAACAATAAAATTTGTTTTGGTCCAACTGCATGCATATTTTCTCATTTCATGTGAATTGGCCAACAGTGAGACAAATAACTCTGGACTTGGAATAAGTGGTAACTAGCAGGATGTTGTACTTCAGCCAAAATTTTTAAACACGATTCCTGCATTGTTTCAAAAAAGCCATTTTTAAAAATGCATTTAATTTATGCAGATTCTTAGTCTTAGTAAAATATAAAATATGTGTAATTGACTGGTACAATGTAGAGAGATGTTCAAAAGTTCAGAGCAGTCACCCAAATTTCCTCAACTTTCCTCAAGTATAGAGAGAGAAGTTTTAATCTTTTATTCCCCATACCATACGGGATAAGATGAACTTGAGTCTTGTTCCCATTGCAATGCCAAACATGATCCATAGATTAAGGACATCCCTTATTTCAAAGATTCAAGGCACATGGATTCTAATTAATTGTCTTTGCAATTGGTTTTCTAGATCAGGGAGAGTGGGAGACAGGTCAGTTTATACACACATTGCTGAAGCCCTAAAACGCTTCCTCTAACCTGCAGGGCATTAGTATAGGCAAATTCACAGTCGTGCACACATTAGGAACAGAACCATACTTTTACTAAAAGTGAAGCAGTAAAAGAGCTACATGGAAATAACTCTTGCTGTTTATTATTACAGTCGATTCTGCAATAATGCAATAGTTGTGTTCCTGAACACTGAATTCTTGAAAAATTGCATTGTAAAATACATTGATTCAATATGATCTGGCCATTTAGCCCCAAAGACCCCAAGGCCTCAGAAAGGTTGTGTGAAGGCAACCCACTGGACAGCTGTTAGGAAACAGTAGGCTCCCATCAAAGCCATTCAATGTGCTTTTTCAGCATGCAGAGGATATGGCTCTCTTGCATAAGGAGCCACAGCTAAACATCCAATGGATGACTGTCTTTCCAAGCTAACTGGTGTTCCCTTTCTCACTGAGAGCAGGGTGGGGGTGAGCAGAAATAAATCTCAATGCAGGCACAGTTGGGACTAAAATCTGATAACTGCATATTATGAGCCTGGTGCACTACTGATTGAGCCACTCCTACTGAGGCTGGTAATCACTGTTACTGGGTCGCAACAGTTGTTGAAAAAGTAGACCTTCATAATAACATAGCCAGTGTGTAGACTGAGATTCAGTTTATTAGGTACACCTACCTAGGAGAGTGTTGCACTTCCTTTGGCCTTCAGAATAGCCTGAATTCTTTAAGGCATGGAACTTACAAGATGCTCGATGCATTGTAGAGGAATGTTGTACCATGCAGAAATGATTGTGTTGTACAGTTGCTGCAAATTGGAGAATGACAGTCTCATTGCTAACAGCCCTTACCACCTCATCCCAAAGATGCTCAATAGAGTTTAGATCTGGGGACTGTACAGGCCAATGAAGCAAGGAAAACTCATTGGAATGCTCCTGGAACCATTCCATGTCATTACATGCCTTGTGAGCAGGTTCATTATCATACTGAACATGTTCGTTAGAGTGAGAATAAACTGTAGCCATGATTAACATGGTCAGCAATGATATTGAAATGTGCTGTGGGCTTTCAAATGTCTTTCAATGAGTATCAGAGGGCCTATTGTGTGCCAGGAAAACATTCCCCACACCATCACATTACCACCACCAGCCTGTATTGTTGAAACCAGACAAGGTGGCTCCATGGCCTCATGTTGCTTGTACCAAATTCTGATCCATCAGCATGATGCAAAAAGAACCTAGATTCGTCTGATCAAGCTACCCTTTTCCAGTCCTCACAGATCCAGTTACATGCTTCTGCACCCACTAGTTATATTACTATTGTTTTTGATTTGGGACAAAGGTAATATTTCCTATTTCTCTCATGTCTACAAATTTGCAAATGCTTTTTGTGACATTTGCAAAACAAGACTGAGATAACCTCCTGATGTATCCCGAAATGGAGGTCCAAAGTTTTTTTTTGTCTAGCACCATAATGATTTCTTATATACATGTGCAAGACATATAAAGCTAGCATTAACTGTTCTTGAGCTATTGGCCTGATTTAAGGCTTTCGTTGACAGCCATTGATAATATTAATCAACACTGTTTTCAGTTATTAGCTATGCAATTTAAAGGGAATGGTCATTGTTATAAGAGATTTAATTTAACAATCAGGCAAATTTGGGAAAACAATTAATATACCTCCTGGACACAATTTCCTGATTATGTGTCCAGTTGCTCTGGCACATAACCAGGAGAGCCTGGTTTCAAATCCAAAAGGCAGAACAGGTTTTTTTGCCCTTTCACACTTGTCTATTTATTGAAATAAATATTTTTCCTTGCCTTATATTACAGATTAAAATGCATTTGTAATATGCAGCATAAAGCAAAGAGAAAAACTCTTCTTCGATGAAGATAATGACTTAAACCATATCAATGCTTAGTTACACTATATATCTATATAATGCAAGATATTATATATGTATCTTGACTAGTATTAATAACTAAATTTATAATTTTTGAAGCTCAAATCTTAACACTTTCCTATATTAAATATAAACACTCACCTATTCTACCCATGCCTACTATTCCCACAGTAGCATCTTTTAGTCCTTGACCACAAAGCCATAAAGGACTCCATGAGTAAATCCATTCTCCACTAAAGGTAAAAAAAATAGTTATAAGCAATCAGACAACTCCTAATACGAAGCATGTTCCATTCTGAATAATGAAATGGCATAACCTTACAATCCTTACCTTACAATCTTAATTTTTTTCCTATTTATGCTTCTTACATTAAAAACTTTCAAAAAGCTACAGAGCCTTTTGAAAGGGCTGAAACATTAAATTTTAACTTTGAATTTTCATAAAGCAAAAGAATAAAATTTCTGTTTTGAAACAAGTTCATGTAATAAAAGCTAAAGATGCAATTCTTTTTACTATTTTTGAGATCACATTTACCCACACTTCAAGGAAACTTTTATCCTACCTACCAGATAGAGCATATCAAAAACCATACTTTGCCAAAAATCCATTTTCAGTTGAAATATAAATTCTACAATATAAATTTCAGCCATCAGGAAGAACAAGAATTACTGCAGTCTACTACTAATGACTAAAATTGACATAAAAATATAAGAACTGCCAAAGTTTGGATCAAACTTAAAAATGAATCTCAGCACCGAGTGGAAAAGTTCAACTTTTATTAGTCCCCTTTATAACAACTTAAATGTGCAAAGCAGGTTTCCCTTATGAAATTAAAATGACTAAAAGAAATAATTTGAATACTCTTTCTGTAATGTGAGTGTGTAACATTATCATCATTGACTCTTGACAAAAAAGACCCAATGGAAAAGAAACAAGTTAATCATTCACATTTAATATTACAATAATCAAATACTTTGAACTTTACAACCACGTCTACTACACTATTAATTAACTTTAAATTTGTTTCTTAAGGGTTTATTATAATTCCAACTCTATTTAATGAAGTTGAAAAGAACCAAAAAAAAATTATATGAGTCAATGAAACTAATGTAATTTTTATTTCATGGGTTTATTTAGTCATCATAGTGAATACCTCATTTAAATTAAATCTAATGATATTAAGTAATAACTATACTAAATTAAAATGTACAAACATTAAAATTTTGTTACTTATTTAGAGTATTTATGCTGTCATTTCAAGCTTTCAGGCTGCAAGGGGCTTCAAAAAATGCTTTTTTGGAGGAGGATTGGATTGTTTTACCTCTGAGCGGCACTTTTTTGCACACCATGGGCTAAATGGCCAGGCCACAAGGACCCCGAAGGCTCAGAGAAGGTTGGGGCCTCCCCCAACCTTCTCTGAGCCCACTGGAACTCTCTGGACCCACTGGAACTCTCTGGACCCACTGGAACAGCTGTTGGGAGACAGATGGTAGCCTCCCGTCAAGGCCATCCAGCATGTTCTTTAACGTGCACAGGGTATGGCTCTCCCGCACACGGGGCCACGGCTTAACGTCCCATCCGACGGACGGCGGCCTTTTCAAGCCCATCGGTGTCCCCTACTGACCGTGGGCAGGGCGGGGAAATTTTGCGGAGATAAATCTCAACGCTGACCCAGCTGGGACTCGAACCTGGGAACTACAGATTACGAGCCTGGCGCGCTACCGACTGAGCCACCTCCGCCCCATTTGGAGGAGGAAAATTAACAATTTGAAGATAAATTCTTTATACAATAATATTATTAGCTCTTTTACAAAAAAATACGAATTGAACCAAAAAAATGTAGAGCTTACATTACGATATGTCTGTACATTGAAATCCATTTTGACATAGCCCCCTGTTAAAATAGAATGTTGCATCATAAATACAAAAGTTTATATAATGATTTTCAAAAATATGTGTACATTTTTAAAATATTGTATTTAAAATAAAAAAAAAATCTGTTCATGAAAAATTGCCTGACCAACGAGTAGATGGAATTATCTTAAACTGAGAATGTGTGTAGGACATTCGTGAGATATGCAAATGAACTTGCAAAACTTTGAATAAAATTGCTACAAAAATACAGAAACAAAGAATAGAAGTTACTTTAATAAATTGTGCATTTATTCATTTAGTTAGAAATTAATTTTTCATTGTAAAATTTTAAGATACAATGTTTTTGATATATATGATTTTCATGCGCAGATGCCATAAATACTAATGTCTTAACATTAAAGTCCTTAATTGTCACCTTTTCTGTTATGCTCCCACTGAGGAATCTGATGAGAAAGATAATTATGAACAACTTTGGGATATTTTGAATTCTGTCAAGGAGATATTACTCTTGTGCTAAGTGACTTCAGTGCTAAAATTGGTACTGACTCTGGCCTTTGTGCAGGGATATGGGCAGTGGATATAAGGTCCTACTGGCATTGGTAATGGCAATGAGGAACATCACCTTTAGGTAAGTACACTAAATGCTTTGAGAATAACTGCACTTACTACAAACACTGATATTTTATAAATACATGTGGATTTCACCAGGTAGGTATGCCTAATACACTGGCATCTCAGTGTATGTAATCAGTCAAATTAGTATGCAACCCACCAGGTGAAATCCAACTTACAAGATACTGGATGTGTTGTGCACGAATGTTACCACATAGAAATGATTGTACTGTGTAGTTGCTGCAAAATGAATGGTGGCACATTCTCGCTGAAACAGCCTTTCCCACCTCATTCCAAAGATGCTTAATACAGTTTAGATCTGGACTTATGCAGGCCAATGAAGCAAGGAAAGCTTGTTGGCATGTTCCTGGAACCATTCGATGATGATATGTGCCTTGTGAGCAGGTGCGTTATCATGCAGAATATGTACATCCGAATGAGGATAAACTGTAGCCACGAAGGGATGAATTTGGTCAGCAACGATGTTCAAATACACCATGGCATTTAGAATGGAAAATTCTTTCCTTCAATGGGTATCAGTGGGGCCTAATGTGTTCCAGGAAAACATTCCCCACACCATCAGACCACCACTGCCAGCCAGTATTGTTGACAACAGGAAAAATGGCTCCATGGCATGCTGCTTGTACCAAATTCTGATCCTTCCATCAGCATAATGCAAAAAGAATTTCGATTCATCCAACCAGACCTTTTTCATGGGCCTATTTAGCCATCATGTGCCTATTTAGTTGTCATGGGTCGTCGTATTTGATTCGTCCAACCAGTCCTCACAGTACAGTGTCAATGTTCCTGTGCCCACACAGCATATGCGCTTTTTTGTTCTTTGCCAACAACATTGGCAGCCATTGTAGCCCATTTGCAACAAGGTACGATACGTGGTGCATTTGGAGATGACCTTTTGTATACCAATGTTTAATTCTGTTGTGATTTGCCTGGTTGTGGCCCATCTGTTCACTTGCACGATTCTCACCAGTCTCCTTTGGCCCCAGTGATTCACAAGCTGTTTTCGTCCACAGAATCATCGATCACTGATAGTTTTTTGCTCTTCAAACCATTCTTATTAAGCCCTTGAAATAGTTGTGCATGGAAAGCCCAGGAGGATGGCCATTTGGGAGATGCTAGAACCAGCACACCTAGCATCAACCTTCATGCCATGTTCGAAGTCTCTCAGGTCACTTGTTTTGCCCATTCCAAACCTCAATCCAACTCTGATGCTCCAAGAGCTGGTCTGCCTGATTTATACTGCACACCACTGTCATGACGGATTATGTATTGGAATGAACCATTTATGTGATGAGGGATGGTGTATCTAATAAACTGGCAGGCTAATAAACAGGTCACTTTTTTCCTTTTTTTTCAACCCTGCTGAGAAGTAAACTTCACAGGGTCCTGGTACTGACCATTTATACCCACTAGACTGGACTGGTTTATGGATTTGGGCTTGATTATGGATTCTGGATTTACTGCACTGGTGAGCCTCTGTTGAGGGAGAATCTCCACTCCTCCCCACTGTGTTTTCTGTTTGCTTGTGGGTGGCCAGCCCTAACTGAAGAGAGGCATAGGATACCTTATATCAGTTGGTGGATAATCCTGATCAGAGGCCATCACAGATACCTGAACCCTCACTTAGCTAGTTGCTCATCATCAATCCTAAACTGGAATAATGTGTCTCAGGCAGGTCATATGGCTCTTGAAAAGGTGGTGCCAGAAGTTCCTGCCAGCATTGGTGGCTTTAGCCTTTAGCAGTGGGAGAACCTCACAGCTAGTTGGGCATTGCCAATCCTAAACTGGAAAACTTGAGTAATGTGTCTCAAGCAGGTCAAAGCAGTTTGAAAAGGTGGTGCATGAAGTTCCTACCAGCATCAGGACTTCAGGCTTTAGCAGAGGAGGGGCAGGTCTTTGCCCCATGCCTAGATCAAGGGGCTGTTTGATATTGTTGACCCTACTTCTCTCAATAAACCTAATTTCTTTAAAAATCCTACTAATCATTTTCTCTCTGCAGAATGGAATGTAAGGATGTTGCATAGAGATTATTCTCTTAATGTCCTCATGCAACAATTCCAGTGTTATAACCTAGATATTCTAGGCTTGCAAGAGACCAGATGGACAGGTAAAGGTGAGATATTTAAAAATAACTTTAAATTTCTCTTCTCAGGGAGGTAGAATGGAAAGCATCTCCAAGGTGTAGGTTTGCTTCTCAGCAGACACACCAGTGATGCTCTTCTAGGATATGATTGCATTAATAAAAGATTTCTAATGGCAAAATTTAAAATAAAAATTAAAGACTTTAATGTCATCTGTTGTTATGCCCCCACAGAGAACTCTGATGAGAATGAGAAGGATATTTTACAGCCAGCTTCAGAATATTTTGAATTCTGTGAAAGAGATATTTCTCTTGTGCTAGGTGACTTCAATGCTAAAGTTTGGTACTGACTCTAATCTTTAGGCAGGAGTTTTAAGTTCCTTTGGCATTGGTAGTTCCAATGGCAATGGGGAATGTCTCCTACAGGTAAGTAAACTTAATGGTTTGTGAATAACTAACACATACTAAAAACACTGGGACATTTATAAATATACATGGGTTTCACCTGATGGGTTGCACAGGAATATGATAAATTATATTTTAATTAACAGCAAATGGGCTAGTTCAGTTAGGAATACAAGATCATACAGGGGAGCCAAAATTGGGTCTGATCATTACCTGGTCAAAAGTGTCTTGCAGCTGAAGCTCAAAATATGTTGTGCTAAGGTTAAGAAAATTAGCTTTAACACTGAATGTCTGAAAGATCCAGAAATAGCCATAGCATACCATGATAGGCTACTTAGTTATTATGACAATCGTGGTTTGTTTACTGCTGAAGTTGAGAAAGAATGGGATCAGTTTACACAGGCTTTTTTAGAAACCAACAGTACTCTTTTGGGAAAAAGGGAACAGAGGAAACAAAATTATTTGAGTGATAAGGATATGGAACTTATTTCTGAAAGTGCAGGATTAATATGAATAAATACCCTACTACTCCTAACAGTAGGCATTACAACAGGCTTAATAAACATGCAAAGGATCAGTTAACAGCTGATAAGAATCTTTGGTTTGATAGTTTGGCTGACAAAGCAGAGGAAGCAGTTAGATAGCACAATAGCAGGAGGTTATATGATATTGTTAATGTTTTATGTGGGAAGAAACAGACAGGTACACAGGGATTGAGGGATAAACATGGCAAGGTGGTTGAAGGTGAGGATTCTGTGATGGCTAGTTGAGCTGAACATTTCAGAGAAGTTCGAAAAAAATGTGATTCTTACTACTCCCATTGTTTGTAATGAGAATAGATGTATTACTGGCTTTAATGATGGTCCTATATCACATTCTGAAGTCCCTTTGGCTATCTCTAAATTAAAACTACATAAATCCCCAGGGATGGATGAAATCACCATTGAAAACTTAGAGCTGGGAACATTTGTGTTCTCACATGGCTGACTGAAATTTTGAATATTTTTTATGATAAAGATATTGTTCCTAAGAATTTTACTAGAGCTATTATTGTCCCGATTTTTAAAAAAGGTGATTACAGTTCTTGTGATAGTTATAGGAGAATTAGTTTACTTTCTGTTCCAGGTAAAGTTCTTTGCATGATTATACTTAATAGAATTAAGAATTTGGCTGATGGACAACTGCATGATGACTGATATGATGAACACTGTGGATTCAGAAGTGGTAGGGGATGTATTAATCAAATATTTTCACTTAGGCAAATTCTTGAGAAATGTTTAGCATTTCAGAAACCTGTGGTTACTAGCTTTATAGATTTCAAAAAAGGCTTTTGACTTTGTTGATCGATATAATTTGTTGTTGATTGTTAGATTATATGGAATACCTGATAGGTTAGTTAGTGTAATGAAAGCTCTCTATAACACTGAATCATGTGTGAGTTGGTACGTCTTGCAGCGCGTGGTTTAGCATGGCTGGTGGAGTTAGACAAGGGTGCATTTAATCTCCTTTTCTGTTTCATTTGGTTATTGATTATGTTATGTGAAATTCTTTGCAAGGGAAAATTTTTGGCCTTAAATGGCCTAGAGATTTCAAAATTTCTTATTTAGATTATATGGATGATTGGTCCTGTTGGCTAATGATGTTGATGAGATGAATTCTTTCATTAGAGCTGTTGATGAGACTGGTAATAGAGTAGGTTTTGTGATAAACAGAAAAAACTAAAGTGATGAAAACTGGTCAGGCAGATGGTGCTTCAGTTGCTTTGAATGGCTGCACTCTCAGGCAAGTATCTCAGTTTAATTATTTTGGGAGTTATGTAACAGATACTGGTAATGTGCAGCACGAGATAAATAGAAGAAGAGGTATTGCCACTGGGATTTTTAAAGATCTATGGAGAGTTTAGGTGTACAGGCCTATTTTTCTACAGACTAAAATTAGGTTGTATAGTTTGGTTCTTTCTAGGGTTAGTTATGGTAGTGAAACTTTGATGCTTTGCAAACAAGAAACTTGATGCCTTTGATTCTAGATGCTTACTCAGTATCTTGGGCATTAGGTGGTTCGACTTTGTAAGTAATGATGAAGCTGGGAGTCATCAACCTCCTTTGAGCAGCATATTGTGCAGAAAGAGACTGTATTGGTCTGGCCATGTTGCTCGTATGCATAAGTGCAGATTGGCAAACAGGATTATGAACAGTGTGTCTAAGTATTTCAGTAATAGGGGGAGACCTAGGATGTGATGGGCAGACAATGTCAAATAGGACCTTGCTAGAATTGGCCTAGAGTGGCTGAATGCAGCAGCTGTAGCTCAGAATAGACATATCTGGAGAGGAAAATTACACAGTGTGGCTGGACCTCTGTAGCCCATGACTGCATGAGGATTTTGTGTACATAGATATGTATGGCAGAACATTATTCTTACATACGTTATGACAGAATACATACATATGTATGTAAGTATGGCAGCTTTCATCAGTTGAGATATTAAGTCATAGCTTAATGTCCCATCTGATGTAAGCTGCCTTTCCAAATCCATCTGAATTTTTAATCACTGGTGGTAGAGCAGGAGTGAGCATGCAAAAGTCACACCACACAGTGGAGACAAATGGAATATTATATTATGAACCCAGCAAATTACCAACTGAGCCAACATGACTGTGCGAAGTTGTACCAAATACTGGCCTCCTTGTAAAAAAAAAAATAAATAAAAATAACTGACTTCCTTACAAAGAACTGATTAGTTTGGTCCATCCCTCATTTTTGCACCATATAGCAATGGACAGAAACTTGTGAAATTTGGAGAAAGAGAATATTCAACTACTGGTTTTCTTGCAAATAAACCAATGTCTAACTTAGTTCCCTCCAAATTTTGCAGCATTTGATAACGTATGGAGAGCAACTTTAGTGGAACATAAAGGGATTGAGTTTTTGATGTGGACTAAGATATCACAATATATGGAAATACAGATATTTGATTACAGTTAAATGATGCAGCCAAAGAGTTTAAGTTGAAAACTGAGCTTATTTTTATAGTAACAAGTGAGTTTAAAACATATTATTTTAACATATTTAAACATTAATAATGCAGTTTTCATCTCATTTAAAAAAAGAAACAAAATAATAATTTCACTGTATGTCTTTCTGTCAACATCCAACTTTTTCGTTTAGAAAGATAAATTAAAAATTCTTTTCGTGATGGATAGGTATTGATGAAATATATGATTTACACTTTTGAAACCTTCATATAACTATAATTGTGCCCTCTAACAGTGGAAAAAGTTTAAAATATTTTGTGGTGGAATGTGAAAGTCATGAAATTTTAATCGGCAACAATGAGTTGACCCTTTATCATTAGGGGGTGAGAAACATTGCGTTTCGAGAGATAATTGTAGAGTGTCAAGTAATATTCCACTGACAGCAGTACTCCTCTTTTCTCAGAGATGTAGAGAAAAGAAACTTTTAAAATTTAAGAAATAAAAGACAAATAAAAAATATCCACAGAGTTACCTGTTGACTTTAATGTCAATAGTTTTTGGAAAAAGTTTTACTAACGTGCAGGATTCAAACCCACATCTCTCCAGATACATGCCCAAGTGTTCTAAGACCACTAAAGTCAAATTTCTTTTTTCCACTAATATGGATATATCAATTTCCTGTGATTTCTACACCTGGGCTTAGCATCATCTATGATCGAGAATGGCAATCATTTCTTTTATTGTTATTATATACGCAGTAAGGTCCAAAAGTTTCCAGCCCAAGGGTATTAAAGAGGTAATAAAATCAAACAACAATTTTTATTTTTCAATATAATCACCCTTTATTTCAATATATTTTTTAGAATGGCTAATTAACTTTTCGATACCACTGAAAAAATAATCTGAACTTTTGTCCTTAAAATGGTCTAAAACTGCAGAAATGACTTCTTTCTCACTTGTAAATTTTTTCCCATGCAGATCAGAATTCAATTTTGAAAACAAAAAATAGTCACTAGGGGCTAGGTCGGGGCTATACGGTGGACGATTTAATTCTTGGAAACCACATTGCTGAATAGCAGCCTTCGCAGCAACTGAAGTGTGCACTGTCACATTGTCGTGCAATAACCTCACTCCCAGGGACAGCTTTCCATGGCGTTTCTCTTTGATGGTATCCTGCAATTTGTACATTAATGACACATAATATTCACCAGTAACTGTAATATTCCATTCCTTAAAGTTGACTAGCAGAATTCCCTGTTTTAAAATAAAAAATTTAAAAAAAATTTAAAAACACTTCAAAAAAATTATTTTTCAATTTTAAATCTAAACGTAGTTTAATTTCTGTGGGGCTTTCGCTTTCTTTCGTCAAAAATTTAATGACAGCGCGATACTCAAGTTTAAACGTTTTAAAATATTGGGCAAAGCACTTCTATCTGTGACTCTAGCTGGAGTGCTACTGATGCTAGAGCTGCAAAATTTTAACTGCAGTGCAACAAAACAGAGGGTGGAGGTTGACGGAGCTAGACCTGTCAATTCTTGTTCCAACATGTTTGGGCTGGAAACTTTTAAACCTTACTATGTAATTACTTATTATACACATTACTTATTTACATCTTAGCACAATATTAAAAGAAATAGTTGCCGTTCTTGATCATAGATGGCACATAAATCAAGGAAAGATTGTTAAATCATATTAGCAGAAAAAAAGATAGAGTCTATGTTAGTTTAGTGGTCTTAGAACACTGGGCATGTATCTGGAGAAACATGAATTTGAACCATAAAACTGTTTAAAAAAAACAAATTTTTTTTATATTATATAATTACTAATAAAATACCACTATTTGCATTTTCCCAGTTATCAATTAACTCAGATTAAAATTTTTGAAGGAGTGAAAAAGAAGGTAAATAAGAAACTTCATTCTCTCTGAAAATGAGATTCCCATATGTGACAGAGGCAATATACATTTAATTGTTTATATTTCTTTTTAGTCAACATTATAAATACATGCCTGAGAAGCAGTAAACAAGTGATTTTTATAAAATACGTCTTCAGTGCCAAATAACTTACTTTTTAATAGCACATGCAGCATCAATAAGTCTACGACCAGCAGCCAACATCAGAGTTACGGTCAGTTCAGCTACCGAATCAGTTGATACATCAGGTGTATTACTAACTGGAATATTTCTATAGGAATAAAACAATTTTTTTGGTCAAATTCTATTTTAAAATTTATAAAACAAAATTCACTTATTTGATTAATAAAGTCCTAATATCAGAGGCTGCTGGGATTGAATTTGGATCTTTATTCTTTATTTATTTTATATATTATCATTAAGTCATGGTGTTTGACTGGCTTTGAAGAAGCAAATCGTAACTCTTGGAAATAAAGCTTATAAAATGACCTAAATATCAAAGTTCTAATCCAGCAGCTTCTGTTGATCCTAGGATAAGAATGAAATATGACTTGATTAATCATAAGTTAATTATGTTGTTTGTGTTACTTTATCTCTGAGTGGCACTTTTTTACACAATAACAGAAGGATCCTAAAGGGTCAGAGAAGGTTGAGGATGGTTATACACTGGACATTATGAGGAAAGAGATGAAAGTCTCCCATCAATGCCATTCAATGTTTTTTTCAAAAATACACAGGTTATGGCTCTCCTGCACATCATTGAACATTCCATTAAACACAGGCATAGTCGAGTCTCAAACCTGAGAGCATCAGATTTCAAGCTTGGCATCCTACCAGCTGATCTCTCAACTCTTTTTAAAAAGTGCATAAACATCTTAATCATTCATCTCAGCATGAGAATTTTTTGTTACTATTTTTTCTGAAGTACTATAATTTGGATAGACTTGCTCTATACATTTGCATTTTTGGGGTGGGCAAAACTGCTGACTATTCTTTCAACAAGCTGTCTTATGCAGTAGTTTGTCAGAATTTTATGTTTTGCTGAAATTGTAAATTGCTTAGTTTTTGTTGTGTTGTAGTTTAGTAGTTTTATCCTATGGTCTGCATTTTACTGCCCACTTGTAATATAAGTCTGCATAAGTCTGCATTTTACTGCCCACTTGAGAAATTATTATTACAATATAAATAATGAATATTACTCATCATCATCATCATATCATCATCAACCTCAAGCAGCCATGGGCTACAGAGGTCAAGATATTACTCAACAAAATAAAAACCATTATTTTCAATAGTTCGTAGTCGGCAAGTTGCTCCTCTTTGATACCATGCTTGGCCCATGGAGGTGAAAAACCGGCATCCATTTTCGACTTCTGGAAATGTTTGAAACTGCATACCTTGAAGAAAAAGTGAAGGAAGTATAAGGAGCTAGGTCCAGAGTATATGCTGAATGAGGAAGAAGTTCAAATGCCAGTTCTCAAATTGTTTTATGGGAAACTGGCTGGGGATAATTAAAGAGCTCAAACAAATTATTCAAATCCTGTTTTCCAACAGTATTTTTTCATTATTTAATAGCTATGGAAGTTTAAACATTTCAGAGCAGCAATGTGGTCTAATAAATTTATCAAAAAATTAAATAAACATTAAAAATGTGGGCAAATAAATCCTTCAAAGTATGCAGCAATTTATGAAATTGTTTGAAAGAATACTTCTGATTTCAGTCAACTTCAAAGGTAAATTATTTTTATCTAGCATTGCTGTTGTTAAACGTTCATACTTCAAGTATTTATATCGAAGGAATATTGTTAAAAAAAAGATATTGAGATAAAACTGATTGAGATCTATAACTATAGTAACATTTTCCCATAAAAGTCTTATTTTAAAAGTTATACAACTTCAAAGTTAGTGTCCCATTAACATGGATAACTTTAATTCAAAGGTCAGTGTATGAATTCAGCTGACTTTACAATTTGAAGAATAACGTTTCCTCTGTTCTAGCATTAATCACAGTATATCGAAACATCACCGAGTGCATGTGTGCTGAGAGTGCATGTGTGCACAGAGTGCATCACAGAGTGCAAGCATCACAGAGTGCTTGTTGTGCTGAGCAAAGGTTGGCATTGATGGCATCTCCAACAGGAAACAGTCCAGTGCACTACACTCTCAAAATTCTGAACACACAGCATTGCCTTCATTTCAAATTGTCCCTTCTTTGAGACAAAGTGTGAACTCGGTTTGCTGCACATAACAATTTACTTATTGAAACTGTTTGCATGGATTAACGAGTAGTTTTCTACAGACTTTGATATGACAGTTTGCGTGTTCAGTAGTCAGTTCATGCAGAACACTTTGGAAACTTCTGGCTACCTTACCAATATATATAACAGATGCTTTATAATGGTTGTATTGTGGTTGGTAGTGAGCAACCAAGTTCAGATAGCAGCCTTCCTGAACTGGATTTTCACAGTTGTGACAAAAAAAATTTTTTAAAAAAATATGGAAGCAGCCTGAGAGATTTGCAGAGTGGAAGCTGAGTGGGCAGCACCCATTCATGCTGCTCAGACTTGATTCAAGAAGTTCAAAGGTGGTGACACAAGATACAAAAGACTCAATCAGAATGGCTAATATCTATAGGTCATAACATTCTTGGCCATGCTGTGAAATGGCTGCATGACTGTGAGTCATCTCAATGGATCATATCCATTGACAAGCACTAACAGACTCTTGTCTGAACTTGGTTGCTCACTATCAACTATAATGCAGCATATGCAATGCATTGGTAAGGTAGCCAGAAGTTTCAGAAGTGTTCTGCATGAACTGACTACTGAACACGCAAACTGTCATATCAAAGTCTGTAGAAAACTACTCGTTAATCCATGCAACCAGTTTCATTAAGTAAATTGTTATGTGCAGCAGAAAAGCAAGTTCACATTTTGTCTCAAAGAAGTGACAATTTGAAAGGAAATAAATGCTGTGTGTTCAGAATTTTGGTGGGGTAGTGCACTTTGAACTGGTTCCTGATCAACATACCATCAATGCTGACCTCTGCTCATCACAACTAGAAGCATCATAGAGTGCATATGCTAAGCGATAGGAGCAATCAAGTTCAGACAAGTTCATCCAAGAGCGAAGACTGCATATATAACCATGAACTGTGAACTCAGTCATTAGTCTGGTTTACAAAGTGTCTAAGTTACACTACCATAACTAAACCAAACTATTATACAAGGTAATTTTAGTCTTTAGATGTATACGCCTATTTCTCCATACTCTCCATAGATTTTTAAAAGTCCCAGTAGCAATCCTATTCATCTGATAATCTCATACCGCACATCACCAATATCTGTTACATACCTCCCAAGATAATTAAACTGTGACACCTGCTCCAAGAGTGCAGACATTCAAAGCAACATCTGCCTGACCATATTCATCACTTTCGATTTTTTTTTATCACCAAACCTACTCTATTGCCAGTTTCATCAACAGCATTAATGAAAGAATTCCTCTCATCAACATCATTAGCAAACATAGGAAGTATTACCTCCTCTGCTTACTAATGATGTTGATTATGTTACTAATGATTAGTTATGATGTTGATATAAATAATAATGACCTAATGACAGATCAGCACATGGAAGACCAACATCATATTAGACAGGTGGTCAAAATATTTTAGCTCTTCTGTGTACACTACTATTATAGTTCAATAGAGTGAGATGCTTTTTTCTTTTAATTACACAACAGATTTTATGTTAATAGAATAAAGCTGCTTTCTAAACTTACGAATGTTTTTGGGATTACATAATGCAAAACAATTTTTCTCTTCAAAATACTTCTACTTATTCAATTTATTAATATTAAAACACATTTATTCTTAATTTTTCAATAATCAAAATATATTACATTCACAAATTTTAGTTATAGAAACCTTTTTCTTTCATACAGTTGAAAATACTAATGGATAAAAGAATTATTAGGTAATTTAGGAATGTTCATTAGCAGATACAAAGTCATGCTATTCAAGTCTTATGATTATGACACTAATACAAAATGGTAATACACTTATCCCCCGATTTACACGGTACTTGTTTTACACAATTTCGGTTTTACACGGTTAATAAAATAATGGATTTCAAAAGACTGGTAAAAATATATATTCGGCTGCATATATATTTCAAGTCATTTTTTAATCTCATTCCTTTGGTAACACTGGCAACAACGGGGACGGGGATTCCCCTATATTTTACAACACGGGGAATCCCCATAGTATTTCGCAATAGTAAAGCTATCTGGTTCATGTGAAGTAGTGCAGTATCATTTTAGCAGCAAAGCTTTACATCATTGTGCGTTTTTTTTTTTTTTCATTTTATTATTTAAATATCTACTGGTAAGTTTCCAATATTTATAGTTTTTCTGGCATTTTTATAATTTACGTAAATTTTTTAAGGTTTTATAATGCCAAAAGATTTTTAAAAAAACAAATGAAAAGAAAAGTTATTTCTTTAGAAACAAAAATTTAAATATTAGATTGTCTACGTAATAGAGGAAGAGTAACAGATGTTGCTAAATTTTACTCCATGAATGAAGCCACAATAAGAAAATATGAAGACTCCATTAGAAAAAGTGTAGCAGCTGGATCTTGCATGAGTATGAGCACAATTTCATATGTAAGAGATGTTACAATGGAAAATATGGAAAAAGCATTAGTGATATGGCTAGAAGACCAAACTTAAAAGCGGGTTCCAATTGATACCAGTGTCATTACAAATAAGGCTTTAAAGATTTATGAAACACTTAAGAATTGGTTACCGTCGACTTCGCCAGATGAAAAGAAGGTATCTTTTTCCGCAAGCCATGGTTGGTTCGAGAGATTTAAACAAAGACATTCTTTACATAATCTAAGATTGAAAGGTGAAAGAGCATCTGCTGATTCAGATGCAGCACAACAATATCCAGGTTTTCAATGAATGGTTTCATAACTTGTTTGTCCCAGATGTCAAAAGTTATTTAAGTAAAAGGGGATTGCCTTTTAAGGCCCTTCTATTAATTGATAATGCACCAGGTCATCCTCGAGATTTACAACACGAAAATGTACAAATTGTTTTTTTTTTATCAAAGAATACAACTTCCTTATTACAGCCATTAGATCAAGGGATAATTTCGACTTTCAAGGCACTGTATATCAAGCAAACCTTCAGGTATATTTTAGAACAAATGGAGAATGATGAATCTCTTACTCTTATGGATGCTTGGAAGAAATTTACAATCTTAGATTGTGTTAAGCATGTTGGACTGTCATATACCCAGATTAAACAATCAACGCTCAATGCCTGCTGGAAAGAATATGGCCAGATGCTGATGAAGGTGAGAATTATAGATTACCATTAGAGAATGAATATTCTCAGATCACTGAGTTGGCGCATACTACAGGAGGAGAAGGTTTTGAGGATTTAGCTGAGGCAGATATTGAAGAAATAATGGCTGATGAAGAACTAGATGAGGATGATTTAGTTAACATGATTCATGAAACAAATAAACGTGATGAAGACAATGATCCTGATGAAGAGCAATCTGAACCAGTTGCGTTCACAGGAAGAGTCATCAGCGTAGGACTTGAATTGGGGAGAAAATTGGGTAATCATTTTTTACAAAATGACCCGAATGTTGAACGAGCTCTCCGATTCCAGCGGGATATTAGTAAGTGCTTAAATCAATATGAGGAGGTCTATAAAGATTTAACAAAAAACTACACAATTGTTAATTACGGATTTCATTACAAAGTCTCGTCAATCTGAGATTGTCCCTAATTCATCAACCATTGAACCAGAATCGCATCAAGAACTATCGAGTGATGAAAGTGACATCATACCAATCAGGAAGAAAAGACTGATAGTCCATGAAAGTTATGACAGTAATTAAACTTATTGTTAATTTTTTTAAGGATCTTATATTTTTTGTTCCTAATGTAAAATGAATTAAATATGTACTTATATTACCTATATATATTTGTTATTTTATGAATGAAGTGTAATTTTATGTTTTTCAAGATGTCTTGCTTTTGTTTTACGTAAATAAATGACTGAATTATGCATATTTTAGTGTTTTTTTCGTTTTACACGGTTTTACATAGCAAAATCCAAGATTTCGATTTACACGGTTTTGTGCGGAACCTATCTTCAGTGTAAATCGAGGGATAGGTGTATCTACAGGATATCCAAATAAAATGCATACATTTTTCAGATGTTAACACATATCAATAGAGGCAGATTATTAGTATTTAGAAGTAATGTATTACAGGGATGTTTGAACATGCCACTAGAGGGCATTACTCAGTGTAAAGTAGTAAACAGAGTTTGAGCAACATAAGTGGATTCTGAAGTGCTACTGAAAAACAGAATGTGACTGAAGTGCAAAGGTGGCTTTGATACGATTCTGAAGAAGTCTGCATTGTCAACAATGTATTGGTGCTGATAGTAGGCATTTTGAAAATTTTCGACTTTAAGATAACCAAAACAGGCATTCACTCTACTTGTTAAAATATATATCAATGAATTATGTATACATTTTATTGGAATACTATGGAATATTACTTTCTTTCAATGCAATATTTACCTAGATTTGCACTCAGCAATGTCAATGTGGTCATAACCCACAGACATGGTTGCAATTGCTTTCAACTGGGGACCTTAAAATATAAAAATTAAATAATAAATTTATAAAATTTTCAACAGAAAATATGCTAATTTTCCACTGAAATTACTACTTTTGGTAGATCTTAGCTGTTTATATCTATTATAACTACTTAAAAAATAATAAACAGTGATATTAAAAAATATTAAGAAGAAAGTCAGTAGTGATATTTTATGCATTTCATGCGAGATAAATGGTATCACTGGTACTTTTCTCTTTTAGTATTGTGGCATTCAAAAACATGACCTAAATTCCTGAAAAATATTTTCCATTTTCAACTTTTTGTTTCAACATTAACATCCCATTTTAAACAACTTTTAAGATGACAAATATTTATTTTACTTTAATAAATTTCTTTTAAATATTTTTAAACATACAAGGTCACTTGTTGTATTGATGTTATATTACTGGATACTCATTTCTATGACATCTACATACTTTCATGTTAGTTAATAAAAGTTATATACTGTCAAAAGTCAACTTTGAATTTTTTTAAAATGTTACTGGGAAAAATGGCAAATCACATTTAAATCTGCAACTTTAATATTTATTAAATATTTAAAACAACCGTTTTGGTATTTGAAAATTGAAACACTTAACAACAGCATAATATATTTAAAACAAAAAAATCACGGCATAAACTTAAAAAGCTACACCTATAGTCTGATAGAAACTGTTTTAATGTTCTAGAAAATAAGTTTTAGGCTTTAGTTACAGACTTCTCTCTTCTTAATATACAATTAAATTTTGAAAGTTTTTTTATGAGAGAATTGAGAGGAGCTAGATTTATACTATACAATCTTTAATGTTCCTTTATCCTTTTATATTAGTATAAAATTTAAGTACCTTTACACTTTTGAAATGAATTACATTAGTATTTTAAATTTTGCAGTGACAGAATTATATACTGTCATATTTATAGTGTTTCCAAAAGGTTTAGTCAAAGTTTGAGAATGTACTGCTGTGCAAAGCAATGAAAAATATTCCTATGAACATTAGGCCAGAAACTTTCTTTCCAAGTTATAGCACTTTTTGAGAGTGCAAGGAAGGAAAAAAGCTTGTCAAAAAAGTAAGATGCTAGGTAAATTTGAATCATTTGCATGTCTGATGGCATAGTATATGTGAAACGATGAAATATTAAATGCAAATGTTGTGCCCAACACTCCTGGGTGAAGTAATGCTATATAGGGTCTCAGAGGAGTCTCACTCATGGTGCAGGTGGAGCAACTGCACTAGGATCCTGATCTCTGAGGGTCTCCTCCCCCCCAAAAAAAGGTTTCTTTTTTAAATTTGCAAGCACTGATAGCAAATTCCACAGGGACATTTTTCTAATTCTTATATTTCCAGTAATCTCAGTAAATTCAGAGATATTTCCATTTACAAACAACACTCAATGGAAAGGCAAGACTATTCTGCAGTTTGTTCTGTTTCCTTTTTTTTCGTTAACAACATAAGCAACTCTTAAATTTCACCATTTGCTTGCTTGAGCTGTGTTCAGGGCTGTAAAAATAAAACCCAGCCACGTTACCCTCTGCTTTGGCCTCATACTTTGAGTGTCATTTTAGGGAAATCATTTTTTTTGTGTGTGTGTGTGTTTGTGGTGGTTGATAGAATTGTATTTTGCTGTACCTCTAGTTCAAAAATTCCAAAAACTCATTTCCAGCACTGGTTATATCTTTGTTTTCCACATATCATTCTGTTTTGAAATAATTTTTGGAGAAAGGGAAGAGGTGATATACTTGAAAATATATTGAAGTCCTTCAATACAAAATGATGTTATTCAAATATTATTGAATAATGTCATGCATGAAATTGGTGAGGAGGTTAGAATAGAACCATATTTTTCTATTATTTCTGATAGCATGCTGGGCATTGCCAAACAAGAGCTGCTGAGTATAGAGATTCGGCATGTTTCAATTGAAAGTGGCGAGAACAGAAATGAAAATGGGAGAACGGCAAACTCTGCAGAGTTATGATGGAGGTGTGCATATAATGGGGGTGATGACTAAGATTAAAACAAATTACAGCAATACAAAGTATGTGCACCATGCCACTTATAACTAGAATCTGGTTGTCGATGATGCTGTTTCCTTCAGTTGAAGTAAAAAGGTTTTTGATTTAATCAAACAACTTGTCTTTTTCTCTAATAATGGTAAAGATGGCAAACTCTGCAGTCTATATCTGACTGTTAAAACAACATTAAAAAGATTTTTTGCACCTCACTGGTCTTCAAGATGTAACTCTTTGTATGCCTTGAAATATAAATTTAAAGATGTGATGAAGCCTTTGACTAAAATAATTCTTCTCATAAAAACAATGAAGAAATATTAAATACAAGAGCTTTACGAAAGAAATTAGAAAATTATGAAAACATTTTTCTCCTAGAATCTCCTCTTATCTCCAAATGCTGACTTTTCAAAATCATCCAACTGCTGCACACTGCACTGGAGAAAGCTTATAGAAATCGAGGAACAATTTAATGAATTCAGTGAAACTGCAGAAAAGATGGCATTAATGTGGGGTGTAGAACCAAGATTTCAAACTTCATTCTCAGTTAAAAAGTGTGAACTACCTACAGTACATTCACCTATTTGTAATCATTCTTCCATATTTCATACAAGATGAAACTTGTTTCGATAATGTTACATAAATTTACACAGAATAAACTTATCACATTTTCATTTATCATCCAATTAAAAAAAGAAACTTAACCCTTCCATGGTACTGCCTGAAAAGCTGATTTACAAAAAAAAAAAAAAAAAATTTACTTTAAAACTTTTTTTGCCAAATAACTAATGAAAGGAATTATGGCAGTTATATGTCAAATTAATGAGCATTTAATTCTGATTTTCTGAAAATAAAATATTTTGCATATCAAACTAGTTTTATTTTAATAGGGCTTTTGTAGCCTGCATCTGGCAATGCAAATAAAAATTTAAAAAAGATAAAAATCATTATAATGCACATGAATAGACATTTTTTTTGTTATTCAGAAATAAATAATTTACATGAAGCAAGAAAATTACTCTCATTTTGTAATTTTTTTCTCGGTATCATACTTTGAGAAAAATCCAGACTTTTTGCCAACTGTGCTGTCATATTAACAAGTTAACTTTGGTTAATTTTTTTAAAATTGCAATCAACTGAAATAGATCATGTTATATACAAAAAATAAATAAAATTTACGAATTTTATGAAAACAATTTAAACAAGCACATTAATTTTAATAAGACGTTTTCACATTGATAGTGACAAAATAGATTGGACTATGCAATTAAGGCTTAACATTGGAAAACATCAATAAAAATATATTAATTAAAAGCAAATTATTCCCAAAATAATATAATTTTTACTTGAAACATAATACACCTATCCCTCGATTTACACGGTACTCAGTTCACACAATTTTGGCTTTGCACGGTCAAAAAATGCAACCAGTTTCATTTACAGGGTACTGACTGAGATTTCCTTTCTATGTACCTCTCAGTCAGTACCATGTAAATCGAAACTGGTTGCATTTTTTGACTGTGCAAAGCCAAAATTGTGTGAACTGAGAACCGTGTAAATTGAGGGATAGGTGTATTTCTTTCTTTTAATGCTTCTTTTCAGTATGGTATATTTAAATGTTGGACAGCATTATACTAGATCACTTGGAATGCTTGCATTAATGGGATTTTCTGTCCTATTTACAAAGAACATTTTCTTGGCTTTATTTACTAAACATTATGAATTTTTTTCTTTAAATACTGAAATTTGGCAATCTAAAAAAAATAGTCTATATTGTCAGAGCAGCACAGCCAATGTATTAAGGGTGGGGATAAGGGATAGGGGTAAAATCTTTTAAAGTTATTGAATATAAACTTAAAAAACTTAAAATTTAAAAAATTTCTGCCAGGGAGGGGCCTTCCCAAAATTGCCCTACTATAGGAGGACCGATTTCTGTGCCAAGGAAGTCTTTTTTGCTTTCATATCCAAGACTTTGTCCATTTTCAGGAAATGATACAAGAGCTAAATTTTTTTACTAGAAAATGAAGAAGTAATAAAAGAGAAATTAACATATAACCTAATGCAGGGGCATATCATCATCACCTTGCCACTGGTGCAACATTTCTTTATGGGCCACCAAAGTCACTTTTTAAAAGTTACTTAGTAAAAGGTGCATTTGTGGTTTAATCCTTACTAGATTTGTAAAGATTGTTATGGAGGGAATTCAAAAAGTTATTGATACATGTCTGTAAATTTGCCCTCGTTCCTATGAAGTTAATGAGATATAACTTGTTTGAAAGCTTGTCAAAAATTGTCATTACATGTTAAAAACAAAGGCTGTATCATCATTTCTCTCTTCACTGTTGGTGCATAAATTTCAGTCTATTAATTCATAGTTAATGGAGCCTATTAAAGATAGGGAAGGATTTTATATTTTCACAAGAAAACAACTTGGCTATAATGTGAAAAAAAATTATGCCTATTTATCACAAGTATATGAGGATCATGACTGTTCATATAGTATTGTTACAGGATGGATGGGCAAATTCAGAGAAGGATGGCAGAGCTTCAAAGGCCTCCCTCGTGCAAGAAGACAAAGAGGCCATGAAGGAGAGAACATCATTGCTGCTCATGAACTCATTAAGGAAAATCCAAGATCACTGTTCAGGTAATAAGTTTAAATTCCAGTGTATCAATTAGAAGTGTGAGAACAATTATTCACGAGCATTTAAAGTTCCAAAAGGTCTGTGCCAAATGGATAGCCCAAAAACTGACAGAATGTCAAAAAAGGAGGAGAGTCTTGTGCAAGGCGATGCTGGCAATGTTTGATCCTAGTGGTGCCAAACAGTTAACAGATATTGCCACAGGTAATGAGACATGGTTTTATTACTATACAACTCCCAGAAAGATTGACAACTATGTTTGAGTTGCAGAAGATGAACCACTTCTCAAGTCTTCCAACAAGATTTCGCTCAAGGAAGAGGATGTTCACAATTTTTTCAATTCCCAAGGAGTGGTAGCTTTGGACACCTAACCTGAAAAAATGACTATAAATGACCAATAATACACCAACATTGTTTTTTCCCAAAATAGTTAAGAAGATGGAGCACTTCTTCAATTCCAACACATGGAGTTGGAAGAAGACATCCAAAAACAGGAGTGTCAAGGGTTCTCCTTGTTCATGGCAATGCCAATGCTTACAAAACCCAGCAAATTGCAGCCTATCTGCAGCAGGAAAAAGTCAAAAAGCTATCCCATCGTGCATTTACTAGATCTTGCATCATGCAATTTTTTGGTGGTTTCCAAAAATTAAAAAGGAACTTGCTGAGAAGCCTTTTTCAAGGGTGCAAAAACTTGCAAAATGTGTTCATTCAGAGTTGAGTATTCCCCAACAGGAATACCACCAGGAATTCTAGAATTGGCATAGACGTCTGCAGCTTTGCATATATGCTGGAGGGGAGTACTTTAAAGGATAGTAAAAGTTTTGAAGTAAGTGTAATAGTTTTCGTTCTGCAGATACATGTCAAGAACCTTTTGAACAGCCTCTTATTTGAATCCGTAACCAATAACTGGACGATTTTCTTATAATTTAGCCTATTTAACTATTGAGAACTTGAATCTGTTAAAAAAAAAAATGTATGCTTTCCCACAAGTTAAATAAGTACTGCTGTAATTTTGGCACTCTGAGACAAAGGCTTTCATTCATTCTTTAAATATTAAACGAATATTGCGGGAAATATATTTAGAGAGATTTGAGTGACATCTACAATTTATTGCCAATAACAGTTTTTGTGTAAAAGGTTTATTGTCAATGTTAGGGAGCTTTGAAAGTGGCTTTCCATTCACATAACATGGAAGTGTCCGGATACTTTTTTCAACATAGCATAATCAATTTTTTTAAACAAATACAATAATTAAAACAACACTAGATATGATTAAACATATTTTAAGACTACACACCCTTATCTAAAAAAATAGCAATGGTACTCCTTCAAAATTTTCTCCCCACCCCCTGGTGAAATTTCTGAAAACTCTTCTCTCTATGTGTCTGGTTTAAACAATTTCTTGCTTGGATATGCTATTTATACAGGGTGATTCAGAATTCATCATCAATATTTGGTGGGGAGGTAGGTAATAAGAAACGAAGGAGATTTCACATAGGAAAGCATGGGCACATATGCCATGTAGTAGGGCAAAATGACCCCAGTTCAATGATGGAAAGAACACATAAGAAGGAAGTGGTAAGGAAAAAACATTTATTATCTTACATGTAACATTTCTTTGCATTGGTTGTACGGACTTACAAGAGGTGCTCGAACTGCCGACCATGTGCTAGAATGCATGACTCACAACGGCGTTGCATGGACAGCCGGACCCTGTGGAAGATGCCTGGCATTTCCCGGATGTTTGAGGCAGCAACTGATATGCGTGCTACAAGATCCATAGCACTATCAACAGGGGTCTCGTACACCATGTTTTTCATAGCACCCCATACAAAGAAATCGATTGGAGATAAATCCGGTGAACGTGGTGGCCAAGAAACCGGTCCACCGCGGCCAATCCATTGACCACCAAACTGTCTGCGTAGGTAAGCACGCACAGCATTTGCGAAATGTGCAGGAGCGCCATCATGCTGGAACCACATTCGCCGGAGACTACCATCAGGAACCTCGTTCAGAAGATCCGGTAACACAGTCTGAAGAAATGTTAGGTACTTGGCACCGTCCAAACGGAATGGTAGTAAATACGGGCCCAACAAACAGTCACCAACAATCCCAGTCCACACATTGACAGCAAAACGTTGTTGCGCAGCTCCAGGTCTTGTACCGTGTGGGTTCTGATGAGCCCACACATGCCAATTGTGTGTGTTGAAGACACCCTCTCGAGTGAACAACGCCTCATCGGTGAAAAGAACATACGTTGGGAAATTGGGATCAATGGCTGTTCTCTGCATGAACCACTGACAAAAAATAACACGCTTGGGATGGTCGTCTGCTGCCAATAATTGCACTCTTTGCAGATAAAACGGATGTAACCCTTCATCGTGTAATATCCGCCACGCTGTTGCTTGCGAAATTCCAAACTGCCTAGCCATACCTCGTGTGCTAGCATCAGGTTGTTCCTCGATTTCCTGTAGGACAGCTTCCTCTACTACTACTGTCCGTGCCGATCTGCGCCTCCCTCGATTAACATTACTAGCAGCAAACGATCCTGTTTCACGCAGTTGGCGATGAATACGTGAAAACATTTGATGCTGTGGCACACGGCGGTTTGGGAAGCGCGCTGCATACAATTGCCTGGCTCGAAGACATCTTTCTCCTGCCGCACCGTAAGTTACATGCATATCTGCACATTCATTCCACGTATACCGGTTCATGTTACTTCTGCAAATTCACCTTGTCGAATGACAACTGACTGCACGCGTCAAACAGCTGTGCTTCTGTATGAGAGGTGTGTACACACAGCGCCCTCTACACCACCATGCGTTCGTCTGCCCCCATACTTTCCTATGTGAAATCTCTTTCTTTTCTTATTCCCTTCCTCCCCACTAAATATTGATGATGAATTCTGAATCACCCTGTGTATATATATATATATAAATACTTATGTATTGATTATATATATTAATTTTTTGTATATGTATATAAATCTATATTTCTATCTAATTTTAAGTAATGGACTTCTTTATGCAAAGCTGTGTAAGCACAATGACCAATTGACAATGACCCATTTAAACAGTTTTTAATTGAATGATAAATTAAAATGATGAATATAATAAGGTTATACAACTTTCACAGTTTATTAAAACATATTTCATCTTGCATGAAACAAAGAAATATGGTCGAAAAATAGATGAATGTACTGTTGATACTTCGCATGACTCAACTGAGAATGAAGTCTGAAATCTTGGTTCTACACCCTACATTAATGCCATTTTTTTTCTGGAGTTTCACTGAATTCATTAAATTGTTCCTCAATTCCTGAAAGCCTTCTAAGTGCAGGACTCAGCAATTGGGAAGATTTTTAAATATCAACATCTGGAGATTGTAGAAATTTAGAAACAGCATTTGTTGATTTGCAAAATTTTTGATAGTATTTCTAGAAGAAAAATATTCTAATTTTTTTCTTAAAATTTTGGCATTTTTCTTCATTGTTTTTACTATGAATGATTATTTGAGTCAATGTCTTCATCACATCTATAAATTTTTATTTCAAGGCATGCAAAGATTTGTCTTGAAAACCAGTAAATTGCAGACAAGTTTTTCAATGTTATTTTAGCAGAATCTGACACAGACTGAAGAGTTTCCCACCTTTTACCACTGTTAGAGAAAAAGAATGCAAGTTGTTTGCATCAGTTGAGATAAAAAGTTTTTCAATTTAGTCAGACATAGCATCAACAACAACCTGATTCAAATTGATTTATTTTTTGTGATTACGCTGTAGTTTTTAAAACAAATTACCTTTGAGCATGCTATTTACTCTAAAGTTAGACTATATGTTGTCCTTCAGCAACAATAGGTAACTCATAGATGAGTTATGCGAGTAAAATCTGTAATAATGATCTCTAACAGTACAAAGTTTCAGGGTTGGGTTATTTTACCTCTGAGTAGCACTTTTTTGCACACAGTGGACTAAACAGCCAGGTCACAAGGACCCAAAAGGCTCACAGAAGGTTGGGGGAGGGGATCCACTAGAACAGCTGTTAGGAGACAGATAGCCTCCCATCAAGGCTATCCAGTGTGTTCTTTAACATGCACAGGGTATGGCTCTCCTGCATATGGGGGTCATGGCTTAACGTCCCATATGACAGATGGTGCCTTTCCAAGCCCATCAGTGTCCCCTACTGACCATGAGCAGGGTGGGGAGTTTTGCAGAGATAAATCTCAACACTGACCTAGCTGGGACTCAAACCTGGGAATTGCAGATCATGAGCATGGCTCGCTATCGACTGAGCCACCTCCACCCCACAGAATTTCAGGAATTTAAGTAGTTTTCATTAAAATTACATACCCTTAGAGTGGTGCTAATTACCATTTTCTACATTTTTTATATCTACAATAAGTCTATACAGTATCTTACAGTTATTGCAATATTTGGTATTAAATCAATTTTGCCACAATGGCTACTACTAATTTTTGTGTATAATGATAATTCATCGATGTGTTACCTATTGTTGCCAAAGGCAACATATCGTCTAACTTTAGAGTAAATAGCACACTCAAAGGTAATTTGTTTTAAAAATTACAGCATAAGTGTGAAAATTAAATCGATTTGATGAATTGCTGTGTTGAATACTTTATTGAATAAAACAAGATTCAAGTTATGAGTCACAAATGTACACATATTTTGCATTGCTGTAATTTGGTTTAACCTTAGTTTGCACCTCATTAATGCACATCTCCTTATAGCTGCACTATCATAACCCTGTCCATATATTTTACTTAAATCTAGACTGTTCTCCTTCAATTAGCCTCCAAAAGTTTGGAAAGTCCTGCTGCTAAATGATCAGTTGCTACAGTAAATCCAAGAATGATTCCAGTTAGTTTGTTTGGAATTCAGCCAACAAACTGACTGGAACAAAAATTTTCCATTTTCAAAAGCTGAATTTTCCATTTTCAACTGAAACATGCCAAATTACTAAGCTAAGCTGCTCTCTTTTGGTAATGTCCATTGTGTTATCAGAATTAATAGGAAAATAAGGCACTCATCTAAACACAAATTTTGTGCTTGGCATTATTCAATAATATTTGAACATCATCATTTTGCATTGAAGGACTTTAATATTTTCCTGTACCTCTCTCCATCTCTTTTTCCAACAATTCTTTCAAAACAGAATCATATATGGAAAGCAGATATATAACCAGCCCTGGAAATGGGATTTTTGAACTAGGAATATGGCAAAATATATCAATTCCATCAGTCTTTGAGAGACAGGATCTTTTTCACCTGTTACTGCAGATTGGAGGCCAGCCAGATGTTTTTAGACGAATATGTACTGGACATGGTCACAGAGGATCCCAGGACTAGCATGAAAAGAGTATTAGCAAATGTAGGTATTTTGCACTGAACAGTATGGATATGTTGTCAAGACCAACTCTTACCCAAATCATGTAGAGTGAGTACAGGCTCTCTCACCAGCTGATTTTTATCCTTGAATTGTGTCTTTGCAATGGCTTCTGCAGAAATGTATTGCACCTTGTTTTCTCCACTATCTGCTTTTCACCAATAAATTACAATTCACGAGGGTTCACATTGTGAATGTTCGTAACATTTACCATTGGACAAGGGAAAATCCTCATAAAATCATCTAGTCTTGAGACATTTTTCCTGCCATTAACATATTTCTTGGAGGCAGAACTGTCTGTATTTCTGAAAGACATTCCATTAGCAACACACAGTCACATGTGGTTTAATGCACATTTTAGCACATGTGACTCATGTGCACATTTTAGCCTCACTGCTTGAGAAAATCTCGAATGTGGACTATGTGTGTATCCTGCCTGTTGGATTGGTAGAGGTGGAACAACTGCATGGACTGAATGCTTTCCCAATTTCAATCCACTGGATTTCTTCTTATGGGGACATGGTAAGACTGATGTTTACACTATCCCAGTTCCTAATACATAAGCTCTCCATGAACAGATAGTGGATAACTGAAAAGAATTCAGAACACCCCAGGACTTTTCAAATGTGCTTAATAGATGATGAGAAGCCACTGTGAGGTGAGTGTTGCTACTCAAGGAGATGATTTCGAACACTTGCTCTGATGTAGACTTGCATAAGATGCCAATGAATGCCCATGTGAACTAGCATTATCATGTAAAATTATACCTTGGTACCATGTAAAAGTACACACTGGCTAAAGCTGAATAATTTTATGATTGCTGACTTAATTCCTTCAATTACTAAGTGTACCATTCTGTATTAACACTTTGGTTAACTGGAGCAGCTAATAACTGATGTGCCTTTCACATCCCACTGAACACACAACCTTCCTTTGATTTAATACTGGCTTTGGAATGTGATAACAATCCACTTACATTACTGAAAAATCTACTTGCAAACAATGAAATGAACAATTTGTACTTTAGGAACATTCTACATACTAAAGAATTGTGGTTGGTTGGGGTTTTACAGAGCATTATCAAGTAAAGCTATGGTGCACCAACAAGAGTTAAGGAATTGTGATTATTCAGTTAGTGAACATAGTTCCTGTGCTTACAAATATTCCAATCCGGATGCATTTCCCTCTCCTGCCCAGCGTTGGCAACTCTTTTTTAGCTAAATTTTGGTAGCTTTTGAAAACACCCTGCTACTTATATCTCAAAATAGCTATTGGCTACATTTGCTCCTTTCACCAATATTTAGTTATCTCCCCCACCTTTTGTGAAGTTTGCAAGTTGGATTAATGAGATACAGCACATTAACTGACTAATGATGTTTCACAGCAATTTGCAAGCTGCAGAAAAATGAAGGATTTCAATGTTAGCAATGAAAGGTTGGGATTGTATAGTTCGATTTTGAAAGCAGAGACAAAAAAAGGCTATTTTATAATACAAGAATAAAATCATATTAAGAACACTGGAATAGACCAATGTACATTATGAAAGTTTCTTGTTATTATAAGTGAAGTCGGCAAAGTTCAGTTTAATGAAGCAGTATTCACACTTCAAATAGAGTTCAAATAAATGGAAATGAAAAGTGGCTTCCTGATCGACAAACTTGATATTAATTCAGGAATATTGCAGAATCACATCATTGTAAAATCGTGCACAATATTAACAAGGAATTATTAAAGTACATATAAAGTAGTAGAAGTATCTATATTTTGAAATGTACAATATGTTCTTAGTTAGCAAAATGATGGCAGTTTGTGTTAAATTACGTTGTGAGAAAGTATATTTGAAAAAAAGGTTGATGCAAGAATTATATATTACCGAGATGTGTATACACGAGATTAGTGGCATCATGCATATCAGATGATATGCATGATGGCACGTTTTTATTGTTGTACGTTATTAGAAAATTAGAATTTTGAACTGCAAGTTGAATACTGCTTCATTAAACCAAATTTTACTGGCTTGTCTTCTGCAAATCTCATCTGTGCACTTCTAATAACAAGAAACTTTTGCAATGTATGTCGGTCTATACCAGTGTTTTTAAGGTGATTTTTATTCTTGTATTATACATTTTACATACTGGGACTTTTGAACTATTAAAATGCTATGTACTGTATACAACTATTATGTGTAGCCAATTTATAATTTTCTATTAAAAATATCAGAACTTATTATTTTTGGTGGTGATGAAGGACTCTATTAATGAATTTAACATTATTTCTGAAGGGAAAAATGAAAGCCATTTATGAACACTTTTTTTTATGGTACACATTTTATGTTCAGCCTGTACTGTTTTCTGAGCTTCAATTCAAATTACTGTACAATATCAATTTTTCATCCCAGTAAATAAAAGCCAAAAACATTTCTCCAATCTGCTAGAAACATGAATCATATACTACTAACTACTAATCAGTTTAATAAATTTTTTGTGACAGTTGAAGACGTACAGAAATGCTTCTCTTTAAAATCCGGTGAAACCTTAATTGCAATTTAGTGATGAAATCCCAGCTTTTCTGCAATATCTTGTGTTTGGCATGGATCCTTTTCAATTATGTCCACTGACTGATTCACATCAATTACTAAAGGTCATCCAGAATGCGACTCATCTTCCAAGTTAAAGTGGTAGGAAATTTTTCTTAGTCAATGGAGATATATGCACTCATTTACTGTATTGCATCAATATCAAAGACTATACAAATGTTCCTAGTCAAAACTGATGAACTCTCCCTTTTTCGGAGATCATAGGGCATCACACTAAATAACTAGAATGCTAACAAATAAAATTACTGGTTATATAAGCTTTACAAATACAAAAAATTAAGGGATATGATATATTCCCTAATGAAAAACAAGCATGTACCTGCAGCTTCAATTACTTCTTTATCTATTGGATCTGTAAGTAAGCAAAAGAGAGCATCTTTTCCTTTAATTCCTTTCAAAAGGGCATCTCGTTCAACAGGCTTCAGCTGATCATATATTTCCACGTCACACCTAAAAACATTAAAAAAAATATTATATAAAAGAAATTCAACTTTTCATAAAGTGTTAAGCTTACAATTATTATTTACTGTACATTGATATCATTAGTCTGCTTAATGAGTTCCTTCCTCTCTACAGATCAGAGCATGTTGAGAATCAGTCTAAAGACCAAATTGACATTCGTCGGTGAAGAACACATCTAGCCTATTGGTCTTGGGTCCTGTCACGATGTTGTTGCACATCAGTCGGGCTCTCCTGTAAGAGGAATTGAGGGGAATACAGACCAGCAGTATAGAACATATGCAACCCAATAATGTTTTTCACTCTATTGTTTTTTTTCCCAACCCAAAAAATTGCATTTTCCCCACACTGCTTGACATATAAAATGCATGAATTTACAAAACATAATTAGGATCTGTGTGGATTAAAATACATTTGACATGGAAATATTTGTTCTGGATTTGAATGGATCCAAAGTGATCAATCAAATCAATTTTTATGGGCATAAATTATGAATTTTAGGTATAAAGTGATTTAATAATGGTTAAAACCATATTTAGTTTGCCAATACAACCTGTTTCAGTTTTGATTTCAGTATCTACCCTACATTCAAAATGCATTGCTTTTTCTTTCACTGGAGAAGCATATTAAAAAAAAGTCCTTAATTTAATACAAATATTAGTTTATGGTATTTTTTACTTGGTTGAATGTCGAAATAAACCTCTCAACTGTTACACTGGTGATTTGACATAGTGGAAAATTTTAATTCATAAATTAAATTGGAGTGAGTATAGACAGGACCTTGTTAGAATTGGTGTGCAGTGGCCAGATGCAGTAGATGTAGCTCAGGATAGATTTGCTTGGAGAACTAAATTGCACGGTCTGGTTGGACCTCCGTAGCCCATGGCTGCTTGAGGATGATGATGATGATGATAGACTAAGATCGAAGTAGAGTTGCTTGGTGAAAGTATGGTGTTCGTATTCATTCAAATGAAGATAGGGTGCTGGCAATCTTGAGTAGGAAAATTTACACCCTATCTTCCTTTGAAGTGAATATGAAATCAGTGACTAATTATTGCACCATTGATATGCTTTAGGTATTTTTTTTTTACTTTTTAGAGTGTATATAGCAAAATAGGTATATTTTTATATTTTATATTTTTTTTTATTTGTCACTAAAAACACCTACCCTCTAAAACTTATTTGATATATACAACTCTAACATTGACCACATTTTACCTCTTTTGGAGGTAGCCCATGACACTGGAGACATCACATTCTTTGAGTATGACTCACTAACGTGGAACAAATGAAAATCTGTCTCCCCTTTTCATTGGGGGAGGGGGAAGAATGGTGACTACCATCATATGAGCTTTCATTTGACACCCAACTCATATCTGTAGGTCCTCATGTTCAGAAGGTATAGTAGAATGGCTTTCACATTTTCAGTTTTATATGGGGGAAGAAAGCTTGGGTGCTCAATTTTTAATTGCTTTCAGCATCAGAAGCTTTCATTTAATGCATAGTTTGTTACTTTCCACACTCGTATTCTGCATATATAGTGGAACAATAGTGTTCATATTTCTATTTAGGGAGGAGAATGCAGGAGGGGGTCAATTTTTTGTAGCATGTGACATTCCCCATGTCAGCACTTTTTGATATATCGCTTGTTACTTTCGACACTCGCATTCCAAAGATATAGCAGAACGATCATTTATATTTCCCCATTTTTAGGGGGAAAAGTATAATGCAAAATATACTAAATAAACATCCATGGTGTTTCAACATTCCTAAATTATTTTCCTAATAATATTAACTGTTTCGATGCTCCTAAATTATTTTTTACACATTACTGAGCATATTTTATGAAACAGAAAAGAAAATGAAATTTATGCATTTTTTTTAACTTCATGATTAACACACAACAGTGAACATCTGGTTTTGGTTTGAAACTTTTAGTACCCATTTCAGTCTGAAGGATAAGTCTTTAATTTGCCCTGTGTTAAGCAAATGCTGATTTTCTTTATCTTGTTTAAAAAAATGCAATAAGAGTTTCACTTCGTTGTCTGTCTGTAGACATTGAACTTTTCAGTTTATAGAGATAAATTAAAACTTCTTTTTGTGTTGGATAGGTAGTGCTGAAATATTACAATATGCACTTTCCAAATCTCCCTAGCTATAATTGTCCCACTTCCCCTATGGAAATTTTTAAAAATTCCAAAAATTTTAAATTAATATTACAAATGATGTAGTTAAGCTAGAAATTTTAGTGGTGGAATGTGAACATGAAGTTTCCATTGTCAACAATGAATTGACCCTGTGACACAGGTTGGGTGGAAAAATGAGACTATTTTAAAAGATAAATGTTTTATTTACAGAGATAAACTCTTTTTAGGTTTGATAGGCATTGATGAAATATTACAGTTTGAAATTTCTGACTCTCCCAAAAGCTATGAGTCCTCTAACAGTGGGAAAAGTTAAATTCCAAACTTTAAAACAAATTCCAAACAAAAAAACTAATATTTTTTAAGTGATAATCAGTTTCCTCTTACCCACAGGAGGGTGGAAAACAATTCCTTTTTTAAAGTGAAAATGTAAAAACTTGTTTTCAGTTTGATTGGTACTAATGAAATATAAATTGCATTTTCCAAATACTTATGAAGTTTTAATTTATAACATTATAGATCTCTATGGAAACAGTGAAACTTTTCAAATTTTGCAAATGATCTGTATGCAATAGAAATTTGATATATTTCGGAGGAAGCTTTGAAATGGTATTCCATTAACAGCAATAACTACTCAAATTTCTCAGAGGGCAGGTGGAAAAAGAAACTTTAAATTTAAAAAATAAAAGACAGACTTTTTATGCTGCATAATTACTAATAAAATACTATTTGCACTCTTACTTCTATACTTCTTACTTACTATACTCTATTATTTCATCATAGGTTAGCTCAAATTAAAACTTTTAAGGAGTGAAAAAGTAGATAAAGGAAATATTTATTTTCTTTGACAATGAGATTGCCTTATGCACCAGAGGAGATATATTTTAAAACAAAACTAGAAGAATGCATATTAAAATCTTTAATACTCTATAACACATTTAACAGTGTCAGAGAATTAAAGATTTTAATCTAATTTCAATTACTGCACTGATAAGTTCTACTGTAATTTTTGTTAGTTTTATTTAGTTTTTAAAAATATGTGTTTGCTAAATCTTCAGACAGATGTTAAATAAAGTAGATCCAAAAAAAAAAACTATTTCCTTCTGGAAATATTTTCATGATTCTGAGAGTTAATCAAATTTTTAGGCTTTCCTTCATTCAGAAGAATATCCTTTCTAAGTATACGCCAAAGAGCCAAAACATTATGATCACCTGCCTAATATGATGTTAGTCCTCCATGTGCTGCCAAATCAACTCTTACCTGCGAGCTATAGACGACACAAGATTTCTAAAGGTCTCTTGTGGTATCTGGTATCAACACGTTACCAACAGATCCTTTAACTCTTGTAAGTTATGTGGTTGAGCCACCGCAGATCGGATATGCTGTTCCAATACAAACTAATTGATGTCTGGGGAATTTGGAGGCCAGGGCAATACCTGGAAATCTTCTTCATGTTCCGTGAACCATTCTCGAACAATCCAGGCAGTGTGGCATGGTGCATTATCCTGCTGAAAGAAAACACTACTAGAAGGGAATACCGCTGCCATGAAAGAATTACCTGGTCTGTAATAATGTTTAGGTAGGTAATCGATGTCCTAGTTTCCTGCACATGAATGACTGGACCTATGCTTTCCAAACAGAACATTGCCTTTACACTTTGCATGTTCAAATATGCATTACACTTCCTCCACCAGCTTGTTTTCATCCCATGGTGTATCCTGGTGCCAACACTTCGCCAGTTAAATGACATACTTACCCGGCTGTCCACATGGTGCAACAGGAAATGAAATTTATCAGACCAGACGACTTTCTTTCAATCATTCAGGTCCAGTTTTGATGCTTGCATGCCCATTGTGGGTGCTTTTGAAGGTGAACTGAGGTTAGCATGGGCACTCTGAGCGCAGACTGCAGCCCCATTTTCAGCGAGGTTCAATGTATTGTGTGTTCCGCAAGACTGCCACTTGGCTACTTGGCTGTGTGTTGCGACACATTATTCTCGTCACCAGCATTCAAATTATGGGCAAGTTGCACCATAATATCACTTCTGTTGGCTCACACCATACAGGATAGCCTTCCCTGACCTCTAGAATCGATAAACTGTGGTCGGCCCAAACCTTGCCAGTGGTTCATAGTTTTTCCCTTCTCAGATACATTTTGAAGGTACTAACCATGGCTGACCATGAGCACCCACAAGCCTTGCTGTTTTGGAAATGCTCTGACCCAGTCATCTGGTCATTACAATTTGCCTTTCTCAAACTCGCTTAAGTCTGTTGCGTTTCCCATCTGAAAAACAAGAATAACACTGATTAACAGAGCTCAGTATCAAATGTTATTTATACCATTTTGTGACCTTCATATGTACCATCGTTTACCTCCAAGTTGCTTCAATTTCCATAAAGACATGCTGGTCATAATGTTTTGGCTCTTCGAGTATAATCATTATGATAACAAGTTATGTAAACTGTTTTTGCATTCTTATTATAGAAATGTTTATAATGCTTCTGAAATATACAATGAGAGGATAGTTTATTTGGTACACCACCCCTCATCACATAAATGGTTCATTGCAACATGCATTATGTTATGTAACTGCAGTGTGCAGTATAAAATCAGGCAGACCAGCTCTTTCAGCATCAGTTAGAACTGGATTGAGCACCAGAATGGGTAAAACAAGTGACCTGAGAGACTTTAGGGGAAGGTAGTTGGTGCTAGGCATGTCATTTCTAGCATCTCCCAAAACAGCCATCCTCCCATGTTTTTCATGCAAAATAGTTTCAAGGGTTTACTGAGAATGGTGCAAAAAACTACCAGTGATAGAGATCCTGTGGATGAAAACAGCTTGTGGATCAGAAGGTTCGAAGGAGATTGGCGACAATCGTGGAAGCAGACAGGCCACAACCAGGCAAATCATAACAGAATTAAACAATGGTATGCAAAAGGGTCATCTCCGAACACACCACATATTGGACCTTGTTGCAAATGGGCTACAACAGCCGCCGACATGTCTAGTGCCGATGTTGTCAGTGAAGAACACTAAAGCGTGCATCCAGTAAGGAAAAGGAGCATAGACATTGAACTGGTTATGACAGGAAAAAGGTAGCCTAGCCAGATGAATCAAGATGCCTTTTGCATTATGCTGATGGATCAAAATTTAACACAAACAAGAGGCCATTTTGCCCTTTGTCAACAATACAGGCTGGTGGTAGCAATTTGATGCTGTGGGGAATGCTTTCCTGGCACACATTAGGCCCCCTGATACCCATTAAAGGACATCTGAATACAATGACATATTTGAGCATCATTGTTGACCATGTTCATCCCTTCATGGCTACAGTTTATCCTCACTTGAATGGGCACATTCAGCATAATGCACCTGCTCATGAGGTATGCATTGTCACCAAATGGTTTCAGGAATGTGTTAACGAGTTTTCCTGCTTCATTGGCCTGAACAGTCCCCAGATCTAAATCCTATTGAGCATCTTTGGGATGAGGTGGAAAGGGCTTTTCCCCGCAAGACTGCCACCATCCAATTTGGAGCATCTATGAGAATAATTTCTGCATAGTACAACATTGTTGCACACCTCTAGCAAGTTCCATGCCCCAACAAATTCAGGTTATTCTAAAGACCAAAGGAGGCACAACATACTACTTGGCAAATGTACTTAATAAACTGGCACCTCAGCATACACCACAATTAGGAAGAATATGAAACTTTACAGAAAACAAAATCATTATACCAACATAACCTCTATACACTAAGTAATTATCCCTTTTGAGTTGATTCAAATTTTAGAGGAAAAATTGTCTTGAGTCGGGTGGGATACAAACCCACAACCTCCTGATAACATGTCAGGTACTCTGGACCACTGAGCTACCAATCTCATTGGTAGCTCAGTGGTCCAGAGTACCTGACATGTTCATATCTCAATGTTCATATCTCAATTAGGAGATCAAGATCTCCTAATTGATGATATGAACATTTTCTACCTACAGCACAAATTCCATACTGTTCAGGTAATCTAGCCACAAGCAGCAGATAAATGCCATAGAGATGGAAAGTATATACTATAGTATATAATTGATTACATATTGAATATACTTGACTTTTTTGGTATACACTAAGTAATTACCACTTGTGAGTCAATTCAAATTTTAGAGGAAAAATGTCTTAAATCGACTCAAAAGTGGTAATTACTTTGTGTATACCAAAAAAGCCCAGTTTATTCAATATTTAATTAACTGTATACTTGTAATATATACTTTCAATCTATATGGCATTTATCTGCCACTTGTGGCTAGATTGCCTGAACAGCACCTACAAGTGACATAATGGAATATGTACTGTAGGTAGAAAATGTTCATATCATCAATTAGAGGAGATCTTGCTCAGTGGCTAGTAGCTCAGGGGTCCAGAGCACCTGACATATTAGGAGATCGTGGGTTTGTATCCCACCCAGCTCAAGACAATTTTTCCTCTAAAATTTGAATAGACTCAAAAGTGGTAATTACTTAGAGTATACCAAAACAGTCAAGTTTATTCAATATTTAACCACATAACCTCAAATGGCAGTTTCCTTAGGAGACATCTAATTAAAACATTATAATGTAGAGTTCTGTTTTTAATAAAAATTGAAGCAATTTCACAACTACGATTAAGAAATTATTTTCAAATGAAATTTTTTCTGCTGTTTCAAAATTCAACTTTTCTGTAGCTGTACTTAATAAAAATTTATTTGTAAACAATTCAATCTCAATTTCAGTAGTTAACCCTTCCAGTGTCCAGCCTGAAAAACTGGTTTATATCCAGAGGCCAAATTTAACTTTAGAACTTTTTTTGCCAAACAACTAATAAAAGGAATTATGGCATGTTATATGTCAAATTAATCAGCATTTAATTCCGAATTTTCTGAAAAATTTTTTTAACAAAAAAAAAAAAGGCTAAAAAAGGTCTTTTTAAAAGTAGTAGAGTCGTAGGTCAGTGTAATTTATATGGTCCTCAGATAACAGATGGCACTGCTCAAGAAGTATATAATGTCGAAGTGTAAAGTATGACATAGAAATGTAACCATTGGTTGTTGGTGGTCTATGGTTCTACGATTTGTTTCTTTTGGGTAAGTAATGTAAAGTCATGTGTCATATGTGTGATTTGGCATGAATGTGACATTTGCCTCCCCCCCCCCAATTTTTGGTTTAGCACTGATTGGGATAACATGCCGCATATGTGGTTAGAGGAAAGTGATATGTATAATATTTTTAATGAGGGTTTTTGAATCATAGGCAGAATAGGAGTAATTAATGTTTCAGTTGTTTTTTCGAAATTTGGTTAAAATATGATAAGTTATTTAAATATTTTGGAATTGAAATTATTTAATGTTTGGAGGGTTGTTGTTGAAAGTGTTAGCAACTATTTTGTAATGTTGTGGTCGCATCCTTTGGAATATTACCAATATGGTTTATTGTCAATATCTGGAAATATTTGGCGGCTTTTTTTTATATAGAAATTTTCGGTATTGTAGAATTGTCAGTGTGGAAAAATGGCAGTTTTTGAATGAATCGGGAAGATTTATGAGTAATTTAGGGGAGGATTCTTTGAGCTATAAGATGATATGTATATATATATATATTTTTTTTTGTTGTTGTTGTTGTTGTCACTGATGAGATTTGGTTTCGGGGGCTTTTTTTATAATTCGGTTGGTAGTGCACCGTTTCAGATTTTCATGTTTTTTGGTTTGTGTTGGCTGTGAGGACATTTAGTTTCAGGGGCTTTTCTTATAATTCAGTCGATGGTGCACTGTTTCCAATTTTCATGTTTTTCTGTTTGTGTTGCCTGTGAGAGCATTATTTAATTTAGCGGGCTTTTTTTACAATTTGGTTGGCAGTGCACTGTTTCCAATTTTCATATTTTTTTGGTTTGTGTTGTCTGAAAGGACATTTAGTTTCGGGGGCATTTTATAATTCAGATCGGTGGTGTACCATTTCTGGTTTTCATGCTTTTTTGTATGTGTTGTCTCTGATGAGATTTAGTTTTGGGGGCTTTTTATGCCAGTCGGTTATGCATTTTCCACGATGTTTTTGGTTTTGAGATGAGTGTTCAATTTCATTAATTCTGGTGATTTATTTAGGTTAATTTTTGTATGTGAATTGATTTATTAGTTTAGTTTGTTGGAAATATATTTGTGGAGTGTTTTAACTATTGTGAAAAGAGGAGGGGTTGATATTTCAGGAATTTGTGGTATATGGGAAGGCAAATGTGTTGTCATAGTTCCTTTGTTTATGGGTTTTTTGATAATTTTTTTTTAGTAATTTCTGGTTGTGAGGGATATTTTTTAGTGGAATCGAATTTTTTTTTTTTTTTTTTACATTGTTTGTTTATTGGAAATTACTTTTACCCTAGTAACAGTACTTTGCATTTGATGTAAACTAGAGTTATCATTACCGTGGTAAAAAAAATATTTTTTGTAGAAACCCGTTTGGGTTAGGGTTGAGGGAAAAATCAAAAAAGGCAGTTTTATTATGTTGTGTAAAAAAAATGGCAGCTGAGGACCGTGATCTGTACTACTGTGGAGTCACATAGCAAAAAAAAAAGTATCTGGCAACACAAATAAAAATTTATTTAAAAAACACTAATAGACAGAAATAATTATAAATGCACATGAATAGAAGAACTATTTCTGAATAAAAAAAATAATTTTCTTGTTCAAAGTAAATATTTCTTCCGTTTCATAATTTTTTTCTACGTACCATGTTTTGAGAAATGTCCAGGCTTGTTGCAGTCTAATAAACAAGTCAACTTTCGAATATTTTTAATAAATAACTAATCAACAGAAATGGGTCAGGATATATACCAAATTTAATTACGAACTTCATTAAAGTAAAAAATCTGAACATTATAGTAACATTAATAATACTTTTTACAGTGGTATACCGAAAAAATGGGTACACATTTCATAATTACTTGCAAAATCTTCCATTTGTTAAAAATAACAGTTTCTTGTTAATTATCAGGAGATTTTAGAAACCTTATGGAAAAATTTGGATAACAGTTCAAATCAAACTTCTGAGCTTAAATTAGGGGACTGCTTCAGCATAGAGTAATGTTAACAAATTGGCAGTACTTTATATCACTTCTAAGAAATGGTAATCAGATGGCTTTAACAAATTACTTATGTCATAAGAGAATAATATATATGCATCAAATGAAAACATTATCAAGCCTGAATTATTGTTTTTTAATTTTAAAAGGTATCTTATAAAAATATACCTTTTAAAATTAAAAAACAATAAGTAAAAATTGCCATTTTATCTTTTTCTTTTATACTAAAAATGGATATATACATCCTGGGCACTGGAAAGGTTAAACTTCACATGTTTAAAAATATTATTTATTGATATTGATTTAAATAAAAACTGAAAAATACATAACCTGTTGTAAAGCAAAACAAAATTTTGTAACAATGTCATAGTAATGGATATTTTTGGCAATCCACATGTTTGCATGACTAAAAAATTAAAATGAAATGAAAGATTTAAATAATACAGATATTATGAATTATGAAATTCTTCAGAAAAGGTGACAAAATGAACCTTTTTGAAAAATTTACTAAAGTTAAAATAAAAAAATAAAAAAAAATTGCTTAAGGAATTTACTATTTTATTGACCACATTAAAAGTTTTTTTATACAATATGGCCTATTTCTACTGGTTGTTTAGCAAAAGAGGTTAAAAGTTTAGTTAAAGTTTACAATTCTCAAAGTATATCACTGACCAAAAAAAAAAAACACCAAAAAACACTAGATTTCTTGTTTTAAGAATTTTTTTTTAATTTTTTCTCTTATTTTGAAATAAATTCTTTCATATGCATTATAATTATTCCAGTACAATAATTTTCTTTTTTAATAAGCATTTATTGGAATCTTGTACTATATCGCTCTACTCCTATGAAAGTCAATGTTATCCTAATTTTTGTGACTTTCATAAAATCCAAAATTAAATGCTGTTCAATTTAGTATATAATGTGCCATTTTTTTTATTAGTTATTTGGCAAGTTTTAAAATTGCCTTTTTTTTTCTTGGCTGAGCACAGTTGAAAATATCCTGGACACATGGTACAATTCAGTTTTTCAAAAAAAAAAAAAGCCAGATTCAGTTCTTTTGCAATGAGTTCCATGATTGTTGCAATGATACCACAAGTTCTTTTGCAATGAGTCACTGGTTGGCCAGGCCCCAACTGGTACATAACCAGATGATCCTATATTTGAATCTAGGAATGGACATAGAATGACAAATACTTGAATAGTCTCATAAAATTTTATAAATTCAATTGGCCAAAAATGATAATTTTAAAAAGATATGTGCTTTAACTTTATTGCTTTTGTGCACTCTAAATTAAACCATAAAACAAAATTATCAATACTTTTTACTCAAATCATAAATTTTAGAGGATAGAGAACAATTTTTTTTAATTACCAATTGCAAAAAGAAACAAGATACTTTGGTTCCCTTGGTTACTTTGGATAACATATTAAACAATGACATAATTTTGTACTTTTCAATTTTTAGAGCACATAAAACAGAAAACAGGCATTTTTTTTTTTGCTTTTAAATAACAGTTTTTCTCTCCTTTGCTGAGGACAACACAGAAAGGAAGAGTAGAAATTTTATTCTTAAATACAGCTAAGAGTATAGCTAGGGATGCAGGGTTTAAATCCCTCTCAAAGAAAAGTTGTATTTTAACAAAATTAGTACATGAATTCATATTAAAACATTACTATTTCCAAACCACATCTTAGAAAATTCCTGGCTACTTCACATATACTCCATGCCACTCTTCTTACCACTGGTTTTCATTTGACACATAATTAATCCTGATCTTACATTGGGAGAAAAATAGAGCATTCATTAAAAATTTTTCCCTCATTTGCTGAATGAAGTATTCTTATATAGAACTTACATAACTTCTCACATTATGAGCTTCAAACTGATATACAACTTGATACAATTAACTCTGAGGATTGGAAAAATGGAACTGCTTCAAAATAATAAACAAATGACAAGAAAAAAGCAATTGAAAGTCAGGATAAATGACACAAGCACCATCTTAAACCTCTCTTTATAGTTCTTGAGAAAGTTTTGTAGGTTTAAATAAATTTTTAAAAATTAATATTCAGTTAAAAATTATACCCAAATACTAATTTACAAATTTCAAAATATGAGATGGGAGACATATTTTGCAATCTAAGAATAAGGAAATCTTTTTCACAGGTGAGGCATTTTTCAGAGTAAATGCAAACAGGAAGACCAGAATATTTAAAAAATGCAGGTATTAACTGGAATTAAAATTTTGAAAAAACTATCGTTAACTGAGTAAAACATCTGCAAGCACTAATTGAGTTCACAAGCTTTTCTTGTTTCACTGTAAGAAAAAACAACCCGCTTTAAATTTAATGTTTTCAGCCACAAGACGATATTTATACCCGACTATCTATAGTCGATCGGGGGAGATTTATACTCAACTGAATTTATAAATAGGAGGAGCGCACAAACATGCTTCAAGAACGGTAGATTTGTTGATTTTTGTCCCTGATTTTTGGTATTTTAACTTTAATTTGGCCCTGCTAATGTATTTATAAAACTATACACTATACACACACTTCTACCGATTTAGTTTAGAAGATATAATCAGAGTTTCCGAAAAAACAATATAAAACTTGCTTTAAGCACTAGCGTGTATTTAAAAACTATGTCCTTTAATCAACACATAAAAAAATAATTAATATATACTTCTCTTTTAACATATCAAGTCCTTCTTTCGGTACATCAGGTCTAGTTACAAACACCTTTGGCTTACTCATTATGCGCAGAATATACGAATAATCAGGAGAAATAAATATATTCGAAGAAACTAAACACCTAGCAAGTTGCACGTTGCTCAAACTTGCTCGAAGTTTACCGCCTATTCCCAGCTGTACGGACTGTCAGAGTGACCTCTGTCAAGGGGAAAATCCTACTATTTCTAGGCAAAATCCGGTGTCATGCGAAGTTGTTTTCTTTTTAGGTATCTGAAGTACCAGTAATACGAATAAGGCCTATATTATTAGTTGGAGCAAAAAGGAGTGCATATGCCATTGAGGGCATATGCAACCAATCATCATCATCCAAATCTCCAAATTCAATATTCTCCAAATTCAATATTCAATTTCTGGAAACCTCCCGAACACAAACTCATTCAGTGAAACTTTTGTGACCATAATTAATTATATCTTTTTTATTATTATTATTTATTTTTTTTTTTCATTTTTTTCCATTTTCTTTGATTCATCATTTTTTTAATTATTATTTTTTTCCATTTTTTTCCATGTCATTTTAATATTTATATATAATTTTCTTATACCACAGACAATATTATTATTATTTATAATGAGTCTAAACTGACAACAGATTCTTAAAAAGACCAACAGACCTAATTGCTAACAAATTATTCTCTGCTCTAGCATCTCTTTGAATTGGTTCAAGAATGTTTTTAAGTCAAAGTTGCTCAATATTTAATGATTTAATTTTAGTAAAGTATATATTCCTTTCTAATGTATATTTGTTACAATGCTTATATTGAGCATCTATCACAAACAGGTTTATCAGATTTTTTCATCCTATAAAGCAGTGATTTAGTTAGAGCAGAGTTGGTTTTTATTTTTAGAATTAGGTTTATTTCTCTTTTTTTTTAAGCCATAATCATTAATATTATTAATTTTATTACATATTTTGTATTTGTGTGTATTGCTTGCCTTGGAATCATACCAATTTTGAATATCATTTATTAACTGTTTTTTGCTTTGCTTTTTGTGAATGTATATGAGAAAGGGTGTTTCTAAATTTGGGTTGATATTGTTTGCTTTTTTGGCTAATTTATCTACAATTTCATTGTGTTTAATTCCAGAGTGTGATGGTAACCATTGTATATGTATAATGTTTTGTTGTGTAATATGTTGTTTTATTAATGTTAAAATGTCACTAATAAAGATTTTAAAATTGCTTTTAAGAGGATTGTTATATAGAGCTTCAATTGATATTTTGCTGTCAGTAAAAATAACTATATTTTTTTTCTCAAATTTGAGGGCCCAATTGATGGCCAAAATTATAGCCGATAGTTCTGCAATAATAATTGGATATAAAGTAGTAAATTTAAAAAGATGTTCATAATTTTCAACATGGCACCAAAAGGCACCAGAAAGAGCATTCTTCTCTAAGTTGAAGAATATATCTGTGAATATATGAATAAAGTTTAAATATTTATCATTTATATTAATTTCAGCCAATGTTTTCAAAATAACTGTATCAGTTAATTTTTTTGATTCAATTCCAGGTATTAGTATTTAAAATTGGAAATGTTGAGGTCCAGCAAGGAATTTGTATAATATAGTCTCCACTTAGGTTATTATTTATATTTATTATTTATTTTTGTTTGTTGATGAGTTTATGGAGATATCTGGATAATTTTCTTTAATTTTATCAATTATAGGATGGTTTTTGTTCTTAACTACTACTCTGTATAATAAATTTTCTAATATTTCTTTTTTATGTGTATGGGAGGTAATGCAGTTTCAGAATAGACATTCAATCCATTTGAGTTCTGAAGAAGTCCCAAACAGAATTTTAAAATTTTTATTTGGATTTGCTCTAAAGTTTTTAATTTAGTTTTAGAAATATTATTTATTAATTCTATACCATAAGAAAATTTTGGAAAAATGATAGAATTATAAATTAATAGTAAATTTTTAGTTGAGCATCCCCATTTGGTACCTCCAAGATATCTTAAAAAATTAAGTTTATTTGCTTTATCTTTTGCTGCGTCAATATATTGTAACCATTTTAATTTTGAATCCATGTGTATACCTAAAAATTTAAAATTGTCAGAGATATTTAAAATATTATTATTTATTGTAATTGAGAAATCTTCAGGTAATTTTTTATTTCTATGGAAGTAAGATATTACTGTTTTATTTATAGCTATTTTCAAATTCCATTTATCACAGTATTTAATAAAATTATCTATTAATTTTTGCAATCTATTTTGTAAAATATATGGATTTTTATTGTAAGACCAGAAGATGATGTCATCTCCATAAGTTCCAAAAAATATATCATTGGTAATAAAATCTTGTAAATCATTTAAATATAGGTAAAATAATAATGAGGACAATATATCCCCCTGAACGAAGCATTATTAAATTGATATGAAGAGGAGGTATTGTTTCCAATTTTAACTTTAAATTTTCTATTCTTGATGAAGTTTAAGAGAAAACTATAGATTTCCACAAAATTTTAATTTTTTTAATTTATGTAGTAAACCATTATGTGACACAGTGTCAAAGGCTTTCTCAAGATAAATTATCACAACAGTCATAAATAATTTATTTTTAATAGCATATTCAGCATTGAAGATTATATTTAAAACTAAATCTTGAGTGGATCTTCCAGGTCGAAACCCAAAACTGTTTTTATTAAGAATATTATTTTTTTTAAAATAACAGACTAATCTATTAAAAATCATTCTTTCAAACAACTTTAAAGTGTTCGAACTAAGGCATATTGACCGATAACAATTTAATTCATCAGAAGGTTTATTTGATTTTTATATAAACACCAAGAAATTTTCATACCAAGATTCAGGGTAATTTTTATAATGCCAAAATTTATTAAATTCATCTAATAAAACTTTTAACCATTTATATGGCAGATTTTTGAGTAGTCTATTATAAATGCTATCAGGGTCAGGTGTAGTTTCGTTTTCAACGATTTAATAGCAAATTTAAGTTCAAAAAATGCAAAAGGAAAAATTAAAAATTCTGAAGATTTGCAATGAAAGGTCTGATGAAATATATTAGAACTATTATATAATTTATCAATTTTATCTGGCTTATAGTGCAAGTCAATAAAATATTTAGCAATTGTTTCTGTGGTTTCTTGTATATTTTCGTTATTTTTAATGCTAGAGAATGTAAAGGATTTGTAGGTGTTATTTCATTATATAGTTTCTCATATATTCTCCATAAATTTGTAGTTGAAGTTAAAGGTGATAGTTTTTCAGGTTAATAGTCTCCAATTCTGTTTTAAAATATTTTTAATTTTTTTTGAAATTGCATTTTCTAATCTTTTATAATTTTCACATGCAGTGAATGTTTTCTTATTGTTCATATTTCTTTCGGCCTTATGCCAAATAGCTATTAGTTTATTTATATTGTATGTATATTGTTTTTTGGAATTTTTTGTAGCCTGTGTATTTATTTTACTATGTTTTTTAATTTATCCATGATTGTAATGTAATCAGAGTTATCATTATCTATTTCTAGATCATTTAATTCCTTATTAAAATTATTCCAGTTTGTAATTGTAACATATGATTTTGATTTATTATTATTTATAATTTTAATGAATATAGGATAATGGTCACTGCCATAACTATCTGAGGAAATATCCCATTCCAAGTCTTTATTAATTTTGTTTGAACATAGTGTTAGGTCAATTATAGAGTTGATTTTTATTTATTCTAGTGGCATGATTGTTATTTAAAATAATTAATTTACTATGAATGATTGATTTCTATTAATTTTAATAAATGAATACTTTTAGTCATTTTTGTATGAGTATTTTATTGTGAGAGTTAAAATCCCTACACACTATTAATTCTCCTACTAAATTATCTATTAAATTTAAATATTGGTTAGTATTGAATAAAATGCCATGGTTGTAAATATTCACTATATTCAGTATATTATTATTGATATTTGTTTGAATTATTAAGCACTCTAATTTATCATTAAGTATAGGTACATCAATTTTTCGCTGAGGAATATTTTTGTTAACATATGTTGCAATACCTTTAGAATTTATACTATTTTTCTGTACATATGAAATAAAATTATTAAATTTTGGAATATTATTAGTTGTAACTTCCTGTAAACACATGACTTGAATGTTTTTAGTATTAATTAAGTGTTTAATTATATGCTTTTTATTTTCTAATCCTCTGCTATTCCACTGACATATTATAATGCTTTGCTTCATGATCCATTGTTCAATATAGTTATTAATAGATCTTTAATCAAGTTTGCCTCTGGGCAACTTGGTAGCAAAAAGTCAAACAGTTTAATCAGCAATTCAATGATTTGAATTTTAGCATGATGTGACATTGAATGCTGGGCACGAAAATCGTTTTCTGCGTATCCTTTTGTTTTCTTTCATAAATATCATGAGTGTTCATTTGTCTATTTTCAGGAGTTTTGGTTGATTTACTTCCTGGATATGTTTTTTAACAGTTTTCGCATAGTCAATATTCTTCACTTCTCGGTGGTCCGCAACACTTTTATAGCGACCGTTTTCTTCCAGGTCCGCATGAATGGTAGTTTGAATCCTATCTTGTGAAAATGCTTTTGTTGTTCCGATTTCTTGAGTTACTGTGATTAAAGTCCTTGAAATTTCTAATATTATTTTCTTCTGTGATTCTAGCTTTATTATAAGCTTGTATCCAAGTTAGCTTTTCATTTATTTGAATATTTCTGGCTTTACAAGCCAGTTATTCTAACTCGACAACCAGCGAAAGTCGCTGGATGATCGCCGGCGCAGTTCGGGCAATGAAAGTATTTACAGGTACACTGTTTATGACTGTGTCGTCCTCCACACTTTTTACATGTGATTTTCCCATTACAATGCCCAAACTTATAACATCTAAGGCAGAGAAGTAGAGGCAAATTATAATTCTTAACTCGATGTCGTGTAAAGCCCAGGAATACATGTGCGGGAAGTTTATTGCCTTTGAATTGAAGCACAATCTTGTGTGTTGGACTGCAGTTTACATTTCGCTTGGAATCCGTAGATTTATCGTAGTGTAGCATTTTTCTCATGCTAATAACGTTTTGATTAGCCAGAATTTCTAAGATATGTCATTATCATAATATGTAGGGACTCCTATAATAGTTTCTAAGAGAGATTGTTTGAATTCTGGAAATTCAATATGACTTTTTCATCAAGAATTTCCCTAATATTCAAACCGTTTTTTGTTGTGCAATGTTTTTTGGAAATACCAGGCTGTACCAGCTGTACCAGATAGTTAATGTTTTGTGTGGTAGAAAATGGACAGGTATACAGGGGTTGAAGGATAAACAAGGTAAGGTTATAGAAGGGTGAGGATTCTGTCATGGCTAGGTGGGCTGAGCATTTCAGTGATATTCTAAACAATGTGGTTAGTTCTATTCCCATTGTTTGCAATGATGATAGATGCATTGATGGTTTTAATGTTGGCCCTATAACACAATCTGAAGTTATTTTCGCTATTTCTAACCTTAAACTTCATAAATCCCCAGGTACAGATGAAATTACTACTGAAATGCTTAGAGCTGGGAATGTTTCTGTTACCACTTGGATGACTGATATTCTGAATATCTTTTATGATAAAGGCATGGTTTTTAACAATTTTACCAGAACAATTATTATCCCTATTTTCAAAAAAAGGTGATCTCAGTTCTTGTGATAACTACAGGGGTATCAGCCTACTCTCTGTTCCAGGTAAAGTTCTTTCCATAATTGTGCTTAATAGAATTAAGAATCTGGTTGACAGTCAATTGCGTGATGAGCAATGTGGATTCAGAAGTGGTAGGGGATGTGTGGATCAGATATTTTCACTTAGGCAGATTCTTGAGAAATGTTTAGAGTTTCAGAAACCTTTGGTTGCTAGCTTTGTTGATTTCAAAAAGGCTTTCGACTCTGTTGATCGTTATAATTTGTGGTTGATTGTGAAATCATATGGTATACCAGACAAGTTAGTTAACATAATGAAAGCTCTCTATAATAACACTGAGTCGTGTGTGAGAGTTGGTAAGGCTTGTAGCAATTGGTTTAGCATTACTTCTGGTGTTGACAAGGGTGCATTTTTCCTTTTCTCTTTAGCTTGGTTATTGATTATGTTATGCGAAATTCACTTGAAGGGAAAGATTTTGGCCTTAAATGGACTGGAGATTAGAAAATTTCTGATTTAGATTATGCTGATGATTTAGCCCTTTTGGCAAATGATATTGATGAGATGAACTCTTTCATTGAGCTGTTCATGAGACTGGCAGTAGAGTAGGTTTGGTTATAAACAGAGAGAAAACTAAAGTGATGAAAATTGGTCAGGCAGGCTGTGATTCAGTTAATCTTAATGGTTGAAGTCTTGAGCAGGTGCCACAGTTTAATTATCTGGGGAGCTATGTAATAGATACTGGTGATGTGCGGCTCTGGGTTGGGTTGTTTTACCTCTGAGCGGCACTTTTTTGCACACCATGGGCTAAATGGCCAGGTAATAGTTTGGTTCTTTCTAGGGTTAATTATGGTAGTGAAACTTGGACACTTTGTAAACAAGATAACAGAAAACTAGATGCTGTTGATTCTAGATGCTTACGCAGTATCTTGGGCATTAGGTGGTTCAACTTTGTAACTAATGATGAGGTTAGGCAAAGGAGTTTGCAACCTCCATTTAAGCAACATATTGTGAGAGAGACTCCGTTGGTTTGGCCATGTTGCCCGTATGAATAATTATAGATTGGCGAATAGGATTATGAACAGTGTGCCTAAAGGCCTCAGAAAGAGGAGGGCGGGGGGGGGGGGGGGGGGGCTAGGATGCGGTGGGCAGACAATGTCAAACAGGACCTTGTTAGAATTGGTGTGCAGTGGCCAGAGCAGTAGATGTAGCTCAGGATAGACTTAGTTAGAGAACTAAATTGCACGGTCTGGTTTGACCTCTGTAGCCCATGGCTGCTTGAGGATGATAATGACTAATTATTGTTAACTTCCCAGCATTAGCGTCTACTTTCAACTTTGACAACGGGGGCAGAAGTAGTATATCCAGGGCCGGATCTAGTAGGGAGGGTAACAGAAGGCTTATACTCCCCTCGAGAATGTTATTAAGGGTAACGGAAGCCAAAACTTACTATACTTGTGAAAAGTGTATAAATAATTTTTTTAAACCTCTAAAACGGTGGGGAAATGCTACACTGCAGTGAAAATCTCGTATCTTGCAACCCCACTTTTATTTTCTTTTTTCCTGCTCGATTGCGTCACTTCTCCCCCCCCCCCCCCGCCTTCTTTTTTATAGATCCGGATCGACTTTTAGGTGTCGTGTCGATTGCACTGAATTAACTGAACACAAGCGAACCACAAAAATGCAGTGAATAATTACGGGGGGGAGGGGGTGACAAAAGGCTCTGTTCTCATATCTTGCAACCCCCCTTTTTATTTACCTTTTTCCTGCTCGATTGTGTCACTTCTCCCCCCCCCCCCCCCTTCTTTTTCTATAGATCCGGATCTACTTTTAGGTGTTGTGTCGGTTGCACTGAACACAAGAGAACCACAAAAATGCAGGGTGAATAATTATGTGGGGGAGTAGGCGACAAAAGGCTCTGTTTTGCAAAGGTCACTCTAGTGCGCTTTAGAGTAAGGCTCCATCCAAGACTGAAAGCTTCCATAGGCAAAATGTGATACTTTTGAGTGCAGCGCCACAAGGCTGCAGATACACGTGTTGCGCTGCAGGGAAGCTATTATTCATGATCTCAGGGCCTAAGATACTTGCATATTTGTTTCGTTCGGCGGCTGTTGCTGTTAGTGTCGTAACGTTTAAAAGTTTTTTTAATATGTATTACAAGCATTTAGAAATGTTTTCGCGTGGCATGAAATATCTTTTTTTTTCTCCTTCAGCACTTTTACGTATGTTTCTGAAATATTAGTAAAATTTCGATTAATACAATTTTTAATAATATAGATAGTTTTCAAATGCACTGCATTCCTTACTAACCACTGCAGTTCTCTCACTCCACTTTTTTTTGCTGTATTCAACAAATTTATCTGATAAATTTTTTTTTGATATGATGATTACTTGATTTTTTGTTGTTTCATACAATTCTTCTAGAATTTGCTTTATATTTATTTAGTAAATTTTCTTTCCATATAATAAGCTGAACACTGTAAAATGTCTATGTAAATCTTTCTCCGTTTTAAAATTTTAACATCACCCAGTTTCTATAAATTGTTTATATATACAAAGAATGCAATTAAAATAAAAAAAAGCACAGAAAAATTTAAGTGAGCTAAGACGATTTATATGATATTATGTATTCATTTCAACTGTGGTCTCAGCATGAGAAGTTCGCTACAACAGGGGTATATGAGAAGTTCGCTACCAATGGGTATAAATTTTATTTGCAACGTTTGCAAAATATCAAATCTCTCTTTCAAATTTTGTAATAAAGAAATGATAAGATAATAAAATCATGCACTTTTCATGTGAATTGCAAATATGTTGAAAATATAATCCATATTCCTTGCCGCTTTGCAATTGTGGTGAGGATAATTCCTTGGATTCACAGCTTGCCGGCACCACAGAATAAGGAATCTGTAGCTGGCGCTTACTATGCCGCACGGCAAGCACTCTTCTCCGGCAGTAACAGGATCGGAGTGCATGTACGAAGTCCGCAAAAAGCATAGCTTTATGATAACGAAATTTAATCGCTAATTATGAAAAACTGATAATCAATCAGTAAGCATTAGTCACTTATTACTGCTAGATATACTTCTGGAATTAACCCTTCAATTAACATGGAATAACAACAAGTACTGCTTGACACGTCATTGATGGCCAAAACTGCCAACATGGCAGCACGGTTTAAGGTAAACCACGTGCATCTGGTAAGGAATATTGCATTTGGAAAACTACATCTATATTTTTACAAATCAAACTTTTACAAACATTTTTTTTGGAGTAGCCCATATATCAAATAAAAGTGCTGAAGGAGGAAAAAAAAGTTCAACATATCGGAAATTCGAGATCATATCCGCTGTCGTTCAGATGCAACGTGCTAAAAAGCCACAGATCGCGTATGCGCAGAGACAATTCAATCCTATACTACAAACAGTTCGCTGCATTGCATTGCCCTTGTAAGTACATTTCACAGCGGTACGTGTTTCTGGAGCTGAGTAGCAGTAGTAGTGACTATGCTCTGGATATAAGAAACCTTTCATTCTTCTCTTTACATTTTCTTTGACTCCAGTTTAGAGGGCGCTCCCGTTAAGTCACAATTAGTGGTCCTATATAGGGAGAGGTTGGCAAACGGCGTTCACGGGGGGCCATTTCTGTGCTCTGCGAGTGTTTCAGTTAGACTAGCAGAATAATTATCTAGCTTCGTCAACACACACATGAGGACGGAGCAACTAACTTTGTAATAAGATTTTGCTAATTAAAAATCATGGAAGTGCTTTCTTTTCGGATTATTGCTTTCTGTTCTCAGTATTTTATTGTAATATTTATTGAATGTTAAGTTAAAAAAATTACTAAAGATAATAAAAATTAAAGCATGACATTCAGTCCCAAATATTAAATTTTTACTTAAAAAGTAAAAATACTTATCATTCGTGCAAAGATAGACAGTATTTTTTATTTGGGATCTAATTTATGCTTTCACAAAATTAATTAGTCAAATTCTATTCAAAAATAATAGTTGAACTTGTAACATAAGCAAGCTTTCTAAAAAATATTTTTACATATTCTGAAATCTGCCAAAATTATGTTATATACATATATATAAGGAACTAGAACATTCGAAATCAATTTTTTTCCCTTTATTACACTATAATAATATAAATAAATACCCCTTAAGCAGCTGCTTGCTCCAGAGGTCTGACAGGAGCCTGTCAGTTTAATATGCCATACTAAGAGATCAGTGAGAATGGTGGTACCTCAGAAGAATTACAACATAAACATCCATATCTTACCCAGGGCTCGAACCCAGGTCCCTTTGACCAGTAGCCTAGAATGCTTACCACTTGGACACTATGCTGTTCATAAATATATCACTAACTAGAAGAAAAATTTCACCTACCCAGTTCTGGTAATTAATTTACTTTTGCAATTATCAATCTCATTGCAACACTTTTGTTTGACTTTTCATTTTGTTTCTGCCTTTTTAAAAGCCACTTCCTTTCTACTGTCCAAATTCTCATACGAAACACGATGTATTAGTGTCTGCTTAATATTATGACAATTTGGAAGCTGAAATCGTGAGGTAATTTCTTTTAACATTTCTGAAGCAATGCTTTTTGATGTTGGGAAGTTTTCAAGTTTGTACATCTGTTTTTACGAAAATATTTTTCACACATTGTGAACAGGTTATAAATTTTGGCACTCTTTCCCCAAAGAGTTTTCTTTACAGCATGTGATGCGAGCGTTCATGACAAGTTCATCATAAATTCACTGTAGCACGCTCATTTGTCATAACAATATTTCCCACTAGTAGTGATGTCTTTCAACAGGATAATGCGCCATGCCATACTGCCCGGATTGTTCGAGAATGGTTGTCAGAATATGTGGAAGGTTTCCAGGTATTATTCTGGCCCCTAAATTCCCCATATATCAATCAAATCGAGCATCTGTGGTTTGTGTTGAAATAGCGTATCCGATCTGTGACGGCTCAACCATGTAACTTACAAGAGTTAAAGGATCTGCTGGTAATGTGTTGGTACCAGATACCACAAGACACCTTTAGAAATCTTGTAATGTCCATGCCCTACCAGGTAAGAGCTGTTTTGGTGGCACGTGTAGGACCAAATTCATATTAGGCAGGTGGCCATAATATTTTGGCTCTTCGGTGTACCCTTGGCTACAAAAACCTTGAACAGATTTCTAAAATTATATTAATATAATGTAGCAGCAGCACAGATCATAACGAACAGAATTAAGAACGACAGATATAAAAAATGTAAAAAAAGCAGGCACCTATAAAATCCCAATCATTAATCAAACTATAGAACTAACACACCTTACATAGGGAAAACCAAAGGTTCATATTAAAAACGATTCTCTGAGCACAAAAGGGATATTAAAAATAGGAAACCATGGTAATTGCAGAAAATTACAGTACATCAAAATGCAATATGAATTTTAAAAAAAACGGAAATACTAGCAAACCCACCGAGTATCAACTTAATCTTTCAGAAGTACATACATAAAAATAGAAATAGTTGCTGCAATGATGAAATAATAGCTCCCCCACACCCCTTGAAATTATTACTGGACAAAGAAAAAGAAAACCCTAAGAAACATCGACTTGTCCATGGCTCATAAGTACACCTACACACACGAATACTTTAAATACAGCTTATATGAAAATATCTGCCTTTTGTCAGTCATCCTGAGGAAAGCTTCATGGATGCCAAAACATGCATAAATATATACCATAGAGGTTTTTTAAAGGTTTTTATATGATACAGATAATCTCCACAAGGAGATTTAATGCACTATTATCGCCTTTTGATGGAAATTGCAATGTTGAACGAATTGTGAATGGTTAATGTACCCACAAATGAAACCTTTACAAGAAGATCTACCATCCTAAAAGAAATATGAATATTCACCTATGGAACTTTTAAGGGCTTTTAATTATGTCAAACATTTATAGGGTACATTTTTAGAAAGAGTAAAAAGCCGTCTTGAAATCTGCAAAGCTAGGAACCAAAGGTTTATGAAATTATGAAAAATTTTCAATCTGCTTAAGTGAAAATATGAGATCTATACGTTCCCAAGCACTTCTGAATCCACACTGTTCATCACGCAGTTGTCCATCAATCAATTTCGTAATTCTATTAAGTATAAATCTGGACAGAAAGTAAACTTATTCTCATATAATTATCACAAGAACTACGGTCATCTTTTTTAAAATTAGGGATAATAATACTAGTAAAATTCTTAGAAACAACATATTTATCATAAAAGATATTCAAAATTTCAGGCAGTCATGTGGCTACACAAATGTTCCCAGCTCTAAACATTTCAGTGATAATTTCATTCACCCATTGGGTTTTATGCAGTTTTAATTTAGAGTTAGCCAGAACAACTTCAAAATGTGCTATATGGCTAACATTAAAGTCAGCAATGCATCTATCCTAAATTAAAACAATGGAAGTAGAAATCACGAAATGTTTAGAACTTTTCTGAAATGCTCAGCCCACCTAGCTATGACAGAATACCCTTCAACCACTTCACCATGTGTATCCCTCAATCCTTGTGTACCTGTCTACTTCTTCCCACACAAAAGATTAATATCTGCTGTTTGGCCGACATAGCTGTTTTCTTTGCTACGTCACCCAAGCCATAGATTCTTATCAGCTGTTAACTGATCCTTTACACGTTTAGGCTCTTCGTAATTCTATCCATTAGGACTAGTCGGGTGTTGATTCATATAATTTATGCACTTCCTTCTTTCAGAAATAAGTTCCATAGCCTTATCACTCAAATAACTTTGTGCCTTTCTAGCCAAAAGAGTACCATTAGTTTAAAGAAATCCTATTGAAAGTGATCCCATTCTTTCTCAACTTCAGCAGTAAACAAACCACGAATGTCATAATGACTGAGTAGCCCAGCTTGGTTTGCTTTGGTTATATCTAGATTTTTCAGAAATTCAATGTTAAATGTAATTCACTCAACCTTAGCACAACAGTTGGGTTGTTTTACCTATGAGTGGCACACAGAATGCACTAAATCACCAGTTCACAAGGACTCTAAAGTCTCAGAGAAAGTTGGGACAGGGGCCCACTAGACAGCTGTTGGAAGACAGATGGTAGTCTCCTGACAAAGCCATCAAGCGTATTCTTTAATGTGCCCAGGGTATGGTTCTTCTGCACATAGGACCACAGCATCATGTGCAATCTGATGGAAGCGGACTTTTTAAGCTCATCGGTGTCTCCTACTCACTGTGGGCCGTGTGGGGAGTTTTGTAATTAATCTCGATGCTGGCCCAGCTGGGACTCGAACCTGGTGTGCTACCGATTGTGTCATCCCCATCCTTAGCACAACAGGTTGTTGGGTTGTTTTACCTCTGAGCGGCACTTTTTTGCACACAATGGGCTAAATGGCCAGGTCACATGGACCCCGAAGGCTCAGAGAAGGTTGGGGGAAGGGACCCACTGGAACAGCTGTTGGGAGACAGATGGTAGCCTCCCGTCAAGGCCATCCAGCGTGTTCTTTAACGTGCACAGGGTATGGCTCTCCCGCACACGGGGCCACGGCTTAACGTCCCATCCGACGGACGGCGGCCTTTCCAAGCCCATCGGTGTCCCCTACTGACCGTGGGCAGGGCGGGGAATTTTGCGGAGATAAATCTCAACGCTGACCCAGCTGGGACTCGAACCTGGGAACTACAGATTACGAGCCTGGCGCGCTACCGACTGAGCCACCCCCGCCCCTTAGCACAACAGTTTCAGTCGTAAAACACTTTTGATCATGTAATGGTCAGGCCCAATTTCGGCTCCCCTATATGATCTGGTATTCCTAACCGAATAAACCCATTTTCTGTTAATGTGTAATCGAACATCTTCCTATGCAACCCATCAGGTGAAACCCATTTATATTTTTAAATATCCCAGTGTTTGTAGTACGTTAATTATTCTCAAACCGTTAACTTTGCTAATCTGTAAGAGACGTTCCCCATTGCTATTGGAACTAATAATCCAAAGGGACATAACACCCCTTCTGAAAGGTCAGAGCCAGTACCAACTTCAGCTTCGAAGTCACCTACCAAAGAGAAATACTCCCTTTCTTGAGAATTCAAAATATACTGAAGTTGTTCACAAATCTTGACTCATCCTCATTAGAGTCCTCTATGGGGACATAAAAACAGATAACGTTCAAGTCTTAAATCTTAGTCTTAAATTTAGCTGTAGGAAATCTTTCATTAATGCAGTCATATACTAGAAGAGTAACACTGGCATGTGTTGCTGAGAAGTAAACATACACTTTGAAAATGCTTTCCATCCTCCCTCCCTGAAAAGAGAAATTTAAAATTATTTTTAATCTTTACTTATCCATAGTCTCTCTTAGAAGCCCAGAATATTGTCTAGGCTACAACGTTGGAATTCCTGTGTGAGGATATCAAAAGAATAATCTCTAAGCAAAATCCTCATGTTCCATGCGCCTCTGTAGAGAAAATTATTAGTGAGATTTTGTACAGAAACTAGGTTTATTGAATGACGTAAGAAAAATAATAAACAGCCCTCTAATCGCAGACCTGTTTCCCCATTTCTAAAGTCTGCTTAAGTATCTGGCCTTTACCTGTCCACCTGGTTTCTTGAAAGCCCAGAATATCTAAGTTATAACACTGGAATTCCTGTGTGAGAACGTCAAGAAAATAATCTCTATAAAACGTTCTCACATTCCATGTGACTGCAGAGAAAAAATGGTTAGTAGAATTTTTAAAGAAATTAGGCTTATTGATAGAGGTAGGGCCAACAATATAAAACAGCTCCCTAATTGCAGGCATTGGGCAAATACCTGTTCCCTCACGAGCGAAGGCTGAAGCCACCCATGCTGGTAGGAACTTTGGCCACTTCTTTTATAAGTGGACCCTTGCAAGAACTAGAATCTAGACAGAAACCGACCTGCCTTGAGACATCACTCCAGTGAAGGATTTCGATGCCAAACTAGCTCAGGCGTTCAGGTATCTGTGATAGCTTCTGATCAGGATTATCCACCAGCTGATACAAAGTATCCTGTGGTTCTGTTCACCTAGGGCTGGGCAACCCACAGGCAAACAGAAAACACAGTGGCAGATTTTCTAACAGAGGCCCATTAGTGGAGAAAGTCCAGCATCCATAATCAAGGTTAAAAACCAGTCCATCTGGCATAAATGGTCAGCACCAGGACCTTGTGAAGTTGACCACTCCTCAGCTGCGCAGAAACAAAAGTGGCCACAGATGACCAGAATAGGCGAAACTGATCTGGCATCCCTCCCCTTCCTTTCCAGAAGAGAATATCTTATTGAAACGGCCTGCACTACGAGAAGGCATTGTTGAACATTAGGTGCTAGTTCTAGCCAGTAGTTATTTGTAAATAAAGAGTTAATATTTATTCAGCCTCTTAATTTTACCATTTTTAACAATATATTCCAATTATTAGTATAGAAATCAAGTTTACGAAAAGCTTTCAGTAAAATGTTTATTCCTCAACTTTTAGGACATGATGGATTGCCTTTTTTTCATTTTCACATTTCAAATTCTAGTGGCCTGGGTTGCTTTACCTCCGATTGGCATTATTTTTGCATACAATGGGCTAAATGGTCAAGCCATCAGGGCCCCAAGAAGGCTGGGACCAATTGGCCACCTTTTAGTAGACAGATGCTAGCCTCCCATCAAGACCATCCAGCATGTTCTTTGGAGTGCACAGAGCATGGCTTTCCCGCTCCCGGGCCCACAGCTAAACATCCCATCCGATGGATGGTAGCCTTTCCAAGCCCATTGGTGTTTCCTGCAGATCAATGAATTTTAGCAGATAAATCTCAATGCTGGCACAGCTGGGACTCAAAACTGCAGATTATGAGCCTGGCATGCTACTGACTGAGTCACCCTCGTCCCACTCTAGTGGCCTGGAAATGATATATTAGTTCCATTTTATAAGGAGCATTTTTTTAAAATTGTAACCTGCATTTATTCACTTAGCTGTGTTTCAAATGCGACCTTGTCATCTATGATCAACGATCAAAAAAGAATTTTGTAATATTACTCAATATACAGATGTTAAATAGTTAGTCACTCACACTGAAACTTATTAATGCAAGAATCAATCAGTAACAAATTCACCACTTAAATAATTTTTTCAAAAAATTATATTTTGAATTATATGTCAACTGGTAATGTGTGCATTTATTATTGTTTCTTGCATTAATAACGATTTAGCGTGAATGACTTCCTTATTTAACTTTTATACATATGTATATTGAGCGATATCGGATAAGTTGCCTTTACTGATCATAGATGGCGCCATGAGGGATGGGGTCAGTGAGGTTTAAAGTGACAGCTAAGTGGATAAAAGACAGAGCTTGTGATAGCTTAGTGGTTAGAACACCTTGCAGTAATCGGAATTTAAAAAAAAATTCTAAATTGAAGTGGAAATTTACAGTTAAAAAGATAAATTAATTTTTTACCTGTTCTCGAAAAAAAAATGGTAAATCTTAATATTAATCTCTGTATAAATTGAATTAATGTGCTTGCATCACTAATAAACATTAACTGCTGATGAACTTGTTTTGCATAGATTATTGTTTGGTTTCGCATCGGTAAATGCCCTTTTCTGTCTAGGAGAGTTGCAATGTTTTCAAACTTTTAATAGGCTAGTAATTGATATTTTCAAAGTTACATCATTGAGTAATACATACATCATTTTTAATCAGTATTTTAGTAGACTTTCAAATTTAAATATTTTTCTTTTAACTTTGCTACTTTTATGCGTAGAATTATTGTACAGAATTACTTTTATTGTCCTCAAATACATACTGTGATTAAAGAAAATAATCACTTTAAAACTTAAATGAAACATACCAAGGCATAAATAAAATGTTGTTTGCCTCAATTTGAGGCTGCTTCAGGTAACATCATATACGGGAAAAACTTATTTTTTAAAAGGTACGACTTATTTCAGTCATATTTTAAATTACTTTTATTCAGTGGCGACTTGTGAGTTTCTAAATAGGTGGGGCCAACATAACATTGTATACAGAGAAACCAACTAGGCAGGTGCGGTGATGGCCCATATGGTAGTGCGCGATGCCGCCGATTCCCTCCGCTAACCTCATTTCTGTCCTCTGTGAATGTCACTATTCTTTCTCTAGGTCGAAAGAGCGACTCAGATCCTGAGACCTATAAACTTCTGTCCACCTCCTATGTCACTGCACGATATACGAGGTGTACTAAGGTCTATACTGACGGATCTGTTGACCGAGAGAGACTACATGCCACCTTTGCGTTTATCATCCCTGATACTGACATCGCCAGAGGTTTACGTCTACCGCATCTCATTTACTCCACGTGTGCTGAGTTACATGCTATCTTTGAAGCTGCACTGTTCATCCACAGCCTCGGGAGTGGCAACTTTGTCATCCTTTGAGACTCGAAATCAGCCTTGCAAGCTCATCAGAAGCGAGACAGCAAGAGCTGCAACCCCTTCCTTATTCAGAAGATCATGGAGATATGCTCTAAGCTCACTTCTCCCTGTATCATGATCCATTTCCAGTGGATCCCCTCCCATTTAAGGTGGCAATGAGCTTGGCTGATTGGACCATAAAGGAGGTGCTTAAAAGTCAGAGGCATGTTACTAATTTCCCTCTCTCAGCATCTGCAAGACCTTTGTGTCTCAGCTGACGAGCCAGTATCGTCTTGCCCAGTGGCAAAGGAACTCCAGTTGTTCCTCTTTTAGATACCTGGTAGACCCATCTCTCACTGCTCCTAACCTCGAAGACCCTCTTCCATCGTTTCGGAGTTGGTCTTCCACAGCAACTCTACGCTTCACACTCTAGATAGAGCCTACAGTCGTAAGTGTGCCACAAGCAACTATATCTCAGTGAGGTTTAAAAGTTCTGGTGATAGCTTAGTGGTTAGAGCACCTGGCAGTAATCGGAATTTTTAAAAAAATTCTAAATTGAATGTGGAAATTTACAATTAAAAAGATAAATTAATTTTTTTCCTGTATGTGAGGGTTCCACTGGAAATGGATAGTGATATAAGCAGAAGTGAGCTTAGAGCATATCTCCATGATCTTCTGAATAAAGAAGGAGTTGCAGCCCTTGCTGTCTCGCTTCTGATGAGCTTGCAAGGCTGATTTCGAGTCGCAAAGGATGACAAAGTTGCCACTCCCGAGGCTGTGGATGAACAGTACAGCTTCAAAGATAGCATGTAACTCAGCACATGTGGAGTAAGTGAGATGCGGTAGACGGAAACCTCTGGCGATGTCAGTATCAGGGATGATAAATGCAAAGGCGGCATGTAGTCTCTCCCGGTCAACAGATCCGTCAGTATAGAAAAATTAAAACATGGTAGAAAATATTACTGAGTAGGATAGGGCAGACAATCCATGGAGATGTCTCTTAAAAGTTTACCCCATGGTGAAGCCACCTAGTCCAGAAGGGGTTTGTTGTTCACAAAATGGAGGGAACTCACCCTATGCTCACTTCTAAAATGGTTCTAGTTACTGAAGAGGAAAGAAAATGCTATGGAGGGACATGTTGCTCAAACTTTTATTTCCTTTTATTGTCTGATGAGAAAAATATCAACTTCTGCTGGCAAAGGGAAGATTGTGAAGAAGCTACTGCAATATCTTGCCAGCACTTCATAGATATAATATCAGTGGGAGAGTATTTATCAAAATTTTGACAAAAGCAAGATAATTCAAACCTGTTTTGGTCCAAATTAGTTCGAATTATTGGGGTTCTACTCTACCTGTAGTGAGGCTAAATCAACATATTATTCATATCATCACAATTACTAAACAAAAATGCCGAGAAAATTATACATTTTATCTATTTTTTTAATTAATCTAATATATTAATCTTAATATACAGCAATATATAGTAATGCATAATTGCATTTAATCATTACATTGAGAAACATTTTGTTTAATCAGATTTTGCATTAAAAATCATTAAAAATGCTTATGTACAAATGTCATTCAATAATTACAATATACAAGCAGTGCTTCATAGAAGTTATTGAATGCTAATGGCCATTTCATATAATATAAAATAAGAGCAGTTATATAATTTAATAAATTATATTGCCATTCATTTCAGGGATTACCACAAAACTTCTGTTCACTGGTACATATTGGACGTACTAGAAGATATAAGAAACATTTCCTAAATGCAGCTTTCATTTTTAACCTGGATCACTGTACATTAAGTACTGAGTAAGTGTCGATGGTAAAAATAAATGGTGAATTACAGTTTTGGAAATAGTACCATGTAATAGTTTCAAGTGTTGACGGATCTTGATGCGGCAGGAATTTTTCAAACGACTTGGACAATCTGTAATAATAGTACAATTTATTTAAATATCAAATATACTATATTTCATTTTACCACATAAGGATGTAATACCTCCTACCATATAAGTTATAATACGGAGAAAAGTTTTCTACTTTTCAGAATGTTATACACAAAAAGGAACATCATGAATGTTGATGTAAAGATTGCATTGTTGAAACAGGGAACCACAGGTATGTACCTGTTGATGATATGTTGAATATAGAGGGAAATTTTAATTAACCAGGTGGGATCTGAACCCACGACCTCCCAATAACATGTCAGATGCTCTGACCACTGAGCTATCTGGTTGAACTCGTATAATCAAATAGCAATCTTGATTGGCAGCCAGTAGCTCAGTGGCCAGGGCTCTCAACATGTCAACAGGAGATAGTGGGTTCAGATCCCACTGGTTAATGACATTTTCCTCTACATTTATTCAATATTTCATTGCTATCCTTAATATATATTGATTTATACATGTTTCAACATCTACAGGTAATGCTGAGATAATCAATTATTGTTTATATGATAACTATAAGTGATGGCTTGCCTTGAAGGCTCAAACAGATCTTTATTCTTCAACTATTTGTGAGGATATCTTTATTTTTATTTGGTTTACCTGTGAGTGGCAGTTTTTTTGCACACAAGGCAAATGTGCCAGGTCAAAAGGACCCCAAAAGCTAAGAGAAGGTTAGTGGAAAGGGACCTATCAGACAGCTGTTAGCCTCCTATCAAGGGCATCCAGCATGTTCTTTAATGTGTACAGCATATGGCTCTCCTGAACATGGGGCCACAGTTTAATGTCCCATCCAATGGACAATGGCATTTCCAAGCCCATCGCTGTCCCTTACTGACTGAGGGCAGAGCAGGGGTGGAGAGTTTTGCAGAGATAAATCTCAATGCTGGAACAGGTGGGACTCAAATCGGGGAACTGCAGATTGTGAGCCTGGCAAGTTACCACCTGAGCCACCGGGGCCCTCTATATTTTTATCAAGAACTCTTTATTTGTAGCTCTCAGTTTTTATTCACTTAGTAATTTGCCATTTTACATTCTTCAACCCCATTTCGTTTCCTCAGATGCCCTTGTTCAAATTTGACTTTCCCAATTTGATCTTTGTTACTGAAAATGATAGTTTCTAGTTGTGTATTATTGACAAGTACTTTAGAAGAGTGGTGTGCTTATATTGACATGGAGAGATGCTAATGAGTTTATCATATAGTGCATCACTCTGGTGTTTTGAAAGAGAATATTTTGTACTAGTAAGAGTTTTGTGCCTGCTGTGCTACAGAGTTAGCTTTACTGCTTAATGAGATCAAGATAATTTTACGGTAACTAGTTTCTTTGCTATTTGGCTATTTTTTTTTATTATTAACTAATTATTTAGGATACAATTACTAAATATTTAGGATAACTAATTATTTAGGATAGAATTTGCATCTTTTTTGGGACTGATCCTCTGGTGACAGAAGATTTTTGACAATCCTAGTTTTTCATTATAATAGTGTTCTGTCATCAAAAAATATTTAATTTAGTATTTTAAACTTGTTCTAAATTCTTAGAACTTGCTTTGATTATTTTATGAAACTTTGGAGAGAGGAAATTATTTTGGTGGATAGAAAAGTTTTATCCACTTTTGGAAATTAATTTTCTTATTGGATATTTAGGAGAAATCACTCTCCTACATGAGAACTGATTTCCATCCCCAAGGTAGTCCATTTTGCTTCTGTATCTAAGACCTCACTCATTTTCAAAAAATGATACAAGAACAAGGTTTTTTTACTGGAAAATGAGAAAAATAATAAAAGAAAAATGAACATATAATTTAATGTCATGTTAAGTAAATACCGACAGCAACTTGTAAGCCAGTCATCCGATGCAGTATAACTTTGAAAGATTGATAATTTGTAGAAATAAATTTACAGAAAAGAAAAAGAAGGTTTAAACATATAAGCATAAGTACTAATGGGATATATGGTGACATTCTCCAACATGTAATCCAATAATGCTCACTATAAACAATCCACTATGTAGCGATTTGACAGCATGTGTGAGCAATTAAACTAGGTCATGACACCTGTTCATCTGCTGTGATGCTGTTGGTAGCTTCACAATAACAACTTTGGCCTTGCCTGGCTAAGAATGCTTGTTACTTATATTTTCGATTTTAAGAGTGGGAATAATACATAGAATGCTGGGATAAACGATATAAATAATCCTAGGAATATTAAAATAGGTTTATGGTACAAAAGAGTGTAAAACAGGGGAAAAAGGGGAGTTATGTACTTGTAATTACATCCAAAATCTGTTTTTAAAAATGGCAATTTTTTCTTCAAATTTTCAGATTTTCAAAACTAAGGAAAAATTTGTTGAAAATGGTTCAAATCAAACTTGTGAGCTTAAACCAGAGGATTGCTTCAACAATGTTAACAAGTAAATAAGCAATACTGTACATCAAGTCAAACAAATGGTGATCAGATGACTTTAAACAAATTATTTATATCCTAGTTTAATAAAAATATGCATCAAATGAAAAGAGAAAGTATTAGTTTTCAAGCATAAATAATGTATTTTTATAAGATAGTTAATGTGGTAGAAAAAACAGACAGGAATACAGGGTTTGAAGAATAAACAAGGTTATAGAAAGTGAGGATTCTGTCATGGCTAGATGGGCTGAGCATCTCAGTGATGTTCTAAACAATGTGGTTAGTTCTACTCCCATTGTTTGTAATGATGATAGATGCATTACTGGCTTTAATGTTGCCACTATAATACAGTCCGAAGTTATTTTGGCTATTTCTAAACTTAAACTAGATAAATTCTCAGGGGTAGATGAAATTATTACTGAAATGCTTAGAGCTGGAAATGTTTCTGTTACCATGTAGATGATTGAAAATCTGAATATCTTTTATGATAAATGCATGGTTCCTGAAGATTCTACCAGAGCTATTATTATCCTTATCTTTTTTAAAAAAAGGTAACCACAGTTCTTGTAATAACTATAAGAGTATCAGCCTACTTTCTGTTCCAGGTAAAGTTCTTTGAATGATTGTGCTTAATAGAATTAAGAATTTGGTAGACGGGCAATTGCTTGATGAGCAATGTGGATTCAGAAGTGGAAGGGGGTGTGTAGACAATATTTTTCCACTGTCAGATTCCTGAGAAACATTTAGGGTTTCAGAAACCTTTGGTTACTAGCTTTGTTGATTTCAAAAAGGCTTTTAACTCTGTTGATTACCATAATTCATGGTTGATTGTGAGATCATATGGCATACCAGACAAGTTAGTTAACATAATGAAAGCTGTCTATAATAACACTCAATCACATGTCAAACGCTTTGTAGCAATTGATTTAGCATTGTTTCTGGTGATCGACAAGAGTGCATTTTGTCTTCTTTTCTTTTTAGTTTGGTTATTGATTATGTTATTTGAAATTCACTGCAAGGGAAAGATTTTGGTCTTAAATGGTCTAGAGATCTGAAAATTTCTGATTTAGATTACGCTGACGATTTAGCCCTTTTGGAAAATGATGTTGATGAGATGCACTCTTTCACTTGAGTTGTTGATGAGACTGGTGTACAGAAGTTTGGTTATAAACAGAGAGGAAAATTAAAGCAATGAAAATTGGCCAGGCTGGCTGTGGTTCAGTTGATCTGAATGGTTGCACTCTTGAGCAGGTGTCTCAGTTTAATTATCTTGGGAATTATGCAACAGATACTGGTGATGTATTGCATGAGATTAACAGATGAATAGGGATTGCTGCCAGGACTTTTAAGAATTTATGGAGAGTGTGGAGAAATAGGCAGATACACCTAAAGACTAAAATTAGACTGTATAATAGTTTGGTTCTTTCTAGGGTTAGTTATGGTACTGAAACTAACAACTAACAACAGGAAACTTGTTGCTTTTGATTCTAGATGCTTTACGCAGTATCTTGGGCACTAGGTGGTTCAACTTTGTAAGTAATGATGAGGTTAGGCAAAGAAGTCAGCAATCTCCTTTGAGCAGCATATTGTGCAGAGAGAGACTCTGTTGGTTTGGCCATGTTGCCTGTATGGATAATTACAGATTAGCGAATAGGGTTATGAACAGTGTGTCTAAATGCCTCAGGAAGAGGGGGAGACCTAGGATGCAGTGGGAAGACAATGGCAAACAAGACCTTGTTAGAATTGGTGTGCAGTGGCCAGATATAGCTCAGGACAGAACTGCTTGGAGAACTAAATTGTATGGTCTGGTTGAACCTCTGTAGCCCATGGCTGCTTGAGGATGATGATGATAGATAGGAAAACTTTAATATGACAACTTTTATTTTACAAAATCGATTTTTTTTTTCTTTTGTTTACTAAAAGTGGATATATACATCTTTGGCCTCTCATTTTGGATTCTGTCAATGTATACATACGACCTGGACACTTCAAGGGTTATATAAACGCAGCCTACTGGACATATATGTTCAAAATATTCAGTGATTATGTGAAGAATTAAAATTTTACATAATTTAATGGAATAGAAAAGATGACAAAATGCAGCCTTGTAAAATTCCAGTAGTAATGTTAAACCAACTGCTACAACCATTACCAATTCTCATACATGACTCTGTGTTATTATAGAACCATCATTAGGTTAACTTATCAGTAATAACATAAAATCTCAAAAAACCTCTGATTAAAAAACATTTTCAGTTAACTTTTGGGAAAATTCCAAACTTGATAGAAAAATGTGTTGGCAATAGTTGAAATCAAACTTGACACTTAAAATCAGAGGCTTTCTTAAACATGGAATTTCATTGAATAAAGAGAAGGTAATGCTGCATTTGGATACTAAGGAATGGTGACTGGAAAGCACTAAATATGATTTATTTTATTACGCATCAAAATTTTTGCAAAACTGAACAAATAAGAAATATTTTAAAACTTGAATTATACATTTTTTAAATATATGTAAAAAACTTCAAAAGTGAATACAATTTTTTTTTAATTGAAGCTTAATTTATTGTGCTAGCGACTCTTACCAGTACCGACATTCTCGATGTGAGTTGCAAAAATTTGACTTGCAGTACAGCACCAATGGCACTGAAAGATTCCAAGTCCATCAGTGTTCCCTTCTCACTAGAGATAGTGTGGGAGTTATTAGAGAAAAATTCAATGTAGGAACAGTTGGCACTTGATATTGAAAACCTCAAATTATAAGTCTATTGCAAGTGACTGAGCTTACCAAAGAATGATATTAGATCTAAAGCATTACATCTAACAGCCAAATTCAGCTAATGGATCTCCTGGCTCAGTGGTTAGATTTTGGTTAAGCAAGTTGATAACCAGAATTTAAATCCCACTAGTTCTGCATACCATAAGGAATTTCACCCCTTGGCTTCTCTCAGCACGAAAATATAAGCTGAAAAAATAGTGAAAATTTTTTAATCGATTTACTAATTAGAAACTTAAATAAAAACAAAGTTCTAAGTTATCAGGCAAATTACCATAAATGGAAGCATTAATCGAGTGACTTAGTACTATTTGGCTGAAAGTCAATTATAGCATGACTCCAGTATGCAAAGTATAAATTATTTTGCATATTTATGATCTCTGAATCTAGTAAAAATTGTTGGTTGAAAAGTTAACTCTATGATGGATTTGGGTTGTTTTACCTCTGAGCAGCACTTTTTTGCACACCATGGGCTAAATGGCCAGGTCACATGGACCCCGAAGGCTCAGAGAAGGTTGGGGGAGGGGACCCACTGGAACAGCTGTTGGGAGACAGATGGTAGCCTCCCGTCAAGGCCATCCAGCGTGTTCTTTAACGTGCACAGGGTATAAGCTCTCCGCAGACGGGGCCACGGCTTAATGTCCCATCTGACGGACGGCGTCCTTTCCAAGCCCATCGGTGTCCCCTACTGACCGTGGGCAGGGCGGGGAATTTTGCGGAGATAAAAATTGCGGAGATTGCAACGCTGACCCAGCTGGGACTCAAACCTGGGAACTACAGATTATGAGCCTGGCACGCTACCGACTGAGCCACCCCCGCCCCCTCTCTATGATGGAACCTCACCAAACAAAGTATAATGACAAGTGGATTTAAACCTTACATTATGCTTGTAAATACGATTATCTATAAGACAAATCACCTGCAAGTTAGTAATACAGTATTTCTCACATATAATACTAAAATTGCATGGGCAGCTATAGTAAACATCTTTCAAAATGACACTCAACGTAGCTATAGAAGTTGACCAAAATGTTCAAGGAGAGAATATTAACAAATACTTGTAACCACAAATGATTATACCAAATAGCTGAGATAGTTAGAGCAGCTCCAGTAAGTAGTGGATCTTCTATTTTTAGTCTATTTAGGTTAAAAATATTTTATTTGTTTAACCTAAATAGGTAGTTGTGGCCACTGGATATTATTATAAAAGTTTACTAGAAAGATATTAAAAACACTCATTGTTGAAAACAGGGCACCAAATAGAGTTGGTCTATGCAGAGAAATTTTAGCAAAAGAATATCAAAGAAACATTGTAAACATCAGTGAACACAGGCGTATACAAATGTAAATAAAAAAATAGAGAACTTTCATCTTTAAGCAGTACTCACCCACTTCTTTCAGAAGGCTATGCCAAGATTCTTCATCAAATGTTGCATGAAATACCTCTCTAGCTTTTGCTGTTGCAGCATGAAATGCGGTTCGAACAGCTTTGGTAATCAAAGTAAACTGCAATATAATTTGTAGGATATTCAATATGTTTACTTGTTGATCTGTAGTAGAAAATAAGCAATTGAGAAAGATATTGAGTGAATTTTCATTTCCATCTTGAAAGCATAGACTAGGATCAGAACCATGTAAAAGCAGTCCCATAAGAGCTTCACTATTTGCAAAAGCCATCAGCAAGCATTCATTGGAAGGTAAATTATCTCTGTGATAGTTGACATTGCATCCATGTTCTACCAAAAAATCAAGCTCCTTCATAGTAGGATTGAAGATGGCTGCAACAGAAATTGTTTTATTAAGCAGATGACAGTTATCATAGGAGTATTATTAATGAAACGTTTTGAAAAATTAGACTCATTTTAATCAATGCATATCTAATTTAATTGCATTTGCACTACCATTTTGCTATTTACTGCTATCGCATTTTCTGCTTTTTTCTCAGAGGCAACATATACTTAAAAAATCTTAGTTTTAAAGTAACAAAACCTAAGAAAAAATGATAGGAAAATGGAAAGTTTTTGTGCAGAAATTTTACACTTGTTCTGTAGAATGGGAAAAACAGAAATATACTGTATATATATATTACATGGTGAAAATAAAGATTTATCTATATATCTATCTGTTATATATATAAGGATATTATGTCAAAAGTTCAAGTCAGATTTGGACAAAAACAGTAGCCCTTGCTATTTCTGGGAGTTGTGTTTCTGGAATACACTATGAATTTAAGATCAAAGAGAAATAAGGGATTAGGTTTCTGGTTCAGAGGGAAAAGTAGTAGAAAGTTCCTAGCTCACAAGTCCAAACATATTACAAAGAAGAAAATATATTATTTACAAAATTAAGCATATTATTAAATACCCCCTCAAGCAGCTGCTTGCCACAGAGGTCTGACAGGAGCCTGTCAGTTTATATGCCATAGTAGAAGGTCTGAGAGGATGGCAGGCCCTCAGCAGAAAAACGATACAAACAGCCATGCCTTACCCGGGGCTCGAACCCAGGTCCCTTAGATCAGTAGCCAAGCGCGCTAACCACTCGGCCATGGGATGGCTATAAGCATATTACAAACAGATTATTAACTACTAAAATAATATAAAAGTGATAAATAATGAGATAAACTCGTCGGTTCAATATCCACTAATAAATCAGCACTTTGACATCAATTCTAATTTTAGAGGATCTCAGTGGTCCAGAGCACCTGACATGTTATCAGGAGGTCATGGGTCCGTATCCCACCTGGCTCAAGACAATTTTTCCTCTAAAATTAGAATCAACGTCAAAGTGTTGATTTATTAGTGGATATTGAACAGTCGAGTTTAACTCATTATTCATCATCATTGGCATACTTGTAAGACATGCTTTCCGTCTATATGGCAAATAGAAAGCCGCTTGGGCTAAAATTGCCGAATAGTGCATATATGTGACATAAAAGGAATGTCGTATCAGAAATTTTCGTATCTCCCAGCCCATTTAAGGTCAAAATCTTTCCCTTGAAGTGAATTTCGCATAGCATAATCAATAACGAAACTAAAGAGAAAAGGAGACAAAATGTACCCTTTTCAAACACCAGAGGAAATGCTAAACCAGTTGCTATAAGACTTACCAACTCTCAAATATGACTCAGTGTTATTATAGAGAGCTTTCATTATGTTAACTAACTTGTCAGGTATACCATATGATTTCACAATCAACCACAAATTATGACAATCAACAGAGTCGAAAGCCTTTTTGAAATCAACAAAGCTAGCAACCAAAGGTTTCTGAAACTCTAAACATTTCTCAAGAATCTGCCTAAGTGAAAATATCTGATCCACACATCCCCTACCACTTCTGAATCCACATTGCTCATCATGCAATTGCCTGTCAACCAGATTCTTAATTCTATTAAGCACAATCATGCAAAGAACTTTCCCTGGTACTCAACAAACTTATTTTATACTGTAACAAATGGAATTTAAAGATTAATATCCAAAAAACTTATTGTATTCATTTTTACAGAAATAGGTATATTTATCCAAAATTTATAATAAAAATTAATAATAATACTATCACACAAGTTAACAAATGCAAACTACTTGGATTCCATTTGGATTCAAAACTTAATTGGAATTCACACCTAGAACATGCCTTTAATTCAGGATCTAAATTACTAAATATATATAAATATTTTGCCTTTAAAAAAGATGGCACTTCCCCCCAAACTTTAATAACTTTATATAAAAATCTAATTAGAACTAAAATAGAATATGGTTTAGAATTAATTGATTTCCCTAGCCCACCCAAACTTAAAAAATTAAATACTATACAAAATAAATGTTTGAAGATTGCCTTGGGTCTTCCCAGATTTTGCCCCACACTTGCACTTTTGGCAGAAACTGCTTTCTCAAATTTTGAGATCAGACACTCTATCTTAAGCTTGAAATATTTTATTAGACTTCATTTAAAATTACCTGACCACCCATTCTACTTAAAATACAAAAGACTTCCATTTTATAAAAAATTAAAAGACAACCCCATCTTATTTAACTATTTTAATAAATTTCAGAAAGGAGATCTTAAAGGAGACTGTCCGGAAAACTTTGCATTCTGGTGCACTATTGCACCCAATTTTTACACTGAGATTCCTTTTTTAAATGTAAAAAATGACACCTCAAGTGAGGTCATTTTACAACTTTTTTATAATTTTAAACAAGAAAATTTTAACCAATATTTAGAAATTTATACAGATGGATCCTTTTTTCAAGACTCAGGATCTGCTACTGCAGCAGTTTATATTCCTTCACTTAATATATCCATGAGCTTTAAATTACCAAATCACACCCCTATTTTGCATGCAGAAATTTATGCAATTCTTGCTGCATTTCAGTGGCTTTTATTGAATATTAAAAATCACTCAATTGTAATATTTATTGACTCAAAGGGAGCAATACAAACTTTAAAACAACATCCTTCTAATACAGACTATCCTTATTATATCAATACACTTTTAAAATTAAATACTGAAAACATAAATAGAAATAATAATAAAATCACGTTAAGCTGGATTCCAGGACATTCAGGTATCAAGGAAAATGAAGAAGTTGATAATATTGCAAAAAATGCTCATAACTTAAACACCTTTACACCAATACATAATTTTTATACTCGAACTAAAAAAGAGATAAAAAACTTAGAATTTGCCATGTTGGAAAAATATTTTCAAATAAATTCACTTCTTAAACCAAACTTCAGATATTTTTTTACAAATAAAATTAATTATTTCTTAAATCTACCATTCAAAAGACAAGAAATAACAGTCCTCATGCGCATAAGAACAGATACTATCATGCTAAACAACTCTAAATTTTTATTAAAAATAACTAATAGTCCAAATTGTTCTAAATGCAACCTAAAAGAAAATTCTACTCACTTGATTTTAAATTGCGATAAATTTAACACTCAAAGGAAAAAATTTTTTTTGGAACTTGAAAACTTGGGAATAAAGGACTTTAACTTAAATTCAATTCTAAATTACCCAAAATTATCCACACAAATAAAAATCTATCGCCTCTTACTTGATTTCCTCCAGGATACAGATATATGGTTCAAGATATAAAAAAAAAAAAAAAAAAAAAAAAAAAAAAAAAAAAAAAAACACATATATAAAAAAAAATATATAAAAAATTAAAAAAAAAAGAAAAGAAAAAATAAAATATATAAAAAAAAATAAAAAAAAAAAAAATAAATAAAAAATAAAAAAATATAATTAAAAAAAAAAGAAAGTATGAAAAAAAATAAATAATTATAATAAGGATAAACAAAATTGTTCTGGGAAAGCCTGCAAAAGGACCTCCCAATTCTATTTGTGACGTTATGAATTGAATTGAACTTTCCCTGGAAAAGATAGTAGGCTGATACCCCTATAGTTATCAAGAACTGCGATCACCTTTTTTGAAAATAGGGATAATAATAGCTCTGGTAAAATCCTTAGGGACCATGCCTTTATTATAAAAGATATTCAAAATTTCAGTTATCCATATGGTAACAGAAACATTCCCAGCTCTAAGCATTTTAGTAGTAATTTTATTTACCCCTAGGGAATTATGTAGTTTAAGATTAGAAATAGCCATAATAACTTAAGACTATGATATAGTGCTAACATTAAAGCCAGTGATGCATCTGTCATCATTACAAACAATGGGAGTAGAACTAACCACATTGTTAGAATATCTCTGAAATGTTCAGACCACCTAGCCATGATAGAATCCCCCCTTCAATAACTTTCACTTGGCTATCCTTCAATTCCTGTATACCTGTTCATTTCTTCCCACACGGAACATTGACTGTCTGGTACAGCTTTTTGCTATTACACTGTCTAGCTGCTTCAGCCTTTGCCAGCCAAGCCATCAAGCCAAAGATTCTTATCAGCTGCTAACTAAAGCTTTAAACATTTATTAAGCTCTTTGTAATGCTTTCTGTTAGGACTAGTAGAGTATTGATTAAGATGCCCATAGATTTCTGCAGTTTTTTCTTTCCAAAATAAGTTCCAGTGCGTTATCACTCAAATAATTTTGCCTCCTCTGCTCCTTTTTACCCAAAAGAGTATTGTTAGTTTCAAGAAAAGCCTGTTTAAAATGGTCCCATTCTTCCTCAACTTCAGTAATTAAGCAAACCATGAATGTCATAATGACTAAATAACCTATCTTAGTAAGCTTTAGCTATAACTGGATTTTTCAGAGCTACAGAATTAACACTTTTAACAAGGTAATGGTCAGATCCAATTTCAGCTCCCCTATATGACCTGGTATATACTAGCCCATTTGCTGTTAATTAATAAATAATCAATTATATTCTTATGCAGTCCACCTGGTGAAACCCATGTGTACTTATGTATGTCACAGTGTTTGTAATAGTGTTAGTTATTCTTAAACCATTAAGTTTGCTTACCTGCAGGAGACACTGTCCTTTGCCATTGCAGCTACCAATAATAAAAAGGCCTATCACCCTCCCCAAAGGTCAGAGAGTCCGTACCAACGTAGACATTGAAGTCACTTAGAACAAGAGCAACATCCCCTTTCTTGACAGAGTTCAAAATATTCTGAAGTTGTCCATAAAACCTATCTTTCTCATCCTCATCAGCAGGGGCATAACAACAGAAAACATTCAAATCTTTAATGCTTGTCTGCAATTTAGCTGCACAAAATCTTTCATTAATGCACTGGTATCCTAGAAGGGCATCATTAGCAGGTCTGCTGAGAAGCAAACTAATGCCTTGGAGATGCTTCTTATCTTCCCTCCCCAAAAAGATAAATTTAAGATTATTTTTAAGTATCTAACTTTTATCTGTCCATCTAGTCTCTTGCAATTCGAGATCATCAATTAGAGGAGATCTTGATCAGCAGCCGGTAGCTCAGTGGTCCAGAGCACCTGACATGTTATCAGGAGGTCGTGAGTTCATATCCCAACTGGCTCAAGACAATTTTTTCTCTAAAATTTAAATCGACTTTCAAAGTGGTAATTATTTAGAGTATACCAAGAAAGTCAAGTTTATTCAATATTTAAAGAGAATATCTAAGTTGTAACAATGGAATTTTTGCCTGAGGCCATCACGAGATGATCATTTAAAATTTTGTGCTGGAGATTTTATAAGTAGAATAAATTCAGAAAATTTCATTAAAATTCAAAAAAAAAATCTGAAATGGCCTTTTTTGTGTTGATTTCACATGGAATGACTGATCTTAGGCATGCAGATTTTAATTTTGGTTATGATGGTTTACACCTTGTACACTATGCTTAAATAGTCAATTCTACTCTTGTTAATTTATTTAGAAATTCTCAAGATCATATGTATTTAAAATAAGTGACTGGTTACTAAAAATGATATTTTTCTTTCAAATAAATTGTTTAATGAAGATAACATTAAATACTGCTATACTGACCTGGATAAAGTGGATGTAAAACTTGCGAACCAAAAGCATTACAACTGGCTCCAGCTCTTAAAAGAATAGCCACAGCATCTATATCTTTTTTATGGACTGCATATGTCAAGGCTGTCTCATAGAGAGGTAAGGGGAGAAGAGAAAGACGGTGTTCCAGTGGCAAAGGAGAACGCTCATATAAACTATCTGCTGGAAATCCAGAATCTAATAACATCTGCAAACAGCGATGACTGCAGGAAAGTTAAACATTAACATTAATAATGTGGTATTAACTCATAAACAAAATAATACTACATGAAACAGAGTTCTTAAATATTTGCAATAATAAAAAGATTAAATATTAGCAATTAATGAAAATAATTGGAGTACTGCATATCCCAAATTATTTAATTATAAGAATACAATATATGCTGCTAATAAATATTAGGCATGCAGATTAATATTATCAATAAAACGTTGGGGGAAGGGGACCCACCGAACAGCTGTTAGGAGACAGATAGCAAGCTTCCTGTAAAGGCCATCCAGTGTTTTTTTCCAACATGCACAGAGTATGGCTCTCCTGCACAAGAGGACGACTTAAAAAACAGAAAAAAAGCAAACAAGGTGTCCACTTTTTTAATGATGGCAAGGCAGGGGTTTTGTGGAAATAAATCTCTACACTGACATAAAACAGGTTAGACTCAAACCTGCAAACTACCTGGTGCACTACCGAAAGAACTAACCCCTTCCCTAATTGGAACCCGGGAACTGTAGATTATCAGTCTTGCCTACTACTGATTGTGCCACCATCATCCCAAGGGGAAGGGGGGGGGGGGAAAAGAACGGGCAGACTGTAGCATGCACGGCAATTTTAACACAAAATATGTAGTCAATAGGGGATGTGGTCCCTCTAACACAAATACAGGCCTGACAAATTCAATTCATATACCCAACAAGATAATCCAGAGTTGGGTTGTTTTACCTCTGAGTGGCACTTTTTTTGCACACAAGGGGCTAAATGGCCAAGCTACAAGGACCCCAATGGCTCACAGAAAGTTGGAGGTTAGGGACCCATTGCACAGTTATTAGAAGGCAGATGGTAGAGTCCCATCCAGCATGTTCTTTAATGTGCACAGGGTATGGCTCTCCTGCACACGAGGCCATAGTTTAAGATCCTGTCCAGTGGACCGCAGCTTTCCAAGCCCATCAGTGTTCCCTACTGACCGAGGACAGGGTGGGGAGTTTTGTGGAGATAACTTTCAATGCTGCCCCCCCCCCCCCCCCCCCTCAAAAAGAGTCTCCTCAGGTGAGGCATAAAGCTGGGAACTGCAGATTACGAGCCTGGTGAACTACTGACCAAGCTACCCCAGAAAAACCAAAGAATGTGAGGGCAATAAAATTCATTGAGCAATAAGAAGAGTCCTCAAGTCTTGGAGAGTTTGGGAAGGTATCAAAGGGCAGCAATATATCTCACATGGATCAGTGATGGTAGACCTTTTTCAGTTTGTGTGTCAAAGATAGCTGAAACAAAATTCAATTTTTGTTTTTGCAACTAAAATTGAATAGAAATTTGTTTGCATACCACTTAGGTAATGGTTTTCTTCTTATTATAAATGTTTTATATAGTTAGAAAAATCAAAAATTTCATTTCAAATTTTTAAAATCACCAGTAGTTTCTTATATAATAGAGGATAAAATATAGAACTGAACAATAAAATTACATCCTATTCACTTAATAATTTTTTATAAAATCAAAAAGGAACACAAAAAAATATATTTTTATATTCTTAATGAGATTTTTGTTGCTATACCATGGAGTCAGCTTGTCACTTATGTGTATAAACATGGGCAGCAGTTTAGGAGTTTTTTCCCCATCTGAAAACAATTATAAATGATTACGAAGTAAGAGATTTGAGCACCTTAGCATTTAAAAATTTTTTGCCATTTTTTTGGGGGGTGGGGGACAAATTTCTTAGATAAATATAGAGGAAAAATTGTCAGTAGCCGGGTGGGATCTGAAACCATGACTTCCTGATAACATGTCAGGTGCTCTGACCACTGAGTTACCAGCCACTGAACAATCATCCTCTATTAGTGGCTTTAAGCATTATACCATAGAATCAATCATTGGAAATGTAGCTGAAGACTGGTCCAGAAGGCACCCTCCAGTTTAGTGCACACATCAAGCAACAAATGGCCTGGTATTTTTATTTTTTAAGCCAACACACTGAGAATCTAGTGTAAGCATTGTTGTTGAAATAATCTTCAATTGCTGTCAACTACATTTCCAGTGATTTCTATGGTATAATGCTTAAAGCCACTAATAGAAGATGATTGTTTGGCAGCTGGTAGCTCAGTGGTCAGAGCACCTGACATGTTATCAGGAGATCATGGGTTCAGATCCCACCCAGCTAATGACAATTTTTCCTCTATATTTATTTAACAAATTACTGCCAGGTGTATCTGAGAGATTCTATTATTTCAACAACAATGCTTTACACTCGATTCTCGGTATGTTAGCTTAAAAAATAAAAACACCATGCTGTTTGATGCTTGATGTGTGCTGGTCATGTGCACTACACAGGAGGGTGCCCCTTCTGGACCAGAGTCTTCAATTGCAGTCAACTACATTTCCAATGACAGGTTCTATGGTACAATATTTAAAGCCACTAATAGAGGATGATTGTCCAGCAGCTGGTAGCTCAGTGGTCAGAGCACCTGACATGTTATCAGGAGATTGTGGGTTCAGATCCCATCTGGCTAATGACAGTTTTTCCTCTATATTTACTAGTAAATTACTACCAGGTGTATATGAGAGATTCTATTATTTCGATAAATTTCTTATTTTTTAAAAACCATAATGTCACAATATGCTCAAATCTTCTGATGAATGTTTTGGATACAGTATATCCAGCAAATCACATTCTTTTATAGAAACATTTTGTTGATTAAGCTAGTTATTCAGATGAATTTTTAGGCTTCTCTGAGATATTGATTTAAAGCAGAGCATACATTTAATGATAACTATTTTCCCTTTGCTACATCTAGAATTATTTACGCTGCTTCTAAAATTTATTCTGCAATTAGAAAGAATAATTAATTTGAAACTTGGCTGAAAATATAGGTATACACTGCTTCAAATTGTTGCTGCAGCAGGAAAATTTTTTTAAATGTAGGACTTATTTTGAAGCTATTTATAATTAAATTGAGAATACAGTAATTTGATAACTAGCATTAAAACTGCTAACTAGAACTAGCATTTAATTCTAAATGCAATTTTTGCTATTATTATGAAGTTCAACTTTTCCATATCATCCTTTTTCCCTCATTATCATATATCTTTTCCATATCATCCTTTTTCCCTCATCATCATCATATCTTTTCCATATCTAATCCAAATTGATCTGAATTGATTCACTCTCAATTTCAATGGTTAAAATAAACATTATTTGCTTTGAAATATTCTTATTTAATTTTTTTTACAGCTTTTCATTTTAGTTAATATTTTTCTGATTTTTTTAATTTTGTTTTAAAGCAAATTTTTGTAACACTACTACCACAGCCTAAGATTTGCATTGCTTATATAAATGACTAAAAAATTAAAAACTAAATAAATAAAGTATTTAATAGAAATATTATGAATTATTTATATCAAAATAATAAAATACTTCAGAAAAGATGGCAAAATTAATTTTAAATTTCACTGCTTAAAATAGAAAATATGCAGCAAAACTTTGCAATTTTTTAATACTTATAAAATTTGACCTTGTTTCCATTTTCTTTAAATTTTAGCCACTTTATTAACTGCAATTAAATGCTCTTTCTTTTGGTATATAACATAAGGTATATGTTATATACCACATACTGCTGATTGGTTATTTGGAAAAAAAATTCTCAAGTTCACTTTTTAATTTAATTATACATAGTTGGTAAAAAGCGTGGATCCAAAGTATATCAGTGAGAAAAAAAATTTAAAAGAATAAATTTCTTGTTTTAAGTAAAAAATTTTTTGTTATTCAGAAAGAAATTTCCTTTCTATTCATATGTTTTAAAATTACTTTAGCCATTAGATTGTTTTTAATAAATTTTTATTTAACTTTCCAAATCTTTTTTTTTACGATATCACTCTAAAAAAAGTCTTATTAAAATTAATGCTATCCTCATTTTTCCAAAATATTTTATTTTCATGTAATAAAGATTTTAATGCTGTTTAATTTTACATACAACATTCCCTATTTCCTTTCATTAGTCATTTAGCAAAAAAAAAAAAACAATTGCAAAATTCTTTTTGACTGAGCACAGTGGGAAAAAAAGCCTAGCCATCTGGTACAATTCAGTTTATCAGGCTTGGAATTGTAGAATTAAGGCAGGAATATCCAATATTTTAGTGGTAGACCATTTTTCAATAATGGAGCCTACCTGTAGGCCAAGATGTTATTATACTGATTAAACATTATAAAAAATTTTAAACAGCAGTGGAATTTATTTTAAAATAAAATTAACATGAACCATAAGCAAAAACCCTTAATATCTACAATGACTGACTGAATTTGGAAATTTTTTTATACAGTTTCTTTGTGCAAATAAATAAAAACTGCGTTAGATTGAATGCTAATTCTCGACTGTGTGAAAATATTAATACCCATCTGCATTCACCTTGTGACACACTTGCTCCAAGTTCCTCTTCCTTTATTTGTCTTCCTATTAATTCAACTCATTCTTCCTTAATTACTTTAAAATTCTATATTATACTTCTATAATTTAACCATCTCAAATTTTCAACATCGTCTTACAAACTCTCAAATTTTGCTATCCAACTATATTGAATATAAGGCCTCTACAGGCCAAACATTTCCAGTTATGTAAACTCTTAATCTTGGAGTACTTCATCATCATGGGTGAGGCCACACTATATATTGGTGAAGTGGGAGTCATCAGAAGACCATAACTGAACTTTTTTCATTCAAGTCACATGTTTGTGACTACTAACCTCCTTCATCTCAAAGGTGAGCTATTGACTATTAATAATCCTCCTTTATTATCTTGATCCATGTTGCCATCTAGGTACAGAGCAAGGAACCAATAATCCAAATCTCTGAACATCACTGTTTATCAGCTAAATCAGACCTAGGCAATTCGACGCAGAGAACATATCGTGCTAAGATGAAGCTTCCTGAAGCTGGGATCGAATTGAGGACACAAAGTCAGCAAGTGCTGCTGAGAGGCAATGAGTTAATCTGCAATGGCAAGAGGCTAGACCTGAAGGGCACTGTTAAGATTAAGTACATATGCATTCTCTACTGTAATGATGGTTGGTTATAACTTGGTATGACAGATCTAGTCTGTAGGCTATAGATTACACATCCCTGTTTTGTAGTAAGCCTACTGCTAATCTCGATAAAGAAATAATAAAAACAAGAAAATGTTTAATCAAATGTTTAAACATGAATGATTATATATATATACAGGGTGATTCAGTTAAGCATGTACAAACTTCTGGGAGGGGTAGGTTGCACAAAGACGAATCGGAATCACATAGCAATGCAGGGTCGATAACGGCATCTTCACGCGGTAGATGGCATTGTACGGCTGCGGGACTGCACAATATCCTCGCAGGTAACCATTATTCACGAACCGCCCGCAGAGGTAGTAGGATGGCCGATTACACAAATGCGGAGTTGGCCGATATGCATCTCACATACGGGGCTGCGGACTGCAATGGGTGAGCCGCTGTGCGTGTGTACCACGAACAGTACCAGATGAGGCGTACTCCCAACCACCAGATGTTTGCACGGCTGCATCAGAGGTTATGTGACACTGGTTCCTTCCAGAGACCTGCCAGGAGTTGGGAACAATGGGCACAGACCCCTGACATGGAGAATGTGCTACGTCATACAGATGACACTCCAAGTGCCAGCACTCAAGCAATCACCCACCAGGTCGGTCTTTCCTAATCCACTCTATGGAGGATTATGCACGATAACCAATTGCATCCATATCATGTGCAGCATGTCCAGACACTGAAGCCTGAGGATTACTCACAGTGCATCGCATTTGCGCAATGGTACCTGCAGAAGAGTGCGGTAGAACCTCAATTTCCTGCTTCTGTGCTGTTCACAGATGAGGCATGCTTTACATGGGAAGGTAGCTTCAATGCATATAACGTGCATGCATGGGTGGTGGAGAACCCCCATGCTACACGAACATGTGCAGCACAAAACTGTTTTGCTGTAAATGTTTGGTCCGGAATTGTCGGGGGCCACTTAATAGGCCCATACCTCATGCCTGTTTGTCTGGACGAAAGGAGTTACTGGATATTTCTGGAGGATGTCTTGCTAGAACTTTTTGATGAACAACAGGTCCCTCAGTCGCTGCACATTGCAATGTGGTTCCAGCACGATGGGGCACCTGCCCATTTCAGCCAAGAAGTTCGTCAACACTTAAACGTGACATATGGACAACAGTGGATCTGGCGTGGTGGTCCCGTTCATTGGCCTGCAAGATTGCCGGACCTATCATGGCTTGATTACTTCTTCTGGGGCTACATCAAAGGACTGGTGCTTGACACCCCCTGTTGAAAGTGCTGAGGACCTTGTCGCACGCATCTCTGTAGCTGCCTCAGAAGTCCAAGACATGCCAGGAATCTTCCAGAATGTATGTAATTCCATGCGCCGACAATGTCAGGTCTGTGTTACAGCTCGTGGTCACAACTTCGAACACCTTCTGTGACCTCTGTGCATTTTGCAAATGTACCTATTGTGATTAATAAAAAGCATTTTGTTCACTTACACGCTGCTCTTTCATTCACGTCTTCTCTGTACACTAGCACATGTCGATGCCATTACCGACCCTGCATTGCTATATGATTCTGATTCGTCTTTGTGCAACCTACCCCTCCCAGAAGTTTGTACACGCTTAACTGAATCACCCTGTATATATCAAAATTCCACAATACCTGCGCCACTCAACTGCCAAATGAAGTGGACTGATGACATCCAATTCCTGACCTGGTCTCATGTTAGTTAATTGAGATGGTTGACAAGCTTCAATTAATGGCTTCAGTTCCATTTTTTCAAGAAGCAGCTGTAAACATCTAGATAAAAGAAAATGTTTAACATATTATATGGAAAAAAGTGAATATTATTTTTTTGCAAGAAGCAATAGTAAGTTGTAAAAAATTTTCCATTGCATAAAACTAATATTAATATTCATTTTAGCTCTATATTACAAAAAAAGTTATGTCCCAGCATTTTAGGAAACTAATTGTTTTAGCTCAAGTTTTACAGCTCATTTTAAAAAACAAGCTGCTGGTTTCATCTTTTTATCATTCATTATGAAAATGTTCAATTATTTGGCCTTAAAATACAATGTCCTCCATTGAAATTGCCCCACCAGAAAAGATAGCTGAAACAGCTGAAAATATGCATGCACGATGACAATGTCATGTCACTAATTTGCGAATGCTGCTGATAGCTGCAAAAACAAGACCAGCAGCTGAGAAGTTGTCCAAGTATTACTGGGTGCTATAAAAAGTGGTGTGAACAATTGCTAGAAAACAAAAGTGTGTGGGGCAGATCTCTGTGAAGTAATGATGCCTTTTTGATGCAAAAGATAACATTACATGCACCTCATGGACTTCGAAAGGTACTTGATTATTAAAATGGCAGAAGCTGGATTGTCCAAATCAACAAAATGCGATACATATGGATTGTGATGCACAAACTTGTGGATGCTGTTGGCGACAATGAATAACAGAAGGTTCCACAACATGGCAGCAAGGTTCAGGTGTTGTAAAAGAACGTCAGAATGGGTGACAAGCTAAACATAAAAGAACTGCGATGGTACAGCAGATTACTAGCACCATAGCATTGTCCATGCCTGTTTCTATGTCTGCCAGAACATCTGACGACTGCAAGATATGGGCCCTGTATGGATGCCATCCCTTGCCTTCCTCTGACTTCATCCCATCATCATGCTGGTTGGTTTACCACTGAGTGGCACTTTTTTTGCACACAGTGGGCTAAATGGCCAAGTCACAAGGACTCTGAAGGTTCAGAGAAGGTTGGGTAAGGTGATCCACTGAAACGGCTGTTGGGAGACAGATGGTAGCCTCCCGTCAAGGCCATCCAGCATATTCTTTTACATGCACAGGGTATGACTCTCCCGCACACAGGGCCACGGCTTAACGTCCCATTCGATGGACTTTCCAAGTCCATTGGTGTCACCTACTGACTGTGGGCAGGGTGGGAAGTTTTGTGGAGATAAGTCTCAATGCTGACCCAGCTGGAACACGACCCTGGGAACGAGCCTGGTGCGCTACCGACTGAGCTACCCCCCCCCCCCCCCCCCCATCGTCATGCATATCTGCAATGGTGCAGGGAGGAAAGCTGCTGACTGAATTGGCATGTCATTTTCAGTGATAAATCCTGCTTTTGTTTAGATGCCAGTGACAGCTGTATGCATGTGTGTAGACAGTCAGGTGACAGATGTAATACAGCATGTATCCAGCAGCACCATATGGGACCGGTATCTGGCATCATGGTGTAGGGTGCCATTACTCACAACAATGAGTCACCTAGAAATTATGGTTATTAATGGCAACAAGGTATTTTGAAACCATGCTATGACCTGTGCTGCTGCCATATCTACATATCATGCCTAACACCATTTTCTAACAGGATAATCTCCCTGCAGAGTTTCTGTGATGTGTTCTTCCTTAGCCCATGTATTCCCCAGATCTGTTGCCCATGAAACACATATGAGATAAGATGTGATGGTACATTACATCCAGCACTCAGCTGCCTACAACTGTTGCCAAACTGACAGCAAAGGTGCATGGAATGGCTGCATATCACACAGGATCACATTTGCCACCTGCTAGACTCACCCCCATGACATCTTACTCATGGCAGGCATACCACTTACTGATGTATTTCTCATTTTGATTTTGTCATTAAATATTGGTAGAACCAGGGTCATGACTCCCACCCTTCAGAATGCTAATAAAGGTAATGGAGGCCTAAAGTGATTAAATTTGTGTGCATTTCCAAGGATTTCTTTGAAAACCTTTAAAATGAAGGGGAAAATGTTATACTGGAATGGAAATTCCTCCCCCCCCCCACACACACACTTTATTTTTTTTCTAGATTCGGGCCTGGTTAAAACTATTCATCTCCGTAATCATTGTTTCTTTATGTGTATAGCTACCACAAATAATTTGATTTACATGCAAGCATTCCTTCTATATGGTGCAATTTCAATGAAGGACAGTGCATATAAATATACAAATAAGAATACCGATTTGCCTTGGGAAGCCTTCCTTCCTTATATGCATTCCTTCTTTGAGTATAATGTAATTTATATTTCTTTAAGACACTAGTAACTCAACACTTGAAAATAAAAATTTTAGTCCATGAATATATTATAGTCTGAAAATAGACTTGACACATCAACTATTAATGGGAATTTAATCAGTATTGTTCTAAGATAATTATATAAGTTCACCAAACAAAAAATTAGTCACCTATAAATTTTCACTTAATACTGTGCAACACCACCCTTTCTATGAAGTACAGCAGCAATCCTATCAGGTATGGATTCCACCAGTCATCAGATACAGTTTACATCAATTGTCCACTCCTCCAACTATAACATTCATAATTCAGTCAGATTACATGGATGCCTATTTCAGTGTTTCACACTCTGTTCCAGATAGTCTTAAAGGTTTTCAATGAGATTTACATTTGGTGACTTTGTAGGCCAGTTGAGGTGTCTCAATGTTACCTCATGCTCATGTCTTTCACAAACAGTTATGGCCCTGTGCACCCTGCAGTTGTCATCCTGGAATAAAGGAGTGTCTATGATGTGCTCATCCTTCACATGAAGCACAAAAGGCAACACTTGGCCATCTAGAATCTGTATATAACCTTCCTGATTTAATCTGGTTGATACCTCATAGTAGGTAAAGTATCCCCAAAACATCACAGAACCACCATCAGCTTGAATTACACCTTGGACACAATCCGGATGGAAGGTTTCGTTACTCCTGTGATGCACTCTCTGCCTTGCATCATTGGAATACAGACAGAAACATGACTCTTTGACCAGATAACATTTTTCCAGGTGTCTGCAGTCCAATGTCTAGAGTGCCTTATGTGCAGCTGTTAGTTTGGGTCTCTTCTGAGGTATTCTGCTCCAAATACCCATGGAATGCAGTTCCCTTTGCAATGTTCTCTCTGAAATAGATTGATGTGGTCCTTCACTGACTTGACTTCACTGCAGCAATTCCTGTCTGATTTGAAATTAGTTTGCAGTCACTACTTGTGATACTTATTGATAGTCCCTGTCTGTAAGTACTGATTTGCAGCTGCAGTGATGTCTATGATTAGTGGTCGAATTGGATGTATACAATGTTTATATACTTGTTGGACTGTTCATTTCAAAAAACTGAAACACCAGCAAATTCAACTTCTTCCTTCGTAGCATGTCCTTTAGCCCTACTAAATGCAATAATACCCTTTTGTCATTTAGTTACCTCTTTCTTCTGACCCATGATTCACAGCAGAAACAATGTGTAACCAGTACTCCACTGGGACTGACAACACTATAGATCATATGGAAGGTCATATGCCTCTTATAGTGCTGCATTACTATAGGTGCAGCATCTACTGGTACATCAAGTCAACAATACTGTTTATGGTGGGGGTGACTAATTTTTTGTCCAGCACATTTATTATTCAGATGTCTAAATCTTAAAAAATGTGTTCACAATAAAAGATGTTTACTTTTTCTTAACTGTAAAATGTACTTCTTTCAGTTTTAAAAAATTTACTGTTTCTTTAAACGATAGCTTTTTTATCATCACATTCATATAGTAGACCAGAATGTAGAAAAAAAAAAAACTAGAACATATCACCTCTGGCAAATATGGAAAACTCAATTTCAGAGAGCATGATGTTCATCATTTTATGACTTGAGCATTCTCTAGTGGTGGAAATTCAAACTAATGGAAAACTTGAAATATGCAAACTGCAATATTTAATACTTATTTAATGCAAAAAGTAATTTTTATTTATCTCTTAAAATAAAATATTAGATATTCAAATATGTTTGTGTAGTTTTCATATGATTGAAGGCAATTTGCAAAATATACAATGCCACTGAATAAGACTAGAGCTAGAGTGTCAAATTCTTTCATAAACATTTCATGTGAGTGCTGAAATAATATGGTTGCATTCGTAACAGTTAGAGAAAGTATACTGACTTTCGAAGTGGGTTGCTGGCATTAATAGATCATTTCAATTATTAAAGTTTTGTATTTTCCAACTTCATGACCATCTAATGGTGGAATTATAATAATAAGGTTTAAAACTACTGAAAGATTTGGAAAATGCAAATCCTAATATTTCAGTGATACCTATCTATCACAAAAATAATTTTTCAATTACCTCTAAAAACAAAGTTGAATGTCTACAGACAAACAGGTGACAGAGTGATAACATTGGTTAGTTTTTATAAATTAGCTAATCAGAAAATAGAAGACAAGTGACTAATAGATCCAAAACATTTAGCAGGAGAGGCTCAAGCCATTCAGTTTGACCTTGTTAGGTTTATACATTTTCTGTTTTGGAATAATTTTATTGTTGTATTCTCATAATTACCCTTTGTATGAGTGAAATGAGAATAGCTCATTATATAAAAAAAAAACTTCAGAATTGTGAAACATGAAACAGTATTATATGAACTGGAATTAGTCAAAATGATTTTCGGTTATATTTTTCGAGAAATATTCTTGCAAACAATGCAATTTATGTTTTCCCTTCATTTCAATGGTCTTTTAAAAGATATCATTATAAAATATATGCTTACCATTTTTTGCCTCCATTCTGCTTATTATTAAAGTTCTCCTCCACCCCCCACTAGAACTGTCTCTGGTCGACAGCTACTTAAGGCATTCAGTTTATCTTCACCAATAGTTGACCTGAATCTGTTCTTTATGTCTAATTAAAAAAAAAAGCACTTTCTGCTGAGAAGTTACTCACTGGACATGGATGTATCCAGGTATAGACCCCCCCCCCTCCCACCAAGAACTTGTTAGTACAATTACATTTAATTTTTAAGTAGGTAAGCTCAATTGTTTAAAAGTAACACTTAAAAGTTTTTTAAAAGTACTGGAAATATCACAGAAGAGTAACAGGATAGTGTTACAAAAGCACTGCCAAATTAGGGTTTTAGTCATAAACTTTTTTTTTGTCTCTGGGGGAATCTAAAAGAACATTTTTGGAGTGTTTTGTGCAGTTCTTGAAGTAAAACAAAACGAATTATGGTGCAAAATTAGTGAACAACTGGACTAAGGGCCAATTGCGATTCTAAAAAACTGCCTTTCAATCAGATCAGATCAAAATCAAATATTTAGATTCCATCTTGTGTTGGTGGTATTCAATATTTGGATGTATGGCTGAAACTGCTTGAGACTATTAAGGTGTCCTCAGATAGATATAAAACAATAGAAAAATAATCCCCCCCCCAACAACTCTTTTCAGGCCTATCTGATAGCTATCAAATCTGCCAACAAAATCAGTGAAATACTTTTTGGGAATCATGAAGTGAATTTAGGAAGATTTGGCAGAAAAAAGGTTAATAGGAAGGTGAAAAACACTAGTTTTCTCCTTTTTTTTAGTAGATGTCTTTAGTTAGTTTTTGTAAGTCTTAAATTTGATATTTATGTTAAGCAGCAGGGTTATATCCAAGTATGGGCTTATGCCCCCCCCCCCGACTTTCTATGGCCCCAGGGCAGCCAAGTCCCCTCTAAGAACCTGTTTGTGCAAATAAATTTTTTTTACATAGGCAAGTGCAAACTTTATATAGATATATAGGTAACCTGAAATATCACTGACGAGTAACAGGAAGTTACAAAAGTGTTGCTAGATTAGGATTTTACCCCTTAGTCTGTTTTTTCCCCTGATGAAATTTAAGGAGACATTTTATTTATGAAACATTTTGGGCAGTTATTGCAGAAAAGGAAAATAAGACTAATTGTGCTGTTAAACACAGCTAACAACTAAAGACCAATTGTCATTCTAAATCATATGTAATTTCAGCTGTCTTTTGATTAAATCAGTTCAAATTCAGACCATTTTGTGTCCATGGTACTCAAGAATTAGAAGTGTGGTTGAAACTGCTTAATGCTACACAGGGCTCATCAGAAACAGTGGGAGAATGAAATATTTTTTCTTCCTAATATTAACTCTGGGCATGTCTGATAGTCAGGACCTTTCAAGAGGTCAGGAGGTCTATTTGGTCTGGGTCTCAGGCTCAAAGGGAGACTTCAAATTCACACACTTTTTTTATATTATATACAGCAGTAAAAGGTATAATTTTTTTTTAAACTGATAACCCTCAGATAAGGCATAGATGTTTCTTTTTGGTGTTATCTTTCAGCTGAGGTCTCGCCTTAATCACAGACCTTCTCTATGGCATATTATAATAATGAGCTACTATCCGCCTCAGCTTCTTAAGAGGTAAATTTTCCAGTGTTTTTTATTTTTTCAAATTAAAATTAAAAACGTTGGTAAATATTAATGACAATCAATCTTTATATTGGCTAGGGGGGCCTCAAAAGTTGAAAGTGGCCAGGTCTCCCTAGACTTGTCAGAGTGCCTAATAGAAGTTATCGATTCTGCAAACAAACTAAGTGAAAATTCCTTTGGGACCACAAAATAAATTTGGAAAGATCTGGGAGTAAAAGATTAATAGGAAAGGAAAGTAACCAGGAAATGTTTGCAGGTTTTGAAGTAATAGTAGTCTTCTCTAGCAGGTGGACTGCTAGAGAATATCTGCAGTGGTACATCTTTATTAGGAGTCTAAAAGGCAGAGGTTCATCTGTCTTTTTCTGCCTAAAATTTGTTTAGTGGATGATTTTAGTTCACATGTTTTTGGTCATAGTTTTAAAAAAATTTTAATTTCGATGCTTATGCTAAGAAATATTTGTTTGGAACATTTTTTATTTTGCCTCACTACTGAGTGGTTAGTGTGCTTGGCTGCAGATTGAAGGGATCTGGGTTTGAGCCCTGGATAAGGCATGGATGTTTCATTTCATGTGTTGCCTTTCTGCCGAGGTAAAGCTTTCTTCACAAACCCTCTCTGTCATGCATTATACTTACGAGTACTTAATTCAGAAATGTGTAGTTTAGTTTACAAATAAGTTGTTTGCTGTATTAATATTTTTCATCTAAAGAGGAGATGCCAAAAAAAATTTTCTATTGAAAATCTTCATACCAGTGGATTGGTTTAATTTGGAAAGATTTATCTTCATTTTATACCTTTTTAATATGTTTCTATTTCTGGATGACAATATAACAAAAAATAGGATAGGATTTTTGCCCCTTTCTGAAATCAGATGCCTCGAACCATTGCTGATTTTTATTACTGAGTATAATGAAAATGTGTATTCCTCCCAAGAAATTTTATTTGGAAACCATCATTCTTATAGCCACATTTGAGATGTTCTTACAAGTAAACGTTACAAATGTTCTTCAGTAAATATTTTCTGAACAAAAAAGAGTGTTACTTGGTGTCACTGCCAGATCACCAAATTCCCTAAGGTGGTTACTGATAATATTGGTACCCAAGTACAGTAGAACAATTAATCAGCTTGCATGTAGGTGGATTGGATACATCAAAATGTTGGATATTTGAGAGGAAATGCAAATAATTAAGACAGAATGGGAAAAAAATAAAATATAGCTTAATTATGAACAATAAGGGAAGCAAAAAAAAAACATGTTAATAAAAGCATAATTAAAAATATAAAAAAATTTTCGGGAGAACTAATTTCACTGTGAATAATGATGTATACATCTAAAGACTAAAACTAGGCTGTGCAATCATTAGGTTCTTTCTAGGGTTTGTTATGGATTAGATTGTTTTTCCTCCGAGTGACACTTTTTGCCCACAATTGGCTAAATGGCCAGGTCACAAGAACCACAAGGGCTGAGAGAAGGTTGGGGAAAGGGAGACCCACTGGACAGATGTTAGGAGACAGATGGAAGCCTTCCATCAAGGCCATCCACCAGTATGATCTTTAATAGGAACATGGTATTTTGCACATGGGGTCACAACTTTATGTCCCATCCAAAGATTGCTTGGAGTTTAATGGTGCATTGGCAACTCAGGCCATAATGCACCACAAAAGATGAAATAAATGATAAAAGACACAAAAACCCGCAACAAAATTTAAAATAACAACAAAAAGGCAAATACACAATATGGTAAAGATGTAAAACAACAAATAAAATGTGTATAAATAACAGGTAAAACAATGACAAATGCAGAAACACAAAATAAAATTAACCCTGGTAAACAACCTGGGTTATATATATAAATATGTAAAATCAAAGTCTATTAAAATGTCCAGTTATCTTAAAAAGCAAAAAACAGGTAGTAAAAAGCAATGATCAGATAAAAGATGTCTGAGCGTAAGGAGTTTGGGCATAAAATCATGGAAGCTTGAATACAGATATTCAACATTAAATTCGATTAAAATGTTTAACAGATAAAATGGTGTCACAAAACTCACACTTAGGTTCATTGTCTGCCCATAGAAGACACAAAGGAGTAAGAAATGAATGACCTAAGTGGAGCCGAGCAATTAAAACTTCCTCCTTGCAATTCCCATGAAAACATGACGGCCATGGTTTGACTACAAAGAGCTTGTTTGCAAGCTGCTCTGACCAAGATCTCTGCAACTGTATCCGGAGCTCGATGATAAAACGCTGCCAGAAAACCAGACTTGAAACGGGCAATAAAGAGCTGGGCAAGGGTATGGCCAACTTGGCAGCAGTGTCTACCTAGTCATTGCCCCTTATGCCAACATGACAGGGCACACAACAGAAGAGAATGGTGGTGGGAGCTGCCAAATGATGTAGCTGCTGGTGGATCTCGGACTGAAGAGAATGAGGCCAATAGTGTACAACTCTACTGTGAAGATGGAACAGATGGAGTGGGATCTGGTATGCAATGATTACATCAGAGCAGACCATTATTCCAATGATGTGCCACACTTCGAACCATCTGTGAAGACAAGCACGAAGTCCAAGTACTTGGCATGGTGGCTGGCAAAAAGTTGCCAGTACACACAGTCGGATGTAAAATTGTCGTGAGCCAAGTGGGATACAAACCCATGCTGATCCAAAGGATGTTGGCCTTTTAAAGGCCCTCAATGTCCCCTACTGACAAAGGACAGGGTGGGGATTTAGCAGAGATAAATCTCAATACTGGTACAAGTGAGAATCAAACCTGGGAACTGCAGATTATGAACCTGACTCTTTACCAATTGAGAACCAACCAACACCAGAGGGTTTGTTATGATAAAAACTTGGATAAAACTTGGACCTTTTGTAACCAAGATAATAGGAAACTTTATGGCTTTGATTCTAGATGCTTATGCAGTATCTTGGGCATTAGGTAGCCATCACACTGAAGTGCCATTGAATTAGGGATAGCAACCTAGTAATGTGTTGGATCCCCTCTGGCCCTGATAATGCCGCCACATGAGGCAAGGACTCCACAAGCTTGCGTAAATGTTCCACAGGTATGGTGACCCATGCATCCTCCAGAGCTGTCCACAATTCTCTCAAGGTCATCACTGATGGGACACGGGCCTGAACACTCTGCTCGACAGTATCACAAAAGATTTTCGATGGGATTTAAATCTGGGCTTCTAGGTGGCCAATTCATTATTTCAAAGTCAGCAGAATGCTTCTGCAGCCATGCAGTAGCCAACCTGGACTTGTGAGATGAACAGTTGTCTTTGCTGGTAGACGCCATCTCCATTGGGATGCATGACAGCCTTAAATGGGTGTAAATGGTCAGCTATGAGTTCTATGTACCAGGATGCATTGAGTTGCCGGTACATGTACCAAAGGTTCTACAGACATCCAACTAAAGACACCTCAGGCCATCACTGAACCACCACCAGCTTGTACTGTTCTGACCTGACATGCAGGATCCATGGCTTCATGGGGTTGGCACCATACCCTGTCTCCCATCAGCATGAAGAAATTTAAATCAGGATTATCACTCCAGGCTATCCATTGCCAATTTTCGATGTTCTTTAGCCCAAGGGAAGGAGTTGAGCCCAGTGCCGCCATTAGAATTGGGATTCTCATAGGTCGGCGGCTCCCGAAGCCGAGACGATAAAGTTTGCATTGCACAGTCCATGCACTGACTTCCCAGCTGGAACCCACATTCAGATGGGAGGTGATTTCAGATAATGTCTGGCCCCTATTGGTCTGTACAATGCGGGTCTGATGGTGAAGCCCACAATCATTCAAGGCTGGTTGTCCTTTGCAGTTTGTCTGGGTGCTTGTTTTTTTCTTGCTAGAATTTTCATATTCCCGGAACAATCTTTAAACTGTTGTACAAGAAAATCCAAGTTTGTTGACAATTTTGGAGATCAAGTGTCCCATCAGTCGGACACCTACGATTTGCCCTCTGTCAAATGCATCTAAATCCTGCGCCCTTCCCATTACACTTCTCATGATGAATGCTTAGAGAAGCCAAAGCTGACAGCTATATATGACCAGAGTTTCAGTCACGCGTGTGCATAAATGCAGGACTTGCGATACTGAATTTGGATAATGTCTCCTATCCCTAATTCAATGGCACTTCAGTGTTTTACTTCATAAATAATGAAGTTAAGCAAAGTAATCTTGAACTTCATTTGGGAAGCATATTGTGCAGAGAGACTATGGTGGTTTGGCTATATCACTTGTATGCACAACTACAGATTATGCAAATAAGATTATGAACAGTGTGCTTAAATGCCTCAGGAAAAAGGGAAGACCTAGGATGCAGCGAGCAGGTAATACCAAACAGGACCTAGTTAGAACTGACCTTTAGTGGCCAAATGCAGCAGTTGTAGCTCAGGACAGATATGTGGAGGATTAAATTACAACCTGGATGGACGTCTGCAGCGCATAGTTACATGATAATTTTGTATGTATGACACCTACGACTCAAAGAGAACTAACATCATTATAAAACTGAGTTGGGTTGGGTTGTTTTACCTCTGAGCGGCACTTTTTTGCACACCATGGGCTAAATGGCCAGGTCACATGGACCCCGAAGGCTCAGAGAAGGTTGGGGGAGGGGACCCACTGGAACAGCTGTTGGGAGACAGATGGTAGCCTCCCGTCAAGGCCATCCAGCGTGTTCTTTAATGTGCACAGGGTATGGCTCTCCCGCACACGGGACCACGGCTTAACGTCCCATCCGACGGACGGCGGCCTTTTCAAGCCCATCGGTGTCCCCTACTGACCGTGGGCAGGGCGGGGAATTTTGCGGAGATAAATCTCAACGCTGACCCAGCTGGGACTCGAACCTGGGAACTACAGATTACGAGCCTGGCGCGCTACCGACTGAGCCACCCCCGCCCCCTTATAAAACTGAAAAGAAGATGCTACAGGGAAGGGTAATAAAATACACTTATTTAAATCAAATGTTCTCATTTCACAAATAAATTTTTCTGCTGTAAAAATCCTGAATAATGTTTCCATCCATGATAAAAGCTTTTGAAAACTTTTTAAGGTATAATAATCATGGTAAAACAAGGAGGGTGCCATTATGAAAGAAAATATATTTATAAAAATTTACTGAAAAAAAGCAATGCCAAAATTCGAAAATTAAGTAATCACAATCTACAGTTTTTTGTCTAAGATATTTTTAACACTGTCTTGATGGGGAGGGGGGAATGCTACGAAATATTGCTCTATCATCAAGTGGTAGCTGTAGAATATTCAATGGTCAACAGATTTTGATTGTTTAAAACAATAATCAGATAATCGGGGGTTGGTTAATGAAGGATCCCCTCCCAACTAAATTTAAAATAGTTTGCTGATGAGTGGGAATCAAAAATATAAAATCCCCTCCCAACTAAAGTTTTTCCTGGCTATGCCCCTTTGCTGGGATGGTGAGATACATCCTTATAGCAACATATTTTGAAAAAGTATTAACTACATGTTTTCAAATACGACTTTATGAGTGAAGAATTATCCTTTGATTGTAACTGCAGTAAAACATTATTTTAATATGAGTGAGCACAGTAAGAATAAAAATGATTTATTTACACAATATCACTGTTAATATATGACAATATACTGACAATTAATGTCTCCTGTGTTGCAAGTTTAGATGTTAAAACAATTCAGTACTATTATAATTGTTATAGGCAATGGTAATAAGCTCATTTTAAAATATCAAAGTTATAAGTTTATTTTTTGGTTTGCTTGTTATAAATATATTTATCCAAAACCTGATACAGATAATTAATCATGTAAAAATGTATTACAGTTTCAAGAGATATTTTTAAACATTACTATTCTGTAAAAATCAGTTTGCAATCACTTTAGTGCAATAGGATTAGCAAATAGAATTATGAACAGCATGACTAGAGGCTTCAGAAAAAGGGGAGAACCTAGGACAGTGGGCACACAATGTTAAACAGGACCTCCTTAGAACTGGCCTACTATGACCAAATGCAGTAGCTAAAGCTCAGACAGACATGTTTGGAGGATTAAATTGTACAGTCTATTCAAACCTTCACAGCAAATGGTTCCTTGAGATTATATAGGTGTATGTATTTTTTGATTTCAGTCTTGACTGCACTTATAGGGGAGAACTACCCAAAGATATAAATAGATTTCACAGTGCAAAAAGTTTAATGAACACAAAATTCGCAATAATACTGTATATAATTATGTCAGCTAGGATCCAAAAAGGGGAAAAAAATTTGGGACAGATGAAATTAGTGCAGTATAGTAAAACAGTAAGGATCAATATGCATAACAATTACCAGTAAGTCCTTTATGAAGTTACACAAAAGAATATATGCTGTTGTTAAAAGCTAAGTCCAAAGTCCACTATGATGAATGCAGAAGCTATAATATTATATTGGTGAGGTTCAGAACTGGCCAATAATGGATGAAATGATAGGAGAATATTGAATTCTCAGCAGACTATTAATTGTACTAATCAATCAGTAGTAAATATACAGATTACCTGTTGATGTAGAATTTAAGAAACATTTCTGAAAAAAAAAAAAAGTTTTCCAATGTGTGGAACTCAAATCCATGCCTCCCAGTTACATGTAGTGTTCTAACCACTAAACTATCACAACTCCATCAGTTATCCACTAATTGTGACTTTTAAATATTCTTTATTCTGTTACTCATGGCATCATCTATGATCGGGACAGGCAAGTTTCCAATATTGCTCAGCATAAATATAAATAATAAAAAGTCACAATTAATGGATAAATGATGGCACGTGATAGATAGTTCAGTAGTTAGGATACCTGGTAAGCAACTATGAGGCACGAGTTCGATTCCCACTCATCAGCAAACTATTTTTTTCCGCAAAAGTGTTTCTCAAATTCTATGTTAATAGGTAATCTGTGTATTTACTGTTGATTGATTGTTGCATTAACAATGCTTTAGCACTAATGACTTCCTTATTTACATTTCTACTAAGTAATAGTGGAAAATTGCCTTTCCTGATCATAATGGGGCCATATGAAGATTTAAAAGTCACAATTGGTAGATAAATAATAACTAATGATAGTTTAGTAGTTAGAACACCTGGCATGTAACTGGGAATGCATTTGAGTCCCACACATAGGAGACTCATTTTTTGAATTATATAATTCACTATCTGGCAAAGGGGCACTGTGAAGAAGCAACAGATCCTTGTGTGAGAGCACAGACTATTCTTGTCCTTACCAGTATAGAAGTTGTCCATTTTGTATTTGAATGACTCTTAAACGTAAATATTCCTGTTTAGTCATTAAATATTACTGGATTTTTGCATGTTTTAGGTTTACACACCATAATTATATTAAGAAAATTAGTCACACAATAGCTTAGGTTGCATTGTTTTACTTCTGTATGGCACTTTTTTTTGCACACAATGGGCTAATAGGGCAGGTCACAAGAAACCCGAAGGCTATTGGCCCTGTTGCCAAGGCCACCCAGCATGCTCTTTAATGTGCATGGGTATGGCTCTTTTGCACACGGGCACACAGTGTAACACTCCATCCGATGGACAATGGTCTTTATAAGCCTGTTGGTGTCTCCTACTGACTGAGGGTAGGGAGGGAAGTTTGTGGAGACAAATCTCAATGCTGGTACAGGTGGGAATCGAACCTGGAAATTGCAAATTACAAGCCTGTCACGCTACCGACTGAGACACCACTGCCCCATACATGATAGCAATTATTGCTATACAGACTATTGTATTTCACCTGTGAAATCTTGGTTTTAGAGGAATTGTCAGAATTGCTGATCCCAAACATTAATTTTAAAGAGATTCTGTACTGATAAAATATTTATATTAGAAAATAAGCCACCACATGATAAGCAAAGGATGACTCAATAACTTCAATATTTTTTTTGTGTAAGAAGGATTATTATAGCAGTAAATTGTTAGTCATATTTTTTTTCCTGCATGATCAGATTCACAAGGCTAACACAGCTGATCTGCATTTTATGACAAAACAAATTATCATACCATCAACTCAAGATTTGAACCCAGATACTGACAATCAGTGACACTGCAAGCTAATATGATACAGCTGTGACACTGAGGCATTGAATTCATATCTAATAATAGATTCACAGATAGCCTTTGAACCATAACTCAAAAGATCAGGGTCACTTGAAAACTTCAATTTGAATTATTTTTTGGGCACTAAGTCTAAAGTTCTGGTGTAATTTGTCAATTCCATTTGAAAGCTGAATCAAGGTTAAACCACGGGTATTTACCCTTTCACTCCACCATAAATCCTAATGGATTGTTCCAAAAATCCGGCATGATAAACATTAACAATGATATACACCTATCCCTCAGTTTATGAACATTAGATTTACAAAAATTTTCAATAATAACAAACAAAACAAATTTATACCTATTTTGCAGTTAATGAACAAATTTTTACAATAACAAAGAGAATGCTCTGCGCTCAGAGATACAGGGGGTCAAGATTTTTGATGTTTCAGAAATGAAAATGTTTGACATTTATAAATTTCACTTGGCTTCGCAAAACAAAAATATTAACACTCTTACATTATTTTGAAACATCACATGACAAGTTACCAAAGTAAACCACTCAAACACTGCTCTATGGGAACTTTGGTGATTACTAGTTAGTGTGGGAGTCTATGAGTTGGTACTCTCTACCTACCTACTCTATAGTACACTCTCTAACTCTACCACCAATTTGCCCCTCACACCTCAACTATGCTGACTTCTTTTAGAGAGTTTTACAAGTTTGCTTTTTTATTGGAAGGAATGATCTTCACTACAGTGATATTCATTTATAGTAATTGGGCCAATGTGAAAAAGTCCACCCATCCACCTCCGGGACTTGAACTTGGGGCATCTCCTGGTTAAGTTGGATTGGGTTGTTTTACCTCTGAGCGGCACTTTTTTGCACACCATGGGCCCCGAAGGCTCAGAGAAGGTTGGGGGAGGGGACCCACTGGAACAGCTGTTGGGAGACAGATGGTAGCCTCCCGTCAAGGCCACCCAGCGTGTTCTTTAACATGCACAGGGTATGGCTCTCCCGCACACAGGGCCACGGCTTAATGTCCCATCCGACGGACGGTGGCCTTTTCAAGCCCATCGGTGTCCCCTACTGACCGTGGGCAGGGCAGGGGAAATTTTGCGGAGATAAATCTCAACGCTGACCCACTCCTGGTTAAGCACCAGTTGTCTACCATTTGAACTACGGTAGGTGCAATTCCCACTTGTTTAAGAAAGGTTGTGTTGATTGTGAAATTCTTACCATGTAATACACTATTTATACTGAGAAGAACCAAGCTTGGTTCTTGTTGGTGTAAACAGTGCATGAGTGCCCCCAACACTTATAATCACATGGTAAGAGCTTCACAGCACAACCATTTTTAAGCAATGTTAATTGCCCCTACCTTAGTTCAAATGGTAGAGCAAATGGTGTATAACTAGAAGATCTCGAGTTCAAGTATGGGAGCTGGATGGGTTGTTTTCATCATCATCATCATCATCATCCTCAAGCAGCCATGGGCTACGGAGGTCCAACCAGACCGTGCAATTTAGTTCTCCAAGCAAGTCTATCCTGAGCTACATCTACTGCATCTGGCCACTGCACACCAATTCTAACAAGATCCTGTTTGACATTGTCTGCCCACAGCATCCTAGGTCTCCCCTTCTTTCTGAGGCCTTTAGGCACACTGTTCATAACCCTATTCGCCAATCTATAATTATTCATACGGGCAACATGGCCAAACCAACGGAATCTCTCTCTGCACAATATGCTGCTTAAAGGAGGTTGCAAACTCCTTTGCCTAACCTCATCATTAGTTACAAAGTTGAACCACCTAATGCCCAAGATACTGCATAAGCATCTGGAATCAAAAGCATCTAGTTTCCTGTTATCTTGCTTACAAAGTGTCCAAGTTTCACTACCATAACTAACCCTAGAAAGAACCAAACTATTATACAGCCTAATTTTAGTCTTTAGGTATATACGCCTATTTCTCCATACTCTCCATAGATTCTTAAAAGTCCCGGCAGCAATCCCTATTCGCCTGTTAATCTCATTCCGCACATCACCATTATCAGTTACATAGCTCCCAAGATAATTAAACTGTGACACCTGCTCAAGACTGCAACCATTCAGATTAACTGAATCACAGCCTGCCTGACCAATTTTCATCACTTTAGTTTTCTCTCTGTTTATACCCAAACCTACTCTACTACCAGTCTCATCAACAGCTCGAATGAAAGAGTTCATCTCATCAACATCATTTGCCAAAAGGGCTAAATCATCAGCATAATCTAAATCAGAAATTTTCGTATCTCCAGCCCATTTAAGGCCAAAATCTTTCCCTTGAAGTGAATTTCGCATCACATAATCAATAACCAAACTAAAGAGAAAAGGAGACAAAATGCACCCTTGTCAAACACCAGAAGTAATGCTAAACCAATTGCTACAAGCCTTACCAACTCTCACACACGACTCAGTGTTATTATAGAGAGCTTTCATTATGTTAACTAACTTGTCTGGTATACCATATGATCTCACAATCAACCACAAATTATGACGATCAACAGAGTCGAAAGCCTTTTTGAAATCAACAAAGCTAGCAACCAAAGGTTTCTGAAACTCTAAACATTTCTCAAGAATCTGCCTAAGTGAAAATATCTGATCCACACATCCCCTACCACTTCTGAATCCACATTGCTCATCACACAATTGACTGTCAACCAGATTCTTAATTCTATTAAGCACAATCATGGAAAGAACTTTACCTGGAACAGAGAGTAGGCTGATACCCCTATAGTTATCACAAGAACTGCGATCACCTTTTTTGAAAATAGGGATAACAATAGCTCTGGTAAAATCCTTAGGAACCATGCCTTTATCATAAAAGATATTCAGAATTTCAGTCATCCAAGTGGTAACCGAAACATTCCCAGCTCTAAGCATTTCGGTAGTAATTTCATCTACCCCTGGCGATTTATGTAGTTTAAGTTTAGAAACAGCCACAATAACTTCAGATTGTGTTATAGGGCCAACATTGAAGCCACCAATGCATCTATCATCATTGCAAACAATGGGAGTAGAACTAACCACATTGTTTAGAACATCACTGAAATGCTCAGCCCACCTAGCCATGACAGAATCCTCCCCTTCTATAACCTTACCATGTTTATCCTTCAATCCTTGTATGCCTGTCCGTTTTCTACCACACAAAACATTAACTATCTGGTACAGCTCTCTGCTGTTGTGCTGTCTAACTGCTTCCTCGGCTTTGTCAGCCAAACCATCAAGCCAAAGATTCTTATCAGCAGCTAACTGATCTTTTACACGTTTATTAAGTTCTCTGTAATGCTTTCTATTAGGACTAGTAGGGTATTGATTAAAGACATTCCTTCAGTTCTTTCTTTCCGAAATAAGCTCAAGTGCCTTATCACTCAGATAATTCTGTCTCTTCTGCTCCTTTTTTCTTAAAAGACTACTGTTAGTGTCCATAAAAGCCTGTTTAAAATGATCCCATTCTTCCTCAACTTCAGTAGTAAGCAAACCATGAGTGTCATAATGACTAAGTAACCTATCATGGTAAGCTTTGGCTATAACTGGATCTTTAAGAGCTTCAGTATTAAAAGTAAATTTTTTAACCCTAGCACAACCCTTTTTAAGTTTAAGTTGCAACACACTTTTAACAATGTAATGATCAGATCCAATTTCAGCTCCCCTATATGCCCTGGTATTCCTAACAGAACTAGCCCATTTGCTGTTAATTAATATGTAATCAATCATATTCTTATGCAGCCCATCAGGTGAAACCCATGTGTACTTATGTATGTCGCGGTGTTTGTAATAAGTGTTAGTTATTCTGAATCCATTGAGTTTACTTACCTGTAGGAGACGTTGCCCATTGCCATTGCAGTTACCAATACCAAAAGGGCCTATTACTCCTCCCCAAAGGTCAGAGTCAGTAGCAACTTTGGCATTGAAGTCACCAAGAACAAGGGTAATATCTCCTTTCTTGACAGAATTCAAAATATCCTGAAGTTGTTCATAAAACCTATCCTTTTCATCCTCATCGGCATCCTCAGTGGGGGCATAACAGCAGATAACATTCAAGTCTTTAACGCTTGTCTGAAATTTTGCTGTAAGAAACCTTTCATTAATGCACTCATATCCTAGAAGAGCATCACTAGCGTGTCTGCTTAGAAGCAGACTCACGCCTTGGTGATGCTTATTGTCGTCCCTCCCTGAAAAGAGAAATTTAAGATTATTTTTAAGAATCTGACCTTTATCTGTCCATCTGGTCTCTTGCAAGCCGAGAATAAATTATAATGATGGAATTTTTGTGTGAGGACATCAAGAGAAAAAGCTCTGTGCAGAGTCCTCACATTCCAACTACCTATGGAGAGAAAATCGTTAGTGGGATGTTTAAAGAAACTATGTTTATTGAGAGAGGGAATGCCGACAATATCAAACAGCCCCCTAATCGCAGACATGGGGCAAGACCCGTTCCCCCACTACTAAAGGCTGAAGCCATCTACACTGGAAGACTTCCTCCAATGTAGAATTTGACGATGCCAATAGAAGCAAAGAGTTCAGGTGCCTGCGATGACTTCTGCTCAGGATTATCCACCAGCTGATAAACATATCCTGTGAATCTATTCACTTGGGGCTGTCAACCCACAAACAAACAGAAAACACAGCGAAAGATTTTCCCTCCACAGAAGCCCACCAGTGCAGCAAAATCAGGATCCATAATCAAGCTCAGAGCCATATATATGTCCAGTAGGTTTATATGGTCAGGACCCTGTGTGGTTGACCACTCCTCAGCAGGGTAGAAAAAAAAGAAAAGTAGCCATAGTTGTCCAGATCAGTAGGCCACACTAATCTGGCAGCCCTCCCCTTCCGTTCACTTCCACAAGAGAGTATCTCTTTTGAAAGTTACTAACGGTCCGCACCACGAGAAGGCAGGGTCGGACATTAGGTGCTAGGCCTGGCCGGTTCTATGCATCATCACAGGGGATTGGTGCATAGCTCTCCTTCCAGTGACTACCTAGCTACCATTTACAGACTGTTGTTTTCACACGTGACAAATTATTGCTTTATTTTACATTTTCTTAGACGGTAATTAATGGATGATAATCAGAAATCAAAACAAGAATTGTTTTTCATTCTTTATATATTAATGCATTTCAGTTATTTTCATCTAAAATTATGTAAATAGGAATAGCATGTTGTTAGGTACAATTAAAAAAACTAACTAGATACTAATGTATCTTTTTTAGTAACATTGTTTTTATTTGAATGATTCTTTAATTATAGCATATGTGGTGAATAAATAATTGAACAAATTATTGAATTTTTGGAGCCTAAGAACCAGTTGCAATATTTTACACTGAAATTAATGGGATGGTTGTTTGATTTACTAATTTCCACATTATGAACAGTTTTAGAGGAACAAATTATGTTTCAGGAAGTATCACATTGAGAAAAGTGTGCAGATAATTTGTAAAATGTGCTAATTAGAGTTACATGTAATCTAAGCTTATCGTCCCTCAATTTATGAATATAATTTGTTCATAAATCAAGGGATAGATAAACTTAGATTGCATGTAACTCTAAGTTTTAGCACATTTTACAAATTATCTGTACACTTTTCTCAACGTGACACTTCCTGAAACAAAATACAGTATTCTGGGTTGTTTTATCTCTGAGCAGCACTTGCACACAATGATACATGTCACAAGTTACAAGGACCACAAGGCTCAGAGAAGGTTGGAGAAGTAGATCCACTCAGCTATTAAGAGATAAGATTAAAAAGCATCCTTCAAAGCCATCTAATGCTTTCTTTAACAGATACACTAGATGCTAGACACAGCTTCACTTTGTGTACACCAGGTGCAGTTCTCATGGTTACATAGCTTATTTTCCCTTGTGATGGATGACAGCTTTCCAATCTCATCAGTGTCCTCTTTCTCCCAAGAGCAAAGTGGGGGTTAGCAGAGAATATTTAAACATGGGCACAATGGAGACTTGAAATTGGTAACCGTAGATTATGAGCCTGGCATGCTATTGACTGAGCCAATCCTTACTACTAAAAATTCTAGGAAGCAAACCCAGATGACAAACACATTTTGTAAAACCATTTTTTCCCCTTGCCTATCTGCCAGAAATCACTGAATTCACACCACTATAGTCTTCATCCTCATTTTTGAAAGATCAATTTCATAACCACTATTAGAATCTTTAATCATTACTAGTATTCCTTCACTCATCGAAAGGTTCTTAAGAAATTGATGGGATGATTATGTTTTGATACTGAACAGAAAGACTTTGAATGAATGTTTCCATATATAAATTTCATAAGAAAAGCAAATTTCTGAAGTTAATTCTTATTTTACATAAGAAATGGTAGCACTATAGCCAAGGTCATATTTAGACTAGAATTAGCCACAGGAGGATGACTGTCAAGAAATTGAAGACAAGAAGTACAGCAGAATGTGAAATAATTAAAATACTTCATAGCTAAGAGATATAGCATTTTCAGCAAGGCAAATACCTTCAAGTGTCAATGAAAAATTTTTGAATATTCATGATGAATAAACATTTCAATGTTAGTGTGAGACTTCTGTTACACATAGTATATATACCCCAGGCCCTGCTTTACAAACTTATTAAGTTCCTGAAAAACAGTTCGTAAGGCTAGCATTCATATAGCAATTTGAATATTTTCATTATTTCTTACAGGGAAAATTCCAGTGCATCACAACCCATAAGAAGTTCACCCCAAATTGATATAAAAAAAACCCAAATAACACTGTTATAATGTATAATGCCACTTTGCAATGTATTTATCATGAAAAAAATATATATATTCTTGAAGTTAAATAAGTATAAAAAACATGATAAATAATATAAAATTCATGTTATATTTTGTGAAATACTGCATGTGTGATGTATGCATGGCACAATTCCCATCACTATCAAGAAAATTCCACTGAATTAACTCAAAATAATAAAAGCATAAACATTACACAATTTAGTAAAAAATAAGTCAAACAAGCAATGGAAAACATGTCAACTTGTTGAAGAAGATTGTGCAGCATGAAGAATTCGTGAAACAGAAGGAGGGAGATTTGGAAATCAATTTTGTAGTGATTGGCAAGGTGAACTCGAGTAAGCGAATCAGCACAGTCTGCAGGTTCAGTTTCCATTTTTTCAAAGTCTTCCTCGATGACTAGTTGTTGTTTTTTTCACTTTTTTTTCAGGGAAATTTATAGTGCTCCGTTAGTTCAGTGAGCAATATTTTTGCCTTTAGTGCATGTTCAAAGTTGTCATATTCCTCAATCATAGACAATAAACCATTTTGCAGTTGAAACACCTGTTTTAGAATTTTCATGTAAAGTTTTCTGTGTTTTCTTACTCTCATGGTCCTCCTCTTCTTTCTCCTCAGTGATATGCTGTTTGTTCAGCTGGATAAGTTCCTCTGTGTGTGCGATGCTAGCATCTTTCGTAGATCCTTATCAAACACAACCTCAAAGTCTGCCTGCTCTGCCAAGTCCATGATAGCCTTACAAACTGAAAGCAGTTTTTTTGCAAACCCTGTGAAATTATGAATATATTTGGGGCATAAACCTCTTCCAAACAATATTCATAGTTTCTTTGGAAATCAATGACCAAGCCATAGAAATTAATACAACAGCTTTCTCTTTCTTTATATTAAAATCTTTCCAGGCATCTATAAGGCTTTTGTTGCTATCCCTTTTCCAACATTTTTTCAGCTTTTTAGAAGTCTTTTGAGGACGTGATGCAGGGAATATTAGAAAAAACATAACATAAAACATGTGAACACACAGCTCAAGCTTAACAAAACTACCACTTTGAAGGACATACAAACAAATATGGTGCTCACTCTCATGATCCTCTGCCTGATGCATAGCAAGGAGTTGAACAACTGCTCACTTATTATGGCACAACAGTTGGCATATGTTTAGAATTTCACTCTGCATTTTTTCATCCACTTGAGAAGTGGAAAGTTTGCATCTCTGAATCAAGTGTTTGCCTAGCAAATTTTAGGGTACAAATACCTTGTGTTCAAATAAGTGAAGATTCATAAAATGAATGTTCACATTGTGGGAGCTGGGTGTATACAGATTTCTACAGATATTTTCATTCTTATATATTATTTAATTCAAGAAAAAGTGCTTACTCAACATGCTCTCCTTGCACTGCCAAATGTAAGGCAGTCACATTATCTAATGTTTGTAAATTTGGATTTGCACCAAAATTAAGAAGAATTTTCACACAATCTGTGAAGCCTTGTTGAGCAGCAATCATAAGTGGAGTGGCCCAATCTTCAGCTCCTTTGTTAACCAATTTTATTTGACCTAAAAAAATATGTTTTATATGTAACTTACAATTACATGATACTATATATTAGTTTAAAAAAATGCATGCACAGAACCCAAATAATTCCAAACATCCATACTCATTTATGCAAAAAGAACACTTGACAATGAAAAAACCAATCAGTGTTTTTAAAAAGATTTCAAAATTATGGTTATGGGGTTTCTTCAATATTTTTTCTCAGTTGAAGAGATAAGGAAACTTTCCATTAACAAGGGGAAAAAAAAACAATAAAAATTTAAGAATTCAGTGGAAAATTCTGGAGGCAAATATTTTTGACTAAACGACTTTTAAATTAGCTGATTCTGAACAATCACTATTGTTAGCAACAAACAGGCACAGAGTATGTATAGAGCACCAACTCTCATAGGCTGCAATACATTAGTTAGCATGCTTGGCTGCAAAGACGAAGAGACCTGGGTTCAAATCTCAGGTAAGGTATGGATGTTTTCCTGATTTATGTTGTCTTCCTGCTGATGTCTCACCTTCCTCATCTATCTTTTCTATTGTGAAATACCCTAAAGGCAGCTATCTGAACTTCATGGAAGTAGGCTACCCGAGGAGAAATTTAATTTTTAACAAAACTAAATATGTTACATATTAATTCTTAATGTGCAGAAGGGCCCAAAAGGATTTCATGCCTTTTGCAGAGTAGTAAAAGGGATATAAGATCTCTCCTTATAAATAAAAAATAAATACCCCCTCAAGCAGCTGCTTGCCACAGAGGTCTGACAGGAACCTGTCAGTTGATATGCCATAGTAGGTCTGAGAGGATGGTAGGACCTCAGCAGAAAAACGACACATACATCCATGCCTTAAAGTTTACTATATATAGGAGATTTATTGCCAAAAGTAATTACACTCAACAATAAATTTTAACTTTTTTTTTTTATTCCTATATATATATATGACTCTACAGGATCTTTTCATGCTGAATTCATATTTGTTTTCAGAATTTTTTTCTATCACATAGAGATGTTGAGAAAAATTAGTTTATTATTAATTTAATAAATGTTCATAAACATACTAAATGTACAGAATCAGTTACTAAAATGAATTTGTGACCCTCTTTTGCTTATATGATGTTAAGGAGTTTCTATTAATAACCAACAATAAACAGATAACATATTTCGGTTCATTTTCCCTGGTAATGTTTTTCAAAGATTGAAATATCTTGAATAAAGTGCTTGTTATGTTTGTCACTAATAGCTCCCAAATTTTAAAGACAAATGTCCAAATGTGAATGAAGAAAGTGAATTTTTAAAGACATCACACCTTATTTCATGATGCGCTACCAACATTTTTTCAATATAATAATTTTAAGTTTTGTGCTTTTTGTTTCTCAAATATTTATCACAAACAGCTTTGAGCCTCTTTTCTTCCTTATTTTAAACTGCATCATATTCTTCATCATGTATCAGTTCCTAAATATTCCTTCTTTTATTTTTGCTTCAGTAATTTTTGGAAATTTTCCTTTATAATGCAGTGAAAATATCTGCTGTTTTGATCCACTGCCTTTAACAAATATTTCACAAAGCCTTTCCAGGAACAGCATGATCTTCCTGGAAAATTAAAATAAACTTTTTTTCTTTTTTTTTGGCAGAGAAATTACATTTATAACACATTTTTCATGTCACAAACTCTCATTTGACATGTAAGTAAGTTGTTATAATGGATCTCCTATTAAATTTTATTCCCCCCCTAACAAGAGAACAAAGAGAAGGCATAACTTATGATAGCCTAAGATACTTTCCTTGTCACAAATTTTCATTTGATGTATGGTGGCATAACTGTGCTAAAACACACACCATCTGTTTTCATAATTTAAATACTATAATATATTATAGTATTTAAATTATGAAATTATAATATATATTAATATTAATTTTTAGTAACTTTTTTCCTTTAACACAAAGTTTTTTTGATATCACAATTACGTTTTTTCAGTGTATATTTTACATAATTATTCTGGTATGAATAATTATGCTAATGGCATTTATATATATATAAAACCTCAAGCAGCTGCTTGCCACAAATGTCTGACAAGAGACTATCAGTTTATATGCCAGAGTAGGTCTATGAGGAAGGTGAGACCTCAGCAGAAAGAAAACACAAATATACATGCATTACATGGGAGTGAATTTTTGTACTGTTAGCATTTTAGTGGCCAAGGTTTTGTTGTGATGACATTTTCATTGACAGCATTTTGTACCAATGGTGTTTATACTCATGGTGTAATATTATGATGTACTATTTTGCAACAGCATTTTTCTGCCAGCTTTGTCTTCATCGAGTTTTTGGTGTCAGTGAATTTGCACATTTGGCAATTTCGTCAACAGCAGCTTTGTGACAGCAATGTTGTATTGCCATTTTTCTGGCGACACTAATACCATTCAAATTTTTTGGTTCACTTGGGATTAAGAACTCCAAGACCCTATCTGGTGAAAATCACAATGTAATATTGTCTTTCAAGTTTTCATTTGCTGAACAATGTCATTGTACTAATTAGGAATCCTTAGATTAAACATACAGAGTCATTTTCCAAGGCATTAATTCAATCCCATGGTTCAGGAATTGCAGAAGGCAATTTCCCATGGTTTTCAGAACCTGAGAATAACACATACAAAATCCTCCTGCAGATATGGACTACAGAGGACTAATCAGACTGTGCCATTTTTCTCTCCAAACACATCTATTCTGTGTTATAGCTGCTGCATTTAGTCAACTCTAGCGAGTTCTTTTGACATTGTCTGCTCTTCACATCCTAGGTTCTCCCCCCCCCCCTAATCCTGAAGCATCTAGGCATACTGTTCATAATCCTATTTACCAATTTACAGTTATTAATATGGGCAACATGGCCAAAACAACAGTCTCTCTTTGCTTAATAAGCTGCTAAAAGCCTAATCTTTGCCTAGCTTCATCATTACTTACAAAGTCAAATCCCCAAAGATCCACACCAAGCATCTAAAATCAAAGACATCAAGTTTCCTGCTATCTTGTTTACATAGCATCCAAGTTTCACTACAATAATAACTAACCCTATAAAGAACCAAACTATTATAGTCTAATTTTAGTCTTTAGGTGTACATGCCTATTTCTCCACTCTCTCCATAGATTCTTAAAAGTCCCAGCAGCAAGCCCTATTTCTTCTGTTAATCTCATGCCACACATCACCAGTATCTGTAACAAAGCTCCCGAGATAAACTGGGATACTTGCTCAAGAGTGCAGCTATTCAAAGCAATTGAAATACCATTTGCCTGATCAATTTTCATCACTTTAGTTTTTTTTTCTGTTTATCACCAAACCTACTCTATTACCAGTCTCATCAACAACCTAATGGAAGAATTCATCTCATCAACATCATTACCCAATAAGGCAAAACCATTCAATTACCAATAGGCAAAACCATCTGCATAATCTAATTCAGAAATTTTTAATTCCCTAACCATTAAGAGACCACAATCTTTCTCTTGCAGTGAATTTCACATAGCATAATCAATAACCAAACTAAAGAGAAAAGGAGACAAAATCTACTCTTGTCAAACTTCGGAAGAATGCTAAACCAATTGCTACAAGCCTTACCAACTCTCACCTACGAATCAGTGTTATTATAGAGAGCTTTCATTATGTTAACTAACTTGTCTGGTATATCATATGATTTCACAATCAACCACAAATTATGACGATCAACAGAGTCGAAAGCCTTTTTGAAATCAACGAAGCTAGCAACCAAAGGTTTCTGAAACTCTAAACATTTCTCAAGAATCTGTCTAAGTGAAAATATCTGATCTACACATCCCCTACCACTTCTGAATCCACATTGCTAATCATGCAATTGCCCGTCTACCAGATTCTTAATTAATACTTGATTAATAATTCTGAATCCACACTTGAAGGTTTAAATTAATATCTAAAATTACCTGTACCTTGGCTTTACTATAACCTGCTGCATGGAATAAATTATTATTATCATGTAGTTGTCTATCAACCGAATTCTTAATTTTCTTAAGTATAATCATGCAAAGAACTTTACCTGGAACAGAAAATAAACTGATTCCCCTAAATTATCACAAGGCCAAGTGGTTAGCATGCTTGGCTACTGATCTAAGGGATCTAAGGTTTTGAGCCCCGGGTAAAGCATGGATGTTTGTACTGTTTTTCTACTGAGGTCCTGCCATCCTCTCAGACCTTCTACTGCGGTGTATAAACTGGCAGGCTCCTGTCAGACCTCTGTGGCAAGCAGCTGCTTGAGGGTGGATTTATTAAATTTTTTATTACTGTGATCACCCCTTTTAAAAATAGGAATAAAAATAGCTTTAGTAAAATCATTAGAAACAATGCCTTTATCATAAAAAATATTCAAAATTTCAGTCAGCCATGTGACAACACAAACGTTCCCAGTTCTAAGCATTTCAGTAGAAATTTCACCTACCACTGGGGATTTATACAGTTTTAATTTAGAGATAGCCAAAGTAACTTAAGAATATGATATAGGGGCAACATTACAGCCAGTATATCATCTATCCTCATTACAAACAATGGGAGTAGAACTAACCACATGGTTTAGAACATCTCTAAAATGCTTAGACCACTTAGCTATCACAAAATACTCCCCTTCAATGTCTTTACCATGTTTATCTTTCCCTCCCTGTGTGCCTGTCTGTTTCTACCCACGAAAACATTAACCATCTGGGACAATTCCCTGCTATTGTGCTCTTTAGCTGGTTCCTCTGGGGGCGGAGGTGGCTCAGTCGGTAGCGCGCCAGGCTCGTAATCTGTAGTTCCCAGGTTCAAGTCCCAGCTGGGTCAGCGTTGAGATTTATCTCCGCAAAATTACCCGCCCTGCCCACGGTCAGTAGGGGACACCGATGGGCTTGAAAAGGCCGCCGTCCGTCGGATGGGATGTTAAGCCGTGGCCCCGTGTGCGGGAGAGCCATACTCTGTGCACGTTAAAGAACACGCTGGATGGCTTTGACGGGAGGCTACCATCTGTCTCCCAACAGCTGTTCCAGTGGGTCCCCTCCCCCAACCTTCTCTGAGCCTTCGGGGTCCATGTGACCTGGCCATTTAGCCCATGGTGTGCAAAAAAGTGCCGCTCAGAGGTAAAACAACCCAACCTGGTTCCTCTGCTTTGCCAGCCAAGCTATCAAGCCAAGAATTCTTATTAGTTGTTAAATGATTCTTTACATGCTTATTAACCCTTCCAGTGTCCACATTGTCTGTATATGTTCGGAGAATCTGAATTGAGAGACCAAGGACGTATGTACCCGTTTTTAGTATAACAAAAAAAAAATTTTTTTTTAAATAAAAATTGTTGTCTTTTTTTTATATCTTATAAAAATATACATTTCAGGCTTCAAAAATAATATTTTGCTTTTTAATCTGTTGCATATTTTATTAAACTGCAATACAAATAATTTTATAAAGCCATCTGATTGCCATTTCTTAGAAGCATTAAACGTATTGCTGATTTGCTTGTTAACATTCCTATTTGCTGAAGCAACCGTCTGGTTTAAGTTCACTAGTTTGATTTGAACTTTTATCAACAAATTTTTCCTTACATTTCAAAAATCTAAAAATTATAAAAAAAAAAGCTATTTTTAAAAACAACAGATTTTGGAAGTAATTACAAAATATGTGATGCCATTTTTTTTTTCCATTTCACACTCTTTTCTGTCTAAACTTATTTCAGTATACCCAAGCTATTTTTATGATTTTCCCCCAGCATTCTATGCATCTTTCCTGCTTTCAAATCGAAACTAAAAGTAAACACGTCCTTCTTAGAAATTCTGGTTGCAGCTGCATTTAATTAGTTATGCTTCACTGAGGCAAACAAGACGCAGATGGCTGACACATGCAATCTCCGTTGCATGTGCTATAAGTGTTGTTTACAGTTTTGGTCCAGCATATTGGATACCCTTTGAAAAGTTAGTATTTTTTTTTATATTTAAACCTTAGTATTCATTTCAGTAGATTTATTTTCGGAAATCAGCGATTTTTTTGGCCGATCGATAAGTATTGATTTTTTCATAGTTATGCTACCTCGTATGGCCAGCCTACAACTTGTTGCTGTAGATATTTTAACATCGCATTGGCTATATATTAATTTTTATTTTACTATTTATTACTTTTACAGTAAAACTTTGATCTAGTATCATTTTCTAAAAATAAATGAGGTCTTGGATATGGAAGCAAATTCATTTCTGTAGATTTACTTCCATTAATTAGCGATCTTTTGATCGGCTTAAAAGTTGTTGTGGATATTTTAACATACCATTAGGTTATATGTAATTTTTCTTTTATTATTTCTTGTTTTTTTTTAGTAAAAAGAACTTTGAGCTTGTGCCATTTTCTGAAAATGAATGTCTTGGATACAGAAGCAAAATAGACTTCTTTGCTACGAAAAATCAGTCGCCATGCGGGAGGACAATTTTGGTAAGGCATTCCTTCTGCTAAACTTATATGTAGAAAGTTTCACCACCCCCCTCTAGAAAAATATAATTTTTTAAAAATTATGTTTTTATGTTTATATTGAATGATTTTACAGGCGCCCCCCCCCCCCCTCAGTACCTTTGTCTGTATATGTTCTTGTACCTTGTGGCTGTGCCACACAGACGATATAATGCTGTTTTTCTTTCCTTGCTTTGGTGCACAAACCTTTCTGCACTTAGCCAAGATCGCCAAACTTCAAACCCAATGAAAAAATTCATATTGTTTAGTGAAACAAGCAGTCAAGGAAGTTTTTTCTATTTCATAACCAGTTCAGAAAATTCCGTGAATGTGAGAAGTCCAAGTCATGCTGTATAACACTAGCTGTGTTTAAAATATATGATACTGAAAAGAATCATTAAAAGAAATAAAAATCATATTTCAGGTTGAATATTATATTATTCAGGTGGAAATTTCCTTTCAATAAATATATAATTTAACTATTTTTACTCATCAGGTTTTTCAAAATGAAGCCTTAATTGTATAGTGCGATCTTTTTTTCACCATATCACATTGAAAAAGGCTTATTAAAATCAATATGCTTGCAAATTTAATTATATTATTTTCATAAAATTCGTAATTAAATTATGTCCAATTTGGTATATAACATAACCTCTTTCCGTTAATTTTTTTTTAATTCTAAAGTTGACTTGTTTATGTGACTCAGCACAATTGGCTAAAAGCCTGGAATTTTCTCAAAGTATGGTACCAAGAAAAGAATCACAAAACGAAAAAAATATTTACTTAAAACCAAAAAAATTTTTTTTTATTCATAAATATATAGTCATTCTATTCATGTGCATTGTAATCATTTCTGTCTATTAGTTTGTTTTTTTAAATAAATTTTTGTGTTGCCAGATGCATTTTTTTACATGACCCTAAAAAAGACCTATTAAAATAAAACATATCGTCTTTTTTAAATATCGTAAAGTTGTCTGTAAAAACCTGTCTTTCCTGTCCTCGTCAGAGTCCTCTGTGGGGGCATAACAAGAGACAACATTCAATTCTTTAATCTAAGTTTTAAATTTAGTTGCAAGAAAACTTTCATATATGCAGTCATATCCTAGAAGAGCATCACTCGCATGTCTGCTGAGCAGCAAACCTACATCTTGGAGATACTTTCCATCCTCCCTCCCCGAAAAAGAGAAATTTAAAATTATTTTTAAGGATCTGATCTTTACCTATCCATCTGGTTTCTTACAAGCCCAGAATATCTAGACTATAATGTTGGAATTCCTTTGTGAGGGCATCAAAAGAATAATCTCTACGCACTGTTCTCATGTTCCATGTATCTCTGTTGAGAAAATGATTAGTGGGATTTTTACAGAAATTAGGTTTATTCAGAGAAGTAGGACCAACAATATCAAACAGCCCTCTAATCACAGGCAGGTGGCAAAGACCTGTTCTCCCATTGCTAAAGGATGAAGCCATCAATGCTGATAAAAACTTAAGGCACCACCTTTACAAGTGGACCTTAAGTTCTTATCAGCATGGGTGGCTAAATGGTTCCAAGAATCAGAATCTAGATAGAAACTGACCTGCCTGAGGCACATTACTTCATGGTAGGATTGGTGATGCCCAACTAGTTGAAAGCTTTAGGTACCTGCAATGGCCTCTGATCAGGATTATTCATGAGCCAATATAAGGTATCCTGTACCGCTACTCACTTAGGGCTGGCAAACCATAGGTAAACAGAAGAAAATTTAATTATGTTCTTTAGTAAAATAACCCTTGAAAAGGCATAGTTTGTTTAGAGATTTATTACTTTAACTGTTCTCTGGTAGAAAAGGCCAAGAAACTGGAGAACATACGTTGATTCTCTGTAGATGTGGATTGTATAACTTTTATAGTGCATTGAGTAATTTTCATAAACTTTTCATTAGTTTGGTGATTTCTTCATAAATATGTATATAATTTTTTCACAATTTTATTGAAGTCTACCCTCCAGGCAACTTCTTAGGTTTTAAAGCTGAATTGAGGGCATCAAACATTTTTTCACTTAAACTGTTGAATCTATTGTCTTCTAATTCCAAATCTCAGTTTTCAGACTTGGTAATAGCATTATGTTCTGGGCACTGTTCTTGAAATTTTTTTTTATACATATCTCATGTCACTATTATAACATTATTAACAGATTTATATATATATTTGTAAATTCATGTAAGAGTTATTATTATCCCTATTTTTAAAAAGGTGATCGCAGTTCTTGTGATAATTATAGGGTTATCAGCCTACTCTCTGTTCCAAGTAAAGTTTTTTGCATGATTGTGTTTAATAGAATTAAGAATTTGGTTGACATGCAATTGCGTGATGAGCAATGTGGATGCAGAAGTGGTAGGGGATGTGTATATCAAATATTTTCACTTAGGCAGATTCTTGAGAAATGTTTAGAGTTTCAGAAATCTTTAGTTGCTAGCTTTGTTGATTTCAAAAAAGGCTTTAAACTCTGTTGATCGTCATAATTGTGCTTTAGCATTGCTACTGGTGTTTGACAAGGGTGCATTTTGTCTCCTTTTCTCTTTAGTTTGGTTATTGATTATGTTATGCGAAATTCAATTCAAGGGAAAGATTTTGGCCTCAAATGGGCTGGAGATACAAAAATTTCTGATTTAGATTATGCTGATGATTTAGCTCTTTTGGCAAATGATGTTCATGAGATGAACTTTTTCATTTGAGCTGTTGATGAGACTGGTAGTAGAGTAGGTTTGGTTATAAACAGAGAGAAAACTAAAGTGATTAAAATTGGTCAGGCAGGCTGTGATTCAGTTAATCTGAATGGTTGCAGTCTTAAGCAGGTGTCACAGTTTAATTATCTTGGGAGCTATGTAACAGATACTGGTGATGTGCGGCATGAGATTAACAGATGAATAGGGATTGCTGCCGGGACTTTTAAGAATCTATGGAGAGTGTGGAGAAATAGGCGTATACACCTAAAGACTAAAATTAGACTGTATAATAATTTGGTTCTTTCTAGGGTTAGTTATGGTAGTGAAACTTGGATGTTTTGTAAACAAGATAACAGGAAACTAGATGCTTAAGCAGTATCTTGGGTATTAGGTGATTTAACTTTGTAACTAATGATGAGGTGAGGCAAAGAAGTCTGCAACCTTCTTTAAGTAACATATTGTGCAGAGAGAGACTCTGCTGGTTTGGCCAAGTTGCCAGTATGGAAAATTATAGATTAGCGAATAAGGTTATGAACAGTGTGCCTAAAGGCCTCAGAAAGAGGGGGAGACCTAGGATGCTGTGGGCAGACAATGTCAAACAGGACCTAGTTAGAATTGGTGTGCAGTTGCCGGATGCAGCAGATGTATCTCAAGACAGATATACTTGGAGAACTAAATTGCACAGTCTGGTTGGACCTCCACAGCCCATGACTACTTGAGGATGATTAAACAAAAACTATACAAATTTGCTTCTGAAGAGACATTTACAATGCAAGAGCAGTAGCTAATTTGGGTTAAAATAGTGAGTATTAAATTTTATTTTCAAAGCAACAGTGAATATATAGGTTCATTTAATTTATTCAGCAAATCTTCACATAATTTTGAAATTTTTGTTGATATCAGCAATTTGTCTGTATCTGCACCATTAATTTCTCTATTCTGCAAATATCTCATGAGTGATATAAGATCCCCATTTTGTCTTTCCATTATGCGAATTTTCATTGCCTGGAATTGTTCCTGCGAGAATGTACCATTTCATTCCTCTAATGCACTGAAATCTGCTAAAATTCCTTTGCTGGTTAAAAGAGTTGCATGCCTTGTCCCAGCATTTCTACAGCCAATTTTATTCATTTTAAGGTGTCTAGTAGGTTTGCATATTTGAGGCACTAAAACATCATAAGTGAGGTAATCAAAACAATTTAAATTCATTGCTTTCAAAATTGAACAATACAGATTTAAAAAACACTCGATCATTGGGTCAATGTTTTTTCATTTTGCTTTGCAATTCAAAAGAAAAAGTTAGCTCTTTCTTTTGTTTAATATTAATGAAACTTGAAGCATTAAAAAAAAGTCAGTGAAATTTGGTTGTTTTTGACTGAGTGATATCATAAGAGTAATATTTTTCCTGCTGTCTATCTCCATGCTGTAAACATAACCTTACCTAACACAGCAACACATAAATCTGTACTTACATCAGATACAATTCAATTGGTGCCTATATTATAGTACTTTTTTAGTTGTGATAGTGAGAATGATGGAAAGAGTAATAATTCAGAAAAAAACAAAAGAATTTTTTTATAAAAAATAAATACATATTAAAATCAGGAAACAAAATTTCTTTTCCTGGGATTACAAATTTTATTAATTTCCTGGGAAATTGATCCTGGGAATTAGCCTCTAATCAGATATTATGTGTGATGGATATTTGATTTTATAAGTGCTAGAGTTATTCCATAATAAAAAGCTGACTTCAGTCCCTCTAGCCAATGCCTATTAAGATTGACTCAATCTCTTTTAGATCAAACTAATGCTTTAACACTTTGATTTAAAATATTTTCTTCAAAATATAAATTTAATACTTAAAAGATTGTTATAAAGGTGCCTAATTTAAATTGAATAAAAAAATTAAAAAGTCAATTGGCCTATTATAAATAGTCTGAAAGCAAAATGCTAAAGGTTTCAATTTCATTCTTTATAAGAAAAAAGGATAGAAATATCATTCTGTCATAAACCAAGTTGTGCTAGGTTGTTTTACCTCTGAGTGGCACTTTTTTCCACACAATAGGCTAAATGGCCAGGTCACAAGGATTCCATGGGCTCAAAGAAGATTTGGGGGAAGGGACGCACTCGACAGCTGTTGGGAGACAAATGGTAGTTTCCCGTCAAGACCATTCAGCATATTCTTTAATGTGCATAGGGTATGACTCTCTCATACATGGAACCAAGGTTTAACATTTATGGACAGCGGCCTTTCCCAAGCCCATCATTATCCTCTACCAACTGATTGAGGGTGGGGAGTTTTGCATAATCTCAATGCTGGCCCAGGTGGGATTGAACAGGGAAATGCAGATTACAAGCCTGGCGTGATACCGACTGAGCCACCTCCGCCCCTCATAAACTAAGTAATCAGTGCTTGCTTTCCCCATTATCCAGAATATGTCACTGATTATCATAAAGTTTGTTACATTAAGATTTTACTACATTACATTATTTAATTGTTTTGTGGTTATATGTATAAATTGTTGCCAAGATTTATCCTTTTTGATTTTCAACAACACCTCAAAGCTTAAACACAGATACAGCAATCTAAAATTAGAGTTAGAAATAATGTTGTACTATTTTATAATTTTCTTCTCTTATAAATAATAAAGCAATTCCTTGAATAGGTGAACTGAAAAAACAATGTTGTATATTTCACAATTAGAATGGCACTACTATGCTTAGCATTCCAGTGTAGTATGACAAAGCAAAAAATTAAACCGTTCAAAATATTAATGCAAGACAATGATTATCATGTTAGAAATTTGCATGCTGTTCTCACTCTTGGTCTGCTTTTGTGATGCCATTAGCAAAGCACTTGGCCTTCTCTCTATGTGGTGATGGCACAGTTGACAAAAAGTATAAATGAATTGAAAAAAATTTTAAAATATGTATCTTCTTATAAAGTGCCCTAAACAGTAGAAAATAAAACTAAAGTATATAGATGTTACAATCAGTCACTGAATCTGTAGTCACTTCAAAGAAAGATAGGTAGCTGGCAATCTTGTTAACTAGGTCAATCAGCTCCTTATCTCCCTTTGAAATGAATACAAATTCAATGACTGATTTTGCCCCATTGATATGCTTTAGTCTTATTTTATACTTTTACAGTGCATATAGGAAGATAGGTAAATTTTTATTTATTTACCTTTTTTTCATTGCCACTAAAAGCACCTATCTTCAGAAACTTTCTTTAATATATGACTAATAAACATTGACCACATTTCTTTTGCTCTTTTTTTTTTTTGGGGGGGGGGGGGGGTTGTGTTAGAGGTAGCCCATGACATCATGACATTGGAGATTTTACATCATTACATTGTAGACCAACAAGCTACAATGTAATAATTAACTAAATGTTGCATGCTGTTTTCAATAAATGTTGCATACTTAATTCAATAACAATCAGCACACTAGCTTTCAAGATAAACTTGTTAAAGCTGACCGCAGTGAAATTTACATCCCCTTTTGAGGAGAGAAAATGGTGTGTGTATGGGGAGGGGGAGACGGTTCAAAGTAGTCTATGATAGTCCTCATATTAGCTTTCATTTGAGACCTAACTGACAATTGTAGGCCCTCCCATTTGGAAGATATAGTAGAAGAATGACTTTCACATTTTCCTTTTTTAAGGGGGGAAGAAAGCAAGAGATAGTAAATTTTGATAACTTATAACACTCCCCATGTCACAAGCTTTCATTTTGTCAAAAACTTTTTATGTTCAGTCTTAACATTCAAAAAATATAGTAGAACAATGGTTCAAATATTGTCCCAAATTTTTGGGGTGGGGGGAATAATGCATGGGAGGAGAGTTTTTATAACCCATGACACTTTCCATGTCCCAAGATTTCATTTGATACACAGCCCATTACTTTCAGTCCTCGTATTCTGAAGATACAGGAGGAATGATCATTTTCCAATTTTCTCTTTTCAGGAAGCAGGGAGGGCTAGAAACCATGGGAGGGTAAATGTTTTATAGCCTATGATACTCCCCACATCACAAGTTTTCCTTTGACACATAAATCATTAAGTTTGCCCTTTGTGTTAAAAAGATATGGTGGAACAATTGTTTTGACAAGCACACAAACTGACAAACCAACAAATGATAAGCAAAAATAGGAAGATAGATAAAAAAAAAATTACACTAGTGTTGTATAACTGCCCAGCTAGTCCAAGATTGAATTTAAGGAATACTGAGTTAATTTCTCTACCTCCCAATACTCACTGACTCAACCTCTTGAGCAGGGAATTATAAAAACTTTCAAGATCTTTTATAGATTGGACATGAGATTAAAAAATCTTCAAACTATATATTGATATGGTGGGTTATTTCTAATATGATGATCTTGGAACTTCATCTGATGTCATAAGGCAATATTGATTCCAGATGCCCTTCATATCACAATGCCTGGAATAATTATTTCAGTTTTCTGCCTTCCCTTATCTGTTCTGCAATAAAGCTAGAATTCACATATTATAATGTGCATCATTTTTCTGCTCTATACAAATATTTTATACTATGTAATTTTACCATTCTGTAAATGCTATTCTTATGATTTTCATTTATTAGAATAGCCATTTAATAGAACAAAAATATGATTTACCAAAAGTGGTCACAACAACCTGCACTTTTCAAATACAACCCAATGTCCACAAACACAACTTTAATAAGTATTATTTACTACTGATTATGATGAAAAACTTTAAATAACAAGGTGAAAAACTACTGATAGCTACTAAAGTGAAATTTGCACTTAATGAATAAAAAAATACCTCTTTCTTCTGCTACTTGCAGAAGTTCTCTAAGACAGTCCACTCGGCCATGCTGAGCAGCAGTGAAAATTGGAGTCATTCCACATTCATCTTGAACATCTATACGAGCTGCAGCAGCTAATAAACATAATAGCATTCCTCTGTGACCATGAGTTGCTGCTTCATGTAAAGGCCGCCATCCACTACAATCTCCCATATTTGTATCAGCATACCCAGTTTTAACAAGGTGCTCAACAACATTTGTTTGCACAGCACGGGTAGCTATTAAATATATCAACACAATACACTTTAATGACAGAAACAAAAACATTAAGGCAATAAAATACAGAAAAATATTTACTTGGAAAGAACTATACAGCATTAATTATCATTTCTCTTTTACAAAGTATCTCCCTATCAAAAGCAATATTTGACTGCCTTATATGCTTATCTTCTTGTATCATTAGTTCCAGATGGCAGTTCTCATTTATTCTGCATGTTTATTATTCACTTTCATACACAGCTCTGGTCTGTCTTGAGTAAAACAGAGTTATTTTAATCCCTCAATTAACATTTCAGATACCAAGCTGATTGCAGCTATCATTCTGGCTGAGATAGGACAGCTGTGTGTGTGTGATATACTGCTTTCTCTTCTAAATAATGAACAAAGTGATTAGGAAAAGCAAATAACAAAATGTATGCATTTTGATTAATGAATTGTATGTATTTTAAAAGAAATAGCCATAATACATGTCAAAATACATACAAGGGTCTTCATTGCACTATATAATTTTATAATTTTACCCAGATAACAAAATTTTTTATTATCTGCACCCAGGAAGGAGGGAGGGAGGAGGATTGGCACCCCACCTTCAAAATATTAGTAAGGGAAATAGAGGCAAAAAAATAAATAAAATAAAATAAATACCCCCTCAAGCAGCTGCTTGCCACAGAGGTCTGACAGGAGCCTGTTAGTTTATATGCCACAGTAAAAGATCTGAGAGGATGGCAGGACCTCAGCAGAAAACAACACGAACATCCATGCCTTACCCGGTTATTAAACTTATTTATAATTTGTGCATTTTTCAAGAAATTTTTTAAAGACCTGTAGAATGAAGGGGGTAAATGTTACACTGCTCTGGAAATCGAGTCTCTTGCGATTTTGGGCATGTAGGGCTCAATGGTGTTTCTTGCTGCTGCCGCCTCCCTCCCTCTTGATTTTTTTCTACACCTGAATCTGTCTGCACCTTATATGGTCCCAATCAGCTCAGATAGTTGGAGTTCTACTGCAGATAGAACACTCCCTGTACCACTTCTGTTCAGGTTAGAATTATGGACTTAAATGACAATAAACAAGTGTTTTATATGAATAAATGCTTAATTCAATAACAAATTCATTAGTTTTTACACATTTTAATATCATTATCCATAAAGAAGAAAAAAAATTCATATTAATTGGTAAATTAATTGGTAAGCTAAAACAAATTCCCATATAGACATCGTGCATGACAACTGACCGATCTTTTTTCTGCTTTTCTGAGATGCAATCAACATTACTTAATTTTTCGTACCAACTGTTTTTCTTTGAATAGTTTAGCTGCAAGTGGTTTCCTAAACCCATGACTGTCTGATAACATGTCAGATGCTCTGACCAGCGAGTATTCTTAAATAGCAATAAACAAGTGTTGTATATTAATAAATGCCAAATTCAATTATTTTTCTCTGGTACTGATTGCTTCTTCTTTCATCTTGAAATCATCAGTTAGTATAAAATGCAGGTGTCTGTAGGGCATGAATAATAATAAAGTTGAAGTGATCAATACTAAAAATGATAACTTTTAAGAAGCCACTTGTTGTTACACAAGCTCAGCAAAACAAATGGATTAAATAGTTTTAGCTGGACAGTGCTTCAGGAGTTAGCTACTGTATAAGTTAGGAGTGGTCACCATCTTTCTTCTCTCTCTCTTCATTCAGCAAATTAAAAAATATATACACTAAAAATGGGCTCCTGTATGTGGAAAATATTTTAGTAACAAAGACCAGTTCTGCATTAGTAAATTTTTCCATATGTTCCAAATGAGAAACTCTGGCTTGAGTGTCACTCCAGCTGTGAAGAATCCAATGAAAGTCAAGATGTTAAGATGCACTGATTACCAAATGAAAGATGGCTTGAAATAACAGGCCTTGTTAATGATGCAGCTTAAACTGATAAATTCAAAAAGAAACTGTTGACATATCTGCTTTTTTCTTTATGAACAGAGGAAGTTTCGAATTTCGTGACACTAATACTCTGTGCCACTGGATCAAGAAAATGCAAGAATAGCTACAGAGAAACAACACCAATAGGATTTCCTGGCTGGCATCATATTCAGATTTAAATCCAGCAGAAAATCTTTGGTCCAAAGCAAATTGATAAACAATGATCAATGAAAAAAAAAGAAACTGATAAAGCTCTTATTAAACATTGGAACCATATAATTTCCCTGAATTCATTGTAAACCCTGGTTAATTCGTTAACAAAAATACACTGTTCATATAAAATATGGATCAATAAAATGCATATATCTCAAAAATCAGAAAAATTAAAAGCTTACAAGAAGACCAATAACATTCTGATAAGTCATGAGAATTCAGGCAACAGTGATTTAAACATACTCTAAAGAAATGAATAAAGGAAGGACGTCAAAAAGGAGGCAGGGCGGTTTGAAACAAAATCTATAGTCAATAGGGGATATGGTTCCCTCTAGCACAAATGCAAGCCAAACAACATGAATTATCATATTATCACTCTTACAGTGTCAGGTTTCTGTTATGTCCTTTACATGATGATCCAGCGAATGGGTGAGTAATAAAATCCCTGAGCAATAAGATCAGTCCTGAGATTCTGGGGTTTTGGGGAGAGGGTTGAAGAACAACAATACATCTTCCCAGTGCATCCCATATGTTTTATCAGATTGAGATCCAGAGAGAATGCAGGCAACTCCATTCACTGGATACCTTCTTCATCAAATATTGGTTGGTCAGTCTTGCTCTGTATGGACGAGCATTATCATCCATTAACCCTTCCAGAGTCAAGGACATCTACAGATGCTTTTTGTACATGACACTTCGATTTTTTTTTAATTGCTGTTTGAAAATTATCTTACACACATCTTTTTAAAATGCATAATTCAAGCTTGAAAAATATTATTTTTCTTTTTCCATTTGATACATATTTTATTAAACTACAATATAAATATTTGGTAAAGCCATCTGATTACCATGTTTTAGAAGCACTATACAGTATTCCCGATTTGTTTGTTAACGTTACTCTGTATTGAAGCAATCACCTGATTTAAGCTCACAATTTGATTTCAACTATTATCAACATATTTTTTCCTTCAAGTTTCTATCTAAAATCTCCTAAAAGTTGGGTTGTTTTACCTCTGAGCAGCACTTTTTTGCACACCATGGGCTAAATGACCAGGTCACATGGACCCCGAAGGCTCAGAGAAGGTTGGGGGAGGGGACCCACTGGAACAGCTGTTGGGAGACAGATGGTAACCTCCCGTCAAGGCCATCCAGCGTGTTCTTTAACGTGCACAGGGTATGGCTCTCCCGCATACGGAGCCACGGTTAAAGTCCCATCCGACGGACGGCGGCCTTTCCAAGCCCATCGGTGTCCCCTACTGACCGTGGGCAGGGCGGGGAATTTTGCGGAGATAAATCTCAACGCTGACCCAGCTGGGACTCGAACCTTGGAACTACAGATTACGCGCCTGGCGCGCTACCGACTGAGCCACCCCGCCCCCATCTCCTAAAAGTTAACAAAAAAACTACTATTTTTAAAAATGGAAGATTTTGGAAGCAATTATGAAATATGTACCTTTTTTTTGGTATACCACTGTAAAACGTGTTATTAAAATTAATATGTTATTACAATGTTCAAATGTTTTACTTCAATAAAATTCAGAATTAAATTCTCTTTAATTTGGTGTATATAATGACATATTTCTGTTGATTAATTATTTATTAAAAATATTCTAAATTTGACTTGTTTATTGGACTCTGCAAAAAACCTGAAAAAATGTTTACTTTAAACAAGAATTTTTTTTTTTGTTATTCAGAAATAGCCTTTCTATTCATAGTCATTATAATCATTTTTGTTTATTAGTGTTTTTTAAATAAATTTTTATTTGTGTTGCCAGATGCACTTTTTTACTAATAATAATAAATAAATACCCCCTCAAGCAGCTACTTGTCACAGAAGTCTGACAGGAGCCTGTCAGTTTATATGCCATAGTAGGTCTGAGAGGATGGCAGAACCTCAGCAGAAAAACATCACAAGCGTCCATGCCTTACCCAGGGTTTGAACCCAGGTCCCTTTGATCAGTAGCCAAGTGCACTATAACCACTAGGCCACTCTAAAAAAATCCTATTAAAAATTTTCTTTTTTTGTTATACATTTTATTTTAAAAAATCCAGAATTAAATGCTGATTAGTTTGGTATATAACATGCCATAATTCCTTTCATTAGTTATTTGGCAAAAAAAAGTTCTGAAGTTAATTTTTTTTTTTGCCTGATCAGAGTGAAAAAAATAGCTGAACCAGTATCGGGTTTCGGAAACTAAACTCACTGTGGTGGCTGAATTTATATTAAAGTGTTTTCCGAAAATAAACAGTTTTAGAAAACCTCATCCTAAAGCAATTAATGGATGGAAATATGTCTATACCAAAAGGATGAGCATTTAAATTGTGCTTAATAAAATGAGTTGTCCCGTGGCCGAGTGGTTAGCATGCTTGGCTAGTGATCTAAGGGACCTGGGTTCGAGCCCCGGATTAGGCATGGATGTGTGTGTCGTTTTTCTGCTGAGGTCCTGCCATCCTCTCAGATCTCCTACTGTGGCATATAAACTGACAGGCTCCTGTCAGACCTCTGTGGCAAGCAGCTGCTTGAGGGGGTATTTTTTTTTTATTTTTTTAATAAAATGGTAAAAATTCGAAGAAGAAAAAATGATTAAATTTAATTTTAAATTGAAGGTGTTAAATTTTTTAAGCATTTCTTTTTAAAACAATGCAAAATTTTACTGTCTTTTCTACTTTAACTTTAGTAAAATAAAAAAAAAATTTATGTTTTTTCTACAATATTTTATTATTCTAATATAAGCAGGGTCTGTAAATGGTAGCTAGGTAGTCACTGGAAGGAGAGCTATGCACCAATCCCCTGTGATGATGCATAGAACCGGCCAGGCATAGCACCTAATGTCCAACCGCGCCTTCTTGTGGTGCAGACCGTTAGTGCCTTTCAAAAGAGATACTCTCTTGTGGAAGTGAACAGAAGGGGAGGGCTGCCAGTTTAGTGTGGCCTACTGATCTGGACAACTATGGCTACTTCTCTTTTTTTTTCTACCCTGCTGAGGAGTGGTCAACAACACAGGGTCCTGGTGCTGACCATATAAACCCACTGGACTGGACAGATATATGGCTCTGAGCTTGATTATGGATCCTGATTTTGCTGCACTGGTGGGCTTCTGTGGAGGGAAAATCTTCCGCTGTGTTTTCTGTTTGATTTCTGTTTGTTTCTAGGTTGACAGCCCCAAGTGAATAGGTTCACAGGATATGTTTATCAGCTGGTGGATAATCCTGAGCAGAGATCATCGCAGGCACCTGAACTCTTTGCTTCTATTGTCATCGTCAAATTCTACATTGGAGGATGTCTTCCAGTGTAGATGGCTTCAGCCTTTAGTGGTGGGGGAACGGGTCTTTGCCCCATGTCTGCGATTAGGGGGCTGTTTGATATTGTCAGCATTCCCTCTCTCAATAAACATAGTTTCTTTAAACATCCCACTAACCATTTTCTCTCCATAGGTAGTTGGAATGTGAGGACTCTGCACAGAGCTTTTTCTCTTGATGTCCTGACACAAGAATTCCACCATTATAATTTAGATATTCTCGGCTTGCAAGAGGCCAGATGGACAGATAAAGGTCAGATTCTTAAAAATAATCTTAAATTTCTCTTTTCAGGGAGGGACGACAATAAGCATCACCAAGGCATAGGTCTGCTTCTAAACAAACAAGCCAGTGATGATCTTCTAGGATATGAGTGCATTAATGAAAAGTTTCTTACATCAAAATTTCAGACAAGCATTCAAGACTTGAATGTTATCTGCTGTTATCCCCCACTGCGGATGCCAATGTGGATGAGAAGGATAGGATTTATGGACAACTTCAGGATATTTTGAATTCTGTCAAGAAAGGAGATATTACCCTTGTTCTTGGTGACTTCAATGCCAAAGTTGGTATTGACTCTGACCTTTGGGGAGGAGTAATAGGCCCTTTTGGTATTGGTAGTTGCAATGGGCAACATCACCTACAAGTAAACTCAATGGATTCAGAATAACTAACACTTATTACAAACACCGTGACATACATAAGTACACATGGGTTTCACCCAATGGGCTGCATAAGAACATGATTGATTATATATTAATTAACAGCAAATGGGCTAGTTCTGTTAGGAATACCAGGTCATATAGGGGAGCTGAAATTGGATCTGACAATTATCTTGTTAAAAGTGTCTTGCAACTTAAAAAGTGTTGTGCTAAGGTTAAAAAATTTACTTTTAATACTGAAGCTCTGAAAGGTCCAGTTATAGCCAAAGCTTACCACAATAGGTTACTTAGTCATTATGACAGTCATGGTATGCTTACTACTGAAGTTGAGGAAGAATGGGATCATTTTAAACAGGCTTTTTTGGACACTAACAGTACTCTTTTAGGAAAAAAGGAGCAGAAGAGACAGAATTATCTGAGTGATAAGGCACTTGAAGTTATTTCGGAAAGAAGGAACTGCAGGAATGTCCTTAATCAATACCCTATTAGTCCTAATAGAAAGCATTACAGAGGACTTAATAAATGTGTAAAAGAGCAGTTAGCTGCTGATAAGAATCTTTGGCTTGATGGCTTGGCTGACAAAGCCGAGGAAGCAGTTAGACAGCACAACAGCAGAGAGCTGTACCAGATAGTTAATGTTTTGTGTGGTAGATTCTGTCATGGCTAGGTGGGCTGAGCATTTCAGTGATATTCTAAACAACGCGGTTAGTTCCATTCCCATTATTTGCAATGACGATAGATGCATTGGTGGCTTCAATGTTGGCACTATAACACATTCTGAAGTTATTTTGGATATTTTTAAACTTAAACTTCATAAATCCCCAGGGGTAGATGAAATTACTACAGAAATGCTTAGAGCTGGGAATGTTTTGGTTACCACTTGGATGACTGAAATTCTGAATATCTTTTATGATAAAGGCATGGTTCTTAAGGATTTTACCAGAGCTATTGTTATCCCTATTTTCAAAAAAGGTGATCGCAGTTCTTGTGATAACTATAGGGGTATCAGCCTACTCTCTGTTCCAGGTAAAGTTCTTTCCATGATTGTGCTTAATAGAATTAAGAATCTGGTTGACAGTCAATTGCGTGATGAGCAATGTGGATTCAGAAGTGGTAGGGGATGTGTGGATCAGATATTTTCACTTAGGCAGATTCTTGAGAAATGTTTAGAGTTTCAGAAACCTTTGGTTGCTAGCTTTGTTGATTTCAAAAAGGCTTTCGACTCTGTTGATCGTCATAATTTGTGGTTGATTGTGAAATCATATGATATACCAGACAAGTTAGTTAACATAATGAAAGCTCTCTATAATATCACTGAGTCGTGTGTGAGAGTTGGTAAGGCTTGTAGCAATTGGTTTAGCATTACTTCTGGTGTTCGACAAGGGTGCATTTTGTCTCCTTTTCTCTTTAGCTTGGTTATTGATTATGTTATGCAAAATTCACTTCAAGGGAAAGATTTTGGCCTTAAATGGACTGGAGATATGAAAATTTCTGATTTAGATTATGCTGATGATTTAACCCTTTTGGCAAATGATGTTGATGAGATGAACTCTTTCATTCGAGCTGTTGATGAGACTGGTAGTAGAGTAGGTTTGGTTATAAACAGAGAGAAAACTAAAGTGATGAAAATTGGTCAGGCAGGCTGTGATTCAGTTAATCTTAATGGTTGCAGTCTTGAGCAGGTGTCACAGTTTAATTATCTTGGGAGATATGTAACAGATAATGGTGATGTGCGGCATGAGATTAACAGATGAATAGGGATTGCTGCCGGAACTTTTAAGAAACTAGGGACAGTGTGGAGAAATAGGCGTATACATCCCAAAGACTAAAATTAGACTGTATAATAGTTTGGTTCTTTCTAGGGTTAGTTATGGTAGTGAAACTTGGACACTTTGTAAACAAGATAACAAGAAACTAGATGCTTTTGATTCCAGATGCTTACGCAGTATCTTGGGCATTCGGTGGTTCAACTTTGTAACTAATGATGAGGTTAGGCAAAGGAGTCGGCAACCTCCTTTAAGCAGCATATTGTGCAGAGAGAGACTCTGCTGGTTTGGCCATGTTGCCCGTATGAATAATTATAGATTGGCGAATAGGGTTATGAACAGTGTGCCTAAAGGCCTCAGAAAGAGGGGGAGACCTAGGATGCGGTGGGCAGACAATGTCAAACAGGACCTTGTTAGAATAGGTGTGCAGTGGCCAGATGCAGTAGATGCAGCTCAGGATAGACTTGCTTGGAGAACTAAATTGCCCGGTCTGGTTGGACCTCCATAGTCCATGGCTGCTTGAGGATGATGATGATGAATATAAACAGTTCATAATATTTCTATTAATGCGTAAATCTTTTATTTAAGTTTCTTTTCTAAATTTTTTAGTCATTTATTCATAAGCAAAGACTTTTGACGATCAGCAAACTCTATGCCTAAGAAAAGCAGTGTCATAAAAACCATTTTGCTTTAAAAACAATATAATTTAAATAAAAATTTAAAAATATATCTCAAAATTAAAAAATATATCTTCTTATAAAGAACTATGAAAAAAAATTCAATAAAATGTTTAAAAGCATTTAAAGTTTAACTAAAGAGCACTGAATCTGAGAATGAGTCGCATTATTAGGAAGCTGCATAACTGCTACAAAAAAGTTTATTTCTAAAATTCCAGCTGAAATTTTGGCAAAAAATAAAAATTTCCTGACTTTAGTTTAATTGGTTGAAATGCAACTAAAAGTATTGCAAAATAAAGTCCTACCTTTTAAAATCACATTTTGACTTTTGAATGTGTAATCCTATGGTTCTCCCAATATCCACCATTAGAGTTTTGTTTTCAATTGTTTCAAATTAATTATTGTTTATAATCACAGAATACATTTGAGAAGCAATAAAAAATAAGTTTAAAAACATTAGAGGAAAAAAAGTCTTTAAAATAGAAAGTCTTAAAATAGTGATTGAAAGACAATGTGCATAGTTCCCAGATAATGCAATTTCAGGTAGTAATAAAATCAATAACTTTATATTAAAAGTTTAGAAAGCATTGCAGCTCTACTAGAGTTATAAATAGACCAAAGTACCAGGAATCACAACCATCGATAATCTACGTACAGTATGGCAGAATAAAGGTGTAAACTAAGCTGTCACTACTTATGACAGCTTAGTTTTACAGCAATTTACTTACGGTGATTGAATGTGGGCATATGTTCATTGCAGATTAAACTAGATACATTTTTAAACTTTACCATAATTTTTTCAAGTAAAATCAATAGGGAAAAAATTATAAATTTAAATGCAATATTTGACTAGAAACAGTTAAAAAAACTGCCAATTTCTATTTAGAATTTTTTTTACAACCTTGTACTGTGGCACCAAAGTTTACTTTCTAGATCACTAGAATTCTAAAGATGAAACCAATCAACACTGCTCCGACACAAAAAGGGTTAAGGGAAATTGTCACATACAGCACCAGAACAGGGCTTTACATAAGGAACAAGGATCTCATCCCAATATCATAGTATTCACAGAACCTTCATCAAACTAATGGAGTTTGGTACAATCACCCAATGCAAACCCAGAACTCATAGTCAGACCACCACCAAATGCAATTCTCTCAATGATGTGATGATGATGATCTCTCAATGATGATTTAAAATTAAAACGATTTTTATAAATCATCATCATCACATCTGCTGCCCAACTCTATAGAGAAAATCTTGACTTGTCCATGAACAGAATATGACTATTGTTCTTGGGTCTGGCTACATGTTCATGACATTATTTCAAATAGGCCTTTTTATTTCTGAAGATTAAAGGGATACATACAATGTGCACAGAGATTAGCCTGTTCGCTTTTGACTACAGAAAACAGATACATCTCTTCCTGTGACTAAAATGAGGTTTGAATGCAAAGATGATTTGATCATCTTGAAGGGTTGTAACCTTAGGATGCCTTTGAACAGGTCTGATAACTGTTCGGGTTTTTATTTTATTTCTGTCATAGACTTGAGATAACAGAATGGTGGACACCAAAAAATAAGACCATCTCCATGATTTGCATCTATTTTACATATTTTGTGGTGTTTTTGGAATTTGCATGTTTTTTTTAATTCCTATATTCTCTTAAAATTCTTTTATCTCTAATGATTATTCTTTTAATTCACATTTGGTGATTTATGTTTAACTTTTGATGACAAGTGTATGTGCTACAGTTATATGTTTAAAAGGATTGAGTTACTTTTTTTGTACACAGTGAGTTAAACATGGCAACATTAAATTATGAGCATACTGAACCAATACCCAACACTTTGCTCCAAAGAATGGCATTATGCATTGACTGATATATGCTAGTGTCCAAAAGTTAAGCATGATATACAAATTCTGGAAGACCTCACAAATGCAATGATGGAATGCTAAGGGTTGTTTTACCTACCTATATATAGTTAGCATGAACAGTATGTAGACAACTTGAATGACATACTGTCCATCAGTCATGTTACCCACACAATTGGCTTGTCTACCTGACATAAAAACTTGCTTACTCCTCTTTCTATTCAACAACTTTACTAGATACTCAAAAGATATTTTGAGTATCTAGTCAAGCAATTTGGCTAATAATCATTTGCACATAATCTTGTATTATCATATTTGATGATAATGGCATTCTAAGATTATATCAATTCATCAATTAGATTAATCATATTGTATATATAGATTTTTCAAGTTAAAATATTTATCATGTGTTACCTGTAAATTCCAATGTATTTTAGTGGTCACTGTAGTTAATATATTATATAAGAAATGGAGAAAAAGAAATTCTATGTAAAATATTAAATAGAATTAATTAATTAATTAATTAATTAATTATAGTAAAATATTAAATATATTAACCATTACATGGTAATTTATTTACAAGACATGTATAATACAGACCTCACTAACAAAAAGATATTTTAACCCTTAAACACCCAAGATAGACCAAAAAAAGAGTATATGGTACTAAAGACAAAGAGATAGTACTATTTGGATTAGGCTTTTCCAAATTTTGGGTGTTAAAGGATTAATCCTTTCTAGCTATAGCAACTTACCCGCTAAAAGGGGAGTTTCTTCTTCATTGTCAGCAATATTAGCATCTGCGCCATGTTGAAGAAGTAACTGAACTGCTTGATCTGCATTATTGTCATGCCTCCTTTTACATGATAGAAGTAGGGCAGTTTCCCCTTCATGTGTTTGCCAATTTACATTGGTTTTATCTATATCAGAGACAAGAAACTCAATGGCATATGCAAAATATTTTTTGTGTTTTATTACACATATTTTTGCTCAAATATTAGGCACTTTATGCATATATATATTTATATTTCACCATACCACAACATAAATATATATATGGGGCCGCATCACTTTTTTTACATTTTAAAATTTTCAGTTTTTTCAAAATTTTTTAAAACCATAATAAATTTTTTCAAATTCGATTTTTTTAAATGAATTAATAAGGCAAATGTAAATTAGTATACTAAGTTCGGTCTCTCATTTACCAAAGAAGCAAAATAAAAAAACCTTTAGTCAGAATCACAATTTGTATATTTTCCCCTTAGGTTAAATGATTATAACTCCTTACAAAAAAATTCAAAATATTTCAGACAATTAGACATGTGTATAACATTTATGCTAAAGATCATTGAAATCTGTGATGGGTGATGAACTTGTCTAGTTGAAATGATATGGAATGACCCATGTAATGCATCAACGAAAGCTATTTGCAAGCCTATTCAGCACTTTATGACCATCTTTCTAAGAATAACTTAGTTGGGATGAAGAAAAAATTGGAAAACACAAGCTTCATAGAATGAAACATGAATTATTTCGTGAGGTTTGCTGGTTGAGCAAATGTTTCATATGTTGAAAAGTGTACATAATTTGCTGGATTAAACAAAACGCTTTATGCAGATGAATGGCAAATCTTTCCCCTAACTTGATGATAATAAATAGAAAGATGACAGCATTTCTAGTGGATGTCACACAATATCTTAATAAATTAAAAGTTAAAATAAAGAGACAAGCTTGTAAGCAATCTCCACCCATACATCAAGTTTCCAACAACATATATCAGATTAGCATTTCTAGTATATGTCACATAATATAGTAATGAATTAAAAATGAAACTAAAAAGACAAGCTTGTAGGCAATCTTTACCCATACTTCAAGTTTCCAAATACATATATCAGAGTTTGAGTTTTATTTTACCCTATTTGGTATTGAAGCTGAAAAGACCTCAGAAGAATTCCAAACAGAGTTTTTCAGTGCAACAATATTCTAAGAGGAAAATTCAGAGAAGTGTAACAAAATGAATTTTCAATAAAGAGGCCTACTCAAGAATGTGTAATCTTGTGAGCAAAGTGATGTCTTGTTTGAAAACACTTATGGAGCAGCTCTTTTCAATAATTAATATTCAATCCACTGGTCAACATTTGCAGAGCATCCTCCTAGCAACTCAGAAAAAGCTGAGTTATCCATCCTACTATGAGCCAGAATTGCAGATTAGGATTCCACTTTGTAAGTGTGCTGAAGATCATGATGTAAAAAAAACCTATATAAAGAATGTATTAAAAAAATTACAATAAAATATTGCAGCTTAGTAAAAGTAACCTTCTATTTATGGATGTAAATTTAAATTGCCTACTGGAAGTGTTTTACTCTATAACTATTGATTTCAAACAAAGATTCTCCCAGTATTATGCAAATAACATTTATTAAAAATCCTTTGATAAGATTCGCACAATTACCAATGATAACCATAAGAATTGTTGTCAATACGTATATTGTGTATGCATAATAACAGAAATTGTGATTGTGTCCCACCATAGTCTAAATGGTTTTAAAAATGGTTCTTGGGTTTAACAAAACAAATTTTCATGTGCAAACTAAAAGTTTGCACATGAAAGTTTGTGCCATAATAGTTTAGCTTAATAATCAAAAATTAAGGACCATAAATGTTTACATGTCTCCTTCAAAACCAATTTATGAGAATACAGTAGACTTCCAGGTTATCTTCACAAAATCAAAGACTCCATCACACTGAATTTTAATGCACATAGCACATTCTGAGGATGCAGAGACATCAATACCAAGGGCAAAGTCGAAAAACTCATCAATAAACTCCAATTAGTAGTAATACATAATGATGGATCTCATACCTATTCATACAACAAAACAGACCACTGACCAAACAATACTTTCATATCCCTTATTCAATAATCCAGTGGGAAATTTTAGGGAGAGTCAGGGCAGTAGCCACTTTCCAATTTTAATTCAACTTACCTTTAAGCAGAAACTCCTACTTTCCAAAGAAACCTTTACCAACTGGAACCAATTTAAAAATAAATGTAAAAACCATGTGAATATGTACTGCAAAATCTTCAATGTTTGATGAATTTTTGGAAAGCACCTGAAAAAGTGCTTTCCAAAAAAAAAAAATGCAATGGCCTTTCCAGAGACTTATTCAACTAAACAAACTTTGGCTAAAGAAAAAGGTTAGAAAAGGACATAAAATACCACATCATGGATTGTTGTGAGCTTTGAAAACTCATCACAAAAATCAAACCATTCATGTTCTCCAGCACAAAGAATGGAGATAATTTTAGAGTTCCACTTCATTCACCAAAAACTCCTAAATTATCAGGACAAAAAAAAAAAACCATTAACAGAGTGGCTGTTCCAAAACAACCATTGTTTTCAGCATTGAACAATTCCAACTTTACCTTTCAGTAATGAGAAGATAAATTTCTGGAACATTTCACAAAGGATATCCCCACAAGCAAACTCTGAGTCATACACTAACAGTGAAAAAAATCACACACAAAAAAAACAACTATGCATTGAATACTATTATAATGCATCAGAAATTAATACAGACATTAAGAGTTAATTGGAAAAATTCAGAAAATTAACACAAAATCTTGTCCAGGAACTAACAAATTTTTTTTAATTGCCATTTGAAAATATTCTTAGATATATCTTTTAAAAATACATAATTCAAGTTTGAAGAATAATATTTCCTTTCTTTATTTGATGCATATTTTATTAAACTATAATATAAATAATTTGGTGAAGCCATCTGATTCCTATTTCTTAGAAGTGCTAAATGGTATTGCTGATTTGTTTGTTAACATTCCTCTTTGATGAAGCAACCTTCTGATTTAAGCTCACAAGTTTGATTCGAGATATTATCAACAAATGTTTTCCTTAAAGTTTCAAAGATCTCCTGAAAATTAACAAAAAAAAAAACTGCTATTTTTAAAAACAGAAGATTCTGGAAGCAATTAAAAAGTATGCACTGCTATTTTGTTTTCCCATTTTACATTCTTTTCTGCCATAAACCTATTTCAATATTCCAAGAATTATTTTTATCATTTATATCATTTATCCCGTTATTCTACAAATCTTTACCATTCTTCAAATTGAAACTGTAGGTAACAACCACCTTCTTAGCCATAGTAAGCAAGGCCTGAGTTATGAAGCTCCTGGCAGCATCAGGTATGCCACAGCAAACCAGGTGGTTCTGAATACAGTGACCTATTATTGGACACACATGCAGTCAAGTGGCTACATAATAAATGTTTACAGCACCCTAGTATAATGCGACCATTCATCTAGTTCATATTTATACTTTTATAATTAAACCTTTATTTTCATTTCTGTGATTTATTTTATTTCCATAAATTATTAGATTTTTTCGTTGGCTGATCTTGCGATCTTTTGGAGTTATACTACATCGGATGGCTGGTTAGCAAGTTGTTGCAATAATTTAACATTGCATTAGGTTATATGTTAATATTTCTTTTATTATTCCCTCATTTTCTAGAAAAAAAAATTTGATTCCCTATGGTTAGTGCCGTGGTCGAGTGGTTAGCACGCTTGGCTACTGATCTACGGGACCTGGGTTCGAGCCCCGGGTAAGGCATGGATGTATGTGTCGTATTTCTGCTGAGGTCCTGCCATCCTCTCAGACCTTCTACTATGGCATATAAACTGGCAGGCTCCTGTCAGACCTCTGTGGCAAGCAGCTGCTTGAGGGGGTATTTATTTTTATTATGGTTAGTGTGCTTGGCTACTGATCTAAGGGACCTGGGTTTGAGCCCCAGATAAGGCATGAATGTATGTGTCATTTTTCTGCTGAGGTCCTGCCATTCTCTCAGACCTTCTACCCTGGCATATAAGCTGGCAGGCTCCTGTTAGACCTCTGTGGCAAGCAGCTGTTTGAGGGGTATTTATTTTTTTTTATCATTTCGTGAAAATGAATGAGGTATTAGATATGGAAACAAAAAGGACTTCCTTGACATGGGAATCAGTCCTCATGTGGGAGGGCGATTTCGGCACAAAGATTTTTACCTCCTTCCCAGCTACACTGAGGGAGGGTGTTTTTTTCCCTCCACCACCCTGCAGCAGAATTTTTTCTTATAGTTTTTAAATTTATATTCAAAGATTTTAAAGATTTTTACCCAACCCACTTCAATATATTGGCTGTGCCATTCCGACAATATAGACATTTGTTTTTTACCCTCAATGCACAAAACATTTGGGCAATTAGTCAAGATTGGCAAACTTTAACACCCAAGGAAAAAATTCCCAATGTTTAGTAAAAGAGGCTGCCAAGAAAATGTTTTACCATTTCATAAACTGGACAGAAAATCCCATTAATGAGAGTAATCCAAATAACATTGTATAATGCTGGCTGATGTTTTAAATTTTACTACACTGAAAAGAACAATTAAAAGAAATAAAAATCATGTTTCACGCAAATATTATTTTGGAAGAAATTTACTTTCAATTAATATATAATTTTAATTATTTTTTCCATCAGTTTTTCCAAAATTAAGCCTTAATTGCATAGTCCAATCTATTTTTTTTACTTTAACTGTAAAAAAAAAAACTTAAAATTAACATGCTTTAAAATTTGCTTAAATTTTTATTTTCATAAAATTAATAATTAAATTCTGTTTAATTTGGCATATAACATGATGTATTTCAGTTAATTAGTTACTTTTTAAAACAATTCCAAAGTTGACTTGTTCTCAAAGCATGGTACCGATAATAAAAAATGGGAGTAATTTTCTTTCTTCAAATATTTATTTTTTTGTCATTCAGATATAGACTTTCTATTAATATGCATTATAATCACTTCTATATATTAGTTTCTTTTAATAAATTTTTATTTGCACTGCCAGATGGATTTGTTTACTACATGCTTTTATTAAAGCCCTATTAAAATAAAACTAGTGGTTCTTTTTTGTAAAATACTTTATTTTCAGAAAATCCAGAATTGAATGCTGATTAATTTGGCATATAACATGCAGTAATTCCTTTCATTAGCTAACTGGCAAAAAGTTTAAAAGTAATATTTTTTTGGGCTGATCATAGTGAAAAAATAACTGGGCCTCTAGATGTAAACTTGTTTTTCAGACAGGACCTTTGAAGGGTTAAAGGAATGTCTTGAACTCTGCAATAAATGCTCAAATCACATGAATCTGTAAAATAATGGAAAGGCATTACTCAGTGAGAAGAGAGAGAGGGGGGAGGGCATTACACTAGTTCCCATTCAGAACCAAACAAATCTTCCTCTCTCTTCAATTCTTACAGAACAATAATCCTTACTTCTTGTGTGTTTAAAGTACTAAAGAATTTGGATCTTATGAGATTAAAAGACTTCCTACACAAAGATTTCAAAAAGATCCACTGTTGTAAATTTGCTCAACATCATCTAAATCTACGTCTTTGATTACCTTCAACCAGCCTTTGACATTGCTTCTCACTAAAGTATCCATTTCAAGATACAGAAATTGGAAGGATTTGGAGGAAATCTGAGTCTTTCTCATCTGGAGGAAGTTTTTAATGAAGGCAGAGTAAAAATGGGGCACAATCACTCCATTATCATTACACTTACCAGGGGTTCTCCCAAAGTCAGTGCTTAGCCTCACTTTTTAAAATCCAGCTTCATGACCTCTCAAAAAGACTACATCTAAACATTTCCAATTCAATTTTGTGCAAATGATAATGTCATTTAGAAAAAGGATAAAAACAATACAATTCCTCATTCGAATCACTCTTAACTACCAATGAATTCATAAAAACATGACCATCTCAACACAAAAATTAGCAGTTGTCCCCCCCACAAAGTTACCAGAAGGTACCTTTGTGCTTCATATATAACATATCACTCAACATTATCACATCTCATCAACACTTGGATCTCTTTATTGATCAGAGCCTGCGATGGAAAACCATTTAGAAAAGAGATAATTGCAATGATTCAGTTTAAATGTTAAACTCCCCATCAAAATAAGGAACAGGTGGCAATCTTGCAATAAATTTCTACAATGCTTTCATCAGAACTGTTTTATGGCACCCAAATTATTAACACCATCTCCGACACAAACTTGATGCACCAAAAAGCAAATTCACCAGCTTCAATTCTTCCAGGGTCAGTCTGAAAAACTAATTTACATTGAGAGTTGGGTTGTTTTACCTCCGAGTGACACTTTTGCACAGAATGGGCTAAATGAGCAGGTCACAAGGTCCCAGAGGGCTCAGATAAGGTTGGGAAAAGGGACCCACTGGACAGCTGCTGGAAGACATATGGTAGCCTCTCATCAAGGTCATTCAGTGTGTTCTTTAACATATGCAGGGTATGGCACTCCTACACATGGAGCTGTGGCTTAATGTCCCATCCGATGGATGGCGGCCTTTTCAAACCCATCTGTGTCCCCCACTGACTGAGGGTAAGGCAGGGAGTTTTGCAAAGATAAATTTCAGCACTGGCCCAGGCAGGACTCAAACCTGGTAAGTGCAGATTATGAGCCTGGCTGAGCCACCTCAGCCCCTTACACATCAAGAGGACAAACTATTTTTCACTACACTCAGTCAAAAAATTACTTTAGATCTTTTTGCTAAATAACTAATGAAAGGAATTATGGCATATTATATTACCAAATTGATCAGCATTTAATTCTGGAATTTACAAAAATAAAATATTTAACGAAAAAGACAAGATTAATTTTAATTGGGCTTTTTAAGGTGATGTAGTAAAAAAACCTGGCAGTACAAATGAAAATTTATTTTAAAAAAAAAAGACAAAATTAATTATAATGCATATGAATAGAAAGGCTATTTCTGAATAACAAAAGAAAACTTTTACTTTGAACAAGAAAATTACTCTTATTTAGTAATTTTTTTTTTCTTGGTACTATACTTTGAGAAAAGTCCAGACTTTTCATTAACTCTGCTGAGTCAAATAAACAAGTCAAGTTTAGAATTTTTTTAACAGGTACCAATCTAGAGAAATAGGACGTGTTATATACCAAATTAAAAAATTCAAACAAATTTATACATATATTACTTTTTATGACTTTTACTAGAGTGATGTAATGATAAAAAAAGGATCTGGCAAGGCAATTAAGGTCTAATTTTGGAAAACCTGATAAAAAAGTTAAATTATATATCAATGGAAAGTTCTTTCTGAATAAAATAATGAAAGAAATCACTAAAATTATATTTCTGTTATTTATTTTTTACTGTAATACAGTAGGGTCCCAAAGTATACAAGGGTTAAGTTCCTGGTATCCCCACATAAGTGTGAATTCAAAGTTGGGAGTTTCCCTAAAGAAAACTATTGCACACTAGCAGATTTATTTGGCATTGCTTCTGAAACCTGTCAAAAGTATATATAGTACTTGCTATGTTGCATGTTTTCATTTCGTATAAAAATAATTACAATCCATCCTCATGTGAAATTTTTATAACCTTGTTTTAGTGTATTAAAGGAGGGTTCATATATTGAAATATCACACAATGTTGTACGTTTCTAAACTGAAAAACTGGAACTACTGCCTTTTTTTGGAAATCAAATTTTTCAAATGTTTTCACATACCTAAAATAACCATAAAAGTTGCACAGATGAAATTTGCTAGGCATAAGTAAACTTATAGTAGAAGAAAAATACACTGGTTTCCATAAATTAAGGAAAACTCAGAAAAATTACGATAAAAAAAACTGTATGAATGACTTTAATGAAATTTAATGAAAACATGAATTACAATGCTAGATTTAGAATGGCATAAAATATTTGCACTAGAAATATTTTTTGACAAAAAATAACACAGAAACTTGTCCAAAAGTGAAGTGTCAGAATGTAATGGGCAAAGTTCTTTAAATAAGGAGTTCATTAATGGTCACAAGGACCCCGAGGTTATTTAAATAAGGAGTTAAATAAGGAGAAAATTGCAAAGTTGTTTAATAAGGAGTGTGGTCACCCGATTGCAGCACGACAGTGAAGTTCCATGCTGTTTATGATGTTGTGAATCAACTCAATAGGGAGTAATGACCATTGTTCCTTTAAAATAGTAATAAGCTCCCGCCTTTGTTTCAGATGGTGGGTTGAGGGCAGCAACACATTTCCCTAGAGAATCCCACACATGCTCAATTGGATTTAGGTCGAGAGATCGAGCTGACCACTCCATGTGCATAATGATCTCCTCTTGAAGGTACTGTTCCACTAGTCGAGCTCTGTGTGGATGAGTGTTAAAAAAAATATTAAAAATTGCCACTTTAACTACTCTGGTTGGGCTAACTCTGAGCAGCACTTTTTTGCACACAATGGGCTAAATGGCCAGGTCACAAGGACCCCAAAGGGTCAGAGAAGGTTGTGGGAGGGGACCCACTGGAACAGCTGTTAGGAGACAGATGGTAGCCTCCCGTCAAGGCCATCCAGCATGTTCTTTAACGTGTACAGGATACGGCTCTCTCGCACACTTGGCTTAAATGTGCCACGCATGGCTTAACGTCCCATCCGATGGATGGTGGTCTTTCCAAGTCCATCAGTGTCCCCTACTGACCATATGCAGGGCTGGGAATTTTTGTGGAGACAAATCTCAACGCTGACCCAGTTGAGACTCGAACCTGGGAACTGCAGATTACGAGCCTGGCACACTACCGACTGAGCCACCCCTTACCTACATGGTAAAGTGGTATAATTAGTATGATGTTGAACTGCCTCATGTGGCAATGCATTCATGAACACAGCAGGGAATGCTATCATACAGCTCTACAATGTCCTCCTGAGGGATAGAACACCAAATAGTGCGAAGTCGCTGTTCCATTTCAGTGACAGTGGTTGGCACACCTCTTAGGTGTTGTTGGAGCTGTCAACCCATCATATCCCAAACTTGTTCAACAGGTGAAAGGTCGGCGAGTGTGCTGGAAATGGTAATACCTGAATATTTTGCTCATGTACATATTGCAGATTATTTGGGTTGTTTTACCTCTGAGCAGCACTTTTTTGCACACCATGGGCTAAATGGCCAGGTCACAAGGACCCCGAAGGCTCAGGAGAAGGTTGGGGGAGGGGACCCACTGGAACAACTGTTGGGAGACAGATGGTAGACTCCCGTCAAGGCCATCCAGGGTGTTCTTTAACGTGCACAGGGTATGGCTCTCCCACACACAGGGCCATGGCTTAACGTCCCATCCGACGAACGGCAGCCTTTCCAAGCCCATCAGTGTCCCCTACTGACCGTGGGCAGGGTGGGGAATTTTGCAGAGATAAATCTCAACACTGACCAGCAAGAACTCAAACCTGGGAACTGCAGATTATGAGCCTGGTGCACTACCGACTGAGCTATTCCTGCCCCATACTGCAGATTAGTGGGCTGTGTGGGGGATGGGTGTTATCTAGCTGGTAAAATGTTCAAAGCTGCTAAACAAATGGGACCACTGACTGCAAAATGTTAACAACATATCATTGGGCAGTTAGAGATCTCCTTATGATGACCAGTTCTGACTGAGATGTCCGCTAATTGCACCCACACCAGGACGAGCTGTGTGATGTCTCACGCACTGGGTGGCATTCCTTTCCCCTGGATGACGGCGAACATGTTGTCTGCTGTCTTGCTGACCAAGACAAAATAGAGATTCATCACTAAACACCACAGTACTCCACTCTTGTTCATTCCCTTTCTGTCTGAGGCAACACTACTGAAGATGTGCTTGCAAGTGGGCAGTTTTCATTGTAAAACCTATTGTAGACAATAGGCTTTACAATGAAAACAACACAACAACAATAGGCTTACAATGACAATAGGCTTACAATGAAAACTGTAAAAGCCTGATGTTTATCAACCACATAGTAGGTATTTGATGTGTTACCTGTGGCTAGTCCCTTTACCATTGTATTGCAGTCACGAATTTGTCATGCAGTGCCATGCATCGCAAATGGCGGTCCTGTTGCTCTATGGTCATATGTCATCTTCCTGATCCTTGTTGGCGTATGCTGGATCCTTGTTGAACCCACTGGTGCCATATGTGTACAATGGTGCTGGGGTGGTTGCATGATGGTGCAACAAGGTTGGCCATATCTATGTACGACAAACCAGTTTCTCTAAGGACGATGATTCTTCAACGCTCAAAATCTGTTAACTGTTGGAACAGCTGTTGACATCTGTGTAAGGGCATCTATAGCGGTTTAGAACAATTTCCACAGGGTTTTGTCAACCATGGAGCTTTGGTTGCCTTTATCAGTGTTTGACAGCTCTGACCTGTGACATCAGCTTGCACCTGTCCAATTGTTTTAGATCGTCCTACAAACCTAATCATTTGCATGCATTTCTATATACTAACACCTCCCTAAATTTCATCACATTCGGATAACTTCTTGCAAGTGTTACATTTTTTATTTCCTCTGGTGTATTATGAACAAATTTTTCCTTCGAGTTTCTAAAATCTCTTGATAACACTAGACAACAAATTGAACTTTTTTTTTTATCACATTGATCAAATAGGATGTTTTTAACTAATTTTGGGGTGCTGAACTCAAATATGGCTGTGAAAAATCTACAGCATGTAGTTTGTTTTTTCAATTACGGATTGATGCATTTCAAATTTCAATGAATACGCATATTTCGGAAATGAAAATAAATGTGACTTTTATTAAATTGCAACTCAAAACTCATTAATTACATGATTACAGTGAAAAATTTTAGAAACATAATAGTTATAGACCACTGAATATAAAGTAATAAATGAAATAATATTGAAATGCAAAATAAGAAAACATCAATAAGGATCTTTTATACTTAAAAGAAGCTCATTTTTGTCTTTTATGTGCTGAGGTATCTTCCTTCTGCAAGAACCAGCAGTAGTCACCCATCATTGCTGGGTCCCACCTGCCTTGGTATCACTCCTCTGTGGTTCAGATATCATGGTGAAATCTTTCCCCTTGCTCATCGCTGACAGTTCCTAAGTTCTTGGGAAAGAAGTCAAGATGTGAGTGCAAAGAAATGGAACTTCAAAGACATTTGGCAACCAAGATTTTCATAGTTTTTGAGATCTTGAATGAGCTGATTGTAGTTTTCCTTTTTGGATTCCCCAGAAAACCCTGGACTACAGATGTGAAGGATTTCCATGCAGCGCACTCCATCATATTCAGTTTTTCTTCGAAGAGAGTATCACTCAGTAGCTTCCTGATCTGAGGACCAACATAGATCTCTTGAGTGTGGCATCACTTAATTTTGGAAATTTTTACTTCAAGTGCAAAAACAATTTACCAATTATGTCCATAGCCTATAGAAAGTTTTTCATAACTCCAGTTTGATGTGTAGTGATGGAAGCAGAACATCGGAGGGGTAGAGGCTTATACCTCACATTACTCTTTCCAGGAATAAAAACATCTCTTGGGCCAGTCTTTTGTAGTGCTCCTTTCTGGCCCTACTGTCCCATAAACACAGAAAACAGCAAAATTTTGTGAAGCTGGAGCAAGAGAGATATGACTTTTAGGTCACCACATATTGTCCACTTAAACTGGCCATATTTTATAGCAGTGACTATTTTTTCCATGCTTTCATAAGTTTCTCTCATTCTCATAGCGTGTCACTGGAATGGAAAGTTTTTGGTTTCCTTTATGCAAAAGGACAGTTTTTAAGCTGAATTTTGATGAATCTATAAATAGACGCCATTCCTTAGGGTTGTGAGTTGTTCCAATTTCTTCCTTAAGCCCTGAAATATCTGTGCAGAAACACAAACCATCTTGCATCTTGTAATAAACAGATAATGCCAAATTTCTCTTTCTGAACAGAGAAACTCTGGTACCCTTGGCCAGAAGATTTCACTCCTGAAGTCTTGAACGTAAAACCTCAGCTTGTTTTTTGTGCCGTTTAAACACCAAAATTCATTCTTCAATGTACAGCACGTGTTCCTCCTACAATGAAAACAACAAGAATGGTGGTCTGAGTTTAGGTTACTGTTATATGTTTTCTCCCACTTGACAATCAGTGTTGCCATCCACAAAAAGTAAAATATCTAGTATCCTCCCAGTTGTCTGGATGTGTTGGTATAGGAAGATCTTAATAGGAGTCAAAATGACCAATAACATAAAATGTCATGTGCTAGCCATTTTTTAAGGTCAGATCTGAAATCAGAATCTGAAAAATAGTTAAAGACAGTTACAATTCTTCATATTATAAAAACCTTGTAAACTAGTGTAATTAACAAAAAACTGGTATTTTTAAAAATGGAAGATTTTGGAAGCAATTTTGAAATATATACTTATTTTTTGGTATACCACTGTAAAAAGTGTTATTAAAATTAATGTTACTACAATGTGCATATTTTTTACTTTAATAAATTTTAGAATTAAATTCTCTTTAATTCTGCAACAAGCCTAGACTTTTTCAAAGTATGGTACAGAGAAAAAAATTACAAAATGGAAGAAATGTTTAAACAAGAAAATTATATTTTTTTATTATTCAGAAATAAACAGCCATTCTATTCATGTACATTATAATAATTTCTGCCTATTAGTGTTTTTTAAATAAATTTTTATTTCTTCCCAGATGCATTTTTTTACTACACGACTCTAAAAAAGTCCTATTAAAATAAAACTCATCTTTTTTGTTGAATATTTTATTTTTCAAAAATCCAGAATTAAATGCTGATTAATCTGGCATATAACATGCCAATTCTTTTCCTTAGTTATTTAGGGAAAAAGTTCTAAAGTTAAATTTGGTCCCTGGATGTAAACTAGTTTTTGAGGCTGGACACTGGAAGAGTTATAATATTTTACCAACCAATAAAATTTACGCATGAAAAAGAACAAAACTGCAAAATCTCATATTCAGCTATATTAATTAAAATGAATCAAATTGGATGCACAACACCAGTTTACATAAAATCAACTTATATTTATAATACAAGCAGATTCAACACACCCATATAAATATAAAGCAGCAGCACTAAACTCTTATTTATATCTAGCATGTAGATATTGTAATAGATAGGATTTATTGAGAAATAAAATATATATATGAAATAGCACAACAAGCTAGCTAGTTACTGCTCATTTTTAAAAGGTTAGCAATTAGTTCCAAAATTTTTAATATAGTACTAAAAATGAATTACTTTATTTTACATAATTTTAAACTGAATAGTTTGTAGTAAAAAAACCTAGGGCCCTTAACCCTAGGGGGTAAGAAAAAGAAGCTTTTTCATTTTAAGAGATAAATGAGGAATTGCTTTTGCCCTGTATAGGATTAATACTATATCAATATTTACATTTTCCCAATTATCCATTTGAATTAATTATTACTGCTAAAGGGTACAAAATTTGGAAAATAAACTAAATTCTGTTTGAAAATGAGCATCCTATATTTTCCAAAGGTAATATTTTACTATTTTACTCAACATTATGAATTTTTACTTTGGGTGCTGCATTTTGAGAATCATGGTAAATAGAAAAGTTATTGAACCAAGGCTAAAAACTTTTAATATTCTCAGTGGCAAAGCCAAAACACTGGGAGGGAGGGGGGATTAGACCTATTTTTAAATAATTGAATGATTATAATATAACCCTTATGAAATTGCTTCGTCATCTCCCAGCCATAGGAGTCCTGATAGTGCCCATGAAATATCTTTTGCTTCCATATCAAAGACCTCGTTTATTCTCAAGACATGAGAAAATATACAAGTGTCTTACTAAAAAACCAAGAAATAATAATAAAAAGAAATAATTTAAAGCAATGTTTTAAAAAAATACACAAGTTGTAAGATTTCCTCATCAGAAAAAAAACCCCGACAATAGGTCGCAACTCCAAAAAATTGATTATGATCTATGAATAAATCTATTGAAAATTTTTCTTATTTATAAATAAACCTGATTAGAAAATTAAAGTTTGATAAAAGATATGAGAGCTACTGAGATAACACATGTATATCCAATAAGTCATATGGAACGCTGAGCAACATCGCAGCTGCATCTTCTTTGCTTGATTCCAAGAAAAACAGTGATTTTAATTTCACTTTTCAGAAAGTTAATACTGAATAAATATTTTATGGAAAAAAAATATTTATTGATATTCTGATATTAAAATGTCACCCAGGTAACACTGTAATTGTCACCTATGTTTACATACTGAATGATGGGGTGAATGATAGAAATAATTCTAAAGTGGAAAAAATACTAAAACAAAAAAGTCGTAGAATACAAAAATAAAATCACCTTAAAAATACTGGTATAGATTGATGTATGTTGTGAAAGTTTCTTATTATTAGAAGCATACAGATGAGACAAGACAAAGACAATTCAGCAAAGTTCAGTTTACACTCAAACTGAACTTTGCTGAATTGTATTCATCTTGTCACATCTGTGCACTTCTAATAACAAAGAACTTTCACAATGTACATCATTCTATACCAGTATTTTTAAGGTGATTTCATTCTTGTATTCCCTATTTTACACCCTATTTTACTTACTTCTTTACCTATCTTCTTATTGCTTATCATTTGCTATTATATTACCACACTGGGACTTTTGAACTATTAAAAAAGTCGTACATATTCTATAATTGCTTCCAAAATCCACTGATTTTAAAAAAAGTTTCTGGCTAATTTTTGGAATTTTGAAACTTTAAGAAAAAGATGTGTTGACAACAGTTCAAATCAAGCTTGTGAGCTGAAATCAGGGAGCTGCTTCAACATAGTGGAATAAAAAGAAAATGTCAAAGCCATATATCATGTCTATAAAATGGAAATCAAAACAATGGAAGAAATTATTTACATTGTATTTTAATAAAATCTGCATGAAATAGAAAAGGCACTAGTTTACATGAATAAATTATCTACTTTTATGAGATATAGGTAAAAAATTTTCAAGCAAAAAATTCTGTTTTCTAAAAATGCAGTTTCATTTACTGTGCTAGTGATGCTGACCAGTGACTATGTTCTTGACTGCAGAAATTTGACATTGCTACAGCACCAGTAGCTTGTAAAGATTAAAAATTATCATCAGTTGACTAGATTATTAACAATCTATTTATCATAGCAATATTATTACTGGTAATGAAATCACAGGTCTTCTATGACATATAAACTGAAATGCTCCTGTCAGATTTCTATGGCAAGCAGCTGCTTGAGGGGATATTTTTTATCGTGGCCGAGTGGTTAGCGCGCTTGGCTACTGATCTACGGGACCTGGGTTCGAGCCCTGGGTAAGGCATGGATGTTCGTGTTGTTTTTCTGCTGAGGTCCTGCCATCCTCTCAGACCTTCTACTCTGGCATATAAACTGACAGGCTCCTGTCAGACCTCTGTGGCAAGCAGCTGCTTGAGGGGGTATTTATTTCATTATTTTTAATTGCATCTCAAAATAGTCATAAATGCAAAATCCTGATTTTAGTAAATCTTGCATCATATTTCAGAGAATTTTACTCTCTTAATATATATATTAAAATTTAACCTTTTTTTAATGCATGTTTTGTGTTCTGTAGAATTTCATCATAAATTTCATCTTAAAAAATTATCTTCTCCTTCAAAAGAAGTATACAAGAATACATCACTATAAATTACATCTTATCAATGTTAAAAACCTTATAAAATGACTTAGTGCTAACCTAGCACTATGTTGTACTGTATTCTTACTATGCAATACATGTTCATAATCAAGTTTTGTTTCAAAATACAAGACTTATGTGTTACTTACTAATGATTTTTTTTTTTGCCTTTATAAAAAAAAATGTCAAAATACCATGATTCAATAATTCTTCCAAGCAACCTAAATCTTTAGGTATTGCTGCTGCTTCATGCAGTGGTCGCCATCCTCTATTATCTGCAGCATCAACAGGATAGCCACTTCTAATTAATCGTCTGAGATCTTTCAGCTTTCCTCCCCTTGCAACCAGTCCTACAGATGAGCATGTATCATCCCATGCTTCTGTAAATTCCATTACCTGAAGTAGTAAAAAGAAAATGTAAAATCAGCTTTTTAAGTTGAATAACAAAATAATTAAAAATGTGTAAAATAATTTATACACTAGGTGCTCTATCTAGGTCTTGTTTTACAGTCACCCCAAGGTGTATCTGAATGCTCTAAGTTTACATTTGATTCTTCTCCATATTTCACAATCAACTACAACTATTATATTACCTCACATCTTATTCATTTCTGTTGTTCCCCACACTATAGGTTTAGTTGCTATTACTAAAAAGCTACTACTACCCTTAAAATGTCGTTTCTATAACATTTGTGGAAAAGTTATTCAAGTCCTCAAGAGGGAATTATAACCTCATGCCTACACCCCCCCCCCCCCCCCCCCTAGGTATGCTATTGTTCCTATCAGTACCATAAGGACATAACTCATACCTACTCACTTTAGAGTCTTCCATTAACTAAAAATGCATCAAAATATGTTTTTAGTGAATCTGTGCAGACTGTGAAAAATAGACATCTATAAAGACTAAAAATTAGGATATATATAGTTTTTTATTTTCAAAGTTTGCTACTTATATATTAGTAAAACTTGAACCTTTATAAATAAGCAAAATAACAGAAACTTATGTTTTTGATTTCAGATGCTTATGAAGTATCTTGAGTATCAAATGTTTTGATTATGTAAGTATATAACGAGATTAAATGAAGGAGTAATTAGTTGCCTTCAAGGAACATCTTTTGTAAGGAAAGACTGCATTGATCTAGTCATGTTGCCCACATGCAGAGTTAGATTAGCAAATAATTATGACCTTATTACATATGTTAGTTATCCACCAAATGTCTAAAGGTTTCAGAAAAATGGGGATCCTAAGAATGCAGTATGTGAATAATGTCCAACAGGCCTTGTTAGATATATTGCATCCAATGGACTCAAAAAGCTTCTAACCATATTTATTAACATATGTCACCTTAATTAACAGTATAGTATTTACAGCTTGCTTTTGCTTGTTTTAGTTACCTGCTTTGGCTCTTACTGGTAGTCTTTACAAATTTCCTTTTGGTATGATATATCTTCAACTGCATTCTTAAATTTAATACTTATCTCTGTGAAAGCCATAATATTAGCAGATACAATGGGTACTAGCAAAGGGGGGAGGACAAGGGAGACGCTGTTTTCTATGGTTTAGCCAAGTTGCTTGCACGCAGAACTGCAGATTGATGAGTCAAGTTACTAAGAGTGTTCTTAAAGACATTAGAAAAAGAGGGTGATCTAGGTGTAGTGGACAGATATCAAACATGACCATGTTAGAATTGGCCTAAGTTAACCCTTTCCAGATCCGCCTATTTTTTCACTTTGATCAGGCAAAAAATATTAACTTTAGAACTTTTTTTTGCCAAATAACTAATGAAAGAATTATGGCATGTTATATGCCAAAACATATAAAATGCCATAATTTAGCTTTATATAATCAGCATTTAATTCATAATTACTTCCAAAATCTTCCGTTTTCAAAAATAGCAGTTTTTTTTGCTAATTTTTTGGAGATTTTCAAAAATTTAAGAAAAAATATGTTGATAATAATTAAAATCAAACTTGTGAGCTTAAATCAGGTGAATGCTTCAATATGGAGTAAAGTTAACAAACAAATCAGCAATACCATTATAGCACTTCTAAAATATGGCAATCAGATGGTTTTATCGAATTATTTATATTACATTGCAGTCTAATAAAATGTGCATCAAATGAGAAAAGAAAATATAATTTTTTAAGCTTGAATTCATTTTTATAAGATATATGTAAAAAAAAAATTCAAAAGGCAATTTTTTTAAAATCAAAGTTTCGTGTATTGTACAAAAAATGTCTATAGACATACTTGACCCCTATAGGGTTAATAATATGCACATCCTGATAATGTATAAGGAATTACACATCCTGAGATACTGCTATAATACATCCTGAGATAAATGCAATAATAGTATCTCAGGATGTATTTGCATAGTCTAGTTGGATCTCCATAGCCAATCGTCTGTTTGAGGATTACAAATGAATTTAATTTCACAAAAATCAATGTTAAAGTTGTTCTTTTACCCTAGATAAAAGAGCCAAATATTTACTTTTTATAATGCTTCTTATGCCAATCAATCTTATTTTAGCAAAGTCTCACTGTTTTGTATAGTGGCTGGCACACTTTCTCTTGAGGTATTCTAAAATATATTATTTTCCCAGATTTCACCAATTAATGGTGAGGCTGCTAAATATGATCAATTAGCATAAGTAGCACTATAAAAAGTAAATGCTTGATTCTTTTACCTAGTGTAAAAATGTTAAAACTGATGTACTTTGTAAAAAGTATCTGAAAACAACTAACTTTTAACAGTGATTTTTGTGAAATTAAATTTATTTGTAATCTTTGCACTGTGAATTTTCATTATAATTTAACTGTTTCAGGATTATGCATGCATGGCTTGATTTCCGATAAGGCATTACCTAGTTGTGCCAATTTAATGTGGATGAGTGATATTCCAGCATTATATTTATAGTTCATATTTCCCTGTGATATTCCAGCATTATATTTAGAGTTTCTCATAATTAAAAATCAGATTTCACCCTGAAATCTAAAGGTCCAAAGCCTCCAACTTCATTATTATCCTCTCATTTAACTGCATTTATTTGGCCACCACAGATTTGATTTATTCAAGAGAAAAAAATATTAAATACTTAGAAGGGCATTTGTAAGGACACATAGTTTAAAATGGATTATAGGTGCACTCTTTATCTCGATAATCTAAGTGAAGTAACGTAATTTAATTCTCTATGACATTGTTAAATGTTTTTAAGCACTTTGACACATGGACAAACCATTCCATGAAGTAATGAATCATTTTTATTAAATTTATTTATTCCATGAAATAAAGTATCAATAATCATTAAAGAGAGATTTACATACCAATGCCATAGAGGATGGGAAGTAACGGGAGCTTCTTGGAATTCTTTTGGTGAGAAATTCAAAATTTGACATTCTTGCCAGCAAGTGACACCTCAGTGGAGATTAAAATAATGATGATGGCTGCCAATGATCTTCCGACATTGGCGAATGAAATAATTATTTATACTTTTTGATAGCATAGAGTTCTTAAAGCTTTAGATCCACGATGTGCGTTTCGTGCCGTTCCTATCGGCGCTTCATCAGGTGCGAAGTGAGGAACTTAATGCAGGAGAGGTGGTTGGTGAGCGCAGGGGAAGGGTGGGGTGCCATAAATTGGCATGTCAGTGGTTCAGCTCCGAGGAATGGATTGGTCGGTGGAAGTGCGGGTAGTAATGTGATCTGCATGTAACGGAGGTTGGGAGAGGGTGTGGGATTATGGGAAATTGCCAAGATCTGCATATGTTGAGGGAAGCATCACTATTTGTGTGTCGTAATTAATATTTATAATGAGTAAGGTACTTTTAGTGAATTAATAAATTTCGTAAACTGAAAATTGGGGTTAAGATAATCATGTTATTGAGGGTCTGAATAATGGCATGCATATTGGTTTTACTATAGGGAGTTTTTGTGTATGGGGGGGGGGGGGTACATTAATTGCCAATTATAGGAGGTATTATGGAGGTGTTCTAAAGGGTTAGGTGGGTGTGTATTATTGCATGTGGCAAATGGGGATCAGTGATGAGAGAGGAGAGTGTTTAGGGGGGGCGTGGAATTTCCAAGGTGTATGTTATATCCCCTACGTATCAGATGCCATGCTGGGGGGAGGGGGACAATATCTGTGTTGCAGAGTTCAGTCAGTGGGCAGATTGTTTTCGGTGATTGCTTGAGATAGTGCAGTTTTTTGTAGTTTAAGATGTCGTAGCACAAATACAATATCTTAAACTACAAAAAAAAAACGCACTATCTCAAGCAATCACCGAAAACAATCTGCCCACTGATTTTCACTCCACTAAAATTATAGTATCCCCATCTACCAAATTCCAACTAGCTGTCACAGAACATTTTTATTTTATTTTTATTAAAGTAAAACTGACCGAACTCTGCAACACATTGTCCCCCTCCCCCCAGCATGGCGTCTGATACTTAGGGGATATATAAGATACACATCGGAAATTCCACGTCCCCCTAAACACTTTCCTCGCCGATCCCCATTTGCCAACTGAAATAATACACACCAACCTAACCCTTTAGAACACCTCCATAATACCTCCTAAAATCAGCAATTAATGTACCCCCCCCCCCCCACCACACACACACACACAAATACTCCCTATAGCAGGGGTGGGCAACCTTTTTAAGTGTGCATGCCAAAATCTCCAAATCTTTGATACAAAATTTTCTCATGTGCCAGCCAAAATTTTGGGAACATATACGCATTCCATCTAATCACATGCAGATAATACTTCATAATCCTGAATATTGATAATACATTTCACATAGCTTATGTTTATGCCAATGTAAAGAAAATTAGCATTTATATCCAATAAATTAAACACATTAATTGACAATAAATACTTCCAATCCACATTTTAATGACTTACAATTTAATTAAATCCAAATTCACATATATACTCACTTTAGAAAACCGATAAATTCTTTACCAAACATGAAAAAATATATAAAATGATGGCAAAGGAGTCACACCACGTCCGACTGCCCGGCAAATGATGAAAAACTGAACGGGACAAAACTTGTACGTCAGTATATCGCGGAGATAGATGGCTTGGAAATAGGTTGTTTCATTTTCTTATTACTTATTATTACTAAAACAGTTGGTAGTGTTTATTTCTTTATTGCATTTTTATTTGGGATCGCTCTACTTAATAAAACTGTATCCTATTAAGTTAAAATATACAACTCAGCGAAGATGCTGGATATTTATTTATTTAAATATTTTTTAAGGTGAGCCCTGGGTTGCATGCCAGAAAAAGTTGTTGGCGTGCCACGTTTGGCATGCTTGCCAAGGGCTCCCCCCCCCACCTGCCCCATAGTAATACCAATACGCATGCCATTATTCAGAACCTCAATAACATAATTATCTTAACCCCAATTTTTAGTTTACGAAATTTATTAATTCACTAAAAGTACCCCACTCATTATAAATATGAATTACTACCCACAGTGATGCTTCCATCAACATATGCAGATCTTGGCAATTTTCCATAATCCCACACCATCTCCCAACCTCCGTTACATGCAGATCACATTACCGCCACCCGCACTTCCACCGACCAATCCGATCCTCGGAGCTGAACCACTGACATGCCAATTTATGGCACCCCACCCCTCCCCCACGCTCACCAACCACCTCTCCTGCATTAAGTTCCTCACTTCCCACCTGATGAAGCGCCGATAGGAACGTCGCGAAACGCACGTCGTGGATCTAAAACTTTAAGAACTCTATGCTATCAAAAAGTATAAATAATTATTTCATTCGCCAATGCTGGTACACCATTGGCAGCCATCATCATCATTTTAATCTCCACTGAGATGTCACTTGCTGGCAAGAATGTCAAATTTTGAATTTCTCATCAAAAGCATTCCAAGAAGCTCCCGTTACTTCCCATCCTCTATGGCATTGGTATATAAATCTCTCTTTAATAAATATTGATACTTGATAGCATAGTCCATGTGTCGAAGTGCTTAAAAATATTTAACAGTGTCATAGAGAATTAAATTACTTTACTTTAATTACTGCACTGCGTACCTCTACTGTAATTTTTGTTAATCTAATATTGAGCTTTTAATGAATATGAATTGTGAGAATTTGCTCACTCACAAAAAAAAAGAGCAAAAAATATTTAAAAACTACTTGGCCCATGTAGTGGTTATGGTCCTTAGCCGATAGGATGGCATTGCTCAAGTGGCGTGTGAAATCGAAGTGTAAAGTATGACGTAGAAATGTAACTGTTGGTTGTTGGTGGCCTATGGCTCTTTGATTTGTTTCTTTTGGGTGGGGAATGTGGAATCACGTGTTTTATGTGTGATTTGACGAGAGTGTGAAGTTACGTTTGGTTTTTTTCGCCATTTTTGCTTGATGACTTCTTTGGATAACATACCTATATGGTTAGAGGTAAGTGCATGTGTATTATATATTTAATATGGGGGGGGGGGGGGTTGTTCAGTGATAGGTAGGATACAAATAATTATTATGTTCTAGCTTTTTTTTTTTTGAAAATTGGTTAAGATATGGTTTATAATTAGTTATTAAAGATATTTTGGGGCCTGTGTAGTGGGGAAGTATGCTTGGGGGAAAGAATGCAAGTTTTTGCGTGTGGGATTGAAAATGGCAATAGTAATCAACACATGTATTTCGTTAGAATAGTTTGGGGTGAATTGAATGTTTTTAGTAGTTACGTGTAGTATGGTAATTATTAATGTATTATAGTGATTTATTAATTTTGTTGTACATTTAGGAGTCTTTTAAATTTAGCTATATGATTTGTCGTTAATATGTGTAAGCGTCTGGCGACTTTTTGATGTAGTAATTCTGGGTATTGTAGAATTGTCAGTGTGTGAAAAAACAGCAGTATTTGATGGAGTCAGGAAAGAATGAAAAATTTAGAGGTGGGGTGAGAATGGCGGAGTCGGTAGCGTGCCAGGCTTGTAATCTAGTTCGAAGGTTCGAGTCCGAGCTATGTCAGCGTTTAGATTTATTTCGACAAATTTTCAAACTCGGCTCATAGTTAGTATGGGACACCTATGGGCTTGGAAAGGCCACCATCTGTCATTTAGGATGTTATGCCATGGCCCTGTGTGTGGGAGAGTTACTCTGTGTACGTTAAAGAACATGCTGAATGGGTTGGGTTGTTTTACCTCTGAGCGGCACTTTTTTGCACACCATGGGCTAAATGGCCAGGTCACATGGACCCCGAAGGCTCAGAGAAGGTTGGGGGAGGGACCCACTGGAACAGCTGTTGGGAGACAGATGGTAGCCTCCCGTTAAGGCCATCCAGCGTGTTCTTTAACGTGCACAGGGTATTGCTCTCCCACACACGGGGCCACGGCTTAACGTCCCATCCGACGGACGGCGACCTTTCCAAGCCCATCGGTGTCCCCTACTGACTGTGGGCAGGGCGGGGAATTTTGCGGAGATAAATCTCAACGCTGTCCCAGCTGGGACTCGAACCTGGGAACTGCAGATTACGAGCCTGGTGCGCTACCGACTGAGCCACCCCCGCCCCCATGCTGAATGGCCTTGACAGGAAGTTACTGTCTCCAAACAGCTGTTCTAGTGGGTCCTGTAACTTCTGTGAGCCTTCGGTGTTCATGTGACCTCGCCATTTAGCCCAATGATGTGGGAAAAAAGTGGGGGCTCAGAGGTAAAATGACAATGTAATTTCATCATCATCCTCAAGCAGCCATGGACTACGGAGGTCCAACCAGACCGTGCAATTTAGTTCTCCAAGCAAGTCTATCCTGAGCTACATCTACTGCATCTGGCCATTGCACACCAATTCTAACAAGGTCCTGTTTGACATTGTCTGCCCATCACATCCTAGGTCTCCCCTTTTTTCTGAGGTCTTTAGGCACACTGTTCATAACCCTATTCGCCAATCTATAATTATTCATACGAGCAACATGGCCAAACCAGTGGAGTCTCTCTCTGCACAATATGCTGCTTAAAGGAGGTTGCAGACTCCTTTGCCTAAACTCATCATTAGTTACAAAGTTAAACCACCTAATGCCCAAGATACTGCGTAAAGCATCTACAATCAAAAGCAACAAGTTTCCTGTTATCTTGTTTACGAAGTGTCCAAGTTTCACTACCATAACTAACCCTAGAAAGAACCAAACTATTATACAGTCTAATTTTAGTGTTTAGGTGAATACGCCTATTTCTCCACAACCTCCATAGATTCTTAAAAGTCCCGGCAGCAATATCTATTCATCTGTTAATCTCATGCCGCACATCACCATTATCTGTTACATAACTCCCAAGATAATTAAACTGTGACACCTGCTCAAGACTGCAACCATTCAGATTAACTGAATCACAGCCTGCCTGACCAATTTTCATCACTTTAGTTTTCTCTCTGTTTATAACCAAACCTACTCTATTACCAGTCTCATCAACAGCTCGAATGAAAGAGTTCATCTCATCAACATCATTTGCCAAAAGGGCTAAATCATCAGCATAATCTAAATCAGAAATTTTCATATCTCCTGTTCATTTACGGCCAAAATCTTTCCCTTGAAGTGAATTTCGCATAACATAATCAATAACCAAACTAAAGAGAAAAGGAGACAAAATGCACCCTTGTCGAACACCAGAAGTAATGCTAAACCAATTGCTACAAGCCTTACCAACTCTCACACATGACTCAGAGTTATTATAGAGAGCTTTCATTATGTTAACTAACTTGTCTGGTATACCATATGATTTCACAATCAACCACAAATTATGACAATCAACAGAGTCGAAAGCCTTTTTGAAATCAACAAAGCTAGCAACCAAAGATTTCTCAAACTCTAAACATTTCTCAAGAATCTGCCTAAGTGAAAATATCTGATCCACACATCCCCTACCACTTCTGAATCCACATTGCTCATCATGCAATTGACTGTCAACCAGATTCTTAATTCTATTAAGCACAATCATGGAAAGAACTTTACCTGGAACAGAGAGTAGGCTGATACCCCTACAGTTATCACAAGAACTGCAATCACCTTTTTTGAAAATAGGGATAACAATAGCTCTGGTAAAATCCTTAGGAACCATTCCTTTATCACAAAAGATATTCAGAATTTCAGTCATCCAAGTGGTAACCGAAACATTCCCAGCTCTAAGCATTTCTGTAGTAATTTCATCTACCCCTGGGGATTTATGAAGTATAAGTTCAGAAATAGCCAAAATAACTTCAGATTGTGTTATAGGGCCAACATTAAAGCCACCAATGCATCTATCATTATTGCAAACAATGGGAATAGAACTAAACGCATTGTTTAGAATATCACTGAAATGCTCAGCCCACCTAGCCATGACAGAATCCTCACCTTCTACAACCTTACCTTGTTTATCCTTCAATCCTTGTATACCTGTCCGTTTTCTAAAACACAAAACATTAACTATCTGGTACTGCTGTTGTGCTGTTTAACTGCACTATCTGCTGCTAATTTTCTTATCAGCAGCTAACGGATCCTTTACACGTTTATTAAGCTCTCTGTAATGCTTTCTATTAGGACTAGTAGGGTACTGATTAAGGACATTCCTGCAGTTCCTTCTTTCTGAAATAAGCTCAAGTGCCTTATCACTTAAATAATTTTGCCTCCTCTGCTCCTTTTTTCCTAAAAGAGAACTGTTAGTTTCCAAAAAAGCCTGTTTAAAATGGCCCCATTCTTCCTCAACTTCAGTATTAAGCAAACCATGACTGTCATAATGACTAAATAACCTATCATGGTAAGCTTTAGCTATAACTGGGTCTTTCAGAGCTTCAGTATTAAAGGTAAATTTTTTAACCCTAGCACAACACTTTTTAAGTTTAAGTTGCAAGACACTTTTAACAAGGTAATGGTCAGATCCAATTTCAGCTCCCCTATATGCCCTGGTATTTATAACAGAACTAGCCCATTTGCTGTTAATTAATATGTAATCAATCATATTCTTATGCAGCCCATCAGGTGAAACCCATGTGTACTTATGTATGTCGCGGTGTTTGTAATAAGTGTTAGTTATTCTGAATCCATTGAGTTTACTTACCTGCAGGAGACGCTGCCCATTGCCATTGCAGCTACCAATACCAAAAGGGCCTATTACTCCTCCCCAAAGGTCAGAGTCAGTAGCAACTTTGGCATTGAAGTCACCAAGAACAAGGGTAATATCTCCTTTCTTGACAGAATTCAAAATATCCTGAAGTTGTTCATAAAACCTATCCTTGTCATCCTCATCAGCATCCTCAGCGGGGGCATAACAGCAGATAACATTCATGTCTTTAACGCTTGTCTGAAATTTTGCTGTAAGAAACCTTTCATTAATGCACTCATATCCTAGTAGAGCATCACTAGCGTGTCTGCTGAGAAGCAGACCCACGCCTTGGTGATGCTTATTGTCGTCCCTCCCTGAAAAGAGAAATTTAAGATTATTTTTAAGAATCTGACCTTTATCTGTCCATCTGGTCTCTTGCAAGCCGAGAATATCTAAATTATAACAGTGGAATTCTTGTGTGAAGACATCAAGAGAAAAAGCTCTGTGCAGAGTCCTCACATTCCAACTACCTATGGAGAGAAAATGGTTAGTGGGATGTTTAAAGAAACTATGTTTATTGAGAGAGGGAATGCCGACAATATCAAACAGCCCCCTAATCACAGACATGGGGCAAAGACCCGTTCCCCCACCACTAAAGGCTGAAGCCATCTACACTGGAAGACTTCCTCCAATGTAGAATTTGACGATGCCAATAGAAGCAAAGAGTTCAGGTGCCTGCGATGACCTCTGCTCAGGATTATCCACCAGCTGATAAACATATCCTGTGAATCTATTCACTTGGGGCTGTCAACCCACAAACAAACAGAAAACACAGCGGAAGATTTTCCCTCTACAGAAGCCCACCAGTGCAGCAAAATCAGGATCCATAATCAAGCTCCGAGCCATATATCTGTCCAGTGGGTTTATATGGTCAGCACCAGGACCCTGTGTGCTTGACCTCTCTTCAGCAGGGTAGAAAAAAAAAGTAGCTACAGTTGTCCAGATCAGTAGGCCACACTAATCTGGCAGCCCTCCCCTTCCGTTCACTTCCACAAGAGAGTATCTCTTTTGAAAGGTACTAACGGTCTGCACCACGAGAAGGCGGGGTCGGACATTAGGTGCTAGGCCTGGCCGGTTCTATGCATAATCACAGGAGATTGGTGCATAACTCTCCTTCTATTCCACAACAAATAATTCATTCAACAACTCTAATCACATGGTACAAGGAGTGCTTGGAAGTTAAAAATTACAGATAACTCGGAAAATTAAAATTACTGACAAAATTAACGGATACCAAATTAGTCTCTGAAGTAAAAAAACATATCTTCTACTTATCTGAGAGTAGAACCCGAACATTCCATGAAATATCAATTACTTATTAGTCCTAACATACCCTTATATCACAAACTTCGGCCCCGCTGTCATCCTCCATAAGCTTTAATTACCACTGAACGTTGTTGCCAATTCCTAAGTACACAACTTTAGAAATATCAGGCACAGACATGACCAACAATTAGAAAGTACAAGCATCGGCCTGCCGGATTGAAGTTTTCTCGAGGCACTTTAATGCAAATGATTTCAACCAGGGAAGCGCAAATACTAAAAACAAACATCAAACCATGTTGTTTGCTTAGGTTTTGAGTGTTTTCTGCGTTCGGATTTAAAACTGCGTTCATTTCAAAACTTACAATATTTTAATGCAAAATATTTAGTTTTTCTCTATTTTTAAAAATGGTGATATGTTGTTTTCCGATGTGGTAATACAGAACAGGTACCGTATTTCGCCGAAAATAAGACCTAACCGGAAAATAAAAGCCCTAGCATGATTTTTCAGGATGCTTGTAATATAAGCCTAACCCAAAAATAAGCCCCAGTTAAGATCGACAGCCAGACGAACGCATTTAGTATGTCCGTTGCAACACACGACGGACGTATTGTATTATAAAATAATAATATTAATGTATAATTAAATATAAATAAATAATATTATTGGCATTAATACTTAAAATAAATGATAATATAATGTATTTTTATAAATGTAGATTTTTGTACATGAATTAATGTAGGTTGTTGTACATGAAAAACTATGACATCCTCTGAAAATAAGCCCTAATGCGTCTTTTGGAGCAAAAATTAATATAAGACCCGGTCTTATTTTCGGGGAAATACGGTAGGTATGATACAAAAACAAAGGGACAATAGTTGAAGATCAAAGGTCACAAGAGCTAAGTATCTCGTGTTGAATGGGTGTGTAGGACTTCAAATGGAGGGGGACTTCACCCCCACCTCCCACGTTAGACAACTGCCTGAAAATTGGATTCCCTTCAGAACCTAGTGCTCTGAAGCTACAGGGAGTGGGATGGGGGAGAAAACTGGGTCCTGGGTCACGTGGTATATATCCTTGTGCCTCCGTTCTCTTGGTAGAAATATTCGATACCTTTTACAAACAATTATTTTTTAAAAAAACTATAAACTACATCATTTTGAAAAAAAATTCGAGAAGACGGCCGAAATATGCATTGTAAGTTGCAGAAAAAAAAAACCCAGAAGCATGAAAGCAAAATAACACGAGAAAAAAAATTGCGAAAAATGCGATGATGCTGAGTGCTTGGCATTCAAGGGCACAAAATGTCACCACTCAAATCCTGAGCTCGTGGCACTGAACAGGTTAATCGGGAGAAAGAAAGTCACGTTTTTTTTTTCCGCCTCTTTCTGGCATCAAATTTCTTTTGTCGCTAATACATAGAATATTACACTCACAGTAATTATTCAAATCGCTAACTCCGAATAATATCTCATATATAATTTTACGTGCGTGATTGACTAACAGATGACACGAGATCATGCTAATTCTAACTTTGAAAAGTGTAAATCATGATATTTCAGCAATAACTATGCAACACAAAATCAATTTTTAATTTATCTCTATAAAGAAACAGTATTCTCTTAAAACAAAAAAATTTCCTTATCCCCACCCCCTTAGGTGTAAGTGGTTAACTCATGTTTGCTAATGGTACGACGTTACCTTGACATTGCACTATCAGAATTTCAAATATCTAGCAAAAACGCATCATTTGCAATATTCATTTGAAATTTTGGAATATTCAACTTTTTCGACAGTTAGAGGGCGCATTTATAACTTCTGGGAAAGTAGGAAAGTGAAAATCGTATTATTTCATCAATTCCTGACCATACAAAAGAAAGGTTCTATCTCTATAAACAAAGTTTGCTGGAAGCAAAAATATTGGTTCTCCCACCTACCCTGGGCCTAAGAGGTGAATATATTGTTGCTTACGAAAACTTCAGGACGATCACATTCCACCACCAAAATTTCGAATTTCTAACTTGAATATATCGTTTCGAAAAAATAAAAAAAAATCTAGTATTTTAGGTTGTCGTTACGGTACACAGAAGCGAAATCACCAAACTAATTATGATTTTTTTCTAAATCCGAATCTATACGATTTTTTTCTAAAAACACTTTTCGATTAAAAATGTTAACAGATATAGGTTACAAACATAAATGTAGCATATTTTACTTCCAAGTGTTCTTTATATTCATCTAATTTGAAGTTTTTCACGCTACTTTAACACGAAAACGACTGAAGAGAAAGGTTTCTTTGTCGCGCGCCATCTTTCGAAATTTTATATTATATTAGGCTCTCGTAAAGTACCATTTTCGAGTACAGGTGTGTTCTCTATCTTTGTTGGCCAAGGTAAAGCGAGTAGGTCCGGTAGAAAGGATGATTCTAAAATTTGAACATAATAGTAAAATATCACAGGGAAATGTCCTGTAGACGAGAAACACTTGAAATAACTAACTGAAAAAAAAACTGAAAATTTCAAATTGAAAAAGATTTCAGAGCAACCAGTTTTTTTTTCAGTTATTTCAAGCTTTTTAATGTAGGTAGGCGTGTTTTTTGTGTTGTGGCAATTAAATTTGATATAATTACAGCTGTGCTTGTAATTAATTAATCTACACCCCAAATTCTGTAGACAAATAAAAAAAACCCTAAAAATAAAGATACAGTGGAATGAATCCATAAAGTGTGGAATTAAAAACTCATTCATATTCTCATTACATCATGTTTTCAGAAAATTGCCAAAACGATTTGTTGAACATGATTCAAACAAATTCAGATGTAGGATGTAGAAATCTTTATAACAAGGATTTATCTCTAAATTTCTTCAAATAAGCTTATTTAATCTCGTCTTCTAAGTCAAATTAATTTTTTTTTATTCACGACATATAGGACAGAGAAGAATCCTAGAAGCTACTCCTAGCTTTTACAGGCCTTCTCATACAAGGACATGCCCTACTAAGACCGAAGTCACTGCTGACCACTGCCTTAGTTAGAGCTAATACAACACACAAAGTTTGCTTTGCTGAAACAGTCGCTAGCTGTCTAACCACTATGACAGTTAAGGCTGTGGTTAGGCAGCTAGCGTATCATATATATTTCATGATTAGTGTTAATCAATACTAAATGCATATATTACCTACAGTCTTATTTAAAGTCTTGTAAATACACAATGTAGTGGTACTTTACAATAATCAGTTAACCTTGTACACAGGAAATAGTTTTTTTACATTTTATTTTTGCCTATCTTTTCAGCTTCTGCATGTACAGAGACATAACAATATATTACCGAATTTCCATATTATATCAAAGGTAAAAATAATTTTGAAGCTCTGTAACTTCTAATAGACGTTCGGTACAAAAAAATATTTCTAAAGAAGGTCTCAATCAAATCTGCCTAAATCTCTAACTTCAAAGAATACATAGAGAGAGCAACTGCTAGAGGTCCTATATAGGTAGAAGTTGGTCATCTCAAAATTTGACGCCATGTTTTGTCGTCGCTCGCATTCTTTGGCGTGCAAAGCTGAATGGTATTGCAGGGATACTTATGGATTCCAGAAAAAAAAAAAATAAATAAATAAATACCCCCTCAAGCAGCTGCTTGCCACAGAGGTCTGACAGGAGCCTGTCCGTTTATATGCCACAGTAGAAGGTCTGAGAGGATGGCAGGACCTCAGCAGAAAAACTACACAAACAGCCATGCCTTACCCGGGGCTCGAACCCAGGTCCCGTAGATCAGTAGCCAAGCGCGCTAACCACTCGTAGAGTAATATTTGACACATATTTCATTGTTCATGAGTGGAAGCATTTTAGAAAACGGCTAAAAAAAGAAAAGTAAATTTTAGGACTTTTTTTTTTAAGAAAAAAAAAAGGATAATTTCGCTTTGTTGTCTGTCCTTCTACAGATATCGAAATTTTTGCTTATACAGATAAATAAAAAAAATCTTTTTGTGTTAGATAGATGTTAATGATATATTATGATTTGCATTTTTCGAATCTCTCAAAAGTTATAATTTCGCCCTCTAACGGTGGAAAATTTCGAAGATTCCAAAATATCAAACGAATATTCCAAACGATGTAGTTATGTTAGAAGATTGAAATTTTGGTGTTGAAATGTGAAGGTTACGAAGTTACCATTCGCAACAATCACTTGACCTTTTACACCCAAGGGGGGGGGAGATGAATGCAACTTTTCTTGTTTTAAAAGAAAAGTATATGTTTTGAAAGATGAATTAAAAATTTTTTTTGGGTTGGACCGGTAATGATGAAATATTGCAATTTACATTTTGCGAATTTCCCAAAAGCTAAAATTGCGCCTTCTAACGGTGAGAAAAAATCGAAAAATCCCAAAATTTAAAACGAATATTGCAAACGATGTACTTATGCTAGAAATTTGAAATTTCGGTGGAGGAATGTGACAATCTCGAAAACTCCGTTCACAGCAATCAGTTGACCCTAAGCCGAAGATAGGTAGGAAACAGAACAGCTTTAAGAGACAGTTGAAAATCTCCTTTTTAGTTCGTTACTAATGAAATGTAATTTGCACTTTCAAAGGTAGTTTTAATTTGTATCATTAATAAAAAAAAATACCCCCTCAAGCAGCTGCTTGCCACAGAGGTCAGACAGGAGCCTGTCAGTTTATATACCATAGTAGAAGGTCTATGAAGATGGCAGAACCTAAGCAGAAAAACGTCACATATATCCATGCCTTACCCGGGCGTGAACCCAGGTCCCTAAGATCAGTAGCCAAGTGCGCTAACAACTCGGCCATTTTAGAGATCACTAAATATCGAAACTGCAAAATTTTTAACGAATGTTTCATGTCATCTGTTAATGTAAAAATTTCGGCGTATAGAGTTCTGTTATGGTAGAAATTCCACTGACAGCAATGATCTGCCTACTATTTTCAGAGAAGCGAGAGAAAAACAACTTTTTTAAAATTCAAGAACAAAAAGACAAATACTTTTTATGTAAATTTAAAATATATTTTTATAATTACTAATAAAATACTGCTGTGTGCATTTTTCCTATCATGCATTAAAAAATGAATAAATAACCTCTCAAGCAGCTGTTGTACAGAGTTCTGACAGGAGCCTGTCAATTTATGTGACATAGTAGAAGGTCCTTGAGGATGGCAGGACCTCAACGAAAAAAAACACTAACATCCATAATTAAAACTTTTAAGGAGTGAAAAAGTTGGCAAAGGAAGAACTTCATTCTCTTTGAAAATATCACTGCGCATGTACGAAGTTATGATGCGACTCTTGTCCCCCTGTCGGTAGGGGACCATTAATTGGACCACTTTTTAATGGCTAGGCTATCGACGATTGCCACACTATTACTTATAGGTACTATACCCAGGCTTAGAACTAAAAAAAGGGTAGCTCTCTATTGGGGTCTGTTTTGGCTTACTGTAAAAATGACACTTTTGATTAATGGAGGGAAAAAGGAGGAGCTGAAGTCCCTGTGTTCCCTAAGCATGACTCCAGTAATGACGTTATTGATATTATTTTCACTACCTTGTTTTCGTGTTGGTACATTTTTTATAACCTTAATGTACAATGTTTCTTTCACTGAATAAATTGTCAAGATATGTGGACACTGCTGGATTTTTCTCTGTGATATGTAGACTTTGAGAGATGACTAATGATAATGATATTTTATATCGTATAATTTACGATCAGCAACGGTGTATGAAAGACGTTGCTGATCGTAAATTATACTGATCAAAACACCTGCTTTGACAAACGCAGTGACAAATGACATGCGAAAGCATTAGGAATACGTTTCATTTTTAAGAAACCTTTTTCAACTTTAAAATATATTTTTGTATAAGGAGTACCTACACAGTAATTATTTTGATACTTTGAATTTGAGAAAGAAAATATATTCATATAATATCATCACAACTTATACAGAGCCTTAAATGATGCATATATTTAAGTTACGATTCTAGTGTTTTGCCCAACTATTCGACCCTGACACTAGCTCCTGACTAATCCATGGCGTTCAGTGGCGCATCCACACGAGTGCTGCCTCTGGTATATACCTCTGTGATTAATTTATAGAATATATGTATATATCTTTAATAATTTAAACAATAAAATCAATATAGCTGAATAAAGGAGTTTAGTATTTTTTTAAGTTGGTTCCGGTTACAAGTTAGATAACAGTTTACTTAGTTTCTTCTTGTCAAAATAAAATTGAAACAGTCGTCTCAGTGTACCTTTGAAATCGTAGAAAAATACTGAACCTAATGAAAATAATTACCATTTAAAAGAAGGCGCTTTATTCTTATATTAGTTTGAAAGTAATTTGGTAGATAGGTATTATATTTAAGAAAAAGTAATGTTCTGTTGTTTACTAACATATTTGAACGTAGGCAATTACTGCATCTGACTGCATTTGAAGTAGGCTTTTGCATTTACAATTATTTACTTATTAACTCACATATATTACACAATTGCTGCATTTGAAGTAAGCTTTTACTGCATCTGATCTCTCCCATGTCCGTGTCTCTCCCATTGAGGTGGTTTCTCTTCGCATTTTACCGTAATTTCTCTTGAACTAGTGGTTGAACTTCAACACTCTATCGACTCCAGGTAGATGGATCGGCTTCTCATACGAATACTTATAAACAACAACTTGTTTCTGAGGTTGATAGAAACTGTTAATATAAACGTTTATAGAAAATAATATATAAGAAAAGCAAAAATCTTTGCCGGAATGAAACAACAGTACCATTTTCCCTTTCAGATAAACAAGCTATTCATCAGGCCATCACTAGAGCCCAATTGTAATTTGTTCCGCAACCGTGAAGAATTGATTCTGGAACCGTGAAAGATGCTGCTGCGGGAGATTCGTTTTTTAAATATGAAATGTATATATGTGAGTTAATAAGTAAATAATGTAATTCTGTAAGTATTGCACAAAGTAAGTATAAATTTTATAAGCATTTTATATTGTGTGATAAACGAAGAGTTATATGTAAAACTAATTTTTTTGCATGTGATCGGTGATTATTTTTCGATAACCACAAGAATGTAAATGCTAATTTTTGATGTTTGGTAAAGTACAAATAAATTTTTAAAGAAAAAACAAATTTACGTGATTCATGTCGAAGTTTATATACAGTTTAGACATGTATATTTGAAACCTTCAGTTTTAATTCACAGAGAGTTATAACAATATAATGATCTAGAGCAGCTGACTCCTGGAGGTTCGCGGTAACATCAGAAGCTGGTCTGTAAGAAATTGATTTTTGAAGAGTTGAAATACAGTGGATCCATCCAAAGCGGTCCGCCGTATTTTTGAAATTAAAATAGGGATCCTGTGCTTTCGAAAGGTTTGGGACCACTGATCTAGGATATTATGGTATTTTTATGTTTCATAATTTTCCCAGTTGTACTTTTAGATAACATTCATAGATTTCCCAGTGCAAAGCACATGTAGTAGGTGAGGGTTAGCTTGGGGTTATTTTGCACTTTGGGTTACTTTGGAAACTATAGGTTCCAATTTAGGCTACGTCCTTTCCCAGTTAACAGGCTTCGCCGCAATACCCCTCTGTAGCTGATTCACCATTCGTATTGTAAAAAAACCATAAGTAAATAAAGTATGTAATTCTGAGATTTTTTATATAATGTCATGGGCTGTACCTTAGAAATTCAAAAATCAGTAGGAATATAAAAATGTTTTAGATAAATCAATAAATATTTTGCGGAAAAAATTTCGCCAACATATGGGACATCTCTCCAGAAACATGCCAGATTATTCTACCATTGAACTAATGTGAGCTCTGTCTTTTTTCCATTAATTTAAGACAACTCTTCACCGAGATTTTTGGACCAACTGTTGGCGTCATCTATGATCTCGTGGCAACTATTACTTTTTATATTGCACAGAGTAAGATGGAAATAATAAAGTCTCATCACACTATTTAGCGTTATTAATGCTTTAAACATACATGACAATCACAGCGTTCAATGTTTAGATGCTAATGGTGACCATTTTACATTTTTTTTGACTGTCAATTTATACATTTTCAAGGCCCTCATTGATTTCTGCAACTATCTGATACTGCATTTAAAAAAAAAAAGCCCCAAAAGAAAATAAATAATTTGTTTTGTTTTTTCTGTAGTGTGGCAGGCAATTTACTTGGAAATCTGAATCGATCCGAAGCCCATTAACTGGGAAAGGACATAGCCTAAACCTGAACTTATAATTTCCAAAGTAACCCAAAGTGCAAAATAACCTGGCTTGGTAACTAGTGCACCAGACTCATAAATAGTAGTTTGCAGGTTTTAATTCTGACTCTGCTTGCATTAAGATTTTTCTCTGCTAACTCCCATTCTCCCCTTGGTGAGAATGGAAGCATTTGAAAAGGCCATCATCCTTCACATGAGATATTGAGTCAAGGCTCCAGAGAAGAGCTATATCCTGTGCACAGTATAGAATACACTAGACCAATATATCTCCTAACAGTTGTCTAGTGAATTTCCTATCCCTACCCAAATTGGCATTTTTAACTTGGTCATTTAGCCTATTGTGTGAACAAAATTGTCATTCAGAGGTAAAACAATTCATTCCTCAAAGCAGTATGATCCAGTGCCCTCTTTATCGTATTCATTTCTTGTACATTCCGTGTAGCACATCAGAACATTGATTAAATCTGGCAAAATAAAAGTATTCTTTACCCCTCTTAGTGACACACAGTGTAAACTTGTTTTTTCATTGCAATAATCTAATGTGAATAGAGTACTGGTTCGTAATATGGATATTGTCTTTATATCTGAGAAATGAATAAATAAATTTTTTGCCTCTAACTCCTCCTATTCTGCCCTTGGTGAGAACTATTATCCTCACTAAATATTCCAATGCATAAATTACTGTTCTGACTTCCTTGTATAGTAGGGTATTGCATATTTGGTAATAACACTATGAGCAAACTGACATGCAAGCAGTTACCATTGAGTAAACTCATGGCAGTTTACTTGCCTGATTAATTTACTCAATGTGAGTAACTCACATTGAGTAAATTGATGCAACTATGGGCAAACTGACATGCAAGCAGTTACCATTGATAGGGTTCCATGATAGTAGGGTATTACATATTTGGTAACAACACTATGGGCAAACTGACATGCAAGCAGTTACCATTGAGGCTGATCCTGAAATAGTTGAATTGATGCTTCATAATAATATTATATTAAAGGAACAAGTTCAGATAAATATGTGCTGTATATATATATCTTATTAAAATACATGGCAGCAATGCACTTTACATTCCACCAATTTTTTGGATGTACTCTTATGACTATTCAGAAGATCATTTTGAGTTTAAATGAAAAAAAAATTCTTTTAAAATGCTGAATGTCAAGCTAAACAATAAACCTACATAGTAAATGGATAAAATTGTTAGTTGCTATAAAAAGTAAAACCTTCTCAAGTAAGTTGATTGTGACATATTAAAAAGAATATGACAGCAATCTTACATTCTATCTCCAAAACCAAAGTTTTCCTGGTTGCTGTGGGAATCAGTGTGCTAAATTAGTAGAACTTTACTTATGATGTAAAGTGACTTAACTCATAAATAGAAACATTTTTAAAATATACATACTATTAAAAGTAGAATTTTAGTTTCATGTTTTTCTTTTTACAAAAAAAAAAGATTCAAAACTAAACTCATAAATGAATATTTTAAACTATCCATATTAATAATAATTGTAAGAAACACTGATTCTGTATTTTTCTTTAACTGATAAACTTTAATTTGGAACTCAAGGATTAGGCATCATTTTAAAATACAGAAACTGTTTCTAGTATTGTATTACTAGAAAGAAAAATAACTTTTTGGTATATTGCTAAGTGTAGAAACTTAACTCTGCCATCTTCAAAAAGAAAAAGGAAGAAATAAGCATTAGTAAATTTCTTTCTTTGAACTGCTGACCCAAAAGATTTTTTCCAATAATCCATAATTGAGACACATTTCTCCAGAGGTAAACTTTCTATTTTATATTAATGAAGTTGTCATAATGCATTGTAAAAAGAATTTTGTCAAATCAATAATTTTTCTGAATTTCCAAAATTAATTATTTTTTCAAAGGGGTTTAACCTTTCCTGTATCTAGGTCATATATGTACATTGACAGAATCTGAAATGAGAGGCTGAGGACATCTGTATCCATTTTTAAGAAATAAAAATTGTTTAGATTTTTTAATATATATCTTATAAAAATACATGGTAGCAGTGCACTTTACAGTCCTCTGGTGGAATTTTTTTATGCAGTGTAACAAAATGGCCCTTTTCAATGATCCCCCCACCCCCCGACCCTACCCAAAACAGTGGTTTCTAAAAAAAAATTTCTTTCATTACCATAGTAACAATAACCCAAGTTTATGTCAACTGCAATGTACTATTACCATGGTAATGGTAATATACATTCTGAACAAACACAATATAACAAATAAATTCAAAAAACTGCCCCCCCCCGAGTAAAAAAAGAATTCCCTCACAACTGCAAATTACTAAAAAATAAAATTATCACAAAAAAAAAAAAGCATAAACAGATGAACCACATTAAGGCAAAACAACAATTGGCTTCCCATATACTACAAATTGATAGACTCTATCCACCCCAACCCCTCTTTTACTAATTTTTAAAAACTCTATAAATACATTTAAAAAAACCAAATTCCTTAAACCACATGCAAAAATTAGCCTAAATAAATTACCAGAATTAATCTGAAGACAAATCTTAAAAACAAGAAAATTGGAAACAATTCATCACTGATCTACATTATAAAAAAGCCCCCAAAACTAAATTAATCTCATCAGAGACAACATTATAAAAGATGAGAAAATCGGAAACAAGATGCTGCTGGTCCGAATTGTAGAAAAGTCTTCAGAACTAAATAATACCATTAAAGACAACAAAAAAACCATATATCCAACATAATTCCAATCTGCAATATCTATCATAACATTAATTCCATTTCTACACCGATTAATTTATTATCCATCATTTTCAGTAATGAAATATCCATATTAAACTTTTTAATCACAAATACTGATAAACAACAAAATTTAAAATATTCAGTTCTATAATTAAATTCATTAATAATTATCACTATTAATATGCATAACCATAAATATTAATAAAAACATGCATAAACACAATCAATTAAGCTATCAAGAAAAAAAAACTATAGACTGCCCTTTATCCATTAAAAACACTTCATATTGCTAAACCCCCCCCCCCCTAAATTACTCATTAATCTTCCTGCCTCCATTACTAACTGCAATTTTTCTGCGCTGATAGTTCTATGACATACAAAATTTCTGTGTAAAAAAAAAAGCTGCCAATTGCTTCCAATCATTTCCAATAAATCGTATTAATAATGAGAAATGAGTAATAAATATCTAACAAAAAATATATCATTAAATACACTAATAACACTAGACAACAAATTGAAACCTTTTTTTTATAACATTGGTCAAATAGGATGTTTTTAACTAATTTTGGGATGCTGAATTCAAATGTGACTGTGAAAAATCTGTGCATGTGCAATTTTTTTTCCTAAAATTGCAGATTGACGTATTTCCAATTTCAATGAATACGCATATCTGGAAAATAAAAATAAATGTGACTATTTTATTAAATTGTAACTTAAAGCTCATTAATTAATTACATGATTACAGTGAAAAAAATTGGAAACATCAAAATATAAAGTAATAAATGAAATAATATTGAAATGCAAAATAAGAAAACATGGGTAAGGATCTTTTATACTTACAAGAAGTTCATTTTTGTCTTTTATGTTCTGAGGTATTTTCCTTCTTCAAGAACCAGCAGTAGTCACCCATCATTGCTGGGTCCCATCTGCCTTGGTATCACTCCTTCATGGTTCAGATATCCTGATGAAATCTTTTCCCTTGCAAATCACTGACAGCTCCTAAGTTCTTGGGAAAGAAGTCAAGATGTAAGTGCAAGAAATGGATCTTCAAAGGCATTCAGCAGCCAAGATTTTAATAGTTTTTGAGATCTTGAATGAGCTGATGGTAGTTTTCCTCTTTGTGATTCCCCAGAATACCCTGGACCGCAGATGTGAAGGAATTCCATGCAGTGCACTCCTTCATATTCAGTTTTCCTTCAAAGATAGTATTCAGTAGCTTTCTGATCTGAGGACCAACAAAGATCCCTTCTTTGAGTTTGGCATAACTTAGTTTTGGAAAATTTTCCTTCAAGTGCAAAAAACCTTTATCAGTTTTGTCCATAGCCTTTACAAAGTTTTTCATAAGCCCCAGTTTGATTTGTAGTGGTGGGAGCAAAACATCAGAGGGGTCAACTAGAGGCTTTATACCTCACATTACTCTTTCAGGAATAAAAACATCTCTTTTGGGCCAGTCTTTTGTAGTGTTCCTTTCTGGCCCTATTATCCCACAAACATAGAAAACAGCCAAATTTTGGGAAACCTCCTTGAAACCCAAACAAGAGAGATATATGACTTTTAGGTCACCACATATTGTCCACTTAAACTGGTCATATTTTATAGCAATGGGTATTTTTTCCATGCTTTCAATAAGTTTCCTCATTCCCACAGTGTATCACTGGTTTTCAGTTTCCTTTATGCAAAAGGACAGTTTATATGCTGAATTTTGATGAATCTATAAATAGATGCCATTCCTTAGGGTGGTGAGTTGTTCCAATTTCTTCCATCAGCCCTGAAATATCTGTGCAGAAACAAACAATCTTGCATCTCATAATAAGCAGATAAAGCCAAGTTTCACTTTCTGAACAGAGAAATTCTGGTACCCTTGGCCAGAACATTTCACTCTTGAACCTAAAACCTCAGCTTGTTGTTTGGAAAGTCCTAAGTCTTGAACAAGATCATTTAGTTCATTTTGCTGAATCAGATGAGGCTTGTCTAACTTTTTAGGGGTGTATGTAGGATCAGGATCTGTATATGCCTCAAAGTTTTCCTCTGATGAATGTGAATCCATCTCCTCCCAGTTGATTAGAGATGTTGGTATAGGAAGATCTTCCCCATAAGGGAACTGGCCTTATGGCTGAAGGCATGTGTGGATATTGTATTTTGCTTTTGTTCTTTTTTGAAAAGCCCTGAGACTTTAGTTAACAAAATTAGCAATCATGCAAGTGACTAGTTGGCTGATGCCAAACCACTGAAACTGCAAAGGACATGAATTTTACCTTTCAACCTTTCACTCAGACCAACAAAGCACAAAATGCAGCACACATATGGAGTCCATGTTTTGTCCTGATCTCCAACATGACATCCACAATACAAGTTATAAGCTTTTTTCACAATCTTTGTCAAAGAATTACCCTGGGATTTTAAACTATAATTTCCACACTCATAACAAAACTTATCTTGTACATTAATCTTCAATGTACAGTATGTGTTCCTCCTACAATTAAAGCAACAAGAATGGCAGTCTGAGATTAAGTTACTGTTACATGTTTTCTCTCACTTAGCAATCAGTGTTGCCAGTCTCAAAAAGGAAATATCCAGTATCCTCCCAGTTGCCTTGAGGCATTGGTATAGGAAGATCTTAATATGTGTGTTGATCTTAATATGTATCAAAATGTGCAATAGCTTAAAAATATGACATGCTAGCCATTTTTTTTGAGGCCAGAATCAGCACCTGAAAAATAGTTTAAGGCAGCTACAATTGTTCATGTTATAAAAACCTTATAAACCAGTTTAATTATTATACAATACATAACTACTACTGATAAAACGAGGAGGATAGATTAATTATCCCATTTTTGTCTATCATGAAAAACTCATAAAATTCATATTATACATATCCACTTACCTGTGACCATATCGGCAAGTTATCCAAGCAAGAGCGACAAAATATACAAACATTAATGTCAAATCATGCACATGTGTGACTTCACATTACCTACCCAAAAGAAATCATAGAACCATAGGCCACCGACATCCTATAGTTACTCTAATGTTACTTTTCTATGTCTACTTTACACTTTGATGTCATGTTTCCTGAGCAGCGCCATCCCTTGGCTGATGACTGAAAAGCCCTCTGGCAAATACATAATTCAAGCTTGAAAAATAGTATTTTCTTTTTTCATTTGATACATATTTTATTAAACTATGATATAAATAATTTGTTTAAAGCTGATTTCATATTTATTTGTTAACATTGTGCTGAAGCAACCCCCTGATTTAAGTTCACAAGTTTAATTTGAACTATTATCATTGCAAGTGACTAGGTCTCGAACAAGTTAAGGAAATATTTCTTTAAAGTTTTGAAAATCTCCTAAAATTAATAAAAAAAACTGCTATTTTTAAAAATATAAGATTTTGGAAGTAATTACAAAGTATACCTGTGGGATGTATATATCCCCCCCCCCCCTGTTTTACACTCTTTTCTGCCCCTTAAACCTATTTCATTATTCCTAGAAGTATTTTTTATAATTTGTATCATTTATCCCAGCATTCTATTCATCATTCCCACTCCTGAAATCAAAAGTATAACTTAAAAAAAAGTATTCAATGGCTTCTTCAAGACTGGCTGTAGCACACAGCATAATGTCATGGGAGAGGAAGTCATGGGAGGGAGCAGGTGTTCTAATTGCTCCATGTGTTACAATGGGGAGAGCCATCTACTAAGTGACTGCATGGAAGTTGGTTACTTGGTTGATTTCAGTCCATATACTTATTTACAATGTATTGGATGTTATCTCCTTTCATAAAGTTAGTATTTTATTTCTTTTTTCCTTATTAAACCTTAGTTTTAATTTCTGTAGAATGACTTTATTTCCATAAATTATTGATCTTTTGGTTGATTGACTATTATCAATTTTTTGTGGGTATGCCACACAACTTGTTGCTGTGGATATTTTATTTAATATCACATTAGATTATTGTTAATTTTTCTTTTATTTCTTTGTTTTCTAGTAAAAAACTTTGATCTCGTATCATTTCCTGAAAATGAATGAGGTCTTCAATATGAAAGCGAGAAAGACTTCCTTGATATGGAAATCAGTCCTCTTGCGGGAGAGCAATTACGGAAAGCGTTTTTAACTTCCCCTCTCCTCAACATGAAAACCCGCTGCCCAAATTGCACAGTTGCACACATTTGGGGGGAGGGTGCCCCTCTTTGGCAAGATTGTATATTTTTTTAATTTCTAATTTTTAAGTTTATGTTGAATGTTTTTAAAAGATTTAGCCCTGTTGTTATTGTCAGAGTGGCACAGCCAAAATAACTGAGGGGAGCTCAGTTATTTTGGCTGTGCCACTCTGACAATAAAGACTTTTTTACTTTGGTGCACTAACTTTTTTTGGTGCACTCAGCCAAGATCTGCAAGATTCAACACCCAAAGTAAAACAATTCATGTTTAGTAAAAAAGCAGCAAGAAAGTGTTTCTCCATTTCATAAACAGGACAGAAATATCATATAAATGTGAGTAATCCAAGTCACCTGTATAACACTGTCCTATGTTTTAGGGAGGGCATTCAAAAAGTTCTTGTGTGTGTGTGTGTGTGTAGATTTGCACTAGTTCCCCAAAGTTCAATGAGCTATGACTTGTTTCAAAGCTTGTCTAAATTTGTCATTGCATGTTAAAAACAGGCTATATCATCATTTCTCTCATTGCTGGTGGCACATAAAGTTCAGACTGCAAAATCTGTGCATTGTTACTATGGCGCCTACTAAAGATGGGAAAAAGATTTTACATTTTCATGAGAATGCAACTTGGGGATGACAAGAAAAAAAAAATCATGTTGATTTATCACAAGTATATGGGGATTGTGCCTGTTTACATGGCACTGTTATGGAATGGATACACAAATCCAGAGGAGAATGGCAGAGATTCTAATACTTCCCTCATGCAAGAAAATTGAAGGGGACCATGAATGAGAGAACCATTGCTGCTGTTTGTGAACTCATTAAAGAAAACTCACACATCACTATTCAGGAAATAAGTTTAGATATCAGTGTATCGATTGGCAATGTGGAAACAATTATTTATCAACATTTAAAGTTAAGAAAGATCTGTACTAAATGAGTACCCCATAAACTGACAGAACAACAAAAAAGGGCTGGGGTCGACTCATGGTAGGAGATGCTGGCAATGTTTGAACCTAGTGGTCACCCAAACAGTTAACAAATATTGTCAAAGGTGATAATACATAATTTTATTGCTATACAACTCCCAGAATGATCAACAATTATGTTTGGGTTGTGGAAGATGAATTGCATCCCCAAATCAAAGAAGGTATAGGGGACAAGAAGGGTAGGCTCTTTAAAACTAATGCGAGACAGATGATCATTGTGCCCTCATAATTGACGGTTTGAGCGGTTATATAGAAATGTTTGCTTTACAGGGGTAAGTTGAGATGAATACGGGATAAATCCTGCACAAATGGGTGTACGCTGCACAGCCCACCAGATGGCACTAGTAGCAATTGTAATTTGGGTTTAAGAAAGAGAAATTGCATGATCCCAGCTGATATCGCACTGAGGACTGACATGAATAAGAAATAATTGTTCTTACCACTGCGCTAGTCCCCTCAGTTGCTTGTATGCTTTTACTTTGGAATAAGAAACAAAGCAGATTCTTAGTAGATTGAAACATGAACTGAACAATTCCATTTATTTTACACTTGGGTATCTGTTAGAATTTATTATACATTGTAAGGGACATTCTTTGAAATGTAAAAGTAAAGTTACTGCTCTCACATAATTTTCAATTTACTTTTTAATACACTGAGAAAATGTTTAATTTCTTGGAAACAAAAATATTGTTTAACTATTTCTGAATTTACTCGTAGTAATATTATGAAATTTTTTTTTTTTAGATTTGGTTTAGATGTTCTTCAGTTACTATACCTCTAGTCTAGGGGTTCTCAATGTGGGGTACACGGTAAAATTTTTTGGGGTACGCCATGAGAGCTCAAAACTCGCTAGATCTAGTAACAGTGTTTGTTAACAAGTCAGTGTTTTATTTTATTCCCATTGTTATACTATAATTATAGTTTTATCAATACAAGGGGTACGCAGGTTTCGTACACATTTCCATTTTCGTACATGAAGCATAAAAGGTTGAGAACCACTGCTCTAGTCTATTGTGTTTCAAATATTTTTGGTAGTGGAACACTTTGTAATGTGTCAAAAGTTAGTAGTACACCCAATCAAATGTGTACATATCCTTATAATAATAAAATATCCCCTCAAGCAGCTGCTTGCCGCAGAAGTCTGACAGGAGCCTGTCAGTTTATACACCATAGTAGATGGTCTGTGAGGATGGTGGAACCTCAGCAGAAAAATGACACATACATCCATGCCTTATCAAGAGCTCAAACAGGGCCCTTGGATAGGTAGCCAAGCATGCTAATTATACAAAAAATTCCCAATTTTGACACCTCACCTGAATATTTCAAAGTCACTTCGAATTTTGCCGAGTTGTCTCAATTTTGCCAACTCTTCTTAATTTTACAAAAATAATCCCAATTTTCATACCTGACCTGTATTTTACCGAGTGGCTTTGAATTTTGCCAACCCCCAGATTTTGCAAAGTTGCCTCAATTATCCCAACTTGTCATAATTTGTACATAAAACAATCCCAATATTTACATCTTACCTGAGTTTTACCAAGTCACTTCGAATTTTCCCAAACTCCCCAAGATTTTGCCGATTCTTCTTAATTTCATAAAACAATCCCAATTTTCACAACTCTCTTGTATTTTACCAAGTGGCTTTGAATTCTGTGAACTCCCTTAGATTTTGCCAACTCATCATAATTTTACAAAAATGATCCCAATTTTCACAACTCATATATATTTTAGTAAGTCACTTTGAATTTTGCCAACTCCCCAAGACTTTGCCAAGATCCATCGATTTTTCCAACTTTTAATTTCACAAAAACAATTCCAGTTTTTACCACTCATTTGTATTTTGCCAAGTGGTTCGAATTTTGCCAAGTCCCATAGATTTTATCAAGTTGCTTCAATTTTGACAGTAACTCACCTGAATTTTACCAAATTGCTTAGAATTTTGCCAACTCCGATTTACTTTTGAGGGAGCCCTCCATAGCTACACCCCTGTCTGCCATCACATTCTTCTGAATGCCATTAACTGCATCAGATTGTTGATCTTTCAATCTGAATTTCAACCTGGGAAACAAAAACTTCTGCTGGAGCCATGTATGTCAGGGAATGGGTGGGGAGGGAGATTGATTACCTCAACATAATTTTGGCAAAAAAAGATGGCACAAACTTTGCACAAATGGTTCTCTTATTCAAGTCTGTGGTATTGTTGACCTTATTGATTCTTTATTCACATTTAGTTCACTTGCTACCATTCTAAGAGTCAATCAATGGTCTCTTGTAAGTAAATTACACACTTTGTCCACCAATTCTGGGTTGGAGGTCGTTTTTGATCATCCACTGTGACGATCACAAAGCATGTCCGTATGAAACAACAATTCAGTCCCAACTGGCTATGATTAGCAGGATTGCCAAAGTCACACTTCAGTGCATCTATAGCAGCCTCCCATGGAATCATATTCATACTTTTATTTATGACTCATTACTTTCTTGCTGAAGTGGGGTTAGCTCAGTCAGTGAATCATTGAAACTTTTGTGATCACTTCTACCAATACCAGATTTACATTAAAATATACTGAATCTTTATTTATAAGGCTGCTGTCCATTGGACACTAAGCTGTGGCCCCATGTATTGGAGAGCCATATCCTGTACACATTAAAGAACTTGCTGTATGGCCTTGATGGGAGGCTAGCATCTATCTCCTAACAGCTGTCCAGTGGATCTCCTTCCCCCAATCTTCTCTGAGCCCTTGGGACCTGGCCATTTAGCCCATTGTATGCAAAAAAGTGCTGCTCAGAGGTAAAACAATCCAGTCCAACTCAACTTTCTTTCCACACTGTGTATGTCTCTGTGTGTTTGGGGGGGGGGGGGGGACTAATGCCTCTTTCTTCAAAATAAGTAGGAGTGCTTAATTTTAAATATGAAATAAGCAGTGAAATGGCAAAACTGGCAAAATATAACCAGGTGACTACCAGCTTTGAAGGATACTCAGTCAATACACAATGACAAAATGGTTGAACTTGATTAGATCAAAAGTAATGAAACATAAAATAGTAGACATAATAAACAGGGGTGGCACTGCCACCCCTGTTTATTATGTGATACCAGTGAAATGTATGTTAGGGAATAGGGGGCAGGGGAGGGGGCATATAACTAGGTGATTGGTAGCTCACTGGGCTACATTATTTGGAGACTTCAAATTTGCAAACAAACTAAGGAGCATACCTGCAGTAAAGTTGACTTGAGTAAGTATGACCTATTTTTTAACAGATAATATTCAATTGCTTTTAAAAATAACATTAAATTTACCCAAATTAATCATAGACTTGGAGAAAGAGGTGGCAGAGTCCTAGCTCACACCAGATGATAGATATCCAAGTTCACTCAGCAGCAAAATTGGTAGCGGTGGCCTGATAATAAACACATTTCTTGGGAAAATTTTGTAATATACTGTAGAAATGTAATTAAAAATTTTAAATGACATAATGGTTATGTTTTAATATGCATACTTTGTTATGTGAGCTCTGAGACAGTGATCAGAATCACTTTGATCTTAGTGGGGGCATCCCTTGTACGTTGGTGTCCAAAAGTTAAGCATAATTGACAAAATGGATAATATGAAAAATATGAGATGATAGAATGATATGGGCAATATGGTGCAGATGGAATATGGGAGGAAGAAACAAATATGCAATATAACTGATATAAAAATACAGGATAAACTGGAGCAATGCACTGTAGTTCAATAGGGTGGCAATTAGAGAAGTTACCAGAGGTGCATCCATTCATGCACAATAGTTCAGCAAGTTATCTGACCCCTTACAATGATGCAAGTGTCACATTTCATCACTACAATCTCATGTAGGGTTTGAGGATTTGTGTCTATATCTGAGGCCTGTCATAGTTCCTCCAGATAAAACGTGGGAGTGGCATGCAGTCCTAATGCCACCCCATACCAGTAAGCTGCCACCTCTGTAATGTTCCATTTCTCTGATTGAGGGATGATAACGGGTTTCAGATTCTCTCCAGAGGACAGCACAATTACTATCACCTTGTAAACTGAATCTGGATTCATCACAGAAGAGATCTTGCAATAAGTCCTCATTCATGAAACTTTCTGTATGTTGTTTGCCTAGGAGTAATATTGTTCATATATTGTTCACCTATGAGCCACAGACAGATCTACAATGAGCTCTCTCACTGATATGTGTCTGTTACATCTTACTGTTAGTGCCACAAAATGGTCATCCCGAGTCATGGTTGACTCTGCACATGTGGACATTTCCTGTCTCTTGTTATCTTCTCTATAGCCTTGACACCACAGATCAGTTCACACTTTATTGCCCTTGCAACATCACTCTGTGATCAGCCTGATTCCAACATCCCGGTAGCCTGACCATGTGTAAGGACATGCATGTGCTATCTGTGTGATATATTGTTACAGCAACAAATTGGTTCAAACACAAACAGAATGTGCTGGCAACAAGAAATGAGGTTTTCCATATTTATCTCATTATTTCTACCATTACAGGTTTGCAGTTCTTGTCTTTTATGCAAATTATTTGTGGTCACGTGCTTTTGCATCATTATTCTGACATTTGCATGTGCCCGCCATTATCTGCACATACCTTTTGTTGCTGTTTCCGCCCATTGTTTGTTCAGTATAGCCCATTTTGTCAACTATAACAAACTGTTGGACATAAGTGTATTAACTTTTGGACATCGTGGATGAGAAGTCATTAATATCATTATTTTCTAAGTTTTTAGGACCTACTTCTATTAAAACCAATGTTAATTTTTATTTACTCTTTTCAAACTAACTTCTATAATATCATAATCTCATATAGATAGAATATCTATAATCTCATATAGATCATAATCACAACATTACCTGATGCTCTTTTGGCATTGATAAATCAATGAATATTTAGCGGAAAAAATTTTCGCCGACATAATATTCATTGATTTATTAACGCCAAAAGAGCATCAGGTAATGCTGTGATTATCATCTATGTTTAAATCATTAATAACGCTAAATAGTGTGATGAGACTATTATTTATTTCCATCTCGCTCTATGCAATATAAAGGTAATAGTTACCACCTAAGATCATAGATGGGGCCAATGGTTGGGCCGAATTTCTCGGTGATAGAGTTTAGTCTTAAAATTAGTGGAAAAAAAGACGAGCTGGCATTAGTTAAACTGGAAGAATACTCTGGCATGTTTCTGGAGAGATGCAGGTTCATATCGCATATGTCAGCAAAAGTTTTTTCCACTAAATATTCATTGATTTAATCTTATATAAGTTAAATCTGAGCTTTACTAGCTCAGACTTAGCTTGTAATGCAAGCCTGGCACCATACAGAATTTCAAACTGTGGAAGTTTCAAGAATTTAAGTTAATTTTTGCAAAAGTACCACTGGTAAGAATATATAATCTTTTATTTTGAATTTTTATTCTGTTTAGTGTTAAAAATCAATCCAAAGTGAATGCACAGTATTTCCTGTTAAGATAGACATCAAACATTAATTAATAGATTCTGAAAAAAATTCATCGCTGCTACGGAGGGAATCGAACCTGCATCTCTCCAGATTCATGCCAGAGTGCGCTACCATTGCACCACACGTCGGAAAATGAAATTTTGCAGAATAAAACCTTATAAATCTTCTTTACTGAGACGTTGCTGAAACAGCACTATCTGTACTCAAGGAGATGCAACTTTTTCAGTCGTTGCTATTGATTATTAGATGTTAATGAGAAGGTCGCTAACGCTAAGAAGATTTATAAGGTCTTATTCTGAAAAATTTCATTGTCCGATGCGTGGTGCAATGGTAGTGCACTCTGGCATGAATCTGGAGAGATGCGGGCTCGATTCCTGCCGTGGCGGCGATTAATTTTTTTCAGAATCTATTAATTAATGTTTGATGTCTATCTTAACAGGGAATACTGTGCATTCACTTTGGATTGATTTTTAATTATATATTAACGTCTTAGCATTAGCGACCTTCTCATTAACATCTGATAATCAATAGCAACGACTGAAAAAGTTGCATCTCCTTGAGTATAGATGGCGCTGTCTCAGTGAAGAAGATTTATAAGGTCTTATTCTTAAAAATTTCATTGTCCGATGCGTGGTGCAATGGTAGCACACTCTGGTATGAATGTGGAGAGATGCGGGTTCGATTCCCGCCGTGGTGGCAATGAATTTTTTTCAGAATCTATTAATTAATGTTTGATGTCTATCTTGACAGGGAATACTGTGCATTCACTTTGGATTGATTTTTAATTATATATTAACGTCTTAGCGTTAGCGATCTTTTTATTAACATCTGATAATCAATAGCAATGACTGAAAAAGTTGCATCTCCTTGAGTATAGATGGCGCTGTTTCAGCCACGTCTCAGTGAAGAAGATTTATAAGATCTTATTCTGAAAAATTTCATTGTCCAACGCGTGGTGCAATGGTAGTGCACTCTGGCATGAATCTGGAGAGATGCAGGTTCGATTCCCACCGTGGTGGCGATGAATTGTTTTCAGAATCTGTTTAGTGTTATTTATAATAATACAATAATAATATTCATCTGTCACGAGTGAAAATTTTAGGCTGAGGAGTGGGATGAATATTGTTTATGTACAAGTAAATTTAAAAGTTTATAAACAAGTAAATTATAATAGCAGGATTTAAGAAATATGGTCTTCATCTGTGTACCAGGGTGGATTCATAGAGGAATATTTTTCTAAAGGAATATGCTGAAACTGCATTTCAGAATTTTTTCTAAATTGTAATGAAACAGCAGGTATTCACTCATTTTTTGGGAGGGATGGAAGTTGCCTGTCATTTGCACCTGGCTTGTAATCTGCAGTTCCAGGTTTGAGTTCCAACTACACCTTCAAGAATTTTCACTGCTAATTCCCATTCTGTCCTCAGTGAGAAGGGGGACTTGGATGTGCTTGGAAAGGCTACCATTCATTGGATTGAACATTAAGTTGTAGCTTCATGTGTTGGAGAGCCATCCCCTGTGCACCTTAAAAAGAACATGCTATGGATGACCTTGACAGGAAACTTCCACTGTCTCCTAACTAATCTTTTCTGAATCCTTGGGTCCTTGTGACATGGCCATTTAGCCATTGTGTACAAAAAGTTATGCCAGAAATTCTGGCTTATGCTATATACATTGTCATCTTTGTGCAGAGTAAAGTGGAAATCATTTAATAGGAAGTGTTTTTTTAATTAGGACACATTTAACCATTTAATATCAAAAGGAGTTGTTCTCAGTTCAAATTTATTGATATAAATGATAAACTTGTAAATGTACCCATCTTTAATCCAAATGCAATATTTTACTTACAAAGTAGGTTTAGTTTACCACAAAGAACTTCAGTAGTTCCACCCATAAAATGAATAGTAATCTGGTGTCAGTAGATTCTAAAAATATGGTTTGATGTTCAATGCTTGTTAGCTCTGACTGCTAAATTACATCATGGATGAGGTAGTCTTAATTCATCATTGACCATAAAACATAAGTCGATCACTAAAATCAGTACAAGATTTCATTCACATAAAAAGGAAAGGTTAATCTATTATATTCCATTATTTACCATCCTTATAGTGAGTTTTCCTAACAAAGTTATAATGCTGCCTATATTGATTGTTTTAGGGGTGGGATCTCAAGATATATATATTTTTTTCTAACTGAAAATTGTGTGAAAAAGTCTTCATTACTCTGTGTCAGGCACTATATCACTCCAGAAATGGTCATAGGTTTATTTTTGCTAAAGTGATGTGCATTTTGTTTCATTGTTTTTGTCAATGCATGTAACTCAGCTTGATTTGGTGATAATTCTACAAATATGCATATTTCATAAATTGTAAATAAAATGCTTAAAAAAGAAAAAAAAACTCAGTATTTTTGAAAAGGTGAAATGTTTAGAAATAAAGCATGTTTGCAAAAATTAAGTAATTCTAAAAATTCATATCTTGATAGAATTATTACAGGCAAAAACTTTTTAAAAATATATTTCAGTGAAATGTCAGTATAATGAACTCCAGAATAATGAAATATGCAGTATAATGAAATATTTTTCTGACCAATTTACTATGTATCTTTAAGTTAATATGTTTCATTTTAACAAATGCCAGTATAATAAAATATCAGTTTAATGAAATAAAAATGTATCCCAATACAAAAATATGATCAGTATAACAAAATTTGTGATAACAAAATCCTTAAACATTATGTACAATGTACATTTTTCTATCTTTACATGTTTTAGTTTTTAGCATCTCAAAATTTTGCAATGATTAAAATGCTGTGAAATATTTAACCAATCACAGCACTGTGAATTACATTATATTGTATATTGCCTGGCATGCATTTTTGCCAATCTCACTGTGTGGCATAGATGCTCTATACATGTGCTGGTATATTGCTTTTGCAAATATGGATAACCATAGGTATGGTAGCCAATTCATATAATGCACAGTTTTAAAATTTTTTAATCCATATCCAATTAAAAAAGTTAAGTTTTCTTATGCACAGCTAATTAATTCTTTGTTTTTATTTTATTTTTAGGTCACCTTTTTGTATATTCTCAGAGGTGATGTTTGGAACTTAAAGACAAGAAAAATAAATTTCCAATCTTGGACTTGCCTAAAGTATGAACCAAAAGCAAAAGACTCTTTTTGAAACTTGGAATAAAAATATTCAAAAAGAAACATCTGTACACAGTTCTGTATTAGTTGACAAGCAAAGTTTGACTTCCAAGAAAATCTTACCTAAAAATCAGGAAAATCAGTGTATAAATTTCCCAAAACGGTTTGTTAGTGATATTACAAATCATACAGTATTAAATGATCATAGTTCTGCATCAATTAAACAATATAATAACTTTTCTGTTACTGATCAGGAACATGAATTGCTTGGTTTTGATAAAGATGCTGGTAAAACTTGGATTTACCCCACAAATTACCCTATTAGGGAATATCAGTTTGCAATTGTTAAAGAAGCACTATTTAAAAATACCATGGTCATTCTTCCTACTGGCTTAGGAAAAACATTCATTGCAGCAGTGGTCATGTACAATTTGTTTAGATGGTATCCTCAAGGAAAAGTAATATTCATGGCACCTACCCGACCTTTGGTTGCACAGCAAATAGAAGCCTGTTTTAAAATTATGGGAATTTCTCAAGACTATACAACTCAGATGACAGGTATATGAAAAGTATTTAAAACATTTTATTTTTCTCTGTTTAATGTTTTTTTCTTTTATATGAAATATAAAGTATCAGAGTGAATGTAGTGGTGCTATAAAACACGAATTATATGGCGTAAATAAATTTTTTTTTTGGTTCTCAAAATTCAAGATATGTTCCAAAAGTACCAGGACTGATCTTATAATTAATCATGGAAAATACTTGTAATTGAATGTGACTTAGTCACATTCAATTATAAGCCAGTATAATAAGCCATCATCATCATCATCCTCAAGCAGCCATGGGCTACGGAGGTCCAACCAGACCGTGCAGTTTAATTCTCCAAGCATATCTGTCCTGAGCTACATATGCTGCATCCGGCCACTGCACACCAATTCTAACAAGGTCCTGTTTGACATTGTCTGCCCACCGCATCCTAGGTCTCCCCCTCCTTCTGAGGCCTCTAGGCACACTGTTCATAACCTTATTCGCCAATCTATAATTATCCATACGGGCAACATGGCCAAACCAGCGGAGTCTCTCTCTGCACAATATGCTGCTTAAAGGAGGTTGCAGACTCCTTTGCCTAACCTCAGCATTAGTTACAAAGTTAAACCACCTAATACCCAAGATACTGCTTAAGCATCTAGAATCAAAAGCATCTAGTTTCCTGTTATCTTGTTTACATAGCGTCCAAGTTTCACTACCATAACTAACCCTAGAAAGAACCAAACTATTATACAGTCTAATTTTAGTCTTTAGGTGTATAAGCCTATTTCTCCACAATCTCCATAGATTCTTAAAAGTCCCGGCAGCAATATCTATTCGTCTGTTAATCTCATGCCGCACATCACCAGTATCAGTTACATAGCTCCCAAGGTAATTAAACTGTGACACCTGCTCAAGACTGCAACCATTCAGATTGACTGAATCACAACCTGCCTGACCAATTTTCATCACTTTAGTTTTCTCTCTGTTTATAACCAAACCTACTCTACTACCAGTCTCATCAACAGCTCGAATGAAAGAGTTCATCTCAACGACATCATTTGCCAAAAGGGCTAAATCATCAGCATAATCTAAATCAGAAATTTTCGTATCTCCAGCCCAATTAAGGCCAAAATCTTTCCCTTGAAGTGAATTTCGCATAACATAATCAACAACCAAACTAAAGAGAAAAGGAGACAAGATGCACCCTTGTCGAACACCAGACGTAATGCTAAACCAATTGCTACAAAACTTACCAACTCTCACACACGACTCAGTGTTATTATAGAGAGCTTTCATTATGTTAACTAACTTGTCTGGTATACCATATGATCTCACAATCAACCACAAATTATGACGATCAACAGAGTCGAAAGCCTTTTTGAAATCAACAAAGCTAGCAACCAAAAGTTTCTGAAACTATAAACATTTCTCAAGAATCTGCCTAAGCAAAAATATCTGATCCACACATCCCCCACCACTTCTGAATCCACATTGCTCATCACGCAATTGCCTGTCAACCAGATTCTTAATTCTATTAAGCACAATCATGGAAAGAACTTTACCTGGAACAGAGAGTTGGCTGATACCCCTATAATTATCGCAAGAACTGTGATCACCTTTTTTGAAAATAGGGATAATAATAGCTCTGGTAAAATCTTTAGGAACCATGCCTTTATCATAAAAGTTATTCAAAATTTCAGTCATCCAAGTGATAACCAAAACATTCCCAGCTCTGAGCATTTCTGTAGTAATTTCATCTACCCCTGGGGATTTATGAAGTTTAAGTTTAGAGATAGCCAAAATAACTTCAGATTGTGTTATAGGGCCAACATTGAAGCTGCCAATGCATCTATCATCATTACAAACAATGGGAGTAGAACTAACCACATTGTTTATAACATCACTGAAATGCTCAGCCCACCTAGTCGTGACAGAATCCTCCCCTTCTATAACCTTACCTTTTTTATCCTTCAATCCTTGTATACCTGTCCGTTTTTCTACCACACAAACATTAACTATCTGGTACAGCCCTCTGCTGTTGTGCTGTCTAACTGCTTCCTCGGCTTTGTCAGCCAAACCATCAAGCCAAAGATTCTTATCAGTAGCTAACTGATCCTTTACACATTTATTAAGCTCTCTGTAATCCTTTCTATTAGGACTAGTAGGGTACTGATTAAGGACAATCCTGCAGTTCCTTCTTTCTGAGGGGCGGGGTGGCTCAGTCGGTAGCGCGCCAGGCTCGTAATCTGTAGTTCCCAGGTTCGAGTCCCAGCTGGGTCAGCGTTGAGATTTATCTCCGCAAAATTCCCCGCCCTGCCCACGGTCAGTAGGGGACACCGATGGGCTTGGAAAGGCCGCCGTCCGTCGGATGGGACGTTAAGCCGTGGCCCCGTGTGCGGGAGAGCCATACCCTGTGCACGTTAAAGAACACGCTGGATGGCCTTGACGGGAGGCTACCATCTGTCTCCCAACAGCTGTTCCAGTGGGTCCCCTCCCCCAACCTTCTCTGAGCCTTCGGGGTCCATGTGACCTGGCCATTTAGCCCATTGTGTGCAAAAAAGTGCCGCTCAGAGGTAAAACAACCCAACCCAACCTTCTTTCTGAAATAAGCTCAAGTGCCTTATTACTTAAATAATTTTGTCTCCTCTGCTCCTTTTTTCCTAAAAGAGTACTGTTAGTTTCCAAAAAAGCCTGTTTAAAATGGCCCCATTCTTCCTCAACTTCAGTATTAAGCAAACCATGACTGTCATAATGACTAAGTAACCTATCATGGTAAGCTTTAGCTATAACTGGGTCTTTCAGAGCTTCGGTAGTAAAGGTAAATTTTTTAACCCTAGCACAACACTTTTTAAGTTTAAGTTGCAAGACACTTTTAACAAGGTAATGGTCAGATCCGATTTCAGCTCCCCTATATGCCCTGGTATTTCTAACAGAACTAGCCCATTTGCTGTTAATTAATATATAATCAATCATATTCTTATGCAGCCCATCTGACGAAACCCATGTGTACTTATGTATGTCGCAGTGTTTGCAATAAGTGTTAGTTATTCTGAATCCAGTGAGTTTACTTACCTGTAGGAGACGTTGCCCATTGCCATTGCAGATACCAATACCAAAAGGGCCTATCACCCCTCCCCAAAGGTCAGAGTCAGTACCAACTTTGGCATTGAAGTCACCTAGGACAAGGGTAATATCTCCTTTCTTGACAGAATTCAAAATATCCTGCAGTTGTCTGTAAAACCTATCCTTCTCATCCTCATCAGCATCTTCAGTGGGGCATAACAGCAGATAACATTCAAGTCTTTAATGCTTGTCTGAAATTTTGCTGTAAGAAACCTTTCATTAATGCACTCATATCCTAGAAGAGCATCACTAGCATGTCTGCTGAGCAGCAGATCCATGCCTTGGTGATGCTTTCCATCCTCCCTCCCTGAAAAGAGAAATGTAAAGTTATTTTTAAGCATCTCACCTTTACCTGTCCATCTGGTTTCTTGCAAGCCTAGCATATCTAGGTTATAGCGCTGGAATTCCTGCTTGAGGACATCAAGAGAATAATCTCTATGTAATGCCCTCACGTTCCTACAGAGAGAAAATGATTAGTAGGATTTTTAAAGAAATTAGGTTCATTGAGATTGGTAGGGCCAACAATATCAAACAGCTCCCTGATCGCAGGCATGGGGCAAAGACCTGTTCCTCCTCTGCTAAAGGCTGAAGTCACCGATGCTGGTAGGAACTTCAGGCACCACCTTTTCAAGTGGACTTTTTCAAGAGCCACATGGCCTGCCTGAGACACATTACTCCAGTTTAGGCTTGACGATGCCCAACTAGCTAAGTAAGGTTCAGGTACCTGCGATGGCCTCTGATTAGGATTATCCACCAGCTGATATAAGGTATCCCATGCCTCTGTTCACTTAGAGCTGGGAACCCAGAAGCAAACAGAAAACACAGCGGCAGACTCTCCCTCAACAGAGGCCCACCAGTGCAGCAAATCCAGGATCAATAATCAAGCTCAAATCCATAAACAAGTCCAGTCTAGTAGGTATAAATGGTCAGCACCAGGACCCTGTGAAGTTGACCACTCCTCAGCAGGGTTGAAAAAAAAAGAAAAAAGTGGCCATAGATGACCAGATCAGTAGGCCATACTGAACTGGCAGCCCTCCCTTTCCGTTTCCTTCCAAAAGAGAATATCTCTTTTGAAAGGTACTAACGGCCTGCACCACGAGAAGGCGGGGTCAGACATTAGATGCTAGACCTGGCCGGTTCTGTGCATCATCACTAGGGATTGGTGCACAGCTCTCCTTCCAGTTTACGCCCAGCTACCATTTACAGGCTAAGCCATCAGTATGATAAAATTAATAATAAAATAAATGCAACCTGAGTCATAGACAAAGTCTGTGAGGTAGGCAAGACAGCAGAAAGATAACATGAATAAGGAAATATCTATGCTTTATCTGGGGCTTGATTTGGACCTGGGCCTCCCTTTGATTTGTAGCCAAGCACATTAACCACTCACCACCAGGATATGGCTTGTAAATTCTGTCACAGCCACTTTGATGTGGGGAATGCCCATGTATGAACGACTTTTCATGTCTCTTTTGAACCAAAACTGTCTTGTGTCCATTGGTGATAGTTCGAGTGAATATGGTGCATGAAACATAACAGTGACTTCGTTTTTGCCTGGTCTAAAATAAAATTTAATATTTGCTTATTGCTTGTCCATCTCAAACTAAACCAAGGCAACATGAAGACATCAACAGGAAAGCATGCTGCACCTGCTCTGATAGCAAATGAATGTATTCAGAACTTGCATGGATTTCAGGAAATAAATCTGCCTCACATATACTTAAGTAAAATTGCATGTATGTCTCTCAACTGATATAAAAATCTGTCCTGGATCTTTTAAGATATAACTTGCATTTTATGTTGAAAACAGTACAAAAAAACTACCCTATTTCTGTAATTCAGTAAGATTCTGCTGAATTTATATGTTGTGCTGCCAAAATATACACTTATGCTTGTTGCATTTAAAAAAAATCAGAATAGTAATTATTTAAAATACCGCATAAAGTAATTTGTGGAATTTTTTTATTGATGTCATATTTTGAAAATTGTTTCTATGCATAGTCTTTGTGCACAAAGCTGTTCTTTGGCTTCATATTTCAGTCTGCTAGATGGTAATGTAAATTTCTTGGCTTTGAGAAATATACTAGTAAATCTTGATTTATCCTGCAAATTACCCTATTAGGAATATGGAATATGCAGTTGTTCAAGTATCTTCTTTGAGATGTTCTACCCTTGGTAACAGAAATGAACATAAGTGCCAATCTAGCAACCTAATTGCATCTTGTCCTAAAAATAAAAAATAAATAAATACCCCCTCAAGCAGCTGCTTGCCACAGTAGCAGATCTGAGAGGATGGCAGGACCTCAGCAGAAAACAACACGAACATTCATGCCTTACCCGGGGCTCGAACCCAGGTCCCGTAGATCAGTAGCCAAGAGCGCTAACCACTCGGCCAAAGCCTAAAACTATCTAATGATAGTGTACAGCACTTGTAATACCCATGACACCTGCCCCCCAGTGAATTTTGAGGCTTTTTAAACACCGTCCAATTTTTTTTTTTTATCATGTATTAAAAATTGATTAGAAACAAACCAAATGGGAGAAAATAAATAAGAAATTGTAATGACTCCAATATTGTGGATACTGACATGTCAATATTTGTTACGGCAGACTCATATGAAATCCATATGTCCAATCCTTGACTTGGAGAGCACTGTAGCTTTCTGCATTTTCTTTGTCTCACATGTGAAATAAATGGGAGTCATACTCTATGCATATTAAATAATGTACTTGATGGCTTTGACAACAAGTTCCCATCACCTTTCCCAGTTGTTTTAAGGATCTCTTTAATGTACTGTGCCCTTAAATTTTGGGCGGGGTTGGCTCAGTCGGTAGCGCGCCAGGCTCGTAATCTGTAGTTCCCAGGTTCGAGTCCCAGCTGGGTCAGCGTTGAGATTTATCTCTGCAAAATTCCCCGCCATGCCCACAGTCAGTAGGGGACACTGATGGGCTTGGAAAGACCACCATCCGTCGGATGGGACGTTACACCATGGCCCCGTGTGTGAGAGAGCCATACCTTGTGCACGTTAAAGAACATGCTGAATTGCCTTGACGGGAGGCTACCATCTGTTTCCCAACAGCTGTTCCAGTGGGTCCCCTCCCCCAACATTCTCTGAGCCTTCGGGGTCCATGTGACCTGACCATTTAGCCCATGGTGTGCAAAAAAGTACCACTCAGAGGTAAAACAACCCAACCCAAAAGCCCTTAAATTTGGTATACTTGCTGCTTGTGTGATGCCCCATCATTCACCTTTGCTTTACCTTAACCAGTTTTGTTTAATTTACGTTATATTTATCATTTTGGGAATTTTTATTTCCTTTTTGGCATCACAGCACTCGTTTCCAAGATGTTGTGAGTTGCGTAGGTGCAACTCCGATCTTCCGACATTAACCGCTAAAGCGCATGCCAAGGACACGCCCCTTCTTGCATCATAGCTTGCTTCGTTCGTCATAGTATGTAAATGTCTTTCCCGGCATGCGCCGGCTATTGTCGAAAACCGGTGACCTGCGAGTCACAGTAGCATAAGCACTAAGCATAGGCACAAGTGAGTGCACGAGCACAAGGTGCGTAGCACCAAGCACGGTGCGTAGCACCAAGCACGGTGCGTGTAGCACAGGATTTGTATCTTCATTGATGTCTTGGTGAGTTGAATTATTTTGGAAATAAATCTGTTTTGTTATATTTAAAACCTTTTGAGTCTGTACAGTTTTTTTCTCTTGAGCAACGCGAATTAAGGATTTTTGAATTATATTTAAAATTACTTGACAATCATTTTGATTCTTACTCATTAACGCTCGCTGGTATTTGAACCCTAAATCAACTTATTATCAACTTATTCTACTTTTGGCAATTTGTTAAGTATTGCCTGGTACCCGTCTAAGCTATCCGGAGCATAAAACTTCAAGTATTTTGCATTTGTTTGGAGCGTTACACTTGGCTATATAGAGTACTGTGCAGCAAAACATAACACTTGTCTACATTCAACCCAACTCTAGAAAATATAGCCCTAAAACATATGTAGAATGTGCACTCATAGTATCTTTATTCAATTTTTTATACTAAACTAAGAAAAGTATTCTTGATTAATGTGGCTTTTTTCTGCTGTGCGCTGATTTCTTTTTATTAGGATCTGGAAGTATAAGAGAAGCCAGTGTATTTCTTACACTTCCTGAAAATTCAGCTTGTGAAACAGAGGGCATTAGTCACTAAACTGAGGAATTGGCATAGTGACCAGTGTTTTAGTATAGTAATCATGAATTGTTAACAGTTAAATTGTGTTATTGAAATTATATTAAAAATTGCTGCTTGAAGTTTGTAACACTTAAGTGTGCTGTTAGCATTCAAGGTTACCTTAATGATGGCTCATTAGTTTGGTGAGAGATCTTTTAGTGAAGTTGAACAATTTGTACAAAGTAACTTATGAGACTAGCAATACATTGCCTTATATTTAATCAATGACACATGCCCTCTGTTAAAATTTAAAATGCCTTTCATTGTGTATCGAAGCCAAAATTAATTGAGGAGAGTTCCTACATAACATCAGAAAGGGTGTCAATGATTGTGGTTTCCCATTCTTTTGTCTCATGTTCAGCCGATTTCCTCAATTTTCTTCATGAGATCATAAACAGATTAGGTGAAACTTGATCTGCAATAAATCCTGTTCATGTAGCAATACTAGCTAAGTGCCAACACAGCATTACTTCCCTAAGTGTAATGCAGTTTCATCAGCTTAGTTCTTTGTTGTGCTGTTAACATTATGATTGTGACATGAAAGAGCATTACAGCTTATCTTTGCAAATTATTGTAACCAAAATTAATTTTGGACAGTTCAACACCTCTGACATTGTATTTACTTCAATAAAGAGCATGTTAGAGAGTACTTCTAAAGTACTTAAATCAGTAATTACTATGTAATGAGAGATCCTTGAGCTCAAGAATTGTAAGGGTTGGATGAAGGAGTGGTACAGTACACTTGTGCATTGAGGTAGCAGCAAAGCTGGAAATCTGCTGAGGTGAGGTCAGGGAACCTTGGGGACTAAGAAAGTCACCTGAAGATGTGCCGAAAGGAAGAGCATGAAATGCACATCATGGATCAAAAATTTTTTTAAGCACTCTATGCTATCGAGGGTATAAATGGTTATTTCCTTCACCAAGGCGGGTAGACCATTGGCAGCCGTTATCTTTCTTTTAATCTCCACTGAAACGTAACTTTCCGACAAGAACGTCAATTATTAAATTTGTCACTGAAAGCATCATGGAAGTTCCTGTTACTACCCATCCTCTATGGCATGATACATAAATATCTCCGTAATAATTGTTGATACTTGATAGCATAGTTCATGTGTTGAAGTGCTTAAAAACATTTAACAGTTCCATAGAGAATTAAATAGCTTTAATTTTAATTACCGCACTGTGTACCTCTGCTCTAATTTCTGTTTGAAGAATGGTCCAATGATAAAATCTACAGTGATTTTAGTTCCAAACAGCTATTTTTCAACAGTTGCATTTGTAGTTGTTGAAACACACAGTCATATCAGAATAATATAACCACCTACATAATAATGGAAATAACTATCTTTGGTCTTGGCTGACAGCAGCAAGACTGTGTGGCATGGATGTAATGAGGCCCTAGAAGGTTGCCAGAGGCACACGTGCCCATTCGGACTCCAGCACGGAGGTTCCAGAGATGACATGGTTGTGGGTCCGCACTCCAAACCTGTCGATCCAAATGGTCTCATAAGTGCTCTATGGGATTGAGGTCAGGCGATTTTGCCAGCCAAGGGAGAATGGAGACATTGCTGTCGTGTTCCTGGAACTTGGGGAGTAAACTCTTTTAAAACTGGTCAATATAAACTTAAAAACCTGTAATTAAAAAAGGAAATTGTGCAGGGAGGGGGGGGGGGGGAGGCCAAACATCTTCAGTGTAATGGGGAGTGGGAGGGAGGATTTAACCCTTGCTGAAATTATCCTACCATAGGAGGTCTGGTTTCCATGCCAAGAAAGTCCTTTTTACTTCCGTGTCCAAGACCTCATTCATTTTTGAAAATGATAAAAAAAGAAAGTTTTTGACTGGAAAATGAAGAAATAATAAAAGAAAAATTAACTTATAATTTAATGTGATATTAAATATCTGCAGTAATAACTGTCATCGCCAGCGATGTAGTATAACTAGTCGATGGATCGATTGACTGAAAGATTGATAATCTACAGAAATGAAAACAAAGGTTTAATTATAAAAGTATAAAATACTAACTGGATAAATGGAGATAATATCCATTGTGGACAAAGATTTAATTATAAGTGTATAAATAAAATACTAACTGGTCCAGTATGTGTGGGCAATGCTGTAAACAACCACCATGCAGCCACTTAACACAACTCACACATGTCAACAATTAGTGACACTTGCATCTTTCTCAGTCTGTAAATGGTAGCTAGGTAGTCACTGAAAGGAGAGTTATATGCCAATCCCCTGTGATGATGCATAGAACCGTCCATACCTGGCTACTAATGTCGACCTCGCCTTCTCGTAGTGCAGGCCATTAGTACCTTTCAAAAGAGATACTCTCTTGTGGAAGCAAATGGAAAGGGAGGGCTGCCAGTATAATGTGGCCTACTGATCTGGACAATTATAGCTGCTTTTCTTTTTTTTCTACCCTGCTGAGGAGTGGTCAACCACACAGGGTCCTGGTGCTGACCATATAAACCTACTGTACTGGAATAAGGCTCTGAGCTTGATTATGGATCCTGAATTTGCTGCACTGGTTGGCTTCTGTGGAGGGAAAATCTTCCGCTGCGTTTTCTGTTTGTGGGTTGACAGCCCCAAGTGAATAGATTCATAGGATATGTTTATCAGCTGGTGGATAATCCTGAGCAGAGGTCATCACAGGCACCTGAACTCTTTGCTCCTACTGGTATCGTCAAATTTTACATTGGAGGAAGTCTTCCAGTGTAGATGGCTTCAGCCTTTAGTGGTGGGGGAACGGATCTTTGCACCATGTCTGCGATTAGGGGGCTGTTTGATATTGTCGGCATTCCCTCTCTCAATAAACATAGTTTCTTTAAACATCCCACCAACCATTTTCCCTCCTTAGGTAGTTGGAATATGAGGACTCTGCACAGAGATTATTTTCTTGATGTCCTCACACAAGAATTCCACCATTATAATTTAGATATTCTTGGCTTGCAAGAGACAAGATTGACAGATAATAAAAAAAAAATATCCCCTCAAGCAGCTGCTTGCCGCAGAGATCTGAGAGGATGGCAGGACCTCAGCAGAAAACAACACGAACATCCATGCCTTATCTGGGGCTCGAACCCACATTCCGTAAATCAGTAGCCAAGCGCACTAACCATTCTGCCACGGGACAGCTATTGACAGATAAAGGTTATATTATTTAAAATAATCTTAAATTTCTCTTTTCAGGGAGAGAAGATAATAAGCATCACCAAGGTGTGGGTCTGCTTCTCAGCAGACATGCTAGTGATGCTCTTCTAGGAGATGAGTGCATTAATAAAAGGTTTCTTACAGCAAAATTTCAGACAAGCATTAAAGACTTGAATGTTATCTGCTGTTATGCCCCCACTGAGGATGCCGATGAGGATGAGAAGGATAGGTTTTATGGACAACTTCAGGATATTTTGAATTCTGTCAAGAAAGGAGACATTACCCTTGTTCTAGTGACTTCAGTGCTAAAGTTGGTACTGACTCTGACCTTTGGGGAGGAGTGATAGGCCCTTTTGGTATTGGTAGCTGCAACGGGCAACATCTCCTACAGGTAAGTAAACTCAATGATTTCAGAATAACTAACACTTATTGCAAACACCGCGACATACATAAGTACACATGGGTATCACCCGATGGGCTGCATAAGAATATGATTGATTATATATTAATTAACAGCAAATGGGCTAGTTCTGTTAGGAATAACAGGGCATATAGGGGAGCTGAAATTGGATCTGACCATTGCTGTTAAAAGTGTCTTGCAACATAAACTTAAGAAGTGTTGTGCTAAGATTAAAAAATTTACCTTTAATACTGAAGCTCTGAAAGACCCAGTTATAGCTAAAGCTTCCCATGATAGGTTACTTAGTCATTATGACAATCATGGTTTCCTCACTATAGAAGTTGAGGAAGAGTGGGACCATTTTTAACAGGCTTTTTTGAAAACTAACAGTACTCTTTTAGGAAAAAAGGAGCAGAGGAGACAAAATTATTTGGGTAATAAGGCACTTAAGCTTATTTCAGAAAGAAATAACTGCAGGAATGTCCTTAATCAATACCTTACTAGTCCTAATAGAAAGCACTACAGAGAGCATAATAAACGTGTAAAGGATCACCTAGCAGCTGATAAGAATCTTTGGCTTGATGGCTTGGCTGACAATGCCGAGGAAGCAGTTAGACAGCACAAGAGCAGAGAGCTGTACCAGATAGTTTATATTTTGTATGGTAGAAAATGGACAGGTATACAGGGATTGAAGGATAAACAAGATAAGGTTATAGAAGGTTAGGATTCTGTCATGGCTAGGTGGGCTGAGCATTTCAGTGATGTTCTAAACAATGTGTTTAGTTTTACTCCCATTGTTTGTAATGATGTTAGATGCATTACTAGCTTTAATGTTGGCCCTATTACATATTCTGAAGTTATTTTGGCTATTTCTAAACTTAAACTTCATAAATCCCCATATCACATAAATCCCCATATCATCCCATTCATATCCAGGGGTAGATGAAATTACTACAGAAATGCTTAGAGCAGGTAATGTTTCAGTTACCACTTGGATGACTGAAATTTTGAATATCTTTTATGATAAAGGCATGGATCGTAAGGATTTTACCAGAGCTTTGTTATCCCTATTTTCAAAAAAGGTGATCGCAGTTCTTGTGATAATTATAGGGGTATCAGCCTACTCTCTGTTCCAGGTAAAGTTCTTTGCATGATTGTGCTTAATAGAATTAAGAATCTGGTTGACAGGCAATTGCATGATAAGCAATGTGGATTCAGAAGTGGTAGGGGATGTGTGGATCAGATATTTTCACTTAAGCAGATTCTTGAGAAATGTTTAGAGTTTCAGAAATCTTTGGTTGCTGGCTTTGTTGATTTCAAAAAGGCTTTCGACTCTGTTGATCGTCATAATTTGTGGTCGATTGTGAGATCATATGGTATACCAGACAAGTTAGTTAGCATAATATAAGCTTTCTGTAATAACACTCGGTTGTGTGAGAGAGTTGGACAAGGCTTGTAGCAATTGCTTCAGCATTGCTTCTGGTGTTTGACAAGGGTGCATTTTGTCTCCTTTCCTCTTTAGTTTGGTTATTGATTATGTTATGCGAAACTCACTTCAAGGGAAAGATTTTGACCTTAAATGGGATGGAGATACAAAAATTTCTGATTTAGATTATGCTGATGATTTAGCCCTTTTGGCAAGATGTTGACGAGATGAACTCTTTCATTTGAGCTGTGTATGAGACTGGTAGTAGAGTAGGTTTGGTTATAAACAGAGGGAAAACTAAAGTGATGAAAATTGGTCAGGCAGGCTGTGGATCAGTTAATCTCAATGACTGCAGTCTTGAGCAGGTGTCACAGTTTAATTATCTTGGCCTATGTAACAGATACTGGTGATGTGTGACATGAGATTAACAGAAGAATAGGGCTTGCTGCCAGGACTTCTAAGAATCTATGGAGAGTGTGGAGAAATAGACAGATACACCTAAAGACTAAAATTTGACTGTATAATAGTTTGGTTCTTTCTAGGGTTAATTTTGGTAGTGAAACTGATGTTTTGTGAACAAGATAATAGGAAACTGGATGCTTACGCAGTATCTTGGGCATTAGGTGGTTCAACTTTATAACTAATGATGAGGTTAGGCAAAGGAGTCAGCAACCTCCTTTAAGTAGCATACTGTGCAGAGACAGACTCCGTTGGTTTGTCCATGTTGCTCTTATGGATAATTTTAGATTGGTGAATAGGGTTATGAGCAGTGTGCCGAAAGGCCTCAGAAAGAGGGGGAGACCTAGATGCAGTGGACAGACAATGTCAAAGAGGACCTTGTTAGAATTGGCGTGCAGTGGCCAGATGCAGGAGATGTAGCTCAGGACAGATATGCTTGAAGAACTAAATTGCATGGTCTGGTTGGACCTTTGTAGCCCATGGTTGCTTGAGGATGATAATGATGGTGTATCGTACTCTGCTGTGACTTTAGTTTATACTGCAGGCAGGCTTGAACAACAAGCTCTTCTTCTTAAGGTTCTTTTGAGTTATAGTTTGAATTTCAGTAGTGTGATCAACACATAGAATGCTGGGATAAATGACAAAAAAGTAAGATGTAAAAATAAAGCAGAAGTAAATACTTTGTAATAATTTCCAGAATCTTTTGTTTTTAAAATAACAATTTTTTTTAATATTTGTGAGATTTAAAAACTTTAAGGAAAAAAAAGTTCAAATCAGACTAGTGAGCTTAAATCAGGGTTTGCTTTAGCCTAAAGTAATGTTAATTAAGAAATTGACAATCCTGTATATCAGATCTAGAAATGGTTATCAGATGACTTTAACAAATTATTTCTATCACAGCTTAATAAAATTATACATCATACAAAAAAAGAAAGTGTTATTTTTTAATCCTGAATTATGAATATTTTTATAAAATATATGTAAGAAAATTTTAAAATGGCAATTTCAGTTTTAAAAAATGAAGTTTTATGTGTAGTGCTAAAAACTGACATAGACATATTGGGATTCACATTTCAAATTCTGTTAACATGTATAATCGATGTAGACCTGGAAAGGTTAAAGTGCCAAAAGTAACTTTAGGTCCCAGAGCCAAATGCAATGTCATATCTTCTGTGGACTATAGTTTATGCTCTGTCTTCTTTCCATGGAATTTTTTAAAAGTTTTTTAAAATTAATCCTGAAATTCACAAACTAAATTTGATAATATAAACCTGATGATTTAGGTATCCAATAAAGTTGCAAAAAATGACAAAGAAAAGCATGTGTATTATAATTTAAAAACTTAAGACTACAAAAGAAAGTTCCAAGAAAGCTGCAACCTTTTCGGAAGATGACCCCAATCAGGGGTCGAAATATTAGGAAAGTTACTCACATGTAAGTGAATCATGGTCTTAAGTTTTTAAATTGTAATACACTAACTATTCTAAGACAGCCACGAATACAATTATTAAAGAAAAACATTATACTGCTGTAGCAGGCCACTACTCTGACTTTTTTTTTTTGCAAGCGAGCATTTGATTCATTTTCCTTCTTTTAATGTTTCCAAACTAAAGTTTCATGGAGAGTGTTCTTTGAACTCTTGCCATTCAAATTTTTTTTATCTTTTGAAATTTCTTCAAAAATAGCCTGTATAATGGGTAGTCATAAATATGTCAATACTACAAGTGAAAGTAAACAGTATAGGGACTGATAAATATTCTGCAGTAATGAACAAGAAAAAAGTATGGAACTGTATAATTATCCTGCTTCAGGTAAATCTATGTGCATATTATTATTAGGGATATATTTTTGTGGTAAAAGTGAAATTCAAAAAAAATATTTTTAGTTTCTTAGCATTGTAAAATCTGTTTTAACAAATTTAAAATGTATTTTAATTCTTTATAAAATGCGAAATTAAAAGGGATTTGTTGACAGGCTTTAATTTTAATTATAAAGGGAGATTTCAGCAATATTTCAGGAAAAATAAATTATGTCATTCAAGCTGGTGTTTCTCAATCTTTTTGTATTACATCCTAATACAGCAGATTTTGCACTCTTTTAGATAAATGAATCTGTTTTTAATGAATCTTTAATTTTGGTACTGAGATAATCTGAAACTTTTGGCTTGTGTTGTTTTCTCATAAACATTTTAAACACACAAAGACATGCCCATTGGCCTAGCAGTCAGTTTCTCTAACCACTATACCTGTTAGAGCTGTATTTTTAAATACGAAATAACTGAAATGTTGAGAAAATCTAATATGTAAGGGGGAAAGTTTGTGTGTTCTTGTATGTCTGTCCACTTATGTACTCGGCCCTTAAAAGAGCTAGAGAATTAAACTTTGAATGAACTTTTCCTTCACCCAGGGGAATAGTATTGGCTATGTGCAAAGCCACTGGAGTCAGAAACCCAGTGTAGACCAGTTTGAATTTCTTGAAATTCCCATAGAGTTAATATTAACGATTAAAAACCAGTGTCTCTCATAGCTTTACATTGGATGTTATTCAAAATAATTGTTGCCACCAATAAATTAAAAGAAGGAATATATCAATTTCTTTCTGTTTTTTCATGATGAAGCTATTGTTTCAGAAATAGATAAGGAGCACAAGCATTTTTGTGGAAATTGACTTGATTTTAATTAAACACAAGATTCTTTGTTGAAATGGAGGCTTCAAAAATTAAGAATTCATATTGGACATTAAAGTAATTAATTTAATTTGAAATATATGTAAAAGTTCCTGAAATTAATAAATATATATATATATATCTCATAAAATATGTTAATAAATGTTTTAAATAATATGTTAAATAATACTTTTCTTTTTCATTGTGCATGCATCGTATATACACATTTTTTTATACAACAGATTATTTAATTTTCTTTTGCTGTAACATTACATATTCCTGGTAAATTGTATCTGAGCAACCCTGCTGGGTATGAAATTATTATTATTTATATGTCCCGTGTCCGAGTGGTTAGCGCGCTTGGCTACTGATCTACGGGACCTGGGTTCGAGCCCCGGGTAAGGCATGGCTGTTTGTGTCGTTTTTCTGCTGAGGTCCTGCCATCCTCTCAGATCTTCTACTGTGGCATATAAACTGACAGGCTCCTGTCAGACCTCTGTGGCAAGCAGCTGCTTGAGGGGGTATTTATTTTTATTTTATTTATGTATTATTATATATTTTTTATTAGTCAGTTGTCTGAGTGAGGCAGTACTGTTTTTTCATTTAGAAACTTTGTATGTGGGAAGTACCATGCAATATCTTGAAATATGTGCACTTCTTTCCTTGCCTAAAAGAGGGAGAGAAAAAGTGTGGGGCAGGGTTGTTTGTAATGAATTTTAAGCCAAATGAAAACTTGTGATGTGAGGAGTGCCACTGCTACAGTCAGCTCTCATTAACTCGAACCTTTTTAACTCAAATTTCTTGTTAACTCAAAATTCCCAACTGAATCCTTATACATTTATTGTATTTTCTCTCTTTAACTCAAACTATTTTTTCATCAGCACCTTGATGCCTCAAAATTTTATGAATATTTGAAAGAAAACCCTTTTTGATAAGTTTTTTCTCGATGAAAGTTTGTTACTTGTGACAGTAAACTGCTGAAATTCTTTCCAGGTGGACAAAATAATTCTTACTGGCTACACATTAACCCTCCTACTTGCAGGTGAACAGAATGATTCTTATTGGTTATGTACTGCTTCACCCTCCCTGCATGGCTGACAGGTAGCAAAGTCTTCCTCCCATTCCTCATATAAAGTGCTAGTTTCTCTTGGTACAGAGTATTGCTATAGCAGCAAAGCATGAGTTAAAAGCATTGTCATTAAGTGATAAAGCAAAAGTGATCATAGCAGTTGAAGGTAGTGAAAAGAAAAAATATATTGCCAAAGAATTCTAAATTCCTATCAGTACTCAGTCAACCATTTTAAAGAACAAAAATATGGTACTGAAACAGTTTGTAATATAGAAAAAAGAAAAAAAAAATAGGTATAGATAATTTCTTGATGTTGAGCAGTAAAGTTGCTAAAATGGCTTACTCAAGGTAGGAATGGCTACATTACAATAGGTAGGAATCTGTTATGGGTTCTGTAACTAGTTCCTAAAGTGCATATGTGTATTTTTCACACAGATTCGATAACTCGAAGTTTTTTCAATCTCCTTTGAGTTTTGAGTTAACAAGAGTTTATATATAACTTTAGAGAGTTTTAGACCCCTAAAAGAGGGGAAATTTTACCAAAGGGTGGGGTGAACTGATCATAATGAGTTTAATGTCAAATGAAAGCTTGCAGCATGGAGAGTGCCATCTACTATATACTTTAGAGAATTTTAGCCCCGAGCAATGCTGTTTAAATCTGCTAGTTCTACATAAAAGCAAAATTCTGAAATCAAACTGCCAAAGGTTCAAATTTTATTTGCGAAAAACATAACCCTAATTATTATGTAGAATTAAATGTTCTTTCCTTTAAGATAAAACATGTTCATTAGTTATTTTATGATGTTCAAATCTAATTAAAATTATTCTTCTTTTTGCCATATTATTTAAATAAATACTATTAAAATTAATATGTTTGCTGTTTTCGTGAAATATTTTCTAAAAATTTATGTTTAAATGCTCTTTATTTTAGTATGAAATGCTCTTTATTTTAGTATGAACATGACCTTTTTTTTATTAGTTATTTTGGATAAGGTTTTATAGTTGGTCTTTTTCTGCTGGAAGCACTCCAAAAATTAATTAGGCCCCAAGAGTGAATTCTGCTCTCTAAACCCGACATGTTAAGGATTAAACCAGTAAATATGATGAAACTGTGAATCAACTAAAATGTGCTGGTACTAAGATTTTCTCTTCGCTAATATATATATCTGCTGAGTTTTCCCTGCTTTGCCTTCAGTGAGAAAAGGCACACTTGATTACACTCGATGGTGTTGTAAAAGCCACTGTCCATTGGATGCCATATCATGTGCTTGTTAAAAGACATGCAGAATGGCCTTAATGGGAGGCTTTCATCTGTCTCCTAAGTTGATCTGTACCCAGTTCTGAAGCACTAAGGCTCTTGTGATCTGTCCATTTAGTGTTACTGAGAGGTAAACAAAATCAAACTGGAACTGTACTTATTAAACAAAATGAAATGTCTTTTAGACTTGAATTTTTGTTTATATATATATATACTGCCTTCTATTGAAATTGCTCCACCAGAAAAGAATAATGAAAAAGCTGAAAATTTGCATTCATGACAACAACACACACTGATATCACTGATTTGCATATGATGCTAATAGCACAAAAGCATACCTGTAAACACATACCAAAAAACTACACCAAAGTAGGTAGTTAGTATCCTTGTGGCAGTCATCCTTGTGGTGTAAACATTGTTGAGTGCTATAAAAAGTTGTGAGAGTGATTGCTAGCAAACAGAAGTGTGTGGGCTAGCAAACAGAAGTGTCTGAAGTAGCCATGCCTTTACATCTCCAAGACGACGTTATATGCACCTCATGGAGTTTCAAAGGGCTTATTGGAATGGCAGAAGCTGGATTGTCCAATCAACAAATTGGGACACATACGGATTGTGATGCATAAACTTGTGGATATGTTGGTGACAGTGATTAACAGAAAGTTCTGCAACACAGTGGCCAGTTTCAAATGCTTGTTAGAGAATGTCAGAGTGGGTAGACTGTTGGATCCAGCGACATGCTTTATATGACAGAACTGCTACAGTATGGCAGATTACTAGAGCCATAATACCATCCCTGCCTGTTCTTGTGTGTGCCAGCACAATCCGATTATGACTACACGATGTGGACCTGTGTGCATGTCATTCCTTGGCATGTCTCCTTACTCTGATTCCATCCCATTGTGCACTACAGTGATGCATGGAGAGAAGTTCCTGGGGACCAGAGTGGCATTGTATCACAAATATTGTTTTTGTTTAGGTGCCAGTGATGGCCATGTGCATGTGTGGAGACAGCCAAGTGACAGACATAATACAGTGTGTATCCAGGAGTGCATATGGGACTGGCACCAGCATCATGGTGTAGGGATCCATTAGTTACAACAGCTGGCCATTATTAATGGTAGTTTGATGGCAATACAGTATGTTAAAACTACATAATGACCTGCACTGCTGCCATATCTATGTACCATGCCTAACATCATTTTCCAACAGGATAATGCACAACCACATACTGTCTGGCCTCCCTGCTGTGCCTCTGTAATGGGTCCTCTTTCCTTGGTGTGTGCATTCACTAGATCTATCAACCTTCAAACATATTTGTGATACGATGGAATGATATGCTTACATTCAGTGCCCAGCTGCCTATACCATCACAAACTGACAGCAAAGTGCCTGAAGCATGGCTGCATATCACACAGGATTACATTTACCACCGGTATGACTAACTCCTGCAATGTCTTGCCATGTGTATTGCAGCTCATGGCAGCCATTGTATTGTACAGAGTGATCACCTCTGTACTCGTTGCTTCTTTATGTGTGTAGCTACCACTTCAACTAATTTGGTTCCCATGCAAGCATTCCTTATTTATTTTCAATGGAGGGCAGTGTATACATTGAATAACCCTTTATATTTATTCAATAGGATATCACATATTTATAGTAGTGTTGAGCAATACTTACGGTATCTTCTTTTAATATTTTATGTATTCATTTTGCTTATGTATATGTCTTAAGTTTCATGAATGCATTTGAATGGCAGTCACTGCATCATCATTAGATAAGTGCACACTAGAAACAGAGAGGAAGAGCATGTTCTTTTCAATTCATAACCAAACAAATTGCTTTTGTTTTTATTCAGGATAAGGTACAGTAGTAAATAAAGTAAATGAAGGCCCTTGATATTTTTATTGTATCATATTTTCTATACACATGGTTTTAATTTTCAGGAATAATGCTTCCAGAAGAAAGAAAACATACGTGGAAAGAGAAAAGAGTTTTTTTCCTTACACCACAGATTTTAGCTAATGATCTAGCTTGTAATATCTGCCCAGCAGTTTATATTAAATGTTTAGTCGTTGATGAAGCTCATAAAGCCGTAGGAAATCATGCATATTGTCAGGTAATGATTTTTCATTTATGACTTAGTTTTTATGATCGAAGGTTCTGAATATGAATAAAACACCTTTAAGTATTAATTTCATTTAAGATAGTTAAAAAACCACAAGATTGAAATTGTTATAACTTATGATTAAGTAAATTATTTGAGCGATCCCAGTGGCAAAGTGAATACCATGCTTGACTACTGCTCAAAGGGACCTAGGTTTTAGCCCCGGGTAAAGGCATGGATGTTTGTGTTGTCTTTCTGCTGAGATCTCGCCTTCCTCACAGATCTTCTCTGCGACATATTTAACTGACAGGCTCCTATCAGACCTCTGGCAAGTAGTTACTTGAGGGGTAATTTTTATTTTTAAATTATCTGAATATGTCCCTTAGCCTGCAAAGCATATTTGTAAATCTTAGTTTTTCTCATTATTCTCGAAGGCTGTTAATGATGTTTGTCACACAACTTATTGTGTTGTGTCAAGTGATTGTTGGATGAGTTTACTGCAATTTAAGCTCATGAGTTTTATCTGAACTAGGTATTGATGAATCCACTAATAAATCAGCACTTTGACGTCGATTCTAATTTTAGAAGAAAAATTGTCTTGAGCCGGGTGGGATGTGAACCCACAACCTTCTGATAACATGTCAGGTGCTCTGGACCACTGAGCTACCAGCCACCAATCAAGATCTCTAATTAACGCTATGAATTTCTAAATTTCAAATGAGTATTACAAGTGATGTATGTATGCTAGAAATTTTAAATTTAATTGGGGAATGTGAAGGTTACAAAGCTTCCATAGGTAACAATAGATTGAACCCTTAGACCCAAGGGGGTGGGAAAATGCAACTTTTGTGTTTTAAGAGATAATTGGAAAACTTTTTTAGTTGGATTAATACAAATGAAATATTATAATTTTCATTCTTCAAATCTTTAGGTAGTTTTAATTTATAATTTTAGAATATGGAAAGGTCAAAACTTTTAACAAATGTTGCAAGTGATCTGTTTATGGTAGAAATTGGAAATTTCGGTGGTAGAGTGTCAAGAGATATTCCACTGACAGCAGTAATCTACCCCCTTTTCTCAGAGGGTGTGTGAGAAAAGCAACTTTTTAATTTAAAAAACTAAAAGACAAATACTTTTTATGTTGTATAATTTCTAATAAAATACTACTATTTGCATTTCCTTCATCATCCCTTAGTTCAAATTAAAACTTTTAAGGAATGGAAAAGTGGGTAAATAAAAAAATTCGTTCTCTCTGAAAATGATATTCCCATATGTGTCAGAAGTGATAAGTCTTCTTCTAGTTTTCTTAAAGTTTTGAAATTCTTCTGAAAATTAACCAAAAGCTGCTTTTTTTTAAAATTAGAGGATTTTGGAAGCTATTACAAAGTAACATACACATATATATATTATTTAATTTTATGCTCTTCTTTTTGGTTTAAATCTATTTCAATATTCCTAGAATTATTTTTATCATTTATCCCAACATTCAATACATAGTTCCTGCTAATTGAAACCAAAACTATACTTGTTTATGAAAATTGGTTACGTAAACTAGGTCAGGCTCCAGCAAGATGCAGATGACAGTAATTAGTAATGTATGTGGAGTGTGAGATGTGTTGCATATAGCATTTTCAACATTGGATAACTTTTCAATTCAGTTAGTATTTAATTTATTCTTTTATAAATAAAACTTAGATTTTATTTCTATAGATTTATTTTATTTTGGTAGATTTTAATGTCATTGCTGATCATTTGGAGTTATGCTACATCATTAGCTATGATGATGACTGGCTTACAACTTGCTACTGTGAATATTTTTTTTAACGTCGTATTAGACTATATGTTTTTTTTAGTTACTACAACATTTTCCAGTCGAAAAGTGGATCTTTTATCATTCCTAAAAATGAATGAGGTCTTGGATACATAAGCAGAAAGGACTTCTTTGGCATGGTAATCAGTCCTCCTGTGGGAGAACAATTTCAGCAAGGGTGTTATAACTCTACCCCCCCCCCCCTTCTTCCACTACATTGAGGGTGTTTTACTCCCCTCAGGGCAAAATTTTACTTTTTAAACTTGCACAAGTTTTTTAATATAATTGAATGGTTTTAAGAGAGTTTACTCTTCCCCCCCTCCAATATATTGGCTGTGTCACTCTGAGGATATGGACTTTTTTTCAGCCTTGGTGTGCCAACTTTTTAGTACTTAAACAAGATCTCCAAAATGAAACACCCAAAGAAAACAATTCATGATGTTCAGTAGAAAAGGTAATCAAAAAAAGTATTCCTCCCTTCATAAACCAGACAAAAAAATTCCCATGAATGTGAACAATTTAAATCACCTTGCTTTAAAATATACCATACTGAAAAGAATCAAAAATCACTCTTCAAGTTAATATCATTAAAGGAGAAATTCCTTTTGATTAATATATAATTTAACTGTTTTTATTCATCATGTTTTCCAAGATTATTCTTGAATTGCATAAATTGCTGTGAAAAAGTCTTATTAAATAATGGGAGCAAGGATGGCTCACTTGGTAATGCTCCAGACTCATAATCTGCAGTTCCCAGGTTCCAGTCCCACCTGGGCTAGCTTTGAGGTTTATCTTTGCCAAACTCCCCACTCTGCTCTTGGTCAATAGAGGATACCGATGAGTTTGGAAAGGCTGTCTCTGTCGGATGAGATGTTAAGCTGTGATCCCATGTGCAGAAAAGCCATACCCTGTGGACATTGAAAAACATACTGGATGGCCTTGATAGGAAGCTACCATCAGTCTCCTAACAGCAGCCCAGTGGGGCTTCTGACCTGGCCTTGAGTAGCCCATTGTGTGCAAAAAAGTGCCACCCAGAGATGGAAACAATCTAAACAACCCAGTCTTATTAAAAATAATAGGGTAGTAAATTTCTTTAAACTTTTCATTTGCATAAATTTGGAATTAAATTCTGTTTAATTTGGTATATAACATGGCCTATTTCTGTTGATTGGTTATTTGTTTTAAAAAAAATTGTAGGTGACTTGTTTATTTGACTCAGTACAGTTGCCAAAAATAATGGGCTTTTCTCAAAATATAATATCAAGCAAAAATAATTAGAAAAAGAAAGTAGTTTTCTATTTTTAAATAAAAATTTATTTTTTTTGTTATTCAGAAATAAATTACCTTTCTAATTTTATGCATTATGATTTTTTCAATAATTTTTTTTTAAATAAATTTTTATTCACATTGCCAGACACATTTTTGTACTACATGACTGTAAAAAAGGCCTATTAAAATAAAACTAGTCTTTTTTAATTAAATATTTTATTTTCAGAAAATCTGCAATTAAATGCTGATTAATTTGGCATATAATATGCCTAATTCCTTTCATTAGTTATTTAGCAAAAAAGTTCTAAAATCTTTTTTTTTTGGCTCAGCATTTGGCTGAGCAGTGCAAAAATAGCTGGGTCTCTGGATGTACTAGTGTTTTAGGTTGGACCCTGGAATGGAAGTAAAATAATATGAATTGAATCTTAAAAACCAATTAGGGAAAACAGCTGTAACTCTAGTAATATTAGAGCATAAGCTTCCTATAACACACATTCAAACTAAAATAATTGCAGCACCACCTACAAGATATTAATTAAACTATTTAGAGAACTTTCTTATAAATCTCCAAAAAAGAAAAAAAATACACAGACATTATCCTCCTCCCATCTGCATGGAACCTACTCTTATGTTAAAATCAAGGAATGTCCCCATCAACGCCAGAGGGCAATCACTATAAATACAGCTACTTTAACATCAGTAGTCACCACTGATGAAACCATGGAGTGATGGATGAAACACATTTTGTCAAATGCTCTTAACTTGTTTTAACTTATGTGTTCTTTTAAGAAAGTAGGAGTTAAAACTAAAGTTAGGAATGTGAGTTTTCAGAGGGCGATATGAGATTTAACATCTTCCATACTGTGCTTTGTTATTAAAAAAGTGCAACTGCAAGTTGACGAATCACTAAATATCTGATAGAATATAAAAACATGGACTGGTTTCTACAGAAAGAACATTAACAGTGTAGTGGTGCCACTGGGCCAGTTACAGCTAATCAGCAGTGAACAGCAACAAAATATCTGATGCTAAACAACAACCCCGATAATGGAGTGTGCCAGACATTTGCAGGGAAAGGACTTTAAAAGTAAGAACTAATTAGGGTTAGAAATTGCTAAATCTACCATCCTGTAATTGTTTAGCATTAAGATCATGCAAAATTTTGAGAAAAGAGGCTCAGTTCTTTTACTATGGGTAAAATTGATAACTGAGGCCAGTTTAAAATATTGTAATCTGAGAATGAATTGTAGTTTTAACAATGAATTTTTTTGAATTAAAATTAACTGCAAAATTAAACTTAAACACTGGATACCCTAGAAAATTAGTCTTTAGTCTACTAAATTTTAAATGCATTTTTGTCAAGATGGTTGCTTTTTCTGTATTATAAAAAAGAAGCACTTTTTAATATCCCAACCCTTACTGCATAAAGAAATTGCTTAGATATATATACCCAAAATGTTTGAATTGTAGCTCAGGCTACAATTTACAGTTTCTTGCTCGTATATGGCTAAAATTTGCACCTAGGCTACAAGTTAAAACTAACTAAGACCTGCACAATTAGTATGTATAGTTTTTTTCAGTTACTTTATTAACATGTAATTTTACCCTTCTCAACATGGAAATTGCAATACTGCAAAGGATGTATATGCCTGAAACTGACAGGATGGAAGCTATGAGGGTAGATGTGCAAATGATCAAAAAATGGAACATTAGAATGCATGGAGGGGCAGGGATGGCTCAGTCAGTAGCAATTGACTAAAATAAAAGTGGCTTTTAATCTGCAGTTCCCAGGTTCGAGTCCCAACTGGGTCAGTGTTGAGATTTATCTGCACAAAACTCTCCATCCTGCCCATGGTTAGTAGGGGACACTGATGGGCTTGGAAAGGCTGCCATCCATCAGATGGGACGTTAAGCCGTGGCCCCGTGTGCAGGAGAGAGCCATATTCTGTGTATGTTAAAGAACACATTGGATAGCCTTGACAGAAGGCTACCATCTGTCTCCCAACAGCTGTTCCAGTGGGGCCCCTCCCCCAACCTTCTCTGCCTTCAGGCTCCTTGTGACCTGGCCATTTAGCCCATTATGTGCAAAAAAGTGCCACTCAGAGGTAAAACATCTCAACTCAGAATGCATGGTATATGCGTTTATTGCAGATTCATAAGTACATAGTAGGCCCATCTTGGGCAGTTTTACAAGCCTGTAGATGTCTTGGCATTCCATTAATTAAATGGTTAATGGTGTCCTGAGGTATGGCGTTCCAAACAGCATCCAATTGGGTATGAAACTGTACCAGGTTTGCCACCAAAGGGAGCTGGTGAAGTGGTAACCTATAAGATCTCACACTTGCTCAATGGGCAACAAGTCTGGGGAGTATGGTGGCCATGGGAGAATGTCCACACCTTGGAAGCTGTTCATCACTGCATGTGCAGTGGCGCTGTCCTGCTGCAGAATCAGTCCAGGCATGGTTATAAGGAAGGGTTGTACCACAGGATTGATGATGTCAATGATGCAATGTCTCACTGTTAGCATGCCAGAAACATGAAGCAGAGGTGTCTGGCTGCCATATGTGATGCCACCCCATACTATTGTACCATGCTGGGGAGCAGTATGGTGGCTAATGGAATAGGCTTCCTCATGTTGTTGATGCCACCAAACAGACAAATAGCAGTTTAGCATGCCAAAACAGAATCGGGACTCCTCTGTGAACAACACTCTTCTCCATTCCATAATTCAATGTTCCCTCACTCGACACCACTGGAGATAACATAACCAGTGATGTTGCTGCAATGGCAGATGCCCGACTGGATATCTTGCCCTCATTCCTGCATCATGCAGACGTTGTTTGGTAGTTTGTGTGGAGACCATGGTACCTGTAGATGTCCGCAAATCACTCTACAACACAGTCACTGGTGAAAGGGTCGTGAACAACCTACCTACTATCATTACCTACTGAGCATGTGGTCTTCACATCCTGTGGCACACTGTGCTGTCCCATACCATATACATAGAGGTAAACTGACAGGTTCATGTCATTTGGTGTTCCATGATGTTGTGTGAGACACACCATTGCACTGTGCTTACATTGCACCCCAGTTTCATATTCCATGTTCAAATTATAAATCTTCTTATTGTTAGTATTAAGTGTTAATAACATTTAAGTGCATTATTTTATGACCAAATAAAGAAGATTAAATTTATTTTTCCTGACCACTGCTTTGTTGAAACCAATATATTGGATAAACTTCACATTTTTTTCTTAATGCAGACAAATGCACATGTATATAATGATGAGATCTTTAGCCAATACACAAAGAGTTGTTTGTTTACATCAGGTCTCAATTTAGGGGAAATGGAGTATAATATTCATCATGTGTGTAAAGGGATATAATAAACTAAAGATTAATCCATCCATTTTAATGACAAGAATACACTATATCATACTATTATCTGAAAATAATGACACTTTTTTGATAAATGCTAATTAGATGTTATTGTCAAGCATTGCAAAATGTTATTTATTGCAAAATTGTTAAATATCGTATATGAAAATATTAATATGCTTTGTAGGTCATCAAAGGACTTCTGTCATGTACTTCACAATTTCGTGTACTTGCTCTAAGTGCTACTCCTGGAGGTGATATAAATGTGAGTACTAATTTGTTTCACTGAATTTTGCAGCAAAAATAAAGCTTAATGCAATCGTTTTACTTAAAAATTATCTCTTATGTTATTTCTAACCATACTATATCTAATTCTCCATTCATATTGATCTTCAGTAACAGCTGCTGCATTTGGTCACAACAGGCCAATTTTAATAATGTCCTGTGTGACAATGTCCACTCACTTCATTCAAAGTCATTCCATTTTTCTATGAGTGGCCATGTGTGAAACCAGCAGTGTTTCACACATGCATGTCACAAGTGCATGTCCTGAAAAAAGGAAAAAGGGAGCACAGCAAATAAGTCATTTGCATAGTAAGGCAATGCAGCTTGTGGGCAAATGTTGACGGGCAAAGGAAGCAATTAAAAGCATAAGGCTTGAGTTATTTTACCTCTGAGCAACTTTTTTCTTTCATTTTCTCTTGTTTCCTCCATTTCTCTTCATTTTGGCTAAATGACCAGGTCAAAAGGACCCAAATTTTTTGACTTAGATCTAAAGACTGTCTAGTGGATTCAAAAAAAAATCCCAATAAAATTTCTATATTTAAAGATTCCAAAAAATGTACCAACTTCTAATCAATTTCAACTAGATTGAGCTGAACAGTTATTCATGTATAAAAATCAAATTTGTTAATGACAAAATATTTCCTAGCATTACCTTGGAGATTAATATCCGATAAGCACCCCAAAAAATAAGTTGTGCAAATTTTGCATTGCATATTAGGATGTATACTTGCACATTCTTGTTATTTCCTGTCTCCAACACACACACACACAAATTATGACTTTTCCCAGACAGACATGAAGCTGAAACTGCTTGCTGAGAAGGTGTTCTGCACAGGCTGAGCCCAAGAGGAAGCCATTTCTGCATACCAGAAGTTATGGCTGATGTCAGCCAACTGCAGTACCAAGCTGAAAACACCGGTTCTCGTCCGATCACTGAAGTTAAGCAGCTTTGGGCACAGTCCGCACCTGGGAGGGTGACCACCTGGGAACACCACGTGCAGTTGACAAAAAATCTGCAGAGGACCTGCCATCCTCACAGATCCTTCTACTATAGTGTATTAAACTGACAGGTTCCTGTCAGATCTCTGTGGCAAGCAGCTGCTTGAGGAGGTATTTATTTATATTTATTATTTGTGGCAAAACAATTCAAATAGTTTCTGCCAACAAGTCTTCATATACTGTTGATTGTCATTCCATACCTTTGCATAAATGTGAGCTTAGAACATGTGTGAAAAAGAGTAAAAAGCAACAATTGGATCAGCAGATGTGTAATTTTGCAGCAAGCAACCAAAGCTTTCCAGAAAATATGTTCTATTACATATTTAGGAAAACTGTTACAGATATGGTTATCTAAGCAACCCAACTATAGTAATGAATATTGAGATAGTTTCATTTATATATTTTATGTAAATATAATAAATAAGTACATTAGAACTGGTACCATGAGTTGTTGACAACTTGCATGTGTAAATATATTCGACATCATAATTTTTTTCATGACATGCACTACTTGCCTGTGTAGTCCTGACATCCAATCAGGCATCCCTTTGTTGAGCTCCGTGGTGGGTGGGGATCATGAACACTGAATCTTCGTAATTTAAGAATGAATCATGAACCAATTCTTTCACCTCTTCAATGAATCTGTTGTGCCATAATGGTCAATCTTCTGAATTTTCTTTGGCTTCTTTCAGTTCGGTTATGCATTCACTGAATTACCAGTTGATGCAAAATATTTCTCCTTTTTTGTCCAAAAAGGTGTGGAAGGTCTTGCCAGGTCACTGAAATCTCTCAGACATTTATGAACAAGTGACTTGCTTGTAGGGATTGTGAGTTACATTCAGAACAGCTTCTCAAGGTAACAGCATTTGATGGGGTATCACAGTTTCACCCCAGAAATTGCTGAATTCATCCCATTATACGGTTTTGAGTAGGGCTCCGCCCCTCCTATTGCTTTTCACTTATTGCTTGTTGGTTTGTCAGTTTGTGTATTTGTCAAAACATTTGTTCCACCATAGCTTTCAAATGTGAGGGCCATACTTAATGAGTTATGTCAATGAAACTTGCAATGTGATGAATAGGCTGAAAAAATTTACCCATCATGCTTTCTTTCCACCTTAAAATGTGAAATGTGAAAAGGGTTGTTCCATTATATCTTTTGAATGGGAAATCTGAGAGTAATGAGCTTATGCATCAAATGAAATCTTGTGACATGGGGAGTGTTACAGGTTATAAAATATTTACCCCCCCCATGCTTAATTACCCCCAAAATGGAGATAAATGTGTAAAAGGACTCTTATTCTGTATCTTTCTAACATGAAGGCCCACAGTTGTGAGTTGCATGTTAAATGAAATCTTCTTCTGTGGTGACCATAGTACTCTATTTTGACTCCCTCCCCCCACTTCTTTCCCACGAAAAGGAAGCGAAATTTCGCTGAAGTCAATCGTGATGAGTTATATCCCAAATTAAAGCTTGTAAATCTACAATGTTGTGGGTTTCTTCCTCCAAAAAAGAGGGAAGAAATAGGGATTGATCTTTGATTTGTATTTCAAATAAAAGTTTCTGAAGATAGAAATTTTTAGTGACAAAGTAAAAATTATAAATTAAAAAAAGTGTGAAATGTTTATCTTTCTATGTAACTGAAAAATGAACTAAAGTATATCAATGGGGCAATCAGTCAATGAATTCGTATTCATTTCAAAGAAGGTAGAGTGTTGGCAATTCTTGTTCAGTGGCTATGTTAGCACCCTATTTCCTTTTGAAGTGAATGCAAATTCAGTGACTGATTGCACCATTGGTATGCTTTAGTTTTATTTTTTAGAGCACAGATAGGAAGATAAGTGTTTTTTTACCTTGTCATCCTTGTCATTTGTTTATCACAAGGAGGAGAGTGCTCAAAATTATCTGTCCAAGGAGTCACTGCAGTCCACTAGGTTTCCTCACATTATGATGGTAAATTAGCACCCACCTTGGTACTAATTTTTACCTTCAAACATGATGTCTGCATGCTGCCATGCAGGCAGGATTCTTACATTACAAAGTATACAGTCATACATTCCAAACCCCTTACATTGTTTTCAGTGCATTTATGAATGTGTGTGCAAAGTGTTAGAAAGAATGGTAAATGCTGGACTGATGTCATGGTGTTGAGACCATGACCATCTTCCCAACATTCATTGTGGCTTTTACAGATAACAGTCAACCTTGAACTCATGATTTACATTGAAATGGCAACCACTTCATTTCTTCATAGAGGGTTCTTGGTGTCAATTTTCTTCATCAAACATCTATGGCATGGTTTGTATCTTTGGCATTCTTTGCGACCTTTCATGCCTTTGTCTTGAGAGGTCCCATGCCAGTTTGTATATCCAACTTTTTTATTTATTCCCTCTTATCTGTCAACAATTTTCTGTTGCAGTCTTTCCCTCAAGAAGGCTGAAGGCTGTATCTTTACACTTTTTTTCACTGCCAAGATAAATTCTGTCACTAGACAACTTCCTCTGATTGTTGGCAATGCCTTCTATGTTGATTTCAACATTTTTTTGTTCCTTTTGCAGCATGAGTGTCATTGAACAGCAACTGCACACATCCCTGAACAATCTTCCTGTTTGGACAAATGAATTTCACCTCTAGTATGCTCTTTTTCCATAAATGTGGTCTTCACCCAGACCTTAAACTGCAGTTTGGCAGTTTGTCTATTCCCAATGTAATGAAGATCAAGTTTCTCATTTTCATCTTGACCAGAAATTGTCATCTCACTGTCATCTGCTTCAGCCCTTAATTTGTTGGTGATGATTTGCACTTTTTCCACCATCAGGCTCTCTGTTTGTGCAAAGGGACCTTCTGCATCTCACTGTTCTGGAGTCTCTACTTGAAGCTGATGAAGCATCTTTATCTCTTCCCCAGCAGTAGTTATTTCTGCAGTAGTCTGGCAAATTGTGATCCCTGCCAGGCTATCTCACTTAGGACTGCATTTTTTGCTCCAAGTAGGTGATTCTTTCAATTATTACTGATTGCCATCCATCCTTTCAGTTTGCATGTCTGTGATGACCTGTAACATATTAACATCAGTTTCAATAGTGTTTCCCAGTTGATAGCTGAGCTTCTTGCATCACCTCTCACTTTTCCCCTTTCTGTAATTTTTTTCTTTTCAGGACAAGGAAGGCTTTTTACCCAACTGTATTTAGCAACAATTCTTTTCTAGTTGTTTTGTACACCCTGATTTCATATTTGTCTCCACAGGTGGCTCAAAGTTTAGGATGCCACGGGGAAGGGGATAACTCAAGTTCTGCTGTGTTGGATCACTGCAGTTCAGATCCTACTAGAATACAAGAGATGTTCAAAACGTTCTTGACATGCATCTGAAAGACAAAAACCATTGCCCTTACCTCAGCAAAACTTTTACTCTCCTGCAAAGTATTCCTCTCCAGCACCTGTGAAAAGTTGCAGACATCTATGCCAATTCTGGAATGCTTGGTGGTACTCCTGTTGAGGAATACTCTGCAACTCTGAATGGATGCATTTTGCAAAGTCCCACACCCTTTAATAAAGGCTTTCCAGCAAGTTCCTTTTTAATTTTTGGAAACAATCAAAAATTGTATAGTGCAAGATCGGGTGAAAATGCAGGATGTTTTTTTTCCTGCTCCAGATAGGCCATAACTTGCTGAGTTTTGTGAGCACTGGCATTGTCATGAAGAAGGAGAACCCATGACATGCCTGTTGTTGGATGCTGCTCCTTCATTTTCTTAACCATTGGCCATTTATATATTTTCAGGTGAGATATCCATGTCTACCACTCCTTGGGAATTGAAAAAAATTGTTAACATCCTCTTCCTTGAGTGAAAGTTTTGTGGGAGGATTTGGGAATGCAGTTCATCTTCCTCAACCCAAACATAATTGTTGATCTTTCTGGGAGTAGTATAGTAGTAAAAGTATGTATCATCACATTTAACAATGTTTGTTAACTGTTTGGGTGGCCACTAAGTTCAAACATTGCCAGCTCTCCTTCCATGAGTTGACTCTAGCCCTTTTTTGTTGTTCTGTCAGTCCATGGGGTACTCATTTGGTATAGATCTTTCATAACTGTAAATATTGATGAATAATTGTTTCCACACTGCCAATCGATACACTGATATCTAAACTTATTTCTTGAATAATAATGTGTGGGTTTTCTTTAATGACTTCACAAACAGCAGCAATGGTTCTTTCATTCATGGCCCCTTCAATTTTCTTGTATGAGGGAGTCTTTGAATCTGTTGTCCTCCTCCAAATTTGTGTATCCATCCCATAGCAGTGCCATGTAAGCAGGCACAATCCCCATATACCTGTGATAAATCAGTATGAATTTTTTTTCTCATCATCCCCAAGCTGCATCCTCGTGAAAATGTAAAATTTTTTTCCCATCTTTAGTAGACTCCATAGCAACAATGCACAGATTTCACAGACCAAACTTTTTATGCCACTAGCAAAGAGAGAAATGACAATACAACCTTTGTTTTAACACCTAATGACAAATTTAGACCAGCTTTCAAACAAGTTGTAGCTCATTAACTTTGTAGGAATGAATCAAATCTACAGACACATATCAAGAACTTTTTGAATGCCGTACACATTCCATCTTCACTGCAGAGATGTACACTATTAGTCTTTCCTTGGTTTGCATATATACTAAACATCATCATCCTTATGTGCTTTACACCATTCCCTTTGTTCACTACAGGCTTTGAACTTGGTGAAGCCTAGACTTCATCTGTTCTTTCCATGGTTTGCCAGCAGCATCACCACTTTCAGCATCAAGTTCTGTTAGGTGACCAGGCATGCCAATATTAGAGGCAATGATTTGGCAAATGCTTTGCCAAGTTATTCATGCCTTTGTCTGACTCTCCATTGCCAGTTCTTGCATGGACTTATGGCAGTGTTTTTCCTTTGAGCTCAGGGCACAATGGTAAAGATGTAAGAGTGGTAAAGATGTTGGTCAGAGAAGATTCACAACAAATTATTTTAGCCCAAGCCTGTTATCAATCCGTGGAAGTCTTTTTACAAGAATTGTAGGGAGGAAGTTGTTTTTGCTCACCCTGCCATAGGTTGTAGATTTTTAATGCATCCTTTTCTTCTTTAGGTGGTTGATAATCCTATGTGCAAGTTTTGTAACACCATTTTAACTGTGAAACATACTTTAACCAAATATACACGTTTTAATGCTAAATATCATATTTATTTAACATTGTACACAATTTAAGCCCTTCACATTTAGTTCACACATCTGTGAAGAAGAATTATTACCTTTTTTTTATTGTTTTTAACCAGTGTTTTTAATTTTTACATTTTACTGCCATTTTGCTCTATTTCATGATTTTATATCTCTTGTTCCTTTTCTTCCACTGGTCCATTTCCACCAGATCTTATTTATATGTTTATTAACTTTTTGTCCTTTGCTTTTTCATTTTCTAGTGTTTTTGTGCTTTGTATTTGAACTTTGTTGTGGGTTCTATGATTTTTAGCCTTTTTTTATTTTATTATGTTTGGCACAATATAGCTTAAGTTGCTTTTGTACCATAAAGCCCCAACTAATAACCCTTTTGTTGCTTAGTCTTAAATAATAATTATAATTATATGAAATGATATATTAAATCCTGGTATTTTTTTTTATCCTTAGGCTGTGAAGCAGGTATTAAGTAACCTATTGATTGCTCATGTAGAACTTCGCACAGATGAATGTGATGATATTAGACCCTACAGTCATGCAAGAAATATTGAAAAAATAGTAATCCCATTAGGAGAAGAATTATTACCCATAAAAGAAAAATTTTTAGATGTAAGCCTGAAATAATTTAACTTTAATTTTAGCTTAAATTTTCTGAATTTTAAAGTTTATCTTTTTGACTATGTGGGCAGTGATATCAAATTACCACTTCAATACTTCTGAGAAATTGCTTTGTCACTTTTTTGCAACTTATGTTCTTCATGCAAAAAAAAATAATGCTAATTACTTAGTACCAAATAGTGTTAATAAAATATGTGTTCCTGATTTCCTGAGATGTTAGATTTTGTGATTTTGTGTTTCCTAAAACAAAATATAACTTAATAACTAGCCCTATTGCTGCCCTCAGATACTTTCTGCATCATTGTTTGTACTCCTGATGATGCAGAATTTGCTTTGCTTTCTACTATGAGACACAAATCTCTTCCTCTTCTCCCTCCTCCCCCTCTGATAATGCAAATATTGTATATGTAGTTACAGGGGTTTATCAAAATAATAGAAACACGTACTGTTTGTGGAGAACATTTTATTAATAAACTGTAGGCCCACCTTAGGCATTCAGAAGAGATGCAATTCAATGTGGAATAGACTTATACAAGTCATGCACATATGGTAATGGAATGTGGGATCATTCTTCCTGTAAAATATGGCCCAACTGTGCCAGTGATGCTGGAGGTGGAAAGTGTGATCTGACCTTACGCTCCAGATATTCCAACAAATGTTCGATAAAGATATTGAAGTGGCCAGGGTAGCTGCTGTACCTCATCCTCATGCTCTGCAAACCACAGCTTGATACATTTCGCACAATGCATGGGTGCATTATATGCTCATCTCTGTGATATGCATATGGCATATTGTGTGTACTCCAGTTGCTGTTGGTGTTTCCATTTTTTTTGATAAACCCTTGTATGCTGTGCATATCACTGACATTGATATAACTTTATGGTTATTTTGTATAAAAACTGAATGACACAGAATTTTTCTTCTATTCTACTTTGTTATAATTTTATTCATTTTAAAAATCTTGAAATGATAATGGTAATTTTCTAGTTATCTACATAGAAAATGAATTTGATGAGTTCTCAGTTAAACTTATAAAAAAAATCATCTAAGTTATTAATGCTAGTTTTTATTTATGTAACGTGAAAGTAGTTTGCAGCTGGAACCATTGCCATAAACATCTGTTTTATAACTGATATGCCAAAAATAAGTGATCTGTTTCACAAGATAATGTAAAATGTGGGAATAGTGGAAATAAATATGGATAACAGAAGGGAAAAAAAGAAAGTTTTCTGCAAAAAGTATAGTCTCAAAGGCACAAACAGTTTGATAAATATGTGGTAGTAATATAGTTTCTGTAACAAAGAATGTATTTGGCTATATAATTTTCAAATATTTTTGGATCTGTGACAATTATGTAATTAATATATAATTAGAAATATTTCTTCTATTTGGCTTTCTAGCTTATTTTTTAGGCTATAATTCATTCCACCATTTGAAATATGTTTATCAGTCAGAGGTAGGGTTGTTTTACCTCTGAGCAACATTTTTTTTTTTTGCATACAATGGGCTTAATGGCCAGGTCACAAGGATCCCAAGGGCTCAGAGAATCCCAAGGGCTGATCATAATTTATTTGATGAGGAAGGGAAACCTACTAGACATCTGTTAGGAGACATATAGAAGCCTCCAATGAAAGCCATACCCAGCTTGTCCTTTGACATCCATAGAGTGTGTCTTTTCTGCTCATGGGAGCACAACTTAAAGTCTCATTTGGCATTTGATTGACAGCAGCCTTTCTGTGCCAATTATGTCTTCTTTTTAACTATGGGCAATGTGTGTGTGAGGGGGGGGGGGGGGGGGTAGGGTGAGGGAGCTGAGAGAAATTTCAATGCAGACACAGTTGAGCACAGACTTGACTAGAAAAACTAGATTATAGGCCTGGTTCTCTACTGACAGAGCCAACCACCACCCCAATCATAGGATATGCATTTATTAGTTATTAATTATCCCAATTTTTATCATCCTCCATATTGTTTTTCAACATAACTTATGTTATTTTTATTTGTGTGTCAGTTTGGGTTTAGTCATTGCATCATGACATCAATCTGCATTGCAGTTTGTTAATTTTTTATTTTCCTAATTTGAAAAGTTTTTGGGACACCTTGTATTAAGCTTAAATTCTTGGCTCATTCAAACAATTTAACTATATATTTCACTATTTTTGTAATTGAATAAAAAATGCTTCAGTAGGACAATACTTATAAAAGAACACTTTCCAGTGAAAGTCAGTTAGAGAATTACATTACAACAAAGAATCACACTTACACACCATGGATAGCAGTAAGAGCTAGAATATCACAATATCATAGAAGCTACATCTCACAAACCAGAAAACAATACAACAGTTATGCCAACTATACTTATTCACAATGGTTATTCATATTTCTGAACAATCTGAAGACTTTCATTTAAGAAAAAGAGTTTTATTCTTTCTTAACATTGCAACTTCATTACTGGTCCTTAAAATTAAAGGGCAAAAGTTGGTTTAGTTGGTAGTCTTCCAGACTTGTAATCTGCAGTTCCCAGGTTCAAGTCCCACTTGTCTCAGAATTGAGATTTATCTCTACTAAACCCCAACTTGCTCTTGATCAAAAAGGGAATACCAACAGGTTTGGAAAGGTTACCATCTTTTGTATGGGATGTAAAATTATAGCCTCATGTGCAGGAGAGCCATACTCTGTGCACGTTAAAGAATATGCTGGATGACCTTAACAGGAGACTTCCACCTGTCTCCTAACAGCTATCCAGTGTCTCTAGCCATCTCTGACAATAAGTAACAGCTGTCCAGTGTCCCTTCCCCCATCCTGGGGCAGGGGTGGCTCAGTCAGTAGCGCACCAGGCTCATAATCTGTAGTTCCCAGGTTCAAGTCCCAGCTGGGTCAGCATTGAGATTTATCTCCGCAAAATTTCCTGCCTTGCCCATGGTTAGTAGGGGACACCAATGGGCTTGGAAAAGCCGCTGTCCATCAGATGGGACCTTGATAGGATGCTACCATCTGTCTACCAACAGCTTGTTTCAGTGGGTCCCCTCCCCCAGCCTTTGGGGTTCGAAGTGACCTGGCCATTTAGTCCATGAAAGTCCATTTAGTCCAAAAAAGTGCCACTCGGAGGTAAAACAACCCAACCCTTCCTCCATCCATCTCTGAGCTCTTGTGTCCTTGTGATCTGGCCATTTACCCTTGTGTGCAAAAAAGCTGCTCAAAGGTACATCAAAAGTAACACAACTCCCAAATTAAAGGATAATGTTGTATTTCAAAGGGCATAAGGGAATGAGATGAAATGTGGTAATAAATTACATAAATTGCATATAAATTTATGTAAATTTTGCAGTGCAGAAGAAATGCAGGCACATTTAATAGACAAAAACCACAATCATCCAAATGAAGATTACTATGAAAGAATGCATGACTGTCATCACTTATTTCCATTCTAACCAGCTTGGTATTAACATGAGCAGAAATTTGATTTCACCATGTTACAAAGATGATATATGAATGATTGTGTAATGTGGAGAGTGACAGATAGGATAGAAGTAGGTCAATTTCAGATTTCGGTATCCAGGGCCTTAAATATACCAGAAAATGTCCTCTCAAAACTGTAGAGACAATTTCTAGAAAGAGGACAGATTAGTCATAAGAAAAATTACAGTAGAGCTTCACAGTGCAGTAATTAAATTAAAATCTTTAATTCTCTATGACAGTTAAATGTTTTTAAGCACTTCAACAAATGTTTATGCTATCAAGTATCAAAAGTTATTAAGGAGATTTTATGTACCTTACTGTAGAGGATGGGTAGTGAAAGGAGCTTCCAGGATGTTAGCGAGTGACAAGTTTATTTTTCAACTTTCTTGCCGACAAGTGATAACTCAGTAGAATTTCGGAAGGTGATGCTGATAATTTATTTGATCGAGGTTTTTAGACTGCAGTAGTATCAGTAGTAACTAATAATACTTTTGGTAACATAGAGCGCTTAAAAACTTTGAGGTCCATGATGCACTTTTTGCACCTTTACATTGGGCTCATCATCAGGTGGCAAGTGAGCAACTTTAGGCATTGCGTGAGAGGCAGTTGGTTGTTGAGCTTGGGAGAAAGGTGGGGTGCCATAAATTGCATTGTCAATGGCCCAGCTCTGAGGTTTGGAGTGGCCAGCATATGTGCTGGTGGCCATAATGCAATCTGCATATGAAAAAGGTTGGTAAGAGGGTGTGGAGTTATGAGAACTCTCCAAGATTAACAAGTTTCAAGGGAAGCATCATTTTGTGAATAGATTAAAAATTGCTTTGTTGTCCATTGTGTTGGGATTATAATGAGTGGGGTCATCAGCTTTATAAACTTCATAAACTAAAGCGTGGGGTTAATAATAAACATGTTAGTGAGGACATTAATAATAATGGTTTTCATATCGGTAGGGATAAGGGGGTATTGGGAAGTGTGTGTGTGGGTCTAATCACTGATTCTTAGTATGCATTATGGTAGTTTTTTTAAAGGGGTCTGAGGGTATGTGCATTAATGCAGGTGGCAATGGGGATCAGAGGTGAGTTTGGAGAGTTTTTTTTTTTTTTTTTTTTTCGGGGGGGGGGAGCATGGTATTTCCAAGGAGTATGTTATATCCCCTAAGGATCAGGTGCCATACTGGGGGAAGGGAGACAATGTGTTGCAGAGTTCAGGTAATTTTATGTTAATAAGGATGCTTTCTCTAATGACAGTTGTAATTTAGTGGGTGGGGATATTATAATTTTCGCTGGGTGAAAATCAGTGGGTAGATTGTTTTTGTTGATTACTTGAAATAGTGCAGTTTTTTGTAGTCTTTTTAAGGTGCATTTATGTTCTTTAAGTCTGGTGTTAAATGGGTGTGAAGTTTTCCCTATGTATTTACCTTTGGGGAAGATTTTACCTGTGGGGTCTCTTGAGTTGGATATAGTAAACTCCTCAGAGCTCATCAGTAAGGCCTGTAAACATCATCATTCACATGGTCATGATCTTTTTGAACAAGTTGGGAGTATGTGAAATTATTATTGATGTATGGTAGGATTGTTGTGTATTTTTCCATTCCTTTATTTATAGGTGTTGGAGGGTTTTGGGATTGTTTGCATTTAATTCATTTATGAACTTTGTTGATGGTGTATAAGGTATATTCGATCTGTTCAGCAAGTTACCTCCACCCACCCGAATAACTGCAAATTTCAACTTTCCGCTTGTACTTTACATAGTGCAATACTCAAAAAGCAGTAAACGAAATAAAACGCATTTTTGAACTCGCTGGTTGTGTCATTGGGTGATACCCCTGTAATCCCACCAAAAGAATGCATGCATGTATGTATGTAGCTCGCAATAGACATCCAGGTTGATGGTTTGAAGCTGGTTTTAAAGCTCATAGTGGATGATACCTCTGTAATTCCACCAACAATAAAGCATCATCTTAGGAGAATGCAGTTCTGGTTTTGCCATACTCTGGGATGATTCTCCTGCTTGAACCTGTTCTTTTACAGACAACATTGTTAAAAGCAATCCAATTTGCATCCCCTGTAATTATTCTGTCAAGAAAACCATTGGCCTTTTACCGAGCAAGCAATGAAGCACATGCAGTAGAGTCAGTCACCATATTCTGATGTGACTACTGATGTGGGATCCAGGTATTCAGTTTTGACACAAAACTCAGCTTTTGCAGATGTCAAACGACAGAGGACTGATTGGTGTTTAGTAGTTGTGCCAGTTCCCTAGGTTTCACATGGACTTTTGTTCAGTAAGATCTTTAAACAGTCATCATTCAACTCCACTGACCAGCTGCTTCGAGATTCATCACCTGACTGGATACTTTCAGTGACTGGAAGATTTAGATTTTAGAGGACTTTGCCCTCATAAGCTTTACACATTGAGTGATTGTTTACACAAACACTCACAGATAATGACACCAATTCTGAATTCGTACAGCATGATGGAATGAATACACACATCTTGCATCACCATTGTGAAATGCTTGTTGCCACTTATACAGACTAAATATATATAAAGAAAATCATTGAATACCAGAGCTATGCGTGCACTATCTTTTACATTGTTTACAAGACTGCTGCATATTTTCTGACAATGGCAAATGCATGGTTCATGTTTTTTTTTTCATTACTTTTGCATCAACCCAATGTGTGTGTGTGTGCATGAAATATAGCAAAATAGAATGGCTCATGAAATTTACATTCTAAGTGATGAAAGCCCTAACTTCCTTTTTTGTTCATCCATCTGATTCTCAGTCTAAGCTGCTAGCAGTGTGATGTACATCTCTCCAAACCCTTACAAATTCCTTGGGATCTTCATCATCATTTGATGACAAAGGTTCATGGTGTTGTAAGATCATGGTGAAATTAGCCTCCAATGAGGGGCTCCCTATACCAGTTAAAACAGGAGGATGAGATAGGAGTGGCAGAAGATACTACCTCTCTGCTAGCTATCTCACAATTCTATTAGCTATACTAATCTCGTTAACACAGAAGTGATTAAATAAGAGACATTAGACCTTGCAGAAGAACGGTTTCAGATGACGCTGAACTAGGACTCAACATGCCATTACCCTCAAACATGATCACCACCACCATCATATCAAGTTTTATTTTCATTTTAAACACCAATGTTTACTGCATCAAGTAGAAAAAAAAAATAGGATTTTTCTAGTGCAGAATAAGTTGAAATATATAATTCACTAAATGTTCATGTCCTCTTATGCTGCACAATATTGAAAGTATAGTATTGTTGTTCCCCAACCCTCCTTTACTCATAGCCTTTGTCTCATTGATTTGTTCTTTTTTTTTTTGACAGTTCTTAAAATTGATGATTAGGAAAATTAAATGATTAGGGAA